>OX038878.1:35000-2435000 GCA_943789525.1 Agriphila geniculea
GTGTTTTATATACAATTTGCTAAGTCCTAATAACTTCTTTTTAACGAACTCGATTAGCTTCAATAGTTTAGAAAATAACTTCAATCTTAATTTTTTACATAACCTAACCTAACTTTTTGTCAATTCTCTTAATATTTCTCGTAATTTGTATGACACAAACACAGTTTTTCCTTTAAAACACGCTTTGCGGTGAGTTATACACAATTCATGTATAATATTTAATTTACCTCTCTCAGCTTCCAAGATCTCGGCGATCATATAAAATAATTTTTCCTTGAAATTTTTTCTTAGCTTCAAAAACAGTATTTACTTAAAAATTTATATCTCAGTAAATATTAGTAATAATAACGCCATTCTTTTTAGTTAATGTAGTATACCCTTGCGCCTACGTGTTTACATACTAAATTTGAGTCCCATTACCTAGGGTTAACTGTGAGGTGGTGAGACGCAACAGGCGAAAATTGTAAAAATATTTAGTTCTTAGGTAATAACTCTGTTGTTTTATAAGCAATTTTAATTAGTTTTTAAACAGTTATTGTGCTCAGCGCGGCGCTTATGTTAAATATAAAAGCGTGTCTGTAGCGGGCCTTTTAGATATTTTATCCTACTTTTAAAATTTTAATTTAATTTACATTTATTTTGTTAATAATAATCTCATTATAGCACTTAGCTACGTAATTATTTCAATTTAACGTTAATTTTACTTAGTACTCTTAAAAATTATTTGAATTTAACTAATAGCTTCAATAGTTTTAACAATAATCTATTATTTAAAATGCCTACTTTGCCACGTTCTCCTGTAAAGAAACCGAAACCTAATCCACAACCCCCCGATTCTTCTGCCGCTTATAGAACCAGGCAAGCAAAGGCCAATCAGGCTATAAAGCAGCTAGATATGAACAAAGAGGAGCCTGAAAAGATAACTTCCCCTTCTCCAACGACTACAACAAGCAGTATCCCTGATACTCAGCCTCCTTCGCCACTTCAACTTGATTCTCTTGAGAATACCCCAACTATTCATGAAACACCCACTTTTATAAGTTCTCCCCTAGAAAAACCAAAAAATCCTACTCACTTAAGAAGCATAAATAATGCAAAATTAATGTCCATTAAAAGAGCTATTGATGAGGCTACAACCGGCATACTTCGGGAAATTAACCTAAAACCCGAAAACGTCCCAAAAATACAGAAAGAGGTGGAAAAGGAGGCACTAAAAGAAACGACCAAGACCTCCACCGACGATGGCAAATCGGTAACCCGCACCAACAAATTAAAAATCTTCAACATCCTTACTGACCTGGCTTCCGAAGTCACAAAAACAATCGACACTTTCTATAGGGAAAATTCGAAAATCGAGGATCAGGCCAGAACACTGGAATTCAACCGCTCCATTTCAGAAACCAGGACCGACCTCCAACAAGAATTCAACCGCTCCGTCTCAGAAACCAGAACCGACCTACAACAGGAGGTCGTAAATCTAGTACGTGAAACTGTCTCAACCGAAATAGCTAAACTCACTGAAACGGTGAAGGAGGCCATCAAGGCCAACTCCCCTGTAACCACTAATACTTCATCAATTCAGCCAAAATCTTATGCAGAGGTTGCTCAAACCTACAACAACAATAATGTCAATCAGTATACCCCAACTAATATTAACAATAACTTCAACGCTATAAACAACACTTCTTCTAATACAAACCCGACAAATAAAACAAGCAACCCCGCACTAATCATCACTGTTCCCCATGCTAAAACCAGACAAGAGGCAATTTCAAAATGGCACAAAGCTATTACATTTACCAACGTCACCTATGCGCCAGCTAAATTTCAAACCGTATCCACCAATAAAATCAAAGTAGAATTTGAAAATAACGCCCAATGCAGTGAAACACTCAAACGTCTCGAATCATGTAAAGAGGTAGACGCAGAAGTTGCCAAAAAACTCAAACCCATGTTCGTACTGAAAGGAGTGTCCAGAGACATTTCACCCGAAGATCTCCCCGACATAATAATGAACCAAAATGAACCTATTAAAGAAGCCCTTAAAACCACTAATGCCGAACTAACACCCTGCGTCACCTTAAACAATAGAAATAGGTACCTCTATAACATGGTCTTCAAAGCCTCACCAGCAGTCTGGCACGCTGCAATGAATCTCCAACGAGTCAATGTGGATCACAACAAAGTCCACATCTCGGAACACTCCCCATTGTTACAATGTTTTAACTGTCTCAAGTTTGGGCACACAAAAGCCAAATGTCCAAATACCATTAAATTCTGCAGCCACTGCTCAGAAGAAGGCCATGTTTACAACGACTGCCCACTCAAGGCAAATAAAAACAACACCAAGTGCGTTAACTGCCTCGTGCACAACAATAGAAACAAAGAAAATACTCATAATACTTCCCATCCAGCCACATCAAAGAAATGCCCAATCAGGATCGACTATCAGATCCGATTGACTGATCGTATTGACTATGGCACAAAATAATCTCTCCTTATCATTCAAACGCACACTCCTTTGCACACAAGTAAATATAGCACGAAGCAGAAACGCGCTTCACGAATTAAAGAAACACCTCTCTGACAATAATTGCGACATTTCATTCATTACCGAACCATACACACGCAACACTAATACTGTCGACAAAATTCCCGGATATACCATTTATCAGTTCCCTGATACTACCAATATTGAACCAGTTAAAGCCGCAATAGCAATAAAGGATAACTGCTGCTCAACACTCGGAATAACTGAATACTCGACTCCGAATCTTTGCATCACTCGAATAAATAATAAAAGTAACACCAAACATACCTACCTCATCTCCGTATACATTGAACCAAAAACTGATAAACATTCTACCCTTAATAAACTTGAAATATTCCTGGCCAGACATCCAAACTCCACTCACATCATCTGTGGTGATTTGAATGGATGGCACACACTGTGGGGCTCTAAATCTAACAATCAGCGTGGTAACATGATATACGATATGGTAATACTTAATAACTTAGAAATTCATAACATCCCTGGCTTACCAACCTTTCACACCGTCACTCATGGCAAACCAAGACAATCCACTATTGACCTCACACTCACCACCCAAAATAACCAAACTTACATCTCCGACTGGACAATAGACCCTAAATTTTGCGTTTCACCTGATCACGATCTCATTCAATTTAAACTCCATACCAAACCCCATCTAATAGATAGGAATCTAGGTCTTTCCACATTCAAGTACAACACCTCCAACATCAACAGTATTGAATCCACTGAGGCCTTTGTTGCATCTATTAATTCTCAAATCCCGCAAGTGAATATACCAGAATTGACCCTTTCAGAACTCGACTCATATATCCTTAAGCTTACACAAATCATCCAAAATACCTGCAGCCAAATTTTTCCTAACAAAAAACCTAGACAAATCAAACCTCCATGGTGGACCAAAGAACTGGATGAGATTAAGAAGAAAGTAATACAAAACCACCATCAACTTAGCAAACTCGTAAAACGCAAATTACCTATTGAAGAAACCGTTAAAGTCAGAGAACAACTCCGTAAAGAATATTCTGCTGCCATATGCAAAGAATCCACTAGTCAATTTAAGGAATTTTGCAATAGACAAAATAAAGAAGACGTATGGTCCGTTACAAACCGAATCATCAAAACTAAACCCATCACTCAACCCCCTAGCACCTTAAAACTTCCGAATGGGACTTTTACCACCAATCCCATAGACACCACTGAAGCGCTACTCACTCAATTTTTCCCCGACGATACACCTGATACTACACCTACTCAGACAGAAACCCGCAATCTCATGAACAACCCAAACCAACTTAGCCCAGATGAACCCCCATTTACTTTAACTGAAATAATTGAAACCCTAAAAAACATGAACTCTAAAAAAGCCCCTGGCACCGACCATCTTACAGCCGATATTTGCACTAAGTTTGCCCAAAACTTCCCAAATATAATTACACCACTAATGAACCGCTGTTTAGAACTAGGATACTTTCCAAAAATGTGGAAGCATGCCTATGCTAAAATCATCCCTAAACCGTATAAACCTAACTACAGTGATCTATCATCTTTCCGACCTATTGGTCTTATAAACGTCCTTGGAAAACTCCTTGAAAGACTTATCGTTAACCGCCTCACTCACCACATGAACACTAATAACTTCAGCCCCAAAAATCAATATGGTTTTAAAACTCAAACCTCCACAATAATCGCCATCAACGATGCGCTAAATATAATACGAGATGCTAGAAAGCGTGGTGAACAAGTCGTGGCCGTTTCTCTCGATATTAAATCGGCTTTCGACCGTGCTTGGTGGCCCGCAATTTTCAAACGATTAAACTATATAAAATGCCCCAAAAACTTATATCATCTATTACTAAATTATATCATGGATAGAACAGCTGAAATTAGATTCACTAATCACAAATCTACTAAAAATTTGACCAGAGGATGCATTCAGGGCTCAGTGTGCGGACCTATCCTATGGAACCTGCTGCTGGATGAACTTCTGGTTAAATCACTTCCTCCGGGTTGCCACATTCAGGCATACGCAGACGACATTTTACTCATCTGTCACTCTAAAGACTTAACCACTCTACAAAATAATATTAATTCATGTCTTCAACTTATCACCGACTGGGGAAACTCAGTTAAACTAGAATTCGGACCTGAGAAAACCCAAACAATACATTTTACACCTAAAGCCAATAGTATCAAAATCGTCATGAACAATAGACAACTAGAATTTACAGATCAAATTAAATACCTTGGGATTATCATAGATAACAAACTTAGATTTATAAAACATGTAAACTTCACTCTTGATAAAGCCAAAAAACTACTTAATAAATTAATAATATTTACCCGTCCGACCTGGGGTGTCCACCCCGATAACATAAAAACTATATATCTACAAGTTATGGTACCAATAATCTCCTATGCGGCTGGCGTGTGGTCAAACGCCCTTAATTACAAAAGTGTTAAAAAACGACTTCTTTCATTCCAAAGATTAGTAGCTATAAAAATCATCCAGGGTTTTAGAACAGTAAGCACCGCTGCAGCTATCTCCATAGCTCAACTTACTCCTCTACCTGACCAAATCGCTGCAATAGCTGATATTGAAAAAACTAAACTCACCCACACATCACAATTTACTCCTTCAGACATCCCCATCGAAACACCTGCTCCATACCACTCTTTACCACACCCATCTATCAGAAACGGTATAACATTTAAAGAAGCCGCCGACACTAACGAACTCGATAAAATAATTAACCCCGAATCATTACATATCTACACTGACGGCAGCCGACATAACGATAAGGTCGGTGCTGCCTTTGTAGCTTGCAGACCCAATGGCAACATCACCAAAAAACTTAAGCTTCACAAACTCTGCTCTGTATACCAAGCCGAGCTCCTGGCAATTGAACAGGCCACTGCTTGGTTAAAACTACAGAAACCGCAAGCTGTCACCATCATCTCAGACAGCAAATCGTCGCTCATGGAATTGAGCAACCCCAATACCACACACCCTCTTGCCTCATCTATCCTTAAAAATATAATTCACTTAAAATCCAATGGATTCACAATATACTTCATCTGGATTAAAGGTCATGCAAATGTGACGGGCAACGACGCCGCTGACCTAGCAGCCAAGGCTGCAGCCAATATGCACTCCGCTCCGTCCTACCTACACATCCCAATCTCCTACTTCAAACAACAAAACTCCCTCCTCTCACAAACTGCTTCCAATAAACTGTATAATACCTGCACCCATACCAAAACACTCTTTCCAACACTTACTGAACTCCATGCATTCCTTGAAATAATTCCTCCTCGTTTTGTTATCACACAAATTATTACCAATCATGGATATCACAAACAATACTTAAACCGCTTTAACATAACTCCTGACAACCACTGTCCTTGCGACAACTCAACACCCCAAACCTTAGAACACCTTCTCAAATACTGCCCAAGATTTGGCTCAAATAGAAACGACTACCTTATAGCTACAAATAACATTTCTGACCCTTATAACTTAAACGAGGTAATAACTAAAAACAGATATGCGGAAGCATTCAAAAAATTCACCAACACTATCATCAACAGTCTAAAAGAATTTAATAAAACGTAAATTAAAAACATAAGATCATACAATTATAAATCAATCAGTAACCAATTAAAATCCTTGATATGCAGTTAACTCTAAGTGTAAACCGAAAGCACAAAGAGTTATCTGAAGAAATATAAGTACTATTATTATCCAAAAAAAAAAAAAAAAAACCTAACCTAACCTAACCTAACCTAACCTAACCTAACCTAACCTAACCTAACCTAACCTAACCTAACCTAACCAAGCTCATTTTGAAACTCCCAGAGTGCTCATATGCTTTCCCAAAAAATTCCTAATACTCTTCGATTTTTTCTCAAACTCCGTGTTTTTGCCCGATGGGTCTATCTTCTTTAGTTTTCTTATAATTAAACATTTCATTTTTCCCCATACATTCAGCACATAAAATAATTTTCATCTTAGCGCGTTGATGTCTTTTGTATCGACCCATACTAAAAATTCAGACCTTAGGTAAACTTTTTGCATCTTCAAAATATTTAAAAAATTCACAGTAAAATCAACTTTTAACTTATCGCTATTTTCTTTTTGGATTTATACTTATTAGCCCCTAAGGCATATTTTAAGACACTTGTCACTCAAATAATTATAAATTTAACTTAATTATAGCAGTTTTTCCAATTTTTTCACAGTCAATTCTTTAATTTCAACGAAAAACTGCTCTCAACTTTTTTCGGTTTTAACAATTTTCCATTTTCTAAATTTTATCAAATACTACTCACCGTTATACGTTTTTCGTACATACAAACATTTGCTCCCATTTCTATAGTTTCCGCAGAATTTAAATTTCAAACTTCTAATTTTTTCTCAATTTTGACCATAAAAATTTAACTTTAGAAAACGTTATATTTTCTGTTCTCTTGCTCCTTTTTTGATTTTGTTTCAAGCATAACATTCTTCTAACTATTACCTATCTTTTAATATTACAATTTTATATCTAGCCTTAAAACTCGATTTTTGGCCAACGTTTTAAATTTCTAAGTTTTACCTAACCTAACTTGTACACTCTTTTCTAATTATCTTTAATAATATAAGTGCTATTGTAATTTTGTGATATAATCATATTAGTACTCTGCGCGGCGTTTGTTTTGAATGCTCAAACGCGTCTGTAGCGGGTAATTTGGATTAATTATTCCACTTTTAATTTTTAAATTTTTATATTTTTATTTTATTAATAAAACATTTAATACAGCACTTAGCTGAACTTTTCTTTGTGTTTATTATAATATTTGCTAATACCCACTTAATCTATATTAAAATATATAAGTAGCTAAAATAGCCTGGAAAATATTAACTAACCTAACTTGTTTTTAATCTAACCTAACTTAGACTACTTGTATTCGTTTATTTTTTATAATCCTTGTGTAATTGTTATTTCGTGATAAAATCCAAATATAACTCTGCGCGGCGCTTGTTTTGAAACTACAAACGCGTCTGTAGCGGGTGTTTTGGATTTTTAAATCTACTTTTTAAATTTTAATTTTCATAACTTCATTTTTCCAATAAAAAATTTAATACAGCATTTAGCTGTGTAATTCTTCGTGTTTTATATACAATTTGCTAAGTCCTAATAACTTCTTTTTAACGAACTCGATTAGCTTCAATAGTTTAGAAAATAACTTCAATCTTAATTTTTTACATAACCTAACCTAACTTTTTGTCAATTCTCTTAATATTTCTCGTAATTTGTATGACACAAACACAGTTTTTCCTTTAAAACACGCTTTGCGGTGAGTTATACACAATTCATGTATAATATTTAATTTACCTCTCTCAGCTTCCAAGATCTCGGCGATCATATAAAATAATTTTTCCTTGAAATTTTTTCTTAGCTTCAAAAACAGTATTTACTTAAAAATTTATATCTCAGTAAATATTAGTAATAATAACGCCATTCTTTTTAGTTAATGTAGTATACCCTTGCGCCTACGTGTTTACATACTAAATTTGAGTCCCATTACCTAGGGTTAACTGTGAGGTGGTGAGACGCAACAGGCGAAAATTGTAAAAATATTTAGTTCTTAGGTAATAACTCTGTTGTTTTATAAGCAATTTTAATTAGTTTTTAAACAGTTATTGTGCTCAGCGCGGCGCTTATGTTAAATATAAAAGCGTGTCTGTAGCGGGCCTTTTAGATATTTTATCCTACTTTTAAAATTTTAATTTAATTTACATTTATTTTGTTAATAATAATCTCATTATAGCACTTAGCTACGTAATTATTTCAATTTAACGTTAATTTTACTTAGTACTCTTAAAAATTATTTGAATTTAACTAATAGCTTCAATAGTTTTAACAATAATCTATTATTTAAAATGCCTACTTTGCCACGTTCTCCTGTAAAGAAACCGAAACCTAATCCACAACCCCCCGATTCTTCTGCCGCTTATAGAACCAGGCAAGCAAAGGCCAATCAGGCTATAAAGCAGCTAGATATGAACAAAGAGGAGCCTGAAAAGATAACTTCCCCTTCTCCAACGACTACAACAAGCAGTATCCCTGATACTCAGCCTCCTTCGCCACTTCAACTTGATTCTCTTGAGAATACCCCAACTATTCATGAAACACCCACTTTTATAAGTTCTCCCCTAGAAAAACCAAAAAATCCTACTCACTTAAGAAGCATAAATAATGCAAAATTAATGTCCATTAAAAGAGCTATTGATGAGGCTACAACCGGCATACTTCGGGAAATTAACCTAAAACCCGAAAACGTCCCAAAAATACAGAAAGAGGTGGAAAAGGAGGCACTAAAAGAAACGACCAAGACCTCCACCGACGATGGCAAATCGGTAACCCGCACCAACAAATTAAAAATCTTCAACATCCTTACTGACCTGGCTTCCGAAGTCACAAAAACAATCGAGACTTTCTATAGGGAAAATTCGAAAATCGAGGATCAGGCCAGAACACTGGAATTCAACCGCTCCATTTCAGAAACCAGGACCGACCTCCAACAAGAATTCAACCGCTCCGTCTCAGAAACCAGAACCGACCTACAACAGGAGGTCGTAAATCTAGTACGTGAAACTGTCTCAACCGAAATAGCTAAACTCACTGAAACGGTGAAGGAGGCCATCAAGGCCAACTCCCCTGTAACCACTAATACTTCATCAATTCAGCCAAAATCTTATGCAGAGGTTGCTCAAACCTACAACAACAATAATGTCAATCAGTATACCCCAACTAATATTAACAATAACTTCAACGCTATAAACAACACTTCTTCTAATACAAACCCGACAAATAAAACAAGCAACCCCGCACTAATCATCACTGTTCCCCATGCTAAAACCAGACAAGAGGCAATTTCAAAATGGCACAAAGCTATTACATTTACCAACGTCACCTATGCGCCAGCTAAATTTCAAACCGTATCCACCAATAAAATCAAAGTAGAATTTGAAAATAACGCCCAATGCAGTGAAACACTCAAACGTCTCGAATCATGTAAAGAGGTAGACGCAGAAGTTGCCAAAAAACTCAAACCCATGTTCGTACTGAAAGGAGTGTCCAGAGACATTTCACCCGAAGATCTCCCCGACATAATAATGAACCAAAATGAACCTATTAAAGAAGCCCTTAAAACCACTAATGCCGAACTAACACCCTGCGTCACCTTAAACAATAGAAATAGGTACCTCTATAACATGGTCTTCAAAGCCTCACCAGCAGTCTGGCACGCTGCAATGAATCTCCAACGAGTCAATGTGGATCACAACAAAGTCCACATCTCGGAACACTCCCCATTGTTACAATGTTTTAACTGTCTCAAGTTTGGACACACAAAAGCCAAATGTCCAAATACCATTAAATTCTGCAGCCACTGCTCAGAAGAAGGCCATGTTTACAACGACTGCCCACTCAAGGCAAATAAAAACAACACCAAGTGCGTTAACTGCCTCGTGCACAACAATAGAAACAAAGAAAATACTCATAATACTTCCCATCCAGCCACATCAAAGAAATGCCCAATCAGGATCGACTATCAGATCCGATTGACTGATCGTATTGACTATGGCACAAAATAATCTCTCCTCATCATTCAAACGCACACTCCTTTGCACACAAGTAAATATAGCACGAAGCAGAAACGCGCTTCACGAATTAAAGAAACACCTCTCTGACAATAATTGCGACATTTCATTCATTACCGAACCATACACACGCAACACTAATACTGTCGACAAAATTCCCGGATATACCATTTATCAGTTCCCTGATACTACCAATATTGAACCAGTTAAAGCCGCAATAGCAATAAAGGATAACTGCTGCTCAACACTCGGAATAACTGAATACTCGACTCCGAATCTTTGCATCACTCGAATAAATAATAAAAGTAACACCAAACATACCTACCTCATCTCCGTATACATTGAACCAAAAACTGATAAACATTCTACCCTTAATAAACTTGAAATATTCCTGGCCAGACATCCAAACTCCACTCACATCATCTGTGGTGATTTGAATGGATGGCACACACTGTGGGGCTCTAAATCTAACAATCAACGTGGTAACATGATATACGATATGGTAATACTTAATAACTTAGAAATTCATAACATCCCTGGCTTACCAACCTTTCACACCGTCACTCATGGCAAACCAAGACAATCCACTATTGACCTCACACTCACCACCCAAAATAACCAAACTTACATCTCCGACTGGACAATAGACCCTAAATTTTGCGTTTCACCTGATCACGATCTCATTCAATTTAAACTCCATACCAAACCCCATCTAATAGATAGGAATCTAGGTCTTTCCACATTCAAGTACAACACCTCCAACATCAACAGTATTGAATCCACTGAGGCCTTTGTTGCATCTATTAATTCTCAAATCCCGCAAGTGAATATACCAGAATTGACCCTTTCAGAACTCGACTCATATATCCTTAAGCTTACACAAATCATCCAAAATACCTGCAGCCAAATTTTTCCTAACAAAAAACCTAGACAAATCAAACCTCCATGGTGGACCAAAGAACTGGATGAGATTAAGAAGAAAGTAATACAAAACCACCATCAACTTAGCAAACTCGTAAAACGCAAATTACCTATTGAAGAAACCGTTAAAGTCAGAGAACAACTCCGTAAAGAATATTCTGCTGCCATATGCAAAGAATCCACTAGTCAATTTAAGGAATTTTGCAATAGACAAAATAAAGAAGACGTATGGTCCGTTACAAACCGAATCATCAAAACTAAACCCATCACTCAACCCCCTAGCACCTTAAAACTTCCGAATGGGACTTTTACCACCAATCCCATAGACACCACTGAAGCGCTACTCACTCAATTTTTCCCCGACGATACACCTGATACTACACCTACTCAGACAGAAACCCGCAATCTCATGAACAACCCAAACCAACTTAGCCCAGATGAACCCCCATTTACTTTAACTGAAATAATTGAAACCCTAAAAAACATGAACTCTAAAAAAGCCCCTGGCACCGACCATCTTACAGCCGATATTTGCACTAAGTTTGCCCAAAACTTCCCAAATATAATTACACCACTAATGAACCGCTGTTTAGAACTAGGATACTTTCCAAAAATGTGGAAGCATGCCTATGCTAAAATCATCCCTAAACCGTCTAAACCTAACTACAGTGATCTATCATCTTTCCGACCTATTGGTCTTATAAACGTCCTTGGAAAACTCCTTGAAAGACTTATCGTTAACCGCCTCACTCACCACATGAACACTAATAACTTCAGCCCCAAAAATCAATATGGTTTTAAAACTCAAACCTCCACAATAATCGCCATCAACGATGCGCTAAATATAATACGAGATGCTAGAAAGCGTGGTGAACAAGTCGTGGCCGTCTCTCTTGATATTAAATCAGCTTTCGACCGTGCTTGGTGGCCCGCAATTTTCAAACGATTAAACTATATAAAATGCCCCAAAAACTTATATCATCTATTACTAAATTATATCATGGATAGAACAGCTGAAATTAGATTCACTAATCACAAATCTACTAAAAATTTGACCAGAGGATGCATTCAGGGCTCAGTGTGCGGACCTATCCTATGGAACCTGCTGCTGGATGAACTTCTGGTTAAATCACTTCCTCCTGGATGCCACATTCAGGCATACGCAGATGACATTTTACTCATCTGTCACTCTAAAGACTTAACTACTCTACAAAATAATACTAATTCATGTCTTCAACTTATCACCGACTGGGGAAACTCAGTTAAACTAGAATTCGGACCTGAGAAAACCCAAACAATACATTTTACACCTAAAGCCAATAGTATCAAAATCGTCATGAACAACAGACAACTAGAATTTACAGATCAAATTAAATACCTTGGGATTATCATAGATAACAAACTTAGATTTATAAAACATGTAAACTTCACTCTTGATAAAGCCAAAAAACTACTTAATAAATTAATAATATTTACCCGTCCGACCTGGGGTGTCCACCCCGATAACATAAAAACCATATATCTACAAGTTATGGTACCAATAATCTCCTATGCCGCTGGCGTGTGGTCAAACGCCCTTAACTACAAAAGTGTTAAAAAACGACTTCTTTCATTCCAAAGATTAGTAGCTATAAAAATCATACAGGGTTTTAGAACTGTTAGCACCGCAGCAGCTATTTCCATAGCTCAACTTCCTCCTCTACCTGACCAAATCGCTGCAATAGCTGATATTGAAAAAACTAAACTCACCCACACATCACAATTTACTCCTTCAGACATCCCCATCGAAACACCTGCTCCATACCACTCTTTACCACACCCATCTATCAGAAACGGTATAAAATTTAAAGAAGCCGCCGACACTAACGAACTCGACAAAATAATAAACCCCGAATCATTACATATCTACACTGACGGCAGCCGACATAACGATAAGGTCGGTGCTGCCTTTGTAGTTTGCAGACCCAATGGCAACATCACCAAAAAACTTAAGCTTCACAAACTCTGCTCTGTATACCAAGCCGAGCTCCTGGCAATTGAACAGGCCACTGCTTGGTTAATAACACAGAAACCGCAAGCTGTCACCATCATCTCAGACAGCAAATCATCGCTCATGGAATTGAGCAACCCCAATACCACACACCCTCTTGCTTCATCTATCCTTAAAAATATAATTCACTTAAAATCCAATGGATTCACAATATACTTCATCTGGATTAAAGGTCATGCAAATGTGACAGGCAACGACGCCGCTGACCTAGCAGCCAAGGCTGCAGCCAATATGCACTCCGCTCCGTCCTACCTACACATCCCGATCTCCTATTACAAGCATCAAAACTCCCTCCTCTCACAAACTGCTTCCAATAACCTGTATAATACCTGCACCCACACCAAAACACTTTTTCCAACACTTACTGAACTCCATGCATTTCTTGAAATTATCCCACCTCGTTTCGCTATTACTCAACTCATCACTAATCATGGCTATCATAAACAATATTTGAACCGATTTAATATAACACCTGATAACCACTGTCCTTGCGACAACACAACCCCCCAAACCTTAGAACACCTTCTCAAATACTGCCCAAGATTTGGCTCAAATAGAAACGACTACCTCATTGCCACAAACAACATTTCTGACCCTTATAACTTAAATGAGGTGATAACCAAAAACAGATATGCGGAAGCATTCAAAAAATTCACTAACACTATCATCAACAGTCTTAAAGAATTTAATAAAACGTAAATTAAAAACATAAGATCATACAATTATAAATCTATCAGTAACCAATTAAAATTCTTGATATGCAGTTAACTCTAAGTGTAAACCGAAAGCACAAGGAGCTATCTGAAGAAATATAAATACTTTTATTATCCAAAAAAAAAAAAAACCTAACCTAACCTAACCTAACCTAACCTAACCTAACCTAACCTAACCTAACCTAACCTAACCTAACCTAACCTAACCTAACCTAACCTAACCTAACCTAACCTAACCTAACCTAACCCACTGGCCCGGTGGCAATAGTCGCTTTTTTTTTACTGGGGCTTTTCTCGTGAAAGGAGGCACATAATGACGTCGCCGCCCCTGGGTGGGGACTGGCCCACTTCGGGCTCAAGGCGCATAAGAATGGGAGATGGCGGGTCCCGTCCGCAACCCACACTTTTTATAAATTTGCGTTTTATTTCTTCTCTATCTATCCCAAATCTTCCTTTATTTCCTCTATCCTCTTTCTTTTCTATCCATCTATCCTTCTCATTCTCTCTACCTCTTTTTCTTGCTCCGGTGCGGCATCGAAAGGCAACAAGCCTCATCATGGGATGAGCCTGATGGTGCCGCATCATTTTACACAAATAATATTCCTGAAAAACCTTTATCCATAAGGCCTCTTGTTTTGATCATCCCTAATTTGGGACCCTTTTATGATGAGCATTAGTTCAAAAAAAAAAAACCTAACCTAACCTAACCTAACCTTTTTTTTTTTTTTTTTTTTTTTTTTTTTTACGATAGGAAACTGCATTACGCACTTCCCGGCATCGGGCCAATGCCGGGGGTATGTGGGACTCACCATGGAAGCCGTCGCGTGACTTTGCGACGGCACCACTTTCCGCCCAGCCGATCCCCCACCCAGCCCCTAGTGGGCTCGATGGGGGGCCGGAGGGGGGGCATACCCACTAAAAACCTATCGGTGTGCCCTCTCTTACCGGTTTTCGGCGGCATGGGATCCTTGTGGGATTCTACCTGTGCCGCCCCGGCCGGCCCGGTTACCCGGGCTTACTCTGGCGTTCAGAAGGCGTCCTGCACACATCGGACTGCCTCCTCAGACGTGGGACTATGTGCAATGCGGGGTACGGGCGCCCAACCCATCCCCGCTAGCCCCGTTGAAGTGGAAGATGACGGGCGAATCGCCGCCGTCGTCCTCCTGGACGTCTGCGCCTGCGCGGATCCGCCTGGGCATTGCCCTCGCGGTGCCGCTCAGCAGCCTCCTTTTGCGTCATAACTGCTTCGCAAAAGGACACTACGGACTCCCAGGCCCTGTTACTGTCCAGCATAGCTTCCACCACGCTTGGCAGCGAGAGGTCCGGGCCCACCACGGCCTCGAGGTCATGCCGCTGTCGACTCCAGGCTGCACACACCTCCAGGGTGTGCTGCGCCGAATCCTGAGCAGCGCCACACTCGTGGCACATGGGGTTTGGCTCTCTTTGAATTCGGTGCAGGTAATCACCGAAACAACCATGTCCGGTCAATACCTGCACCAATCTGTAGGTTAACGCTCCGTGTCGTCGCGTCGTCCACTCATGCAGTACTGGGCGGATTGCCTCGATGGTGCGCCGGCCGTATCTTTCGGTTTCGAGGTTTATCTTCCAGCGCTCCAACACGGCGTCATACGCCTCTCGCCGAATCCTCTCCACCTCTTCGAGCGTTGGTCGCTCTCCGCGAGCCCTTTGCTCCGCTCTATATTTGTATACTTCGGCTAGCACCTCTGCCTCTAGTTCCCAAGGCGGAGAGCCTGCCAACACCAAAGCTGCCGAACCCGCAACCGTTCTATAGGCCCTAATGGCCCTTACTGCCATAGTTCTCTGCGGCTTCCTTAGGAGCCCGCGTAACTTAACGTTCAGAGCCCTGACCCACACCGGCGCCCCGTAAAGCGCCATGCTCCGAACAACCGTCACATATAGGCTGCGACAAGTCTCTCCCGGACCACCAACGTTGGGAAGTAGTCGACCGAGTGCCAGTGCCGTAGCATTAAGCCGCGACGCCATCCCCTTGAAATGTTGGAGGAAACTCCAGCGGCCGTCAAGTGTGAGGCCCAGATATTTAATCGTGGGCGTCACATCTACCCGAACACCATCTACAACAATGTGCGCGCCTGGCGGTGGTCCACCCCGCGGTCCATGAAACAGGATAGCCTGGGTCTTCTGGAGCGCCACTTTTAACCCTAGCAACTTTATTCTCTTCACCACCAGGGTCGCCCCAACAGTTGCCAACCGAGCAGCCTCCGCATAGCTGCTGCCCCGTGCTGTTACGATTGTATCGTCGGCGTAACATATGAGACTCATACGGGGCAGCAGGATGCATCGCAGCAACCAGTTATACCCTAGGTTCCACAGAAGCGGCCCCAAAACCGACCCCTGTGGAACCCCACAACCTATCTCATGGGAATGCATTCTCCCATCTGGCCCCACATATTTCACCCGCCGATCCATAAGATAACTTTGCACCACTCTTTGGAGATACAAAGGTATCCTATGGTATTTTAAACCTTCAAGGATACATTCGAACGGAATCGAGTTAAAAGCATTGGCGATGTCTAGAGACACCGCCAATACCCTCTCTCCCCTTGCCACTGCCCGATCGCTAATCTTCTTCAGCTCGTGCACTGCATCCATTGTGGATCGCCCAGCTCGAAACCCATACTGGCGTTCCGACAAATCTGGTCCCGATGTCGACAGATGCTTATTAATCCGGTCTGCCAACACGCGCTCGAATAGCTTAGCTGTCTCATCAAGTAGCACTACCGGTCTCAAAGCTGACGGTGAGTCCGGAGGTCGTCCTTCTTTTTGTAGGAGACATAACTTTCCTTCCTTCCACGAGGTCGGGAATCTTCCGGATTCTAGGCATGCAGTGAACAAGCTGCGAAGCCGATCCCCCAAGTGTTTAGATGCCAAAACCAGGACGCATCCAGGCACTCCATCAGGGCCCGGGGCCTTCTTCGTGCCTCGGAGACGATCGACCGCTGCATCGAACTCTCCCTCCGTAACTGGCGGGACGACCTCTACTACTTCCGGCTCTCTAGACGGATGCACCATCACAGGGGGTGTGAACGGTATCCTCCTCGGAAACAATGTCGATACAACCTCCTCTAAAAACTCAGGCTGGTAACTTTCCGTTGGGGGAGCCCCCTGGCGCATCTTATTTCGCACCGTCAGATAGGGTCTTCCCCAGGGATCCCGATCTAGCTGCTCAAGGAACTCCTGTCTTGCCCTAAGCTTAGCGTCCGCCACAGCTATTTCAAGCGCTTTTTTGGCCTCTTTAAACGAGTCGTGCAGAAGCTGCTCTATTTCCACCGAGTGCCCTCGTCTACGGCGGCATCTGGTATATGCCCGCCTGGCTTCACCACAGGTATCACGCAGAGCAGCGATCTCAGCAGACCACCAATATACGGCTTCCTTATCAGGGGGAGGGCCCAACGAACGCGGCATTGCAGAATCACATATAGCCGTAAGGTCTTCTTTCATCTTGACAGCTCGTTCGTCTACATTTCCATGCTGGTCAACTAACGTAGAGCCCCAGCTCGCAACAATTGACGCTTCTTCCGCCAATTCACGGTCGAAACGAGTGAGGGCCCACTTTGGAAAACGGGCACCTCCTTGCCTATGAATAGGTCTGGCCGCAGCTGAAGCGGCCATAGGTGTTACCTCAAATCTGATGTAGCGGTGATCCGAGAGAGTTTCAACCTCCTCCAAGACACGCCAGCCGGCGATACGTGAGGCTAAGGCAGGGGTCGCAAACGTTAAGTCCACGATGGACGCCCCCTGTCTTCTCACGCATGTGAAGGCTGTACCTTGGTTGACTACAGACAGCCCCACTGAAGCAGCCCAGTCTGCCACAATATCCCCTCGAACATCTGTGACGGGGGATCCCCAAGCAGCAGATTTTGCGTTGAAGTCCCCCATGACGAGGACCTGCATGGGAGCAAGTCTTCTCACTACCAGACCCAGAAGATTCACAAAGGCCTCCAATTCCGACACTCTTGTATTGGGGGAGAAGTAGACGCCAACAATGGCTATCCCTCCCCAAGTGACCACTACGTAACCCAATCCTCTATCTTTTACGACCAACGGCTCATGTGAGGTCGATTTGATAGTGATCGCCACCAAGCCAACAAGATCCCCTGCCCAATTGCGCTGGAGTGGCACAAAATATGGCTCTGAGACAACCGCCACATCGATTTTCCATTGCACTAGGGATTGCGCCAGCAAATCCTGTGCCCTAGTGCAGTGGTTTATATTACATTGGAGGAAATTGAGATGTCGCAACCTATCCATTAACGGTTTCGGTCATATCAACTTCCTCTGGCGCATCGCGCTCCGTAACAGGGGGTGGAGGGGCCCGCGTCCCTGGGCCTCCTTTAGGTTTCACAAATGGAGGGTTGCATTTACGTCCCGCCATTCTATGTCCAGCCGGGCGCTTGGCTTCTACACATACAGCGCACTTAAACTCCTCCTTGCAGGTCGCGGCAACGTGATCCGGCTTTCCGCACCGGTAGCATAACTTGCTACGGTCTATATCGGTTGGACACCTCGTACTCGTATGGCCTAATCCCATGCACCGGTAGCAGCGCATGGGTAGCGAATCGAGTGCCTTCACCTGTGCAGAGCTCCATCCTACTAAAAGCCTACCCGCCTCTATAATCAGCTTGGCTGCGGACACCGGGCACCTGACAAGTACCGTTCCCGTGTCACCACCCATTCCAAAGCCCCGTATTTCCCCGACCTTAATTAGATCGGGATGGCATGCTCCTTTCTTTGATATGGCGTTAACAATGTCCTCTTTACTGACGGAGTCGTCAAGTCCAGTAATACGGAGGTCGGCACACTTTGTGGGCCTTACGACCTTAGCCATTCCACCCAGCACCTCTTGGAGCCTTTTCGCCAATGCGTCCGCCTTATCTCCATTTGCCGATCCGGGTATGGAGAGAATTCTTGCCCCAGTTGCCGCCTGCTTGCAGCGCACGCTATCGAGGCCAAAATCAGCCAGCTGTAGCTCCCTCCTGGCCTTACCCAACACTTCGGCATAGGTCACTCCCTTGCTTGCTGCATCTTGGTCGAGGGTCACTACTAGCGCCGCTGAACGTGGAGCTGTTAGGGCTTTCTTCCTATTCCTCCTCCTCTTCTTCTTTTGACCCTGATTTGGCTGAGCTGCTGAATTTGCGGTTGGTGCGGGTTGAGCAGCCGCTTCACTCGCTTGCTTTCTCCGCTTTTTCCTGCCCATGGCCGTGTTCCAGCCATCGCTTTTGGGATCTCCTGGAGCAGCAGGTGTTGCTGCCTGCGCCGCATACGAGGGCTGGCTGCGCGCATTGGAAGGAGCTGATTGACCTTCCGTAGGAACCGGGGCACGCTGTGTCATCGGTCTTACTGCTGGAGGAATAGCAGGGGGCTGTGCAGCTACTCTTCCCCTGCCCGCCTGTAAAGGTGGCCTAACGCTCGGAGCTGGCGGCAACCTTTTTTCTAGGCTAGCAAACCTTGTATTAAAAATGTCGCCAATTGTGTCGATGACGAACCTCTTTAGCTCGTCGACCTCATTGCCGGTCAACGAAGAGGCCAGCTGAGTTCGAGGAGGTTCTACTGGAGCTGAAAAACCACGCCGAGTGACTTCCTGGCGCAGACATTTCATCTCATTTCTGAGAGACTCCATTTCCCTTCGGAGACGCGCATTTTCTAACTTAAGCCTACGCGTTTCTTCGTTGCATGTGCGGTATGATAACTCGTTGACCACATCTTTCAACTTTAATGCGGCATGTGTGAGTTTCTTCTGGAATGTGCCTTTCAAATTGCCGGACTTCCTCACAACCTCGTTGATGACATTCAAATTCTCCGACGCCACCAGCTCCAGGTCTTCCGATGCTGCCTCCGTCCCCTCCTGGGGCACTTCGGGCAGATCTTCCGATCTTATCGACCAAGCTTCTTCGTAAAAGATAGGCTCACCAACGATACTCTCAGCCTCAGCCGAGTAGTCAGAATACTCGCGACAGCGCTCGAGCCTTTGTAGATCCACCCGAGCCTCCTTCAGGAAGACTTGAGTGCCAGCCGTACCAGCTTCGCTAGCCGCACTAGTCTCGCCAGTTGCATCAGCCTTCGCAGCCGCACCAGTCTTGTCAGCCGCACTAGTCTTGCCAGCCGCACTAGTCTTGCCAGCCGCACTAGTCTTACCAGCCTTGCCATTCTTGCCAGGGCCACGGCCTCTCTTGGCTGCTCCCCCCTTCTTGACGGAGCCCCCAGCTACCTGGCTCGCCCCCGACTCTTCTGACGAATCAATTTGTGACACTGCACGTTTTCTGGTCGTTGGACCCGAAAGGCTTGTGTTACTCCCACATTGGGAGCCTCCAACATCCTCGTCCGACATGGCATCGGAAAATATTGGCTCGTTTTCTTCGCCTGAGCTAGGCCGAACTCCACGCTCACTTCCGCCCGAGCTAGGCCTAACGTCCTCTGGTTTTTTAAATAAGTTTTGTTCAGTATTCATTCTATTCCCACGAGTAAAAAAGACACGGTTTAACCACCCGGGCAGAGGTCTGTACCCGGGCAGGCCGGGGTTCTCGAAGCAGGGGTCGGCTTATTCCCTGCTCCGTTGTCGTGTATCGACTAGACTCCCTCTAGCCATTCACCCCCTCGCCATAGACTCGACAAAAAGCTTGGGGTTGGGGTTTTTTATAGAGGTTTTCTCCTCGCGGGGACACCCAATTAAGGGCAGCCCCACCGGCCCTAAGACGTGACTAGGTCACCGGTTTTGCCGACGGTTGGCAACGAATGCCCGTCCGCCGATCGCGTTTTACCGCGACCGGACGAACCCGCCGCCCACGCTCGCACCGCCGCTACCCGGAATCTCCAGGACGCCGGCCGAGCCCGGACCGAGTCGCCGCTACCCAGAATACGTCTGGGACGCCGACTCGGAGCCCACACTATCCGCCGAAGCGGACAGGACCGTGAGGTCCCCGTCCGTAATTTTTTAGAGAGGTTTTCTTCCTCGCAGCCTCCATCCGTTGGGATGGCAGCCCTCGCTCCCGCACCACGTACGGGGTTACGAGCGGATGACGCCAGGACAGAACCGGCGCCATCTCCGACTGTCAGACCATTAGCCGTCGCCGTATCAAAAACGGTGACGCCCAGGGTGCACCGCGAGGAGGTTGTCTGACATGGCACCCCAACCTAACCTAACCTAACCTAACCTAACCTAACCTAACCTAACCTAACCTAACCTAACCTAACCTAACCTAACCTAACCTTCTTGCAAAGAGTGGGACTCGCCAGGAGGGGATCGCAACATTCAACGTTGCGGCTCCCTCCACGACTGCCTCCCGTAATTCCACCAAGTCAAAGCTCGGTGGAATCCCAGGAGGAGGGAATACCCACTAAAAAACCCCAGCACTTACCCTCTTGCCGCCATAATATGTGATCGCCGCCAAGGGGCTGACGGGGGTTACGGTGGTAATCTCCCCAGCGACTCACATTGGCCTGCCCAGCTGCCCGGGCCTCTCCGACGGGAGATGGCCGGGTAAGTTTGGCCATCTCCCCAACCTGTCAGGACCGTGCAAGGCAGGCAGTGGTTCACCTCCCACCACCCGCTTGGCCCTAGACTCCGGGAACAGATGGAATGTTCCCTTCCCTACATCGGCTCCTGTACTCTTCTCCGAATGAGAAGTGTGGGGAGCGTCTCGGGGCGTACCCCCTCGCACCGGGAATGCCGATCACTCGGACATACCCTCACTCCTGCCACATATGGGGTGCTCTTCTACCGGCGTTCTGGCAACCTGGCTCCCGGGGCCTCCGCCCTTCGTCAACGGGGGGTTGCACAAACGACTGCCCATCAGGTGGTTGGCCGGCTTTCCGTGCGCAGAACACACCAAACACCTGGCTTCTGCGGTGCAATTCTCTGCCTTGTGGCCCGGCTTTCCGCAGTTGAAGCATAGGCCACTCCTATCTTCCTTCTCTGTGCACTTAGGCTTAGTGTGCCCCAGCCCCATACACCTAAAACAGCGCAGGGGACGTGGGGCAAGCGCGCTTATATGTGCGACGTTCCAGCCGATCTGTATTCTTCCAATCTCACACATCGCTTTGGCTAGAGCCGCGGGAGCCCTTATCTTCACAAAACACGACCCGTTTTTTCGTGACCTCATCTCCGTAGTCTTAAAGTCCGATGGGTTACACCCGATCCTTGAAGCGATTACCGCAACTACCTCCTCTCGTTGGATCGTTTCATCCAGGCCAGAGACCAAGATATCAGCCGTCTTTTGCGGTCGCCGCACTGATGCCACTCCCTCCAACAACTTACTAAGTTGGACCACCAATTTGTCCGCCTTTTCTTCACTCCTCTCTTGCATTTCCAGAATTCTGGCGCCCGTCTGCGACTCTTTCATCAGAAGACCACCCTCAATCCCAATGTCTGGAAGAGAGATGGTTGTCCTTGCCTTCTTTATTATGTTTGCGTACGTGATTCCCTTCTTCACCGCCTCTGGAAGAAGCGTAACAACCACGGCTGTTGTCTTAGGAGGATTGAGGTTCACCCTCCTCTGTTTCAGCTTTTGGGGAACATCTTCTGATTTTGCGGGTGCCGTGGGAGCACCGGTGCTTTTCTTTTTAGGGTCTGTCTGCTGTTGTTTGGACTGCAAAGGCAATCCACGACTTACGGCCGTTGAGTAAGTTTCGGGATCGGTGACCTCAGGCTGTTGGACCGAGGGCAGACGTCTCTCCAGGCTTTTGAAACGGCGGTCCACAACTCCAGTCATCTCGGAGACAATGGAGCTCCTCAATCGCTCAAAACACTCCTCTGTGAAATTAACCTCCACGACGCCGCCGGGCTCACCCTGCTTGAAAGCACTTATCTCCCTAAGGGTCCGGACCTCTTCCCTTAGAGAGAAGACCTCTTCTCTGAGCAGATCTACTTGCTCTTTCAGCTGCCGGTTTGATTGGCGCTCGCTATCGAGTTCCAGCTGAGCTTCGCTGTACTTGACTAACCACTCATCCATATGATCAGATGTCTCGTCTTCTATCGCCATTATAACGCTCTTCAATCTGCGCACAGACATGGAAACCTGCTCTCTTTCCGCAACCAAAAGCTCTTTATTAGCGATCGCGAGAAGACCATCAAACTGTTTATTCGCAACCTCCTTCAGCTTGAAAATTTTTCCTGCTAATCTCTCACTGATGGTCCCAGACTCATCCGAACCGTCTGAACCTCCCATTTTATCAACATTCTCTGCAGAACTTGCAGACTCTTCCAGTACAGTTAGAGAATCTTTCTCAACATCGTCATCTACTACCGCCCTTTGCAGCACTACGAAAGCATCTTTCAGTTTGGCCTTTGCAGAAATTGCATTTACCATCGTCTTTCTTTTCTTACTCCCACGCGTTTCCACGGCACAGTTTACTCCCGGACTCTGTGCGTTGTCCTTCACCTGATCGTCCTTTTTGTTTTCAATTTTATTAATTAAATTCTCCATCATTAAGCCCACGAATATGGGAGATCTAACAGTCCGCCCGGGCAGAGATCCCTGTACCCGGGTAACCCTACTACACCCTGGGGGGCGGGAGGTGCCCAGGGGTGGCGATCAGGACTGACCTCCTTTGTCAGCCACCTGTAAACAGGCTTCTGGTATCTCGTCCTCAAATACCGGAACAATTAAGGATTTTTTATAGAGGTTTACTCCTCGCGGTCCCCATGAAGGCAACCCCCGTTCCTGCACTACGTACAGGGCTACGGTTTGAGTTTTTTATTGGGATTGTCTCCCCTTGGCCCCCCGAAGCGGGCCCCTGGTCCTACACTACGTGCAGGATAACAGGAGGGTCGGACTATTAGCCATCACGGTAAATGGGACCAAAATTAATTGTTCGCCATTTACAGTGACGCCCAGGGTGCACCGTCCCTCCCACTGCACTTCCCAATCCACATACATGGACGGGGACAAGCAGTAGAGGGAACACGGGGAGGTTGTCCGACCACGCACCCCAACCTAACCTAACCTAACCTAACCTTTTTTTTTTTTTGTGGGGTGGTTATGTGGTGCATCCCACTAAAAACCCCGGGGTGTTCCTTCCACGCATTGGACGAGGACAGTCGGGATCAGTGTAGCATTCACCGCGTCCCCGCCCTGCGTTAGTCCCTTCGGACTCCATCAATGGGACGCTGTCGTCCCTACCACGGTGTGGCGCGCCGGAACACAGGCGCGCTCTTCCACCACGGGGGCCCTAAATGGGCGACAGAGTTCCCCGCTCTATCGCCGGCCCCCACTCTGAATCGGCATTGGCCTCCTGCCGCCGCCGTTTCTCTCTGTGCCGCTACTTGCTGGCTCTAGCCTCAGCCTCTGCTTGATTCGGCTGTGCGACTTGCTTCGCTGGCTTAGGCCTTCTCTTATGTGACTGAGGAGCTTTGCAGTTAGTGCCCCCCAGAACATGGTCCGCTTTCTTGTTGGCCGCCGCACACAATACACAGTGCGGCGTGGCCGAACACGACACTACCTTGTGCCCAGATTGCCCGCAGCGAAAACAGAGGTCACTGCGGTCGACAGTACTCTGGCATGCACTCTGGACGTGTCCTATTTCAAGACATTTATAACATCTCAGGGGTCTCGACGGCAGAAGCCGGACCCCTGCTGAGACCCATCCCACCAACAGTTTTTTGCCGCTCTCCAGAATCTTTTTCGCGGCAACCACGGGGCATTTGACGAACGCGGTTCCTAACCCTCTACCAGTTCGGCGAATATTAGAGCACTTCACCGCGTCCTTCGAGCATTCTCCATTTTCGGCGACGGCATTTACAATCTCAGCCGTCGACGCTGTATCATCTAGGCCAGTGATGCGGAGGTCTGCGCACTTGGATGGCCTGTGAATTTCGACCAGTCCGGGGTCGATTAATTCCCGGAGTTTTTCCGCCATTCTGTCAGCATTTTTGGCACTATCAGGACCCGGCATCTCAACAATTCGAGCACCTGTAGCCGCCACCTTCATAGACAGCCCGCCGGGAATGCCATACTCAGCAAAATTAATCTTGCCTTTCGCTTGTAGCAATGCCTGGACGTAGGTGGCACCTTCCTTCTCAGCTTCAGGCCGCAATTTAATAGTGATGGCGGCCGTTTGCGGAGGACGCAGCTTTTTAGTTTTCGGCTGTTTAGACTGCTTCTTCTTCTTTTCTTTCGGCTTCTTCTCTGTGGGTGACGGAGCCTGGTTTTGCACTTTAGCCGGCTTGGCACGCCGATTTCTCACCTCTTGCCAGTCGTCCTTGTGGGGCACTGAGGCTGGCGGCGCGGGATGTGCATCAACTGGTGGAGGACCCACAAAATTCTCCATGTTCTTTTTGGCTCTTCGTTCCTTCTTTCTTTCCGTTTTTGTCTTCGGTTGTCTAGCGGCAGGGACAGAACCCTGTTCGGCAGGTGGAGTTGCCTTACGCGTCTTCTGCGGTGCAATAAGTGACGCGGGCACCGCAGGTTCACCAGGAGACATTTCGGGGAATTCCGGCCCAGGGCTTGCCCGATCAGCATTGAGTGACAGTGGCTGATGTGGCTCTACTGATGGGAACTCCTGCGATCTTTCGGTTGCTTTTCCACTCATAATTTCTCTCATTGCGGACAACAAGCGTTCTGTTTCTTGAGAAGAACCACCGCCGGCGCTCAAGCAATTCGCGCAGGTAGCGGGCACTTTCTTCTTAAGAATAATCATCTCTCTCTTGAGAAGCTCGACTTCTACTCTCAAGTTGTCGTTGTCTCGCCGAGTTTCGAAGTAATCCGCCTGTAGCCGGGTAAAATCCGTGCGCATAGTCTTGTACTTTTCTTCCAACTTAGCGAGTTCCTCGTTTTCCGTTCGTTTCGGAACTTCTGCTAATGCCTCCTTTATCTGGGACGCTGCATCCTTCAGGGTTCGTACGAATGTTCCCTTTAGGTGGCCTGATCTACTTGCTACGTCTGTGATGACGTCTGCTGTTCCACAGAGTTTTTCGCAAACTTCTGACAAGGGCATACTCTTCCAGTCAGCTGTCTTCCTCGCCGGACTAGGGTCTTCCCGTGGTGGAAGGAAACGTCGCGCCTTCTCTATAATCTCCTTTTCTGCATGGAGTTCCGCCTCAAGTCGTTCTTGAGCCCTACGCGCTGCGGATTCTGCTTGCCTGGCTCGCCCAACACCAATGTACTCCCCTGTTGTTGGTGGTCGACCCCTTCCGCGCTTAGATGGTGTCCCCGGTGTAGGGGTTGCGGGCGGATCTTCGCTCCTAGTTACAGCAGGAGGATCTACTTTCTCGGGTTCACCGTCGCCCGATTCCGGTGTTTCCGGACGCTGTCTCTTGCGAATTTCCGGATCTTTCGCTTCAGAGTCAAGTTCTTCGTCCGAGACTGTTACGCCAGACGACCACGACGAACATCGACTCCTACTACTCGCTCCCTTGGAAGCCTCCTTCGCAACGCGTGACTGCAGTCGCGTAAGCCGCACAACGGGCAATTTCTTGTCCACCTTCTTTGGTCTTTTAAAACCATCGTCAAAATCACCGTCCGTCTCGGACCCATCATCGAAAAAAGTTTCATTTTCAAAAAATTCCATATTTATTCCCACGAGTAATATGGACACAGTTGAACCACCCGGGCAGAGGTCCATACCCGGGCAGGCCGGGGTTATCGAAGCAGGGGCCGGCTTATTCCCTGCTCCGTTGTCGCGTAAAGACCGATTTCCCCACCGGCCATACACCCTCTCGCCTTGCACGACAACGAGCTTAGGGTTGGGGATTTTTTATGGAGGTTGTCTCCTCGCGGGGACACCCAATTAAGGGCAGCCCCACCGGCCCTAAGACGTGACTAGGTCACCGGTTTTGCCGACGGTTGGCAATGAATGCCCGTCCGCCGATCACGTTTTACCGCGACCGGACGAACCCGCCGCCCACGCTCGCACCACCGCTACCCGGACTCTCCAGGACGCCGGCCGAGCCCGAACCGAGTCGCCGCTACCCAGAATACGTCTGGGACGCCGACTCGAAGCCCACACTATCCGCTGATGCGGACAGGACCGTTAGGTCCCCATCCGTAATTTTTTAGAGAGGTTTTCTTCCTCGCAGCCCCCATCCGTTGGGATGGCGGCCCTCGCTCCCGCACCACGTACGGGGTTACGAGCGGATGACGCCAGGGCAGAACCGGCGCCATCTCCGACTGCCAGACCATTAGCCGTCACCGTATCAAAAACGGTGACGCCCAGGGTGCACCGCGAGGAGGTTGTCTGGCATGGCACCCCAACCTAACCTAACCTAACCAACCTAACCAGCCCTATTTGAAACTTCCAGAGTGCCCATACGCTTCCCAAATTTTTTCCGCGGTTACTTTTAATTTTTCCAAACGTTATATTTTTTGCTCGATGGGTTTATTCCTAGTATTTTTCGAGTTATAAATTCTTTTAATTTCTCCATATATCTTTTTGGGAAATTTGGAAGAAGGAACCTGAGACACGTGGAGCGTTGATGTCTTTTATAGGCGTCCGCCCAAAAAAGTTGCCACTTAGGTAAACTTTTCGTCCAAATTTCACCATCTCGTTTCAATAAAAAATTCACTACTTTTTTGTTTATTAGTATATCTTTTAAATTATTCTTGATTTAGTTTTAGAAGCCCCTAAGGCACCTTTTAAAATTAGATTTGTAAAGTTTGTGACTCTTTTGTATAAAACATTAGCGCTTTTGTTCAAAACACATTTTTAAATTCATTAAAATCACGTATAAATAGCTTATATTTTTGTTCAGTTTTAGGATATCTGTATGATTAGTATTTCAAATTAAAGATTCTATTAAGATCTATTTATTTTTGTAAAAATTTTTCTTTTAATCCTTATAGTTTCTCCTCAGAAATTTTTTGAAACTTGCTAAAAACTGCTCTTTTTATTCATAAAATCGTAAAGTTAGCAAACGTTGTATCTTTGTAAATGCTAAATTTAAAATTCAATTTTTAGTTGTAAAACATAGTATTTGTTAGTATCTATCTTTCTATAGCTATAAACTAAAAATTCATTAATATCTCTTTTTTTTGTAGCCGATCTAAACTTTTATTATTTTGTTGAAAAACTGCAAAATTACAAAACCTTTTAACTTTAAAATTATTCACTCAATTGGCTTTTATTTTTCTTTATTCATTAGATCTTGTTAAAATCTCAAATTAATTTAGTATAAGTTATATTATTTAACTAATAGTTTGCCCCATATTCAACTTAAAAAAACGTAAATTTGTCACAAGTTTAAATAAAAATTGACTTAAAATAAAAAGATTAATATCTTATTTTCTTTTGTATCTTAAGCACTATTGCCAAGTTACTTATTTTAAAACTTGCAACTTGGCAATTTCTTTCTGTAAATATATCAATTATTGTTAATACTATTCCAGTAATTTTCTAGTTAAGGAACATACGTGTAAATTTATAGTATAAGTCAGAAAAACACATAAACTGTAATTATTTTCATAATTATTATTATAAAATTCTTTTGTTACCATATACTTACAGAACTTAACATAGCGCATAGTTGGCAGTAGCGTTTATAACTTTAACTCTTATGTAAGCGTCCTCATTAAATTTTCCAATCTTAAATTTATAGCAATACATGCAACAATTCAACTAGTCATAATTTTCTTATTTTCCAGGGGAAAACCTTCTTCTTTTGTGTAAAAGCTAGCGTTTATTTAGTTTTTTCATTTAGTTTAACAAAACAAGTTAGGTCACTTAAATTAATGTAGTTCAAAAAAATTTTTGTACTTTAAAATTTTCCTTACCTATAAAATTTGGTTTTCTATAAAAATTTCTAAATCTGTAAGTATATTTTATTTTTGAGTAATTCTTTTTCAGTAATATAGAACGTCCTTGCGCCTACATATGTAAGCACTAAATCTGAACCCCACTGACGAAAATCAAAAGATAGATCGCGCGGCGTGACAAGTGAAAATAGTATTAAATTTTTTGTATGATCGTTAATAATTTTGCCGTTTGTAGCTTTCCTGTTTAGTTTTTAGTCTAATTTTAAGGTTTATTCTAACTCTGCGCGGCGCTTGTCTGGAGTGTACGGGTGCGTCTGTAGCGGGTCTTTCAAATATTTTATATACTTTCAAACTTTTAAATTTTTATTTTATTTTATAAAAAAAAACAATACATTGTTAACCGCCATTATGACCGCTCGCACGCCTCCCAAGCAAAGGGTAACCAGGAGCAGGAGTAGCTCACTACCTGCGCAGGACGACCCTGCTGTCGTGTTACACACCCCAGCGAGTAAACGCAAACTCGCCAATCTTGTGGAGGACGAGATTGAGATTGAGCTCACACGGGATGGTGCATCGCAAAGCGAACGTAGTGCTTCGCCACCAATTTCGCCCACAATTCCACCTAATGACAAGGATGTCTCCCCTTTACTTACCCCCTCCATGAAGCTGCTTCTCTCCGAGGAATCAAATACCGCCAGCCAGTTTGCACATGCTAATAAGTTTGAACCTCTAGTATGTCTCGAGCGTTTGGAGGATTGCACAGGCTTTCAAAAGCCGATTGTAATCAACGACACTTCCCCGTCGCCATCTATCAACTCGGTTATCGAGCTCTCCCCACAAGTCCAACCACTCAACGTGAAAAATGCTGAAGTACACGCGCCACCACCATTAACTCCTTGCGTCGCCGATTCCCCCTCGCGGAAGATGGAGCAGGAGGCTAAAAGCAGACACTCTAGAAATAAAGGCAAACTAGTCGAGTTTCAAATTGAGAAACTTGAGGAGGTAGATATTTCCAGCGACACCTTCAAGTGCCTGCCCGAAACCATGGACACCGATGAGATGATCCAAACAATCACCAAGTTCATGAAAGGAATCTCTTGGAGGGTGCACACTTCTAAGCATGGGCTCAAGGGAACTCAAAAAGACTGGATCTACGCAGCCGCCCAAACCACCTGTAAACTGCTCGACGAAATTTCGCAGAAAATATCGGTACCTAAAATCTCTGACACCACACTCACCCAACCATCAACTCCCAATTGTAATAGAGGAGATAGTTCAATCGGAAAGATCACAGGTGAGGATGTCACTGCGCTCTCATCGATGATCGAGCGCACCGTGACTAAAGTTGTTAGGTCGGAGCTCTCCAAAATTTCTTCGATTCCAGCGCAAGCACCTGCAAGAACAAAAACGTATGCGCAAATGGCAGCGGGCCCCACCTTTAAGGATATACAAAAAGAGCAAACACAGACTACATCTCACCCTCTTGGCGGCATGGAAACTATTACCCGTCCAGCTATTATTATCTCCTGTGGCAAGACATCGCCTACGCGTGAAGACGCCGTCAAGGTCCTCGATAGGAATTTGCAACACCCTGGCCCAAAGATCGGTGTCGCCAATATAAAGAAACTATCCAAAGGCAAGTTTAGGGTCGAGCTAGACAAGAAGGATGACATTCAACCAGCGTTAGACCTCATTAATCAAGATCAAACAGGCGCTAGGGCTGAGCCCGAACGCAAAATTTTTCCTCGAGTCATATTGAAAGGGGTCAGCAAGGATGTAGTCAAAGATGATCTCATTTCCGTGCTGATACAGGATAATGAGGAACTGGCTTGCCTTGAATGTGACAAGGATATGAAACTCCTGTTTATCAGGAGCAATAGAAACATAAATTTATATAACGCTGTTCTAGGGATCTCTCCAACTGCATGGCAAGCTCTGAAAGGCGTATCACGCGTCAGAACCCGTTATCAACGAGTGCATATAGAGGAGTTTTCTCCCTTTGTTCAGTGCCGGAAATGCGCTCAATTTGGGCACTCCCAGTCCAGATGCACCGCCCCCGCCGTTTGCGCCCACTGCGGGAAGGCGGGGCACCATGAAGTCGACTGCCCCGAGAAAAAGCAATCATTTGCGCCTACCTGCACCAACTGTACCCACTACAATGCTAGATTTAAGTTGAGCCGTCCTACCAATCATTCTATTTTTTCACCAAGTTGCCCCAGGTATTCAGCAATGAAGAATAAAATCATAAATAAAATAGATTATGGCTCCTCCAAATAATTCATCTATTTACTTCATGCAATGCAACATTGACAGATCTATACACGGCTCAAAAGAATTCTTAAAAGTTTTCTGTGGTGACGTCACCACACAAATTGGATTATTATCTGAACCCTACACTGGCTCAGATAAATATGTAAAAAATTTGCCTAATGTACACATTTTTCAGGCTACAAAAACAGACAGAGTAGTTAAGGCTGCTATCGCAATAAAAAAAGGTGCTACAGAGAAAATGGGTGCAATGTTCCTACCGCAATATTCCACCCCTAATATGGCTGTCGTAACAGCCAAACTTGGAGAGCGCCAATGGTACATTGTCTCGGTATACGTTGAACCCAGAGACGATGTTCATAACACCTTAAATCATCTCTCCACACTGTTACACAGCATTGATGGATCGGAGATAGGCTGTATTATCGGAGGTGACTTTAACGGATGGCACCCTACATGGGACCCCACAGGCCGATCTAACCCCAGAGGCATACTCATATCAGACCTTATGCACGAGCATGATCTGGATTGCTGTAACACTGGTGATCATCCTACTTTCGAAGCTGTCACACACGGTGTCCTTCGTTCTTCATACATTGATCTAACTTTTATCTATGGGGACAGCCCCGGTCATGTGAGAAACTGGCAAGTCGATCAGCACGCCTTGACCTCCACCCTCCACAAACTTGTGAGGTTCAACCTGGACATTGGCGTTTCCACTTTACCAAATCCACCCTCCACATCTACTTTCAGGTATTCTATAACGAAAAACTCAGACTGGGTTACCTTTAGGGAAGCTCTCACTAATCGTATTAGGGACCTCGAACTACTGGATACGAATTTTGATACCCTGACTCCTTACAACCTAGATCAATTTGTACTCAAATTAACTGCCTGCATCAACGAGGCAGCGTCCGAAACTTTTCCGACACGTAGCGGCAGTGGTGCACAAAGAGTCAGACCTGCATGGTGGTCGGACAGACTTACCAACATTAAAGGAGAAGTTGACGAAGCCCGTAGAGAGGCACTCCAGGCCAGAAACAGAGGATTGCCTACTGCAGATTGCGAGCGACTGATTGAGCGGCACCAAAATTTAAAGGAGCAGTATACCGACGCCATCAGGAAAGAGTCATCCAAAAATTTCAGAGAGTTCTGCGAACTTCAGACTGGAGAAAATGTTTGGACTATGACCAATCGCCTCTTACGATCAGGAGCACCAAACAAACCACCCTCTGTTATACAAATGGACGATGGCAGTTACACCACCAACAGTCAAGATACAGCGGATGCCCTTCTGGCACACTTTTTCCCTACGGACTCCCCGGCAGAAGATACACAAACGCAATCGCAGATTCGAAACTCCTGTACAAACACTCCTGATACACCAAGTGACCCACTGTTCACCCAGGAAGAAGTTCTGGAAGCGGTGCAGGAAATGTCACCTAAAAAAGCTCCAGGCATGGATGGCTTGACAGCGGATATCTGTGCTAATGTCACACGAAGCTTCCCGGGACTCATCACCAGCATGATGAACTGCTGCCTCAGGCTCGGCTATTTCCCGCGGAGCTGGAAATCCGCGTTAGTTAAGATTATACCAAAACCTGGACTTGAAGATAGTAGTTCTCTCAAGAATCATCGCCCAATCGGCCTCATTGCTGTCTTTGGCAAAATGCTAGAGAAGCTGTTCATAGGCAGAGTAATCCACCACCAGGCGGTCACGGGTACGCTCAATCCACGACAGTTCGGATTCCGCCGGCACACTTCGACCGCGCATGCTTTATTTGAAGCTGTTGAGCACATTAAATCCGAGAAGGCATCTGGTCGATTATGCACCGCAATATCCCTGGATATACAATCTGCATTCAACCGGGCCTGGTGGCCCGCCATACTAGATCGCCTCAGGAGAATAAATTGCCCAGCTAACATATTCCGACTCATCCAGAATTACCTTTCTGACCGCAGTGTTGCTCTTTTATACGCGGGTGCAAGCGCTCACAGGACCATGGCTAGGGGCTGCGTGCAGGGGTCAGCCTGTGGACCGGCTCTCTGGAATTTGCTGCTGGATGATCTTCTAGACCAGCCGCTCCCTGAGGGCTGTCACATACAAGCATACGCGGACGACGTCTTGCTCATCGTGACTGCTAAAGATACCGCATCCTTGCAGGCAGCCGCTAGTGATGCGCTGAACATTATTTCATCTTGGGGCAAGGGAGTGAAGCTAAATTTTGGACCAAACAAAACCAAAGCTCTCGCTTTCTCGAACAAAGCGGCTAACGCCAAAATTTACATGGATGGCACCCCAATTCCTTTCTCTGAGGAATTCAAACTCCTAGGCGTCATCATTGACCACCGCCTCAGGTTCACTAACCACGCCAGATATATCACCAACAAAATTATCAAACTCTTCAATCGTCTTTGCCTGTTTGTTCGTCCGTCGTGGGGAATACACCCAGAAAACATTGACGCCATATACCGGCATGTCATCGTACCCACAATAACTTACACAGCAGGAATATGGGGCCATGTAGTAAAGTACACAACTATCAAAAGCATCTTGTTATCAGCACAAAGGGGGTTTGCCTTAAGGGCTATAAGGGGCTACAGAACCATCTCAACAACTGCAGCTTTGGCTCTGGCCAGATTCGTGCCACTCGACTTAGAGGTACTTCGAGTAAGGGAAGCAGAGAGGACGCGACTCACTTATAAGACATCTTACCTCCGCCCAAACATCCCTTATGAGTCCCCCACCCCTCTCTCTCAACTGCTTCATCCTGCAGAACGCGTGACAGTATCGTTTGAAATAACTCCAACCCAGGAACACATTGACCGGGTATGCATGCCAAACAGTACTCAAATTTTCACTGACGGCAGTAAGCTGGAAGACGGGTCCGTGGGGGCAGCATTTGTCTGCGTAGACCCCGACCGTCCCATGAACCAGCGAACTGTTGTCCGAAAATTTAAGCTCCACTCAGCGTGCACTGTCTTCCAAGCGGAGCTGTTTGCAATCTGGAAAGCATGCCAACTTGCAGCAGAGAGGGGGTACTCTCACACACTCATTTTATCGGATTCACGATCGTCACTCGAGGCTCTTGGTAGGCGTAGCAGTTCCAACCCACTCGTTACTAACATTCATAAAGTCATCGCGGAACACTCTGATCATGGAATTTTTAAATTTTGCTGGGTGAAAAGTCACTCGGGAATTGCTGGCAACTGTGCTGCGGATCAGGCAGCTGGCGCCGCAGCTGCTTCCCACTCTGCTCCTTCCTATGCCAAATTCCCCATTTCCTTTCCCAAAAATAAATCTCGTTCTCAGGCACTCGCCGCATGGGCTGACCGCTATGCGCAATCACCTCAAGGCTCTCACACGCGCTCCCTCTTTCCATCACTTGAGTCCATTAGCGAACTCCACACTATTGTACCTCCCTCGTTTTATCTCACCCAGTATCTGACAGGTCATGGTGCCCACAGGTCGTATCTTATGCGGTTTCACGTAACTACTTCAGACTCTTGCCCTTGCGATGACTCCACATCCCAAACAACAAAACACCTAATTGAGGAATGCCCCAGGTTTGGAGTGGACAGACAGAACTACCTGGAACAGTGCCGACGTCTGAAGGGCTCTCCTTTCTCATTCATTGATGTTCTGTCCAAACCTTCACTTACTAAAGCCTTCTGCTCATTTATCCGCCATACCTTCTCGCAACTCAAGTCTTTTAACCGGAACTAATCGCGTTACCCTGTTAAATAGGTACATAGAATGTAAATAATACACCATATTTTGTAAATAGTATAAAGCTCATAATAATTAGGAAAATAATAAAAATGTATAATGTGAATGGAAAAAAAAAAAAAAAAAAAAACAAAAAAAAAAAAAAAAAAAAAAAATATATATATATATATATATATAAAACAAAACAACAAAAAAAAATTAATAATAACATTTATATAAAAAAAAAAATATTATTATATATACATTAAATAGTAATCACTACACATTAAACCTGTACATAGCAAACATAGTAATGTCGATTAAATCGCCGGGGCTTCAGCCTCGGGCCCACTGATCCGGTTTCATCTGAAACCCAAACCAAATTCTTCTTTCATTTCCTTTCTTTGCTATCAGCGCTATTTTTCCTATCTTTAATTAAATCCGTCCTCTACTCTCTTCCCCCCTCCCAACACCTCCTCTTAAATTTGTATGGATTGGCACTTTTAAGAGGGGGGTTGGGTACAAAGAACCCACAAACGCAAAACAACACAGATCCAACACTTGAAAAAATGCATATGATCAAACAAACTCTTTCACTAAAAACTAAGTTTTTATAAAAAAAAAAAAAACCTAACCTAACCTAACCTTTTTTTTTTTTTTTTTTTTTTTTTTTTTTAACGGGGGGAAAATGCAGTTACGCATACCCCGCCGCGGGGTGGGCAGCGGGGTTATGTGGGGCTCACCCTAGGATTTTTGGGAATACCCACTAAAAACCCCCCGGTGCACCACAACCGTTCCACAGCAGCATGGGTCCTTGAAAGTATAACTAACCACACTGCTGCGGCGGCCGGTCCGATCAGAACGGACCTCTTCAACGTACCATCTTTCCTTTATTGTAGGAGATGCCCGGGCGCACATGGGCATCTCCTCAGACAAACGAGGCCGTGCAATGCAGGTGGCAGGTCACCCCACCTACCACCCGCTGGCCAAGTTAAGGAGGGAGCAGGTGTGCGTATTGCCTCCTCCTCCTACCTAGCCGCCTGCGTCGGCGCGGGTCCGCTTGAGGGTCATCCTCGCGAACCCGCTCTGCGATCTCCTTTTGCGACATTACTTGCTCGCAAAAGGAGACCATGGCCTCCCATGCCCTGTCGCCGTCCAGCATAGCATTTACTACGCTGGACAGAGAGAGGTCCCTCCCCACCACAGCCATCAATTCGCGGCGCTGTTCCCTCCAAGCCACACACTCAGCGAGCGTGTGCTGTGCCGAGTCTACTAGTGCCCCACAATCATGACAGGCGGAGCTCACCTCCCTTCCAGCAATCCTGTGCAGATAATCCCCGAAACAGCCGTGACCGGATATTATCTGCACCAGGCGGAAGGTGAGCGACCCATGCCGACGCTCCAGCCATCTATCCATTACTGGGCCCAGCGCATCCAGCACACGCCGGCCATACTCTTCCGAATTCATGCTCTCGATCCAGAGTTCTAGTACTTCTTCCTGCGCTCGTAGCCGGACTTGGCGTATCTCTTCAGGAGCTGGTCTTAAACCCCTTGATCTCGCCTCCACCCTGTACTTGTATGTCTCAGAAAGCACTCTCGCCTCGAATTCCCAAGGGGCAGTGCCCGCCATAGCGCAGGCGGCCGCTCGCGACATAGTACGGTATCCTCTGATGGCGCGTGCCGCAATAATCTTCTGCGGTCTACGCAACAACGGCTTATTTTTGGCCGTAAGCGCATCCACCCACACAGGCGCACCATATAGCGCCATGCTTTTTAAGACACCTGCGTATAGTCGCCTGCAGCTGGTATCAGGCCCGCCAATGTTTGGCAAGAGTCGAGCGAGCGCAGAAGCCGTACCCACAAGTTTAGGTGAAAGCTGTCGAAAATGTTCTTCGAACTTCCAGCGACTATCTATTATTAGGCCTAGATATTTCATATGGCCCTTGACGGAAATATCCTTGCCGTCTATCCGAACTTGCGCCCCGGCGGGCGGTCTGCTACCACGTCCGTAGAAGAAGATAGCGTCTGTTTTATCTATTGCTACCTTAAGACCGAGAAGCTCGATTCGGCCAACTACTAATGAGGCACTAACCGAGCCTAGTCGCATAGCTTCTGCAAAACTGTTGCCTCGGGCGATGACGAGCGTATCGTCAGCATAGCACATAACGTTAGTTCGAGCCAAAAGTTCCCCACGCAGGATCCAATCGAATCCTAGGTTCCACAGGAGTGGGCCGAGCACCGACCCCTGCGGAACACCACAAGTCATGCGCCATGTGCACAACCGTCCATCGCGATCAATGTAGAGAACGTCCCTTTCTTTGAGGTAATTTCCTACTATATTTCTCAGGTATAAGGGCACTCCGTGATATCGGAGGGCTTCCTCAATGCACTCGAAGGGGAGGGTGTTAAACGCGTTAGATATGTCTAGAGAAATTGCTATTACCTTCTCCCCTCGAGACATGGCTTGTGTTGTTAACTCCTTAAGTTCCATTAGAGCATCGATGGTTGAACGCCCTGCACGAAAACCAAACTGCTTTTCTGACAGGTCTGGTCCCGTCGTCCTCAGATGTTCGTTAATGCGCGCAGCAATTATGCGCTCAAGTAATTTGCCCATCTCATCCAAGAGGATAATTGGCCGTAAAGCAGAGGGTGAGTCAGCGGGCTTCCCTGGCTTCTGCAGCAGACACAGACGTCCGTCTTTCCAATTTTTTGGAAATCGACCCGTCGCCAAGCATTCATCAAAAAGCTCTCTAAGTAGATCTCCCAGATGTTTGAGAGCCAGTGCCAGGACACGGCCGGGAATTCCATCCGGGCCCGGAGCCTTCTTTCCGTGACGAAGTCGTTCGACAGCGCTGTCTAACTCATCTTGCGATATTAGAGGAACGACCGTGTGGATTTCACGGTCCATGTCCGCCGGGACCATGAGAGGAGGCGTGTGCCCCGTCCGTATTGGGAACAACCTAGTTACTACTTCTCTGAGAAGTTGCGGATCAAATGATTCCGTGGATAGTGCCTGGCCCAGTTTAGCACGCACTGAGCGGTATGGGCGGCCCCAGGGGTCATTGTTTAGACTTTCCAGGAATTCTTCCCTAGCCAGCGCCTTGCTCTTACTTATGGCTATCTGTAGTCGCTTCTTGGCCGCCAGATAGATATTGTAGAGCGATTGTGCTTCCTCTTCAGTGTGGCGTCTTCTACGACAACGTTGATACGTACGGCGACGTCTGAAACAGGCCCTACGGAGATCGGCGATTTCTTGCGTCCACCAGTAGACTTGCTTTCTTGGAGGCTGATTCCTGACGCGTGGCATAGATGCGTCACAGATGTTAGTAAGGGACGCTCTAAGTTGGTTTGCCATTTCTTCTACTCCCTGACAGACAATTGCATCAAGGCACCAACATTCAACAATGGCCGCCTCTTCTGCCAGTTCGCGGTTGAATCGCGTCACGGCCCATCGTTGAAAGTGGGCGGCTTGCTGTGGACGAGAAACGGCAATTGCTTGAGCTGAAGGTGCGATGCTGAACCTGATATATTGGTGGTCCGATAGCGTTTCAACATCTTCGATGACTCGCCAGTCACACACTCGCGCGGCGATGGCAGGAGTAGCAAATGTAACGTCTACTCTAGACCCTCCGTTTCGCCTTACGCAGGTGTATGCTGTGCCCCTATTGAGGACTATCAGACCAGATACGATTGTCCATTCCAATATCGCGTCACCTTTGACATCCGAAGCTGGACTACCCCACGCCGTAGATTTCCCGTTCAGATCGCCCATCACCATCGTTTGAACAGGAGCCAATCTTCTCACTACGATGCTAAGCCTGTCAAGGAAACCTTCTAGCTCAGCTAGGCTTCTATTAGGAGAGAAATACACCCCTACAATTGCGATTTCTCCGAATGTGACCGCGACATATCCAGGTCCCTTATCCTTTACTACAAAGGGAGGAGAATGAGCGTTTGCGCGTTTCATAATAGCGACAGAGTTTGCCGGATCTACTACCCAGTTGGGACGCGGAGGAACAAAATATGGTTCCGAGATTACTACTATATCTATGGACCACTGTGCTTGCTCCTGCATGATCAAGTCTTGCGAGCCTGCACAGTGGTTAATGTTACCCTGGAGGAATTGGATGTGGTTGTATTGATCCATTAAAGTTCCATATTAAGTTCCTCACGCTCTTGACTGAGCTCCGTCTCTGGGTTTGGCGCCTGGGTCTTAGGGGCTGCCTTTTCTTTGCTGGTGGTAGGTGGAACACAGTTTCTGCTACCCATTATATGATTAGCGGGGCCATTGGCATCGGAGCATACCGCGCAATGGGGTGTCACAGAGCAGTTTGCCATTTGATGGCCTTCCTTGCCACATCTGAAGCATATTTTGCTTCGGTCAACTTTTGAAGGACAGCGTTGCCTAGTGTGTCCCAGTGCATAACACTGGAAACATCGCATCGGACGACTGTTCAGGACTTTGATTTGAGCAGAACTCCACCCAACAAGGAGTCTGCCAGCTTCAACTAACGACTTAGCGGCTGCAACTGGACACGATACAACTGTCGTGCCAGAACCCGCAGGACCAAAGCGAATTTCGGCAGCCTTGACGCTTTCAGCAGAGCAGCCACCTCTTGACGCAACAGCTTCGATGACATCTTGCTTACCCACTGAGTCATCCAGTCCCGTGATACGCAGGTCGGCACATTTGACAGGTCTGGCAACCTTCACTGACTCTGCGAATAATTCCTTAAGCTTTTCTGCTAGAAGATCGGCTTTAGGGGCGCTAGTTGCACCTGGAATAGTAAAAATTCTTGCCCCAGTGGCTGATTGTCGGCACCGGACTCCATCAATACCGAGATCAGCCAGTTTCACAACCTCCCTAGCTTTTGCGAGAGCTGTCGCGTACGTCATACCTTTTTCCATTGCCTCTTTTTGGATTGATAAAACCACTGCTGAAGATTTCGGAGTAGAAAGGTTCGGCTTCTTCGGCTTTTTAGGTTTCTTCAATTTGGTCGCAGGAGGAGCTGGAGCAGAGTTGGGTTGTGCTCGCTGTTGTGGCAACGCTTGTTTAGCTGCAGCGGCATCTGCTTTCTTTTTTATCTTCCTTTCCTTCTTCTTGTTCTTCGCCGTCTGCCAATTCTCTTCAGCTGGCGCCGGTGCTGACACTGGGGCAGCAGGCACTGACGTACTGGGGCCGGCCTCCTGGGTGAGTGGCTGGGCGGCTGCCTTTCTTGCTGGCTTAGGTGCACGCTGCTCAATAGGAGGAGGTGCTTGTGGCTCTGCAGCAGCCCGTTTTCCTAGAGGTGGGCGCATAATCTTGGGAGGTGGAAGGCGTTCCTCAAAGCTCGCCAGTCGAGTATTAACCATAGTACCCACTTGGATCATAACCGCTCGAATTAGTTCTTCCATCGAGCTTGGATCTTGAGGCAGAGGTGCTTCGTGCAACGGTGATTGCGATCGCGGCAATCGATTCCTCTCCGAGTAGGCAGTTCGCAAGGCCTTCATTTCTGCTCTGATATGCTCCATCTCTTGACGAAGACGGGCGTTGTCCGCTTGCAGTCGACGCGTCTCTTCCGTTAACGTCCGCGTTGAAAACGTTTCAATGATGTCACGAATAGACGCCATTGCATCCACCATCGCCTTTTGGACGGTACCCTTGAGGTGCCCAGACTTTTTGATATTCCCTAGGACGACCTCGACCTCTTTGATCCCTTTTTCCTTCAGAGCATCCGTAGTAAGGGTATGAGCAAAGTCATCAAACGACGTTAAAGTGGTTCGGGGTCTTCTGGATGAGGGATCACCCCTAACAGTTCTACCAGAACTCGCCGCGGACTCGGCATCAGCCTCGGCTTGCCGCTGTTGGCGATAATCTTCTCTCGCCTTTCCTACACCGATATATTTCCCAGTAGTAGGGGGTCGACCGCGACCTCTTTGGCTCTTTTGAGTTTTAGGGGTCGTTCCTGTCACTTCGCTGTCAGTATCCGTGCTCAGCTCTTCGATAGGTCGTTTTCGACTATTGTTGCTGGCCTCCGTTACAGCATCTGAATAGTGCTCGTCCTCCATATGTTCTTCATCAGGGAAGACCTCTAAACTCGGATCGCGAGGAAAGTTATCCGACAAGTTTACCGGAGTGTTTATGAACGGCGATCGGTCACGTTCACACCGTGATCTGCTGCGAGATGTTACCGTGCTTCTTGAGTCGCCCGTATCCTCCACAATAGTACGCCGAGCGGAAACGCTTCGGGTTCGTGCTCTTGTTTTAGGACGTTGAGCTCCGTCTTCCACAACAGAAACGTCAGAGACTGGCTCCAGACGCTCCAAAACAACAATTGGTTGCACACCTTCTCCTACAAGGCTTGCTCCTCCTTGCTCGCTTCCGCCTGAGCTAGGCCCACCATCATCTAAAACGGTTTTAGTTTTTAAATTATTATTTTCCATATTAAGTCCCACGAGTAAAAAAGACACGGTTTAACCACCCGGGCAGAGGTCTGTACCCGGGCAGGCCGGGGTTCTCGAAGCAGGGGTCGGCTTATTCCCTGCTCCGTTGTCGTGTATCGACTAGACTCCCTCTAGCCATTCACCCCCTCGCCATAGACTCGACAAAAAGCTTGGGGTTGGGGTTTTTTATAGAGGTTTTCTCCTCGCGGGGACACCCAATTAAGGGCAGCCCCACCGGCCCTAAGACGTGACTAGGTCACCGGTTTTGCCGACGGTTGGCAACAAATGCCCGTCCGCCGATCACGTTTTACCGCGACCGGACGAACCCGCCGCCCACGCTCGCACCGCCGCTACCCGGAATCTCCAGGACGCCGGCCGAGCCCGAACCGAGTCGCCGCCACCCAGAATACGTCTGGGACGCCGACTCGGAGCCCACACTATCCGCCGAAGCGGACAGGACCGTGAGGTCCCCGTCCGTAATTTTTTAGAGAGGTTTTCTTCCTCGCAGCCCCCATCCGTTGGGATGGCGGCCCTCGCTCCCGCACCACGTACGGGGTTACGAGCGGATGACGCCAGAACAGAACCGGCGCCATCTCCGACTGTCAGACCATTAGCCGTCGCCGTATTAAAAACGGTGACGCCCAGGGTGCACCGCGAGGAGGTTGTCTGACATGGCACCCCACCTAACCTAACCTAACCTAACCTAACCTAACCTAACCTAACCTAACCTAACCTAACCTAACCTAACCTTTTTTTTTTTTTTTTTTTTTTTTTTTTTTTTTTTTTTTTATCGAGGGGACCTCGGGTTACCGACTTCTTGGCCGCTGAGATTGCGACCAAGCGAGTCCGGAGCTCTCCTCCGCGCACATCCGACAAGTCAAAAGCTCGTCGGATGTGCACGGAGGCATATCCGTTAAAACCCCCCGTTGTGACCTCACTGCCGGTTTGCGGCGGGATGGGTTCCTTCTTGGGAAGCAACCACCCCGCCCCGGCTGGCCCCAGCTTTTGAGCCGGGGCCTCCACCACGCGGGGGACGTCGCGTCACAATGCAACGTCCCCCCAGACGGAGAAAGGCTGTGCAATGCGGACTCGGGCATCTCGAGCCGTCGTCTGCTGCCTCACCCGTCTGTACATCACTGGAGGGGACAGAAGGCCCCCTCCACTACTCCTCGTTAGGGAGGAAGATTGCGGGCAAACTGCCGCCTTCGACCTCCTGGTCGTCTGCGCCTTATAGCGTCCGCATCGGCTTCGCTCTCACGGATCCGCTCCATGGTCTCTTTCTCCGTCATCACCTCCTCGCAGAACGAGACCATTGCTTCCCAGGACCTATCATTGTCCAGCATGGACTTAACAACGCTGGGCAAGGAGAGGTCCGTTCCCACCACATTGGTGAGTGTGCGACGCTGCCTGCTCCAGGCTGCGCACTCCGCCAAAGTATGATGTGCTGAGTCACGAGCAGCACCGCACTGGTGGCACATGGGGCTCGTCTCCCTCTGAATCATGTGGAGATAGTCTCCAAAGCACCCATGGCCAGTCAACACTTGGACCAGGTGGTACGTTAGGGAGCCATGTCTCCGCTCCATCCATTGTCGCAGGACTGGTCGTATTGCATCAACTGTGCGTCGTCCATATCTGACAGAATCCAGATCTTTTTCCCAGCGATCTAACACTGCATCGTTAGCGTCCCGCCGGATCCCTTCAATTTCTTCAAGAGCTGGGCGCTCCTCTCGCGCCCTGCACTCTACCTTATATTTGTAGACTTCGTCTAGGACCTCTGCCTCTAACTCCCAAGGCGGGGTCCCTGCTAAGACGAATGCAGCCGTTGCTGACACGGTTCGGTATGCCCGGATGGCCCTTATTGCCATCGCTCGCTGCGGCTGACGAATGAGCGAGCGGATATCGGCGTTTAGGGCCTCAACCCAGACGGGCGCTCCGTACAGTGCCATGCTTTTGACGACCGTGGCGTAAAGTCTTCGACAGGTCACGCTTGGACCACCAATGTTTGGAAGCAGGCGTCCCAGGGCCAGCGCAGTTCCAACTAGCCTCGGAGACAGCTTCGTGAAGTGCTCTTTAAAGGCCCATCTGCTGTCAAGGGTCAAACCCAAATACCGGATGGTTTTGTTTACCGGGACTCTGACTCCATCGACTGAAATCTGGGCTCCTGGTGGTGGACTCTCTCGGGGCCCATGAAAATATATGGCCTCCGTTTTGTGGAGGGCCACTTCAAGACCCAACATTCTTATACGCTGGACAACCAGCGTAGCCCCCACCGTAGCCAGGCGCGCTGCTTCCGCGTAGCTGCTGCCCCGAGCTGTTACAAGCGTGTCGTCTGCGTAACATATTACGCTCATTCGGGGCAGCAGGACACCCCGAAGCACCCAATTGTACCCTATGTTCCACAGGAGTGGCCCTAGGACCGACCCCTGTGGAACTCCGCAACTCACTTCACGAGTTCGCATTACCCCGCCGGGTCCGATGTACTTGACCTTTCTACCAATGAGGTAACTTGCCACCAATTGTCGCAAATACTGGGGGACTTCGTGGAATCTTAGGCCCTCCATAATGCTCTCGAAAGGTATGCTGTTGAAAGCATTGGCGATGTCAAGTGATACCGCCAATACTTTTTCACCCTTCGAGGCTGCGGTGTCACAGGTGCGTCTCAGCTCCTGGACGGCATCAACTGTCGATCTCCCCGCACGGAAGCCGTACTGCTGGTCCGATAAGTCTGGTCCTTGTGATGACAGGTGCTGGTTGATACGAGCCGCGAGAATTCGCTCGAATAGCTTGGCCTCCTCGTCCAGCAATACAATGGGCCTAAAGGCCGACGGGGAGCCCGGCGAGCGCCCCTCCTTTCTAAGTAAGCATAGTCTGCCTGTTTTCCATGCTGAAGGAAACTCCCCGGACTCCATGCAGGCGAAGAATAGCTCCCTGAGCTGGTCACCCAGATGTTTGGATGCTGCCACCAATGCGGGACCTGGCACACCGTTCGGGCCTGGGGCCTTCTTCTTCCCTCGTAGCTTATCTACGGCTGCATCCAATTCTTCCTGCGTTATCGGAGGAGCAGTATTTCCAGCTTCCTGGTCCCTTGATGGGAGAGCCATGACTGGTGGGATGAAGGCGCCTCTTCGTGGGAAGAGTCCCGACACAGCCTCGTCCAGCTCTCGCGGCTCAAAATCCTCCATACGTGGTGCACCCCGCTTCATTTTGCTTCGCACGACGATAAAAGGCCTTCCCCAAGGGTCGCGATCTAAATCCTGGAGCCATTCCTCTCTGGCCTTCGACTTAGCACGTTCGATGGCTATATGTAGGGCTACCTTCGTCTCTTTGTACGCATCGTAGAGAAGCTGCTCTTCTGCGTCGCTGTGTCTCCGCCGGCGACATCTCTTGTGTTCCCTCCGCGCACTGTTGCAAGCCTCTCGAAGGGATGCCAACTCGCCAGACCACCAGTACACCGCTCTTTTGTCCGGGGGCAAATTAGTGGAACGTGGCATGGCAGCGTCACAAATCGCCGTCAGATCCGCCTGGAGGCTGAGAGCGCGTTGGTTGATGCTCTCACGGCTGCTGTCACGGGCGTCGTAACTCCAACTTGCCACTATGGATGCTTCCTCCGCCAGCTCCCGGTCGAATCGGGACAGTGCCCATCGAGGAAATCGGGCGCCTCCTCCTCCTCCACTACGAATCGGCCTACTTGCCAATGTGCTGGAAACCTCGAAAGTGATGTAGAGGTGATCCGAGAGCGTCTCTACTTCTTTTTCTACGAACCAATTTGAGATACGCGTTGCCAAGGAGGGGGTTGCAAACGTTATGTCCACTATGGATGCCCCATTCCTCCTTATGCATGTGTACTCATTCCCCCGGTTTACTACGGCGAGCCCCGACGAAGCCACGGAGTCCGCGACCACATCTCCACGATCGTCCGTGACGGGAGATCCCCAAACTGCCGATTTGGAATTCAAGTCTCCCATTACCAGCACTTGCATTGGAGCAAGCCCACCAACTACCCGGGCTAGCCGGGAGATATAGTCCTCTAACTCAGCTGTGCTCCTGTTTGGAGAAAAGTATACTCCGACGACAGCAATATCTCTCCATGCGGCTACCACATAGCCCGGTCCCCTGTCCTTCAAGATCAATGGAAACCGTGAGTCAGGGTCTGCGACGATTGCCACGGTACCATCACTATCCCCGACCCAATGGGGCAAGGTTGGCACATAGTATGGTTCTGAGATAACCGTAATGTCACTTTTCCACTCCACCATGGACTGCGAAAGCAAGTCCTGTGCCCTGGTTGAGTGGTTGACGTTCGCCTGGAGGAAGCTTAAGAGTTGCGTTCTACTCATTAGGGGCGTCTTCGGGTATCTCCATCTCCTCCGGCAGCAGAGGGTTTTCGACTGTCGGTGGCGCCCGGGTTCCTAGGCCCTCCTTTGCTTTTAAATGTGGTGGTTTGCACTTCTTCCCACCCATTTTGTGCTTGGCCGGTCGTCCAGCATCTGAACACACTGCACACCGGAATTCCTCCTTGCAGTTAGCCGCAAGGTGCTCTGACTTCCCACAGCGGTAACATAACCCACTGCGGTTCACCTCGCTCGGACATCTTTGGCTCGTATGTCCGAGGCCCAGACATCGGAAGCATCGCATGGGCAGCGGATCAAGCGGACGCACCTGTGCAGAGCTCCAACCCACGAGTAGCCTACCAGCCTCGAGGATAATTTTGGCAGCGGCCACTGGACACTTGGCCACCACTGTACCTGACCCTCCAAGGCCGAATCGCACCTCACCAGCCTTCACCTGCTCAGAAGGGCAGCCACCTTTGTTAGCGATAGCGGCAATGATATCCTCCTTCGTAACGGAATCATCGAGTCCCGACACGCGTAGTTCAACGCATTTGGTGGGCCTGGACACTTTGACGGCGTCACCCAGCACCTCGCGCAATTTAGCGGCCAATGCGTCCGCCTTCTCCCCGTTTTCTGGGCCCGGGATCGAAAGTATCCTGGCCCCTGTGGCAGCCTGTTTGCATCGTACTCCCTCTAGACCAACGTCTTTGAGCTGCATCCCTGCTCTCGCCTTTCCAAGGATGCTGGCGTATGTGACGCCCTGCTCCACAGCCTTTTCACTTAATGTCAGCACGACTGCCGCTGTCTTTGGAGAAGCGAGGCTGGACTTCTTTTTGTTTTTCTTCTTTTTGGCCTTTTTGGCAAGGGCCGAAGCAGCCGCTTGTTCTGCCTCAGAAAGAGCAGCTTTCTGCCTTCTGTTCCTCTTCTTTCGACCCTCTGCTTCACGCCATTCTCCCTCTGCGGGATCAGAGGTTGCAGGTGCGGGTGATGAGCCCGCCTCAGGCTCCGGTGCACGTCTAGGTGCTGGTATCGGCGCAGGTTTCGCCGCAGGTTTTGACGCCTGTTTTGGGGCCGATTTAGGCGCAGGCTTCGGTGCCGGTTGCGGTGTTGATTTCGGAACCGGCTTCGGCGTCGATTTTGGCACTTGTTTCGGCACCGGTTTTGGCACCGGTTTCGACGCTGGAGAACTCGCAGCCTGAGAAGGCGGCAGGGGTGGACCCATCAATCCTTGCCTGTCCCCCGCCAATGGTGGCCTGGAGATGGGCACGGGAGGCAGCCTATCCTCGAGACTGGACAGCCTTGTATTCACTATCCCCCCAACGGTGACAGCTACATCACGGGTAATTTTCTCTATAACCTCCTGTGGCACCACCACTGGTGCAGGAGGAGGACGTTCCGAAAACGCTCTTTTGAAGGACAACAGTTCTTCCTTTAAGTTTGCCAACTCTCGCGTGAGGCGCTGGTTGTCCGCATGCAGTCTGCGCGTTTGAATGTCCGCAGACCGAGTCGTCAAGCCCTCCAAGATTTCACTTAGAGATCGGGTTGCCTCGTTTAGGACTTTCTGACAAGGACCGCTCAACCTCTTGGACCTGTGCGATACATCTTTGATAGCCCTTATCTGTTCAAAGGCTTTATTCCGAAGGGTCGCCGTGCTTTCTCCTAACTCCCCAGACGCAGAACCTTCGACCGAGTTCGTTTCCCAGTGTTCGGTTACCCCCAGGTAATCCATGACTTCTTCAGCGTCCCTGTCAAACTCCGATAGTGGACGCTCGAACATCTGTTGGTGTCGCTCAGCGGCCAGCTGCCTTTCGGCTTCCAACTCCAAGTCCTCATGTTCTATTTGCTTCAAATATGCCTTTGCCGCTGGAAGACCTAGGTGTGTGCTATTAGTAGGAGCACGTCCTTTTCTACCAGGCACACCCCGGCCACGGCCGAGTGCTGCAGACTTCCTGATTTTATTGACACCTGCCGACACATTGATTCCTCCGTCTGCACCGACAGGGTTCGGAACATCATTCACACGCAGAGTGCGCTTTCTCCTAGCCCCACTAGCGGCGAGGTTAGGAAGACTTCCCCCTATGGAGAAGGACTCCTCATCAGAGGTGTTCATCTCTGATGCTGATTGCATCTCAGACGCAGTAGGCGTACGCTCGTTTGACCCGCCTGAGCTAGGCTTCTCCTGCTCGCTTCCGCCTGAGCTAGGCCCTCCGTTCTTCTTAAAAAAAGATAAAGTATAAGATTTTTCCATTTTTATTCCCACGAGTAGAAAAGACACGGTTTAACCACCCGGGCAGAGGCCTGTACCCGGGCAGGCCGGGGTTCTCGAAGCAGGGGTCGGCTTATTCCCTGCTCCGTTGTCGTGTAACGACTGGACTCCCTCCAGCCATTCACCCCCTCGCCATCGACGCGACAAAAAGCTTGGGGTTGGGGTTTTTTATAGAGGTTTTCTCCTCGCGGGGACACCCAATTAAGGGCAGCCCCACCGGCCCTAAGACGTGACTAGGTCACCGGTTTTGCCGACGGTTGGCAACGAATGCCCGTCCGCCGATCACGTTTTACCGCGACCGGACGAACCCGCCGCCCACGCTCGCACCGCCGCTACCCGGAATCTCCAGGACGCCGGCCGAGCCCGAACCGAGTCGCCGCTACCCAGAATACGTCTGGGACGCCGACTCGGAGCCCACACTATCCGCCGAAGCGGACAGGACCGTGAGGTCCCCGTCCGTAATTTTTTAGAGAGGTTTTCTTCCTCGCAGCCCCCATCCGTTGGGATGGCGGCCCTCGCTCCCGCACCACGTACGGGGTTACGAGCGGATGACGCCAGGACAGAACCGGCGCCATCTCCGACTGTCAGACCATTAGCCGTCGCCGTATTAAAAACGGTGACGCCCAGGGTGCACCGCGAGGAGGTTGTCTGACATGGCACCCCAACCTAACCTAACCTAACCTTTTTTTTTTTTTTTTTTTTTTACGGGGGGAATGCTTTACGCATACGCCACCGCGGGGCGACACGGTGGGGTTATGTGGGACTCACCCGCCGGGTTAGTGGCGACGGGCATACCCACTAAACCCCTCGGTGTGCCTCTCAGGTTTTTGGGAAACGGCATGGGATCCTTTCTGGGAATACAAGACCACGCCGCCCCACTCGGCCCGGCATTCCGGGCCCCTTCTCATTGTAGGAGATGCCCGGACACACGTGGGCATCTCCTCAATCTCTACGAGGCCAATAGGGCGGGCAGGGGTTCACCCTACCCCCACCCGCCGGCCTGTTACGCAGGAAAACGGCGCGCGAACTGTCGTCGCCTCCTCCCAGGTCTTCTTTGTCGGAGCGGGCCCGCCTGCGCGTCAGTTTCGCGTTCCCGCTCTGCAACCTCCTTCTGCGTCATCACTTCTTCGCAGAAGGAGACTACGGCCTCCCATGACCTCTCACTGTCCAGCATGACATTGATAATGCTGGGCAGTGACAGGTTCCCACCCACCGTGGCCATTAGCGCATGGCGCTGCGAGCTCCAGGCTGCACACACTTCCAAGGTGTGCTGCGCCGAGTCTTCAGCAGCGCCACATGCGTGACACTCTGGAGTCTCTTCCCTCCGTGCGATCTGGTGCAGGTATTTGCCAAAACAACCATGTCCCGTTATCATCTGCACCAGATGGAATGTTAAAGCCCCATGCCGTCGAGATATCCAATCATTTAAGACAGGACGCACCGCCTCTATAACGCGTGTCCCATACCTTGCTACAGCCAGGTCTTCGGACCACCTCTGTATTGTTACTTCTTGCGCGATTTCGCGTACTCTTCTGATTTCCTCTTGCGCGGGTCGATCGCCCCGTTCTCTAGCATCAGTTTTGTAATTATATATTTCCGCTAGGACTTCTGCTTCTTTATCCCATGGTGGGGTGCCCGCCAAAACGCAGGCCGCATCTCCAGACACTGTACGGTACCCACGTATTGCCCTTATCGCCAACACCTTCTGTGGTTGGCGTAAGAGGGCTCTGTTTTGTGGGGACAGAGTGTCAACCCATACGGGTGCTCCATACAGTGCCATGGACTTCACGACACCCGTAAAAAGACGTCGGCACGTAGTACTGGGCCCACCCACATTGGGTAGTAGTCGACTTAGTGCAGCCGCCGCGCCGGTCAGGCGTGGAGCAAGCTGTTTAAAATGTTCTGCGAAAGTCCATCGGCTGTCCAAGATCAGCCCCAGGTATTTTATGTGAGGTTTGATTGGAATCCTCGTGCCATCCACCATAATATATGAATTGTCAGGCGGTTTCCTTCTGGGGCCATGGAATACTATTACCTCCGTCTTTTCTAGTGCAACTCTGAGCCCCAAGAGCCGAATACGCCCGACAACAAGAGCGGCACTAGCTGCGGCTAATCGCGCTGCCTCTTCAAAGTTTCTGCCCCGGGCAGTGACAAGCGTGTCATCGGCATAACATATCATGTTTGACCGAGGCAGCAGAGCTCCTCTTAACACCCAGTTATATCCGAGGTTCCACAGCAGAGGACCAAGAACTGAGCCCTGTGGAACCCCGCATCTAACTTGATGTGTCATCATTTCCCCGTCACGGGATACAAAAAGCACACGTCTATTTGCCAGATAATCTTCTATTACACGGCGGATATACGATGGGACCCGGTGATATTTTAATGCCTCTAAAATGCACTCAAATGGGAGAGAGTTGAAGGCATTGGCGATATCTAAAGAAACTGCCACCAAACTCTCTCCTTGGTCTGTAGCATCTGTTGCAAGCCGTTTTAGTTCTAATATCGCATCCACCGTGGAGCGATTTGTGCGGAATCCATACTGCTGTTCCGCCAAATCAGGGCCCACTTCTCGGAGATGTTGTAGAATTCGAGCAGCAAGAATGCGTTCACAAAATTTCGCCGCCTCATCTAACAGAACTATTGGTCGGTATCCTGAGGGTGAATCAAGTGGGCGACCCTCTTTTCGCAGCAAGCAAAGACGGCCCTCTTTCCAGACCGCTGGAAATTTTCCCGTCAAAAGGCAAGCGTCGATGACTTCACGGAGGCGCTCCGTTAGGTGTTCGAGAGCCACCTCCAATACGCGACCTGGGACACCGTCCGGGCCAGGGGCCTTCCTTTTTGCTTTTAAGCGGTCCGTCGCAACCTTGATCTCTGCATCCGTGATCGGAGGAACGCCTGACACAGTCTCCAGCTCACCAGATGGCGGAACCATCACCGGAGCTCGGACTTCTCCAGGGTTTGGGAACAATCCTACAACAACTGTTTGTAAGAGCTGCGGTTCCATCGTCTCGGTAATAGGTGGAGCAGCGGGACGTAATTTATTACGGACCATCTTATACGGACGTCCCCAAGGATCTTGATCTAGGCTGCCCAAGAAACCATCCCACGATTCATCCCTTGCACGATTGATGGCAAGTTCGAGTTGCTCTTTTAGCTCTTTATACATTCTATGAAGGCGTTCTTCTTCCTCATCCGTGTGTCGGCGTCGTCGGCGACATCTTTTATGAGCTCGCCGAGCATCATTGCAGGAACGTCTGAGGGCAGCTATTTCAAGTGACCACCAGTAAACTTGTTTCCTGCCAGACTTGTTACCTCTATTGCGGGGCATGGATGTGTCACAAACGGCTGTCAGGTCTTCACGTAGTGAAACTGCCATGTCGTCCACGCTTCTTTCGCCCGTTGGAGTAGGACACCAACTAGCAACAATAGCGGCTTCTTCTGCTAACTCTTTGTCAAAACGAGAGAGGGTCCATCTCGGGAATTTCACTCTGTTTCCTCTAGGCGAAAGGGTGTTGTTTGACGCCTGAAGAAATGAGACTGTAAACTTTATATATCGGTGGTCCGACAACGTCTCCATGTTTACAATAACGCGCCAGTTTTGAATGCGCCGGGCCATGGATGGAGTCGCAAACGTTACATCCACGATGGACCCTCCATTCCTTCTGACGCAAGTATAAACTGAGCCCCTATTACAAACAATGAGCCCTGACGTCCCGACCCAGTCTGCCAGAACAGTGCCTTTAGGTTCAGTGACAGGAGAATTCCAGGCTGACGATTTACAGTTAAGATCCCCCATTATGAGTACAGGATTTGGACTTAATCTTCTCAACACTGGACTAAGCGTATCGAGGTAGACTTCAAGCTCAGCCACTCCTCGGTTGGGTGAGAAATAACCCCCGATCACTACAAAATCTCTTATTTTTACGACAACAAACCCTGCGCCTCTTTCTATAACCTGAAAAGGAGGAGCACAAGTTGGAGTGCAGACTGCAACGACACCATTTATATCCCCAGCCCAGTTTGGTTGAGGTGAGATGTAATACGGCTCCGATGCTACCGCCACATCTATAGAACTCTCCGCCATTGCTTGTGCAAAAAGATCTTGTGACCTGGCGCAGTGGTTTAGATTAGCTTGGAGGAATAGAAGAGGGCCACTATCCATTGGTGGTTTCCATTGCCTCTGGCGGACTAGGCCGCTCTACTCGATTGGTGGTGGCCGGGGTCCCTCCGGCTACCTTGTGCTTTTTCGTTGGTGGGGCACATTTTTTGGTCCCCATGCTATGGTCCGCAGGCCGTTTAAGGTTCGCACAGATTGGACAGTGCGGCTTTTCGGTGCATTGTGCTACTTTATGACCAGCCTTACCGCAGCGAAGGCACAAGTTGCTGCGGTCTATCTGGGCATTGCACTGCTGCTTAGTGTGACCCAACTCCAAGCAGCGGAAGCACATGAGCGGACGTGGCTCTAATGCACGGACAGAGACAGAGCTCCATCCTATGAGAAGTCTACCTTCTCCAACGATTACCCTAGCGGCGATAACCGGACACTGTACAGAAACAGTCCCCATTCCTCCCGGTCCACTACGGATTACCCCCACCTTTACAGAATCTTTCAGGCACCCCCCCTTCGAAGATACTGCACTTAAGATATCGTCTTGTGAGATAGAATCGTCCAATCCAGACAAACGAAGGTCCACGCATTTTACCGGCCTTGTGACTTTAACCCCCTCTGGGAGAATACCTTTTAGCTTTTCAGCTAAGCGATCCGCCTTATCACCAGAGTCAGAACCTGGTATTTCTATTGCGCGGGCTCCAGTGAGAGTCATTTTTACTTTGACTCCGGCTATTTCTAGGTCTTCCAACGCTATGCTTCGCCTCGCCCTACCAATGACGTCAGCATATGATAAGCCTTGGTCTTGTGCCTCTTTGTTTAAAGTAATGACCACCGCTGTTGTACGTGGTGGTCGCAGCTTGTCCTTCTTTTTCTTCTTTTTCTTATTCTTTGCAGCTTCTTCCTGTTTCTTAGCTGCTTCCTTCTTCTTTGCTTTATTATTTGCTTTGCGATTTGTGACTTGTTCCCAGCCCTCCTCCTCTACAGGCTGATTGGTGGAGGGTCCTGGTTTCGACAAATCTTTCTGTGAAGGCACTTTCTTCTTCGCAGTCCCTGAACGTAGCGCAGGCTTTGGTTTGGGTTGAGACGCAGGTGAAGAACCAGATTGTGACTCAGATACCGGCTGCGGAGTCGTCTTTTTGCCTTTCCCCTTGCCTTTCTTTTTCCCACTCTCCGTTCGTGGTGCCGGAACCGGGGGTGCTGGCAGTTCAGGCTCTTGAACAGGCAACTGAGTTGCAGGGGCTGCCCTACTCCTCCTGTCCGCTGCCAGTGGCGGACGAAGCCGTTCCTGAGGAGGCAGGCGTGCCTCAATCGACTCTATTCTGGTATTCACCATGGTACCCACTCGCATCATGACATCTCTCATTAATTCTTCACTCAGTGTAGGTGTTAACGTAGGTGTTGACGCCTCTGGCTCCATATCTACATCGTTTGGTTGACTGGACGAACGTTCGACACGGCCCCTTTCTAAAGCGACCCGAAGCTCAGCCACTTCCTTCTTTAATACGTCAAGCTCCGCCTGCTGGCGAGCACACAGAGCCTGCAGTTTCACCGTCTCCTCGCTAGCTGTGCGCTTGACGAGGGCATCCACGACCTCAAAAATTGAGCCTGACGCATCCTTCAGTGACCGCTGGAAAGTTCCTTTGAGGTTCCTGGAGTGCTCAGCCACATGAAGGATGACGCCAATGTCTTCTTTCACCTGCTGCTTTAGAACTTCAGCAACCTTTTCATCAGCGTCCAGCGGATTTTTGATGATTCTCTCAATTCCGCGGCGGGCCCTGTTCTCCCTCGCGGCTTGTGCCATAGAAATGGTGTCTTCTTCGGCCTGCAGGATTAATTCCTCCCGACGTGCCGCAACCAACTGGGACTTCGCCCTTGCGAGACCCATATAATCCCCGGTGGTCGGGGGACGACCTCTTCCACGATCGAGACTCGTCGTTGACAAAACCGACCGAGCTGACCTATCCGACTCCGAGCCTGAGCTGCGCGAATCATTCGCGCGCTGGCGCTTCTTGCCTTTGCGTGAGGCACGTGGCTCACGGAATTCGCCACTCGGGCCTTCCGCCTTCAGCGTGCAGTCAGAGCCTGATAGCCCACTCTCCACACTTCCCACTCTCTCCAATACAACTACAGGTTTTTTTGTTTTTAAATTAAGATCCATATTTATTCCCACGAGTAATATGGGCAAAGTTGAACCACCCGGGCAGAGGCCCATACCCGGGTAGGCCGGGGTTCTCGAAGCAGGGGTTGGCTTATTCCCTGCTCCGTTGCCGTGTATCGACTGAACTCCCTCCAGCCATTCACCCCCTCGCCATAGACGCGACAAAAAGCTTGGGGTTGGGGTTTTTTATGGAGGTTTTCTCCTCGCGGGGACACCCAATTAAGGGCAGCCCCACCGGCCCTAAGACGTGACTAGGTCACCGGTTTTGCCGACGGTTGGCAATGAATGCCTGTCCGCCGATCACGTTTCACCGTGACCGGACGAACCCGCCGCCCACGCTCGCACCGCCGCTACCCGGAATCTCCAGGACGCCAGCCGAGCCCGAACCGAATCGCCACTACCCAGAATACGTCTGGGACGCCGACTCGGAGCCCACACTATCCGCCGAAGCGGACAGGACCGTGAGGTCCCCGTCCGTTATTTTTTAGAGAGGTTTTCTTCCTCACAGCCCCCATCCGTTGGGATGGCGGCCCTCGCTCCCGCACCACGTACGGGGTTACGAGCGGATGACGCCAGGACAGAACCGGCGCCATCTCCGACTGTCAGACCATTAGCCGTCGCCGTATCAAGAACGGTGACGCCCAGGGTGCACCGCGAGGAGGTTGTCTGACATGGCACCCCAACCTAACCTAACCTAACCTAACCTTTTTTTTTTTTTTTTTTTTTTTTTAACGATAGGAAACTGCATTACGCACTTCCCGGCATCGGGCTAATGCCGGGGGTATGTGGGACTCACCATGGAAGCCATCGCGCGACTTTGCGACGGCACCACTTTCCGCCCAGCCGATCCCCCACCCAGCCCCTAGTGGGCTCGATGGGGGGCCGGAGGGGGGGCATACCCACTAAAAACCTATCGGTGTTCCTCTCACGCATTTGGGCCAGGACCACGGGATGGTTGTAGCAGTCACCGCCTCCTTACCCTGCGACAGTCCCTTCGGACTCCAACTCTGAGACGCAATCGTCCCTACCACGGTGTGGCGCGCCGGAACACTGGCGCGCTCTTCCACCTCGGGGGGTCCCAGGTGGACGACAGAATTAGCCCAGTTCTGCCGCCCGACCCCCACTCCAAGGAGAGAGCAAGGCCTCATGCCATCGCCCTACCTCGGTGCCTCATCTGCTCCTGCATATGTCGCATCCCCTGCGGCTCGCGCCTGTTGGGTTTGCTTCGACTTCGCCTGTCTTCGCTTTCTATTCCCTGGTTTAGGGTCAGAACAGCCTTTGCCCCCTAGAGTATGATCTGCTTTCTTCTGGGCTGCTTCGCAAATGATGCAGTGAGGCAGAGAAGTGCAGGTTTTCGCCAAGTGTCCATCCTGACCGCACCGGTAGCAAAAGGTACTCCGGTCGATTTTGCTTGAACATCTCCCTCTGACGTGTCCAATCTCCAGGCACTTAAAACAGCGCAAGGGTCTCATCGGCAACATTTTAACCCCCGCGGACACAAAACCGATCAACAGCCGTTTTTTCCCCTCTACGATTTTCTTGGCGGCCGTCACGGGGCACTTTACGTGGGCAACGCCTAGCCCGGCACCACTGCGGCGGATCTCAGCACAGATCACCGCCTCTGCCGAGCACTCCCCTATTAATGCAACCGCGTCTTTTACCTCTGCGACTGTTGCCGTGTCGTCTAGTCCAGTCACTCTAAGTTCGGCGCACTTTACCGGCCTGGTGATTTCCACCAATTCTGAGTCAACGAGTTGGCGGAGTTTCTCTGCAATTTTGTCAGCTGTGTCGCCGCTTTTTACTCCAGGGAGCTCTAATATGCGCGCCCCCGTGGCGGACATTTTCATAGCCATCCCGCCCGTGACACCAAACTCCTCCAGCTTGAACTGGTTCTTGATGGATAACAGAACCTGCAAGTATGTCGCCCCTTTCTGTTCTGCCTCCGGTCGCAGCTTAATGTTAATTGCGGATGTCTTCGGTGGCCTTAGTTTCGACTTCTTTTTCATTTCATCCGATGGCGCGTTTGTTTTCGGTTGAGCCCTCGGCTTTTTGGTTCGACGGTTTCGGACCTCTTGCCAACCTTCCTCTTGTGTTGTGAGGGTTGGAGATGGAGGTTTAGCATCTTTCTGCGTCTGTGGTTTAGCCGAGGTTTCCTCTGGTTTCTTCTTTTTCTTCTCCTTCTTCTTTTTTGACTTTTGCCCCACACTAGATTTTAGGGCAAGGCCCGGCGCAGCAGATGTTACAGCCGCGTAGCTCTTCTCTTTGGAAACTACTTGTGGCATCACCGGGGCAGATGGTTGGCTTTCCGGATATGCACACTCAGTAGCGAGCGGGGGGCTTTGTCGTCCTTCCTGTAATATCCGCCGTTCAAGGCCTTCGAATCGGGCGTTCATGGCAGCTAGGAGTTGACTCATCTCTAGCGTTGACCCACCTTGTGCTCCTGTACCGGTCTTGTAGGAGCCTGATGGTGGCGAGTTCTTCTTGAGAGCTTCGACTTCTCTCCTCAGTAGCTCTATTTCGACTCGTAGACCGTCGTTTTCGCTACGAGTTCGAAGATACTCCGCCTGAATCTTGAGGAAGTCGGTACGCATAGAATTGTATTGCTCCTGGAGTTTTTGGAGCTCCTCATTCTCCGTCCGGCTAGGTATGGCGGCCATTGCTTCCTTGATTTGGGCCGCAGCATCCTTGAGGGTTCGCACAAACGTTCCCTTTAGATTGCCAGACCTACAAGCCACGTCTGTTATCACATCTGCTGTGCTGCAGATCTTTTCGCACACCTCTGAGATGGGCATGCTCCTCCAGTCGGCAGTTCTTGTTGCCGTAGTGAGCTCCCGTGGTTGGATAAGTCGCCGCGCCTTTTCGGCGATTTCTTTTTCCGCCTGGAGCTCCTTTTCCTTTCTCTCTTGAGCTCTTCTAAGAGCAGCCTCCTCCTGTCTAGCTCGGCCTATCCCAATGTACTCCCCTGTAGTAGGTGGTCGGCCCCTCCCGCGCTTGGATGGTGTCCCCGGTGTAGAGGTGGCGGGGGGATTCACAATCCCAGGGGCAACAGGAGGATTATCCTCTTCAAGGTCACCGTCACCCGATACTGGTGACTCTGGACATCGTCTCTTTCGTCCTACCGGCTCTTGGGATTCGGGGTCTAGTTCTTCGTCTGACACTGTCACACCAGACGACCACGATGAACATCGGCTCCTACTTCCCTCACCTTTCTCAGCCTCTTTTGCTATGCGCGAGTGTAATCGCGTAAGCCGTACCGTAGGTACCTTCTTGCTTGTCTTCTTAGGTCTTTTGAAGATAGCATCGTCAACACCGTCCGTCTCGGACCCAACATCGTAAAAAGTATCATAATAATCCATTTTATTCCCACGAGTAAAAAGGACACGGTTTAACCACCCGGGCAGAGGTCCATACCCGGGCAGGCCGGGGTTCTCGAAGCAGGGGTCGGCTTATTCCCTGCTCCGTTGCCGTGTAGCAACTAGACTCCCTCTAGCCATTCACCCCCTCGCCATGGACTCGACAAAAAGCTTGGGGTTGGGGTTTTTTATGGAGGTTGTCTCCTCGCGGGGACACCCAATTAAGGGCAGCCCCACCGGCCCTAAGACGTGACTAGGTCACCGGTTTTGCCGACGGTTGGCAACGAATGCCCGTCCGCCGATCACGTTTTACCGCGACCAGACAAACCCGCCGCCCACGCTCGTACCGCCGCTACCCGGAATCTCCAGGACGCCGGCCGAGCCTGAACCGAGTCGCCGCTACCCAGAATACGTCTGGGACGCCGACTCGGAGCCCACACTATCCGCCGAAGCGGACAGGACCGTGAGGTCCCCGTCCGTAATTTTTTAGAGAGGTTTTCTTCCTCGCAGCCCCCATCCGTTGGGATGGCGGCCCTCGCTCCCGCACCACGTACGGGGTTACGAGCGCATGACGCCAGGACAGAACTGGCGCCATCTCCGACTGTCAGACCATTAGCCGTCGCCGTATCAAAAACGGTGACGCCCAGGGTGCACCGCGAGGAGGTTGTCTGACATGGCACCCCAACCTAACCTAACCTAACCTAACCTAACCTTTTTTTTTTTTTTTTTTTTTTTTTTTTTTTTTTTTTTTTTTTTTTTTTTTTTTTTTTTTTTTTTTTTTGACCCGGGGAAAATGCCTTCGCATACCCCCCCGCGCGGGGAACACGGGGGTGGTTATGTGGTGCATCCCACTAAAAACCCCGGGGTGTTCCTTCCACGCATTGGACGAGGACAGTCGGGATCAGTGTAGCATTCACCGCGTCCCCGCCCTGCGTTAGTCCCTTCGGACTCCATCAATGGGACGCTGTCGTCCCTACTACGGTGTGGCGCGCCGGAACACAGGCGCGCTCTTCCACCACGGGGGCCCTAAATGGGCGACAGAGTTCCCCGCTCTATCGCCGGCCCCCACTCTGAATCGGCATTGGCCTCCTGCCGCCGCCGTTTCTCTCTGTGCCGCTACTAGCTGGCTCTAGCCTCAGCCTCTGCTTGATTTGGCTGTGCGACTTGCTTCGCTGGCTTAGGCCTTCTCTTATGTGACTGAGGAGCTTTGCAGTTAGTGCCCCCCAGAACATGGTCCGCTTTCTTGTTGGCCGCCGCACACAATACACAGTGCGGCGTGGCCGAACACGACAATACCTTGTGCCCAGATTGCCCGCAGCGAAAACAGAGGTCACTGCGGTCGATAGTACTCTGGCATGCACTCTGGACGTGTCCTATTTCAAGACATTTATAACATCTCAGGGGTCTCGACGGCAGAAGCCGGACCCCTGCTGAGACCCATCCCACCAACAGTTTTTTGCCGCTCTCCAGAATCTTTTTCGCGGCAACCACGGGGCATTTGACGAACGCGGTTCCTAACCCTCTACCAGTTCGGCGAATATTAGAGCACTTCACCGCGTCCTTCGAACATTCTCCATTTTCGGCGACGGCATTTACAATCTCAGCCGTCGACGCTGTATCATCTAGGCCAGTGATGCGGAGGTCTGCGCACTTGGATGGCCTGTGAATTTCGACCAGTCCGGGGTCGATTAATTCCCGGAGTTTTTCCGCCATTCTGTCAGCATTTTTAGCACTATCAGGACCCGGCATCTCAACAATTCGAGCACCTGTAGCCGCCACCTTCATAGACAGCCCGCCGGGAATGCCATACTCAGCAAAATTAATCTTGCCTTTCGCTTGTAGCAATGCCTGGACGTAGGTGGCACCTTCCTTCTCAGCTTCAGGCCGCAACTTAATAGTGATGGCGGCTGTTTGCGGAGGACGCAGCTTTTTAGTTTTCGGCTGTTTAGACTGCTTCTTCTTCTTTTCTTTCGGCTTCTTCTCTGTGGGTGACGGAGCCTGGTTTTGCACTTTAGCCGGCTTGGCACGCCGATTTCTCACCTCTTGCCAGTCGTCCTTGTGGGGCACTGAGGCTGGCGGCGCGGGATGTGCATCAACTGGTGGAGGAGCCACAAAATTCTCCATGTTCTTTTTGGCTCTTCGTTCCTTCTTTCTTTCCGTTTTTGTCTTCGGTTGTCTAGCGGCAGGGACAGAACCCTGTTCGGCAGGTGGAGTTGCCTTACGCGTCTTCTGCGGTGCAATAAGTGACGCGGGCACCGCAGGTTCACCAGGAGACATTTCGGGGAATTCCGGCCCAGGGCTTGCCCGATCAGCATTGAGTGACAGTGGCTGATGTGGCTCTACTGATGGGAACTCCTGCGATCTTTCGGTTGCTTTTCCACTCATAATTTCTCTCATTGCGGACAACAAGCGTTCTGTTTCTTGAGAAGAACCACCGCCGGCGCTCAAGCAATTCGCGCAGGTAGCGGGCCCTTTCTTCTTAAGAATAATCATCTCTCTCTTGAGAAGCTCGACTTCTACTCTCAAGTTGTCGTTGTCTCGCCGAGTTTCGAAGTAATCCGCCTGTAGCCGGGTAAAATCCGTGCGCATAGTCTTGCACTTTTCTTCCAACTTAGCGAGTTCCTCGTTTTCCGTTCGTTTCGGAACTTCTGCTAATGCCTCCTTTATCTGGGACGCTGCATCCTTCAGGGTTCGTACGAATGTTCCCTTTAGGTGGCCTGATCTACTTGCTACGTCTGTGATGACGTCTGCTGTTCCACAGAGTTTTTCGCAAACTTCTGACAAGGGCATACTCTTCCAGTCGGCTGTCTTCCTCGCCGGACTAGGGTCTTCCCGTGGTGGAAGGAAACGTCGCGCCTTCTCTATAATCTCCTTTTCTGCATGGAGTTCCGCCTCAAGTCGTTCTTGAGCCCTACGCGCTGCGGATTCTGCTTGCCTGGCTAGCCCAACACCAATGTACTCCCCTGTTGTTGGTGGTCGACCCCTTCCGCGCTTAGATGGTGTCCCCGGTGTAGGGGTTGCGGGTGGATCTTCGCTCCTAGTTACAGCAGGAGGATCTACTTTCTCGGGATCACCGTCGCCCGATTCCGGTGTTTCCGGACGCTGTCTCTTGCGAATTTCCGGATCTTTCGCTTCAGAGTCAAGTTCTTCGTCCGAGACTGTTACGCCAGACGACCACGATGAACATCGACTCCTACTACTCGCTCCCTTGGAAGCCTCCTTCGCAACGCGTGACTGCAGTCGCGTAAGCCGCACAACGGGCAATTTCTTGTCCACCTTCTTTGGTCTTTTAAAACCATCGTCAAAATCACCGTCCGTCTCGGACCCATCATCGAAAAAAGTTTCATTTTCAAAAAATTCCATATTTATTCCCACGAGTAATATGGGCAAAGTTGAACCACCCGGGCAGAGGCCCATACCCGGGTAGGCCAGGGTTCTCGAAGCAGGGGTTGGCTTATTCCCTGCTCCGTTGTCGCGTAAAGACCGATTTCCCCACCGGCCATACACCCTCTCGCCTTGCACGACAACGAGCTTAGGGTTGGGGATTTTTTATGGAGGTTGTCTCCTCGCGGGGACACCCAATTAAGGGCAGCCCCACCGGCCCTAAGACGTGACTAGGTCACCGGTTTTGCCGACGGTTGGCAACGAATGCCCGTCCGCCGATCACGTTTTACCGTGACCGGACGAACCCGCCGCCCACGCTCGCACCGCCGCTACCCGGAATCTCCAGGACGCCGGCCGAGCCCGAACCGAGTCGCCGCTACCCAGAATACGTCTGGGACGCCGACTCGGAGCCCACACTATCCGCCGAAGCGGACAGGACCGTGAGGTCCCCATCCGTTATTTTTTAGAGAGGTTTTCTTCCTCGCAGCCCCCATCCGTTGGGATGGCGGCCCTCGCTCCCGCACCACGTACGGGGTTACGAGCGGATGACGCCAGGACAGAACCGGCGCCATCTCCGACTGCCAGACCATTAGCCGTCACCGTATCAAAAAACGGTGACGCCCAGGGTGCACCGCGAGGAGGTTGTCTGACATGGCACCCCAACCTAACCTAACCTAACCTAACCTAACCTAACCAGGTCTTTTTGAAATCCTCAGAGTACCCCTACGTCTCCGAAAAAATTCATGCGCCTCCTTTGATTTTTTATCAACCCTCTAGTTTTTACTTGACGGACATCTATCGAGTAGTTTCCGAGAAATCATTTTTTTCCGAATTCCCATACATGGTAAATCGATCATTTATAAAGGACGTAACGCGTTGATGTCTTTTATATGAAATCGACTGAGCTTAGGTGGGTTTTTTGGCCAAAAATTGACTTCCGAAATCACAACTTCCTTAATATCTCCTAAAGTATCATAGATAACACCATTTTGTTTCTTGATTTAGTTAAAAGAATAACTTCCGCTTTTATTTAAACTAATAACTTTTCTAAAACTCTATTATTCAATTAGCTATTAAGGATTCCACCCCACAAACTCATAAAAATCATTAAAAATAGCCCAATATTCACTTGTTATTTTTCCTGGTTCTTACCGATCTTTCTTATTATTAGTTTATACTATAGATCTTGCTAAATACAAACTTTAATTGCTAATAGACATTCCCATACCTCTTATACTTTTCCCGTAAACTTAGTTTAAAATTACCGGAAATTTCCCGTTTTCATAATAAAAATAACACTCACAGAAAACGTTGTATCTTAATAAATACTTAATTAATCGCTTTATATTATACATTAAAACATTCTTCTAGCTTGTACTTATCTATAAATACCTAAATCATAAATAATTACTTCTTATTAGTTACGCCACTGTCGATACAAGGTAGGGCAAAATCACTTATAATACATTTATTAAAATAATTGTTTAATTTGCTTGTTTCTCATCTTTGTGTTAACCAACCTTAATAAATTTTATTTTATTTTCTAGGTTTTGTTAAATAGAAACTTTTATTTGTGCATAATTTTCTAGTAATTTAAATAACTTCTCTTAAAATAAATTTTGAATATTTTAATAATTCATATTTTTTCTATAGACAATTGGTTATGCAGAAACGTTCATTACTCACTCAACACTAAAACTACACACTTGACTTTTCATTTTAAACCTTTCTCATACTTGCGCCTATTTGTTTAATTTATAAAAGTTAATATTTTTTCACGAAAAAGTTATAATACATAGGTTCATACCCAACTGTAAATAATAATATTTGATAATTTGATTTTTGCACATTACTTTCATAGATTCTAAGTTATTTAATTATAAATTGTATTGTTTAATAAGATTTAGCGCGGTGCATTTATTGATCTATAGTGCGTGACTTTAGCGGACTTATATCACTTTTTATAACATTTTTTGGATTTGAAATTTAACATTTTGTTTTCTCCATTTAAAATCATACTCTTATTTAGAAAATATACTTTCAACTTTGTAAGATAGCACCTACTAAACGCTCACTTTTAAATTAAAATTCATATCAATAACTAGCCTTTTTAACAGATAAATTTATTTTAATAATATTTAAGTTTCTTTTTGATTAACCCTGTGATATATGGCCTCACAAAAATGAATCCAATAAAAACTACCTGCTCTGCGAAACGTAACGGCACACCTGCGGTTGTTATTACACGTCTGGCTACAACAAACGCTCAGAATTGGAGGAAAATGACCAAAAACCTAACAACACAACACAACACAACTCAAGAACCTGCCACTCAATCTGATCCTAGCATCTCACCACCCTATGCGTCTCCCACTGGCTCTATAACAAACCTGGCAGAGCCCGAAACAACTAACCAGACGGCACCGACGAAGCCTGAAACCGTTATTGAGCCCGTCAACGTTGACGAAAGCACTCCACTCGAAATAGTATTACAAGCATCTGAAAATATTATTCAGTACATCAACCTAGGCAAAAGTGTCACCAAGAAAAACAAGGACGCTATAGTTGCACTTGCTAACCTCATTAAGAAACACGCTCAATCTATTTTTAATCCTGTAGACCTCACTCTAACGGAAACAGAACCAAACCTTAACTCAAACCTGACTAACAAAATCGTCTCATGTGTTAAACAGGAGGTGACAAACTGTGTTAAAGCAGAATTTGCACTACTCAAAAAGGAACTCTCTGCACCTGATACAAACCCTAAAAAGAAAACGTATGCCGCTGTAACCAAAACTTACACAAATAACAACACCTCCCCTGTACAAGACTCAAATAATAAAACCAGCAACCCTGCTTTAATTATCACAGTACCTTCTGCAACAAACAAACAAGAAGCCATCAACAAGTGGCACAAAAGCATCACATTTAGAAATGTTCCATATGCACCTGCTAAATTCCAAGCTATAACCAATAACAAAATTAAAGTCGAATTTGAAAACAACGACCAGTGCCAAGAAACACTCAAACGACTAGAAACTAATCCCGACGTCGATGCTGAAGTCGCTAAAAAACTAATGCCAATGTTTGTTCTAAAGGGCATCCCCCGAATCATCCCTGCAGAAGAAGTCCCTGACATAATCATCCACCAAAATGAAGCCCTTAAGAACTCCTTGACCACAACTAACGCAGAACTCACACCGTGCATAACACTAAATAACAGAAACCCTAACTTATATAACTACGTTTTTAAAGCATCCCCCCAAGTCTGGCATGCAGCTATAAACTCGGAAAGACTCAACGTCGACCATCATAAAATACATGTTGCGGAACACTCACCCCTTTTGCAATGTTTCGATTGCCTTAAATTCGGACACACACGCTCTAAATGCCCCAACACAATTAAATTCTGTAGTCATTGCTCTCTCGAAGGCCATGTCTACCAAAATTGTCCCAAAAAAGATAACAAACCAGCCGCCAAATGCCTTAACTGTCTCGTGCAAAATCAAAAAACCAGAGAAACTACTAACACCTCCCATGCAGCCACCTCGAACAACTGTCCAGTCAGGATCGCATATAAGATCCGATTGACCGAAAGAATCGATTATGGCTCAAAATAATCATAATAAAAACAAGAACCAAACCAAACACACATTTTCTTGCACGCAAATAAATATCGGACGCAGCAGAAATGCTCTACATGAAGTTAAAAAATTTCTCTCTGATAATAACACCGATATCGCTTTTATCTCCGAACCTTATACTAGCAATATTAAAGTCCTAAATAATATACCAGGTTACACTATATATCAGTTCCCCGACCCGCAATCTTCTGAACCCGTGAAGTCCGCCATCGCCATAAAAGATAACTGCTGCTCTGTATTAGGTATGACTGAATACTCTACACCAAATCTATGTATTATCCGATTAAACAATAAAACTAACGATAAGAATATATATTTAACATCAATTTATGTAGAACCTAAAACTGACAATCACTCAACATTAAACAAACTAGGGCTCTTCCTCTCAAAACACCCTAACTCCTCCCACGTGGTGTGCGGAGATTTTAACGGATGGCATACCCTATGGGGATCTAAAAAGAACAACCCTCGAGGAAATTCTGTATACAATATGACCATATTACATAACATGGAAGTACATAACATCCCCGGAGTACCTACCTTCTACACAATCACTCATGGCATTCCGCGCCACTCGATTATTGACCTCACTTTAACTACTAACGACGCTCAGATACAAATCACCGATTGGACAGTCGACCCGGACATCTGCAAATCCTCTGAACACGACCTCATCCATTTCTCCCTGCACACCTCACCACCTTTAATCGATAAAAATCTTGGCTTATCTACATTTAAATATAATACCACCAATATCAATAACAAAGAATTAACTGAAGCATTTGTAGCATCCATCACCTCTCAGCTTTCAGAAACAAACATTAGTCAACTCAACGAAACAGAACTAGAAGCATACATCAACAAACTCACACAACTCATACAAAACACCTGCAACGAAATATTCCGCACCAGATCAAAAAGACAAATCAAACCACCTTGGTGGACTAATGAAATAGACGAAATTAAGAAAAAGGTCATAAAGAATCACCACGAACTCTGCAAACTCAGTAAACGCGGACTACCTATGGAAGAAGCTATAGAGATAAAAAACCAATTAAGAAAAGAATACGCCGATGCCTTTTGCAAAGAATCCACAGCCCAATTCAAAGAATTCTGTAATAAACAAACCAAAGAAGACGTATGGTCAGTCACCAACCGTATAATAAAAACCCGTCCCATGACCCAACCACCTAGCACCCTTAAACTACAAAACGGAACATATACTAAGGACCCTAAACAAACGGCTGATGCATTACTTACCCATTTCTTCCCTAATGACAATACTGACGCCACCCCTGAACAAAAGCAAACTAGGGCTGACATGATCAACCCTAACCAGCTATCTGAAGATGAGCCGCCTTTCAATTTTACCGAAATTATCGAAGCTCTAAGACACATGAATCCCAAAAAAGCTCCCGGAACTGACCATCTGACTTCAGACATCTGCACTAAATTTGCTGAAAATTTTCCGCATATAATCACGCCCCTCATGAACCGTTGCCTTCAATTAAATTATTTCCCTAAAATTTGGAAACATGCATACGCCAAAATAATACCAAAACCTTCCAAACCTGATTATACCAACCTTACTTCCCTCCGACCAATTGGCCTCATCAACGTACTAGGCAAACTACTAGAAAGATTAATCACTAACCGACTTAGCCACTTTATGTCTAAAAACCAACTCGACTCCAAAAAACAATATGGATTTAAGTCACAAACGTCCACCATCAATGCAATCCACGACGCACTCAACATAATAAAAAATGCTAAAACCAAAAGACAGCAGGTCATCGCCGTATCGCTGGACATCAAATCCGCTTTCGATCGAGCATGGTGGCCAGCGATATTTAAACGTCTTAACCATATAAATTGTCCTAAAAATTTATACAACATTTTATTAAACTATGTAAAAGACCGCACCGTTGAAATTCGCTTCACTAATTGTAAAGCCTCCAAAGAACTCTCTAGAGGCTGCGTACAAGGTTCTGTATGTGGCCCCATACTATGGAATCTACTCCTTGACGAACTCTTGGAACTGGAATTACCATCTGACTGCCACATACAAGCCTATGCCGATGATATTCTTCTTATCTGCCATGCAAGAAACACACTCATCTTACAGAATAAAATAAACACATGCCTGGAAACCATCACCGATTGGGGCAATTCTGTAAAACTGGAATTTGGTCCTGAAAAGACGCAAGCCATTTACTTTTCACCGTATGCTGCCGATTGTAGATTAGTTATGAACAACAAACGACTCACCTTCTCTGACCAAATAAAATACCTCGGAATAATAATTGATAAAAACCTAAAATTCATTAAACACGTCAATTATACCCTTGATAAAGCCAAAATAATTCTCAATAAACTCATTATCTTCACTCGATCAACATGGGGAATACATCCCGAAAATATAAGAACCATTTATTTACAAGTCCTAGAGCCTATCATTTCTTATGCTGCTGGAGTTTGGTCCAAAGCTCTGAGCTACAAATTGGTCCGCAAACGTTTGCTTTCGTTCCAAAGACTAGTTGCCATAAAGATTATACAGGGGTTTCGAACCACAAGCACACCAGCCGCAATATCCATTGCTCAACTCACCCCACTACCAAACAAATTAGAAGCAATTGCTGATATAGAATCCACCAAACTCGCCCAAACATCCCGTTTCTTAGCAACTCAAATCCCCATTGAAACATACACTCCCACATCTTGTCTACCTCACCCATCACTTAGAACTGGAATATCATTTACTGAATTATCACACCCTGACGATCTCAACCAAACAATAGACGAGAATACCTATCATATTTATACCGATGGAAGCAAATATGATAATAAAGTCGGAGCTGCATTTGTTGCCCATAAACCAAACGGCGCCATCACTACTAAAAAATTCAAACTCTACAAATGCTGTTCGGTCTACCAGGCTGAACTGCTTGCCATCGAACGAGCCTGTAAATGGTTAACCACTGAAAGCATACTTAAAGCTATCATATTTTCAGACAGTAAATCATCCCTCACAGAATTACAAAACCCTAATACTACTCATCCATTAGCAGCTCAAATACACCAACACCTTATAAAATTAAAGGAAATAAACACGCACGTAGAATTCATCTGGGTCAGGGGTCACGTTGGCTTTGCTGGCAACGAGGCTGCTGACCTAGCCGCTAAACATGCCGCTAACCTGCATAAAGCTCTTGACTACTCTCATGTACCAATCTCACACATAAAATATCAGAATTCACTTCTTTCTGCTAATGCAGCCAAAGAACTGTATCAAACCTGCTCATACACAAAGACTTTATTCTCTTCTTACGAGGAGCTTAAAGATTTTCTCCTTGTTATACCACCCAAATTTGCTATAACACAAATATTAACAAACCACGGATATCACAAAGAGTATCTCAACCGATTCCACATTACGGACGATTCACTGTGCCCCTGTGATTCTGCTTCCACCCAATCGCTAAAACACCTCATCGAACACTGCCCTCGCTTCTCGGCTCAACGTAACAACTACCTCATAGCTTCCAATAATATCAAGAAACCTTTCAACCTCAATCAAGTAATAACTAAAAATACATCCGCAGAAGCTTATACAAAATACATAACTTATATAATAAACACACTTAAAAACTTTAACAATACGTAAATATAAATCATTAGACACCAAAATAAACTAAACAAAATCTTTAATAAAAACTGCACCATGCAGTTTATACAACGCGTAAACCGTTAGCGCCGAGTATAAACTGAAGAAAAGTTAAATTACTACTCAATAAAAAAAAAAAAAAAAAAACCTAACCTAACCTAACCTAACCTAACCTAACCTAACCTAACCTAAACAGAAATGTAAAATAGACCGTTTATCATTATTTTTTTTTCGGAGCAAAACATTATATCAATAATCATCGGAAATAATATTGTTAGCTCGTCTATTGAAGCTAGTCGTTTCGTTTCGTGTGACAGTCTAGCTAGCTTTCTCCATGGACGTACCTTCAAATCAAAGGGTTTGAAACAGTTAAATTTCTAATGCTATAAGCGTGAATCAACTATTGCCAATAGTACCTCAGATGAGTTTGTTACTGCGAAGAGCGTAGTCAACGTAGGACAATCCCAGAATCGGAGATCAATTAAATGTTATGTTTGTGACGGTAACCTTAAAAGAAATCAGTACAAAATAAAGTGATTACTGTTAGGGCATGCAGAATCGGACCTCTTTGAAGAATCGAAAATTTCGATTCCGATTCCTTGGTCGGAATCGGGTACCCGGTTTTTTCGATTCTTTTCGATTCTTTTTTGGGTTTTTTGTTTACAATTTTGTTTCATGTTAAGTAAAGAAAAAACGATTTTTTTCAATATTTTCTTATTAAAATCAAATTATTTACTTAAAATAAAACACGAAAACAAAAGAAACAGCTACTTAATTCTTACAAGGTCTATAGGATAGGCAGGAGTAGGACTCCTACGTTACTAGTATTGTTTCATTTCTTCTAGTCTTCTCTTACAATAAATAAAGTAACAATAAATTGCACAGGAATTAACGATAGGAACAATAACAGTCAAACATAAAAGGAATCAAGGAAAAAAAGCAAAAAGTATTACGTACCTACCACAATAATAATGTATTTTCTTTTTTGATAGGAAAAATCGTAGAAAAATCATTGTATGAGATACTCTCCCAAAAAAATAGCTTTTTAAATCAGGAGATTATATGTTTTTTTAATGCAGTTAACTAATTTTGACCCAACTCTAATGCAGTTTGTTTACCAATTTTGATCCAACCCCAACGTAATTAACTAATTTTGTTACGAACAAACACGGTGTTTGTTTAATAGGTACGTACGGTAGTTAGTAGGTACTAGGTACTTACGTAATAATAATAATAATATGCTAATATCAAGATGCATACTTTGTATAGAAATTAACTAGATTTGTTAAAATACTTAAGAAAAAATAGTTTTTAACCATTTTTGTTCCGTCAGTCTGTCTGTATTGAAGTGATTATTGTATCGAAAAAAAAACTAATTTTATTTCGACTTAATATCAGCATCAGTAAGGATTTATATAAAATAAGGTCTTATAACATGTGTTACATCATTTTTTGCCTCTTGAGTAGTTAACCATTTTTGTTCATCATCACAACTTAAGCCGTCTAAGCAGTAAGATTGGGAATTTGGTATTTTTTTAACGAGAATCGAAAAGAATCGAGAATCGATTCTTACTAATTTAAGAATCGATTCTCACAGGACATAAAAGAATCGGTTTTTCCCGGTTATTTTGGAATCGGTTAAAATCGGTTCCATGCCCTAATTACTGTGGTAAGCGATGTCATTTAGAAACTATTTAAACCCGGTAAACAAGAAACGAAATGCGTGTCAAATTCAAGACCCGCAAAATAAATTTGTGAAGGAGGTGTATGTGGATAATAGGCATGATGACTATTATTTATTTTATATTACATAAATTAACTCTCAAAAAAAAAGAAACATTGGGAAAAGAATTATTTCGCTAGCATGAAAACTGTCCGAGATATCACAGTTTGAAATGCACAAAATTGGACTCAACCAAAAACGCTCCGTACTAACTGCTACTTAGTTATGACGTCACGTTTAAGTAGTATGTATGCAACGCGTATTAAATTTATTCGGCAGCTATATTAAATATTGTGTTTATCAAGGTATTAATTTATTTTAATAAATTTTATACATTTTAAATGGACCTGTCCACCCAACTTTGAAGGGATAACAAATAATACGCAATATATAAAACCAAGAGGTATACAAGCTACTCTAAAAGTTTAATATGTTTACGATTTTTATTAGTATTTTGTTATTTTATTCATTAGTCATCATCCCTATTGGTGTCATGAGGCATATGTTGATACTGGAAGTAGTTATTCGCTAATTTCGAAATCATTGGTAACTTAATGGTCTTTGCCAATTGACGTCCTTCCTTCGCCGATCTTATTAAAAGGATTTTCAAAACAAATTTCTTAATACATTAAATACCCATAGAGTGACTATTGAACTAAAAATGGATTGATTAAAGTAGTTTATATGTAAGCGATGATTTAGTCGATTGTGTATCGACTAGGTGACTCACTTAAATTAGATTATGCTGAAAATTTTACTGAGTTTTCTAATAATGTGAGTGAATTTGAGTTCAAAATAAATTGATCAGTCTCTTTCGGAGATATAGCGATTGTGTTGCAGCAAACATTAAATAACTAGGAAAAGCACGTAACCATAAAATGGCTATCAATGTAACTAGTGCACAACCGGTTCAATACAGGAGTTACCCGGTCCTCTCATGACGACAGAACGATTTTCGTAAGATGGTCACTGAGTTACTACAAAACGATATCATACGTGAAAGTAATTCGCCTTACGCGAGCCCCGCTTTGTTAGTTAATTAAAAAAAAAACTGCGAAAAAAAACGCTTTGCATTAACTATCGCGCATTAAATAAAATAACGATCAAGGATAAATACCCTATGCCACGTATCGAAGAACTGGTGAATAGATTACTGGGGCATAAATGTTTCACTGGCTTGGATCTTAAAAGTGGTTATTACCAAATTATGATGGATCCAAAATCGGTATAGAAGACTGCTTTTATTACCGAAGACGGACATTACGAGTTTTTAAGACTTCCTTTCAGGGCCTCGATTCCGCTAAATGTAATGTAGTCCAATTGCACGTCCTCAGCATGGCAATAGCATAAAATGTCACTTTTGGTATTCTGCTCCTGTTATGAGAGTTGAAAAGCGGCTGCATGGCGGCTACCCAGCCGCTATTGATACAATTCGGGATTCTGTTAACCAATGGCGTCGCGATAGCACCAGCATGGCCACATAAATGTGTATTCTACTCTTATTTGACGTTTGTGCCGATAGCGTTGGCATCGTCGCCGTCTGTCAAAATTGGCTATCGAGAAGCAATTGTGCAGCCATACGTTTTCTCTTACATTCTGCAGATAAAAGTGATATGAAACAACAATGCTGCATCACATTTTAAGATGGGAGGTATTGAAAATTGGCATACAGGAAGGAACAGCGTCGGTACGAGTATCTACGAGTGGTTACAACGCTGTCGAGCGCGAGCTTTACTGAGACGGAATATCGACCCTATGGGTTGTTTTACCGGACACAGAGTTTATAAAAATGTTCCGCCTCAGTAAAACCGCAGTCAAAGATATCGCGGAAATCATATATCTCCGTTTATTCCCAACGAGCGAAGATGTGATGTTCATTTAAGGCGCTTTCCTGACCGAAAGTGGCGCCGGCGCGCGCCACGGTGAATTTTATTTAATATTGTAATTCTTAAACACAATTTTAATAAAAACTTCTCATGTAATTTTTAGGTCCTATAGTTTAGTATTTTTAGACGGTATCATTAAACTCCCTCATTAGTCACTGGTAGAAGTAGATAGCAAAACTGCTAAACGTGGCCGTTTTTGACACATTTGCTATCTACTTCTACAAATGACTGCAAGGGAATGAAGTGATAACTTCTAAAAATACTAGCCTATGATCCCTAAAATCTCCACGAAAAGTTTTATCATAATCCTTTTCTATTAACAACTTATTAAAAAAACTGGTCAAGAGCGAGTCGGACTCGCGCACCGTGGGTTCCGTACCACCATAATTGCACCATTAAACCACACTGCAGAGTAGAATAATAAAATTAGTATTGCAGTTTTAAGTCAGCGCCATCTCTTGACCGATAGTGGAACTAATGTTAACTTCTTTAGGAATTTGATAATTTCTATAAAAGTGTGCTATATTGAGACATCGTTTTGTATTTTTTTACATTTTTCATTATAAATCGAAAACTATGCGGCCTAAAACAAATAGAAAAAATGATTGAAAATTTGCAAACGGCGCTCTTTTATATAATACCCCACATGCCCTAGTAGCTCCACTTCAAATTTTTAAGATCCCTTTACAGTCCCTGTTGTAAAAAAGATATTTATTTTTTTATTTATTTCTTATTTGCAAAATAGTTGGGCAAATGTCATCTCAAACTATTCTAAATTTCAAGTTGATACCATTAGTAGTTCTCGAGATATCCAGCTGTGACAGACAGACAGACAGACTGAGTCACACCATAAGGGTTCCTTTTTTACCATTTTGGTAAGGAACCCTAATAAAAACCACTGAGGGCGCCACTTTCGGACAGGGTATCGCCTTAATATTGGCGCATTCCACCCATAGCTGTTTCAACAAACTGCGCCCTTCTATGGTCCAGCTGGATCTTCTTGTGACGCTCCGAGATCACTATTAGAGCCTTTTGCTGCTCCAGCGTCACTGTTTCCGCTGACATGTTTTCTAACTTAGGGTGTACCAAAACTTTGCCACACAAAGGGAAAATAACTTAAATAGGTACATATTGAAAATAGAAAATTTTACTGAAAGCAGACTTCATTTAGATTTACTAGATCTATACAATTTGCATAGGAGCGCTATTTTAGTACCTATAAGGAAATAAAATCTCAATGATAAATTAATAGTTTATTTTAATTCAGTAAGTTAGTAACAAAATGTATAAAACCATTTAGCTAATGAAGACAAATAGGTACCACTCTTTTTTCACCACACATTTATGACCTACATCTTGGAAAGCGATGAAAATCATACTGCATGAGCAGTTGCAGTGAGCGAGCACCGAGCCAACAGCACAGACTCGTAGACTGACTGTCTGACTTCTTGGTTCCGACTCTTCAATCAAAAACATCTTAGATAACGCTTCATGAACTAAAACAGCACGCAAAAACGGCACCTCGAAATAGTGTCCCACGTCCCAGCGTCTAGCGGCAGCTTATTTTGTGCATATTCACTTAGTATTTTGTAAAAACTATCTTATATGACTTATTTTGTACAAAATAAACTTATTTTGTACAAAATGAGCGCCCAGTTTGTAAGTGGGACTCTATTTTGAGGTGCCATTTTTGAGACTTAGGATATTCTTGATTGAAGTTCCGACTGAACAAAAACCTCTGCATTGGACACTGCATTTGGAGTTCAAATTTCAATTTTATCAGCATTGATGACGGGCTCTTTTCGGAGACAGATACTGTCCGATACGGGCTGTCTTAGTAAATCACCATGCTCGACCCTCAGTCTTCGTTGCCTCACATCACTTTCTAAGTCCAAGCAAACACTGACGGAGGGCACAACTTTCTTATTGCTTGACTGTGTATGGTAATCCTGTAAATAGAACAAGAATGTTGAGGTGACTGTATTGTACGATTTGAGGTTATCTTATATATCACACTTTTAAGGATTTCACAGAAAGAAAACGGGGAATTTAAACGCGTAACAAAAGCACAGCTTAACACAATGACAAAAGGTGTCTACAAAATTCCATTATCCACAAATCATAAATTATATATTATAAAGATCATGTGAAACAAACCTATAAAAAATTATTCCGTCGTGAAATCTTTTGGTTTCGAAGCAAACTTCTATGTTGTTTAAAGTGATCAAAACCAAATACAGTCGATTTTTATACAAACGAGGTAACTTTAAAGCCTTGGTTCTCCACCAGGGAACTGGAATTAGCCCTGAGCATTGCCGTGAGCTCAGACCAAATGAGGTTATTGCATCCATAGCTTCCTGCCATGATATTTTTATGGCTCAAGATATGTTCAATTTGATCTTCATAGCTGATAGAATAACAAAACAGAATTGAAATGAAAAACGCAAATTAATTCCAAGACAACTACATGTTTTTTTTACCAAAGAGTAGAGTAATTTTGAAAGCCCACTAGCGCCTCTGGAAATCGATGCGGAACTACTGACATGAAATTAAAATCACTGATGTTTTTTGTTTCTTATTCTATTTAGGTATTTGTCATTTTTGAAATATTCTTTATGTAAACAAAAATATTAATAAAAAATAATAAATTCAAACAAAAAACACCAAAAACAATTTAAGAAGGCATGATTTTACCTTTTTTTAAATATTGTCTTAGTTTAGAAATTTTCGGAAAGGAAGATTCGGAATTCCGACCGGAATATTGATAATGTATGAAAATTCCGTACGGAGAGAAAGGTGCGAGCACATTAATTGTCTGACTCCACGTCTTAACACGTGTTAACACGCCGTCATGTGACATCGGCGGGCTGATAATTAGAAACCACCTAGCGACCCGTCTCATTTGACAGATGAATGTGATACATTGCTACTTCTTTTTTGGGTAAAAAAAAAACATACCAAAGAAAAGTAGCAATGATATCAAATGAAACCGGTCGCTAAATAGTTTCTATTTAGATAATCAGCCTGCGGTTATCATAGTAAACGTATGCACTAGGGTCACACTTATCTTATAACACGTCGATGACGTGACCAAATCCCATATCAGATTGCATCATGTTGCGTGTTAACACGTGTTGTGACGCGTGCGATGCTTTAGTATGGTTGGAAGGTGTTTTTGATATCGATAAATATATAGATATTTATCGATAATATTCATATGTATAATTTTAAATAAGAGTAATTTCGTATGAAGAGGTATAGCTTGACCATAAAGAGTTAACATAAATTGAGGGCGCCACTTTCTATGTAAATACGTCAAAATCACGAATAATTTGGCAACACTGACTACATTTAGTACTGAAAATTTTTAGTTCCATTTTATTTAATTTCAACTCTTTATGGTCAAGCTGTAGGGCATTTTTTAAATAAGTTTTTATTTTGTTAGATCGATATACAATATACTGAAAAAAAGCTGCATAGTTTGATTTATATTAATTTTTTGGCGATGTCGCTACCAAAAAACTGATTTATTTCAAAGATCTTATCCCTATAAGCAAAAAAAAATCAACAGTGCAAATCTATCATGGGCAGTTTTTGAAATAGTTATTTAAGTTTAAAAATACCTAATGTTGGTAATTTCCAATTTTTAAATCGCAAAAAATGACCTACTTATTATTTTTTAAACTTTTATTAATATTCTCAAAACAGAGAGCGTAAAACTTTTGACCGTATCATGTTACCTTCATGTTACACGACTCAAAATGTTACTTTTACGTAACTTTTGATACTTAATAAAAAACACTCAAATATTTTCCAACAAACAAAAAATAATCGTGAGACGGAATATATATGGAATTATCGGTAATATCTATTTTTTTTCCAATTCAGGCAGTCGGCCACGAAAAAATCGAACACATCGACTATTGACGCTTCACTAACAATTTACGTAACGTGGCATATTAAGACTAGTGTGAACCTAACGTAACATCGCATCATATGGCGTGTTAACACGTAAGCTAAGTGTGCACCTACCGCTGACGCGTTGCGAAGGCGTGTTAATAGTGTGAACCTTACGTGTCATCACGTAGCGTGGCGTGTCATCACATAAGACAGATGTGCCCGCACCTGAAATCCCGAATGTGTGTGGTATTATACCCGTCAATTGGTAATGCGCTGGAACCTTTTCACATTAACGTCCACCTTGACGTGATCCGCAACTAAAAATGTCATGAAACAAGAAAATTCTAATAGGTAATCTAATAGGTATATTAGTATTTTCAATAAGATAGGGTCTAGGTACTATGGGCAACAGCGTCGCTTAACCAGTTTGCAACAAAATTCGTGTGCGCGCGTATCGCCCCTGCACGAACTAAACGTATGTGACAGCAGGCGCGGCGTGCAAGCGATTTTAACCTTAGCAGTGGTTAAGCGACGCTGTTACCCATGGTACCTATATATAAAAAAAAAATTACAATTGTTTTTCGTTTTTGAGGATAAAATCATGGCCGCCAGGCGCATTACCAATTAACGGGGATAGTAGATCCATAGTTTTGTATGGATTAGCTGCGTTTGGAATTACGTATGTACGGAACGGAATTCCGAAATGGAAATCCGTTTGTGTGGTCACTTTTATAAATCTACTCTGTGTAGTTATTGCTTTCTTTATGGTTTTTAAAGTCAAGCTGATGCGATGCTGTCGACATGCCAGCGATATGCTGAGGACGTTCTTCTCAAAATTAGTAGAATACCGTTTTTAGATCAATGGCGTTAGCAAATCAATGGCGTGTCTGCGACATAGCAATTTGTTGTAAAATAGCGGAATTGAGGCCCAGTTTGGCAAATGTGCAGTCTTGTTTTCAACAAATGATGAATAAGGTACTCGGAAACTTGAGATTTGGTAACGTAATTATATATTTGGACGACGTATATTTGGTAACAGAAACAGTTGAGGAAAATTTGAAATTACTCGAAGAGGTATTAAAAATATTTCGGAAGAATGGACTGACAATTAAAAAAAAAATTCATTACTTTAAGAGTGAAATTGAATTTCTTGGCTATAAAATAAAACCAAACTGTGTGATGTCGAATGAGTTTAAATTAGCGGCTGTCGAAAATTACCACATGCCCAAAACAATAAACCAACTTCGTCAGTGTCTCGGGCTTATGATCTATTTTTGGAAATTTATTAAGAACTGTGCCATGATTTCTGCTCCCTTGACGAAACTTTTAAAGAAGGCCTCTGTTTGGACCTGGAATACGATCCACGAGGAGGCAGTACAAACGTTAAAAAAAAAAACTTACATCTGACAATGTACTCACCATTTTCGATTCAAATAGAGAACACATTTTGTATACGGACGCGAGCAGAGACGGTATTGCCGGTATTCTCATGCAGGTTACAAGTGATGGTGAGAAACCTATCCATTATTATAGCAGGCAAATGACTGAGACTGGTTGGTTGTGCAGCTGCAAGACTCCAAACTACAGCGTCTTATAGAGATTTTAGAATCAGGAGAGGCCGATAACTTTAAGGTTGTTTTCAAAAACTATGAATGATTGGGTGACAAAGTTTATAGAAGGACTGCCCACGGGCGTCGTGGGGATAGTGCCAAAAAAATGTATCTGGCAAGTAATTAAATGCAATCAAGATGACTTGGGTCATTTCGCTGTCGATAAAACAGTTGAACGAATAGGGCATCAGTATTGGTTTTCCCGTATGCGTCATGTCGTTAAAAAGAATACATTAAAAATTGTTTAAATTGCGTTTAAAAAAATAAAGGCGGCCCTAAAGAGGGACAGTTATATTCCTTGCCTAAACAGCATTTTTCATAAATCTACTAAAGCCGTGCCCTCTGAAGTTTTCCTTGGAAATAGGTTACGCACGGACAGTGACGTGTTAGCCCTGGAACTTGACAACGTACATGTTGTAGATGTGACGAAGTTACGTAAAAGTGTCTACACTCTGTATACGGAGAGAATATGAAAGTCAATGGCAAACCCCAGAAGTTACAATTTGATAAATCACGAACGAAGGCACGAACTTATGCCGAAGGAGATTTGTTACTAATGAAAATTCAAAGTCAAATACCGAAGGAAAAAGCAGAAAATTACTACGAGTTTTCAAAGGGCCGTTTCAAGTAAAAAATAATAATATTGGGGCACGATAGATATGAGGTGACGGATGTAAGTGGCTGCGAAAGGAGCACCAAGCAATATAATGGTGTCACAGCAGCTGAAAATATGAAACCATGGGTCCGTATAACCGAATTAGATTTTGACTAAAGGAATATTTTTGGTTAATATGTTAATTATTGATGATGTTGTTTTTCTTTTCCGTGTTGGCAAGGATCTGTTGGCAAGAAAGTTAAAATAAAATGTCCAAGGATCTGTTGGCAAGAAAGTTAAAATAAAATGTCCTAAAGTATTGTGACAGTAATAATAATTTTGGGTGATTTTGTTTATTGGGACGAGCCTAGATAAAATACTTAAATTAATGCTCGTAAATTACGTACCTAATGAAATATGAGATTAATATAGACAGATTGACTCTTAGCACGTTCTGAAACTTGGAAATCTTAAGTGGACGAAATGTCTTTAAGTGGTACATGAACTAACTTGGTACACTTAAGTGAACGAAATGTCTTTAAGTGGTACAAGAATTAACTCGGTACACTTAAGTGAACGAATTGTCTTAAAGTGGTGCACTTAAGTGAACGAAATGTCTTTAAGTGTAAACCGAAGTATATATCCAGTTATCAGTGTTTTCTTAGAATTAACTTGGTACGCTTAAGTGAACGAACTGTCTTTAAGTGCAAGTAATTCTAAGGAAATCCAGGTTACTTAAGTGTGGTAAAGTCCCTTTAAGTGCTGGATGGTCTAAATTGGATAACGGATAATCTAATCAAGTATACATAGTCAACACGCCCAACATAAATCATTGTTGTATGTTACAGTATTTTATCAGACTCGTGGGGTGTCTGAGACAGACACCGCGCAGGATGGCACTGTTGGCAACTTGAAGCGAGACGCATGAGGCGTAGAGAAGCGGCCGGTGGCGGCGGCGCGCAGAAGTGTCACATTCCCGGCTTATGTTTACATTAACAACATTAGGTTCATTGCGGAGTACAATTGGCTTTGATAACTTTTTGAACATGACTGGAAATCTCAAAACCATTTCGTGCTGGCGACGAGATCGTGTACCAGCCGGGAATCAAGATACAACCGCAAGCATTGTCTTGTGCTGGGCCTCCGTAATGTGTTTAGAACTGTTGATAACAGCGACCATAACGCGTAGAGTTTCAATGAGCTAGCTACATTTTGTTTATATTAACATAATTACGTCCCGCGTGTGGGTTGTGATATTATTTATTTGAGTTTAGCCGAATTGTAACTTGAATTCACTTTGAGGAACTGCGACAGTCGTTTCTATGGGAGTTTTTATGGGAACTGGGCAGTTGAATAAGAACCGTCGTAGCGTGCGCGCTCCGGTGCCCTGTTCAATGTATTATTGGTATTATTCAATGTGTTATTTGTGATTAATGAGTTATAATATTGTGTGGTGAAGTAAATAGTTAGTGTAAATTGAGACTTTCATTAATTAAGTAAAGTAACTCTTACATTTGAAGTTCACTATTAGCATATTAATTTATTTAAGAGTGAGCTTACATCAGAAGTGGGATGTTTCTCACGCAAGTTATCATTGGGAAAGCATAAAAGAAAACGGTATATTACCTATTGTTGAATAATTGTGAATTATAAAAAAAATACACGTGAATTGAGCTCCTTAAAGTGAGAATAATATCTAAGTTAGAAATGAAAATTCCAAGTGTTCGAATAAAAATTAAAGCGGGTGACAAAAAAAAATAATAATAAGTGGGTGACTATTATATAAAAAAAAGCCGGACAAGTGCAAGTCGGACCGCGCACCGAAGGTTCCGCACAAATTTGTTGGTATAGAATCCTAAAAACGAGCACGAGCGGCAGCAGCGGGGCTCTGACACCGTCACTCCCGCCTCCCGGGAAACGCAAGAAGGTATCTCGTAAAAATGATACAGAAATTGTAAGTACCTACCTACAAGCACGATTAATTAATTTACATAATAATATCAGAGTTTGACCTAATGACTGATAATGTTGTGTCGTGGCTTTTATTCATCTATTTTTTCATGGAACAACAGCATGCGCTACCAGGCGCTGAATAAACTAAATAAAGAGGTGAGCTGAAACTTGGTACCTACGACTCCCTGTAATTTTATATTAATACTGAGGATGTAGTGGTTATGGTAAGATTGGTAACAGAAAATATAGAGTTTTTTTGGTAAAAAGCAACATGTTTGAATTACCGAAAGAAATAATCGATAAAAAAAGAAGGTATTGGGTCATGAATCATGATCGTTACGAAGTTACGGATTTCAGAGTTAGTAATATTAATACGGAGTAGACCGTTTGCGAAAATTAAACCTTGTAATGTATCAATGATTGGAACCGACATGACGAACAATGAAGTACTTATTTGAAATAAAGAAAAGTACATGTTGACAAAGTAAAACTTCGATATTAAGAGGTGAATGTGCAATGTTTAATCACTTTATATGTATAATTGTTTGTGTAATGAATGATGAAGCCAATAATATTGTCACCTATTGCGATCATAACGTTAAAATTAAATAACAGTAACAAGAAATAATACGATTTCCGAAGTCTAATGGAGTCGTATCCTTGTGTTTAATTATAGGTATTGAGAGAAGTACCCTAAAACTAAAGGGAAGACTTTTTTTTTGCTTTGATAACAATAAAAGTTTTATAATATCTTGATGTTCTAGATGTCTTATGTAGTAAAATACGATTTCCTAAGTCTAAAGGAGTCGTATTCTTGTGTATGTTTATAAATATTGAGAGACGTACCCTAAGACTAAAGGGATTAATTTGCTTTGCTCTGATGACTATAAAGTTTAATGGTGTTAGGTATCGCCTAAGACTAAAGGGATTGCCTAAAGCACCAGAGGAATATGGGACAGTTGAGTCCTTCAGACTTTATGTGCAAAAGTCGGCCAACTAAAGGGACTGCTATAATGCACTGAAGGCCACAACTCTCTATTGTATTTGTCAAACATCTAGAACATCATGATGGGAGGATTATAATGGTAGTCTATTCTTCTGGCTGCAGGAATCACCTAGGACCAAAGGGATTGCCTAAAGCACCAGAGAAATATGTGACAGTTGAGTCCTTCAGACTTTATGTGCAAAAGTCGGCCAACTAAAGGGACTGCTATAATGCACTGAAGGCCACAACTCTCTATTGTATTTGTCAAACATCTAGAACATTATGATGGGAGGATTATAATGGTAGTCTATTCCTCTGGCTGCAGGAATCACCTAGGACCAAAGGGATTGCCTAAAGCACCAGAGAAATATGTGACAGTTGAGTCCTTCAGACTTTATGTGCAAAAGTCGCCTAGGACCAAAGGGACTGCAATAATGCACTGAAGGTCACAACTGTCTTAACTGCCTATTACTATTTCTCAAACATCTAGAGCATCATGATGGGAGGATTCTAACGGTAGTCTATTCTTCTGGTTGCAGGAATCACCTAGGACCAAAGGGATTGCCTAAAGCACCAGAGGAATATGTGACAGTTGAGTTCTTCAGACTTTATGTGCAAAAGTCACCTAGGACCAAAGGGACTGCAATAATGCACTGAAGGTCACAACTGTCTTAACTGTCTATTAGTATTTCTCAACATCATGATGGGCCGAGGCACATAGAATACGTTATAAAAATTACCATTTCATAAATAGAAGTGTTTCTTATGTCCCAGATTGAAAACCATCAATTAGGGGATAAAGCGTCCGCGGAAGTGCCTGGGGCAGGCACACTGCAGGATGGCCGTGCTGGCGACGAGATCGTGTACCAGCCGGGAATCAAGATACAACCGCAAGCATTGTCTTGTGCTGGGCCTCCGTAATGTGTTTAGAACTGTTGATAACAGCGACCATAACGCGTAGAGTTTCAATGAGCTAGCTACATTTTGTTTATATTAACATAATTACGTCCCGCGTGTGGGTTGTGATATTATTTATTTGAGTTTAGCCGAATTGTAACTTGAATTCACTTTGAGGAACTGCGACAGTCGTTTCTATGGGAGTTTTTATGGGAACTGGGCAGTTGAATAAGAACCGTCGTAGCGTGCGCGCTCCGGTGCCCTGTTCAATGTATTATTGGTATTATTCAATGTGTTATTTGTGATTAATGAGTTATAATATTGTGTGGTGAAGTAAATAGTTAGTGTAAATTGAGACTTTCATTAATTAAGTAAAGTAACTCTTACATTTGAAGTTCACTATTAGCATATTAATTTATTTAAGAGTGAGCTTACATTCGAGGAATAAGCTTTCGGTACAGTGTCTACTAATTAAATTTAAAAATAAGTCTATATTTTTAAAGATATTTATAATATTCAATAAAAAGCTTTAACCTTCAAATGACCTTCATATGACGTCATCACATACAGATCTCCCAGCCATAATAAAAAAAGAAAAAAGTGCAAAGACAATTTTGACAATGAACTTGGCATTAGGGATGGTGGAAGGTGGAAGTGAAAAAATATCGATATAGGTAATATTTCTCAGAAAAAAATGGGATGAAATGGGACGATGACTAAGTAATGGATTCTAATTTGAAGGTATTGTAAAATATAAAAAATAGCAAAATAAACCCCTACGCGAAATTTTGGCTCGATTTGACGAATTTTACGATGATTTTTAAGACTCAAAGTTGGAAAAAATCAAAATGCTCCAGTGACAAGACAAAATAGTGTCGACTATTAGAATCCATACGTAATTACCAAAAAAATGTTTTGGAAAAATTATTGTAAAAACATCTATCGATATATCAGAGTATTTAATATCGCCCGAAAAATATCGATGAACTTATCTCGTAATTTTTTCCACATCCCTACTATTAAATGTTTGTAAATAGAAATAAAGTATGCACATATTTTCACAATGTTTATTATGTTATCCTGCAAATTTATCAGTCCACAAGCAATCTTTACAATTTCATCCATGTAGCCTACATCCAAAATAGACACAATACATACAATACATTTCGCAATTTGGGTAGATTGGGCGTGTCAGTTTTTACAAAGTTTTTCAGCAGAGTTTCCACTGGTAAGCATTTTTATTATAATTTTACCACCTCAAAAATTATTGCGGCAAATTAAGAAGGTAGGCCAGAACCGTCACAACTGGATTAAATGAATAAAATAGAAGAAATATTAACTATAACTTATTTGTTTACAAACAACCATAAAGTCATTATGACAGTTAATGACACTTGGCCTTTCTTTTTCTATAAGGAGATGGCAAAGGTTTTCTTCTTAAACTTTCATGCCACTTATGACGTCATTCCGGTTGACCATATCCGTTCGACAAATATATTTATAAAAAAATAAATACGGGACCAAATGTTAAAATATTCAAATTAGTTTCTTAAATTGGCCTAATCTGTAGTAAAAAAATATAAAAAAAATACCTTTTATTTTTTAACCAAAGCCAATTAGAGGGCTTTGTCGGGCTCGTAGAAATAAATATGTTTAATAATGAAATGTGAATGATGACTCTGTTGTAGAGCTTGGGCTCAGGCGCGAGATTATCGCGCCGAGCAGAACTTGGTCGTATTTAGATCGAAGTGGTTGTACTTGATTTATAATTTTGTTATTGTGAAATATATTATTAAAATAGTGACTGTACTACGTTGTTTAATTGAAAGCGTCTACAAGTTAGTATAGTGTTGTTAACAGGTGTGTGAAGTATCAGGTATGAGCTATTTGCTGTATAACTCAATATCTGGTTCCATTAAGTTATTAAGTTTTAGCATTTATAGCTAACTCTGTCAGTTTTGTAAACTATAAATTTATCTTAGTCTTAGAAGGTACACAATAATACCGTTGAGATTAACTCAACACCAAGGATATCATGATGTCAAAATTCATACCTGATGAGCAACGCTGTTGTCAGGGCTGCTCTTGCAGCTCCAGCACAGCGGCCGCCTGCCTGGAAGGTGGATGGTGGCGATTCAGTGGACGACGGAGTCACCTGATTGGTGCTCGGCAGCGGTTCCAACAACGTGGCAACCTTTGAGGGTAGTCTGCTTTTTTACAATGTCGCGTCGTCAACGGTACTTTGCGTTGCTGCAGAAGCGTTGTTTGACGTATCTATGCGGTGAAATAGTCCAGTATGACTATCGCGAGTGCAATAGATATTTAATTGTGTCTTAAACATAATGCTTTGACAGAAAGTACCCAGTATGGTAAATTCGCATCAGACAAATAAATAAACTGACAGAAAGTACCCAGTATGGTAAGTTCGCATCAGATAAATAAAAAACTGACAGAAAATACCCAGTATGGTAAGTTCGCATCAGATAAATAGCAGACAATTATGCTGTTTAACCAAGTAAAAGTGTTCCTCCGTCTTGACTTCTTCTTCTTGTCCTCTTCCGTCTTGAAAACTTTTTTCTTTCTTCACGAAGTAAATGCTTAACTATAATTTAATTTTCACTGTCAAAATATAATTCTAAAGAAGTCTCACTTTGAGACTGTATACGTGCGTCCGTGGCGAAGCACGAAAAGCGAATGAAGTGGTTGGCGTGTAGCAGTGACAGGGCGAACTTGGACCGGAAATGTCAAAATATCTGTCAATTTTAAGTCAAAAACCTTCTCTTTTTAGGTTTTTTAGGATATTGCTTTAAAATAACGTGCTAAGTGGTGATACATGCAAGCGGTACTACATGTGTTAATATACTAATATCGAGGACGAATCTGAAGTATAATACGGCCCCAGGGGCTATATTATGACCTCTTATTTCCAGTCAGTTTTCTGACTGGCTATCAATCTATCTCTTTTATTTGCTGTACAGCGAGAAAGAGATGTCACTACAGCAATTTATAAACCTGGCAGGATTTAAGAGCTCGTAATACGGCCTCAGGTCTGCGCTTCTTGCGGGCCAAGCCACTGACTGGACCACCACGTCATTTCTGTCGCGCGACAAGTAAACAAACACATAAGATGCACCGGTGACGTCTTAAGAAAACTGATGTATTTATGTTATTATAATCGTAGGGTGCGCGGGGTGCGCGGGAGGCGAACGACTTCCGCATTGCCAATCAAATGTGGTTTGGAGGCGAAGTTTGACACTTTGACCTAGCATTGACTAATTTGCATGAGTCCACGTGGACTGCGCTTACGCGTCATTGATCATTGACTGCCCATGCACCGATGCCGGCCCTACTAATTGTTCACATGGTTTTTTCACTAAAGCGAGAATTGATTCGAGTTATTAAAAAAATACATTTTATTTTTTAATTTTAACTTTACAAATAGATAGTTTCATGCACCGGATGAGCTCTCCACGGGATTAAAACGATCAAAAAGTAACGGTGTATAGCAGGAAAACTCGGCTATTCACTAGTAATTTTTTTTTGGGGCAAATTATTGTAGTTTTAATTCTGTAGCGGATTTTCGAAAACAAAATAGTAGAGAAAAAAAAATATTTTTTTTTTATTCGCGGTTTTTTTGTATAGGTGAGTGAAAATGTAGTTCCACAAATGAATTTTTCGTCCTTGAATTATAAGAAAAAGACACAAAACTTGATATAGTTGCTACATGTATGTAGATATGAAGCTTAGAGTGAGGTCCGCCGGACGCACTGTTCTCCCCCCCCCCTGCTCCCCGGAATCACTTGGAGATAAAATTAAAGAGGAAAATTGTCTCAAAGCCTCGTTTTATTTAGATAAAAAAAAATGCTAATTTAGCAACACAAGTTTTGTCTACAGCCACGCAATCGCTGTGGACGGCGTGTATAGAGAAATATGTTTCAGAAACAATGTTTTGTGTAGATGTTTTTGTTGATTGTGTAGAGCAAAACATGCGCTATGGACCCGCCATTAAGCTTTTCTTTTTTGTGTGTGAATGCGACAAGGTTCATTCAAAATTAACTCTATGGTGATCGGTGTTTCAGTGATCAGCCCGCTGGAATGCACCCAATGTCAATTAGTAATGGTGATCTGTGATGTCTCACTGTCAGTTCAGTCAATGTCAAAGTCAAATGTCAGTCAATAAATATCAATAGAATTTTATTATTTCTAAATTTTATTTTACATCGACTGACGGTTTCTTACGGGTTTTATTCCATCATATCGGTTTTAAAGTAAAACCAAGTGAAAGTGCTATTATTTTCCCTCTAAATCATATAAAATGTCATCCACCCTGGGGAATCCGTAAAACCAAACTATGTACGACAGCACTTGCGGAGCCGCCGCGAGCGGGCAGTGCGGCAAGGCGCAGCACGACGGCGACGGGCCGCCGCCGCGGGAGCAGCCGCCGGCGCCCCTCGAGCGCGACTACAGCGGGTTCGACATTGTGAAGGCGACGCAGTACGGAGCGTTCACGCGCGTGAAGGAACTCGTCGAGGCCGGCTGGGACGTGAACCAGCCGGACCGCGAGACCGTGACGCTGCTGCACTGGGCGGCGATCAACAACCGGCGGGAGATCGTCCAGTACCTGCTGTCGAAGGGCGCGGCGGTGGACGCGGTCGGGGGCGAGCTGCAGTCGACGCCGCTGCACTGGGCCACGCGGCAGGGCCACCTGGAGGCCACGGTGCTGCTGGTGCGCGCGGGCGCCGACCCCACGCTGCGCGACGCCGAGGGCTGCGCGTGCCTGCACCTGGCGGCGCAGTTCGGGCACACGGCCGTGGTGGCGTACCTGGTGGCGCGCGGCGTGGCGCCCGACGCGCCCGACGCTGGCGGCATGACGCCGCTCATGTGGTCCTGCTGGAAGGTGTCGGCCGTCGACCCCACGCGCCTGCTGCTCACGCTGGGCGCCTCCACGCGGCCCGCCGACCGCTCCCACGGCAACACCGCGCTGCACTGGGCAATCCTAGCTCGCAACACCACCGCTATATCTACGCTACTGCTCTATGTAAGACAAAATTACTTGTATTTGGAGTCATTGTCAAAAGGGGGGCCAAAAATTATAGTTTAAAAAATCTCCGAAATAAAAGGATTTTTTTTTAATTTATATCCATTGGAACATTAGCAATCTAAATCAACCTAAATTAGAGGTCGATCCAGTAAAATAAAAAAAAACTATGAAAAATATGCCACCGAGAAGAGGACCACCGAATGGATTTTCCTCACTAAAAAAATCATAAAACCAAACTTTTTGAGGATAATGATAAAAGCACTTTGAAATTAGTAAAATGGCTTAATTACCAAGTAGGTCCATGTCCATGATGTTGTAATTTAATAAGTTGTTAACTTTTTACAGCTGTCACCGAAAAGGAGAGTCATTTTTAAATTTGAGATTTTTGCATTTACAATGCTATTTTTAAACAATACTAAATAATATACTAGAAAAAATACGACTCGCACCAGATCAATACTCAGACGGGAATCGAACCCGCGACCTTTGGATATCCGGTCCAATGCTCTGACCGCTGAGCTACCGAGTCACTAGTGACATCGTCGAATTTTTCATATCCTAAACTCTTACGCTGTAAGCCAGCGTTATTTCACCAATGTGAGGAATTACCTCGACATTCAATTGAAATATCTTTCCAGATATTTTAACAATTGATTAAGATGAAATAGCTATATAATTTTTAAATTTGAGATTTTTGCATTTACAATGCTATTTTTAAACAATACTAAATAATATACTAGAAAAAATACGACTCGCACCAGATCAATACTCAGACGGGAATCGAACCCGCGACCTTTGGATATCCGGTCCAATGCTCTGACCGCTGAGCTACCGAGTCACTAGTGACATCGTCGAATTTTTCATATCCTAAACTCTTACGCTGTAAGCCAGCGTTATTTCACCAATGTGAGGAATTACCTCGACATTCAATTGAAATATCTTTCCAGATATTTTAACAATTGATTAAGATGAAATAGCTATATAATTTTTAAATTTGAGATTTTTGCATTTACAATGCTATTTTTCTTATATATAGCTATTTCATCTTAATCAATTGTTAAAATATCTGGAAAGATATTTCAATTGAATGTCGAGGTAATTCCTCACATTGGTGAAATAACGCTGGCTTACAGCGTAAGAGTTTAGGATATACTAGGAAAAATTCGACGATGTCACTAGTGACTCGGTAGCTCAGCGGTCAGAGCATTGGACCGGATATCCAAAGGTCGCGGGTTCGATTCCCGTCTGAGTATTGATCTGGTGCGAGTCGTATTTTTTCTAGTATATTATTTAGTATTGTTTAAAAATAGCATTGTAAATGCAAAAATCTCAAATTTAAAAATTATATAGCTATTTCATCTTAATCAATTGTTAAAATATCTGGAAAGATATTTCAATTGAATGTCGAGGTAATTCCTCACATTGGTGAAATAACGCTGGCTTACAGCGTAAGAGTTTAGGATATACTAGGAAAAATTCGACGATGTCACTAGTGACTCGGTAGCTCAGCGGTCAGAGCATTGGACCGGATATCCAAAGGTCGCGGGTTCGATTCCCGTCTGAGTATTGATCTGGTGCGAGTCGTATTTTTTCTAGTATATTATTTAGTAAGGAGAGTCATCTTTTACAATTTTTTTGTTTTATTCCTTTTCGATATGATTATCTATGCAGCAGTGCTTTCATTCGCACTAAGAATTATTGATGCGTTCACAGTTAAGCTACTGTTCAATTTAGATTAGGATGAATTTAGGAAAATAAAATATTTTGATTTTTCAAGTAATAAAATAGGGTAACCGAAAAGATCTAAATCTTTGGAACAAAATTGAGACTATGGTAATAAAATAATTAATAATGGTATATTGCTGGATAATGTTTATAAAGATAAATTACAGTCTTAGGTTTTTAAATGGTAACGAAATTTATTAAATGGGGTTGTTTTAATACACCTTAAGATCACAAATTAAAGCAGAGTTGGTTTCTGAACAGACCACCGAAGACGACTTTTTTAAATAAAAATAGGACTTTTGGAAAAATATAATTTTAGGAATTTATCACCTTCTCAGTACACATTTTTTAGTTCAGTTGGTATTGTTTGGTTAAGTTTTCTCTTCTAAATTATAATAATACCTATAATAATATAATAATACATACCAGTGGCAAAGGGTCCATACAAGCCGATTCCCATCGGCTTACCTTTTAGAAATCCCGATCACACCGATCCACTATGCAGATCATAACATTTTTGTAGAACGGCTTACCTTTGCCATAATTTCAGCCCTCGCTACTGATACATACCTTATTTTATTTTATAGCTTCCGAACAAAATGACCACTGAATTTGACAATGACCCATTTAAGGAATGCGATCCCACGAGACTCTTCAATGGTGGTATTTGCGAGACGACAATCCCACATGGATAATAAGACTGCAAATAAATTATGACAAGTTAGACCATCAAACTGAACAACTTTATCTATGGGACCAACTTAATCAGAGCAAAAAATCACCAGCTGTTCCATACATTTTGGTCGAGTAGAAATTGATGTTTACTATGGAACAGCTGAATATTTTTTTGATCTGATTAAGTTGGTCCCATGGAAAAAGTTGTTCAATTTGATAGTCTAAGCCGCACCACAAAATTTATACACTGTTCAAAAAAACACCGTATTATGACCAGGGGGTATTACAACCTCTTAAAACTTGCCAGGTGTGTGAATTGCTATAGTTACATCTCTTTCTTTCTGTTCCTCTCGGGATCCCGTTCAATTTACGACCGGGATCTTGCAATAGCATTTTGGATTAGGATCCCAGTATTGCATTCCCTACTTGTTTGTATTCATTTGATATTTTAGACTTTGTTTTACACAGCTTCTATCTTTTATGAAGTTTTGAAGTACATTGAAGAGAGTAACTTAATTTTAATAATATGATTTGCATGTGTATTAGTAATAAGTAGTCGTCCTATCATCCTGTCACACGCAAGTAAATAAATATGGCTTCAGGTGTTTGACACAACCTAGGATCCGCGATTAATGGCTGTCATTGGCTAAGGTTATTACATGTTTACTTGTGTGTGATGTCAAAAAGTCACATACAGCTTTTTTTAGCTCGGTTTTGAAATTTTAAACTTTAACATTGATTGTTTTATTGTAATACATTGATTTTTTTCTGAAATATAAATGTGGTGTGTTTATTATTAATGAGGAATAATTTAAAAAAAAATCCAAAATCAATCAAATAGCGTATTGTGTCTTGTCCAGGGCGACGCGAGCCTGGACGTGCCGAACCTGCGCGGCGCGACGCCGCTGGACATGCTGCAGGGCGCGGCCGACGCGCTGTGGGTCGGCGCCAAGGTGGCCGACAAGATCAAGGAGCACACCCTCGCAACCACCAAGAGGAACCTCTTCCGGAGACTCGCCTACGATAAGGTATCAACGAATACTATTAAATCTCGCCATTCATTTTCACATTTGATCTGGTCGATTCAATCTGTTGAAGTTGTGATTGACTGAGACTACCGTACTGATGATAGATTCAACATGCAATTTATCAACTTTACTTTCGACAAATTGAATCGACAGATTGAATTGTCTGTAGGAGTTTTAACAGAGAGAGAAAAACTCTTATTATAAAACTATAATCTTTAGCAGCTAATCATAATCATAATTCTTTATTTGCGTTCTTTTTTAAAAAAAATATTAATGAAATTTTATGTTATTCGTTATTTCCTAATTTTTGTCTACAGAAACATTATCAAAATTTAATGTATTTCGTAACAAACAATGGCTTCAAAACGTCATCACTCAATGTATTTCATGAGCACGCACATAAACGTTGCCTTTCAGCTCGGCCGCACGCAGCTGTGTAGCATTCACTCGCAGGCGCGGTCTTTTGTACGCGTTGGGTGTCCCTTGACTCGCCTAAAGTCATTGGTCCTAATTTCATTTGGCCGAATTTCTTTGGCCTAAACTCCTTAGGTACAATTATTGTTTCGCCTAATAGATTTTTTTCGCATTTTTGTAAGATAAGATAAGATAAGATTTATTCAGCAACCACTACAACACACAACAACAATATCAAGAACACTTGAGGCCAGTGGCGTAACTATAGGGTGGCAGAGCGGGCAAAATGCCACGGGCCCCTGGCCCGAAGGGGCCCCCCGTCGGCTCGAGAGGCCGTGACCACAAGAGGAACATAACATTTCAGTATTACAAAATTTAGCAAAATAAACTGTCAATAGGGTTCATTATCCTAGCCAAATTAATACAAACTTAAAGCGGAAATAAGAATGCATGGGATGGGAACCAAAAGCTCGCATATTTACTGTCTCATAAATACCTCAGAACAAAAAAAAGGACTAGATGCTCGTGCGGCTCTAAAAAGTTGAAACATGAAAGTGCACAGATGGTCGGTCAATGGTCAAATTCCTTTGTTAATATAATGGGTAGCTAAAAATCACTTGTTCTAAATCTCTGTATCCAAAAAGGGTCCATTCATTACGCAACAGTCATAGTAAGTTTGTTGTGAGAATTGGTTGTTTGTTTGACATTGTTTTTTAGTAGTCGTAGTTTTCGTTTTATCGTTATTTTAGTAGTGGAAAAAAGATATTACTATGTTCTAGAAAGTATTTAAGTGGGAGCAAAAAACGAAAGAGGAAGAAGGAAACGGAGGAAAAAAATAGTTGCCTAAAATCAGTCGGTAGTAGTACCTATTTGAATGATGTATTTATTGACGATAAGTCGAGTGAACAGTGCTTAGGAAATGAATAAAGGGGTGCTGAAAGTGCTAAAATAGCAGAGCCCGACCCTAGTGAATATCCAGATCCTGAACAAGTAACAATTTTTGAAATTTACTAAAAAAACTTCTTTAGAACTCTGAAAATAAAAACAGCTTTAAAATTGACAAAAACAGCTTCAAAGTTAAAATAAAATATTCAATAATATTCAAATCGCTTATCAATTTTAATAAAACACGTCTATTGAAGTCGGAAGGGGCTGGAAGACAACTTTTTTTTAAATAATTCTAAAAGCCTCACCCACATTCATTAGATGTGTTTTATTAAAATTTTATATGCTTATTATTAAATTTTAAAGCTGTTTTTTTATTTTCAGGTTTTTGAATGAGATTTTTCTTTTTTATAGCTTTTCTATTTTTAACTTTCCGTGGTAGATATGTAAGAGTATACCTACTTTAATACTTTTTTACTTTAAGTATTGTTATAAGGTTTCTTATTCTGTAAGGAACTTAGGTCGAAAAACGAAAAAATATTTTCTTACTTCCATACAAAATGAATTGGTGAGCTGACCGACTTTCTGTGGAAAGGCGAAAAAAAAATCGTTGTTCGACCTATGTTCCTTGGAGAAAGTTGTTTAGTTTTAGCAACATTATCACCTGTTCCAATATCATAACATCATTTGGTTTGGTACCACCTTATATAATATTTTCAATGGTACAATGCCCATAACTCAATTTCAAAATTCAGGCTGTTTGTTTTTAAGGAGTTCCGTTGTGCCTTTTTAGTCCAAGTCTAGTCCAGAACGTCGCAGATCTTAGCTTAGCTCGGTTTGTTTTGGATTGTCATAAATACCTATCACTACCATCACTAAGCATATCCTATTTGTCCAAGGATGGGAGGTTATTATAACCTCAAGAGATGTCATGATTCTATTTTAGCTTGAAAGGGTAGGTACTATAACATATACCCTTTCAAACTAAAATAGAATCATCTGTAAATCGTTCATAAACAAAAAGAAGTTATGCCTGAAAATCCGTAAATACTCGTGCGATGGCAAGCTTAATAATTGTTATTTTTCAGAATTATGAAAAAGCTGCTCGCCCTTTTACTGTAAAAATTGTAAAGAACCACACCTGAACTATGTTCCTACAGATAAAAAATAAATTAATAAAATCGGTTAACAACTGGCGAAGTTATCGTAAAACATTCATAAAAAACCGTTGATTTAAGAACCTCCTCCTTTTTTTGAAGTCGGTTAAAACTGATACTATAACGTCTCACTTTTTACATGGGAGGGCCCACAGAACACTTGGGAGAGGGCCCCGGTCGATGAATTTGCCACGGGCCTCAGATGGTATAGTTACGCCACTGCTTGAGGCAATACAAAAAAAATGAGATAACTTAAAACTAACAAATTGTCCAAGATAGTACCGTACCGGAGTGTGAAGCAGCGGCAGACAGAAAAGGAACTCAACTCAGTTTGTCGTTTCGCCTAAACGTTAAAATCTCTAATTATCAAAACCACTAATGTTAATTGTCCTAAAATTTATTAGCATACATATCTTTTGACACAATAATGACTACGCCGAAGTATTGTTAACCCTAATATTGTATTGCATACAAGTCAATGACAGAAACAAATCGTCAAAAAACTGGCCTGGGGGCCTATTCTCGCGCACTGCGACTTTTCTCGAATTCGAGATTATCTCTAATCTCTATTGAAAATGTCACTAAAATCTCTATTGCAGACAAAAAACTTATTCTCAGCAATTTTCGACATTATAAGTTGAAAGTCTTTGGAATCTCTACAATTTCTTGACTTTTTCGAGATATTTCGAATTTGACACTATGGCACGCGCCCGATGTCTGCCTGCAAGAAACGCAACGCTCTATTTAACATTGATTACTGTTGGCTTAGTCGGTCACCCATCCCAAACGTGACCTTATTACAAAGTTGTTTAACATTCGTTATCGAAGTCTCAATCAGTCACCCATCTCATACCCAGTCTTTGTAAACGTTGTTTAACATTGATTACTTCTGGCATCGTCGGTCACCCATCCCAAACCCGACCTTTTTTCAAAGTGGTTACCAGATGGTCACCCATCTCACACCCAGTCTTATTTAAATTATTTTACTTTCGTCGCATGGCAGTGACAAACGGTCACCCATCCCACACGCGGCCATTCCCTAAAATTGCTTAACATTCGTCATCACAGTCCTAAATGGTCACCCATCTAGTAACTGGCAAACAGCCTCTTCAAAAGTAGCTTAACACTCGTTATTGCTGTTCCAAACGGTCACCCATCTGATGGGTGACCATTTTCAAAGTGTTTACCAGATGGTCACCCATCTCACACCCGGCCTTATTTAAAGCTTTTTTACTTTCGTCGCATCGCAGTCACAGACGGTCACCCATCCAACACCCAGATATTTCTTAAAATTGCTTAAAATTTGTCATCGCAGTCCCAAATGGTCACCCATCTAGTAACCGGCCTCTTCAAAAGTAGCTTAGTATTCGTTATTGCTGTTCCAAACGGCCACCCATCTCGTACTCGGCCTCTTCAAAAGTAGCTTAACATTCGCTATTGTAGTCCGAAATGGTCACCCATCTCATAAGAAAGAGACAATTCGACACTTCGACTAACGTAATGTTCGAGATATTCAATCTCTACTGCTATCGACCACACGTTGCATGTCGAGGGCTAGCCATCGACATATCTCTATGGTGACATTTCGAGAATACCAAAAACAGGTTTGAATAGACAAAATGGCGGATCTGCCATTTTATTTCGACATATCTCTATTTCGACATTTTGTCTATCGCGTGAGAATCGGCCCCCTGAGGCCCTCCGCTATAAAGAAAAACTTTTAATGCGAACACCATTACGTTAGGTTAGGTTAGTGTTTTGAACACTTTCATAATGCTTGTATGCATGTTGCATGCTGCATGATTGTACGCTTGCATTCTTGCTTGCATGTTTGCTTGCAAAATGCTTGCAGGGGGGCTGGCCCCCCTGCTCGGGGGGGTCGGGGGGCCTGAGGCCCCCCGCTGTAAAGAAAAACTTTTAATGCGAAGACCATTAGGTTAGGTTAGGTTAGTGTTTTGACCACTTGCAGCTCCCTAACTTACGCTCCCTAATGCTTGCATGCTGCATGCTTGCTTTCTTGCATGCTGCACGCTTGCTTGCATGCTACACGCTTGCTTGCATGCTGCACGCTTGCTTGCATGCTGCACGCTTGCTTCGGAACATTCGGCGAAAAAATTATTAGGCGTTACACAATTGTGCGAATCGTTATTTAGTACTTTTAAACATTAGGGATTATGAATAGTTATGCTTAATGATGAATTTGGGAACTAAACATGCGGCGAAAAAAATTTAGGCGAAGTGAAAATAGGCTAAACAAATTTAGGTCAAATGAAAATTGTGCGAAAAGTTTTTAGGCCAATAATTAGTGTGCCAAAGACAGTTAGGACAAAAAAAAATTAGGCATTCCAATATATACCCGTACGCGTTACATTGCGTGGTTATGTATGCAATGCTTTTTTGAACACAAAAATTAAAATCGTTTCCCAGCAATAATGTTGAACTAAAAAGGTCCTGATGATAGGCAGAATACATAGACCTCGGCTTCGTTGAGTGTCTTATTATTATGACACCCGGTATATATGTACTTAGTTAACAAAATGGGCAGCTTCTTCAACTCGACATCAAAACTATATTACATGTATCATTTATTTATATCTTTTAATGTTAGTACTTAGTCATTTTTGGTAGGTAATTAGTGAAGTTATAAGAGCTGCCGCACACTGAGCCACTAGTCGCGGCCACTAATCGCTTCCACAAGCAGCGGACAAGTTGTTTCATTCATTTTGTATAGTATCGGCGTAAACCGAGCGTTCGAGTGGCCGCGTTCGAGCTACAAGCTGTAGGATTCGCCCGAGCTCGCTACTTGTGGCCGGGTTTGTCACTCGCATCGTGCGCACACTCTGCCACAGTAGCCGGTTTCTTCCCGGCGCCGGCGCGCGGCGCCTACTAAGCGACTAGTGGCTGCGATCGATGGCTGTAGTGGCTTGACTGAGCTACTAGTGGCCGCGATTAGTAGATAAATGTGCGGCAGCTTTAGAGATTGGTAGCTTACAATAATGACACCTAGAACGACAGTTCTCTATAAAGCGCACTGTCAAAAGTGAGGCAACTTAAACAGCCAAAATGGCTCCGTTTTCAGATTTTTATTCTCCATCTTTACCTAATCATACCGAATAAATACATACAAAATAGTTTCAATTTTCCTACATCAAGGAGATGAGCTATATCGGGTCGTTTTAAACTTTCCATCCTTTCAAGGATGTGTCCAGTCCATGAAACAAAACAACTTTCTCTAAGCAACATGTGTCGAATTTCGCCACAAAATTTTGGTCATCTCATATTAAATGGATCACGTGATGTCTTTGATTTGTATGGATGGATAGTCGCGTTTTTACATATTTGGTAATGTGTTCCTTAAAGAAAGTTATTCAGTTTCATGGACTGAACACACATCCTCAAAATTTGGGTGGAGAATACAAAATGACCCGGTATTATTGGGTTTTAGTTACGATTAGGTAACATATAAAGAATATAAATTTGAAAACTAAGCCATTTTGGCTTGGCATAAGTTGCCTCACTTTGCATACGTGGACACGGCTTCTGGTGTTATTATTCTAAGGCCGGGTTTCCACCTGCAAGAACTTCTGCGAGAACTCACACTGACAGCCCGTCAGACAGGAGGAGCTTACAAGTGTTAACTAATAGCGAATGCACCGGCGTCAGTTTGTCACGCGTTCACAAGCTACTGTGTGACCGGCCGTCAGTGTAAGTTCTCGCAGGTTTATTCCCTGTCTAAGATCGGTAGGAACAAATGTAGAGTCGGTATGTGCGCAGAAGTTCCGGTGGTGGTGCGTGGTGGTGCTGCCGTTCGTGGCGTTCTACCTGACGGGGCTGGTGCTGGAGCTGCAGGCGGCCTACGCGCTGAAGGCGCTGGCGCTGGCGTGCCTGTACGCCGCGCTGCACTTCCTCGCCAACTTGCTCTTCGACGACGACCTCAAGAACATATTCCCGCTCAGCGTCTACCTCGCTACCAAGGTGACACTACCTGCCGTTTACCTCCTGTGATCACCTTATATTGAAAGCGTAAATGAGGGATATAGTATCTAAATCAGCTGACACTGTACAAAAATTTCACAAACCATAAAAACTGTTTAAACTTGATAAATATAACTTACCAACCCATTGATTACGTAAGACAGTTGCTAACGATTCTCAATTGAAATCGATTGAAATCGCAGTTGCATTGCTTGCTACTTTAAGTTCTCACTTCCTACCTTTAGTTGTCACATTGGTTCTAACTAAAGCAGCGATGTAACTGCGATTTCTGTCAGAGTTGATTGCAACAAAATTACAAAATCAGCCCGCTGGATTTTTTCAATCTAACCTATTAGTTTATGACAAATGACATTGCAACACTAAGTTTAGCTAGACCAATAGATATTAGGTCGGTTTATACGGGCTTTTGATTCTAAATCTGTTTTTTGTTAGAAGATTCCTTGTTTTAGTTGGTTTTTCTACAAAACTAGCTGACCTTTTTAAAGCTATTTTTAAAAGCTTTCTAACAGATGTTATTAACTCTAATTTGGTCACTAAGATTTATAGTGGATTTTGATACTATACCCCTTAATATTATTATAGACTTAATGGTTTTTATTTTAGTTCTTGAATTTTCTTAACTCATAATAGAATGACTAAACTAAACCATATTTAACATGCGAAGGATTTATTATTCTATGATGACAAAAGAGCTCCTGTTTATTTATTCAATTTTAAACGACCAATCTTTACTATCAGCACTCTATATTTCATGTGTGAGAGGAAGGAGCTCAGTGCATGGTGTGGTGGGTGTGCTTCAGAAGCCATTTATTTACCTGCATTTGCTGTTGACATTCCCGCATCGGATACGATAATGCAGTACAGTACGAGGCAAACGTCTTGAAATCGGGTGGGGATTGCGCAGAACGCGTATTTTGGGAATGCGGAGCGGTGAGGTACGCGGGCGGCGGGAGAGGGACGCGCGCTATTGGTCGCTCGGAAGTGCACATGGGCGAACTTATCCCAATTTCATCGAAAAAGTGTCAAGATGTTTGCCTCGTACTGTATCTCGTAATGTACCTCGTACATATCGTGTTTCTTGCGATGATCCGTCGGCGAGCTTTACCGCCTGGCGAACCAATAGAAACCGCAATAAAGCTCGCTCGTCGATCACAGTTTAAGGTGGAATCCGACGAACCAGACTCGGGAACGGCCCGCGCGCCATGCGAAATCGCGGACGTGTGCAAACGCGTGTGCCCGACCGACCCGAGGCGCATCGGTAGGGTCGCCTATTATACTGTCGAAAACAGGGCTGCCGTGTCACACCGATCTCACTTATCTCAAAAAAGACTACTTTTGGGAAAACGGCTTAGAAGTATTTTTCCTAGATTCTTTCATATTGGATAAAATTAACAGAATTTTGTGTTTATTTTTTTATATAGTCGTTCTTGATATCCATCTCTAGAAAAGGTTTTTTTTTGTTAATGTAACATTAATTTTATCCTATTTTTAACTTGTTTTAGTTTTCATGCGGCGCAGGATCCCATACAAATCCTGTAACGCAGTTGATATAAGAGAGCCTGCCCGTTACTAGCTTCATAGAAGGAAAATCATTTATTGTAACGGCCATGTCTTGTATCTTTAAATACGTGAAATTGGCTTTACTAAACAGACTAGAGAATTGCTATGTTGTTTAAAAAATATAGTAGTTTTTATTTATCTTTAGATACCTAAGTGATTATCAAATTACTAAATGTAGGAACTACTAATTTAAAAATAGAAATAATCAACTTTTAATCATAAAAAATACTATTACTAAAGTTTTTGATTAAGATTTAGAAACATTGTTAAGCCAGTACTTAATACAGTTACTACGACCTACAAAAAAAACATGCACATAGCATAGTAATTTTCGACAAAGAACTGACATATTTTAAGTTTAAATCAAAATTATTAAATTTATTAATGGACAAAATGTATTATAAAATCGCTGACTTCATTAATGATAGAATATGACATATTTTTTTTTTCATTTTAATGATGACTAAGTAGTGCATGTAATGTTTATTATTATAAATTTGAAGTAGGGAATTATTGTTTAAATTGTAATTATGAAATTTTCAATTGATAACTTGTAATTAATAAATTTTGCACATCGTATCCACAACGATAGAATATGTTGGTAATTAGTAATTTAAGAACACAATGTACCATATTCACGCAAATAAACGATTACTTACTTACTTACTTCGAAAAACATTATCATGGATCACATATTTCCAGTAGGTAAAGAATAAAAAACCGGCCAAGTGCGTGTCGGGCCACGCGCCATAGGGTTCCGTAGTTACCTTATACCATACCATATTTAATACCACCTATAATTTTTCGTCTGTAAAAATAACTTTGTTTTTCACAGTGTTGGTATGAATGACAAAGTTATATTTGCGGTTTTAGAAAATGTGCTATATCTCAAAAACTAATTACTATATCTCGTTCAAACTAATTTTGGTTGAAAGTTTTTATTAAGGTCTACAGCATATATTTTTTTTAGATTTTTCACTCTCTTATTTCAAAAGTTAAAGGGGGGGGGACACACATTTTACCACTTTGGCGGTAAATATCTTTCGAACGGTTGACTTTGAGAAAAAGTTGTCTTAGAAACCTTAATGTCATTTTTAAAGACCTATCTATAAACACCCAACACGTGTTGGTTTGAAGAAAAAAATTTTTTTCAGTTTCAGTTCCATGTATGGGGAGCCCCCCTTAATCTTTTATTTTTCTTATTTTTGTATTAAATTCGTTAAGCGGTTAACAGATTACATATACCTACCAAGTTTCAACTGTGTAGTCTTAATACTTTCGGAATAAAGTGGCTGTGACATACGGACAGACAGACAGACAGACAGACAGACAGACAGACAGACAGACAGACATGACGAATCTATAAGGGTTCCGTTTTTTGCCATTTAGGCTACGGAACCCTAATAAAAATCAACATAAACAAGAACTCACGATTAGTTGACAATGTCAAAAATCAAATTAAAAATAATTTCTAGTCTTCGTTTCTAGTACAAATTAAAAATCAACATTCAAAAGTACTAACGATCAGCAGAAAACGTCATCGATCAATATCATTTCTAGTACAAAATGAAAATTAACGTAAAATCGTCAAAAAAAACCCCACAATCAGTAGAAAACGTATAATGCCTATCTCACGTAACTAAAGTTGCGAGAGATGTACGGTTGCAGCAAGTTATTGCTTGTTAGCTGCTTATAATTCCAAACTATTTTATTTAAAGATAAAGCAAGCCGCCGCGCCGTTACATAACACTCAAAAATACGAGTCACTATCAGAATACCCATATTGTAAAATGACAATATAGCCCAAACGTCTTGATATTAAAACGCAATAGTTACTAAATAGACATGAACGCTAAACGCCCTAGTAGCAAAACGTCTGGATCTTAAAATGTCGTAATTCAAAATACGCTAGTAGCAAATAGTCTTTACATTAAAACGCCATAGTTACTTAATAGACATGAGCGTTGAATGTTATAGTAGCAAAACGTCTGGAAATTTAAATGCCATAGTTACTAAATGACCTCTTTGATGAACAAAAAAAGAGAAAAATATATTGCTTTTTACAGAAAATATAGGTGGAAAATCACAAAAGAACAAGAAAAATATATATATTATTTTTGACTCTCTTGCTGGGTGTGCATTAGCACACAAGAGAAGCTATCCCATTCTGTGTTTTTGTCATCCAACTAATTTGACTTCCGGCTAATAAGGTATTTTAAACATACGGACTTTGCAATTCCAGACGTTTTGCTACTAGCTCATTCTGCTTTTATGTCGTCCGGCTGAGTTGACTCTCTGCTGACTGGGCACTCTGCTTTTTTGTCATGTAGCTGAATTGTCTTTCGGCTATCTTGGTATCTTGCTTTCATGTCATCCAACGTAAATGGTCTTTCAGCGAAAAGGTCATACTGATAGAGAAGGAAAAATACGAGTTACGTGTATATGCCATATCCAATATTATTATAAAAAATATAGTGTACCATATAAATGATACCCTAATAATTCGATTTAGCTTTGTTACGCGTAACTCACCTATCTCAAGTCTATATAAGTGAGATATGTGTGACACGGCTGAGAGGCTCTACCATGAGTCGTGCAAACTGTTTTCACTACCGTAAACTTTCGGATATACTGCTCATACTCAATGCGAGTGAAAGAGAGAAAACGATAGTTTACGGTAGCGAAAACAGTTTGCATCAACTCACGGTAGGGCTACAGAAACTATTTTTTACTGTTTTTTACTGCATTAAGGTCAAACCGCACTACAGAAAAGCGGCGCGGTGCAGCGCGGACCGACGCGGTCAAATATTATTTCTATTAATAGTAACGATGCAAACCGCATTATAGCGGCGCGGCGCGTGCAAAATATTTGGCCGCGTCGGTCTGCGCCGCGCCGCTCCGCTGAAGTGCGTTTTGACCTCGATACTTTTTAATCGACCAGCGTAAAGCGGGAATTACATTAGTCCGACGTGGGCCACGTACGCCGATCTGGGTGCGTTCGATAATGTACTCTATGGACGTGTCATAACACATTTTTCGTTGCGTCGAGTAACGTGGTATCGCGTCGCAAAGCGTGGATGTAGTGTAACTCTAAACGACTATCCTCTATGTAAAATGCACGGGGACCGACGCGCCCAGATCGGCGTACGTGGCCCACGTCGGCCTCATATAATTCCCGCTTAAGAATGGACGTTGACGGTGGTCCCCCCGCAGGCGTGGTTCTACATTACGTGGGCGGTGTTCGTGTGGCCGGCGGTGGGCGCGGGGTGGTCGGCGCTGTTCGCGGCCAGCTCGCTGCTGCTGTGGCACTTCTTCCTGCGCTCGTGGCGCGCCGACCCCGGCGTCATACACGCCTCCAAGCAGGACAAGTTCCGCGTCAGTACACACACCACACTTACGGCTTCACCATTTTTTATGCACAACGAGATAGTGCTTAGCCTTCATCTCACTTGATGTTAAGTGACGATAAGGTGGAAGTACCCTACAACCGGAATCCTCATCACTGAGGAACTGGCTCCTAAAGAGTTGTCAAAAATTTAGGGCACCATTTTCTGTGCGAACATTTCAGAATCACGAATAACTTGACGACGTTGGCTATATTGCTGAAAACGTTGGCTATATTGCTGAAAAATTTTAGTTCCTTTTCGTGTCATTTCTACTCTTTCTGGCAAAGCTGTACCGATTGTTATTTACCCTGACTGATTTCGCTTATAAGATATTAAATACATTTTTAATGCTTCAATTTCTGGTTTAATATAAAAAAAACATACTATCAATTAAATTATCCAGCAAGCAAATTACTTCGAACTTCACCAAAACCTGTGAAACTAATTCTAAAATGTCAAATTATATATTTTTTATCGACTAGTATTTTTAAATTTTCAATGCTAAGTCGAATTAAGCAGCGAGAAAAAAAGCTTATGAAGTTGTAAATTAACCGTGAGTATTTTGATTACGACGACGACGCTCCGTGAGTAGGCCCCCGACAAGGTGGACCGACGATCTGATGCGCGGTCGCGGTGTGCCGCTGGATGCGGGCCAAGCGGGACCGATTGTCGTGGAGATCCTTGGGGGAGGCCTATGCTCTGTCGCATAGCCAGGCAATAATACGTGTGTGTGTCCCTGCAGACGATAATCGAGTTGTCGGAGTCGTGCCGGGGCGCGGGCGCGGGGGCGGGCGCGGGCGGGGGGTTCGAGCCGGGGCGGTTCTGCTCGGCGTGCCTCGTGCGCCGCCCGCTGCGCTCCAAGCACTGCTCCGTGTGCAACCGTTGCGTCGCGCGCTTCGACCACCACTGCCCGTGGGTCGGTAACTGCATCGGTACGTGCCTACATCACTAGCACTGCTCCGTGTGCAACCGCTGCGTCGCGCGCTTCGACCACCACTGCCCGTGGGTCGGTAACTGCATCGGTACGTGCCTACATCACTAGCACTGCTCCGTGTGCAACCGCTGCGTCGCGCGCTTCGACCACCACTGCCCGTGGGTCGGCAACTGCATCGGTACGTGCCTACATCACTAGCACTGTCAGGCCTCCCTCACTCGCTCGTCGGTCGCGCGATAAGCACGGCTAGCGGTAGCGCTAGCCGTGCCTTCGAAGGCACAAGTGAGCAGAGGTCCGCGACACGCCCGCCGCCGTACAAGCGCGGCATCTTACTGCCTGCGTACGTATTGTCTCTTTATAATAGTAACAATGTTGAATCTTCATTCATGTGCACGCGATAGAAAAAGAGGCAACTACTAGGTGAATATAATTGTAGGCCATTAGCGCTGCGCGAGCTGAATTGTACTCAACATTACTGTGTCGGAGCAAAAGTCGCTAGTTATTTAAATGACTTTGCGGATTGCTGCTTCTGTACTTGTACTATTAGTTATTCTGTGCCTACACTCACTAGCACTGCTCCGTCTGCAACCGCTCAAACACACTCGCCTAATGTTCTTTTTTGGCCTTCCTGATCACACTGCCTAAAAATCAAAATGGCTACGAAGCAAAATGCCGAAAATTCATGTCTAAAGAGCAAAATGTCTACTAAGTAAATTGTCTAAAACGCAGAATGACTAAACAGTAGTTTGCCTAATGATTAAAAAAGTCTAAATTGCAAAATTGTTGCAAATTATCCTCGTATAATCATCTTTGTCTGCTTGAAATACGTACGTAAGTTCATAGATTTTTAATCAAACAATTACTGACCATTTGAACTTATTGTTTACGGCATTGTGAAAAAAAATTATTTAGTCCTTCTCCATTTTAGTCATTTTGTTTTGTATTCTAGTCATTCTGCTTTTTAGTCATTTTACACTTTAGTTATTTTGCATTTTAGACATTTTGCGTTTTAGTCATCCTGTTCTACATTTTAGTCATTCTGCGTTTTGGTCATTTTGCCCTCATAGTCTTTTTGCTTTTTAGGCAGCGTAATCAGGAAGGGTTTTGGCAGTATCCTGGCCTACAATCTCACGTTTTTCATCCCCTTCGTCTAGCCTTTCTATTGTCTAATTTAAAAATCTATCGCAATCGCTTTCAATATATAACACATTGAAGGTTCTTTTTGGGCACAAATAAAACCATACCAAGGAAATGCAGCAATGTGTCTAATCCATCTGTCAAACGAAAGCGATTGCGATAGATTTTTAAATTAGACAATTAGCCCCCTGTTCACTAGGTGAATGAATGAAGAGATGGGATTGATAGTTCTTTTTTTTGGTGTCATTCACAAGAAGTGAAATGTTTTTTTTTCTCTTTCAGCACTGCGTGGTCCATTGTTAAATTCCTTTGTTGTATATGCCTGTAAAAATATAGTTTACACAGTCTAGTGAGTTATTCTATAAAAGTTATGTGACTATTGTTGATTGTGTATCAGATATAGATTACTTACATAATTCAGTGAGAAATCTATAGATTTTTTGTCAAATTTCAGGAATTTTAGTGGTTTTTTATTGTTTCACGTAATAAATGTAGCATAACATTAAAATAGTCGTTCACTTTCTATCGGATTTAAATTCATTCATCTCTATAATTTTTATTTTACTTTTTACAACTTCACATTAATTTTGGTCATCGAATTCCGCCTTGCATGTATTTTTTATTTCACAAAAACAGATTATGTAAGTACGGACAATAGGAACTTACAAATAATTAAATTAAAAAAAAAAATTGCCGCTCAAATTTGAAGGCAGACAGTTAGAGATGGGCAAATGACCCGATTTTATATATATTGTTCCTAAAAAACTAATTGTATTACCCGGTTAAATTGGGAATGCTCTGTTTACTTGCATAGAACTTGTAGTAAGGTACTAATTTAACTTTGTAGGGATAATTCTATAACAACCTAGTGTTTTATATATTATTGCACGATGCACGCGTTTGTTATAGCTTGGTTTATGGCCCTAAAAGCGATGTATTAGGGCTTACTTTACGAGCAAGTGTATTGAAAAAGTTATAATAATGACCAAAGGTTTTGAATATCTGAAAATGTCACTATTAGGGTCAGTTTTTCAATTTGACAGTGACGTTTCTTTGTTTACATTTTTGCTGGGAAACGAGTAATGCGACTTTAGGGGCTCTTACTCTAAAAAAATTTGGCATATTGTCACTTGATCCTTTGTCTCTTTTTTTCATAGACCGTGTCTGTATAATGTTAACTTCTCTTTCCCACGCTCTTGAGCGCAGCAAAATGTTTTTATGTCTATGTATATAACAAACAATGTGGGTTTTTATCTGGTTTAAATCCAGTGGTCGGGTTTAAACCGGTCTTTTGCCCACTCTAGCGGTGACATATGAGGGTGGGTCGATGAGTCCACGAGTTCCATGACTTCGTAATGAAGAAACACTTTTTTTCGGAATATTTTGTTTTATTTCTCTCCATAATGTTACGTGGTGGTGTGTCAGGCGCGCGCAACCACCGGCACTTCATCGGGTTCCTGGCGAGCCTGGTGGTGATGTGCGTGTGGATGCTGTGGGGCGCGGCGCAGTACTTCCGCGCGGAGTGCGGCGGCGCGGGCGCCGGCGAGCCGCTGGTGGTGGCGTGGGCGTGGGCGCGCTGCAACGCGTGGCTGGCGTGGGTGGCCGCCAACGCCGCCTTCCACCTCTTCTGGGTCACCGTGCTGCTCTGCTGCCAGCTCTATCTGGTCAGTCTTACATGTCTACTTTCGACCTTATGTACGATATTTTCTCCCTTTGATCAGTCACGATAACTCATATTTGCAAAGTGACAATTTACTTTTTTTTTACTTATTTATCACATGAGGGAAAAGATATCCCCAGGGGTCGTACTGGCTAACACATCGAACTTCGGAAAATCTACCGGGTTTCAAATTAAAACAGTTAAATCTCGACTTAACTCTCAATATCTTCCGAATAACTTCGACAAATAGTACAATACGAAATCGATTTATCTGTTTTAAGTTAAAACTCGGCAGATCCGCTGAAGTTCGAAAAGTTAGTCAGTAGCGCTCCAGATTACACAAGATTTATTTTTGAAGCCAGGATAGCGAACCGTCCTGGCTTCCTCCTTGACCTGCGGCTCTACCGGCTAACTCGATCGCTTTGACTCTGGCTTTGGTTTATGACGTCAGTGCACTGTCCGACATTGTCATCGTATTATAATATAACAAGGACGGATAGAGCATAGCTATCGCTTTGAGTTAGGTGGTATTGCCCCAGACCTTATAATCTTCATTATAGTACAGTAGCCCGTAGAACATTTAAATCACCAAAAAGCAGAGATGTGAATTATTTGAAATACATGTATTTAAAATACAAATACAAAATACGTATTTGTATTTAAAATACTTTTTTTCAAAATGTGTTTTGTATTTTATTTGAAATACTTTTTATGAGGTATTTAGTATTTTTAAAATACAAATTACTTTTTTCTGTGTATTGGTATATGTATTCTGTGGTATAGGTATCAAGGCCCTCGGGCTTGGGCAAATACAAGTCCGTTAACTCGGCTTAAGGACCAGAGGCCGTATTACAAGCTCTTAAAACCTGCCAGGTTTATAAATTGCTGTAGTGACATCTCTTTCTCGCTGTATAGCAAATAAAAGAGATAGATAGATAGCCAGTCAGAAAACTGACTGGAAATAAGAGGTCATAATATAGCCCCAGTAGAGCAAATTCTCTGAGGGTCACTTAGGTAATTCTTCTCTTGCGCGTCCACGTCGCGGGGGTGGGCATCGCATCTTTCAGTAGGCCGGAAGATGTAGGTGGCTAAGTCCAGAGGGGGACCCAGTGCTGTGGGGTATAACACAGTCCCCTTGCCTAGGGTTACAGGTGAAGACCTTAACGGTGGTAATGGCGTAGATGTTGCTACAACAAAATTCGGCAGAACCAGCGGAAGAGGCAAGCCATGTCATAAGGGCGTAGTTATTATGACCTGGGGCTGGGCAGCAGCACCTCCAGTACTCGTATAAGTACCAAACTATAGTAGTTTAAGGGGCTTTTGCGAGACATTCTTGAGCGCAGCTACTAATATTGGCACGACGATCATGATACTGCGATGTCGGAAGGCAACGGGATACCACCGACATTATGATTCCCTAGTAGTTGGCTTAAAATGAACAATACAACAGAAAGCATGGCCCCGAGTCTCCGGCGTCCCTTTGATGGGACAGGGGTGCTAAGAATCCCCGGAGGGCAATTTAAGAAAACGAAGAAGATTAGAATAGCGACATGGAACGTGAGAAGCATGAAGAAACATGGGAAATTTTCAAACATTATTAAGGAGATGGATCGCCTGCAATTTGATATTCTGGGACTGAGCGATACAAAATGGCCTGGAAGAGACAAATACTTAACTGCCGAAGGCAAGGTTCTTTATTATTCAGGCAATGACCAGACTTGCGAACAATATGGAGTAGGAGTTTTAATGAGTAAAGAAACATCTAAATCTGTGACAAACTTTTTGCCCCTGTCAAACCGCGCCATGTTGATTCAGATGAATGCTAAACCTGTTAATATTAACATAATTCAAGTTTACGCTCCTACAGCTGATAAGACAATGGCTGAGATTGAAGACTTTTATGGACAAGTTGAAACTCTAATGCAATACACCAAAAAACATGAGGTGAATATAATAATGGGTGATTTGAACGCAAAAGTAGGAAGTACAGCTGTACCAGGTGTGACGAGTGCCTATGGATTGGGATCTAGAAATGAAAGAGGAGATACTTTAATAGAATTTTGCCAAGAAAAAGAGCTTACTATAACAAACACCCTCTTCAAACTTCCTCCTCGGCGACTGTATACTTGGACGTCACCACAACATACCTCGAGTCATATAGTTCGAAATCAAATAGATTACGTCATCATAAACAAAAGATTCCGAAACTCAATCAAAAGTGCTGTAACTTATCCGGGAGCTGATATAAGATCTGATCACAACCCCGTCGTTGTAAGAATGCAGTGTAAGTTTAAACAAGTACACGGAAATAACAGCAAAATAAGAACAGACACAGGAAAGATAAAAGAACCTTTGATAAGAGCAGCAGTTTCAAATGCTATAAATCAATGGGCGGGTCAGGAGTTAAAGAACTGTTCATCGGCTTCGGATACGTGGTCATCGTTAAAAAAGACGGTCAACGACATCAACACAACAATACTGCAACCCAATAGCACTATTAAGAAGCAGCAATGGATGACTGACGAAATCCTAAATTTAATGGAAGAACGAAGGGGGTATAAAACTACAGATCCCAAAAAATACTCAGAGTTGGATAAATCCATAAACGTGAAAGTAGGAGCTGCCAGAGAACATTTCTACAGGGATAAGTGTGACCGTATTGAAAACCTTCTACAAAAACATGATAGTTTTAATCTGCATAAAGAGGTAAAAGAACTAGCGGGGCTCAACAAAAAACCCAATTCTAACATGCTTTATGACGATCACGACGAGCCTCTCCTGGACATAGATAGTAAAATAAGAACATGGAGCGACTACATAGGTAAACTGTTTGCTGACGCCTCAAGAAGTACTAGTGGTTTGATCACGGACGACAATGGCCCACCTATTTTGACATCAGAGGTGAAGCAAGCGTTAAGGTCAGCCAAAACAGGAAAAGCCCTCGGGCCAGACAACATACCAGCCGAAGTAATCAAACTTTTGGAAGACTGCCATGTGGATGCTCTAACTCATCTCTTCAATCAAATCTTTGACTCAGGAAATCTACCCGATGACTGGCTCCGATCTACGTTTATCACCTTGCCAAAAAAAGCTAAAGCAAAGAAATGTGCAGAGTATCGTACTATCAGTCTCATGAGCCATGTTCTTAAAGTATTCCTAACTATAATCCATAATAGGATACGGCCAAAATGCGACGAACAATTAGGGGAGAGTCAGTTCGGTTTTCGATCTGGAATGGGTACTCGGGAAGCACTGTTCGCTCTCAATGTTCTGGTACAAAAATGCAGAGATATGCAGGCTGACGTTATCCTGTGTTTCATCGATTATGAAAAGGCGTTTGATAACGTAAAACATGACGTTCTTATGGAACGCCTCATTGACGCTGGTCTGGATGGCAAAGATATCAGAATTATCAAGAACTTGTACTGGGGCCAGAAAGCAACTGTCAGAGTCGAGCATGCGGAAACTGAACAAATCGAGATTTGCCGTGGAGTCAGACAAGGTTGTATATTGTCCCCCCTGCTTTTCAACCTGTACTCTGAAGCAATCATATCGGAAGCACTGGAGGGGCTGGAAGTCGGAGTTAAGGTAAACGGCAAAGTCATTAATAATTTGAGATATGCCGATGACACAGCACTAATAGCCTCAACCGAGCGTGACATGCAGGAGATAATGGATAGGGTGTACGAGTGCAGTTTGAGAGCAGGGCTGAAGATGAATGTCTCCAAGACTAAGTTTATGGTTGTGTCCAAAAATCACCTGAACGCAGTAATAGCAGTTGCAGGATCAGATCTCGAGCGAGTGCGGATGTATAAATACCTCGGAGCTTGGGTAAATGAAGAATGGGATAGCGAGCAGGAAATTCGAACCCGGATTGAAATTGCCCGAGCAACGTTAAAAAGAATGGAAAAAGTTTTATGCAGTCGCAAACTATCACTAAAGCTCCGCCTTAGAATGCTCCATTGTTACGTCTGGCCTGTAGTGTTATATGGTAGCGAGGCTTGGACTCTGAAAGCCGACACACAGAAGTTTCTTGAATCCTTCGAAATGTGGTGCTACCGAAGAATGCTGCGAATTAGTTGGACTGAGAAGGTTTCTAACGCGAGAGTTCTCCAGCGCGTTGGCAAGAGTCGCGAATTACTGCAGACCGTCAAGAAAAGAAAAGTCGGATATCTTGGTCATGTCCTGCGACACGAGAAATACCAGCTTCTCCAGTTAATAATGATGGGCAAGATTGAAGGCAAACGACGCGCTGGAAGAAGGAAAAAATCGTGGTTGCGCAACATCAGGGAATGGACTAGTATAGCCAGCGTCGAAGAACTGTTTCGCTTGGCGCAGGACAGAGAGAGGTTCTTTAGGCTGACGGCCGACCTCCAGTAATGGAGAGGCACTTGAAGAAGAAGAAGAAGGTATAGGTATGTCACGTCAATGTCAAACAAAACAAAACAACCAACTACAGAGCTCGGTAATTTGTCATGACACTTCGTTTAATTTCTATCTATACCAATCACTGACCAGCGACTCGTGTCATCTCAAACCCGCGACAAATTTAAAATTTTCTTTCTCTAGATATTATTATCATTAGGGTTGACTTATAAACTATAAGTCAACCCTAATGATAATTATAATATGGCACCAAAAAAATGTATCCCAGTGAAAAAAAGTTATAACCTCCTTCAAAAACCTAAAAATAAAAACAAAAATCGTTAAAAATAGCGCTAAGAACCATGAAATAATATTGTCATCACAAATACGCATATAAATTTTAATAAAAAACGTCTATTGAAGTCGGTTGGGGCTCGATGGAGGAAAACTTTTTTTATTCTAAAATCCCCACCCGACTTCATTATACGTTATTTTTTATTAAAATTCATATGCGTATTGGTGATTTTAATATTACTTATTTCCTTTTAGAGCTATGTGTAGCTGTTTTTGTTTTTATTTTTAGGTTTTTGAAGGTATTTATTTTTTTAAGAAGCTTTTTTATTTTTACCTTCTTTGTGGTAAGTGTCTAAGCATGTAATATTTTTTAATTATATATATTTTAAAAATGCCCATAACTCAATTTCTTAATTTACGTTGTTTGTTTTTAAAGAGTTGTTGTGCTTTTGTAGTCCAAGTCTATTCCAGAACGTCGCAGACCATAACTTGATTTGTTTTGGATTGTCACAAATCTACCAATATCACAATCACTATACATATCCTATTTGAGTTTGAGGAGTTCCCTTGAATATCTTCGAAGTCCAAGGTCCAATGTCAATTAAATTAAAAGGACACTTAAGGGTATCCCTTTTCCAAAAAAAATCGGTTCATAATAACCAAGTCGTCAAGGTAGTTAACGCAAAATCATAGTATTTTCAGGATTATTTGAAAAGTACTGGAACGTTTTAAAAAATAATAAAAATTGGGACCATCTCGCAAGAAAACTCAATCAAACAAAAAAGAACCACCAAAATCCTTACTAATATTATAAACTAGCGGCCGCCCGCGACTTCGTCTGCGTGGAAAGGTTTTTTGCTATCTCTCGGGAGCAATACTATTTTTCGGGATAAAAGGTACCTTATGTCCTTCTCTGTACCCCTGACAACGTGTATGCAAAATTTCATGATGATCGGTTCAGTAGTTAAGACGTGAAGGCGTAACAAACAAACAAACAAACGGACTTTCGCATTTATAATATTAGTAAGGATGCGAAAGTCCGTTTGTTTGTTTGTTTGTTTGTTTGTTACGCCTTCACGTCGTAACTACTGAACCGATCATCATGAAATTTTGCATACACGTTGTCAGGGGTACAGACATAGGGTACCTTTTATTCCGAAAAAAAACTATAGTTCCCGAGGGATAGCAAAAAACTTTTCACGCTGACGAAGTCGCGGGCGGACTAGTCGGTCTATAAATATCGAAGATACGCGCGAACAACTATAAAAAATACAATCGAATTGAGAACCTCCTCCTTTTTTGAAGTCTGTTGAAAAAAGACAACCCGAATGATATTGATAATATCTATATTTGGAATGGAAACAAGTTTTATTTCTGTATCATACTTTATTAAAAATCGGGCCACAGGTCAAGGGAACAGAGTGGAACAGTTGCATTGTCTAATTGCGTTGTTTTTTGGAAACTGTATTTTTTGCGGTTAATTATTGTTACTTTAGAAGAAAGTTCATGAAATGATCTAGTGTCGGCCACGGTCATGCTCTTTGTTTTCTTATGTTATGTATTAGGCATGAGGGAGGCAGTTGTTTTCATAACAATATACCTAATTTTATCGACAAAAACACCCACATGTTGGGGTCTATCTCCACTGTTGGAATGGCCGCCATTTAAAGGGTCATAATTAAAACAAAAATAACTCTCAAAAAATGCAACGTAGAGCAATAAATTTTGAAGTCGTTTTGTAGATAATATCCCTGTGTATTTGAATAATGCAAATGTCCTAGTTTTTGAGAAATGTAATAAAAACTCAAAAAAAGTACACAAATTTCGTATAAAATTTTACTTCAGTAATTTTTTATGTCATATTTGAGTTGAAAGTTCACACATTATTTTTTTAAGTTGATAGGTGGTATTATTAGCTTTCGAACAGTATTTTTGTTATAACTCTAGGACTTCTAAATCCGGAGAAATTTATATTTTTCCGCAAGATCATCTAAAAAAACTCAAATTTAAAATGGCAGCCATTCCAACAGGAGTGGGGATAGACCCCAACATGTGGGTGTTTTTGTCAATAAAATTAGGTATATTTCACGCCTTTAAATTATCGTTAGTTCAAGACCAAAGGCACTGTATAAACATTTATAACGCTTTCTGAAACTGTGTTTTTTGTTTATTGCAAAAGATAAAGATAACGTCTTCTAATTAATTATTGTGTCCTATTCGCCGTTATTCGAAGCCTTGGTAAACAGATTGAGAATAGCGAAGCCTTTCCGTTTCCCGTTCAGCATCATTATTATAGGTCTATCTTACCGAATTACGTCACATCCGCATCCATGTTACGTCATACCTCACCCCACTTTGTTCACCAGGCGGCCATGCTAGTTTCAGCGCTCATTGGCGTCCTTTTTACCCGACTGCAAGAGGGTTATGTTTTTCGCGCGTATCTTGTAAGTATGTAAGTATGTTTGTATGTAATATTCTTTATTACCTCATATCTTTTAAACAGCTGAACGGATTTCCATGATTAACATATCGTTAGATTTGTCTTGCCAGCCCAAGTGTTCTTAAGAAAGTGGCGTTATAAAAAAACCAACATGGCGGCTGCACGGTGCTATTATAGGTAGTGGAAAAAAATTTTTTTTTTTAGAATAATGCAATATGGGTGTCAAATTAAAGGTCTCATTAAAAGGATTTCAAAAAGGTATATCATGATTGTAATAAATAATAACTATAAAGAAATAAATAAAAAAATAAATTTAAAAAAATTAAAAACCCTCCTGCATAAAAAGACAAGTCAACTGAAAAGATGGAAACAAGATTAAATATTAAAGGCAACATTATAACATGCAGTCGGAGGCATATAACTCAAATCATTCATAATGTCACTTTCTTTATGCATGCCTCCGACTGCATGTTATAATGTTGCCTTTAATATTTAATCTTGTTTCCATCTTTTCAGTTGACTTGTCTTTTTATGCAGGAGGGTTTTTAATTTTTTTAAATTTATTTCGCAACCGTTCACATCTAGTCAAACGCTGTTAGCGTTCGAAATTTAAAAATTTTCCTAAGTAGGTCAAACGCTGTTAGCGTTCGAATTTTAAAGTTTTCTAAAGTAGGTCAAACGCTGTTAGCGTTCGCGAAATTCTTAATTCAAATTTAGATTTTATATTACATATTTTTTGTTGAAAAGTAACATCTTACGATTTATTTTCGGCTATATAAAATGAGTGTGCGTAGTTTGAAAACCATACGTAAAATCAGTGTTAGTTGGGTCCGACTCTGTGTCGTCTCCGTTTTCGTCGTCATGTTCGTGGAGTAGCAGAGAACGAGGGTGAGGACATGGATCTACAGTAAATACGACGCAGGATTTGAATTGAATTGAGGTAATCTAACGCCTCGCCCTAAGGTCAGTGAAATTTTTCCATATTTTATAATGATATGATTCTACCCACGATATGTTGAAAAATATTTTCAGTTAATTCTAACATTCGTAAAATTGCCGTTCATGAGTGTTATTCGCTTTTGGCCTAAGCGATCTGCTGAAAAGGTTATAATTTTGACAAATTTAATGCTTATGAAAATTTTTACGTTACGGAAAACATGTTTCGTACGATTCCTATTCATTGTTGGTAAAGCTATATTGCGTTGAATGTGAGCTGAGCCTTGTGTTCTTCAAATATGAGAAAGTGTATACAGCTTGAGTTTATTCTGTGTCCTGGCGCTGTCCGGCCATTTATTTCCGTGGCATTTCGTTCAACTCATAATTCGTTCAACTTGACCAGTGTTGAGATTAACCATTGCGCCCTATTTTATTTAGAGATGTTGTTTAGCCGTAGTCGTTTGAACGAGTATTAAAAAAAATTTTTTTTTTTTTTTTTTGAGAAAAGCCGCTGCTTTGTAAATTTGAATAGATACGTAACGAGGCACTTTTAACAAGAATAAGTATTCAGTGGTTTTGCAAAAGAATGTTGCCTTTATATTGGTGTTCAATTAAAACATTTATACAGTCAGATATTGGCTTGATTGCGGAATATTACAACAATTGATAGCGTATTTAATGCAGCGACAGTAAACGCTATCAATGCGTAAAATGACCCGGGTTCAGTTCCCAGTAAAATGAGCGTACTAATCTTGTCTTGTTTATAAATAAAAATGATTGCTTTATATTTGCTTTCTATGCTTTCCAAACCATTAATTTGATTGTTTTAACCTTTGATTGAATAAATGTGTGGTATATTACGCTTGTCGGGTACAGCTAGATAATAATAAAATTAATTGTGGTAATTGTTTTAGATAATTTGAAATCTATTTTTAATTGCAGGCAATTCAAAAGTTTATCATAGTAATTAGATATTTTCTATTATTATTATTATACCCCTCGGTTCCAGCTTGTTCCGCAACTGGACCGGGGAAGGTCTATCGGCTGCTCCTGGCACCGTTGACACAAGTTTATGAAAAGTTTTATCTAAATAATTTTGTATAAGTAATTAAAACATGCTGTTTTCTTCCTCTATGGTAGTAAGCCCCACATGTTGAGAGTTGTGTGATTTGTAACAATATTTTGATATGGATTCATCCGGTCGCTTCGAAGCATCGTTGATTGATAATTTGATACGAACTCTGGCGGTCACTCCTAATGGTTACCGTTGATTAAGTATCTTACTATTTAACTTAATTCGGTCGCCCTCTGATGGGCACCGTCACTATAGTTATGTAAGGTGAATAAATAGATTAACATTCAATAAACATTCATTATGGTTTTAACATAATTAACATAAATTCGGCCGGTCGCTACAGAGCACCGTCGATTGATGTTTTAACATAAATTATTTCGGTTGCTTTTGATGAGCACCATCCAGGCACCGTCGATATGTACATATTTTTACTCATTTTATCTTATTATTTTATTTTATTATTCGGTGTAAACACTGTCCTTAATCCCTGAGGGAGAGGAACTTAACAAGGGGATCATCCAAAATATTCCCGTACTTCTGGTGGGCAACATGTTTCTAACAACCATTAGTTGCTGCTTACAGAACAACCAGAAGGATTTTGAAATTTTTCTTTGGAGAGTTATTTATTAATAGTATTTTTTTTTAAACCGTGGGCCTGTTAAAACAAGTTATTTCGATTGAAATATTTCAATCAATATATTTTCCTGTTATTTAAAATGTATCTTTATTAAAAATATCGAACCGGGTGCAAAGTCCGGGTGTCGCAAAGGAGGTTCACCAACAGTTGCGTTCTGGTGCTTCACTGGCCGCTGCTGTGGCACACTCGATGCGCTCGCTCAGCTCGCGCATTGTGCCGTTTTGTGACCAAAAAGGTCAGTTTTAATCTAACCTAACTGATGATGTCCCTTTTGGCTACACTGTAGCCAAAATAACTGTCGCAGATTTATGTTTTGTTTGAAAATTTTATATTCATTTGTACGCTTTGAAGACTGATATTGTCTCAAGAGTCCGATGACAGATCAGATATCCTAGATAGTTTTAGTTAAGTGGTCACTGCAATGCAAGGGTTGTGCCTGTTTTACATTTTAAAATTTTATGAAGATTTAAGTCTGATGATGTTGGCTTTATTACAAAGTGCCGGGGGCGTGTAATGTGTATGTACGTACATAAATAAATACATAAGTGCTAGTTTTTATTGTACTTCGACCACGTCGTTGTGTACATTAATAGATATGAATTTAAATAATCACTTTTTGGTGTGATGTAAAGCTTATTAAATTTGTGGGGAATCTCGATTTTACTCAGACCTCGATTGAATCATTCTATATTTCGATTATAATCTTAGCACGTTGTAGATAACAAGTTAACATTTTGTTATATACTTACTTAAGTACTTGTTGAATATTTCAGTAGAATATGAAAATACTTCTAATTAGCTACCATAACATGTACCATATTCTGGAATTAACTTTAAAATAATATACCTAAGCACTCTGACATTAGTCAGTTGTTGTAAACACTGTCGCTCTGATTTTATATTGGTTGGTGTCTGCGAATAAGTTACTTAAATATACTTTCCTAATCAAAGCTTACCTACCATGGGGAAGCACTGGCACCCGGTTCTTGTTTATTTATCCGGGTGATGATACTTGATTTATTAGATAACTGAGATAATCTTCTCGGTGGATGATTCCAAAGTATTTATGTGATTTTATTTAAATAATGAAATGCAAGTATATTCATTGTTATTATTATTACTATTATTGTTGATATGCAACATTTTTGCTATATTGTTAGGAATTCAAGTTCAAAACAAATGTTATATAAGTATTAAGTTTATGCTGCGTGCAGCTTTTCCGATGGCCATAGAAACCGTGGCATGTAGAATCTTGATTTTTTTTATATTTATTTTATAGATTGATAAAAAGAAAATATTTTATGTACTTACCTTTATCTATAAAAGACGAAACTTTGTCTATAGAAAGTAAATACATGTTGGAATAATTAAAGTCATGTTTCTTTATTTGGTATGCAGTACTGTCATATGTTTTGTTCTTTTAATACATCTTTTGATTTTATCTATTATACTATAATAGTTAGTCTATACCTTGTATTTTAATTCCCAATGTTAAGATGTCATTTAATTTTGCGATGATAATTAAAAATGTTACAGTTAAATTTAGTGGTAGTACTTACCTAAATAAGTATCTACATATTTACCTTTTTTTTGTGTTTGTTTTGGGCTAACACAGCTGCTGTGTGCTGACCAATCGAATACTAAATGTTTTATTAACTGTAAAAATTCAAATGGACTTGTCAATGTTAATTAACATTCTATAGCAATTTATATAACACTAACTTCTGACATTAGTGCTTGTTCCGCCCACTATTAAAGTTTATGTCGGACGCGACACAACAAGGTGTCGCAGACAGTGGCGCACACAGACACTCTAGCTAGCTAGTCGGCCTAAGTGGGTAACACCGAAGGTGGTTAGCCTGCCTTTGGCTTAAGTCAGTCGTATAACGTTTATTTTTGGGTAGGTATTTATTGAGTCCAGTTCGCAGTTTACGATTAAATTAATTTAATCAAGGATTTGATATAAAAGTAATAACTTTGTGAACGCGTTCACAAAGATTTATTTTATTATGATATCCAAATCCAGTTAGGGATTTTATAAAGATTGTTTTTTTTTTGCAGAGCAAAAGCTCAAGGATTTCGTAAGGTTTGTATTTTAAGTGAATTAATTGTGCAGCAACCGACACCACATTTGTAATAAAAGAATCTGCGAAGAAAACGTTGTCTTGTCCCAGATAATTTTGAAGTAGGCGATCGACGCGACTTAAGCAGAGATGCACTGTCAGCCAGCAGTCATATTGAACGATAACACGACTAAAATATTATGAGGTAAATAATTTATGTTAAATAATTACGCAAGTAAAAATTTATGAGAATTTATTTAAAGCTGATCTGATTTGTCAATTGTCTTTACTTTAGTTTTAATTGTTATGTTTTTGTATTTTTTTTTCTTCCCTTTACTAATTTAAAGAAAGATTTCTTTTGATCTAAGTTAAAATAAATTTTAAGTAAAATAAACTATTTATGATTTAAAGTGTCACATTGGCGTCCTGTCCCTGTTCACCAGGCGATAACAAACAATGTCTCAATCTGTTTACCAAGGCTTCGAATAACGGCGAATAGGACACAATAGGAGCGTTTTACCTACCATTAAAACGCATATTGTGTCTGAAGTCTTATTCGAAGCCTACCTTCAAGGGCTGCCTGGTATGCATTTAATGCTAATTAGTTGTAAAGTATTTTTCAGATTTTGAGACTGCAATGAGCGCTGAAACTAGCATGGCCGCCTGGTGAACAAAGTGGGGTGAGGTATGACGTAACACGGATGCGGATGTGACGTAATTCGGTAAGATAGACCTATAATAATGATGCTGAACGGGAAACGGAAAGGCTTCGCTATTCTCAATCTGTTTACCAAGGCTTCGAATAAGGCTTCAGACACAATATGCGTTTTAATGGTAGGTAAAACGCTCCTATTATAGACTGTGTAGTACCTAGTGTGGTAGTACACTTGTATCTGTTAATAAAAATAATAACAATGATAAAAAATAAAATACGAAAAAAGGTATTTTATTTGAAAAAAGTATTTTGAAAATACGTATTTTGTATTTAAATACTTTTTTTGAAAACTATTTTGTATTTTTATTTGAAATACAAAAAATAGCCAAGTATTTGTATTTTATATTTAAATACTTTTAATAAAGTATTTTGCACATCTCTGCCAAAAAGGTTACCGTTTGCCGTTGTGATATAGTTAATTATTACGAAATTATAGATACTTTAACCCAAGATTTAGAGATCGCAACCCGCCGTAACCTATATTTGTATATCTCTAAAATTGTTATTTTTTTTATTTTTCGAGGTTTACCACATAGTTTAGCTATTGTCGTGTTCTACAGCTTGGTTTGATTGGCACAGATAAAAGTAAGACTATAAAAAATAATCTAACAAAAAACAGCTTCAAAAATAAATTAATGGCTCTAAAAAGCAAGAAATAAACGAACGAAGAGGGACGAAGGATATTTTTTATCTAAACTAATATATCTAAACTTTAATCATGGGTTTAAACCCCACCCGACTTCATAAGACGTTGTTTAATATAAGATATGCATACAAACGTTCGAGTTAGTTATTATGCAGATTTCAATATTTTATTTCTTGCTTTTTAGAGCCATTAATTTATTTTTGAAGCTGTTTTTTCTTAGATTATTTTCAAGATTTTTGAAGGAGGTTTTGTTTTTATTAAAAACTTTTTTATTTTAAACTTTTTTGTGAAAAGTATATATGGTGATGATATTATCTAAGTTACAATAGCCTTATGACAACGGCTCATCACTTTTTACATCATCACTTTTTACATAGTACTGCTTTTCCCGACGCAGGGGCGTTTATTGTTGAGGAGTTCTCCTGGTACTTGACTATCAGCTCCACTTCACCATATGAATTATGATGAGCATAAATATCCTAGCAACCATATTAAAGTAATCGTATCGTACCAGTGAACTACTTAGTATTGAATATTTCCGATGATCATCTATGCTGGTCTTCATCATCAGTTCCACTTCACCGAAATAGTACTTTTCGAAAGCAAATGCACAAGTTACTTAAAAAAATACTAAAATCTATATAGATGTGCCTATAATATTTGAAGAGTTCCCTCGATTTCTCCAGGATCTCATCATCAGATCCTGATTTCATGACAATGGGACCAACTTACTTTCAAACGAAAAAATAATTTTTCAAATCTGTCCAGCCGTCTTCGAGTAATCGAGTAACATACATAAAAAAAAAAAGATTCCGAAGAACTGAGAACCTCCTCCTTTTTTTGAAGTCGGTTAAAAAGTATACACAGATTTAAGACCTGATGAAAATGGTTGGACTTTATCTGGTCTTAAATCTGTGTATAATCACTTTCCATAGTCTTACTATTATCAGTGACAATCAAACAAAGCTGTAGAACACGACAATAGCTAAACCATGTGGTAAACCTTGAAAAATAAAAAAATATTATTTTTGGAGATATACAAATATAGGTTACGGCGGGCTGCGATATGTAAAACTTGGGTTAATGTATCTATAATTTCGTAATAAATAACGATATCACAACGGCAAACGGTAACCTTTTTGGTGATTTAAATGTTCTACGGGCTACTGTACTATTATGTGTGTAAATTTTCGATAGTCTCTTCGCTCCAGTTTCGAATGAAGCTAAGCCAACAGTCATATACTCAAACGTTAAGGCCATCTTAAATTAAAAAATAAATGACAAATTTGACAGAAACTCTGAAACTAACAGCTTTCTTAGAATTAAGGAGACCTCAACTTAAGATTTTAGCTAAGAAGCGATTGAGTATTAGGTCGTAAAGTGTTAGTTAACCGTATTAGTTTAACCGCCTCTGTGGTCTAAGGTTCGCCACCCGTGTAAGACGCAGGGGTCCCGGTTTCGATTCCCAGGGGGGGTACAATTCGTACTCTGTTTGGTTGGTGGTAGGGCTTATTTCAAGTCCGCCTGGCTAGCTACCATCATCTTACCTAAGTCTGACGCCATAACAACAATTTCAAAAATTGTGGTCTTCCGGCAGTTAGAGTTAAGATAGTCAGTTCCTCAGTGATGAGGATTTCGGGAGTAGTGCGCTTCCACCTTCGGCCAGGCCCCCTAGCATGACCATCAAAACACGATATATATCACGTGTTATAGCGTTTTATGACGTTTAACTGTCAGAAAGACAATGGATTTTGACAGTTGAGTGTCGATAAAATGCTATATCACGCGATATATATCGTGTTTCGTCGGTCATGCTAGGGGGGCTGGGCCCTGTCACTTCGCGCGCGAGTATGAAGCACTCGGCGTCCTCTGAGAGGACAAATTTCATACATCAAAAAAGATAAGACCTACGCGATAGAAAGAGAGGCATGGGCAACTAAGGGCATGTTTTGGAGCGAAGGGAGCGCTGTTCGACCTGAATTGCACTTGTCGGAGCAAGAGTCGCAATTTATTTAAACGATTTTGCGGAGTGCAACTTATGTACACTAGTATTACCTATGCTTCGGCCTTATCGTCATTTAACATCAGGGGCCGTATCGGCTGACTTACACGGCTATCGTAATCGCTTTCATTCGACAGATGCATGTGATACATTGCTACTTTTCTATGGTAAGTTTTTATTTATGCAAAATAGAAATAGTAATGTGTCACATCCATCTGTCAAATGAAGGCGATTACGATAGCCATGAAAGTTAACCGGCACGGCCCAGGTGAGGTTAAGGCCGAGCACTGTCCCGTAGGGGATAAAAAAAAAAGAAAATGTGCGCCAGTTAACCGGTGCGTGTGGTCAGGTGGTGTGCCTGGGCATGACGACCAACGAGCAGCTGAACCGCGGGCGCTACCGGCACTTCCAGGCGCGCGGCGGGCGCTCGCCCTTCACGCGCGGCCCGCTCGGCAACGCCGCCGACTTCTTCCAGTGCTCGCTGTGCGGCCTCGTGCCGCCGCGCGCGCCCGCCTGGCCGCCGCGCGACCTCGAGCCCGACCTCGAGCTCGAGGCCGACCCCGACCGCGACCCCGACCGCGACACCGCGCCCATGCTGCCGCGCGACCAGCACCTGGTGTGAGCGCCGTGTCTCCACCCCACCTAGGTACTTTGTTCATTTTCACCGATCTCTTCCGATCCGAAAGCCCTCGCTGGATTAAGACTTTGACAATTTTCAATGTGTGCATCGAACGTCGTATTTTTTTTATTTCCTGACGAAAACCGTCAGTTGGAAACGCTATTTTTGTCGGATTTGTATTTAATTCCGGAACCGCCGCGAGAGGACTCATCCTCTCGCGGCGGTCGGGTGAGCCCCGCGCCGCGTCCCTTTAACCGGCAGCCGGGAATGAGAAGTATAAAGCTGATATAATTAGTTGTTCATTTATCGAACTGTAGAAGCGAACGGCGCTCATTTCAACCTTACAAATCTTATATGTATAATTATTACAAAGTGCACTTACTATTGAGTTAAATAGAGTTTACTGAATAAAGACCGACGATCGTGCGCAGTCGGTTGGAAATCATGCGATGTAATTCCATGCGACGGCGGCATAACATTATCGAAAAAATGCACCTTTTTAAAATCATCTTTTTGACTGCTCTCACCTGTTTGATTGAAAAATACGAGAGCTTAAGATTTATAACGTGTGTGGAGTGATGAGATGCACGCATTCGCCGCAAACTATTTGCCATCGAGTGTAAGTACTTTGACTGGGATATGTTTTAGCTTTTAGATGTTATTTATTTCGCCGACGTGGGTATGTGGGTAGTTTGAATATGAATGCGTTCAAGTTGTCGATATTTTAGTACAAATCTGTTACGGTTATACTCTAAAGCAGTCGTACATTTAAAGCTTTATATTTTTATATTGACTGTATTTCAGATATACATTCGCCGGAGCGGGGGCGGCCTCGTGGGACACGCGTGTGTTCTCGTATATTATTGTTCGCTTCGACATTATAAAAATTAAACATTTAACTTTCTACCTTACTTGTTCAAAAAAACTGTTTGTGTCCACGATGCCGTGCCACAGCCAATGACGTGCTGTTTTATTTTAAAGTAAACAGATATATTTGGTTTTCTACTTTAAGAAACGGTTACAATTGTTACAAGACTTTACGCTGTAGTAAAGCAAGCGTTGCAGCACTCCCTTCTTTCACTGTATATCAAAACGAAATCCATATACCAGCTGAATGGCTTGCTTTGCTTCGGCTCAAGTGCTGATACTAAGGGGCCCACAGACATATTGTTATATACCTATTTTACAACATGTGAAATAGTCACAACATAAAATATGTTTGTTCGTTAATTGTCACAATTAACTGTGTAAGGTTGGTGATTTAGTGAAAGGTCCGGACGGGCGCCCGTGTTATATTTTTTATGTAATATGATTTAGTTGCTAGTGAGAACAAATAATAGATCCTCTCGAAGGTTGGGCGCGCGCGCGACCGGCGGTCACTTGTGCTTGGCAAACTCTGGTAGTAGCGCTGGTTTGATCGTCTGCGAGCTAAAACTACGTGTTTGATAAACAAACCATATACAAAACTACTTTTTTTGTCTATGGTTTGTTTGTTAAACGCGTTTGCCAACATCGGTTTAAACGTGTGCGCTAAATAAACGTACAAACAAAAATCATAGATAATCAATCACTCCTGTCAAAAACGTAAAATTTGACAAACACGTTTGAACGTTTAACGTCGGGGCTCTTGTGACAAATAGGTATAACGCCTGCGCAGTTCATGCGCACGCACACGATGCGCGACCAACGAATGCAGCACCGTTACACGGCATACTTTTGCCCGGTCGCCCCGAACAGGGGGTCAAGTCTGCTAATATTAACGTCAAAATCGTGTTTCAATGGCGTTTGAATGGTGATGCTTTTTGACACTGTTCTTGTTTCTGAAACCCAAAATCGAGACACAATATGCGTCCGTTTACACCATTTGATACACGATTTTGACTTTAGCAAATAGCAGACTTGACCCCCTGAACAGTTATATCACAAATATCACATCACAGCTTGTCGAGTTCATGCCAATGTTCAGCATCAGTCTATTTTATTTCAGTGTTTGCAAGACAACAATGAACTGAAAAATATAAATAATTATACTTAATGAATTACCATTGCGGCGCACGGGCATCAATCGATCGAGAGAGATTATTATAACGAACAAATAAGACAATTTACTTACTTTAAATTAGTAGTTATGTAACACAAATTAGGATATATTTTGCAAATTGGTAATGCTACCTCCTCTACGGCCGCCTGCGTGGTCTGTATAGTATATTCGGAACAATTTTTAGTCATTAAAGACATTTGTAAATGTATGCCATCACGGTGACACGAGTAATTTCAAAGTAACAGTATTATAAGTAGATTTGTATAGTAATTAATAACAGATGTATATATGTCTACTCGTCGCCATTAGTTCTCGTCTAATCATGGTTTCAAATAAAGATATTTTACGCTTTTGTGAATTCTAAAATACGTATAAGTAGCGTCGAAACCGTCATTCGTATTTCTGTCACGAACGAGGAAAGATCAGGGGCCTATTGCATAACAAATTACAAGCTAATATTATTAGTGAATTTGTATGGAAAATCGCTATTTGTATTAGTCGAATTTGTATGGAAAATGTAATTTGTTATGCAATAGCCCCCAGAAAGGAGCATTAATCATTAGCTGCTAAAATAATTATATTATGTGAGTGATGTGAGCATAATAGCATTTCACAAACAACGGACGATAATTTCAATATTACGCTAACTGGTGATGGTGTAGGAGCTGGTCCAAGCGTTGGGGCCCTACCGGCTAACTTTGGATCTGACACATTGCTACTTGTTTTTGGCACAAAATAAAACCCTTAGGTACCAAAGAAATGTAGCAATGTATCACATCTATCTGTCAAATAAAAGCGATTACGATAGCCATGTTAGCCGGTAGGGCCCCTGGGGCCGTGCTGGCTAACGCATCGAACTTCGAAAATTCTGCTGGGCTTCAAATTAAAACAGCTAAATTGTGCCCCAGTTGGGCCAAAATGGCGAACCCCAATTCATGATGTCACATCACACTAACATCGATATCATCCAAATGACTTTGGCAAATAGTACAATACGAAATTCCTTACTTCGATTTATCTGTTTTTAGTTGAAGCTCGACAAACTCGCCGAAGTTCGAAAAGTTAGCCGGTAGGGCCCCTGGTCGCGCCGTCGCTTCCGGCCGCGCGTTGTGACGCCCCGCGCCCCGACACAGTGCGGCGGACGACGCCACCAACTATCCATTGCGTTGGAAGTATCATGCGCTTTAGATCCAAATGGATAGATTCCACCATGCCTTGATTTAACGACAGTTTTTGTTCATTTATGTTGACACTTAACAAAAGACGTACAAGTGAATATATCCTCCGTGTCGAATAACATATCACCGCGATATAAGCAATGATACTATGCGTTAAAATAAAAATGTACACAATGTGTGACGTCATCCTATCAAAAAACTTTCCTTCAGTCAGTTTACTGAAGTGAAGTTGACGGGATGACGTCAGACATTGTGCATTCTTATTAACGCATACGCCAATGCCGTTTCGTTTAGTATCGTGTACCTAATAGAAGAACGTAATGCATTTTATCTTATAAAGTATGGTGTTAACTGGAGGTAATGATAATGACGCCACGCGTGCGGCGGCGTCGCCCTTGTAAATACTGCCGGCGACGCCGCCAGTAAGCTTTACGCTACTTTGTATAGACGATACTCAAGTGTTATACCACTAAATACCCATTGACTTGCCCCCGTTTAACTATATTATCACAAATCTTTATAAACTCTGGCTTCTCATTTATTTGTTAAGGCTGTTGGAGAATTGTTCACTTTCCCTCCAGAATCAACTTTTTATGTGTATTTTATTTATTTTCTAGTTTTATAACTAAAGCCTGACCAATAAAATAAAATAAAAACTCGTCATTTTGCGAAAAACTTGTGAAATAATTTCTTCTACAGAAATTGACGTAAATCTAACAATGAGCAAGGAAAAAGCAAATGTGGCGTTCCCAGAGCAAGTTTTATATTTTTTTGGTCAGTTTATTATCTGCAGACTGTTTCGTAATAATCCTATAAATCTAAATATGGTAGATTGGTTACACATGCATACAACCCCGGAAAATTATTATAAACCCTGAAATACGAGCCTTAATGTTGTTCTAGGGTTGCCACTATGCATTGTATAATAAAAAGAAAAGAAGAATCTAAAAAGTGGTGGTTTTCAGGGTTTAAATATATATTTTTTTAATTTTTAAATAAAAAGGTTGTATGCTAGGTTAGGTTGTATGCAGCGAACTAAAATTTATGGAAGTGTAATTGGAAACAAATATCTTAAAAATGGCACCATGGGGCCGAAAAAGTACAACCCGCTCAGCTTTAGTCGGGCCAGCCACGCACCCGGTGACTGACGTTAACATTCTTTACAATAATTGCAGTTTGTATTGTAGAGAAAAGAGAGAAAGAGAAAGTTTATTTGAAATGACATCCCGTGTAGTCAAATGGTGTACAAAACGCAAAGAAGGCAGTAAAAATATGCAGAAATAACGTATCGTATTTTTTCGTTTAAGTATAGAAAATATCTATGAGTTTACAAATTATGGTCGCTAATAAGCAACCAGTGCTCAGACGCTTTGTGCTGCATAATTAAATGCCAGCATTTTTAGCTCCATCCACTTAGTTGTACTTTTCGTGTGGTGCCATAGTTGTACTTTTCGTGTGGTGCCATTTTTTGAGCGCAATGCTTGTTCCATAGATTTTAGTTCGCTGGTTGTATGGTACCCATCTACCTTATTCAGCTATGTAAAGGTATTACCAAACAGCCTCGATAATCACATTACTGTATTATTACTTTAGTTACAATTACGACTGTATCCGAACTTCTTATTTTTATACTATATACAATAAAATTAATATTACTTTAATTGTAATAATAAGTTAGTTAGATGTTAATGGATAATGTCCAAGATCGGGCAAGTCTATGGGGAGAAGTGTACCCATTACAGAATTTTTAATGTAATTATAAAATACCGAAATGCATTTTTAATTAAAAGAATATATAATAAACATGAATTCTTACTCATGAAATGATTTTATTTACAAACAATAATAGCCAAATGAATGTGTATCTGCATACCACATACCATCTTTTTTAACCGACTTCAAAAAAGGAGGAGGTTATTTTAATCGATAGGCTCATCTGTAATACCTAACCTAGATAATATTGTGTAATATGCAAATTAATTGAATTAGATAAGACACAGAATAAATAATAGTACAAGTACAGAAAAGAGACTTCGCAAAACCATTTAAATACTTAAAATAGCGACTCTTGCTTCGACACCATAAAATGCAATTCAGGTCGCACGGTTATGCAGTTATATGCACCTGGAAGTTGCCTCTCTTTCTATCGCGTACTCTCATCTCTACTGACGACGTTAGGATTATCGTCTTTTTAATAAACTGCGTAGCATATCATAAAAGAAAAGCGATTATATGTAGTGCATACTATGGTTAAAGAAAAGCTTACAAAAATATTGGAACGTTGACGTACTATATACGCAACGCGGCGGCGGGTGCGTGAGTATCGAACTAAAGTGGGTCAAGTCGGGCTTGCCGCGTACTTACTAGCTTCATACCTAATTGAGGCACTTCACGCTCGCTGAGTGAAGATGAACGATGGCGTACATTGCCGATTTACTAACAAAATGTGATGCCCTTTCAACAAGTTTCAACGAACTATGCATTCACCGAGGTTCGGGCGAGCGTGTGGAGTTGGTGTAACGGGCGCTTGGACGAATCAACCACTGGACGCGAAATGACAGCCATATTCGCCTTTACCCCTCTGCCACTTACTGTGACCGATAGCCTCAGTAAACGATATCGCAGTGTCAGTGTGATGCTAGAGCTTGTGGCGAAACATTGGTACAAAAATTGGAAAAATGATCCGTATTGTTCAGCAAAAAAAATAGCGGGCAATCAAGAAATGTTTCATTTCACGCGTAAGCACAATTTCAACCTATTATAGTAGCTATTTTCCGTAAAATAAATAAAATTTGGTAGAATAGAATAGAATAGAATTATTTATTTGCAGTAAATAGGGTAGGTATTTTACAATAATGTTGGTCGTCATTTGTTAAGTGCTTAAAATCTATTTAGCCATATGAGATAGCATGCAAATATGGGATTTTCATTGTTGATTTTATAAAGTTTATAATAAATAATAATAATAAAAATATGTAAACAAAGTAGGGTGACTTGCCGGCCTCCTTTGGTTCTCGGCCATTACGGAAACATAACCAGCCCCCCTACTCAAATGGCCAACATTCTATTCGTTTGAACGCTATGCTTACTATTAAAACTTTAAAATAAGCAATAAACTATAAAATTACGTGCCGTAAGCTTGACAATTCCATACAATACATCGAAGTCTGTGATTTACATAAGTTTGCGACATGTGATTTAATCATATATTGCTCATATTTAAGCTTTAAAAGTAAGCATAGCGTTCAAACGAATAGAATGTTGGCCATTTGAGTAGGGGGGCTGGTTATGGTTCCGTAATGGCCGAGAACCAAAGGAGGCCGGCAAACCGACTTTAACAATTTATTATGTTTAAAAATGTTGACCTCCTCTAAATCTATGCTACCCTGGTACTTTGATAATGTAATTTAAAGAAAATAATTAAGTTTTTAATGGTAGTGTCGTGGGGAATGCATGTATGGAATTTTTCATTTACCTACGACACTACTGGGCCGGTAGTGTAGAAGGGAAAAAAAAATTACCCACGACACTACCAGTAGTGCGCCTTGGTAGTGCCGTGGGGAAGAAGGGCGAAAATTGAAAAGGGAAGGTGTGTCGTTGAAAGTAGCAAAAAAATTGTGCATGTGAGTTTTTTGGAAGGTAAGTTACAATGTTGTTTACGGTTTGATACACATAATTTTTGTTACTTAGTATGGTAAATTAGTTTTAGTACTGTTATTTTGACTTATAGCTCAGTCATATTAGACATGAAAAGGGGGTCGTGCTTGCAAAAGGTCCGGTCGTTTTGATTTTTTTATATGTTGTTAGGATCTACCAAATTTTGAAGCCAATAACCTATATAATCATTTATTTAGCATAGTTCAAACTGAATTTAGTGAAACTTTTAAACAAAAAGTGATCAAATGTAATGATAGTACGAAATTTAGTGACTGGGCCACACCCGGTATATATAAGAGCAGAAGGAAATTATACGAACTTTATGCAGAGAAAGCTACTTCTTGTGATCCTAACTTCATTGAATTTGTCAAGAAGTATTCACAAACATTCAGAGAAGTTTGTATCTTAGCAAAGTCCAAGTACTTTTCAAATAAAATTAAATTAGCTGACAATAAAATTAAGGCTACTTGGAATATTATTAATAAAGAAACGGGCAAATCAAAATCCAATATAAATTCCTTCTGTTTAAAAACTGGTGATCAAACTTTTGAATCTGACAATGAGGTCGCTAAAGTTTTTGAAGATTTCTTTGCTAGAATACCTGCAGAAACTACCAGTACTCTTAGTGCTTGTCCCAACATCGCTGTCTCCCTTCTGGAGTCTAGTGTTGATAAGTGCAATGAAAGTTTTTCCTTTACATATATAAATAGTGCAGATATCATTAAAGCTTTTAAAACAATTAATGTTAAAAAAACAGAAGATCTTTGGGGCATGTCAACAAGCATTATTAAATCAATAATTGATATACTAGCCCCTTACTTGGCTTTTATTTTTAACAAATGTATTGACGAAGGGGTCTTTCCTGATCTAATGAAAAATAGTAAATTGATTCCTCTTTTTAAATCTGGGGATAAAAGTGACCCAGCTAACTTTAGGCCAATATCTATACTACCAGCTCTTAGTAAAATATTTGAAAAAATTATATATTCCCAATTATTAGATTACTTCACATACAATAATATACTTCATAAAAATCAGTTTGGATTTTCCAAGGGTAAAAGTACTACTGATGCTGGAATTGCACTTCTCAAACATATTCTTGACGCTTGGGAAGAAAAGCAAGATGTAATTGGCATTTTCTGTGACCTTTCTAAGGCATTCGATTGTGTTGATCATCAAACACTATTAAAGAAGCTAGAACATTATGGTGTCTCTGATAAATCAGTTAGTCTTATGAAATCGTATTTGTACAATAGAACTCAGAAAGTAGTGATTAATAGAACTGAATCTACCGGAGCCCCCATCAATATGGGTGTGCCACAGGGATCAATATTGGGCCCATTGTTGTTTCTAATTTATATAAATGACCTTCCCAACTACGCGAATAATTTATGTGAGACAGTACTATTTGCGGATGATACTTCTTTAGTTTTTAAAGTAAACAGAGGTAATAACTGTTCGGACGAAGTAAATAGTGCCCTCTCTAAAGTTTCATACTGGTTTAATAGTAATAATTTAGCACTTAACCCCAAAAAAACTAAATGTGTTAAATTCTCATTACCTAATGTTGAGCAGACAAAATTAAATATTAATTTGAATGACGATGAAGTCGAGTTTATTGAGAGTACAAAATTTCTAGGTATCACACTAGATTCTCGACTGCAATGGGATCCACATATTGAGGCCTTGTCAAGTAGACTTAGTTCAGCGGCATTCGCTGTTAAGAAAATAAGGCTTTTAACTGATATTGAAACGGCAAGGTTAGTATACTTTAGTTATTTTCATAGTGTAATGTCATATGGACTGCTATTGTGGGGCTCAGCTGCCAGTATTGAAAATATTTTTGTACTCCAAAAAAGAGCTGTTCGCGCCATATACAATCTACGGCGAAGAGATACCTTGAGAGAATTGTTCAAAGAAATAAATATTTTAACTTTGGCAGGCCAATACATTTATGAAAATTTAGTTTATGTAAGGAAACACTATGATTCATTTGCTAAGAACAGCAATATTCACCAGTTTAAAACAAGAAATAAAGATAAACTTGCCGTTCCAAGATTTAGGCTTGCAAAAACTAGAGGTTCATTTATGGGGAAAGGCATAGCCTTTATTAATAAAGTTCCACAACAAGTGATTGATCTTCCTTTGCATGAATTTAAAAACCATGTTAAAAAAACGCTCATGGGTAAAGGTTATTATAAAGTAGACGATTATCTTAAAGATCAAAATGCGTGGAAATGATGTAACACATAACTTGCTACTATAAGTACTTTGTTGAAGTAATATAACAATAAGTCTATGTTGTTGCCAATAATCCTGTCACCCTGTTGTAATTATTTGGTAACGATATATTAAAGTTTGTAAATATCGTTACTTATGGCTGTTACAGCTGATAAGTTTCTTGCGCCCGTTCTTCTTGTCAGCTAAAAAAGTCTGGAACGGGTGGTAGGAAAATATAGACGATTCAAAAGTACTTAATAATTAAGTTTATTTGAATAAAGCTTATTTGACTTTGACTTGACTTTGACTTTGACTAAACCAACATTAAAATACCAGATTTGCAACTTCGAAACTGCTGTGCGAGCGGCGGTGTACCCAAAAAACCATGAAATTTTCGGACTTTTTTCAGTTTTTGCTCAATATCTCAGTAAAGGAAGAATTTGATCAGTCTAGTCTACTTTACTTCTAAAGTTTACTAAATTTTCTATAATTTAAAATAAAAGCGAGCTCTATACATCCATTAGTTCCCAAGATACAGTGTTCTTCAAAAATAGGTCTTTTTTTTTCAAAAAGTTATTTTTTTCGAAATAGTCACTTTTTTAGTGAAATATCTTCTAAAATAAGCATCCCACGTCAAATATTATTACTATTATTATAAGTAGTATCTATAAGCCCAGCGGTTCTCTCAAAAACAGCAGATGAGAAAAAAAAACCATAATCAGTCAGGTGGGCTTTGGAGAAAATGCAAATAAACTGCGCTGGGTGCACAGCACTTTGGAAATTGCAAATCTGGTATTTTAATGTTGATTTTGGTCCTAACAACATATAAAAAAATCAGAACGACCGGACCTTTTGCAAGCACGGATAGACATTTTGACTGGACGATTAAACACGTAAAGTATTCGGTGTGATACATTCAAATTTGATGGCCGGGTAACTAAATGTATTTTTGGGAGGTCATTTGCTTTTCGGCCGCGTGGCCGAGAACTAATGTATGAGTTTCACAATCCATAATATTTGGCCGGCAATTATGGCCGAAAACCGGCTAAATCACCCTATAACATTGTCATTATTTGACAAGTGTACTCCCCCCTTCTTAAATTTAAAATCTGGTAATCAAACTTTTGAGTCTGACAATGAGGTCGCCAAAGTTTTTGAGGATTTCTTTGCTAGGATACCAGCAGAAACTACCAGTACTCTGAGTGCTTGTCCCAACATCGCTGTCTCCCTCCTGGAGTCTAGTGTTGATAAGTGCAATGAAGCTTTTTCCTTTAAATATATAAATAGTGCAGATATCATTAAAGCTTTTAAAACAATTAATGTTAAAAAAACAGAAGATCTTTGGGGCATGTCAACAAGCATTATTAAATCAATTATTGATATACTAGCCCCTTACTTGGCTTTTATTTTTAACAAATGTATTGATGAAGGGGTCTTTCCTGACTTAATGAAAAATAGTAAATTGATTCCTCTTTTTAAATCTGGGGATAAAAGTGACCCAGCTAACTTTAGGCCAATATCAATACTTCCAGCACTTAGTAAAATATTTGAAAAAATTATATATTCCCAATTATTAGATTACTTCACATACAATAATATACTTCATAAAAATCAGTTTGGATTTTCCAAGGGTAAAAATACTACTGATGCTGGAATTGCACTTCTCAAACATATTCTTGACGCTTGGGAAGAAAAGCAAGATGTAATTGGTATTTTCTGTGACCTTTCTAAGGCATTTGATTGCGTTGATCACCAAACACTATTAAAGAAGCTAGAACATTATGGTGTCTCTGATAAATCAGTTAGCCTTATGAAATCGTATTTGTTCAATAGAACTCAGAAAGTAGTGATAAATAAAACTGAATCTACTGGAGCCCCCATCAATATGGGTGTGCCGCAGGGATCAATATTGGGCCCATTGCTGTTTCTAATTTATATAAATGACCTTCCCAACTACGCGAATAATTTATGTGAGACAGTACTATTTGCGGATGATACTTCTTTAGTTTTCAAAGTAAACAGAGGTAATAACTGTTCGGACGAAGTAAATAGTGCCCTCTCTAAAGTTTCATACTGGTTTAATAGTAATAATTTAGCACTTAACCCCAAAAAAACTAAATGTGTAAAATTTTCATTGCCTAATGTTGAGCAGACAGAATTAAATATCAATTTGAATGACGATGAAGTCGAGTTTATTGAAAGTACAAAATTTCTAGGTATCACACTAGATTCTCGACTGCAATGGGATCCACATATTGAAGCCTTGTCAAGTAGACTTAGTTCAGCGGCATTCGCTGTTAAGAAAATAAGGCTTTTAACTGATATTGAAACGGCAAGGTTAGTATACTTTAGTTATTTTCATAGTGTAATGTCATATGGACTGCTATTGTGGGGCTCAGCTGCCAGTATTGAAAATATTTTTGTACTCCAAAAAAGAGCTGTTCGCGCCATATACAATCTACGGCGAAGAGATACCTTGAGAGAATTGTTCAAAGAAATAAATATTTTAACTTTGGCAGGCCAATACATTTATGAAAATTTAGTTTATGTAAGGAAACACTATGATTCATTTGCTAAGAACAGCAATATTCACCAGTTTAATACAAGAAATAAAGATAAACTTGCCGTTCCAAGATTTAGGCTTGCAAAAACTAGAGGTTCATTTAGGGGGAAAGGCATAGCATTTATTAATAAAGTTCCACAACAAGTGATTGATCTTCCTTTGCATGAATTTAAAAACCATGTTAAAAAAACGCTCATGGGTAAAGGTTATTATAAAGTAGACGATTATCTTAAAGATCAAAATGCGTGGAAATGATGTAACACATAACTACTATTAGTACTTTGTTGCCAATATAATAAGTCTATGTTTGTTGCCAATAATCCTGTCACCCTGTTGTAATTATCTGGTAACGATATATTTAAGTTTGTAAATATCGTTACTTATTGCTATTAAAACTGATAAGTTTCTTGCGCCCGTTCTTCTTGTCAGTTAAAAAAGTCTTGAACGGGTGGTAGGAAAATATAGACGATTCAAAAGTACTTAATAATTAAGTTTATTTGAATAAAGCTATTTTTGACTTGACTTTGACTTTGACTTCACCCGCAAAAATTGGTCGATCGTGATTTCATACAGTTTTCTTACGTTACGTGTCCAGTGGTTAATTCGTCCAAGAACGGGCGGCGCGGCAAGCGAATTCGGTAATCACTGCGCGGTCGTGACGACGAGCTGAGAGGCCGCCGTCGAAATAGTGCGGAGTGTCCCTGGCCTGTACGAGTCAAAAAAAGACGAAGGGTCTGGAGAATTATCGGGCGTTCCCGCGCCGCGCAGTACGTAAATAATCGTATCTAGTTTGACACTTATACCCACAGTTGATATAAGTATGTACAGTCTGTCTAAAAAGTCTGTTTACATGAGAAATTATTAAATCCTTACTAATATTATAAATGCGAAAGTCCGTTTGTTTGTTTGTTACGCCTTCACGTCTCAACTACTGAACCGATCGTCATGAAATTTTGCATACACGTTGTCAGGGGTACAGAGAAGGACATAGGGTACCATTCATCCCGAAAAAAAGTATTGTTCCCGAGGGATAGCAAAAAACTTTCCACGCAGACGAAGTCGCGGGCAGCAGCTAGTTATTTATAAAAACTTATACTGGTAACCCTGTCGGTGCTGTCAAAATTCTAATTGTAAACATATTTATTTATTTAGATGGGTATTGGTGAGGTGGTTGGGGATTTAGGTGGGTAATAAAATTCCGTCGTTCCCAATAGCCTTTGAAATTACCCATGTAGACAGACTACCCCCCTTACTAATAAAGATTGTATAGCAGCTGCATAGTTACAGTGTTTTGTCACTTTCTTTTTAATGTCAAATTCAAATAGTTTGACAGAGAGTAACCATTGTGTAACTATACATCTGCTATTCAATCTTTATTAGTAAGGGGGTTTGTATATAGTATGTTTCGTTACGAAAGTTCGCTGCTATTCCGTTTCACCGTAATGCAAATTGAGCCCTTATTGAGCCTTATAAGCACAAACGTAGATGACGAGTCACGATGATATGCTATCGCTAGCAAACAAACTCGTCGGAATTGCACGGTCCACGGTGACGCCCCAGCACGGTGCACACAGCCCCGCTCGCCTAGCGCTATCGCATCGTGAGGTTTCTATTTTGTGATTTCGATTAGAACAGAAATACTGGGTAAACTGGGTTGTACATACAACGGACTTAGGGGCGGACGAAATAACAACGGCGGCACGTTAGTTAAACAAATATCACTTTTATTTACAACCGAAGCGATCACAAATCATAGTACAACTAAAAGTAATCACCTAAAACTACTTAACAGATGGAATTATTTACAATAGAGTTAACAAGTGTGCGGGGGTCACGCGGTGGCGAGCGGCTGCGTGACGACGGGCGAGCGCCGCCGCGGCGACTCCTCGCGCTCGTCGGCGCCGGGCGCGGGGCCGGCGCCCGCCGCGCCCGGCGCCGGCCCCGCGCCGCCCGGCGCCGGCGTCAGCTGCAGCGCCGCCTCTAGGTCGCGGAGCACCTGCAATTATAAAGTCGCGTCAAAACATGCAACAATACTCCGTCGCGTCTGGACTGCGACGATCTGAATGATCTGTATCCGACAAACACGATGCGCACCGCAAGAAATGCATGTCGTAAATATTTGAAGACCTTTTATTTATGTTCGTTTCGTACAGCACGTTTCCGAAAGAATCGTCCACCTCGCCATTTGTGTGACGTCGAAAAACCGACGAATCACGAATCGAAACGCGCACATTTTGTAATGCTCTTAGTGTATATGGTATGCAGATATTAGACGGTCATCAAAAGTGCTTCATTTTCGATGAAAAAGGCAGTGACTAGTGACCAGTGAACGACTTTTGGTATTTAAATGTAAAATGAATGTAGTATTTCTCATTTCTCTGATTTCTTTCATGACCACAACGCCTTGTGGAAAAGCCATGACGCGTTCTAAGCACTAGTCGGTGCAACTATAACACGACGGACAGTTCGTAAATTGTCGAAACGCTTTACAATGATGCATTAAAGTATCGGTTAAACTGGTTTATTCATTTCTTGTCAATTTCGAAATGAGTTATAATTATGAAAATTTTAAAAAGTGCCTAATTATTTTAAGAAAGTAAGTTGTAGTTTCTGATGACTAATACTTTGTGTTTTACAATTAGAAGCCTTATTAGGTAGGTATGCTGATTTGAAAAAAAAATGTAATAAAAAAAACTTAAATTTCCAATGATTAATATTTGTTACAATTACAAGTTATTTTTTTATAAAGTACCTATTTGCCAAAATAATTCTAAAATTACTTAATTATAACTCATAATTTGTAGCAAAAAAAAAAAATGTTTTTTTATTTTAAATAAAGTAACTCTTTTAGCCAACAAATTATGTGATTTTATTTAAATGACACGATTTATTTAAATCTTCCGCCTACATACCTAACCAAGTACAGTACAAAAATATATCTTTAAAGATATGTATCAGTTTCTTGAGACTTCCAGGATAACAAAGCAATACCTGTGCGTGGGGCACAGGTATTGCAAATTAGAGTGCGTCGAATTCTCTTTATCGTGGTTCCATACGCGCACATTGTATGCGTCGCGTCCCGACAATTTACGACCTGTCCGTCGTGTTATGGTTGCACCAACTAGTGCTCAGAACGCGTCATGGCTTTTCTTCATTTCCACACGACGCGAATTTCTCTTTGGGGTATTTCTATGATTGCCAGTCACAACGCGTTCTGGGCGTTTTTATAAGAGCCATGACACAAATTTCGCTTTGTGGTATTTTGGCAGTGACTAGAACGCGTCGTGACGTGAGCATTTTTTTCGCTCAAAGACCGAAATCGGTCTTTGTACCTAACATATACATGTGAATTGGGCAGTTCGTCTCCTTCATGTGGTCGAGCAGCGCGTAGCGGCGAGGTGTGTGTGTGTGTGTGTGTGTGTGTGTGTGTGTGTGTGTGTGTGTGTGTGTGTGTGTGTGTGTGTGTGTGTGTGTGTGTGTGTGTGTGTGTGTGTGTGTGCGGTACGTACGTCGGTCTCCTTGTGGTCGAGCAGCGCGTAGCGGCGGTGCAGCGTGGTGTGTGTGCGGTACGTACGTCGGTCTCCTTGTGGTCGAGCAGCGCGTAGCGGCGGTGCAGCGTGGTGTGTGTGCGGTACGTACGTCGGTCTCCTTGTGGTCGAGCAGCGCGTAGCGGCGGTGCAGCGTGGTGTGTGTGCGGTACGTACGTCGGTCTCCTTGTGGTCGAGCAGCGCGTAGCGGCGGTGCAGCGTGGTGTGTGTGCGGTACGTACGTCGGTCTCCTTGTGGTCGAGCAGCGCGTAGCGGCGGTGCAGCGTGGTGTGTGTGCGGTACGTACGTCGGTCTCCTTGTGGTCGAGCAGCGCGTAGCGGCGGTGCAGCGTGGTGTGTGTGCGGTACGTACGTCGGTCTCCTTGTGGTCGAGCAGCGCGTAGCGGCGAAGTGTGTGTGTGTGTGCGGTACGTACGTCGGTCTCCTTGTGGTCGAGCAGCGCGTAGCGGCGGTGCAGCGTGGTGTGTGTGCGGTACGTACGTCGGTCTCCTTGTGGTCGAGCAGCGCGTAGCGGCGGTGCAGCGTGGTGTGTGTGCGGTACGTACGTCGGTCTCCTTGTGGTCGAGCAGCGCGTAGCGGCGGTGCAGCGTGGTGTGTGTGCGGTACGTACGTCGGTCTCCTTGTGGTCGAGCAGCGCGTAGCGGCGGTGCAGCGTGGTGTGTGTGCGGTACGTACGTCGGTCTCCTTGTGGTCGAGCAGCGCGTAGCGGCGGTGCAGCGTGGTGTGTGTGCGGTACGTACGTCGGTCTCCTTGTGGTCGAGCAGCGCGTAGCGGCGGTGCAGCGTGGTGTGTGTGCGGTACGTACGTCGGTCTCCTTGTGGTCGAGCAGCGCGTAGCGGCGGTGCAGCGTGGTGTGTGTGCGGTACGTACGTCGGTCTCCTTGTGGTCGAGCAGCGCGTAGCGGCGGTGCAGCGTGGTGTGTGTGCGGTACGTACGTCGGTCTCCTTGTGGTCGAGCAGCGCGTAGCGGCGGTGCAGCGTGGTGTGTGTGCGGTACGTACGTCGGTCTCCTTGTGGTCGAGCAGCGCGTAGCGGCGGTGCAGCGTGGTGTGTGTGCGGTACGTACGTCGGTCTCCTTGTGGTCGAGCAGCGCGTAGCGGCGAAGTGTGTGTGTGTGTGCGGTACGTACGTCGGTCTCCTTGTGGTCGAGCAGCGCGTAGCGGCGGTGCAGCGTGGTTTGTGTGCGGTACGTACGTCGGTCTCCTTGTGGTCGAGCAGCGCGTAGCGGCGGTGCAGCGTGGTGTGTGTGCGGTACGTACGTCGGTCTCCTTGTGGTCGAGCAGCGCGTAGCGGCGGTGCAGCGTGGTGTGTGTGCGGTACGTACGTCGGTCTCCTTGTGGTCGAGCAGCGCGTAGCGGCGGTGCAGCGTGGTGTGTGTGCGGTACGTACGTCGGTCTCCTTGTGGTCGAGCAGCGCGTAGCGGCGGTGCAGCGTGGTGTGTGTGCGGTACGTACGTCGGTCTCCTTGTGGTCGAGCAGCGCGTAGCGGCGGTGCAGCGTGGTGTGTGTGCGGTACGTACGTCGGTCTCCTTGTGGTCGAGCAGCGCGTAGCGGCGGTGCAGCGTGGTGTGTGTGCGGTACGTACGTCGGTCTCCTTGTGGTCGAGCAGCGCGTAGCGGCGGTGCAGCGTGGTGAGGTGCGCGAAGGTGAGGTGCAGGTGCGCGTGCAGGCCGAGCAGCACGGCGTGGCGGAAGTGCGCCGCGTACATGTGCGCCACCACGTGGAACAGCAGCCGCACCACGCGCCGCACCACGCTCTCGAACGCGGCAGGGAACTCGTTCGCTGCGAACACGACACGACGCATCGTCACTCAGTCGATGGCTCTCTCTTAGTGTAATAATTGACGACTTAGTCGTTGCCGAAAATATAAAGGGACGTCTTTTGCAGGAGGAATGAAGGAAGTCGGTAAATCGTGTACGATGCGATTGATTTGACCATGAACGACAGAAGCGGCACTTCAATGAGAAAGAGAGAAAGCACTTAAAACAAATCTGTGATTTCAATGTTTTGAACGCACTCTAGATGGCGAGCCGTTGCGCTGCTGAGTCATATTTTCGAATGTCAGATTTGATCATTATATTGTAAGTTACACATGTAATCATAACTCGCAAACTTAAATTATAATGGGACTAAATTAAAAAGCTAACTTTCATTTCGGGTTTTATATGAAATGCGGTACCGTTTTAACTCGGTTGGGAGATTGTAGGGCCTGCATTGTATGTGCACATTCATCTGTTCTGTCTAACAACGCTTATTATTTTATTGTGTGTATCAAATGGAAGCAATTATATATGCCGACCAGAACCATTCTAAGGCCCGTATTTATAAACCGCTCTCAATACCGATCTCAAGAGTGATCTCAGTTGATACGCTCTCAAGATGTGAGCAGCATCTTGAGTTGATTATTAATTAATAGTCGGATATCAAGAGCGTATCAAATGAGATCAATCTTAGGAGCAGGATCTTAAGTTCACGATTTTTGTAGATAGCAACACTACATTTTTGAATGAAGTTTGAATGATTAACCGACCATAAATCATAAGAATTCTACAAAGCGTTTCGTTTAACATTTTAGACATAAGTGGTAAATTGTAATAATTATTTACATGAAAACAAATAAAATATCACTTTATTTTTTTTACGTCAGTTCAACTTATGTGACGTTCCTTTTGGTATATTTACCTTTCTCTATGGTGACGATTGTAATGTAAGCATGAACACAAAATACTAACGAGTACATAATGCTTTCGGATCGGGCTTTAGAGCGCTTATGGCGCTGCTGTTTAGTGTGACTCCGAACGCGCCCTTCCACCTCGCGTATCCACGCGCGAAAAATATTTTAATTAATACAAGATGTTTGACAGAGTATAGAATATAGAAGACTAAACTCTAGGCTGTATGGTGCAAATATATGCCTTTGCCTATTCTGTTTCACGAACAGAAAAAATAAAAACAGAAAAATAATGTTTGGCGGGATATTGTAATTGAATTGAGTTGTAAAGTTACTTTACATTTCGTAAATAGATAGAAGTATCTTATATATGAGTTCAAAAAACACGTATTTTCGCCACTCGAAAAGAAATTGTTTTTGGAAATTACAAAAAAATTCGCTAATCTTTCCCGCGCGCGCACGCTCTCAAGTCACGGTTTTGCAGCACTTGGCGAACACGCTCTCAATCATCATCTCAAGAGCGATCTCAAGTGCAGAGTTTTGTTTATTAATATGAGTGAATCTCAGTTGATACCACGAACTTAAACATGTACTTAAGTATGTTCTATTAATAAGAACGGCATCTCAAGTATGAGCTCAAGATGGCTCTCAACGTTGAGAGCGGTTTATAAATACGGGCCTAAGTTTTGTATTTATCGTTTAGGAGTTTGTAAGATTAAAAATTATGATAGAACATCGCACTATAAATCGGCACGGAAATCTGAGTTTATATTTTTCGATTTCGTTTGCCTACCAAATTACTATTTCACGCAAAAGTAAACTTAGTCTAATATGAAAGAAAAATGTTGAGCCAAGTTCTATTCATATATCTTTTAGGGTTCCGTACCAAAATGGTAAAAAAGGAACCCTTATGGTGTGACTCAGTCTGTCTGTCACAGCTGCATATCTCGAGAACTACTAATGGTATCAACTTGAAATTTAGAATAGTTTGAGATGACATTTGCCCAACTATTTTGCAAATAAGAAATAAATAAAAAAATCAATATCTTTTTTACAACAGGGGCTGAAAAGGGGTCTTAAAATTTTCAGTGAAGCTACTAGGGCATGTGGGGTATCATATGAAAGAGCGCCGTTTGCACGTTTTTAATCAGTTTTTGTTTTAGACCGCATAGTTTTCGATTTATAATGAAAAATGTAAAAAAAAATACCGTTCCCCCCCTTATCTCCGAAGTTTGCAAAAAGAAAAATCTGAAATAATTCTATGTGATAGCAGTTTATATAAAGATTACAGGAAAAATAAAACGATGTCTCAATATAGCACACTTTTTAAGAAATTATCAAATTTCTAAAAAAGTTAACATTAGTTCCACTATCGGTTAAGAGATGGCGCTGACCTAAAACTGCAATACTAATTTTATTATTCTACTCTGCAGTGTGGTTTAATGGTGCAATTATGATGGTACGGAACCCTCGATGCGCGAGTCCGACTCGCTCTTGACCGGTTTTCTATTTATGGTTATGAATAAACTGCTAATGAACAACATTAGGAGAACGATTCCTGCTAGACGTACCTTCGAGATAGTAAGTATTAAAAACACATGGGGCTTTACCAGTCTATTAATTTGCTTTACTATTGAGCCATAAAGCAGTATCGGCGGCATTGTAATAAGCGAGGTTTAGACTAGCAAGTTCTTCCTGTAATTTCTTGAGCGACGAAGTTCCACAAGCTGCAACTATTTCAGAATTTAGCTTGCCACACCTGTGTCAGCTTGCGGAAATCCACTTGTGCAAGTTTGATTGCTAGTGTACCTCGCTAAAGAGACAAATTGTGAACCTTTCAATCACTACTGCAATAACTGTGCTTCAAGAGTTGATGGCAAGTCCTCAGGAAAGTTTAATCATCAATATGTTTTTTCTTCCATCTTGCCACTTCAAGGACGGATAACGTGTCTGTATTTTTATGCCTTAGTGATATTGGAAGGTGTTCTAGGGTATGGGTATGATTTATCGATCACCAAATAAATACACAGTACCTGGGCGCCTATATAGTTATTACTATTTATTGTAATATGGTGGTGTTTAGCTACATTTTTTAAACTTGTCTAAAAACAATAAAAATTAAAAAATTATATATAAACTTGAACATATAAAAAACAAGGGTAAGTCACCGAGCGGGATTCGAACCCGAAACACTCGTTTCTTGCCGTCCGCGTCTTAACCCGCTGGACCAGACGGACAGTGGCCGGCAGGACTAAATTACGCTGGATACGCTGGGCGAAGCCCCCCGCCATGGAAAAATCTTAAAGAGGTTATTAGGTTAAGTTAGGTTAGTATTGTGACCAAAAACGCGCGAGCCGAGCGAGCGGAGCGAGCGTGCCGCGGGAGCGGCCGGCGAAGCGCCAGAAACGAAGTTTTTGTAAAATAAACTTTCAATATAGGTCTTTTACTTAAATTTCCTGAAGCCTTGGCTATTTCACTTACTGTATTCCGCACTTTAACGGTGTAGCATCCGTTAATCTGCAGATTAACTAGTTAAAAGTGCGGAAATCGTCTACTTTAAGAAAAATTCCGCACTTTAACTGACTCGACCAGTTAATCTGCAGATTCACTAGTTAATCTACAGATTAGCGGATTCCGTACTCTAACGGTAACATATATACAAAATTTCAAGTACATAATCTAGGTTCAGTGGTTTGGGCTGGGCAATAGTCTATCAGTCACCACTTCACTTTTATATAAGAGATTACGGCATTATTAATACTGTTATATATTCAAAAGTACCTAATCTAAAACTACGTAATTTGTTATATGTATTTATGTAAATATAAATTATCTAGATGCTCTGACAATTCTTCGAGAAAATCAGTTTTTTGCGTCTCCTGTAAAGCATGTAAAAAGCACATAGCTACTCTTGCACGCGCAACGACGATATATCAGCGAAATCGTTAGAGCCGTTTCCGAGATCACAGAAATAAATTTATATACATACATATAAGTAAATACACAAGAATTGCTCGTTTAAGGGTATAAGATTCAATGACCAAATCAATAAAATTTGTCTGCAAGTAAAATATGAAATCTGTCGACAAACAATATCAAAACGCTTATGAAACAAATAATAGATTTGTCACCAGAATAATAGATTATTTCTCCCTAAAATAATAGACCTGTCAGCAAGGACCGGAACTGCTTACCGTTAAAGGGGTTTTTGATTGGGTATTTCATAGACTTGTTTTAAAAAACCCTATCAATACAGTAAGCGTACTACTGGGCCGATAGTGTAGAAGGGAAAAAAATTACCCACGACACTACCAGTAGTGCGCTTTGGTAGTGTCGTCGGGAAGAAGTGGGTATCGTCGACTAACCCTATCGAAAGGAAAACCCTATCATTTGGTAAGCGGGCAACGCAAAGCTATTTGTAGATGTCGCTGCGTACGCTTGTTCCTAACACAGTAGACGTTCAGAACAAAATGTATGGGAAAATAGGTATTGATTTTGTGGTATTTCTTTACCGAAAAAGATCCATTGACCCAAAATGGATATAAAAGACTATTTATTCTACAGTGCAAATGGAAAGTAAAATAAGACGTTTTTATTCTCACAGAATTTATAAATTTTTTCTATATCCAGATTTTTTGGAAATTTGTAAGTGCCAACATTACAATGGCAACAACATAATGTCAAAAATATATGTTGGGAATAATTGTTATAATTGACTCACCGTATTTAGTAGGGAATATAGTTTCGTCATTGATAGTTTTCTGGGTGTAGGTCATGACGTAGTCGACGTACTGGGGCGCGGCGACGCGGGACTTCTTGCCGCGCTCGTCGTACCAGGCGTAGGTGCGGCCGCCCGGGCCCGTCATGTCGGGGCACGTGGCCGCCGTGCAGAACTCCGACACGGTGCCGTACAGCAGGTTCACGTGCTCGAACAGCGCCAGAGCTGCAACACCGACACCACCACACTTAGGTATCACTTCACTTCTACGAGTGCTATTATATTTATACATCATTTTTTTGTTGTAGATCAGAGTAGTTAGTAGGTACCTACATCTAGTAGTAATTATTAGTTTGCTGTAGATAATGAAGCTGATACCCTGAGTGCGAGCCCCTTCTTGAGTCTCTACCTACACTAATGTCAATGTGAGGTACTGACGTCACCGGAGGTGGTGTAAGCGCGGTGCTAATAAAATACGTCACGTCAATACAAGTTGAATGCCTTTAATGAACTGTATTAGTACAGAAATACTTATACGAATTTGTCGCATATGCAGAAGTAGGTTGTGCAATATTTACGCGGTACAGTAAACTTAAAAAATTAGGAAATATTTTAAATGGCTTGTACACCCATACTTCGATAAAAAGAGCGTTATATCGAAACACTGATCTAGTTCAATTTTTAATCTGAAAGTTACATCGGATCACGGAAATACATTTAAAAGTAAAAAGTAGGTACCTAAAGCAACCTGACAATTTCCACAACAAATTTTTTTCGCTGGTAACTCTGTGATTCAAATGTACTTTTGGCATTTCCTTATTGAAGTTCGAAGGCTAAATTTTGTTTATTTTTTGCGCAAAAAAGGCGTTTCACTCGACCATTTCATTTATTATTATTTGTTATTTTACTAAAAAACCCTGGAGCGCAAGTTCTTATTCTCCAGAATAGAGACTAAATGACATAGAGAGAAGATGAAACTAAAATTAACAAGAGAGAAGCTCTTGGATGGATAAGCACATCACGTTGAAGGCATTTTATTAGGAAGCCAGTCGTCAGTTGGTCGCCATCTCGGGCATCAGTGCCGGCCGCTAGGGCTCCGTTCGGCGGAGGCCTTTCGCATCGGTTTTCAAAAGAAACTGTATTCTATCGGCATAACGCTGGCCAGCTTTACCGTTACCTACGAGGGAAGCAAGCATCGATCGAATAATTCCGTGTCATCGGATCCGTTCCGACCGACGCGCGCGGTGGCAGCCAGCGGTTGCTATTCCACGGAGGCCCGCGCTTTCCTCGCGCTCGCGCCGCATACAAATACGTGATGTGACACACTAATACCAATACACTTATTTTGAGCATACATCAGGCAGGACATTCACGACTAAACTCAAATCGTCACGATAGTCAGTTAAAGTTTTGTAAATGCAATTTTGAACAATTTTCTTTTTATTTATTTAATTATTTGATTTCGGACGACCGACAACAATATCAAACAAGTATTTTTTACACGTGACCTCAATATAAACAATGTTCTATGTTCAAATTGTCCGAGGCCTCTAGGCCGGCCCTGCCTGAATAATAGTGCGATTTTGCTCACCTTGAGAGGTGACTTTGGTACTCTAACGTCACACCCATAAGCCGCTGTGTTAATATCAATCGAGAGAATTACGTAAACTATTATTTGAATGTCACATACATACACATTTCGCCTCGAACGGAGTTTGGCGGGTGTAGCGTAAGATATAGTACGGTCAAATAAAAAGCAACAATATCGTATCGGATCGAAATATCCGATTACACAGAAGTAAATTAATAACCATATAGATTTTTGGTACATTTCAATGCTTTTGACTGTACTCATGATTGAAACCTAAGTTCTGTAAGGTCAGAGTCCCAAGCCAACGTGATGTTGACAATATATAGTTAGTGGTGAAAACTTTGGAACGTTTACGAAACATTGGAATATTTCAGGAATACCGGAAATATTCTTAATAACTTCCAAAATTACAACAACTATGGGAGTTTGCAAAATAGATTTATTGACTTAGTAAAGCTGGGGACACTTTGAACTTTACTTACTGTGTTACTATTGTTATAAGTAAGCATTGGCAAATGTTGGCAGGAAGTTGAGGTTACTTTGTTCGACTACAAAAATTAATTTTTTGGTAATTAAAACTCATAAATTTAGCAATTTTCGAGTCTTATCATTAAGATTTGAGGTTGCACTTGGTTTACAAATCAAAAAAACTAGCCCTTGTCTTACATTTTTTGGAGTTATAGCCGATTATGTGCAAAAAGCGGCCAAAGATAGCGGGTTTCGCGGTATCTAATTATTTATCTCAATGTAACGATTTTATTGTACCTAATTGTAAGCAGAAAATATTTTTTTAAACTTCCAGTTGCCGAAAATTTTGGAAGTTTTCAGGAATACTTAGAAGTGGAATCTTTCCTAGAAGTTTTCATCTCTAGTAGTAGTTGTGTATATGTGTTGTAGTAGAGTAGTATACTGACTGTGTGAGGCGAGCCACTCGTTGTAGTCGAGGCCGTGCGGCAGGTCGACGAGCTGGCGCATGTCGAGGTCGGGCAGCTTGCGCTCGAGCAGCGCCTCCTGCAGGTACAGCTTGGGGTCGCCCGCCGGCTCGCCCTCGCGCTCCTTGCGCCGCGCCTTCCTGCAACCAACACACACACGTCACACCACCTGAATCTGGCAACCAACTAATAGGGATGACGACTAATGAATAAAATAACGAAATACTAATTAAAATCGTAAACATATTAAACTTTTAGAGTAGCTTGGACACCTCTTAGTTTTATATTATATTGCGTTTTATGACCCTTCAAAGTTGGGTGAACATTTAAAAAAGTATAATATTTATTAAAATAAATAATAAGTACCTTTAATTAATCCGTAAAATGTATAGCAAAGTCTCAGAAACCATTTTGATAACACAATATTTAATATAGCTGCCGAGCAAATTTTCTACGCGTTGCATACACACTACCCAAGCGTGACGTCATAACTGGGTAGCCGTTAGTATGGAGCGTTTTTGGGTGAGTCCAATTGTGTGCATTTCAAACTGTGATATCTCAGGCAATTTTCATGCTAGCGAAATAATTCTTTAACCAATGTTTTTTTTTTTGAGAGGTCATTTATGTAACATAAAATAAAAATTCGTCATGCCTATTCTGACAGGACTGGCGGAAACCATACTTTTATATGTCCTGACTTCTGACTGTCTGTGATTCATCATCGCTCAACTTAACGGCCGGCATACACTTAGATCGTTATAAGACATAGGCAAAGGCTAAAACAGATTTGAAAATTCCCACGCGGGCGAAGTAGCGTAGGTTGCTTATTATTACCATAATACAATTCATATAAAATCTCAGTCCGTGTGTATTAATTTTATTTATTTTATTTTTCCGAAGACCAACAGCTAACTTATTACAGTATGTACGAAAAAATAACTTTGTTTTTCACAGTGTTGGTATGAATGACAAAGTTATATTTGCGGTTTTGGAAAATGTGCTATATCTCAAAAACTAATTACTATATCTCGTTCAAACCAATTTTGGTTGAAAGTGTTTACTAAGATCTACAGCATATATTTTTTTTTGATTTTTCACTCTCTTATTTCAAAAGTTAAAGGGGGGGGACACACATTTTACCATTTTGGCGGTGAATATCTTTCAAACGGTTGACTTTGAGAAAAAGTTGTCTTAGGAACCTCAATGTAATTTTTTAAGACCTATCTATAGACACCCAATACGTGTTGGTTTGAAGAAAAAAAATTTTTTCAGTTTCAGTTCCATGTATGGGAAGCCCCCCCTTAATCTTTGATTTTTCTTATTTTTGTATTAAATTCGTTAAGCGGTTAACAGAATACATCTACCTACCAAGTTTCAACTGTGTAGTCTTAATACTTTCGGAATAAAGTGGCTGTGACATACGGACAGACAGACAGACAGACAGACAGACAGACAGACAGACAGACAGACAGACATGACGAATCTATAAGGGTTCCGTTTTTTGCCATTTAGGCTACGGAACCCTAAAAAACCCTCTCTATCTGAATGACCTTTTCGCTGAAAGACAATCCCACCAAAATCATTTCATGAATAATGTTGCCAAGACCTCGAACTGTCAAAAAGTTATCAGACCTCATGTAGAGCCAAGCTTCTAACTCTACGCGCCCTAACTCTGCAAGCCGTAACTTCAAAAACTCTACACCTTAGTCAAAATATGTGGCTTGGCCGTTTCGTTACTACAAGAACTATTGTTTATTAAAAAGGTTTCCATGTAGCGAAATGGCCAAGCCACATATCGTCCCCGTTGTGTCAAAATTAAATAACTAACACTTTTGGCAAAATTCACTTTTTCCGTTTTTTGTAAAGTAGAAAGTGTTACCTATATTTTGGTCTTTATCTCGTTGCGATATGATTGATATCTGCAAAGATATCTTCAGTTTAGTGAAACTATTGACCATATATTACAACAGTGTTTGTTGTAGAATTAACGTGGAAAAACTGAATAACTTTTAAATGAATTAAATAACTCCAGCTAAGTGCGTCGCTAATACAAAAAAACTCGCCAAGTGCGAGTCGGACTCGCGCACGAAGGGTTCCGTACCAAAAAACGGCAAAAAAAAAAAAAAAAATATACGTTTGTTGTGTTTGGGCGCCCCTCTTAAATATTAATTTTATTCTGCTTTTAGTATTTGTTGTTATAGCGGCAACAGAAATACATCTTCTGTGAAAATTTCAACTTTCTAGCTATCACAAATAAATGCTCTTTATTTAATTCTTCTTTAAAAACGTTGTGATTGTACATAATTTTAAAATCTATAAGTGCACTTAGTTCGTTTTGCCTATTTGGTACCATGAATAAAACAAGCAGAGTAAATATCCATCATCATCATCATATCAGCCGCACAACACCCACTGCTGGGTATAGGCCTCCCCCAAGGATCTCCACAACGATCGGTCCTGCATTGCCTGCATCCAGCGGCTTCCCGCGACCTTCACCAGATCATCGGTCCACATGACTACTTATTTTCCCATTACTTTAACAGTGATTTACTAAGGCTTAAAAATAATTACTAAATATTTATAGATTTTCAGATTCATATGTCTAATTTTTTCAGACATCCAGCATCAAAATTTACGGAAGTCGCATACAAACTTCCATCCCCTAGTTTAAGGGGTTATGGGTTAAATTAAAAGTTTCAAGTTTTATAATTTTTCGCAGTTTGTGTACTAATACTAGCTTACATACCAAATTTCAGCTATATAGGACTTCAGGATACTTCCTGAATTTTGTACTACTACTCCTGTAAAAGGGTACTCCCTAGGAATTTTGATGATTATCAGTAAGTTTTGACGAAATCGAGGTTTTTAGATATCAATAAAATCCAAAGTTTAAAAGCTATGCAATTGAAACTTTATATGTTTAATAAGTCTACTACAGAGATCATATCCTTAGAATTTTGTGCTTCTGGTATAATCCAAACCCAAGTTATGAGGGTTAAGCGGTTGGGGGTTAAAGTCCAATTTCATATTTTTTTTGTTGTTTGTGTCCTAATACTAGCTTACATACCAAATTTCAGCTTTCTAGGACTTCTGGAAGTACTCTTTGAGTTTTGATGATCATGAGTGAGTCAGTGACGAAATCAGGGTTTTTTAGATATCAATAAAATCTATATTATAAAAGCTATACAATCTAAACTTTATATATTTAATAAGTCTACTACTGACATCACATTCCGAGAATTTTGTTTATGTAGTATACTCCAAACCTAAGATATGAGGGTTCAAAAAAACGACGAAGCGCTTCAAGAAAGGTAGGTAGTGCCCTTGCGCTTCGCTTCCTCGTCTTGGCGGGGGCACTCCCGTGCCCCAGATTCACGTTGGATGATGAAAGAGCCTATATAGTCGAAAGACAATTCAGCTACATGCCATAAAAGCAGAGTACTTAGTCAGCAGAGAATCAACTCAGCCGGACGACAAAAGCAGAATGAGCTAGTAGCAAAACGTCTGGAATTGCGAATAGTCCGTATCTTTAGAATATTTTTTTAGCCGGAAGTCAAATTAGTTGGATGACAAAAACACAGAATAAGATAGTAGCGAAAATGCCTGGAAAAGAAAAATATTCTGAATCGTATGTCAACTACCATTTCTCTATCAGAATGACCTTTTCATTGAAGAACTTAATGTGAAACGAAAGTGCCCGCGTGGTGGGTTATGGCCCATCCTCTGTATCCACCCATGAGGAACGTCTGTGCCCCAGCAGGGGGACATTAAAATGGCTGACGGTCATAGGCACAACAAACAATAAATCAATATCAACAAACTCATCATCTATAAGAGCATTTAGCGTTCTAGGCTATTTAGTAACTATGGCGTTTTAATATCAAGTCAATATCAATTTAAATTAGCGTTTTAAGATCGTTTGGGCGATATTGTCATTTTACAACGTGGGTATTCTAATAGGGACTCGAAAAAAGACGTAAAGTGACAGATGTTTTCTAATCTTAATCGGACGCGCGGATGTTTTTATTTAAACACGTAAATAACCTACATCTCAATTAGGTCACACGCATTTTTGTACTTATTTTAATAAAATACAAATAATGACATGCAGCCCGTGTTGCGCTGCGTGATGCGCTGTCTTTCTAGAATCTGTGCGCGCGCCGGCAACAAAAAGCTCGCATAGAGCTCGAGATTTCGAGATGCTTGGAAAGCGCGGCGTGCGTGGGCGGCGGCCTGGTGCGCTGCCGCGCCTCTCCCTGCGACCGGCTTCAGCGTACAAACAAACAAGCCCCCACTGCGTACGCGCACGCCTCCACTACAAATACTGCGAAGTGCAACCAGCATCGCGTCCTAGGCACGTCACGACAAAACCACTAATCAAACAGCTACCAGTTACTGACCATCAGAAGGCGCCACTGGCAGAACCGGTCTGATGCGGTCGGTTGAAGGACTATCTCATCAAAGACGAATCGAAAACAACGAAGAAAGAATAGTGTCTTATTCGAAGCTTATGGTATACCACATGAATAAATTTTTACGATATCTCTTTAAGGGTCCATGATAGGAAAACATGGTTTGCGGGGGTCATATTTTAATATAGAAAACGTAAAGTTGTAGCCACAAAAAAACATACGACAAGCTAAAGAGATTCTCTAGTAGCTACACGTATTAAATTGCGTACAAATCTCACAGATGATTGTAAAAAAAAATGTCATCGAAAGCGCTTGCGTAGGGTCATATTTTTGGCGTAAATAATAGCGGAAACGTATTGTATTCTACAATAACCTTTTTTTAAAGAAAGATAATTGTGCTAAAGATAATGATGAAAAAACAACGAAAAACACCGAAAAAGTGAAGAAGTGAGGTTATTTTCCATACTCTTTTTTTGTGTTGTGGAATGACGTCATTGCACATAGGTAAAACATACGTCGTACATAACATAGCACATAATACAGTGCGCTTGGCGTTTCCTTTAAACCTTTATATTATAACTTCATAACTACTCCCTTGATTTAAATGAGTGCTTTATATATCATCGCTGTTATCGGTACATAGCGTATATAGCGTTACAAACTTTCAAGCGCTATGCGCTTGTCTTAAAATAACCACGCACGAAATGGAACAGTTTCAACGTTAATAAAAGAGACTTGTGATTTTATGGAATATAGGTAGTGTTGATTATGGGAACGTTCGTTTGTCGCTAATTAAGTATCAATCAACTGATTTGATTATAATAATATTTTTATTTTAAACAAATATTATATAAAATGATCTCCAAGTGCGTATCATTAAATTAATGCAAATTGTTATTAAAAATAATACTTTATTTACTGTCTGAATATAGGATCTGTCTCCAAAATAGTAGATCTATCGCCAATAAATAGCTTTGTTTCCAAATTCTATGAAAGAGATATAGGTACTTAATGCTCTTTTCATTTAACCTTCATTTAATGAACTGGTTATTTATAAGGACTACCAAAAAAAATAGTAGAAGTTTACTTAGCACATAAACTAAAAAAAACGATCAAGAGTGAATCAGACTCTCGCACCGAGGGTTCCGTACCATCATATTATAAATAAACTGCGGTGTAGACTGTAGAATATTGCAGTTTTAGGTCAGCGCCATCTCTTGACCGATAGTGGAACTAATGTAATTTTTGTTGATAATTTCTAAAAAGTGTGCTGTTTAGAGACATCGTTATATTTTCCCTGTAATCTTTTCGTTTTCACTATGCGACCTAAAAAAAAGAAAAATGTTTGACAATATTCAAACAGCTCTCATTCATAAAATATAACACCCCAAATGCCCTAGTAGCTCCATTTCGAATTTTCAAGACGTCCTTTCAGTCCCTGTTGCAAAAAAATACGTATTTTTATTTCTTTCTTATTAGCAAAATAGTTAGGCGAACGTCATCTAAAACTATTAAAAATTTCAAGTTGATAGCATTTTGCTATTAATTTAATTAGCTTTTTGAGATATCCCGCTGTGACAGTCGTACAGATAAACAAACTGACTTGCACCGTAAGGGTTCCTTTTTACCGTTTTGGTACGGAACCCTAAAAAGTAGAAAAACGGGGAAAAAAGGGGCCGGCCGACGAAGTGCCAGACCAGAACCGACCTACTTATATTATTTGATACTTGTCCACAGATCTACTGTTTTAGCGACAGATCTATTATTTTGCGGTTGATATTATTTGTAGGTGATTTTTAATACATTTTTAGGCAAGTGTAAGTAATCGTTTTGATATTGTTTGGAGATTCGATTTGGTCAACAGAACTACTATTTTGGAAACAGATCTTATTAAATTAGGTCATTAAACGTGCATTTATTTGATGACAGCTAAAATCAGCCCCGTTATTTTTTCCTTATACTCGTAAGTAGCTAATCAAAACATCACGTGATTAATGGACGACTCCTAGGTACCGACTTTTGATCTTGATCAACATGATGAAAAGTAGTTACGTAATAGGATGACTGGAAGTGGGGCAATCGATAGTGATAAATAATAATATAAATAGCCGTGTGAGTTAGCCGTCCAGTAGAATTCGCTCCAACAAATTCATAAAGAATTGTTTAAGTAATGTATAGTTGATACATTTTAATAATGGTTTGGTAGTTAAATTATTAATAGCTATGGTTAATCATAATATCTGTTGTTTTTTTTACGATAACCGATACAAATTGAACAGTTACAACAGAACACTATTGGTAATTAAAATTTGCTAATTATTAATACGACTATCGTTTGTTAGTGACTGGCGAATAGATCGAACTGAGACCGTGTGTAGTGTAGTAGTGTGTACTAACTTCCCGAAGACGGTATCGAGGAGCACGGAGAGCCACAGCATAAGTACCTCGAACCATCTGTCCATAGCGGGCATGAGGCTCCGCACTTGTGTTCTCTACACTGTGTCCATTGAGCTGAGCAAGTCAACACTTGAGGCCGCCGATTCCGTCACGAGTCGAACCGCGCTGGTTCTGTGGCAGCCCATAGAGGCCATCGCTCTTGACCGCAGCCTTCGTGTGTCGATTACGCACCTACCACGACCGTGCGTGGCGTGACTCATCCACTATGTATCGATAAATCCTACTCCAAACATGTCATAAACGAACTAAATCACCCGATCTACGAGCAATTATCGTAAACTGACCTACAGGCCAGAATGGTCTTCGGTCGCGGTCACGATACATACAATCCATTTCTTAAGAAGCTGTCGGAGAACAAAGTGATAACGATAACACACACAAATCGCGTTCAATAGATAAGAAATAATCAAATTCGGATAGATTTTGATCCACAATCACAAGACAAAACACAAAAGGTCAGAATCACACGTGAACATGTCAATGAATGGAAATAGTGGACGGGGCCGTGGGCCAGCGGCGCGCTCACCTGAAAGGGACAGCAGAATACAGGTACGAGGGCAACGAAAACAGCACGCCGAGGACCACGGCGTGACACATCGCGATGACGACCGCCGCGCTACTGTACTGACGGCTCGCCGCCACGCGCCCGCGCCGCCCGCTCCGCACCACAGACAGAGACGGAACCATGCCTTTTCCCACTCGCACATGGATGCGTGACACTTATCTATATTCACCCACGCAAAATAAAAATTATTAAGGTGACCAAACTGTTGTTTATTTCGAAACTGGATTATCAAGCCGTTTAAGACATAAATATTGAGGTTGCCCTTGCCGCCTCGATCAACTTTATTTCCAGGCATTGGCATTCTTAATTTTTCACAAAATGTTTTCGTTTGTTTAAAATAAAATTTAACGATTAGCTTGTTTACGATCGGCCGTCGGTGTCGGTAAGTTTCGTCGACTCAGTTTGTTATTGAGAAAGTTTATTTCATCATCAGCTCCCAAGTTTGAGCTGTGTGGTGTGATGATGAATCAGTCAGTCAGGGAAAATTTATGCCTGGAAGAGATTGCTATTTATTTAGCTATACGGGCACCATTTGTATGCTCTTTCTTAAATTGTTTCTCTATTATGTGTCAGTGTTATTATTATAAGTTTAGATATAGATTTAAAAGATGCGACGTATATTTTAGTAAGTACATTTTAGATAAGTAGCACAACAACGCAGTACGGCAAGTGACAAACACACAGTTCGAGTACTCGCCAGAAGTTGGCGTGACAGTTGAAGGATGAGTAAAAGTATATCGGGGCAGATCGTTAACCCGCGGAAGTGCGCGGGCGCCGCGCCAGGCGTGCGCCGCGACCCGCGACCCGCCCGCCCCCGCGCGCGTCGGCCAAACGACATCAACATCGTCACACGCTAAGAAGCAACTTTCATTCACCTATCTCGTCATGTTCAGCATAAGTTATTGGGCAAAGCAAATGATTTTTGAAGATTAATTTATGTGCACATCTTAATTTTGTGATGATATGATGTGGTTTTCTTTACGAAAAAGTCCCTTATTTATTTTTCTTTGCACCGTTAATTCTCCTCTAAAGCGGTATATCTGTATTATACGTCAACCTTAAAAATATTAAGATGTCTACAAACATCGTTTCAGGGTCGTGTAAGGGGGCGCGGGGCGTGCGAGCCGCGGCGTGGGCCGCCCGCGCCTGCCGCGCTCGTGACAGGTTTACGTAACGATCAATATATTGCAGCAGCGATTGCTGCAACCATTCCGCCTGCAGGCAGACGGTCGATACTGGCCTGGTTGAGAAACATACGCGATTAAGCGTACATTGAGACTTTTACGAAATTCATATTAATGAAATCATCTTCATTGACTGCAGCTGAAGTCTGGAGAACAAAAGGGCCTCTTCTAACTCCATTAAATCCTAAAATAGTCATTTTGTAATTTTTAACACGTTTTTATTATTGTTGTAAAAACTGGAAAGTCATAAGTATAATAATGAGTTTAGAGACCAAAGATACTAAATTAACAATAGTTAGACTACACATAATTATCGCTGCTACAGAGCAGACTTACGAATATTATTTACTAGCGGCCGCCCAACAGCCACTTTTCTCGGGATGAAAGGTACCCTATGTCCTTCTCTGTACCCCTTACAACGTGAATCATGAAATTTTGTATACATACAAAATTTCATGATAATTGGTTCAGTAGTTTAGACGTGAAGACGTAACAAACAAACGGACTTTCGCATATAATATTAAGTAAGGATGTCGTACAAAAGAGCAAACCGACAATAGGGCAGAAATTACACTAGTCGGGAATGACGTACATTTTGACTGGTTCTTAGAATATGATTTTAGAAAACTCGTATGATGGCTTATCAACTTCTAACTACATTACATATAATATTGGAGAACAACGGATGGTTGTGTAATCGCATCAATAGCCGCCACAGACCATTTAACAAATCTAGGCGGCGTATCTGGTATCATCCACCTGTTGCCCCTCCGCCTCCCATCGGTGGCGCAGCCTTCTGTCTGTGCACACCTCCTCCTTTATTATAATATTACCGAAGGCGCCTGTGAGTTGTGACGTCATTCTATTCTACCGATCTACCAGTAACTACACGCGTTGGTATCAAACACCAATAGTCAATCATAACCCTGAAGCTTGGACGAATCGAATTACCCGAAGACAAACTTAATATAAATCCACTTAAATGACAAACTGAAAGTAATTTGTAATTGGGGGAAACTGGTAAGATAAAGGAACAATAAGCCCCAAAGGAAACATTAAACCAAGTACCTATTTCTACTGTTTTTTTACATTACAACGCAACGCAACCAAAGGATTGCGTATTATTAGGCATGTTTTGTATACACTTGGGAAAATAAAGTAATTAACATACAAACGGCAGCAGCAGCGAGCCTGACACGAAGGCCACTGCGGCTGTTTTGTTTGCGCCTTTCACAACACGTGTAAGTTGTAAGCGAAAAGAAAAATAAAATGCTCGTTTATGTAATGACACAGCGTTTCTTTACAACATTGTCGTTTAACGGCATGGATTAACCTCAATAGTAAAATGAACATGAAATAAAGATTATAATTTTATAGATAAATTGATAAAATTATTATATAAGCTGAAACTGAAACGCAGTTGCTTTAATTATACAGTGTCTTTGGTCTTAGACTAGCGATAATTTAAAGGCGTGAATGGAATGTACCAAATGATATCGATCAAAACACTCACTTTTTTGGGCTCATTTCATCAACTCGCCTGTTGGAATGACCGCCATTTTAAAATTTACTTTTATTTTAGATAGCCCTGCTAAACATATTAATTTCTCCGGATCTAGAAGTCCTATAGATACAACGCGGCTCAAAAAACCTCGCGAGTCAAATCACCACTCCACAGTTGCACCGGAGACCGGACACGGCGCGAACCGGACCGTGGGAAACTTGTCGCATTAGATTGGACCCACTAAGAAAGGTCACATTTTGAACAATAATGGCAGTTAATTCAAATATTTAACTGCACATTGCTTCCAATTGTTATCTATTTATAAACATTGCTGGGAACTTAAGTTTAACGCCAACGCTATTGAGGAACCAGTTAACCGTTATGGACAATAATGGTAGCCCAAGCGAGATAACATATTTTTGTTTATGCAAAAAAACGAGTATTAAGGCATCTACAAGTACAGAATTACAAAATGAAAAGTGGGGAATAAGGGGGTGTACGCAAGGTGGAGTGGGAGTCCCCACCCCGGAGCCGACGCTGCTCGGCCGCTGGCGTCACATCGCGCGATGTTTGCGAAGGTCGCGCCTGCTTATCGTTGCGTCTCGCCCACTCAATACAGAATATTTACGTCATCAACATACTTATGCTTAGCTTTAAAAGATGGATTATCACGTTGTGCAAACTGAAATATTAACCAATTCGAATGTTGCAAAAACCAAACGATGCCGCAAAAAACCTTCATGTATTCCATTTAAACAAGGATACATTATTCTGTATCTGTACAACTCTGGTTGAGGTTCTGCTGATAAACTCCTAGGAACAAGAAAACGATTAATTGCCGAAATTAGTTTCTAAAAAGATCACTCTGGAGAGTCTCGAGGATTATGCTCCAATAAAATTCATGAAGTCGAAAAGTGACCGCGACGTGATGCTTATACAACCCCTTGACAGAGAACAATATTAAGGATCATTTACGCATCACATGAAAACACCAGTATTTTACTTAGTCAAACAAAAAAAACTACTAATACTCATTTTAAATTGATGTATATCGGTATCAATTATTGTATAGTCGGTAACCGATAAATTGAAACTTATATTGAGGCGGAAGAGAATTCTGTTTCGTTTAAAGAAATCGACAATGAGCAGCCAAATGAGAATATTCGATAAAATATTATATTGCCATGTAGACTACTTGTGCGCCGACACGAGCCGTGACACAAATCAATATGACCATCAGGCGACCTTGGGGTGCTGAGTAGTGCTGAGCTGTACATATACTGTGTTACTCAACACCGGACCGAGATAATAACAGTTTTTGTTGTTAAATTTTAGACAATAAGTGATATAGATAGCTGTCTTTCGACATTGATAAAAAAGCATTTTATATGTAAAACAGTTACGTTGAGACCATCTTCATCGCAGTAAATAGATGTAACCCAACAAGTAATATATAGATTTCACATAACAAAATTATTTTCATAATTTTGATATAAATATATTATTATCGCGACTGCCAGCTGCCGTTGCAGTCTGCCTGTAGACTCTTTCTATTAAATGTACTTTATATGTAGTTCATACATGCCACTGTTTTGATTCTGATTTCGTTCGCGTGGAAATAGTTTTTATGACAGTTTAAGATTTGCCCGCGACTTATAATAAAACGAAAAGGGGCCCTATTTTTGAATCGCTCGAAGCCAGTCGAGCGCTCGTTTCTACTGATTTTCGTTCGACATCTCCATACATTTGAGTCAAATGTCGAACGAAAATCAGTAGAAAAGAGCGCTCGATTGGAGACGAGTGGTTCAAAAATAGGGTCCCAGTTATGAAAGCTAGTGACGGAGAATTCAAGCTGTTTCCCCGGTTTTACCCAACCGAATTAGATGAAACATGAATGCTTAGATTTTAAGTTGGACCCCATGCTACCAAACTGTGAATGCGCACGTCCCATTCTGCAGACGCGATCGTCCCGCGTTGTGGTCGCGTAAGTGTGCAAGCGCTATATGAGATAACAAGGGCAGCGTCCACCGCGCGACTGACGCGACCGTCTCGCAGTCGCTTTGGTCATGCAGGTGTGGCCAGAGCTTTAATGTAAAAACTAAGCTGGAAACAGAACCAGCTCCTTTGGACTATTTTACTCATCGCCGAGTCCTTTTCGATAGACGCTTTATTAGTCACTCAGAGGTGGCCTGAGTGCCCAAGCACATTGCCGACTGAGTCCGTTCGGGTTCCGCTATGCTCGCAGTGGGAACATGGCCTAAGTGTGCGGGAACGCTACCGTTGCCGCCGTGGCCGCGATAGTTTAGCCGCACTTTCACTTCGCAGAGACCCAGAGCCACTATTCGCCGAAAAACCACAACAAACTATATTTTAGATCCATTTTACCCGTAATGTTTTTATTTTTATACAAATCGATAATGTATTCGTACGAATAATATCCGGCGTCTCTTGGTTATGTCGGTCAGGGAAAAGTTAGCAAGCGTTATATTTTCATGAGCTATTAGACGTAGTACTAATACTTATTCTGTGCTATTAGTGAGGCAGGTGCGTCGGGCACTCGTTTCGCGTGGTGCATGCATGCACTACCACTCCGCATTTTTGCGACGCGCGCACGACATTCATCATACATAAATCAATGTACCTATTCTATGTACTACACTACTAGCCGTAAACATTGGAGACTAAATGCGTTAAATTGCCATTTGCAACGAACAGTAATAAATAATAGTTCTTATTTTTAAAGTAGCGCCACATAATACATAATATGGCAGCGCATCAGTAATTGTAGTAAAGTAACAGAATATTGAGTTTTGATGTTCATGATTTTGGAAGATGATTTTAAGATTCAGTAATATCGACTTATTAACATATTTAATGTTATTCGTAATCAACGTAACGATAACTATTGCTCTTGCTTCTGCTTAACTAAGCAGGAGCAAGAAGCAAGCAACAAACGCCTTTTTGCATTATGATGATGACACTGTGTTTATGATATGAGTTATGTATGATGTTGATTTGTATTTGATTGCAATCCAATGTCAATCTAAATCCAAGTTTAAAATGTTGGCAAATTCCGTAATCTTGAATTCGAGAGTACCTTCTAGCGGACAAGACGATTTTAATTAAATCGGTCTCAATCGGTTCACTCAATCAGCACAATGTTGGCCCAATATGGCGCTGAGCAGCGTCGCAAAGTGTACGAAACGTTACAATTTCACTGTCGATTTATCGGAATTGATTTCAAGAGGAAGTCCACTAGTTTGCTAACAATATCCAATCATAAAATGCTGGAAATGCTGGAACACATGCGTTAGTTATATGGATGACCATGACAACCATCTATGTAAGTCTGTCGCCAGGTCGCCACAACAAAAATGCTAACACAACGTCGTCACCAAAAAAAGTGAAAACGGATCATACAAAACCTAAAGGGGGCTGTTGATGTAACAATAGAGATAATAATAGAACACAATCAAACGAAAATTTAGAGTTAATGGAATTTCAAAGCAGATGACTGTGTTGGATGGATCTGCACTGTAAGTGAAGAAATCGTTGCTCCTCAAGATGATGGAGTGCGGAATCAATAAAGAATCTGACGACATTGAAGGCGATGCTAAAATAAGTACAGTACAAATAGTAAAGATGAAGAGAGAGATGTCAGGTTTAGTGGAAGTCGGCGTTGACGTCGATGGTCACGGCGGCGCGCGGCGGCGTGAGTGCGAATATCGAGGCCGCACCAGCAACGTCCCGTTACAACTGTGCCGACGAACGCGCAGCCCGCTCTAATGTCGTGCGTGTCGTCATCAAACACAAATAAATGCAGAACACAGCTTACAATCGTATTATTGAAAACTGCAGTATTCAACTTTTTTTGGTTAATACGGTTACATTTTTATCACCCCGGAAAATTTTAGAAGTAACTTTTCATGAAAAATACCCATGGTTAACTTTTTTTTGTAAATCGGCCCTAAGCCCATTAAAGTAGGTAGGGAACATTTGTATCAATTGATAACATACTTCCGAATATAATGCGACGTTGTCATTTTGTAGTCATTCATGCATGATCTTATCACGAAGTGTCCGTGAAGTTATAGTATTTATAGGATATTTTGTGAGAAGGTTTCCGTATTACTTGGCGAGTTATTTTTTGTTATCCTACTTAATATTGGGACGGTAATCGGCCCTGAAATTTTCCTGGGTGATAAAAAGTAACCATTAGAATAGAAGGTAGTAGTAACAATAGTGCTCTAGTGGTAAGTTATGGCTAGAGCTACTGCAGTTAGAAGCTGCGAGATGATAATATTTCATTCGCTTGTAATTCAAACTATAGTGTAGTCATAATATTCCGGTCAACTACAATGATGCATGAATTGCACAAAGTTGCAAGAGAAAATTTGCTTTCTAGCCTCTCTTTTATATGTTGTCTCTTGACATGACAGTGATTTGAACTTATAAATAAACATTTCGGTGTTGATTAACACTGAAGGTGAACTCTTGATTGAGAGTTCACCTTCTCGGCTTGCCCGTTGGCCAGTCGTACATACCATCACCGTACTCTACAACTGATTTTGCAATATTAAGTGCAGCTTTTTGTTTTGCCATGTACTTGATTGCAATAAGTAAGTACCTATTTGTTGTAATTCTATCATTAGTTAGACTAAACTTTATAAGGTAATTTGGATTAAAATTAAAAGGAACGCCGGTGAAATTATACCAAAGTAAGGAAATAATATTACCACTCTCACCGAATGGACAACAAACAATAGAGGCGGATCGAGGTCGCGCCATCAGGGATCGTGAGATACGTTCCGGAAACGACTTGTGGTTTGTGCGAGCATTCAGACCGTGTCGTTGCGAGACTTGCGAGCTTCACCGTTACCTAACGTGCAATATAGTGCACTGTCGCGCACTGTGTGAAGAACTGGTGATCAACTCACGCGACGAGTCCTCCCAAAAAAGCAACCGGTCCACCGCCGATGAGTCTGATTTTTCTGTGACAAGAGTCGAAGAGCGAGTGGCGCGCGTGTGTCGGCGGCGGCAAGCCCACCATGCCGCCGGAGCCGGCCGAGCGCAGCATCACGTCACATGGGCGCGCGTGCACTGCACGCACTGCACTAGACTAGCCGGGCGCGAGCGCAGCGCTTCCAATTACAACTCCGAGCAGTACGGCCCCGCAGACCATCGCACTCGCGTGTCACTCGCGTCGCGGCCCGCGCGAAACTGCCGGGTCTGCCTACCGTTGCCGTGCCGGCCGACTGCCTGCCGTCTGCCGTCCCGCCCGCCACCACCGGTGCCGACCATCCAACGACACGATCCTACCCGCTCACCTCACCACGTATGATCTTGTTTTACTCAAAGCAATCTGTTATTAGTTCATGATATACGCAACGCATACCATACCATACCTCATAATAACTGGCCATTAGCAGCTTTTTGTGCCTAGCTAGCTAGACCACCACATTCGTTACAGTTTTGTTTTTACATTTAACTAATAGGTACCTAACCTAGGTTATCTTCAAGGAAAGATGCTCACTACAATCCAGCAGGTAGAAAGGATCTCTTATCCATAGGTTGATAAGGCTATCTGAATGTTCTTATCGCTAAGAATATCACTGTGATGATACTTATTAATAACAATTATACTGGAAAAGACATCGGAAAGATGGTACTTAATGAACGTGTTTCTTATTATGCACAGAGAAACAAGCCATGCGGCCCAGCGGGCGACGGGCGACGGACGGCACCTCAGGGTGGTTGGTGGCTGTGGAAGGGAGTAGCGCCGATACAACAGCTGATCGGCAGGCGAGCGGCGGCGCGGCGCGCGGCCTGCAGGGGAGGGGGAAAGGAGGACCCACGGTATGTTGGTAAATATAGCTTTTCAAGGACAAAGACAAGTAGGTAATTATAACAATCGCAAACCGTTATTTAGATTTGGAAAAAAGTTATGAGAATTGTTCACTGTAAGAAGTTGTTATTAAGAGTTTTCTTTACGAAAACTATCATTTAAAGTAGTTGTCATCTTAAAAAGTTGACGTTTTGCGAGAGGTTAGGATTTTGCGTTCGCGTCCATTCGCACAAGTGACTCCGCACTATCACATCACAGACTCACAGTAAAGTATTTATATTGTGGCGCTGTGTTGCGGAGGCAGGCAGCGTCTCTAAGGAACTGTGCGTCGATCGACCTTGCACGCCGCCGCCCCGCCCGCCGGCCGCTGGCAGGCAGAGACCGACACCCGAACTTACCAGAGGCAGTCCAGCATGACAGAAACATGCACAATGCGCCCGCGGGCGGCACTCACCTGCAACAAGCACACCGCCGCTTTAGAATAGGTAGAAGATACTCAATATAATACAATCTAGGCTACATTAACAACGAAAATTGGTTTTAAACAAATCTGAACAGGAGTCATTGTAATTTGAGCTGAGCTTCATTATTATGGTACACGCACACAGACCGTTTTTGTGCCGTCTGCGACGGTGAACGAGGTTTTACCACAGAATAAATAATAGTTGGTTTTACAAAGTTCATGGAAGCAAGTAGGATTAGATTCGGTCAGGCGGGCGGGGCGGCCACCGTCTGGTAGCGCATTGCGTCATCGGCCGCCGCGCCGCGCCGCCCGCAGCCAGCCTCTAGCTCGGCTCTAGCACGCCCGCCAAGCTCCCCGTCGATCGATTCATAATGAATTGCACTACCAGCTACGTACGTGTTAAGTGTTACAAGTGGGCACCAAAACAAAATATCTGTTTACTTTCAACCTTACTGAGTTGAGTACCTAAACAAAAACTAATTAAATAACTGCATGAAGAAACACTCATTTTGCATGAAACGAGAAATCATTCAAATTATGTGATCCACGAAACCAGTTGATTACTTACTATAATATTAATTCATTAAATACAGTGTGTTCGACAAGAACGTGTCCGGCATATTTTTGAATATTAAATGCAGCTTATAAAAATAAATATTAGGCTGAATAGAACAATCATTTTTCTAAAAAGTTTTGTAAAAAAACATAAGTTTTCCCATGATTTCTGGATTCTGCAAGAGGATAATGACCCTAAATACCGTAGTCGGCTCTGCACTTCTTGGAAAGCGGAACGTGGTATTGATGTGCTGGATTGGGCCTCACAGACCACTAATGCCAATCTAATTGAAAATATTTGGGCGTGGGTGAAGCCTAAAATAAGGGCAACAAATGCAGTAACCGTCGCTGACATTACTCGTGAACTGAAATCCGCGTGGACATCTTTACTGAAAAATTGGCGGAAAGTTTACCGCAAAGTTGCCAAGCGATTATGGACAATAATGGAGATTGGGCGCCGTATTAATATTAAAGCATCCAACAGCAATAAAAGACTAAACTGATTATAAATATACCGTTCGATATTTCTCAGGTTGTCATTGGACTTTGCCGGTCACAGTCACGCTCTTTTCGTACATAGTGTATATAGGTAGAGATAGAGTCAAAATAAATTTAAAAAAATTAAAAACTCGCCTGCCTACAAAGACAAGTCAACTGAAAAGATGGAAACAAGATTAAATATTAAAGGCAACATTATAACATGCAGTCGGAGGCATGCATAAAGAAAGTGACATTATGAATGATTTGAGTTATATGCCTCCGACTGCATGTTATAATGTTGCCTTTAATATTTAATCTTGTTTCCATCTTTTCAGTTGACTTGTCTTTTTAGGCAGGCGGGTTTTTAATTTTTTTAAATTTATTTATTTATTTTCAGTTATTATTTTTATGATATACCTTTTTGAAATCCTTATAATAAGCCCTTTAATTTGACACCCATATTGCAGTATTCTAAAAATTTTTTTTTTCCACTACGTATAATAGCACCGTACAGCCGCCATGTTGGTTTTTTTATAACGCCACCTTCTTAAGAACACTTGGGCTGACGAGACAAATCTAACGATATGTTAATCATGGAAATCTGTTCAGCCGTTTGAAAGATATGAGGTAATAAAGAATATTACATAAAAACTTACAAGATACGCGCGAAAAACATAACCCTCTTGCAGTCGGGTAAATAATAGTACAAATAGAGTTCCGTTTTATTAGGATTGGATAACAAATTTTACAGAAAGCATTTACTTAAACTTTTAGCATTATTTGTATAAAAAATAATAATTCGATGTTTCACGGGAATAAGGAACTATATATTTTTATTAAATAAGTATGCTCGGAGGAAAATTATTGAAACTAATTCAGTCTCATGGCTTATATTGTAATTTATCGTGTGTCCCCGACCTTTATACAAGGACCGGAACCGCTTACCGTTAAAGAGGTTTTTTATTGGGTATTTCATAGACTTGTTTTCAAAAACCCTATCAATACGGTTACCCTATCGAAAGGGTAACGCAGGTAAGCACTTACCGAGTACGAAAACCCTATCGGGGAAACCCTATGAAGGCTTTATGAAGGGGTTTTAAAAAGTGTTCAAGCAATTTATACCTAGTCCCACCTGGGCCGAAGGACCGCAACCATAAGGATAAATGCCGGAACCGCTTACCGTTAAAAGGGTTTTGATTGGGTATTTCATGATCCGCTTACCGTTTTTTAACGGTAACCCTTTTGGGTTTAGGATTGGGTATTTCATAGACTATGTGGAATTAATTAAACCGCATCGAGCGAAACTCATTAGATCGCACTCGCTCGATCAAATATTATTTAACACAAAAGTGTCAAAACGTAAACCGAAGCTTGCTTGGACAAAGTGATTGCATCATAACAGCAGCCATAAGAAAACGTAATGTTTTAAAAATAGATTCAAGGCTGTTTGCTACTTTTTCTGTACAGATCTACAATAAATGGAAGATTTAACTTAACTCTCATCTCTGGCATTCGATATGTGGCATAATTATTAGGACGTAGCAAGTGCGGCCAGCAGGGAGGCCACTACAGCAGTTAGCGGCGCGGGCGCCGTGCTGCGGCGGGCGACATCCCCGCCGCGCCGGTTCAACAAATACCAGCATTCAGCACGCGTATGATTCGACAGACTGCTCACCTATTACAACAGTCATCATCCAAAACCGTAGTGTGTCAACTCTACAACATACTCCACTTGAATGGGTTACAAACGCTAGTAATATAATAAGTCTATGGTTACAAATAATAAAAATGCCAAATCACCGCAGCAACTTTCACTACAAAGTTTTCGGATACTCTTTTTCAGTTATGGTGCATCTACTAACAATACGTACGTATACTATGCATTCCTTTGTCTCGTTTACAGTGTTATCATTTTAACGCCAGAATAATTTTCTTTACATACATTTTTGAAAGCTAGCTGGCAGCGATGTAGCGCCCGTCGACGCCGCTTTCCTAGCGGCCACGGTACGTGTCAGATTTCTATTGTTTCATGCGCCACGTACGTGTAACGGTTAACGTTATTGTTAAGTTGACTGTTTCCGTACAAACATGAAACTGGCCGAGTGCGAGACACTTCGCCGCTGCTGGATTATTAAACGAGCAGATTATACAAAACAAGAATATACCTACTCCATAAGGAACATCCGATGCCGATGCAAAACAATTTTAGGAAAAAATGAAAGCACATGTGTGGGTGCCGAGCTAAACAACCAAAAAAAGGCCATGGCTATAGCTGATGTGGTCGTGGACTCTGTTAGTTATCTTAGTACCTATACCTAGTGGCTTGGCAGACAGGCTAAGGCTGTGCTGGCCACAGCATAAAGCCTTAGCACAGAATACATAGTGCCTTAGCAAGTAGTGAGTGAGTACAGTAGTAGTGACCACCACAAACAACAAGTTGTGGACTGGAGTTTTTAAAGGGTATGACTTTATCTATTACCAAATAAATATATCTGTCACTAGAATCCAATCATCAGACAATGTCAAAAGGGCTACAAGATCAAAACTACTACGTCTACAACGGCTCCTACTAGATCGCAATGAAACTTAACCTCCTCTAAACAAGTCTGGAACGGGTGGTTGGAAAATATAGACGATTCAAAAGTACTTAATTATTAAGTTTATTTGAATAAAAATATATAGACTTCGACTTTGACTTCCTCGCTCGCTTCGCTCGCTCGTCATCGCACCTACCAAATCGTTTATTTACCAAAGATCTTCTAATATGTATTTTATCCTATTTACTTTTTTCTTATATTTAGTTTATGGTACTTTTAGACCCCTTATCAAATATTGTCAAGTCATTCCACATATAAAGCAATACAATTCGCTCTCTATTTTATTTATGTACATCTATATCTGTTGTCCTTCTAGTACTTTTGCACCCACTCCCCATCTGTCCTCTTCCCTTTAATATTTTTCTACTCAAGGTTGCCTGGAAGAGACTGCTACATAGCAGTAAGGCCGCCTTTTGTGTACTTGTCTATGTTTATTGTTTTCTTCTTTGTAATGTCTTTTTCTAGTGTGCAATAAAGCGTTTTATTATTATTATTATTACAATTAATTATTGAAATAAGTAATAAAAAATACAATTATGTCCCAAATTTTTCAAAGTTCTTGGAACGAGGGGTATGGTGGATATAGGGTCACTTTTTTAACCTGCACTTATTTATGAAACTCATCTAAATATACATTCAATAAGTTTGGTTAGCGATGTCGGAGCTTTTAAATGCAAATAATATGATCAATTTTATCGACAAAACCCCCCCACATGTTGAGGTCTATCCCCTGTCCTGTTGGAATGACCGGCATTTTAAATTAGACTTTTTATTTAGATGGCCCTGCCGAAAAATATTAATTTCACTGAATTTAAAAGTCCTAGAGTTATGACTAGTGGCTCCGTGAGCTGTAGACCTCGCGATAAAATAAAATGTCACCATGAAGTTTTCAAAACACACAGTAGGTACGTGAGTATTCGCAGCTAGATGGTGCTTCTTATTTTGATAATTTTTCAAAATGGGTGAATATCTTTTTTATAAATTTGGAAAAATTTACTTGACTAAACAGTTATATATAATTATCGAACTTACAAAATTTCATCAGAATCGGTTGAGAAATGCGACCTGTAGAAGAAAACAGACAGAACTGGAAAGCCTGACTGAAATATGTATTTTTAACATTTCTCCGACATTTAAAAAAATTTCAAAAAAACTTGGGGGCATAAAATTCTATATTATTTTCGAACCTGCTCACAAAATTTCACGAGAATTGGTTAAGAAATGAGACCTGTAGAGGAGAACATACAGCGCTGGAAAACCGAACTGAAATAGGTTTTTTTAACATATCTCCGCTATTTTGAAAAGTTCAAAAAACTGGTTTGACAAAAAAATTATACATCATTTTTAAACCTGCTTACAAAATTTTACTAGAATCGGTTGAAAAATGCGACCTGTAGAGGAAAACAGGCAGAGCTGGAAAACAGACTGGAATCTGTCTTTTACATATCTCCGCCATTTTGAAAAATTTCAAAAAACTGGCTCGACAAAAAAAAATCTATATAATTTTCGAACCTGCTCACAAAATTTCACAAGAATCGGTTGAGAAATGCGACTTGTAGGCTGGAACAGACAGCCGGACATACGAAAGAATTTTTGCCCAAGCTGAAGCAGAGACGCTTCGCTCGCACTTCATGCTCGCTCGGTCAAAAAAATACTTTTTCGTAAGCTAATAACATCACCTATCAAGTAAAAAATTGATTTTTTTTAACTTTAATACGTCATAAAATTTTACTAAATTAATTTTAATCCGAAATTAGTGTGCTTTTTTTTGTTTTTCTCACAGATTTCAAAAACTAGGACATTAACGTGCAATTTTTGTATTTTTATAATACACAGGTATATTATCTAAATCATTGTTCCGAGTTGCATATTTCGAGAGTTATTAATGTTTGAATATGACCCACAAGCACTAAATGTCAATTTTCAAAAATGGTCAAATATCAAATCTCGTAAATACTTGATTTTATGGTTCAATGATATTTATATTCAAATAAAATAATTAACTTAATTTAAAAACTGATAAAAATGTTTTTAAATTTGTCCATTTTCAAAAGTATTTTTTTAATTGGTAACGTAAGGTAAGGGTCATATTCAAACAACAATAACTCTCGCAGTATGCAACTCAGCGCAATAATTTTAATGTCGTTTTGTATCTACAAAATTCTTATGTAATATTCTTACGTATTATAAAATAATAAAAAAATTTGAACATTAATGTCCTCGTTTTTGAGATCTATGATAAAAACAAAAAAACACATTAATTTCGGACTAAAATTAATTTTATTCTTTTTTATGACATATTAAAGTTAAAACTTTACATATTTTTTTTTACATAATAGCTTATATTAGTAGCTTTCAAAGAGTAATATTTTTCGGCATTTTTACTTCAAACAACATCAAAACAATTCAATATAGAGCTGCTGAAGAAAAGACCGCATCTAGCAAAGAAAAAAGTTTTATTTCATCACGACAATGCTCCGGCGTACTCGTCGGCAACCGCAACATCAAAACTTGTGAAATTGCGACACGACCTATTGCCACACCCCCTGTATTCACCAGATTTGGCCCCGTGTGACATTTTCCTCTTCCCAAACATGAAGAAATGGCTCGGTGGACAAAGATTTTCATCCAATGAAGAAGGGATAGCTAAAAAAAGAGCCTATTTTTCAGGGTTTGATAAAAACTATTTTTTAGATGGGTTGAAGAAGTTGGAACATCGTTGGTCGAAGTGTATAGAGTTGAAAGGAGATTATGCAGAAAAATAAAACAAAATATTCTTTAAAAAAAATTTTCTTCTTCACAAAGTCACGGACTTATTAAACCACCCTCGTATTGAGTATGGCCGTAGTGTTATGTTCAGCTCGATCTACTATCATGACTTTCGTCTTGTCTCTATTTAAAGCAATACCGAATTAGAGACTAGTAGTGCAGTATTTAGTGGCATCAACCTTGCAGATCGTCAACAAAGGAAGCCGCTTGGCACAGGCGTACTTTGTGGTCATCTGAGCTGATTTAGCCCTGTACCCACGTGGTACCACCCTGGTGGTAGCCAGGGGTGGGGGGGTGAGGTGCCTTCTACCGTGCTGCACTTTTACATCCATACCTCCATAGGTTTAGCAAATGTGCGCTTTTATAATTCTCGACGGCCCGGCACGGCACGGCCCGGCACGGCACGGCTCGGCACGGCAGCGGCGACGCCGAAAGACGCTTTTATAATTTCTGCCGTTGCCGGCCGTTGGATGTTCAACACAGAACACTCATAGCGAAGAAGTTACTATTTGTACATTGTACAGTAGTGTCGTGGTACCTACTTTTTACTTTAGAATAATATAAAGAATAAAAGTTGACCTTCTCTCTCTAGATATTTGTTATCTTTATAATTATTTCATAAAATAATAGTTTACCAATTATACAACGTGTAACAGAAAGGAGGTATCAACTCGAAAGGAAGTCAATGTACTCGTGAATCTGAACACTTCCAACAGAAAAAGATTTCAAATCGAAAATACAATTTTGGACTCTCCATAGAAAATTTGAATTTGCCGCCAACATTTTATATAGGGAGGGAAATTCAAAAAATTTTTTTTTCTGTTGGAAGTTTCACGAGTACATTGACCTCCTTTTGGGTTGACACCCCCTTTTTATTACACGTTGTTTAATGATTATATTACAATGTAGGTAGGTAGTAGGTACTTACTTAAATGATAAATAACTCTTTTAAAAATCAAAGAATATATTATATGTAGCTGGTTTTCATTACGTACCTACTTACCAAGATAGGTAGGCATCTACACAACACATTATTTAATTAAGTAGGTAACTACCTACTTAAGTAATATCTAGGTAATTATTTGTTGAGATAGGTAACAATATTTAACTTTGGTAAGTCCCCTATTAACGGTGTTTCCACCGCTGTAAGTACCTAGATATCTTTCCGATCAGTATCGAAATAACTGTTTGTCGGAATATTACCTACTAGCTGCCGCCCGCGACTTCGTCTGCGTGGAAAGGTTTTTTTGCTCTCCCTCGGGAACAATACTTTTTTTCGGGATGAAAAGTACCCTATGTCCTTCTCTGTACCCCTGACAACGTGTATGCAAAATTTCATGATGATCGGTTCATTAGTTAAGACGTGAAGGCGTAACAAACAAACAAATAAACAAACAAACAAACGGACTTTCGCATTTATAATATTAGTAAGGATTTGTTGATTTTGATGTTGTTTGTTTCCACAATCATACATAGGTACATGGCATACCAATAACAACACATTAACGATATTACGCTAATATACTGGTTGTGCCCTTTATACACGCTGTATATTCTTTGCTCTGGACTCACACTCACACATATGAATCCTTGTAGCTACGCACTACATCGTAAAAGTTCGACGGCAGCGTAGGATTTGGCCGGCACGGCCCGGCCCGGCACGGTTTGCCGGTGCCGTTGAGGAAATATAAAAGCGTCTCCATATGATTCCATACATTTCACTTCCCTGTTGTGCCGTTGGACGGCTGCCGGGCGGTGCCGTGCCGGGCCGTTGAGAATTATAAAAGCGCACAATAGGTCGTGTTTGGTATCATTTTCATATAAATCAAGGACGAGGAATTCATTTCTGGAACAACTTTTACACTCGTTCATATAAAAAATAAAAGTTCTGCGCAAAAACAGAAAAGTAAAAAAACAAAAATCTTACAAAATCTATGCCTACAAATAAACCACGAGATTGTGCTTTATAAAAAAAATATGATTAAACAGCCCTGTTTATATAGAATATATAAACATCAACTTTTTCATACAAATTATATTTATAAATGTGTCAAAAAAAACATTCGCGACGCGCGACGGTATTTTGGCGCAGTATATTTGAATAGGATTTATCACTTTGTGTTTAATAATGACACAAATTGGTCGTGTTTGGTATCGTTTTCATATAATTCAAGGACGGGAAACTCATTTCTGCAACAACATATTTACTCGTTCATAGAAAAAAAATAAGTTCAGTGCAAAATAGGAAAAATAAGAAAAAAACTTACAAAATCTATGCCCACAATGAAACCACGAGATTATGCTTTATAAAAAAAAATATACGATGTAAAAAATATACGACTCGTATGTTTAAGCAGCCTTATTTATCTTAAATATATACACATAAACTTTTCTATAGAAATTATATTTATAAATGTGTCAAAAAAAAAACAGTTGCGCCGCGCTGCGGTATTTTGGTGCAGTATTTTTTGATTTGCACTTATCACTTATTGTTTAATAATAACATGGATTAGTATTAGTAGTCCCATAGTTTTACTTTAAAAGAGAGTTGTAGTAATATTTAGGAAAAAAAATTTTTTTACCTAGATATAACGAGTTTTATTGGCAGTTTCCGCTGCATCCACATAGTTCGGTGCACTTTATTTATCTTTTTAAACAATTGCACCTACCTGGGAATTTTTGCTTACACTTACACCGTATTTGCTCCATGCAAGCTGTGGCTGGCTGGCGATAGGGTGGTCCAAATAGGCTCCCACAAGCCATTATTTTTAGCGCAGTCTGTAGAACATGGCAGGTTTTGGATTGGTTTTAAATGTTGACCCCATACATTCCTCCCTGATAAATCGCTCGCAAAATTTGGTTGCACAGGGCGTCTCTGGTTGGTGGAGATTCTCCAGCTGCTTGTCCTTTTTCGTGAATAGCACTTTTCTGCATTGATTAATATCAAGGAGATGCATTCCGACATTTCCAACAATAACTTAAATCACAAAAGGAAATCACCAGTAACAGTAACTTACTTGTCATAAAAAGCAGTGACAATTGTTTCTAATACTTATTGGCAAAGCCTGCTCCACATTTCCGTCCTTAGTGTATTTAAATCCTTCCGTTGCAATTGGATAAGCGCCCCAAGCTTCGAAAGCGCTTTTTCCCTTTACCAGCAAAAGACGATACGGTATCACACCCGGAAAAGGCGTGGAACAGAGTGGAAATACTTCTGTTTTTTCCGGTCCTAAAAGATAATTAAAGCTGAATTATTTTTAGATTTTAAAGTGTGAAAATACTATACTTATTTGGGTTACTTAATGAAGCTGCAATTGCATGGCAAGGCAGGAACTGACGATTTTTACCCGTGCCAATATGAACCCACAACTCCTCAAGCAATTAATACAGTTTATCTTTTTTTAGGACCGGAAAAAGCAGAAATATTGCCACTGTTCCACTCCTTTTCCGGGTGTGGATGGGTGTCGTATCGACTTTTGCTGGTAAAGGGAAAAAAGCGCTTTTAAAGCTTGGGGTGCTTATCCAATTGCAACGGAAGGATTTAATACGCTAAAAATTAAAAACCCGCCTGCATAAAAAGACAAGTCAACTGAAAAGATGGAAACAAGATTAAATATTATAGGCAACATTATAACATGCAGTCGGAGGCATGCATAAAGAAAGTGACATTTATGAATGATTTGAGTTATATGCCTCCGACTGCATGTTATAATGTTGCCTATAATATTTAATCTTGTTTCCATCTTTTCAGTTGACTTGTCTTTTTATGCAGGCGGGTTTTTAATTTTTTTTTTTTTTTTTTTAGTTATTTCTTTTTAGTTATTATTTATATGATATACCTTTTTGAAATCCTTATAATAAGCCCTTTAATTTGACACCCATATTGCATTATTCTAAAAAAAAATTTTTTTCCCCACTACGTATAATAGCACCGTACAGCCGCCATGTTGGTTTTTTTTATAACGCCACCTTCTTAAGAACACTTGGGCTGACGAGACAAATCTAACGATATGTAAATCATGGAAATCCGTTCAGCCGTTTGAAAGATATGAGGTAATAAAGAATATTACATACAAACTTACATACAAGATACGCGCGAAAAACATAACCCTCTTCCAGTCGGGTAAAAACCAGTCTGCATAAAAAGACAAGTCAACTGAAAAGATGGAAACAAGATATATATATAATCTTGTTTCCATCTTTTCAGTTGACTTGTCTTTTTATGCAGGCGGGTTTTTAATTTTTTTTAATTTATTTTTTTATTTATTTCTTTTTAGTTATTATTTATATGATATATCTTTTTGAAATCCTTATAATAAGCCCTTTAATTTGACACCCATATTGCATTATTCTAAAAAAAAATTTTTTTCCCCACTACGTATAATAGCACCGTACAGCCGCCATGTTGGTTTTTTTATAACGCCACCTTCTTAAGAACACTTGGGCTGACGAGACAAATCTAACGATATGTAAATCATGGAAATCCGTTCAGCCGTTTGAAAGATATGAGGTAATAAAGAATATTACATACAAACTTACATACAAGATACGCGCGAAAAACATAACCCTCTTCCAGTCGGGTAAAAAAATTAAATTTAAAAAAATTAAAAACCCGCCTGCATAAAAAGACAAGTCAACTGAAAAGATGGAAACAAGATTAAATATTATAGGCAACATTATAACATGCAGTCGGAGGCATGCATAAAGAAAGTGACATTATGAATGATTTGAGTTATATGCCTCCGACTGCATGTTATAATGTTGCCTATAATATTTAATCTTGTTTCCATCTTTTCAGTTGACTTGTCTTTTTATGCAGGCGGGTTTTTAATTTTTTTAAATTTAATTTTTTATTTATTTCTTTTTAGTTATTATTTATATGATATACCTTTTTGAAATCCTTATAATAAGCCCTTTAATTTGACACCCATATTGCATTATTCTAAAAAAAAAATTTTTTTCCCACTACGTATAATAGCACCGTACAGCCGCCATGTTGGTTTTTTTATAACGCCACCTTCTTAAGAACACTTGGGCTGACGAGACAAATCTAACGATATGTAAATCATGGAAATCCGTTCAGCCGTTTGAAAGATATGAGGTAATAAAGAATATTACATACAAACTTACATACTTACTTACAAGATACGCGCGAAAAACATAACCCTCTTCCAGTCGGGTAAAAAAGGAAATGTGGAGCAGGCTTTGGCAAAGCCTGATGCCAATATGTTGGTTTGGCAATAAGGCTTTAGTGATTTAAGTTATTGTTGGAAATGTTAGAACGAATCTCCTTGATATTAATCAATGCAGAAAAGTGCTATTCACGAAAAAGGACAAGCAGCTGGAGAATCTCCACCAACCAGAGACGCCCTGTGCAACCAAATTTTGCGAGCGATTTATCAGGGAGGAATGTATGGGATCAACTTTTAAAACCAATCCAAAACCTGCCATGGCCTGCAGATTAGGGTCGCGCCAAAAATAATGGCTTATGGGAGCCTATGTGGACCACCCTTCTGCCAGCAGCCACAGCTTGCATGGAGTAAATAAGGTGTAAGTGTAAACAAAAATGCGCAGGAAGGTGCAATTGTTTAAAAAGATAAATAAAGTGGATGCAACGGAAACTGCCAATAAAATTTGTTATAACGAGGTAAATAAAATAATTATAACTTTAACTCTCTTCTCTCTTTTAAAGTAAAATTATGGGACCAAAATACCGCCGCGCGTCAGAACTGAATTTTTTTACACACTTATTAATATAATTTCTATAGAAAAGTTTATGTTTATATATTTAAGATAAATAGGGCTGTTTAAACATATTTTTTTATAAAGCATAATCTCGTGGTTTAATTGTAGGCATAATATTATTATTATTATCTATTAACATCAAGTGACAAAGACTCATTTTTGTTAGTAACAGAGTTTGAGATAGAGTAAGACATAGAGTTTGTAAGATTTTTTTATTTTTTCTTTTTTTGCACTGAACTTATTTTTTTTCTATGAACGAGAAAATTTTGTTGCAGAAATGAATTCCCCCTCCTTGAATTACATGAAAACGATACCAAACACAACCTATTTGTGTCATTATTAAACAATAATTGATAAATCCTATCCAAATATACTGCACCAAAATACCGCCGCGCGGCGCAAATGTTTTTTTTTACACATTTATAAATATAATTTGTAAGGAAAAGTTGATGTTCATATATTCTATATAAACAGGGCTGTTTAATCATATTTTTTTATAAAGCACAATCTCGTGGTTTATTTGTAGGCACAGATTTTGTAAGATTTTGTTTTCTTACTTGTCTGTTTTTGCGCAGAACTTTTATTTTTTATATGAACGAGTGAAAAAATTGTTCCAGAAATGAATTCCTTGGCCTTGAATTATATGAAAACGATACCAAACACGACCTATTTGCTAAACTTATGGAGATATGGATGTAAAAGTGTGGCGTGGTACAAGGCACCTCTCCCCCCCACCCCTGGCTACCACCAGGGTGGTACCACGTGGGTACAGGGCTAAATCAGCTCAAATGACCACAAAGTACGCCTGTGCCAAGCGGCTTCCTTTGTTGACGATTTGCAAGGTCCCCATACAAATGATGCCACTAAATACGGCACTATAGTGGTTTCCAGACGAGTCAAGAGCTCCTCCAAATCTTCTCTTGATCTAGCAAGAACAGTAGTATCATCAGCGTATCTTAAATTATTAATTACTCGACCACCGATTGAAATACCCCCGTCCCGTACTATATTTAATACCACCTATCCTATCATTTATCGTCTGCAAAAATAACTTTGTTTTTCACAGTGTTGGTATAAATGACAAAGATATATTTGCGGTTTTAGAAAATGTACTATATCTCGAAAACTAATTACTATATCTCAATCCTTAGAGCGTTCTGTATGCTCTAAGTCTCAATCAAACCAATTTTCATTGAAAGTGTTTATTAAGATCTACAGCATATTTTTTTTTTTTTTTTATTTTTCACTCTCTTATTTCAAAAGTTAAAGGGGGGGGGACACACATTTTACCACTTTGGCGGTGTATATCTTTCAAACGGTTGACTTTGAGGAAAAAAATGTCTTAGGAATCTCAATGTCATTTTTAAAGACCTATGTATTGTTTGGAAGAAATTTTTTTTTTTCAGTTTCAGTTCCATGTACGGGGCCCCCCTTAATCTTTTATTTTTGTCTTAAATTCGTTAAGCGGTTAACAGAATACATCTACCTACCAAGTTTTAACTGAGTAATCTTAATACTTTCGGAATAAGTGGCTGTGACATACGGACAGACAGACATGACGAATCTATAAGGGTTCCGTTTTTTGCCATTTAGGCTACGGAACCTTAAAAACGTATTAAAAACTAGCTTCCGCCCGCGACTTCGTCCGCGTGGATATTCAAAAAAAGTCCCTAGGGAAACTTTGACCGGGACAAAAAGTATCCTGTTTTAGTCTAGGCTATCTACTATCTGTGTGCAAAATTTCAACCAAATCTGGTCAGTAGTTTTTGTGTGATTGAGCAACAAACATCCAAACCCACAAACTTTCACATTTATAATATTAGTAGGATATACTATAAAACTAGCGGCCGCCCGCGACTTCGTCTGCGTGGAAAGTTTTTTGCTATCCCTCGGGAACAATACTTTTTTCGGTACCCTATGTCCTTCTCTGTACCCCTGACAATGTGTTTGTAAAATTTCATGATAAAAGTCATGAAGGCGTCCCTGCGGCCGCGTTTTATAAATAACCCTCACTCATCCCCTATAACATTCGTCCACCTAGCAATATAGACACTTACATACTACAGACAGCCTCAATTATGTACTAATTTATTTCATTTCACATCTTACGTACATTACAAGGAATAAGTTTTTTGAAGTGAAAACTTCTTTAGCGGCGTTGTACGCTTTTTACGGTTCCGTAATCCGTACCAAAATGGTAAAAAAGGAACCCTTATGGTGTGACTCAGTCTGTCTGTCTATCTGTCACAGCTGGATATCTCGAGAACTACTAATGATATCAACTTCAAATTTGGAATAGTTTAAGATGACTTTGCCCAACTATTTTGCAAATAAGAAAGAAATAAAAAATAAATACCTTTTTTACAACAGGGTCTGAAAAGGGGTCTTAAAAATTTGAAGTGGGGCTACTAGGGCATGTGGGGTATCATATGAAAGAGCGCCGTTTGCACGTTTTCAATAATTTTTTCTTTTCTTTTTAGGCCGCATAGTTTTTGACTTATGATGAAAAATGAAAAAATATATATGCAGAGTATTTATTATGATGGTACGGAACCCTCGGTGCGTGAGTCCGACTCGCTCTTGACCGGTTTTTTGTAATTGTAAAAAAATCCTAAACTCGCGTCAGTCAGTCAGGATCACGTGACCCTGATAGAAAATTCGTAAGACGGATGTGACGGATGGAGAGTAGACAGCCGGTTGCGGAAGTATCCCCCTCTCTTGAAAATGGCGGCACGTCATTTCACGACGTAAACACTTATGTCACCATAGCAACGCGCAAATTTTTTAATTCAATGTCAAAACTCTGTCAAGCTATGGATAAGACTTTCGTACAATACTGTTCTGTATTCGTAAATTCAAATGCAGAGTAAATTCGTAAGACGGCAATTCGTGCAAAATTATTCCCTCATCATCATCATCATCATATCAGCCGCACGACACCCACTGCTGGGTATAGGCCTCCCCTAAGTATCTCCACGACGATCGGTCCTGCGCTGCCCGCATCCAGTGGCTTCCCGCGACCTTCACCAGATCGTCGGTCCACCTTGTTGTGATGAGTGAAATTATTCCCTAACCATTTCAAAATATCAAAAATGCACAACGTTAATATTCAAGTTTTCACTTCTGCCGGCACTCCCGGAGTGCAACCCGATTTTTTTATATTATTACTTTACTACCTAGCACTACCGTCAGTACTATTATTTATTCTGTGTCACTAGTGAGTACTGTGTTAATCTTAACTTACTATAGTGGAATAATGATAATAGTGAGACGAGACACAACACACCTCATGCAAGTTAAGTGCTCTACCTAATTACCTATACCTAATATCTCACTAAATGGTACTGGACATCTTCGACCCTTGTTATGGAACCATTGGACAAATGACGTGCAGCCTGCTCTACCTATAGTCATTGCAACGCCTGCTGGTGGTAGGTACTTGGTTATTTAATGTAGCGCAGAGAAGAGTGTCCATGTTTTCTGACTATTTGGATGGAGTGTGTGTGGATGGATTGTGAGCGTGTGTGTGATATGTGATGGGCACTTACGGTGGGCGGCGAGCGAGCATGCGACTCACCTGCAACAAAAATAAACTTCAATGAGCTCATATCAAAACAAAACTTCATACTGAACTATACCAAAGGCATTCATATTTCGGTTTCAGTAGTGTTGATATCAAGGTTACAGTCGAAGATAATGTTTTGATCGTTATGTTCTATGTACAAAAATATAGGTAGGTAGTTGACAGTTTGACACTTGTTAAAGAAGTGACATTTATCATCTCGAAGTAGGGAATTACGTGAACATAGGCTCGTATTAAAGATTCAAACTCAAACTCAAAACTTTGCTTGAGTACAGTTAGAAAGGGATGGTGCTATTCATCGCATATAGAGCCATCCCTTTTTAACTGTACTCAAGCAGAGATTTGAATTAGATTCTATAATACTAGCCTTAGTGGGTGAGTAAGAGAGCGGGGCGCGGACACAAAATAGAGAGACTACAGAAGTTAAGCTTAGTAACTACGCGCGCTCAAGCAACACACACATGGACATCTATCACCGACACGGAATCTCTGCTACCTACGCTCAAAACAATCGAGTGCAATGCGAGACGCAGTGTGCAGTGTCGTCGAGTCGTCGCGTCTCGGTCGGTGAGAGCTGACTATGTGTGTGTGCGTTGCTCGAGTGAGCGTAGTACTAAGCTTAACTTCTGTAGTCTCTCTGTTTTGTGGCGTGGTGATGGCGGTGGCTGGCGTCATCGTGGGCATCGCAAGCGACGCCGCTACACAAACATCACCAATCCGCCAACAACCAACGCACGCACGACCTCAAATCTACGTTGTGTTCATTTAGAGGACGAACGAAACGAGACCTGCTAATATCGATTTTTTTTCTTTAGATAATCTATCCTTTACTTTAGAGAAGTTGAATCTCATAAAAAATAGAAACTGTTGGAAGACCTCCTTTTATGGTCCCTACTATGGACATTGCACAAGCACACGTTCGCCTTGAGGGCCCGCCGCCTGCACACGTGCCCACGTGAAAGTCACATTTGCATCAAGTTTCGTTCATTGTTGACATCAGAGATCCATAATGACCAATTAATAACCAGTGTCACGTTAATCAATTAAGAACCACATTCAATCAATAAGGTTGCATTCCAGATCACCACTTTTGATTAATAGCACGTGTCGGCGCGACGGTGCAGGTGATGGATGAGAGCCGAGCAGAAAGGATAAAAACAATCGGTTGTCCAACGACTGAAGGCGGCGCGGCGCGGCGGCGGTGGCGGTCGCGATGGCGGGCGGGTGTCTCGCGGCGCAGTCCTGATTGTGCCACTTGACTCGGCGCCCCGCTAATTAGCCGGCGGCGCCTGCCCGCCTGCAATCGCGTATCTTCGTACCGTCAAATAATTCTTCACGTAGCTATTAACATAAATTATGACCCCCATTTGTCTTGTCTACTGTGTTAGCACGCTTACCTTACCTTACAAAAGTGCCTAACAATATCTCTGGTTTCTGTGTAGGCTTGTTCTAAGAGGCAAAGGTGAGATAAAAAGAAAATATCTTATACAAGTATCTGCGAAACTAGGGTTGGAAATATGGAGTTATACATATATACAGGGCGTCTGGTAATAAATAACCTTATAAACCTAAAATTATTGATCAACAAAATACTTTTTAACTCTTTTTTATATTTAATGGGTTTGCTCTTGTCCCCAGTCTTGCCCAAAAGCAAAGACAGGGTCTACGATGGGATGGAGCGAGCTTGCCCAGACGGTGCTTATTCATCACTCTGGCCTTGAATAGAGTCAGGATGTATGCACTCGGAAACACAGACGCCGGCAGGGAATTCCATTCCATAGCTGTGCTGTGCGCATTATGAACGATGATGAGTAGCGTTTGGTACGCAAAAAAGGTATATCAACTAAGAACGGGTGGTAACCTGCAGTGCGTCTGGATGTCCGATGGTAGAAAGGAGAAGGTAGTATGAGCTCATGCAGCTCTTGAGCACACTCACCGAAGTACAATCTATAAAAGACCGATAGGCAAGCAACTTTTCGGTGAACTAAACTGTTAAGCTTGGCTGCTACCAGTTCTCCATCGCCTATTAATCTCTTGGCTCTGCGTTCCACCGACTCCTGTGCAGCAAGTCTCTTCTAAACTCAAGAAGCATTGGACAAAACAATGTCCATAGAAGAATGTTCATTTAAAAGGCTATTGTACAAACGGCACATACTTGTAATGGGATTGTAATAGCACGTGCTATTTTTGTAAACCTAAGCAAACACCTTGAGGGAGGATTTTTGCAATCTAAATCTTATATTAAAACTAAGCGATGAAGAGATGAGTCACCATCAACAATTGAATGAACGATTTTACAAAGATCTAGTAGTTGGTGACATTTGCGAAGAGAGTCATAGATGATACTAATTAAAAAAAAATGGATTTCATATTAGCTTTGTATTCACGACCTAAGCACAAACATTTCGTAGCCATGTGGTACCTATGTGACCTAGTTATCTCTCACGCACGGCCTGATAATTTTCCGGAGTTGTATGCATGGTATTTCATTCTATACCATATTCGGCTTTATAAAGCTGATAAATAAATTAACCATATAATATATGGTTATTTATTTCCAAACTTGTGCCAAACAGCCTTATGACACCAATCTACATTTTTATTATAATTTTCAATACAGTTGCTCGAAAATGCGAGCTTACGATGACAGTACAGCGTGCGGTAAGTTGATTTTACCGCACACCACCGTGCGTTTTTGTTTACGGTTTAGTACAGCGTGCGGAAAGTTGATTTTACCGCACGCCGGCGCCGTGCGTTTTTGTTTACGTACGTTTTTTTTTTATTTCTACTAGCTTCCGCCCGCGACTTCTTCCGCATGGACAGTAGAAAATTAAAGCGACGAAAGCGAAAGAGTTCAAGTCGCTTCCCTGGTTCCACCCACCTGAATTTGATGAAATATGGCTTAGATTTTAAGTTGGACCTCAATCTACTAAACTGTGAAAAGCCCATCAAAATTCGTTTAGCGGTTTTTGCGTAATTCGCGCACAAATATTTAGAATTTACAGCTTTATTATATGTATATGTTACCGGCAATGTATGAAATGCAGGCATTGTATACAATGCCTAGGCATTGTATACAATGCCTGGCCCTTTTAGGCAATGTATGAAATATAATGAATATTGATATCTATTTCACACATTACCTAGGCAGTGTATACAATGACTAGGCATTGTATAGAATGCCTGCTGGTCCACCGGCAATGTGTATAATAAAAAGATTTTCGAGAATAGATTCGAGGGGGGATCGAGGGGGGCTTGGGGAAAGCTCGAGGGGGGGGGGGGGCTTGAGGAAAGCTCGAGGGGGGGGCTCGGGGAAAGCTCGAGGAGGGTGCTCGGGGAAAGCTCGAGGAGGGTTCGATGGGGGGCTCGAGGGGGGCTCGAGGGGGGCTCGAGGGGGCTCGAGGGGGGCTCGAGGGGGGCTCGAGGGGGCTCGAGGGGGACCCAAGGGGGGCTCGAGGGGGGCTCTTTGGAATTGAACCTGTTTTACTCCTGTAGGTCCCGCGTATAGGTTAGAAATTTAAGGCGAGCGCGGAGCGCAGCGGAGCGTGAGCCTTAAATTTCGAGGTTATTTTTTTATAACAGACAACAGAAATTTGAGTTTGGAATCGAACCTGCTTCACTCCTGTAGGTCCCGCGTATAGGTTAGAAATTTAAGGCGAGCGCGAAGCGCAGCGGAGCGTGAGCCTTAAATTTCGAGGTTATTTTTTTATAACAGACAACAGAAATATACTTATTTTACACATTGCTGGTGGACCAGCAGGCATTGTATACAATGCCTAGGCAAAGTATAAAATGAATTATATTTCATACATTGCCTGATCGTTTTAGGCATTGTATACAATGCCTAGGCATTGTATACAATGCCGGATTATACACATTGCCGGTAACATATAGATTACAATTTCAGTGGTACCTATAATGATTTCTCGCAAATGTATTGAAAAACGTAGTATGGCACACGGTGTTAAGGTTTTTTAAAACTCGTGACGTTTAAAAACCCTCGCCTGCGATTCGGGCTTATAAAACGTCATCTCGTTTTAAAAACCTCCTTATCAACCTTGTATCATAAACTACTATTCGAAACTATCCGAAAATTATGCTAACTATCAAATCATATAGATTTGATAGTTAGCATAATTTTCGGATAGTAGATAAGACAAGTTCTAAATGAGTGAACAATTTCAGTGAACATATTTACCGACGTAAAACCATACCACAAAAAAAAGAAGTTTTAAAACTAAAACCCGACTACGGAAAAATCGTGCTCTAAAAAGTAAGAAACAAGAAAATATTCGAGTCCAAAATTCAATAAAAAGGATAACCGTAGTCGCATGCCACTTTGTCCTAGACACGCACGACACGAACAACAGGCATGCGACTACGGATATCCTTTTTATTGAATTTTGGACTCGAATATTTTCTTGTTTCTTACTTTTTAGAGCACGATTTTTCCGTAGTCGGGTTTTAGTTTTAAAACTTCTTTTTTATTTTAAATATTTTGGAGTTGTCAATAGAGTGAAAGCAAGCAAAGCCACGGACAAAAGCTAACAATATATATATATTTGAAAAGTGCTTATTAAGCCCTTTCATTTGGTACCCAACACGGCATTATTAAAAAATATTTTTTTTTAAGTTCATGTCTTTAACTCCTCTAGGGGGCGCCACATTCAATTTAATGTAACGTCACATAGCCTATGTTCATTGGACAATTAAGACGCTTCTAACGATACCTCATTTGTCAAATTATAACAAGTAGTTTAGAAGTTATGAGGGAACAGATGAATTTACAAACATACATACATACATACATACATACATACAGGTCAAAATCATATACCCTCCGTTTTGGCTTCGCCGTAGTCGGGTAAAAATAGTGGAGTGGAGTATGAAGTATCTATAATAATCTACATCCTTCTCATCTCTCTGTCTCTCGGGTGAGTCGGGGACGAAAAAGAGCCAAGGAACCAAAACCTCATTCCGGGAAGTATGCAAAGCTAGTTAATAACTTAATTACGTTGTGTTTGAGTTGAACACGAAACAATGAAGCAAGAGGGCGTGCGGCTGTGTGGGATTAGGTGACGTCACGCAGGTGTACACTGATAACACGACAAGGCGATAACACGTTCACGACGTGTGAGCACTGCAGCCGCCCGCGCCCGCGCCCCGCGGCCCTAGTGCAGCGGAATAACAACGCTGCCGTCTCTTGCGCTCCACTTCAGTCGGCCGCCTGCCACATGACTAATCATAGAAATTAATAATGCTTCTATTGTTTCTTTCAATTTGCAAACGGCTTTAATATTTTTCCTTGAGAGCTGAAACAAAGTTTCGAACAATGGAGGAAAATGGACGCTATCAGCTGACTATAATCAGTGTAATAGATTACAACGTTTACACAAGAGTAGGATTTTCCTATTAGGTTTTCCCAAACTACAGCGTTACTTATACGCGGTAACATAACGCACCCTCTCGCTACTAATACGACCTCTCCAGCTCACCTGCAAAAACAGGAGACGGTGTCGTCGATGTCGAGCGGTAAAGGGTGCTCAGAGGGCGCGGGGGGCACGCTGCGGTACTTGACGTGCAGCACGCGGCGAGCTGCGCGCACGCCGCTGCGCCGCAGGATGCCCACGGGCCAGCGGCGGCTCGGGCTTTCCTCTTCGGCGCCCGCCGCTTCAGGCGCGCTCCCGCTCATCCTCCGGATCCAGGCCTTCACTACCATCCACGACACTGAACGTGCCCTGGCTTCGACACGCACCGAAACAATCGCACTGCACTGACGTTGCGTCTCGGGGAGGCGCGGGAGGCTGTCGCAAAAAACTGTGCTCACGTGTGCGCGTCGCGGTCGACTGAGGCGCGGCGAGAGGACGGCCCGCGGCAGCCCGCGCGGTGACATCACGGCTTATCAGCTAGCACCTGAGCCGCTGCTTCCTCGACCACACCGGCGCGCGGCGGCGTCGAGCGAGGCCACCGCTCGCCGATGGCGACACCTCTCACAGCTCTACAGTACATACGAATAGCCGGTAAGCCCCGCTCGTTTCGTGCACTTTACAAAGATACTTGGAGGAACATTCTAACATGCTTCATTCAACGGAGACAGGTAATATTCGCGCATCTCATTGTTATAATTTTTTACGTAAACGTTAGACATCAAAATCAGATGTTAGATGTAATTTGTCAGTGCACGTGGTATGCATTGAAAACAATCATAGTTTATTATTTAAAACAGCACGCACACTATAATATAAAGCAACGCTTTACCATGGCATGGTCTCGTCTCGTTCCCCTAGCCTACAGATCTGGGCCACCGCTACACGCTACGCCCGCGGTGGATTGTTACGATTTTTTTCACCCTTTAACCGCGAAATATAAGATTAATCAAAATCCGTGATGACGGAAAAAAAATATGGAAATTTAATAATTGGCAGGTTCACCGAGCTGCATGTGGCAAGGGTTCGGTGAGCCTGCCCACTGGAGGTGTTAATTTATTTTAATTTTAATTTTTTGTTGCCATGTATACTAACATAGTCTATAAGTTATATTGTTACTAACAAACTATGGATCTTTGGTCTGAAAATAATTTATTTTTATTAATTTTTATTTAATAATAAATAATTTAATTAAAATATTTCCGGCTAATCAAATCCACGCCGACCAAGCAAATCTTGTTCGTCTAAACGTTAACTTTTATTTTTTATTAAAAATATTAGAATCCGTGATCACGGAGCTTTCAGGATTGGTGGCTCCTCGCCTATAAACAACACCCCGCAACACAGCCACTGCTCACGATCGCGAACGGAGCACTAGAACTATTAGTCGTGGCCACTGTTTCACCGCCCATAGTCTCGGATATCCAAGAGGATGATCGATACAAATGACGGCTGATAATCTGTCTGAAAGTGTAAATCCTGAAAAAAGGGGAATGGTACAAAATGAAGAACAGTACCAACTCCAAATCCGACGTCACTTCAGTTATGACTACAAATTTAATAGAAAGAAGAAAGAATGAAAATATGAAAGAAACTCGTAACTCATAATGGCCCGGCCACAGCCAGCGCGGCAGGCGGCGTTCAATAATCACTGCTCGCTATCTCGATGGAGGCCTCCCAGCTCGTCGTCACGACCGCGCAGTGATTACCGAATTCGCTTGCCGCGCCACCTGCCTCCCCGCCTGCCGCGCTGGCTGTGGCCGGGCTGTAAGACGTATCAGACGCATAACTGCCCCGATTCCTTTTTAGGGTTCCGTACCAAAACCTTTACGGTACAGCTTCAGTCAGCCGCGGCGGGCGGCGCGGCAAGCGAATTCGGTAATCACTGGGCGGTCGTAACGAACTGAGAGGCCGCCATTGAGATAGCGCGCAGTGATTATTGAATTCGTTTGCCGCACCGCCCGCCGCAGCTGGCTTTGGCCGGGCCGTTATGGTCAGAATCAGTCTGTGTGTTTGTCACAATTGTGACAGCTCCAGCTGGATATCTCAAGAACTACTAATGCTATCAAATTGAAATTCAGATAGTTTTCAATGTTATCAATCAAATGTTATCATTTGCCCCACGTTTATGTAAAGATTACAGGAAAATGAAACTATGTATGTCTCTAAATAGCAGACTTATTTAGAAAAAATCAACAAAAAATACATAACTTTCACTATTGGTCAAAATTAAGAGATGTTGCTGACCTAAAACTGCAATATTCTACAGCGCAGTGTATTTACATTATGATATGATGGTACGAGACTCTCGGAGCGCGAGTCCGACTCGCTCTTGGCCTGGCTTGGAGTTTTTTTCAATATTGGCCTGGTTTAAAACTCATAAAAATAAATTTATCAGCTGCGGTAGTTGGCTCATCGAGCCACAAGTGTGGTGTGGACCAAGGACCAAGACGACCATAAGGCACCTTTTATCGCAGAATGAAATTTTAAAATGACATCAAAACAATATCATATTTTGTAAGCATAATCAGGCAGCAGGGCAGTCACGTCTTTAATATTTATTTTTATTTCATACATTTTAGTTACAAATTATATATTATATTATTAACTATAATAATTGAAGGAATTTTTTTTTTTTACATTTGAAAGTTTGAAAGTGGCGTCGTACAGTCATAAAGTCATCATATTGATTTTTTCAAAAAAAAAATAGTTACTATCAATTCTCTCAATTTATGAATTTATGACCCATTAAAATGGTGTCTGGTAGACTACCGCATCAGTAGAATAGTAAAAATTGAGGCAAGTACAATGTAGCTTTGCAAATTATCGTTTGGATTCTAAAGCACCAGGATAGCATAGCTATGGAGGCGGTAGTTATAGTATATTGTTTTTTTTTCTTACCAGTGGTAACAATAAAATTATTTAAGAACTTAAACCCTTGGTGCCGTAACTGGAATGCTTTAATAATATTTTTAATTAATTTTTCGAAACAAAATCAGCGTGTATTTCCTTTGCCGACCGTCTCACATCTGCACCGTATCGCCGCCTTATCCGAGCCGCGTCGCTTCTGTTTATTTCATACCGCATCCGTCTCGCGTCTGCACCGTATCGCCGCCGTATCTACGCTTTATCTCCGCCGTATCTCTTGTATGTATTTCACGCCTAACGGCCCGGCTACAGCGAGCGCGGCAGGCGGCGAGGCAGGCGGCGAGGAAGGCGGCGCGGCAAGCGAATTCAATGAATTCGCCGCCGTTACGCGCTATCACTGCGCGCTACAGTACGAGGCTTGGTTTTAAATATTATATCACGGTAGTGCTTATAATTTATATCTATTCTGTAATAATATCATAAATGAGATCATTTTGCTTTGATAAAATAGTTCTTAGTGAAGAAGTAGTGTTAGTTGTCGGACACGCTAAAATATATTGTGTAAAAGCACAGAATAGAAATAAGTACTACCATACAAAAAGGACACTCTCCACCCCGACCCAGAATCAATTACCTCACTCACCCCACCTCGCGAGTTCTCATGTGCCGATTCGTGTGCTCATTTAGTCGTGTTTGTCATGTCAACATAATTTGATACTCAAAGCAATGGGTCATAACTTTTTAGTCGTGTTTGACAGGGCTGATGAACCTTTCATTGGCCCTGAACCAAGACTGCCAATCACACATAGAATTACTAAGAACATTATTGAAGTTCTAACAATCAAAGAAACCAACCAAAGATGGATGAAAAGAAAGGACTGTACTGTGACAGTCTAAGATCTTCATCAAATCAGTTGACAAGGAGAAAACTAGAGAATTGCTGAAACGAAGCAGGAGAAATGTAAGAACGATTGTAGGAGTACTGACAGGACACTGTCTACTAAACAGACACCTGACAGTGATCAAACGAACAGAGGACCCCCATCTGTCCGCAATGCAAAGAAAAAGAAGAAACAAGCTACACCAATTCATGGCAGAATGCCTGATATACGCATCACTGCGCTGGGAGCTCTTTGGAGCAGACAAGCATAAGGAAGAGGATCTAAAGCAGTTAACGATAAGTCAACTCAGCAGGTACTGTAAGCGCACAGGTAGGTTCGAGGGTCCGACGCCGGTGGGGTAAATGATAACCCGCCTCCCCCTCAGGGGATTTGGGGAAATGGGTGAAATGGTTCCAATCAAGGTGACTGACCAACGCCCGGCTTCGCTGGCGTCTCCCCTTCTAAATAATAATAATAGTAGCTCATGCAGACTGCTAAATTACTACTCGGACGCTACTTGTATTGTGTAAACTTGTGATCCATGCGCACTCGGAAGTGCTACGAATGAAGCTGCCTCATACAAGTGGACTCGGTCGTGACTCTGTCCGAGCTGACTCTTATTATGTCCACCCGGCTTTAATTTCCAGCCCTCAATATCCATATCCATTACTCTTCTAGTAACATGCCTTTTATCCCTTCTCATAACATGCCCAAACCAAGCCAGGCGATTCCTTTTCAACTTCTCTGTTACTGGTGCTACTTTCAAACTTCCTCTCACATACTCATCATCATCATTCACGTCACAACACACATCCATCTCAGCATTTTCATCTCTGCTACATTAGATTTTATTTTGTTGAGGCACATCAGGGTCTCAAATTTGTGCTATCTTTTGTGATAAAGTTTATTATCCTTTCCTTGTTTGTTTATTTGTTTGTTACTCCTTCACGTCTAACTACTAAACCGATCATCATGAAATTTTACATTCATGTTGTCAGGGGTGCAGAGAAGAACACTGGGTATCTTTCATCCCAAAAAAGTATTATTTCATAGGGATAGCAAAAAAACTTTCCAAGCAGACGAAGTCACAGGCGGCCGCTAGTGATGTATATTTTACCAACAAATATTGATCAATCTGATTTTTTCCTTTAATTTGCCTATAAAAAAAACCAGCCAAGTGCGAGTCAGACTCGCGCACGAAGGGTTCTTTACCAAAAAACGGCAAAAAATTACGTTTGTTGTATGGGAGCCCCCCTTAAATATTAATTTTATTCTGATTTTAGTATTTGTTGTGATAGCGGCAACAAAAATACATCATCTGTGAAAATTTCAACTTTCTAGCTATCACGGTTCATGAGATGTATCTCATGAACTGTCTGATGGACAGCGGAGTCTTAGTAATAGGGTCCTGTTTTTACCCTTTGGGTACGGAACCCTAAAAGCTAACTTAATTTTGCCGTCAAACACATAGTACAGATAACCCCACCCTTTAGCCTTATTTTGTACCCTAAATGTGCATAAGTCTGACACTTGTCCAGTTTTTATTAATTTTATTATTATTACCTACCAACTAGTATTCTCGAAATATACCTTTCTTCACCTCTCTATTTTCTTGCGGTAAAGATGACCCTCTGACTGTAAACTGGTAATGAGACCAAAGAGGGCTATCCTAATTATTACTCTTTGTATTTTCAGTCAGTATGACTGGATGTAATAATTATTTTGTCAAACAGTTTATAATTTGTGTCTCTAACATTGAATCAAAGTATATTTGGACCAAGTAATTTGGACAAAGTAGCTTTGATCAAAGTATACTTGGATACCTCTTAACATGATCAAAGTATACTCGGACAGAGTAGCTTTATCAATATGGCAATGTCAAAGTGGGTTTGGATTGCTCATTTACATGATTCAAGTAGCTTCAAAGTAGTCATCAAAACTACTTGGTACAAGCAGGCTTGGATGAAAGTAGAGCATGGTCCAAGTTGACTTTGATTAAAATTTTGAACTAAGTGCACTTTGATTGCTCGTTTACATGATCCAAGTAGTCATCCAAGTATACTTTGATCATGTCAATGCAGCTTTCAGGTTTTGCCACTTCACCTGGAACTGAATAGGTACAAAACCCAATGTAATATAATATCGAGCACTCACCCCATGAACCAGTCGACGGTGTCACGCAGGTACTCCGGTAACCGCTCCAGCTTGAAAAATTTCTAATAAATTCGTCAACAGAAAAACTATTTCTTTTTAGACAAATTCTTCAGTAATTCAGTTTTCTAGAAGCGGACATTTGGATGACCCATTGCACTTCCTAATGATAATCGGCAAATTAAACTAACTGTATAGTTATTGACCAATCTAACTCTTCAGTTAACTAGAGCGTGTCACAATCACAAAAATCATTGAATTTCTTTTTAAAGCAGCTGAGGCAAATTCGCCATGTTGCGCAACTTCCCTAAAATACGATCTGACAGTGTTTTGTTGAGGCAACAGGGATAACTTTTATCTAAAATCAGAACGTTTGTTTACAGCACAAATTCACAGTTTTTCAGCGAACTAATTTTATTACTTTCATACGATTTTCGTGAATCAAATCAACACAACAAATTAATTACACTACACAGACAGACACACTTTGACAACCCACAGACAGATAGATACCACAGACTAGTAAGGAACTACATTCTCACAGGGAGTATTTATAAGTGTCAGCCAAGTGTCAGCCCCTAGACGATTCAACCAAGAAGCTTATACCCCCAATGGAGGTTGCACGGCTAGTGTCATAGTGAAGATAGTAAAAATGTCCTTGAGTGACGTTACGGCTTATTGCTATCTCTTTCTTTAGTGTAACAATACGTGTTCGATGTTCGTCGTTCGTTCGTTCGTGAGAAACGAAAACGTATTGTAAGGCCGGCCACACACAGACGTAATCACGCAACGGAATCTCGCAACGGAATCACGCAACGTGATTCCGTACGTACCACCACACACAGACGTTTTTTTTCGTTCGGAATCACGGCTCAGTCAGGCGCCAGACTTTGATGAGTGAACATTGAGCGAAGATGAATTATTTTGACTTTTAATGAATAATTAAGATGAATAATTATAGTCTATTTATTATTTATATTACGCTTAGGTCAATTCAATTGTTTTTTGATTTTTTTTTTGTTAAAATAGAACTAATAACTTAAGGTGGGTCCATAGCTCGTGTTTTGCTCTATTTATTTATTTATTTATTAGGCACAGAAACAAAATACAATCAACTCTAATAAAGTTGATTACTACTAAATACTAAAATACACTCTACACAATCAACAAAAAGATCTATGTTGTATAAGTTGCATAACATAGCATGGTAACATTGATAACATGGCAACATTTGGTTGTTAATGTGTGTGTGTTGGTTTTAATAATAAAAAATGGTGATTCATTAAAAACGTGTTCTTCATTTCAAATTAAGATAATACATGGCGCTGCGTATCTGGCGGTTCATATTTAAGTAATTCATTAATAAAATAAGAAAATGGAGTCATTATTGCCAGAGAAGCTGTCTTTGAGTTTGGGTGGCGAGTGTGGAGGAGCAAGTAACCTCGTCAAATGGCGGACATTTAAACAAAAATTTGAAAATTATCTTGTAGTAGCGGATGCTCTGGAGAAGAAATTTACCGATAAAATGAAAGCCGCTTTGTTCATAAACAGATTGGACGATGAAACATTAAAAATTTTCAACACGTTTGTATTCAACACAAAAGAAATAACCTATGAACAAATTCTGCAAAAATTTGAAGAACATGTTGCTTGTCGCACAAATGAGATTTACGAAAGGTATTTGTTTTTTAATATTAGCCAGGATGAGGGCCAAACAGTAGAATCTTTCATAAATAAATTAAAAGTACAAGCAGAAAACTGTAATTTTGGTGAACAAAAAGAAAACCTATTGAGAGACCGTTTAGTGCTTGGAATTTATAACAAAAATACACAAGCACAGATGTTAAGAGAAAAACAATTGAATTGGCTGAATGCTGTTGAAATTGTTAAGCAGGCAGAAGTGCATGAAAGGCATATTAAAACTATACAAAATGAGAACGTTCATTATCAAACGCTGGAGATCAAGAAGAGTGCCAAATATAAATGCAAGAAGTGTGGCAGGGAACATGAAGCAGCTAAGTGTCCTGCGTTCAACAAATCATGTATGAAATGTGGGAAATTAAACCATTTTGCTGTAGGGTGCTTTGCAAGTAGAAAATTTAAACGGACACTAGCAGTAGAAGCTGAGAATGATGATAGCAACTTAATTGAAGAAAGGTCAGTATTTGTTGGGCTGTTGGGAAAAGCTAAATGGATGGAATATTTAAAAATTAATAGTGTTGAAATTGGTTTTAAGATTGATACAGGGTCGGATGTAAATTTAATAACTGTTAGGGATTTTTTAAAGTGTGGTTTCAAGGAAGACTCAATACAGAATTCTAATGTTATTTTGCTTACTTTTGGTGGCTTTAAAGTCAAAACTGTAGGTTCTTCTGTAATAAATTGTACATTTAGGAATGATACTTATAAAATGAAATTTTATGTTGTTGATGACAATTGTGTTTCTTTAATAGGGTTGTCAGGCTGTCAAACTATGAAACTAGTACATAATGTGAATGTGATTAATAGTGTGTCTGAAAAAGAAAATTTCATTAACTGTAACAAAAATGTATTTCAGGGAATAGGTCAATGTCCCATCAAGTATACTATTAACATTAATGATAAAAATGAAGGTGTAATTTGTCCACCAAGAAGAGTGCCACTGTCGCTGCTACCTAAATTAAAGAATAAATTGTGTGAATTAGAGTCTTCTGAAATTATTAAGAAAGTGGAACGACCAATCAAATGGGCAAGTAATATAACAATTGTAGAAAAACCTGATGGTTCTTTAAGAGTTTGTCTGGATCCTGTACATTTGAATAAAGCAATTAAAAGAGACTATCAGTTAATTCCAACTTTAGCTGAAGTAAGGGCTAAGTTAACCAACAAAAAATTATTTACCGTGTTGGATCTTAAAGATGGATTTTTTAATATTCCTTTGGATGAAAACTCATGTGACTTATGTACTTTTAGTACCCCTTTTGGATACTACAAATTCTTAAGACTACCATTTGGGTTGTCTTGTGCTCCAGAATATTTTCAAAAAGTGATGATGCAAATCTTTGGAGACATAGACGATCTAATAATTTATTTTGATGATCTAGTTCTGGCCACTGAAAATGAAGAAAAACATAATGAAACATTAAAATTAATAATGGAACGTGCTAATAAATATAATATAAAGTTTAATCCAAAAAAATTACAATTTAAACAAAGTGAAATAAAATATTTGGGACATGTTTTTTCATCCAAGGGTGTAACAATTGATGTTGAAAGAGTAGAAGCTATCAAGAAATTGAACAATCCTAAAAATTTGAAAGAACTTCAAGGCCTTTTGGGTATGTTAAATTATATTAGAGACTTTGTTCCCAATTTAGCAGAGATAGCCGAGCCCTTAAGACAGTTACTAAAAAAGAATTGTATGTTTGTGTGGACAGATTATCACACTGACTGTTTAGAAAAAATAAAAAATATTATAAGTTCTGCTCCAACTCTCAGGAATTTTGACCCTTTATTGCCCATAGTAATTCAAAGTGATGCTTCAAAGCAAGGTTTAGGATGTTGTTTGTTGCAAAATAATCAACCTGTGGCATTTGCATCTCGCTGTCTAACCGAATCTGAATGTAAATACTCCCAGATTGAAAAAGAATTGCTCAGTATAGTGTTTGCTTGTCGTAAATTTCATAATTATATATATGGCTATCCATTTACTGCCTTAACTGATCACAGACCCTTAATCAGAATAATTGAAAAAGATTTGCATACAGTGTCAGACAGGTTACAAAAAATGAAATTAAAGTTATCTAAGTACAAGATTGACTTAAAGTTTATTCCAGGAAAAGATATGCTTATTGCCGATTTGTTATCAAGAAATTATATTCAACAAAGTTATGACACTGAATTAAATATTGATGGAATTGTACATAGCGTAGAGCAGTTTGATCAGTTTGATAAACAGGAGATAGCGAAGCAGACAAAATGTGATCCAGATTTGAATACTATTATAAAATATTGTAAAACAAATTGGCCACAAACATGTAAATCTGTGTCAAAAGAAATAAGAAAATACTGGAATGTTAAGAATGACATTTATTGTGAAAATGATGTGTTATTTTTAAATAATAAAATAATAATACCTAAGAGCTTGCAAAATAAGACTTTAAAATTGTTACATGAAGGGCATATAGGGATTACCAAAACTAAGCTAAAAGCTAGGCAAATGGTGTACTGGCCTGGAATGAATGAGTCCATAGAAAAGTATATACTAAGCTGTCACATCTGTGAAAAATTTAGAAGCTCTAAAATTAACGAACCTTTGATACCACATGAAATTCCAGAGTTACCGTTTAATAAAATAGGTGTAGATGTGCTAACATGTCAAGGAAAAGATTACTTAGTTGTTATTGATTACTTGTCAAAATGGATGGAGGTCAAAATTCTTAAAAGTAAAGATAGTGAGGAAATAATTTGTATTTTAAAAAATATTTTTTCCTGTCATGGTATACCTTGTACAATGATTGCTGATAATATGCCATTCAGTTCTGAAAAGTTTAGGCAGTTTTCACAAGAGTGGAATTTTAAAATTGTAACTAGTAGTCCTAGATACCCTAAATCGAATGGTATGGCTGAAAAGGCAGTGCATATTGCTAAAAATTTAATTAAAAAATCATTTGAAGATGGTACTGACTTAGATCTTGCATTGTTAAATTATAGGACTTCTCCAATCCCACACTTAAATTATTCCCCTGCTGAAATTTTGATGAGCAGAAAGTTGAGAACAAAGTTGCCTGTACACCCTTCTGTATTAAAACCATATTGTATTAATAATTTAAATAAGTCTATTGTTGAACATCAAACTAAATATAAACAGTATTATGATAAAACAAGTGCTACAAGCAGTGATTTTAATGTAAATGATAAAGTTTTAATACAAAAGGGGAAAGAATGGACACCTGGACTGATTGTAAATAAACATAATAACACGCCTAGGTCTTATTATGTCAAAGATCTAATGAATAATAATGTCATCAGGCGAAATAGTAAACACATTAATAAAAGAAGAAGTACCATAGTTCCAATCAATTATGAAGGGAATGATAGTAGTAGTAACATTAATAGTTCAGAAATGTCAGTAAGTACACAGAGTTTGGATGAAAATAATCAGAACAATAATCAAGAAATTATTGGGAGACCTAAAAGACAGGTCTCAATGCCTGTTAGATTTAGAGATTTTGTATTAGACTAAAACTGTGCTAAAATCATTTAAATAAGTTGAAAAGGGAGATGTTGTATAAGTTGCATAACATAGCATGGTAACATTGATAACATGGCAACATTTGGTTGTTAATGTGTGTGTGTTGGTTTTAATAATAAAAAATGGTGATTCATTAAAAACGTGTTCTTCATTTCAAATTAAGATAATACAATCTACACAAAACATTGTTTCGCGAAACATTTTTGTGTAGAGAAACAATGTTTCTGCTTTCCATGCCCGGTGGAAAACACGTACACAAAACATTTTGCGCGGGTCGAGGGGCAGGGTATTGTCATAAGCCAGCCGCACACACGCAATAATATTGGCAACAATAATATTGAACACTTCTCAATATCGCCCGCAAACACACAATATTATTGTCAATATGCAAATTATTGCCAATAATATTGCAAGTGTGAGGCTGGCCTGTCTGTGGTCATAATGGGCGCATTCAGCCAGACAAGCCGCAAGGTCATCGATCACCTGACCGATTATTTTAATTGATGCATTATGTGGAATACGTTTTATGGGGTGTTTTTTAAAGCCGGTGGCGTATATTGCCAGTTTTGTTACAAATGTGTCAAAGAGGACCTTTCCAAAAACATCAACGAACTATAACGTTTGGAGGCGGAATTACTGTTCGATTACTAATCTCAATGGAAACAAAACATTTTTGACACTCTCAAACTGACCTTGATAGTTACATTTTCAGATATTATACCTAAAACTTTGGTCACTTTAAAATTTCATACATTTTCGAGGCATGATAAGTAATAGGCTAACATAAAATGCTAAATTGGCAACACTGAAGTTTTGTCTACTCAAGCCACGCAATCGCTGTGGACGGCGTGTGTAGAGAAACATGTTTAGCGAAACAATGTTTTGTGTAGATGTTTTTGTTGATTGTGTAGAGCAAAACATGCGCTATGGACCAGCTCTTAGCAAAATAATTAAAAAGTAGGCCAAAAGTCTGGTATCCAGAGCTGTAATAAAAAAGTTAGCATTCCGTACGTACGGAATAACGGTTGTGTGTGGCGACCAATACAAAATCTATGGGAAGCTTGCGTTCGGAATGACTTTTTTCCGTGCGTGATTCCGAATGCACGAGCCCTCATGTGGAATTCCGCACGGAAAAAAATAACGTACGAAACGTTGACGTCTGTGTGTGGCAGGCATCGATTTTGTATGCAATCGCTGCGTTCGGAATTCCGAATCGGGATTCCGTTGCGAGATTCCGTTACGTGATTACGTCTGTGTGTGGCCGGCCTTACACTAAAAAAAGAAATAGCAATAAGCCGTAACGTCACTCAAGGACATTTTTTCTATCTTCACTATGACACTAGCCGTGCAATCTTCATTGGGGGTATAAGCTTCTTGGATTCAACAATGGGGAGGCGAAGGCAAAGCGAATCACAGATGGCGCTTCAGTCTTTGGACTTTTTGTCAGTTTGAGGTTATATTGTCTTGACTGTGTATTACGTGGTTTTACTTTCTTAGGCCGGCCACACACAGACGTAATCACGTAACGGAATTCCGAACGTAATTTCGACAATGTATGAAGATTCCGTACGGAAAAAACACGTTTGTGTGTGGCAGCCCATAGATTTTGTATGCAGCTGCTGCGTTCGGAATCACGTACGTACGGAATTCCGTTGCGTGATTTCGTCTGTGTGTGGCCGGCCTTAGAGTATATTTTTTACGGTTTTGCGTACAATAAGACAAGACGCCACCTATCGGAATAAAATTGCGCTTTTCCTCCACATTTAATTTTCTTGTCAATCATTGAGCGATCGTTTGCACCGCACGCGCTTTTTAGGCGATGGCTACACGCTCAGTAAATACTGTGGGCCAGCGCCATAGAGTAAATTTCAACCATGGAAAGTCATTTGTATGGAATGTTCAATATTTTACTTTCCATGGTTAAAATTTACTCTATTGCGTTGCGCTGGACCACAGTATTTACTGAGCTGGTAGTATGTCGCGTGCAGCTAACACGACTACTCGTGTGACATAAAGTGAGTCATTGACTTTATCTTGATTTTTGTCGCTATGGTTAGCACAACTATACGAAAAGCAATATCCGTGTCACTTTTTGACATGAAAAGACGACAGTTTGTCGTCGAGGTATTCAGGCATGCGACTGACGCGACGTAGCAGTAAAATCAATTGATGTGTGATTATTACCGGCATAATGGCCTATTTCTTTGTAACTAATGAGGAAATATACAATAGGAAGATACAGCGCCGACATATAAGAGAAAAATCGACATTTATGACGCAAAAAAATAGAACAATGAAGGCTGGAATAAGCGATAAAAAGAAACAATATATTGTTCATTTAATTTCCGTAAACACGTTCATTTTCTGATATTACCAATAAAATAGATACCTCCCTATGTATTATTTTACTCAAAGAGTAAAATAATACATAGGGAAAAGAGCACCCACTCGTGGCAATTTTTTGAAACACCGATTTGAACTACTAACTCAGTGCGGAACTACTAACGTAAAATTATAATCACTAAAAATGTGTTTTTTGTTTCTTATATATACATATATAATATATTTAATAATATTAATAAAAAGGATAAATCAAAGTAAAAAAACACCTAAAACCATAGAAATAGAATGTCAAAGAACAACAATGTCAATAAACAGGTGATCCGAAAACGAATGCATACATTTTATATGAGATACGTAAAATATGACTTAGATTCATAAAATATGACTATATATGGCAAAGGAAATTAATAAACTATGTTCCATACTGTTTTCTTCGTCGATAAACGAATAAATGTAGAGAAATTTGGTTTTAGAGAAATGTGTGGCAATATCTTATTTACCTGTGAAAAGTGTGATTACTTGGATTGTTTCTTTTTGTCACATCACAATTACTTAGATCACAAGACACCATGGCTCCACGATACCTTTATTTTAAATTCTAATTAAGATTAACAAATATTTTAAACAAACTGTGATTGCTCATTTGCTAGGCGGGACGCTAGGGGCTCTTACTGTAAAAAATGTTGGCACATGTCACTTGATCCTTTGTCTCTTTTTTATATAGACCGTGTCTGTATGATGTTGACTTCTCTTTTCCACGCTTTGTTGGTCTTCTTGAGCGCAGCGAAAATTTTTCTATGTCTATGCCTAAAACAAAAATGTGACCTTTGGTTGACTTGAACATAGTGTTCACCGATCGTTAGTATGTAGTGTAATCCACTACGGTACTGGGTCTTCAAGTCAAGTGTCGAATTTTATCATTATATTGTATTCGTACCATGACCATTCTCAAAACATTTTCATTTTTTTAAACTATTTTGTTTTAAATTACTTTATACTGGGTATAAAGTAATTTAAAACAAAATAGTATTTAAAAATACTACCTTCATTGTATGAGGATAGTTTCGAAGAAGTGAAAATCTAATTTGCTGAGAAGACTTTTATTTTCCTTTTCACTTGTAATCTTGAATGTATAACTCTTAAAATTATATGACACACGATGACTTAGCTTAGGCAACTGTTCGCTTCCGAGTCTCTCGATCAACTGCCGGATTGCCGAGGAATTCTGCAGCTCGTAGCTAAACCGTTTCGCGCCATTTAGTAAAAATGGCGGGAAACATGGAAAGTAAGCGCCAAGCACGCCCATTGGTCGGGCAAATTTTAGTGGAAAAATGACCGTACTATTGACTTTATGATAAAGAAATGTAATAATGCTTACAGCTCGGCCATCCTGCTTGAAGCGAGACCCTTCGCTTATCAATATAAATCGCTTTTATTACAAATATTTTGTCTTACATAATGTTAGTAACACACAATAATTATTAATCGATCCAGTTTCATTGTATTTTCATACCGTAATTCTATAGACACAATGATTACAGTAATATAGAGAAACAAAAATACTAAAAATCAGATAAGTAGACTAATAAAATAAGTAAGTAGGTAAGTTATTAAAACTAATGAACTAAATATAAACTGGTCACTGCAATAGTGAAAACATTACCTATAGTAATTTTTAATTTCACTAAAATCGAATAAATTAAGTTCGCAATTACAATAGTTTATACAGTTAATTGTTATTATTTGCTTCACTATAATTGATAACTAACACACACACTATTTACAAAATTATGATAAGCACACTATTTACGAAGTTATGATAAACACACTATTTACAAAGTAATGATAAGCATATTATTTACAAAGTTATGATAAGCACACTATTTTCAAACCTATAACTAAAACAGTTAATCATCCTCATCACTAATTTCTATATCTCTATTAAAGCTAGTCCAAGGTTGCATTTTGTCGATAGCTACTACATTTTCATATCGTCTACCCTGCTTACGAGTAAGAGGGGTATCTTCAATAAGATATCTGTCATTTGGAAGCACTTTTACTATACGATAAGGGCCTTGATATTTATTTACTAATTTCTGAGACTTGCCGTCATGTGGAACTTGTCTTTCCACTCTAACTAAATCCCCCTCTGTATACCTCGTGGCTGGTTTTCTATGTTTATTAAATCTTTCAGCGTCTTTAGCCTGTTGTTCCTTAATATTTTCGCTGGCCTTTTCACGTATGTCTACTAGCTCTTCTAGGTTCGGGATGTTAGATGTATCATATATTACCTCACTCAGAATGCCTTGAGACCTACTGGTAATATTGAACCCAAAAAGTAACTCCGAAGGGCTCTTCTTAGTAGTTTTATGTGTAGTCGTATTAAGGCCTAATTGGATATCAGAAATATGTTCGTCCCAATTTTTCTCATCATCTCGATGCGAGGAGGTTGATAACGCATCAAGAATAGTTCTGTTAAACCTTTCTACCTGCCCATTAGCTCTAGGTGTTGCGACAGCATTTTCTATGTGTTTAATGCCGAAAGTCGAAGTAAAATCTTTGAACGTTTTACTGGTAAAAGATGAGCCCTTGTCTGTGATCAGGCGTGAAGGCACGCCAAAGAAACTTATAAACAATTTTATTGCCCGTATTGTAGTAGTGGATTTCGTGTCTCTAACTGGGATTATATTTACAAATTTAGTAAACCCGTCTACTATAACTAATAAATAGCAGTTGCCTTTCTTGCTTTTTATGAAAGGCCCAAGGTGGTCTGCATGAAGGGTATGGAATGGTTTTGTAATTTTTTCTATTGGATGAAGTTCACCTTCCCTTTTTCCACCTGGTATTTTGTGGTGAGCACACTCTAAACAAGAAGATACGTATTTTTTTGTAAAACGACGCATTTTAGCAAACCAATAGTGTTTCTTGATTCTTTCGAGCGTTTTGTCAAAACCACAATGTCCTACATCGTCGTGATTTTTTTTCACGATTTGCCAACGGACTCCTTTAGGCACTAACCACTTAAGCTCCCCATCAACTATACGATACACGCGATCATTTTTAAGTTTATAGTTTGCACAGTAGTCAGTCACTTTTTCGGAGTCTGGATCGCTCAAAACGTCCTTGTTCCTTTTAACTTCTTCGTCTGTGCATTGAACGGTGCTTATCCAGTCTTGCCCGAGGTTTTCTACGGAAAGTGAATCAAGAGTGTTGCTTTCCGCTTCCACCAATTCAATTGGATTGCGGCTCAATGCGTCGACGTGAGTCATCCTGGATCCTGGTCTATATTCTATTGAGCAATCATATTCCTGGAGCTGCACCCACCATCGAGCAACTCGTGGTATAATGTCTCGTTTAGTCATAGTATATCTCAATGCATTGCAATCGGTGAGGATCTTAAATGGGACGCCAAGTAAATAAACACGGAATCGACTAAGGGATGCAACGACAGCCAGGGTCTCAAGCTCGTAAGAATGTAATTTGCGTTCGTCAGGCGTAGTTTTACGACTGAAATAAATGCTTGGACATATAATAAATAAATGCTTGGACAATTTCACACAGCGCCATCTAGCCCCAAACTAAGCAAAGCTTGTAATATGGGTGCTAGACAACTGATATACTACTTATATATTATTAAATATATACTTATTATACATAGCACAGATAATATATACATAGTTACACCCAGACCCGTCACTGAAATTAAAATTCATCATTTAAATTTCTGCGCGGCCGGGAATCGAACCCGGGACCTCTTGCGTGGTAGGCGGCATGTTGACCACTGCACCACTCAGGTCGTCAAATACGACACTGGTTGAAAAACCCCTTCGGCATTGGATTGCATCAGAATCCCTGCAAGACCTTCTTTACTAGCATCGGTATGCAGTTGAGTTTCCGCGTTAGGGTTGTACAACATCAACAGAGGTCGTCTAGTTAGTAAAGCTTTGATTTTGTCAAAAGCTTCTTGCTGAGTTACTCCCCATAGCCATGGAACATTTTTTTTCAAAAGGTCAGTGAGTGGTGCTGTTATTACAGCGTACCCCTTTATAAATCGTCTAAAAAATCCAGACAAGCCCAAAAACTGCCTTAGTTCGTGCTGATTACATGGTTCAGCAAACTTAGAGACCGCTTCAGACTTTCTGGCCCCTGGACGGATTCCATCGGCATTGATTTCAAAGCCAAGAAAGTCTAAGGTGTTTTGGAAGAAATTGCATTTGCTTAGTTTAAGCGTTAGCCCCCCTTCACGGAGCAAGTTAAAGACTTCTTCTAACCTTTGCAGACCTTCAGAGAAGCTCTTTGATGGGATTAAGATATCATCCATGTACACAATTGCGTATTTAATTTTGGCTTCTTGTAAAATTTTGTTAATGGTCCTCTGAAATACAGAAGGGGCATTGACCAGCCCGAAAGGCATGCGGTTATATTCAAATTGGCCATCGGGAGTTACGAATGCTGTTTTTGATCGGGACTCCTCTGATATTGGTATCTGATAATAACCAGAGGCCAAATCAAGGGAAGTAAATAAAGTGTTGCCTGACAACTGATCAAGCTGGTCTTCAATACGAGGTAAAGGATAGTGGTCCTTTTTCGTCTTACGATTCAATGCCCTATAATCGACGCAAAGGCGTTTTTCGCCAGTTTTCTTTTGCACCAAGACTATAGGACTTGCGTAAGGCGAGGAAGACTCTCTAACTATCTTATTATCTAGCATTTCTTGGACCATGTTTCTAACTAACGCTCGCTCGGATAATGATAATCGATATGGTCTGTATACAACTGGTTGCATATCTTCCAGTTCTATTACCATTTCTGTAACATTTGTAAGCCCCAGATCACTTAGGCCACAAGAGAAACAATCGCCGTGCCGTGAAAGTAATCTTTGTAATTCCAGTTTTTCATCATTTGTTAGAGAATTTCCACAATTAATATTACTGTCTAGTTCAGCCTCACTAAACTGAATGCTAAATGATTCAAGATAATGGCAGTCATGAGAAGTTTTTTTTAAATGAAGCACGAGTCAAAAGGAAACCTTCAAAAAAAGTTATGTTACGAGAAGCAACATTATACACCAAAAGAATGCTTTCACCGTTTTTAACTTGGTATTGGCCAGGCTGTAAGTAGTACTCGTTACCTTCGGGACCTCTTAGTGACCCATTAACTAACAGGTATCCATTGAGGTTGTTATTTGGGGCTTTAACAGGGATGCACCTAGTGCAATTCCCTGGTACGTTTATTTCTTTCGTTACGGTTAGCTGAACTTTATCATTTGAAACTCTTTCAAAGATTAATTCTGTCGGCGTCTTGGTTATTATAATATCAGGTTTTTCCGTAAACGAATGCCCTAATAAGATTGGCTGTTGCACAACATAATCTTCAACAACGTACAAGTCAATAGTTTCTTTAATACTTTGAACTTCAACCGTACCTGTAGCCAACCCTATTGGTGCAACCAAATTAGCTCCTATACCCCTCAGCACAGGTAAACATTTAGGAATTGTAACATTGAGTCCTAGTTCCTTTGCTTTACTTTCCTGTATAAGTGAGCATTGACTACCTAAATCGACATGGCATTTAACTACAACATCATTCACCTTTACATTTATGATATACTTATTATTAGTGTTATCAATGTTCAGCTTGGCTACTTGTTTAACGTTATCGTTACTACCTTGTCCTAATTGTTTATGCTGATTCTGACTATGTTTAAATCTAAAACAGTGCTCTTGTAAGTGTCCCATCTTATCACAATAAGTACATTTCACAGGTGGCTTATTACATTTCAAACTACGATGACCAATTTCGCTACAGTTATAGCATTTAACAGCAATTGCTGAACTATCTCTCGATAGGCTTGCCCTAGCTGATAAAATTCTACGATCGTTACGAGGCCGCGAGGACAGATCCGTTGGATTTCTATCCCTGACTTGAGCTACTTTTACAGTCTTAAAATATTTTAATACCTGTTCTGGTTCATTGAATTGTGCGGCTTGAGCACCTACTCTTACGGCCCTATCTTCTACGCCATAAAGTATACAATCAACGGCTTGTTTCCCGTATATTCTACATCGGTTCAAAAGGTTTACCTTACTATAGTAATAGTGCTCCAAAGACTCCATATCTCACCCTTTTAGCTAACATCTCTGTCAGGAGCTCAGCATAATCCTCTCTGCACGGGAAAGACTCGATAAGTTTTCTTTTCCATTCTACCCAAGTAAACAAAAGGGATGGTAATCCCTGATACCATAATTTAGCAACACCGGTTAATTTTGGTAACGCATAATGAATGGTTTCTTTATCATCCCACCCGTATATTTCGGCACATTCTTCTACTTTAGTTAGCCAAGTTAAGATAGTTTGCTCCTTTAACATAGGGTCAAATTCGGGAATGACATTTTTGTTAAATGAAAGCTTAGGTTTATCTGAGCTCCTGACTTTGTCAAGTAATGATAAGAACTTATCAAACATAGCAGTTTCGTTCTCTCTACTATTAGCCCTAGACATTCGTCGCCGTTTCGACGGACGGTAGTCATCAGAATCTTCTGATGACGAACTAAGTCGCCTTCTCACCTTCGTACGTCTTTGAATACCTTCAGTAATGTCGCGGGACTCCGTCGCGTGGGGCTCCGTCGCGTAATGGCGATGATGTTGATCATGTGCACCAAGTATCGGACTTCGACAGTTATTAGTAACATCAACGCCTGAACCTCGCCCTATACCAGGTACTCCTAGGCCCAGACCTTGCTCCTTACCGGGTACTCCTAGGACTGGACCTCGACCTCCACCAGGTGCTCCTAGGCCCGGACCTCGCTCGACCCTCATGGGATACTCCTAGGTCCAGACCTCGACCCTTACCAGGTACTCCTAGGTCCAGTCCTCGACCCACATCGGGTACTCCTAGGTCTAGACCTCGACCCGTACCAGGTACTCCTAGGCCCAGACCTCGACCCTCGCCCAGCACTCCTAGGCGTAGACCTCGACCCGTACCAGGTGCTCCTAGGTCCAGACCTCTACTCATAGTTCGTTCGCCTCGGCTGGTTCCTTCAGTGTATTTGTCCATGTCTGAAACTGACATTGCTTTGCTTAGCAATTATCCTATCTTATGTATCATTACGCAAATTGCGAGGGTATTAAAAAGTACATTATATCTAGTATGAAATTTTACACCCTAGAAAGTAGCTCTGGCATGGTGTGTAATCACATATACAACTACATGCAAGCCCAGGGAGTAGCCCTGGCAGTTTACATACAGAAGTATTGAGATTAAAATCAGATAACTTAATCACTAAATTAAAACTTTACACATCCCCGGAGAGTAGCCCCGGCATGATGTGTAATTAACCAACAACTACACGCAATCCCAAGGAGTAGCCTTGGCAGATTACATGCAGAGGTAATGAAATTAAAATAAAAATAGCTTAAAATTATTGAATTAAAATTTTACACATCCCTGGAGAGTAGCCCCGGCATGATGTGTAATTAACCAACAACTACATGCAATCCCAAGGAGTAGCCTTGGCAGATTACATGCAGAGGTATTGGAATAAAAATAAAAATAGCCTTAATTCCCTAATTTAAAATTTTACACATCCCCGAAGAGTAGCCCCGGCATAATATGTAATTAACCAACAACTACATGCAATCCCAAGGAGTAGCCTTGGCAGATTACTTGCAGAGGTATCGAAATTAAAAATAGCTTAAAATCACTAAATTAAAATTGTACACATCCCCGGAGGGTAGCTCCGGCATGATGTGTAATTAACCAACAACTACATGCAATCCCAAGGAGTAGCCTTGGCAGATTACATGCAGAAGTATTGAAATCAAATAAAAATAGCTTAAATTCACTAAATTAAAATTTTACACATCCCCGAAGAGTAGCCCCGGCATGATGTGTAATTAACCAACAACTACACGCAATCCCAAGGAGTAGCCTTGGCAGATTACATGCAGAGGTAATGAAATAAAAATAAAAATAGCTCAAAATTACTGAATTAAAATTTTACACATCACCGGAGAGTAGCCCCGGCATGATGTGTAATTAACCAACAACTACATGCAATCCCAAGGAGTAGCCTTGGCAGATTACATGCAGAGGTATTGGAATTAAAATAAAAATAGCTCATATTCCCTAATTTAAAATTTTACACATCCCTGGAGAGTAGCCCCGGCATGGTGTGTAATTAACCAACAACTACATGCAATCCCAAGGAGTAGCCTTGGCAGATTACATGCAGAAGTATTGAAATCAAAATAAAAATAGCTTAAATTCACTAAATTAAAATTTCACACATCCCCGGAGAGTAGCCCCGGCATGATGTGTAATTAACCAACAACTACATGCAATCCCAAGGAGTAGCCTTGGCAGATTACATGCAGAGGTATTGGAATAAAAATAAAAATAGCTTAAATTCCCTAATTTAAAATTTTACACATCCCCGGAGAGTAGCCCCGGCATGATGTGTAATTAACCAACAACTACATGCAATCCCAAGGAGTAGCCTTGGCAGATTACATGCAGAGGTATCGAAATTAAAAATAGCTTAAAATCACTAAATTAAAATTGTACACATCCCGGAGGGTAGCTCCGGCATGATGTGTAATTAACCAACAACTACATGCAATCCCAAGGAGTAGCCTTGGCAGATTACATGCAGAAGTATTGAAATTAAAATAAAAATAGCTTAAATTCTCTAAATTAAAATTTTACACGTTCACTTCAAGATTGATAAAAAAAAATGGAGAGAAAAAAAAACCGTTGCATAAAAATGAAAAATAAATAAATTATAATACAAGGTATAGGGCAGATAACTAGCCTACGCCTTATAAAATTACTTTGTAATTATAAAATTACAAAAAGAAAAGATGAGAAAAAAAAATGGTAGGTACTTGTGTGAAAATAACATTATTCAACGGTTTCTTTTCTTATTGAAAGTGATTTACAGATTAGCGTAAAAGATTCAACTTACGTTTATAGCAGGCGTGGCGAGAATATTAGAATATTCTCGATCGATGCCACTTCTGAAACTATGAGGATAGTTTCGAAGAAGTGAAAATCTAATTTGCTGAGAAGACTTTTATTTTCCTTTTCACTTGTAATCTTGAATGTATAACTCTTAAAATTATATGACACACGATGACTTAGCTTAGGCAACTGTTCGCTTCCGAGTCTCTCGATCAACTGCCGGATTGCCGAGGAATTCTGCAGCTCGTAGCTAAACCGTTTCGCGCCATTTAGTAAAAATGGCGGGAAACATGGAAAGTAAGCGCCAAGCACGCCCATTGGTCGGGCAAATTTTAGTGGAAAAATGACCGTACTATTGACTTTATGATAAAGAAATGTAATAATGCTTACAATTGTTCTGTCTTCTTTATTTACATTTTAATTTATTTTGAATATTCTATAATACGACTGCAGAGACATCTTTTGGCAAATTTGAAGACTTGGTTGTGGAAAGTTGATGGTTAAATACAGAGATGACGCTACTTTTTAAGAGCTACGTCGAGATAGCCATGTCGCGTAGCATCACCGTCGCATAGCACCGGTGATTTTCTCACTCTGTAAAGTTGTGCTACGAAAAGTGACAAACGTTTGTCAAGTCGCGAGAAACCTTTGTCGAGTCACGGTCACGGTCTATGTCACTTTATTAGTTGTGCTAGTCGTGCAGATCACCGTATCTTTACCTTAAATCGCTAGTTTGGTTGGGCGTGCGTTGATATTACTTCAACGCACGCCCAACCAAACTAGCGATGTATGTTAAAGATACGGTGATCTGCCTTTCTATTGTCTAATTTAAAAATCTATCGCAATCGCTTTCAGGATGTAACACATTGAAGCTTCTTTTTGGAACAAATAAAAACTTACCAAAGAAATGCGTCACATCCATCTGTCAAACAAAAGCGATAGATTTTTTGAATTAGATAATGGGGAATGTCCGAAAAAAATAAAAATGGCTGAATATTTTTTTATAGGTAATAAGCTCCCTTAGTTTTACAAAAAAGTTTCAGAATTTTCGGTTGCGTGAATTTTTTTTAATAAATTAAAGTCTCTTCGACTTCACAAATGTACGAAAGTAACAGCAGAATGGCGATTATACCTTTGCCACCACCTGCCACAACCACAGCAAATATTAAAAAAAAAAGTTTTGACATTTTGTGTTGAACTTTTTTTTCTGAGTTTTTTGGCGCCATTTGTCAAGTTCGGTTCGGTGTGTCTATTTTAATTATTTGCAAATTGATTCATAGTGGATATTGTGTCTTAAAATTGGTGCAGTTTTGTGGTACAAGTGTCTACGCAACTGAACAATGTGTGGGATAATTGAAATAGGCGCGATCTTGGTTGTGTGAAGCCGAGACTTTTATTGTAGTGATGGCTACCTCGGCTGACCTTATGGAGTAAACTGTCTTGATTATACTTGGTGTCAAATGCTCCAAGCAGCATTGGAATGGGGTTGGCCAAAGACTTTATTCACATAGAAATCTTTGGGGTTGGCTTTAGAAATGCGTCGGTTGATTTTGGATTTGAAATATATCGCATTTTGTAGAGTTTTGAAAGGCCTTTCAAATGATACTATACTCTCGGCGAGGAAATTTTTATTTTTATTATTATTCTAGTGTTTTTGAAAAAACCAAAGTTTTGTATGACGAAATGTCAACATTGCGTACTTTGCGTGGAACGGAACACGGAACACGTTTACACATTTTTTATTTGTGTTTGACAGTTTGCGCGTATTTCCGTTTCCATTTATGCGAGGCGCGAATTTTCATTTCTGTATTTGTGAAATTTGGATGTGTATTCATTTAATGTCGGCGCACTAGATTGGTAGCACTGCTAAATTGTTGCGATGGTGACCAAAGACCGCAGGTCACGTGATAGGTGCGAGGAGCGTAGCGACGAGCATGTTAGGTTGACATTAACCCAGCGTGCGAGCCGAGCGAGCGAAGCGAGCGTGCCGCGGCAGCGGCCGGCGAAGCGCCAGAAACGACTTTTTTACGTGTGAAATTTTGTACGTACGTCCGAAAGTCGTGCCCCCCGACACCACGTGGTACTAATCTGCCCTATCCCTAGAGTGTTTTTATAAGCCGCGGAGGCGCCGAGGGACGGCAGGACCGCGGAGCCGTGACAGAAAGAATTTAGATGTAAGAAAAGTGGTGTTTTGAGATTAGGATTTTTAAAATCATATATCTCAGTAATTATTAATTTCCTCGCAGCGGGAGTGGCACTGGGGGGTTTCCCACACCCCCCCCTCACCCCTCCTATCTATCTCAATCCTCATTTCAATCGGCCCATTTGTAAAGATTACCCCAAAAAATACTTCCAAGAGGAAAGTAGATTGCCAAAACAAAAATAAGTAGAAGAAGAACTTTTTTTTAATACCATGTTGTGGTTGTGACCAAGTTGTGACAGGTGGTGGCAAAGGTATAATCTCCATTCTGCTGTTACTTTCGTATATTTGTAAAGTCGAAGAGACTTTATTTTTTATTTTTATTTTTACGCAACCGATAATTCTCATTTTTTTTTCTATTTCTCAATCTAGAAATAATCTAATTCTCAATCTTAAAGATAAATGTGCCCCGGGTCTGGATGAGTTCTCTGGTGTTCTTATAAAGCACATAAGGAAAAACATTGTGGTTCCCCTCACTCATATCTTCAATCTCAGTGTCTCAACTGGGATTTTTCCAGAGGTATGGAAAACAGCTGTAGTGACACCTGTCCATAAAGGAGGCAGTACAAGTGATCCTAGCAATTATCGGCCGATTGCTCTGCTGAGTATTTTTTCGAAGCTCTTAGAAGAAGGAAAGTCACCTGGACATGACAATCTGAGCATCGAGCACCTTAAACACGCTGGCCCTCATTTACCCAGAGTTCTAGCAAAGTTTTATGCATTATGTGTGAATCACTCTTACCTGCCTGCTGAAATGACAAGAACTGTGGTGGTGCCAATTTTGAAGTGCAAAACTGGTGATATTAGCGACAAATCTAACTATAGACCGATCTCTTTGGCAACGGTTGTAGCTAAGGTTCTTGACGGTTTGCTTAATGCTGAGCTCGATAAACACCTGCATATCCACGATATTCAATTTGGTTTCAAATCTGGACTCTCTACAGAGACGGCTATTTTATCTTTAAAGCAAACCGTCAAGTACTATACGGCTCGGAAAACAAATGTATATGCCTGTTTTTTGGATTTGTCAAAAGCGTTTGACCCGGGGGCTAATTGTCTAATTTTAAAAATCTATCGCAATCGCTTTCGTTTGACAGATGGATGTGACACATTGCTGCATTTCTTTGGTTAGTTTTCATTTGTGACAAAAAGAAGCTTCAATGTGTTACATCCTGAAAGCGATTGCGATAGATTTTAAAATTAGACAATAGAAAGGCTGGTCTGTTATGACATCCTATGGCAAAAACTAAATAGTACCTCAATGCCAAGCGAACTTGTAAACCTATTTAAGTACTGGTATGAAAACCAGGTCAACGTTGTTCGCTGGACGACTGCATATTCGGATCCATACAAGATGGAGTGCGGGGCCTGACCTCACCTAAGCTCTTCAACCTTTATGTGAACGCCCTTTTGGAGGAGCTCAGCAGCACTCACGTCGGATGTTATATTGATGACGTTTGTCTTAACAATATCAGTTATGCTGATGATATGGTGCTGCTGAGTGCTTCTATATGTGGGTTGCGTAAGTTGTTATCAATTTGTGAGCGATATGCAGCTAATCATGGCCTGGTGTATAACTCTAAAAAGAGTGAATGTATGGTCTTTCGGGCCAGCGGTAAGTGCCTAGACAACATTCCTGCGGTCAAACTGGTCGACTCGCCGCTTAAATGGGTTGATAGTTTTAAATATCTTGGACACCTGGTTGCCGCTGACCTGAAAGATGATGCAGACATAGAAAGGGAGCGCAGGGCGCTGTCTGTTAGGGCAAACATGATCGCACGCCGTTTCGCTCGTTGTTCGGAGGGCGTCAAAATTACCCTTTTTAGGGCATTTTGTACGTCCTTCTACACGAGCAGTTTGTGGATAGACTACACAAAGAAACAGTACAGCGCCTTGCGCGTGCAATATAATAATGCTTTTAGGGTGCTGTTAGGGTTGCCGCGATTTTGTAGTGCATCGGGGATGTTTGCTGAATACGGCGTGGATTGTTTTTATGCCACCATGCGTAAGCGGTATGCATCTCTGGTGCGCAGGGTTCGTGCCAGCACTAACGGCATCCTGAAAACATTTTCGAATCGTTTTGACTGTCACTATATGAATCATGCTGCTATGGTTCATGTAGTGACTACATAAACAGAACATGAATTGGAAATAATAATTAATTTAATGAATTGATATTAATTAATTAATTTAATGAATTGAATTTAATAATTTTGTACTAACCTAGCTTTAAATCACATTGTTACTAACCATAATGAGACTCTGTTTCTCGAGTAAATAAATAAATTATTATAAAATTATTAGAGAAAGTGGTAAATACGCGCTTGATGCAATTCCTCGAGTCAAATAACATCCTATCTCCTGACCAATATGGTTTCCGACGGGGCAGGTCCACTGATCAGGCGGTTACTCGTTTGACCGAGACTGTGGCCTCATGTCTCGATGAAAACAAAAAATGTGTTGGTGTTTTTCTGGATTTGTCGAAGGCGTTCGACACTGTCTCTTTTCCCATTCTCCTGAGAAAACTTGAGATGATCGGAGTGAGGGGCATTTGTCTTGAATGGTTTCGCAGTTATCTCCAACACAGGTATCAGCGTACCAGGGTTGGCTCCTTCATCAGTAATCTTTCAGAACCCTCTTACGGTGTGCCCCAGGGCAGTATCCTTGGACCAACACTCTTCATCATTTATCTAAACGATCTTTCTACGCTAAAACTGGTAAATGCTCATGTTATAAACTATGCTGATGATACATGCATCTTGTTTTACGACGATACTTGGAACGGAGTGCTTCAGATGGCTCGGGCTGGTCTTGGGGCAATCACCTCGTGGTTTAACAGCAATCTTTTAACGCTTAACGCTAGCAAGACAAACTTTGTTTGTTTCCATAAGACCGCCTCTTCATCTCCTCCTGCCGATTTCTATCTTGCTGTTCACACATGCTCTACGAATTCTTCACCTCCAAATGGTCCTCCCACAGATGTGTGTAGTTGCGTAAAATTACAAAAAGTTAGTCGAACCTAATATTTAGGTGTCCTGATTGACGAAAAACTTTCATTTAGGGACCATGTAGCCGCTTTATCAAGGAAAGTTCGAAAATTCATTTATATCATGCGTCTCCTACGTGACGTTGCGACGTGGAAACTTCTTAAGACAGTCTACACTACCTTATGTGAATCCGTTTTGTCATACTGCATACTGGCATGGGGAGGAGCAGCCACTACCCATCTTATCACACTGGAACGAGCCCAACGCGCAATTCTCAAAACTATGTTGAGAAAGCCAACTCGTTTCCCCACCGATTCTTTATACCAGGAATCAAAAGTTCTCAGTGTCAGGAGGTTGTACCTGCTTAATATTACAATCAAGGCCCACCATGAATTATTAAACTCTGACCTTCATCGGATCATGTTGAATAAGCGCACGGTTAGACTCCCAATCCCTCAAGTAAACATCACATTTGCCTCACGTTTTAACACCTACAGGAAGCCCTATATCTACAACAGAATAAATAGTTTTTGCAATATTCTAAATTTGGGCACCCAGGAAGCTAAAAACAAACTCAAATCTGAACTACTGAACTGGAACTATCGTGATTCGGAGGACTTATTAGTATGTTTAAAATATCAATTTATAATTAACAAATCGCCAAAAACTTAGCAATCTTCTATAATAGTACGTATTACTTTTAATGACAGACACTGGCTTGTAACTTATTAAAATATTTGGATCGGAAATTAACAATTGTCATATTTTTAAATTAATTAAGAAATTTATTACTCTTTTCATTAAATTTTTTTAGGCAATGTTGCTGTAGGTACCGCTACATCTAGACCGGATAATTCATATAAGATTACCTCGATACAGGCTAAGCCTAGTGTGGAATTTTAGTTTTAAGAATCCTACATGTAATCAATTTTGAAATAAAGAATTTATCTTATCTTATCTATTACTAAAGGAGCTTATTCGTACCTTTAAAAAAATATTCAGCCAAATTGATTTTTTTCGGACATTCCCATTAGCCTTAGAGCGTTCTGTATGCTCTAAGCCATTAGCCCCCGGGGGGGCTTTCACTGCGATGAAGCATCGAAAATGAACGAAAAATGAATCGTCTAAATCTGCATTATTCTTATTAGTCTGTGTGCAATGACAATTCACTCAAACAAATCACGAGAATCACTGTGAGGATAAAATAAAATTAAAAACACTAATAACTACACAATGTTTCGATTACCATACGGTGAAAGAGTCGATCCTATGGAAGAAAAGCGCCAGGCTCGTGAAAATACTATAAATAGCGTCATTACATTTTGTGTCCTATGTGCGGCTATAAAAGTTGGTAAGTTATCATTTTCATTTACTTTAATACTTTTCAATGCCCCGAAGACGACCCTCCGATCTACTTTCTTTTATAAATTATGTGCATTGCACTGGTGCCTATATCCCGAATCTCAATAAATAATGGGGAACTGGCAGCGTAAGCGTGACATGGTATATATTTTAGGTTAGAATTTGACCAATACATGGAAACTACGAAAGTCGCTTTCAACTAACTTTGATAATACATTTCTCATGTGAACTGTTTTCACTTTAGTTGGGTTTGGTATTCATTTGGCGAAAGCGATTAGAGCAGCTATTGCTGCCAGGTCTACAGCATGTAGTTGTGATCCCTGTGGTCGTTCCTAGATCTAGCAAGTTTGCTCGCAACCTTTCTGTTGTGGTTAGTACTTCTGTAATTTCTTAATATAGTGTGCACGCCACCATCGTTGTGAATACCAATTGTAGGTCTTTTTGACAACATTGGAAAGCAAGTAGAAAGTTTTCAGAGTTCTATTATTTACTCAAAGCCACTAATTGTAATTGTAGTGTATTTAAACTAGTTATTGTAAAACGATTTATCCCAGCTGTCACAACCTGAACTGAAATGCACATGGTTAATTGGTCTGTGAGATGTTACTGACAGGGTCATTGAAATTTTTGAGAATTTACTAAATGTTTGGTGATATAATTTGACCGTAAGTGCTGTATCGTGCCTTGGGTAGTGAAAGACGTGGCAGGGGGAGAGTAAGCAGCGATAGACATACGTGCAAAAGGGAAAAGATGAAGCAGTTTTGCCCCGCCCCCACCGCATACTTAGCCAAGGTGCGGCATTGCTCTTGTGACCAGACTATAATAATTCAAATCCTTTTCAATTAATAAAAGTTTATCTTTTTCAGCACCTCTTATTTTGGAACATGGTGGCTTCTAAGAAGAGACAATCGAATACAAATACATTACAAACTAAAATGTAATGACAAAAATTATTAGTTTTTCTCAAAAGGAAACAAATGTATGTTAATTAATGCATAGAGATTAAATTTATTGTACCAAATACCTTAAGACTTCTTATTTATTTTTGATGCTCACTCGTGGGACTTACCCTAGCAAAGATTTACCTGATTTATTAGGGTTCCGTAGCCTAATGGCAAAAAACGGAACCTTTATAGATTCGTCATATCTGTCTGTCTGTCCGTCTATCTGTATGTGTGTCACAGCCACTTTATTCCGAAACTATTAAGATTACACCATAGAAACTAGGTGGTAGATGTATTTGTAAAAAGCTTTATGATATTTACACAAAAATAAAAAAGATACAGAAGATACGATAAAAAGATACAGAGGAAACAGAAAAAAAAATTTCATCAAACCTATATGTGCAGGGTGTCTATAGATAGGTCTTTAAAAATGACATTGAGGTTCCTAAGGGGTATGCAAGCTGGAGGTTTTTCTTGGACTGTTATAAGGTAACTACGGAACCCTATTGCGCGTGATCCCGACACGCACTTGGCCGTGATTTTTTACTATTGGCTATGGCAAGTCATCAGATGGATAAGGTGGATTTTGCCAATCGCAAACCTTCCACAACTCCCACAAAGAAAACAAGTACCTTTGGGTGGTAGATAGGGTTGCCAGAGGGGCGTGGGGGGCGCCTGCCGGCCGTCGCTATCGCTGCAGTAGCGAGCATAATTTTCTCGTGCGAGTTTTAATTTTACAATAACTCTTAAGATATTCAGCTAAACTCTGAGGCTAAACTATACAATATGTTTGGTTAGCGATGTCGGAGCTCTTAAAGGCAAATAATATGATCAATTTTATCGACAAAACCCCCCCACATGTTGGGGTCTATCTCCTCTCCTGTTGGAATGACCGGCATTTTAAATTTGACTTTTTATTTTAGGTGGCCCTGCCGAAAAATATTAATTTCTCCTTTAAAAGTCTTACAGTTATAATAAAAAAACGTTCGACTCAGTGGAAGCCTGGGCTGTTGAGGAAGCGTTAGCGGATTGCCGAGTGGACAGTAGATACATCGACATGATACGTCATCTACAGAAACATGCTACGGCCTGCGTTAGTCTGCATGAAAAAACACCGAAATTTAATCTAGCCAGAGGGGTGAAACAAGGTGACACGATATCTCCCAAACTCTTTACCGCAGCCTTAGAAAATATTTAAGAAATTAAATTGGGATAAGAAAGGAAATAATATTGAGGGGGAGAAGCTGACAAACTTAAGGTTCGCAGAGGATTTGGCTTTGTTTTCTGAAAATGTTTCTGATATGTTGGACATGATCGAAAATTTAAAGGTGGAATCTGAAAAAGTGGGCTTGAAGATGAACCTATCAAAAACAAAGATTATGACAAACATACCCGAGGCAAATGACTGTCAATTTTCGGTTGATATAGTGACGGAATATGTATATCTCGGCCACAAGATTACGCTGGGCAGCACTAATTAGACAGCAGAGGTAGAGATACGGAATACAATATACAAATAAAAAGATATCGCGGAGTAAACTGCCGATAAAACTCAAGGCAAAAATATTTGAAGAGTGCATCATGCCGGTCTTCACATATGGCTCAGAAATCATGTCTCTCACCAAACGATCAGCTGAAAAGTTTAGAATCACGCAAAGGGCGATGGAACGAGCTATGCCACAGAATACATAATAGTACAAGTACAGAAGATCCACTCCGCGAAGTCATTTAAATAAATAGCGACTCTATCCTATACACAATAAAGTGCAATTCAGGTCGCACACCGTTCCCACCCTACAGTTATATTTACCTAGAAGTTGCCTCTCTATCGCGTAGCTCTTATCTCTTCTAACGACTTTAGGGTTTGTTCTTTTAAATAATAATTAAATAATAGGTACTTAATGTACTTAAATGCATTTCAAAAAAACCTAGGCTAGGTACAATCGACGCCACATCAGACTATACATGCGGACTTTGAGGAAATTTGCTTTCTTACGAAATAACATTGTCATTAATAATTAACTTTATTTCGAAAGTAGGTAAGTAAGTACCTACCTGATCTATAAATTATTATTTCAATAAATACCTAGTTGGGTGAAGATTGTTTAGCAAATAAGGCAAGTAAGTAGGTACCTAAGAATAAACGGATACTAAATAATATCTAGGTAGTAGACAAGCACTTTTTACGTTTCGATGTCATTTGGAACTTTTGGAAGTGTGAAAAACGTGAGGTTCGTATATATTAGTATTAAGATGAACGCGGCGAGTGAGTGTAGGTATATCGAAATCGAACTGCTAACAGCCAGCCAACGGCGGCAGCCCTCTGAAATTAGTCCGTCCGGACGGACCCGCTGCCTACTTGTAGCTTCGTACCTAAAGCGCGGAGTGCGCCTAGCCTGGCTATGCTTGGAATTACTTTGCGTGACAGGAAAAGGAATGAATGAACCAGGCGAAAAAGGGGGTTAAAGACGTGGTGCAAGTAATTTCGGAACGTAAGTGGAGTTGGGCGGGTCATGTAGCTCGCATGGATCGAGGACGATGGGCGAGAAGGATCCTTGAATGGAGACCATGGGAAGACAAAAGACCACGAGGCCGCCCTCCAAAACAATTGGTTGACGACTGCAGAGAACAAGCGGGACACAACTGGATGACGGAGGCGCAAGACTGGACCCAGTGGAAGATTTGGGAGAGGCCTATTTCCAGAAATGGACTCAAAGAGGCTCACGATGATGATGATGAGAAAAACTAAAAAAATCACACTAATTTTGGATTAAAATTTACTTAAGTAATTTTTTATGATTTATTAAAGTGGAAAGTTTACATAATATTTTTTTTTACTTGATAGGGGAGGGGATATTATTAGCTTTCGAAAAGTATTTTTTTTAATGTTTATTTATTTTACTTATCTTATATACTAAATTATTACATATAATTGTATGTGCGTCAGCTGGATATTCTAAACACAGTGTGTGTGAGTTTGCTCTAGATACAAAGTCCGAGCTGACGCTACATAACTATAGGACTTTTAAATTCGGAGAAATTAATATTTTTCGGCAGGGCCATCTTAAATAAAAAGTCAATTTAAAATGCCGGTCATTCCCACAGGAGAGGGCTAGACCCCAACATGTGGGGGGGGGGGGCTCCGACATCGCTAACCAAACATATAGTATATTATGTGCATGAAATGTTTAACAAACCTAACAAACGCATTTAATTTGAATATAATAAGGATTAAACTATATCCCGTTTAAATACCTTTCCAATTACTACATTTTTGTGACCATTAAAAAAAGTTAAAATGTCTAGTACGCTATCTTTAAAAGATAAGCCATCGCTTTTTTGTAGACCTAAGGACCTATAAGTAAATAACAGAGAGGAACATTTCCATCATACATTATTTTGTTATAGCTCAAAAGGTTTTTTGCAGTGTTTTCGATGCAAGTTCCGAGTCGGCTTTATTTTTGACAACATCTATAACAAAAATCCCTTGCGTCCTCTTCTGGCTGTCTGTTCGCGAACTGAGTGATTTGTAAAAAAGGTTTAGGTGTATAATAAGTTGAGGTTTTATGTAAAATGGAAGAAATCTGACGATAATACTAGCGATAATATTATATATTACTATACGTGCCAAATAAGAATAGTATCGACAACTTCACGTCACTGGTCAATTTTGTACTGCCAGCAAAAAATCCAATGATCGTTTGCCATGCTGATCGATGCCAGCAAAAATAAAAACCATATTTTTATATATTTTGTTTCTTTTTATGCACATCCTATACATTATGAAGTTATCAAATTCTACCAAGCAATAACAAAATTGTCCAGTGCCGTGAAGTTGTCGATACTATTCTTATATGGCGCGCATAGTACACCTAAACCTTTTTCAGAAGTCACTCTATCAATTGGTGAAAACCGCATGAAAATCAGTTTTTTTGAGTTTATCGCGTACAGACAGAAGCGGCGAAGGACTTTGTTTTATAATAAGTAGCAATTATTAGCACTAGGTAGGACTCGCAAAAGGTCGGATTCTCATGATAGTTACACGCGGTAGACCCGCTATTATTAATTATTATGAATAGGGCGCCCCACTTTGCTTATTGGACACCATCACATACATCGCACAGATTCGTAAAAACGTGTTATGTTATAGAAAACGGCTGGGTTGTAAAGTGACCCAGCCGGGAAACGAATCCGGGACCTCGGAAATGGCGACGCCATGAAAACCGGCGTGCAAACCACTCGACCACGAAGGTCGCCAAGTCTTCATAAAATTAATAATAATTGGAGGTGATCGATCAGGTACTTAAGATATAAGACCAGTGGAGGGGTTAATAATGACAACTGTTTTAATAAATTACACTGAAGTTTATTTCTCATCCTGAATACAATACATATGACCGACGTTGCTCATTTACCCGGCATCACTTTACAACTTTCTTACAACTCACTGAACGTACAATAATGTTATCTCAGAGGTGAACATTTATTTTGCTTTTATTTCCATTTATCTAGTTACAAAATTCTAAAATTTAATAATACAATGAAATTTAAGCAATCTTACAGTTTATCACTAAGTCCATTTAGCATCGAAAATAAACGATCTTGATATTATTAATAAAAAATTGATTTAAGTTCTTCATACATATATAATATTTATATATTTTTACAATTCAACTAAAACACTCACTGCGGAAAGGGGGCAGATCGGGGTGCAATCATACGTCCGAACGAACACTATACATTGTATACATTTGTAAAAAGTATCAAAATCGAGTAAAAGGCCTACAAAAAATTATCTCGAGATACTAATATTCGTTTACGTAGTATAACCTAAAATTGACCTATTTAACACTGGATGCGCCGAGAACGGCGGGTCTAGCGTTAAAGGGTAACGAAGGTAGGTATTTTAACTATTTGGCTTAATTATATTTATAATATGAGATGAGCACGAAACTAAAGCGGTGCGAGCGTGCCCGCCGCGGCGTGAGACGCGTGGCGGGCGCGTGACGGACTCGGGGCGGGCGCGTGGCGGACGCGCGGCGGGCGCGTGGCGGACGCGCGGCGGGCAAGGGCCGGGCCTTAGTCCTCCGCCTCCTCGTCCTCGGACTCCTGCTGCTGCAGCCACGTGAGCCACGTGTTCACCTGCAGTCAAACATGACACATTCTCATTTTAAGGGGCGGTAATAGGAAAACATGGTTTGCGCGGGCCATATCTTTATATAGAAAACGTAAACTTCTAGCCACCAAAAAAATCATACGAAAAGCTAAAGAGTTTACCTAGTTGCTACAAACATTAAACCTCACAGATGATTGTAAAAAAAAAGAGAATATCATGAAAAGCGCTTGTCGCGGGCCATATTTTTGGCGTAAATAATAGCGTAAACGTATTGAATTCTACATCAAAATACACTTTAACGTACTGTGCAGTTGCTCCAATAACTTTTTTTCAAGATAGATAATTGTGCTAAAAATAATGATGAAAAAACAACGAAAAACATCGAAAAAGTGCAGAAGTGAGGTTATTTTCCATACTCTTTACACGTAAAGAAAAAGACAGAGACAAATGATTTCGCGTAACGGAGCCTTAATGTATTCTTTTATAGGTGCGACTGCATTATACGCCCTCGAATCATAAATAGTAGATTATAATATAAGCCAGTAAAAAAGGGATTTTAATTCGAGGGATACAAAGGACTGAGTTGCACGTGACTTTCCTGGTAAATAGCTAAATTCAGCATTAGAAATTTGTTCTCTTAACTATTTCGGAATTAGACGACTACCTTCATAGCTCCTCCTTGATACATCTAGATAGTATACCGGGTGTAACAAGACCCTAAACGAAGCCGAGGTCCACGTATTCTGCCCATCATCAGGACCATTTCTGTTCAAAACTATTGCTGGGAGACGATTTAAATTTTTGGTGTTAAAAAAACATTGCATACATTACCACGCAATGTAACGCGTACAACAGTCCGCGCCTGCAAGTGTTTCCTACACAGCTGAGTGCGGCCGAGTTGAAAGGCAGTATTTATGTGCGCGCTCATGAGATACATTGGGTGATGACGTTTTGAAGTCCTTGTTTATTACGAAATACTTAAAATTTTGATAATGTTTCTTTGGACAACATTTTTGAAATAACGAATAAAATAAGATTTTATAAAAATTTTGAATAATACTTTTTTACTTACTCGTCCTTCAATAACTTCGAAGCTATTAGTTTCCCAGGTATAGTCTAAGACAAAAATGATCCTGATGATGGGCGGAATACGTGGACTTCGGCTTCGATGAGTGTCTTGTTACACCCGTTATGTACACGTTATTGTTTATATAATTGTATTAAACATGAACGTAACGTTATTGTTATTATTCTATTTATAATTCAATAATAACAATAACGTTATGTCACCCTGTGACGTCCTCGCGCCAGCGCAGGAACGCGTCCTCCTCGCTACATCTAGTCCCTAGGTAGTATATGTACAGGAGTGTCGCACACCTGGAATAGCGCCTCGCCCTTGCCGGGGTACGCGTCGGTGACGTCCTCGCGCCAGCGCAGGAACGCGTCCTCCTCGCTACATCTAGTCCCTAGGTAGTATATGTACAGGAGTGTCGCACACCTGGAATAGCGCCTCGCCCTTGCCGGGGTACGCGTCGGTGACGTCCTCGCGCCAGCGCAGGAACGCGTCCTCCTCGCTACATCTAGTCCCTAGGTAGTATATGTACAGGAGTGTCGCACACCTGGAATAGCGCCTCGCCCTTGCCGGGGTACGCGTCGGTGACGTCCTCGCGCCAGCGCAGGAACGCGTCCTCCTCGCTACATCTAGTCCCTAGGTAGTATATGTACAGGAGTGTCGCACACCTGGAATAGCGCCTCGCCCTTGCCGGGGTACGCGTCGGTGACGTCCTCGCGCCAGCGCAGGAACGCGTCCTCCTCGCTACATCTAGTCCCTAGGTAGTATATGTACAGGAGTGTCGCACACCTGGAATAGCGCCTCGCCCTTGCCGGGGTACGCGTCGGTGACGTCCTCGCGCCAGCGCAGGAACGCGTCCTCCTCGCTACATCTAGTCCCTAGGTAGTATATGTACAGGAGTGTCGCACACCTGGAATAGCGCCTCGCCCTTGCCGGGGTACGCGTCGGTGACGTCCTCGCGCCAGCGCAGGAACGCGTCCTCCTCGCTACATCTAGTCCCTAGGTAGTATATGTACAGGAGTGTCGCACACCTGGAATAGCGCCTCGCCCTTGCCGGGGTACGCGTCGGTGACGTCCTCGCGCCAGCGCAGGAACGCGTCCTCCTCGCTACATCTAGTCCCTAGGTAGTATATGTACAGGAGTGTCGCACACCTGGAATAGCGCCTCGCCCTTGCCGGGGTACGCGTCGGTGACGTCCTCGCGCCAGCGCAGGAACGCGTCCTCCTCGCTACATCTAGTCCCTAGGTAGTATATGTACAGGAGTGTCGCACACCTGGAATAGCGCCTCGCCCTTGCCGGGGTACGCGTCGGTGACGTCCTCGCGCCAGCGCAGGAACGCGTCCTCCTCGCTACATCTAGTCCCTAGGTAGTATATGTACAGGAGTGTCGCACACCTGGAATAGCGCCTCGCCCTTGCCGGGGTACGCGTCGGTGACGTCCTCGCGCCAGCGCAGGAACGCGTCCTCCTCGCTACATCTAGTCCCTAGGTAGTATATGTACAGGAGTGTCGCACACCTGGAATAGCGCCTCGCCCTTGCCGGGGTACGCGTCGGTGACGTCCTCGCGCCAGCGCAGGAACGCGTCCTCCTCGCTACATCTAGTCCCTAGGTAGTATATGTACAGGAGTGTCGCACACCTGGAATAGCGCCTCGCCCTTGCCGGGGTACGCGTCGGTGACGTCCTCGCGCCAGCGCAGGAACGCGTCCTCCTCGCTACATCTAGTCCCTAGGTAGTATATGTACAGGAGTGTCGCACACCTGGAATAGCGCCTCGCCCTTGCCGGGGTACGCGTCGGTGACGTCCTCGCGCCAGCGCAGGAACGCGTCCTCCTCGCTACATCTAGTCCCTAGGTAGTATATGTACAGGAGTGTCGCACACCTGGAATAGCGCCTCGCCCTTGCCGGGGTACGCGTCGGTGACGTCCTCGCGCCAGCGCAGGAACGCGTCCTCCTCGCTACATCTAGTCCCTAGGTAGTATATGTACAGGAGTGTCGCACACCTGGAATAGCGCCTCGCCCTTGCCGGGGTACGCGTCGGTGACGTCCTCGCGCCAGCGCAGGAACGCGTCCTCCTCGCTACATCTAGTCCCTAGGTAGTATATGTACAGGAGTGTCGCACACCTGGAATAGCGCCTCGCCCTTGCCGGGGTACGCGTCGGTGACGTCCTCGCGCCAGCGCAGGAACGCGTCCTCCTCGCTACATCTAGTCCCTAGGTAGTATATGTACAGGAGTGTCGCACACCTGGAATAGCGCCTCGCCCTTGCCGGGGTACGCGTCGGTGACGTCCTCGCGCCAGCGCAGGAACGCGTCCTCCTCGCTACATCTAGTCCCTAGGTAGTATATGTACAGGAGTGTCGCACACCTGGAATAGCGCCTCGCCCTTGCCGGGGTACGCGTCGGTGACGTCCTCGCGCCAGCGCAGGAACGCGTCCTCCTCGCTACATCTAGTCCCTAGGTAGTATATGTACAGGAGTGTCGCACACCTGGAATAGCGCCTCGCCCTTGCCGGGGTACGCGTCGGTGACGTCCTCGCGCCAGCGCAGGAACGCGTCCTCCTCGCTACATCTAGTCCCTAGGTAGTATATGTACAGGAGTGTCGCACACCTGGAATAGCGCCTCGCCCTTGCCGGGGTACGCGTCGGTGACGTCCTCGCGCCAGCGCAGGAACGCGTCCTCCTCGCACACCTCCAGGTTGTACAGGTACATGAACCAGCGCAGCAGCATGCCCTTGGGGTAGCGGTGCGCGTGCGCGTGCACCTGCATAAGTACGCACCAATTTCAATTTACACACTTCAAACAATCTCTTCACAGAGAACTCTAGAGTTGTATAAAACACGAGAGGATTGGAATCTACGAGGTTCTCGTGTTTCACCCTGCCACTCATGTTCTTTGCCAAGAATGGGCGACACTCGGCGAGTGATCATAATCGATATCATTTAAGTTTACGATTTAGTTAGACCACAAAATAAAATGTCCGTGTGGTATGAGTGCTCCTTTTCTAGAAATTGATTTAACCATACGAAGAATTTAAGAAATAAAGTGCAAACATCATCTTAAAATCGAAAAATCTTACTATAATTAATAATTAGTGTATAAGATTAAGACTTAAAGCGTATAAGGAATCATATTGAATAGTAGGTATATTTGGTAGGTCTTTAAACAGTTGCGATTTGTTTTGTTGTAAAAAGTTATACTTAATTAAATTGTTTACGTAGTAAAAATGCTACTATTTTATACCTATCTTTAGATTTTTATTTCTGATTATATCAAAAGTTTAAAAAAAATACAGGTAGGTATAGTACGAGGCACGTATCTTGAAATCGGGTGGGGATTGCGCGAAACGCGAATTTTGGGTATGCGTAGCGGTGAGGGGCGCGGGCGGCGGGAGATGGGCGCGCGCTATTGGTCGCTCACAAGAGCACATGCACGAACTTATCCCCACTCCGTCGAAAAAATTTCAAGATACGTGCTTCATACTGTAGTACCTGTAGAGTCTGTCTAAAAAGTCTATTTACATGGGTAATTTCAAAGGTAATTTTATTACCCACCTAAATCCCCAACCACCCCACCAATATCCATCTAAATAAATAAATATTAAATAAATAAATATGTTTACGATTAGAATTTTGACCACACCAACAGGGTTACCAGTATAAGTTTTTATAAATAACTAGCGGCCGCCCGCGACTTCGTCTGCGTGGAAAGTTTTTTTGCTATCCCTCGGGAACAATATTTTTTTCGGGATGAAAGGTAGCCTATGTCCTTCCCTGTACCCTTGACAACGTGTATGCAAAATTTCATGATGATCGGTTCAGTAGTTAAGACGTGAAGGCGTAACAAACAAACAAACAAATAAACAAACAAACGGACTTTCGCATTTATAATATTAGTAAGGATTTACTAATTTCTCATGTAAACAGACTTTTTAGACATATTCTATAAACGTAGTATTGTTGTTGGTCTGTGCTGTATAATTACTTTTTATTAAGTAGACACTAAATAGGTAAGTACTTTAAAGCACATGAGTAAATAAACGGACAGAGTACAAGCTATCAAAACTTATAACTATTCTTCAAGGGTTGACACCTGTTTCAGGTTGAAAGGTAGGGAAAATAAAATAAGGCAAGTGAATACTAAAATGTGTATTTGAAATTATCTTACTGCTAGTAATATAATAAGTCTATGCTTACTGCACATAATTTCTTAGGTAGGTACGAAAAAAAGACATTTTTTCGGCATACGGTGCAAGAGTTTGGCATATTTAATTATTAAACAATGATGTACCTTAATCGATTTTATATTCTTTTATTTTACACACTGAAATGGTAGAATGGAATCCCTAATTCGTTAACAAAATCATTCGAAAAACTCCCAGTATCTCGTCGAATGCGCGCGACTTACTTGGATTTTTTCTTCGAGTCAGTAATATGACTGACAAAATGAATGACAAAAAACAACTACACTGATATTGTCAAATTACTGACTCGAAGAAAAAATTTAAGAAATTGAAGTCTATCTCTTAGCGGCCCCACGTGGCGGCCCTGTCGGTTATATCATGACTGAGCCGGTGCAAACCAGTTTTTGCCCCGGCTGACTACTTTTACACCCGTCGGTGAGAGGTCACGCACACATCGCCGCGCTATGTATGAGTCAACCTACAGCGGACCGCTTGTAGGCAGCTTGGACTCTGTTCAGTTTGCGTTTTTTTACTCATGTGCTTTAAAGTACTTATCTACATTTAGGTATTATTATGTTGTTTAATGGGTTGAATCGAAAAGACGAAAAAAAATCAATAATGACAAATTAATACACATTTATTTATTACACTTAAATTAGAAACGGCGAAACACAAGTTCCGCAAAGCGTACGACGCGAGGCAGCGGTGCGCGGCGCGGCGGCGACGTGGTAACATACGACTGCGTCACGTGGCTCTCGCCACTCGCGCTCGTATTGTTTTGAGCGTAGCAGAGATTCTGTGTCGGTGAGAACTGTCTACATGTGTACTAATATTATAAATGCGAAAGTCAGTTTGTTTGTTTTGTTACGCCTTCACGTCTTAACTACTGAACCGATCATTATGTGCATATGTCACCGGCAATGTATAAAATGCAGGCATTGTATACAATGCGTGGCCCTTTTAGGCAATGTATGAAATAGAATAAATATTGATATCTATTTCACACATTACCTAGGCAGTGTATACAATGACTAGGCATTGTATAGAATGCCTGCTGGTCCACCAGCAACTTAGAGCATCGCGGCTTCGTCTCGAAGGGAGAGCCTTAGCGATTATTACTCTATTCAAATTATTCTGGCATTTTTTGCGCGGGGGGGGGAATGCACACAAGTGCAGTTCCGCATACTCACATACAAAAACAACACTGTAATGACGACACTAACACATAAAAAATAAAACAAAACAGCAAAAATTTGTGAACGGATGAGTCACACATCAAAATATGTATACAAAGTTTTTAGGAATAAAAATAGATAGTTTGTTGAAATGGAAGGAAGAATTAAGTGACATAGAGAAAAAAACAAGCTCTGCCTGCTATGTATTAAGAAGCCTACGTGAAGAAGCAGATTTAAAGCACCTCAAGTTAGTATATTACGCACTAGTTGAATCGAGACTGCGCTATAGTATATTATTTTGGGGAAGTAGCTACAAATACAACATACATAAGGCATTTGTTCAGCAAAAAAGGGCTATCCGAACAATGGTTCGTATTAAACAACAAGACTCATGTAGGGAACATTTTAAAAGACTTGGAATCCTAACTGTTCCGAGCTTGTACATATTAGTCTTGATGACTCATTTTGCTAAACATGTATATGAGTATGAGTCGCAAGAAGAAAGAAAGATTAGAGAAAGTACAAGGAGAAAAGACTTTAATCATAAGTTGGTGCCCAGGTTAGACATAGTCAAGCAGAGCAGTTATTATCAGTCAATCCGAATATTTAATAGATTACCCAATGAGCTAAACAATATATTATATAAGAGTGACTTCAGATCGAAACTGAAAAAGTTTTTATTAGAAAAATGTTATTATGCAGTGGAAGAGTTTGTTAACAATCGCAAAACAACATAATAAAACTCGAGATGACACTACAATTTTAATTTTATTATTTTTTATGATTTTATGAATGAATTGTATCTGTTTGACATTTATTTTATTTGACATTGTACTTAGTTAATTTTTCTATTAGTTTGACATTTATTTTTAATCGGAATTGACATTGTACTAGTCTATCAATTTTTTTGTAGTTTCACATTTATTTCTATTGGAATTTTGCAATTTATTATGTAATTATTCATTAATGGACCTAATTGTAATGTGTAAATTCTAAATGTTAATAATATTCAACACAATGTATATTGTATGGAATAAATGAATATGACACGTTTTCGACATAAAGGGCTGAACTCAACTGTCGATGCAGCAATATCGATCCGGAAAAAGGAATTTACGATGGGGTGAATAACAACAAAGAGGTAATTTTTAATTTTGTTTCTTTTGTCTCGAAACTGTTGTTTAGGTAAAAAATGTTTAGTGCGCACGCCTTGTTGTCTATGGTTTGGTTCACCAGTGGTGCCGAATTTGAGCTCCAAAGTCAACCAGCGAAAATTCTGAAACTTTTTTCTATTATAAAGGGAGCTTATTCCAACCTATAAAAATATTCTGCCAATTTGATATTTTTCGGACATTCCCTATTTATTATGATTATGATTAATTTTTACAATAAGATGTATCAAAAAGATTATTTATTCTGTGAGAGAAAGAGAACCAATTAATTTATGCTGTGATATTATTTTACTCTTTGACGCAGAATGTGACAGTGCAAAACTGCAAAGACCAAATTGAGTCTGTCAGAAGTTAAAAAGAATTAATAAATATTTAAGTATTTATAGGTATATCTCAAACGATGCGGTGATGAGCTGAGAGTGGGGCAATTTGGAGTTGGGCAACACAGAGGCCAGATGCTAGCCGACTTTATGGAGAAGGAGAACCTCTTTATGATGAACTCATTCTTCAGAAAGCCGGAAAGCCGGAAGTGGACTTGGGTCAGTCCGGACGGTACAGTCAGAAATGAGATTGATTTTATCATGTCGACGAAAAAGCAAATATTCAATGATGTCACTGTGATCAACGCCGTTAAGACGGGGAGCGATCACCGATTGGTACGTGGCACATTGAATATCAACATAAAGCTGGAAAGATCTCGACTGATAAAATCAACACTCCGACCATTGCCGGCCCATATCCAAAACCCCGAGAGCTTTCAACTCGAACTCCAAAACCGTTTCGAAGCCCTTGAGAACAGCATAGATGTGGACGATCTAAACAATATGGTGGTGGATACTGTCCGTACGGTAGGGTCCAAGTTCTTCAAGACCCGCCGTCCCAAGCTAAAGAAACTCTCCGACCACACACTCCTACTCATGGATCAGAGACGTGAAATGAGGCTCCAGAGTTCAGTAGATGCTAATCGTTATCGGCAGCTTAATAGACAGATATCTAAGTCTTTGACGAGCGACCTTCGCCAATTTAATACGAATCGTATTAAAGAGGCTATCGAGCGGAACAAAGGCTCCAAAGTGTTCGCGAGAGATCTGTCTATTGGGCAAAGCCAGATGACGAAGCTGAAAACTGACGACGGACGCATCATCTCAGCGAAGCCTGAAATCCTTAGGGAGATCGAGAGTTTCTATGGGCAGTTATATTCCACGCAGACACCCGTTGAAAGCAAGGCTAAAGACCCCAGAGCCAAGCTTACCCGACACTATACCCAAGATATCCCGGACGTCAGCATGTACGAGATTAGTATGGCTCTCAAACAGCTGAAAAACAACAAGGCGGCGGGCGACGACGGAATCACTACAGAACTTCTGAGAGCGGGCGGTAAGCCGATACTTAAAGTCCTCCAGAAGCTTTTCAATTCCGTCATCGTCGAGGGCAGAACGCCGAAGACATGGAACATAAGTGAGGTGATTTTGTTCTTTAAAAAGGGTGACAAGTCCCTCTTAAAGAACTATAGACCCATCTCGCTTCTGAGTCATGTCTATAAGCTGTTTTCGAGAGTCCTTACGAACCGTCTCGCTCGCAAATTCGACGACTTCCAACCTCCCGAACAAGCCGGGTTCCGAAAAGGCTTTAGCACCATAGACCACATCCATACGCTGCGGCAGGTCATACAGAAGACCGAGGAGTATAATCTGCCACTTTGCTTGGCGTTCGTGGATTATGAGAAAGCCTTTGATTCGATTGAAACCTGGGCGGTGCTGCAGTCTCTCCAAAGGTGCCAAGTGGACTACAGGTATATCGAGGTGTTGAGGTATTTATACAAAAATGCCACCATGTCGGTCCGAGTACAGAACCAGAGAACAAATCCTATCCAACTGCAGCGAGGTGTGAGACAGGGAGATGTTATTTCTCCGAAACTGTTCACAGCTGCGTTGGAGGATATCTTTAAACTCTTAGACTGGAAAGGACTCGGCATCAAAATTAATGGCCAATACCTAACACACCTTCGTTTTGCCGATGATATAGTTCTAATGGCTGAGACGTTGGAGGACCTGAACACAATGCTCGAAGATCTCCGTAGTGCTTCCCAAAGAGTGGGTCTTAAAATGAACATGGATAAGACGAAAATCATGTCGAATGCCCATGTTGTGCCCGCTCCAGTTCATGTTGGGAACACTGCACTTGAAGCTGTTGACCATTATGTATACCTAGGACAGGCAGTCCAGTTAGGTAGGTCCAACTTTGAGAAGGAGATCTCTCGTCGAATCCAACTCGGATGGGCAGCATTCGGGAAGCTCCGAAAAATCTTCGTGTCCGATTTACCTCAGTGTCTCAAGACGAAAGTCTATGACCAGTGTGTGTTGCCAGTGATGACTTACGGCAGTGAAACGTGGTCGCTAACTATGGGTCTCATAAGGAGGCTCAAGGTCACCCAGCGTGCAATGGAGAGAGCCATGCTCGGCATTTCCCTGCGTGATCGAATCAGAAATGAGGAGATCCGCAGGCGAACTAAAGTAACCGACATCGCTCGAAGGATTGCTCAGCTAAAGTGGCAGTGGGCTGGACACATAGCGAGAAGAACCGATGGCCGTTGGGGCGGAAAGGTTCTGGAATGGCGACCGCGCACCGGACGACGCTCCGTGGGTAGGCCCCCGACAAGGTGGACCGACGATCTGGTGAAGATTGCCGGAAGCCACTGGATGTGGGAAGCGCAGGACCGATCGTCGTGGAAATCCTTGGGGGAGGCCTATACCCAGCAGTGGGTGTCGTGCGGCTGATATGATGATGATGATAGGTATATCTCATTTATGAGACTGCCTGGAGCAGGACCAGGCCATGTCCTTTATCGACAAACATTGTGATACGGTAACATCACTAAGTTGCCCATCGGCGAGAACTCTTATCTAGCGACAGATCTGAAATTTGTACGGACGAGCCATGGACGAGCAGACCCGATGTCACTAAACAAATTTGACAACTAATCAAGAATAAAATATACGAATTTAATGTTTAAATGTAAACAAATAGCAATAATACGACAAAAAATTACTTTCATGTGAAATGTAACACCGTTCACATGCGCGACTGGACTCGGTCTAGAAAGAAATCCGGGCGCAACTGGTTTTATTAACCACGTATGCCCATTTGGGCTTGTACTTGGGCAGAGGGGAACGCTTCGTATGGCTTCTCTTTCTGGTACAGAAGTGCGTCTTACTCTAAGACCGGCAATGTGTAAAATAAAAAGATTTTCGAGAATAGGTTCGAGGGGGGCTCGAGGAAAGCTCGAGGGGGGGGGGGGGGGCTTGAGGGGGGCTCGGGGAAAGCTCGAGGGGGCTCATTGAGTTTGGAATCGAATTTGCTTTACTCCTGTAGGTCCTGCGTATAGATTATAAATTTCGAGGTTATTTTTTTATAACAGACAACAGAAATATATTTATTTTATACATTGCCGGTGGACCAGGAGGCATTGTATACAATGCCTAGGCAAAGTATAAAATGAATAATATTTCATACATTGCCTGATCGTTTCAGGTGCCTCAAATGCCTAGGCATTGTATACAATACCGGATTATACACATTGCTGGTAACACATACACGTTGCGATGGGTACAGAGAAGAACACGCAACCTTTCATCCCGAAAAAAAGTATTTTTCCCGAGGGAAAGCAAAAAAACCGACAAAGTGCGAGTCGGACTCGAGCACGAAGGGTTCCGTACCAAAACGGCAAAAAAAACACGTTTGTTGTATGGGAGCCCCCCTTAAATTTATTTTATTTTGTTTTTAGTATTTATTGTTACAGCGGCAATAGGAATACATCATCTGTGAAAATTTCAACTGTCTACCTGTTGTCGTTATTAATATAGAGCAAAAAACGGCAAAAAAATCACGTTTGTTGTATGGGAGCCCCCTTTAAATATTTATGTTATTATATTTTTAGTATTTGTTGTTATAGCGGCAACAGAAATACATCATCTATGAAAATTTCAACTGTCTAGCTATCACGGTTCATGAGATACAGCCTGGTGACAGACAGACAGACGGACAGCGGAGTCTTAGTGATAGGGTCCCGTTTATACCCTTTGGGTACGGAACCCTAAAAACCTTTCCACGCGGGCGGCCGCTAGTATAACTTCAATGTCAACGTAACGGTTTCGGTCGTATCGTTCAGAATCAGACACACACCTGCACGGCGTAGACCGCGGCGAGCTGCAGGTCGGGGCGCGCGTTGAGCAGCGCCGTGAGCAGCGGCGCGTACGACTCCACCAGCGCCTTCTCGCGGTCCAGCGCCGCCTTGTCGGCGGCCGCGCCCGCCGACGCCGCCGCCGCCGTCACGTGGCCCGCCACCAGCGCCACCAGCCGCGACACGAACGCCGCGTTGGCGCGCACGCCCGGCTCCACGTTGTTCTGCGACATGCACAATTCACGTTAACTCACATAATTTTTTTTTTTTAGTTCTAGCTTATCTATAAATTAGTAACTATATCTAAAGATTTTTAAAGAATTTTAAACAAATTTAAAATGTTAATTACAGTTTTGAACAATGAGTAGTGAGTAGGTACTTTAAAAAAAGAAGATTATGAACAATAAAAAAAGATAATTCTTAAACAAATATTAAACAAAGATAATATTGTTGTACATCACTAATGCAACTAAAATATTACATCCCCGATCTAAACTCTAAGAGGTTGCGTTTAAATTTATGAAAGCTGCAGCCGATACACATATCCTTACTATACACCAGTTTTTATCTATAAATCAAATAGACAGGAGTATTATTGATTTCTGTGATCGACGTTTCCGTCGTGAGACGGAATAACCCTTCGGCCGTCGCCGTAACTAGTTTTGTAACCGGTTCCGAAAGTGTGGTACCTTGATCCAGCGGTAGAGCGCCTGCGGGCCGGGCTCCTGCTGCAGCTGGCGCGCGAGCTGCGCCTGCACGCGCAGCTGCGGCACGAGCGGCTCGAGCCCGCGCGCCTCCAGCGCCGCCAGCGTGCCCTCCACGCCCGTCGCCCCGCCCCGCTCCTCGAGGTACGTGCACAGATTTATCTGAAAACGTATCGTATTATAAACTCATTCGAAGTGTAATATTGACGGCAGATACAGTGAGTGGGTGGAGTCAATGTACCCCCTCTGTATCAGAATGGCCTTTTCGTTGAACGACCATTCACGTTAGATGTCATGAAAGCAAGATACCTAGATAGCTGAACAACAATTCAACTACATGACATAAAAGCAGATTGCCCTGTCAGCGGAGAGTCAACTCAGCCGGATGACATAAACGCAGAATGACCTAGTAGCAAAACGTCTGGAATTGTCCGTATGTTTAAAATATCTTATTAGCCGAAAGTCAAATTAGTTGGATGACAAAAACATAGAATGAGTTAGTAGCGAAAACGTCTAGAAAAGAATCGTCTGAATCGTGGAGGTTATGCAACTTTCGCAAGGGTCGGTAATGGGATGGGTGACCAAAAAATGTATTATCTCGAGCTCCTCCGTGCTTCGAAAGGCACGTTAAGCAGTCGTTAACATAACACCCACCAATCCGCATTGGGCCCGCGTGGTGGGTTATGGCCCATCCCCTTTATCCACCCATAAGGAAGTCCTGTGCCCAAGCAGTGGGGACATTAAAAATGGCTGATGGTCATAGGCATATACAAACAATAAATGTATATCAACAAACTAAGTATCTATAGGGGCATTTACCATTCATGTCTATTTAGTAACTATGGCATTTAAATATCAAGACGTTTTGCTACTAAGGCGTTTAGCGTTCATGACTATTAAGTAACTATGGCGTTTTAATATAAACACGATTTGCTACTAGAGTATTTTGAATTACGACATTTTAAAATCCAGACGTTTTGCTTCTAAGGCATTTAGCGTTCATGTCTATTTAGTAACTATGGTGTTTTAACGTGCCGGACTACAGCTGCGCCACAAAAAAAAAGTTGGAAATCTGACATTTTGACTATGCCATGATGAAGTCTATAGTTTGTCGGAGTTTGTCGCCAAAAACCAGAGCTTGTCGGTCTTCCGTTTAGGAGATACATGTGGCTCAGCTGTAGAGACGTCTCTACAGCTGCGCCACACAGATCTCGCAAACGGTAGGTCGTAGCGAAAATCTGATTACTTGTATGTATAGCCGTTAGTTTGTCAGAGTTTGTCGCACAAAAACCAGAGTTTGTCGGTCTAGCGTTTAGGAGATACGTGTGGCGCAGCTGTAGAGACGTCTCCTACAGCTGAGCCACACAGATCTCGAAAACGGAAGGTCGTAACAGAAATCTGATTACTCGTGTGTGTAGCCGGTAGTTTGTCGGAGTTTGTCACCAAGAACCAGAGTTTGTCGGTCTTGCGTTTAGGAGATATGTGAGGATAAGCTGTGGAGACCTTTCTACCTGGATCTTAAGAACGGAAGGTCGTAGCGATAATCTGATTAGTCATATCTATAGTCGGTAGTTCGACCGAGTTTGTCGCCAAATACCAGAGTTTATCGGTCTTGCGTTTAGGAGATATGTGAGATTTTCGCTAAGTCCTTCCGTTCTCGAGATCCAGGTAGAAATATCTCTACAGCATATCCCCACATATCTTTTAAACGTAAGATTGACAAACTCTGATTTTTGGTGACAAACTCCGACAAACTAATGGCTACACATTCGAGTTATCAGATTTTTGCTACGACCTTCCGTTCTCAAGATCCAGGTAGAAAGGTCTCCACAGCGTATCCTCACATATCTCCTAAACGCTAGACCGACAAACTCTGGTTTTTGGTGACAAACTCCGACAAACCATAGACTTCATCATGGCATAGTCAAAAAGTCAGATTTCCAACATTTTTTTTTGTGGCGCAGCTGTAGTCCGGCACGTGGTGTTTTAATATCAAGACGTTTGGACGATATTGTCATTTTATAAGGTGGGTATTCTGATAGTGAGCCGGTGTACCTTAGAGTCGTCGAGCATGCGCGTGAGGCGGTCGGTGCCGAGCAGCGCGTGCAGGCGCTGCAGCACGTGCAGCAGCAGGCGCGCGCCGCCCGCCCACGCGCCCACGTCGCCCAGCGCGGCCAGGCGCAGGCGCACCGCGTGCGACACCAGCGCCGCCAGCGCCGCGCCCGCGACCCCCTCCCGCGCCCCGTCCCCTTCCGCGTCCCCCTCCCCCTCCGCCTCCGCCTCCGCCGCACTCCGCGCCGCCACCTGTCCCGAGTGTGCTACGTTAGTACGAGTGTTGGCGACCCTTAGATTATTTATATGTCTAGATAGTCTTACGCTTTTGACGTATTAAGCTTCGTACAGACTGAGGCGAATTCCGCGCGAAATTCGCGAGTGCGATCACGTAACTCAAAGCGATAGCCATAGCCATAGCCATAGCCATTGTCAAAGAAATTGCTATGGCAATGGCTATGGCTATGGCATATATGGAATATATGGAACTCAAGGTCTGTTTGTGGATATTTTTTGCTTAAGCTAATACCTTTATAAGACTGTATGTTTCCTTTAAATAAATAAATAAAAAAAAATAAAAAAAAATAATGGCTATTGCTTTGAGTTACGTGATCAAAATCTGTCAAAATGAACGACGCGCGCGATTCGCTCGCGTCGGTTTGTCCGGAGCTTTAAACAAAAAAGGCCTTTTTTTAAGTTGGTGCGCATTTTTAGCATCATCACGTCCAAAGAGTATTGTAATAAAAACTATGGCCGGGTCACACTACTGACCATGTGTGCGTGTTTTGGTCACCCAACTACTGGGTGATACTTTTTTCGACGCTGTCGTAGCTTCGACTGTCTATCTAGACATATAAATAATCTAAGTGGCAACCCTATTTTCGAAAATATTAATGCTCACTCGCTAATCTGTATTTACGAACCATGTATGTGATGTAGTTTATTTTTCAACGCACTTGTAAAGGGAGCCCTAATACGTCGCTTTTAACCGACTTGTTCCTGAATTAACTTTTCTTGCACAATTGATTTGAAATTTCGTATACCTAACATATTGGTAAAATAAAACAGATAAAAATAATTAAAAAAATATTTTATTTTAGGAAAAGCCAGAAAATGCCGTTTCAAAAAAAAAATACGTTTATTGTATGGGAGCCCCCCTAAATATTTATTTAATTCTGTTTTTAGTATTTGTTGTTATAGCGGCAACAGAAATACATCATCTGTGAAAATTTTAACTTTCTAGCTATCACGGTTCATGAGATACAGCCTGGTGACAGGCAGACAGCGGAGTCTTAGTAATAGGGTCCCGTTTTTACCCTTTGGGTACGGAACCCTAAAAAAGACTTAAACGCAAAAAACATGTTTAGCAAGCAATAACTTCCACACAACAGATGGTAAAATATGCAAAAAATCTATGCACCACCCGCAAACAAATTCACATCCAAATACCTGCAGACATACAGACAGTAACACACCTTTCCCTCACACCAACTACTCAACACGTGTTTCGCCCCTACACGGTGCATCATCAGTCCCCCTTTTTACCGAGAAAAAATGCTTTTACGCATTCCCCCACCACCACCACCATCACCGAAACTCGATATCACATTTAGCTGTCAAAAGACAGTGGATTTTGATAATAATGAAAGTGTTTATAAAACATAAAAACACTATATCACGCGATATAAATCGTGTTTTGGTGGTCATGCTAGGGGGGCTGAAGCTGAATAGTAAGATTCCTAGAGTCTGAATCTCAGTGCTTGGCTTGGACTCTAACAAGAATCCAAGCCAAGCACTGAGAATCGGACTCTAGGAGTCTTACTATTTATCAGCTATGTGGTTATCCCAAGGCGAAGTAGGTATTGGAAAAATACTTAGATACCACTGTATACCAACAGCTACGCTACACGTGTTTCGTCCTTACATGGACCATCATCAGGAGCTGTTGCAACTGTGCAAAGTCAGACACCGGCATTCGGAGTCTGGCAATCTTACTATTTAGGTAGCAGCTATGTGGCTGTCCCAAGATGAAAGTATGTATGTATTAGGAAAATACTTTCCACAGTCTAATAGCCTCTGATGATACTTCATGTAAGGACGAAACACGTGTAGAGCTGATAGATTTTACATTGTGATTTCATCATCATTATTGGGAGCTGTGCACTGAGTCTCGACTCAATGCATACTAATGCACAGCTTCTGATGATGCACAGTGTAGTGGCAAAATACATGTAGAGTAGTTGGTATAAGGACACGGATTGTTGCTATCAGTATGTCGGCAATCAGGTAAAGGATACGAATAGAACTATCTTATCATAATTTTGCTCTAATTTCTCAATTATCTAGTTCCTGTATCAAATAAATAAGCATTACAGATATTGTTGGACTGGCTGGCGAGCTAGAAACTGGCTGGCAAGTGTCGCTAGTGACATGAAAGTATAGTAATCTGCCACACTGTCAGTTTGAGAAGGAAGCTAATAAAATATGTTCGATGGTTGTTGTTTATAATAATTAATACAGTATTTAGATGAAGTGCAGCTCTGCTAGTAGTTGAATTTACAACAGATATTAGTACATTTTCCTACTGTGTCGTTTACGGAACAGTCAAAATAAAAGGATTTTGACTGTTAACTTGTCTCATAATGTACTATAAAAAAAATCTTAAATTTTTTTTAAGAATAAAACATTTTTTATTCTTAAAATTTTCATGAGGCGTGAAAGTGTGAAAAATCTGAAAAGAATGAAAAAGTTAAATAGAAGATGTTATCGGTTTACGCCTCTTCTTAGCCTTAAATTTTTGAATATGGCAAAATATATTTAATCTAAAAGAATACGAACGATACGAACCAAAGGTCGCAGTATGTCGGGCAGCGCGGCGCGCTTGACCCGCGCGGCGACGAGCGCGGCGGCCCACGCGCGCCGGTCCACCGCCTCCGCCTCCGCCTCCGCGTCCGCGCCCGCCTCCGCGCTCAGCGCCGCCTCCACCGCGCACGACACCACGCGACGCAGCACCTATTACATACATACAACACTACAACTGTGCTCCTCAACCTCGAATATGAACTTCTATGCTGAAATTGCTGAAGTTATTTTTCAAATTGACATCTCTGTCGGAAATAATAAGACATGGAATAAAACTGACTGTTTCTTTGCTAACTGATGACGTAGCAGCTTTTTTGGCATCAACGGTTACAAGTCCTTGTAAAAATAGCTTGTAACAAATTTCGTAATTTTCAACGACAGCACAAAATATTGTATTTACAGAAGAACCACTTTCGCCGTCGCCGTCCGGTCATTTTCCTTCCATTCTACCGATTAAGAAGGCTTGTCATTAAAAGGGTGCGAGTTAAACTGCCGCGTGCAAATATGGTTTAGTTTCAGAGAAATTAAGTACCAAAGTTTACCTTTATTACAGTTTCGAACACAAAAAAAAATATTCCTAATTAATAAATCAAATATAGGTTTCATATTTATTACTCGACTAGCTTCCGCCCGCAACTTTGTCCGCGTGTATGTTAGAGAAAATTTTTAGGGAACCTTTTTATTATATAATAATAAAATAAGCTAGTTATTTTTACATTCTCTTTGTAGGGAACCTTCAACCAGGATCCACCAGTCGTTTTTACGCGATAAGGCGGGTCCCCACCAAACGCGCTGCCTCGCGAGGCAAGACGTTTGCCGCGTGTGGCGGGCCTCGCACGAAGCTGCTCGCTTGGCGCGGGGGGGACGACCCGCCTAATTGCGTAAAAACGGCTAGTCGCATCTTGGTTTAAAGTTCCCTAAGGATTTTCTCCAATATCCACTCGGATAAAGTCGCGGGCGGAAGCTAGTTTATTACAATAATCAGTAATCAGAATTGGGTCCAGATATAGTAGTATCCCGTTCCCGTTCCCATTCCCGTTTGGTCCCGTTTCCGTTCCTTTTTGTCCCGTTCTCGTTCCCATTCCCGTTCCCGTTCCCAGTCCTGTTCAGAATTGGGTAGAGAGATATCTCTCTCTCGACCATCCTCATTTTCGACTCCGACCCCTAGACAAAAGTTTGAACTCCTATTTCACCTTTTTAGGGGCTGAATCATTTTCACCGGGTTGGACTTCAAAATAAATGTCATTTTCGCAATCATCATCCCATAGCATCTGTTGATGCGTTTAAATACATGGTAATGCTGTCTCATAAAGTAGTGTGCAATAAACCCCGATAACGTAAAGACGTGTATCAATTCGCTCCTTACCCATACAAACAACATTCAACCTTAATCACTTGATCATATGGTCCTTAAATGCCGGATCGAGAAATACGTTGCAACCGTATTGGAACACAAAGGACGAGCCAGCGAGAACAATAGGCTGCATTCCTGTGCCGGTTTTTTGTGCGTGTTATCAGACTTCGGCGACAAAAAACTAGTAAACAATCTGCAAGGTCGCTTTATTACGTGAATTACATCGTATTGTGTTTGGGTTTGGACTTATAAGCAAATAATAACAATGAGTGTGTTAACCAGTGAACAACAACAGTTAATTAGTTTATTAGAAGATACATTTGTGCTATTACAAAAAACACAAATAAACTTAAAGAAATGTTCCAAGCAAAGATTAACGAGAGGTTATTTAGAAACAAAATCACTGTGTATAGAAGACTATTGGAAAACGTTTAAGGCTACGCATCAGCAATTAACGAAGTGTACTCCAAAGGAAACGAGAGGACAGATTCCTTATTTTCTAAACGAAGATTATTTTATTATGGAAGATTTGTATACATGTTTACAAGCAGATTTAAAGGACATGTTGATTTCGAAATCATCTTCGAGTAGTGATACGAATACGAATCAGTCTACGAATAGTACGAATACGTCACAAGTACACGAATCCTTTGTGAAATTACCGCGGATTGGACTGCCTAATTTCCATGGTAATTATGAAGACTGGCCTACGTTTCGTGATATGTTTACATCACTGGTACATAACAACACGTCTTTAAGCAAAGTTCAGAAATTACAATACCTGAAGTCTAGCGTCGTTGGCGAATGCGAGTCATTACTGAAACACATAAACGTTACAGAAGATAATTATACAGAAGCATGGAACATACTTGCAAAACGATACGGAAATAAACGTTTGATTGTCAACTCGTCACTTAAGAAATTATTTAATCAGAAGAAAATTACTACTGTGTCAGCTACTCATTTGAAGAATCTTTTAGATACAACCAGTCAGTGTTTGAATAACCTGAAAAATCAAGATATACCTATTGAGTCGTGGGATCAACTAATCATCTATAATGTTGTACAAAAACTGGATATTGATACTCACCGTGCTTGGGAAGAATATTCTTACCATGAAGACTCCGAAGTACTTCCCACGTGGTGTGATTTGAAGAGGTTTCTGGAGATTAAGTTTCGAACACTGGAAATGGTGAACCCTGTTGCTGTAAAAGAAAGAATATTAGTTAAAGAGAAAACATTTCATGCTTCATCAGACGAGAAAACATTTCATGCTTCATCAGACGAGAAAAGGTATGACTGTGATATGTGCCACGCCGACCACACTTTATGTCACTGCAAAGAGTTCTGCAAATTTCAACCAAGCGAGAGAAGCGAGTTCATCATGAAGAATAAATTGTGTTTCAACTGTTTGATGTCAGGTCATTCCGTATCAAGGTGTCGTAATCAAATGTCCTGTCGCAAATGCAACCGTCGTCATCATACTTTGCTGCACCAAACCAACAACGACGGTCAGTCTAACACAATAAGAATGCATCACAATCAAATTCAACAAGATGAAGGTGACCAATCAGCAGATCAGAATGAGAATCAAAACAGCAGTGAAGAACTAGTTACAATATCAACACACTTTGCATCCCAGCAATCAACAGCCTTACTGGCTACTGCATTAGTTCCTGTTAAAGACACCAGTGGGCGATTGATTACGTTACGAGCTCTGATTGATCAGGGCTCTCAAGCCAACTTCATAAGCGAACGAGCAGCACTACTGTTAAGGATGAAGAGGTCATCTTTTAATGGAGTTATCACTGGAGTTGGTACTACAAAAACTACAGTCAAGCAGAAAACGCAACTAGAGATTCATTCAACTTGTGATAACAAGTTCAAGCTTGCTATCAAAGCATATGTTATGTCAGCACAACTAACATCACAATTACCACCGAAGACAATACCGAGTACCCAAACCACTTGGCAGCACTTACAAGGTATCTCCCTGGCCGATCCGAGTTTTAATTCACCAGGGCGAATAGACATGCTGTTAGGGGTTGAAGTTTATGCCCAAATCTTGAAACCAGAGATTCTAAAAGGTCCGCCTGGCTCTCCATGTGCCCAAAATACAAGCCTAGGCTGGATACTGTTTGGAAATATACAGGCAGAAACTTCAGATGAAAGAATCGTGGTAATGCATCATCAGTTCGACATAGATGACACGTTGAAAAACTTATATGAGGTCGAAACTGACACAAAAGAGAAATTAACAAAAGAAGAAGAGATATGCGAAAACATTTATAAAGAAACAACAACAACAAATCAGGAAGGAAGATACGTAGTTAAACTACCATTCAAACATGAAGAACGGTTATCAACTAAAGGAAATACAAAAGAAGGAGCTTTAAAGAGGTTACAAAATTTAGAAAGACGCTTTCACAAAAATGAATATTTGAAGAAGGAATACACTACAAAAATGAAAGAATATATCGAACTACAACACATCAAAGAGTTTCCAGAAGAGAATGAGATCAATAACCCAGCTGTCTTTCTACCACATCACGTAATAATCAAGGAGGAGAGTGAAACCAACAAGGTTAGACCTGTATTCGACGCATTCTTTGAAGACACCAATAATATTACACTTAACCATGAAATTCTAGTCGAACCTTCACAGCAAAATCCAACTGATATTGCATCTCTAGAAATGCTGGCTCACGAGCTGAAGAACTGCAGCATCTGGTGGCACGAACCGGAACATCTGAAACAGAAAGAAATCAACATGGAAAAACTATTAATTGAAAATAAAAATTTAGAGAAAAAGAAAACTATAAATACTTACCTTAATCTAGATGAACCACAGAGGAAAACAATGTATGATAAAAATGAAAATTTTGAGAATTTTACGGAATTATTGAAAACAGTCACTTACGCAAAGAGGTTTTTACATTACAAGTCGATTGGTGAAAATAACATAGACTCTACTCTCACAACCACGGAAATAGAAAAAGCATTGACTTTCTGTATTAGAATCACACAAACACAGACATTAGCAGAAGACAACTTGATACACCTGAAAGGAAAGAAAAGAGTCAAATTAAGAAAGTCAATAAAAGATCTCAATCCCAATCCGTTCCTTAATGAAAAAGAGATCCCCAGGGTGGGCGGAAGGCTCACGAAAACTAATATGGAACTGGATCAGAAACATCCTATCACATTAAATGCTAAAAATCCACTTACATTATTGACTGCAGCCGATGCTCAAAGAAAAACTTTTCACTGTGGCAATCAGAAAATCTCACCAGATTCCAGCAGCTACCAAATTGAGTCAAGGACAGGAGAAGTTCCAGATTAGGCAGATCGTGGTTATTAAAACGAAAGGGTTTAGGACGCATTGTATACAAAAACATTCAGGTTTTGATCGGTTTACAGTGTAAAAATTTAGGTGGCACTGAGGTTTATAGTGTAAAAATTTGAAATAGTCTAATAATCTATTACTAAATTATGTCATTTACTCCAAGATAGTCTCAATTTAATATTAAATAAATATTTTGTTAAATTTGTAAAAGACATTCCATGATCATTATCATATTGTAATTGTAAAACAGCACAAAATCTAAATTATCAATTTACTCAAAAATACAGTCCGCTTGAATAATCTTTAAAAATATAAATTGAATTTGCAATTAATTTTACTAGCAAAGCATTACTTGTATTAATTTTCTTGTAACTACAATGTATTTAGCACATACAAAAATGTATCTACTACAGCTTATTCTTATTAAGCTATCTTGTGTCACTCAATTTGTTTTTAATCAAACAAATGTTGTAGTCCATCATCTTATTTATTTAACTCAAGCATGTTATTATGTTTTATATAGCATGTTGATAGTAATTTGTTACTGTGTTATTTGCATGAAGTTGCATTATGTTAACTGATCATTTTATATTTAAGCTTTGTTAAAAGGTCTTTAAGCCCTTTTGGTGGGCGGTATGTTGATGCGTTTAAATACATGGTAATGCTGTCTCATAAAGTAGTGTGCAATAAACCCCGATAACGTAAAGACGTGTATCAATTCGCTCCTTACCCATACAAACAACATTCAACCTTAATCACTTGATCAGCATCCATATCGAGTTTGGGCTTTTTACCCTATTTACTCCTTAAGGGGTTGATTATCAGAAATTTACGAAACACATGTTTGATCATTTGTTTATAAAAGTACTCCTACGAAGTTTCAAGTCGTAATGTCTATTTTATATTTTTTCCATACAAAGTTTGAACCCCATTTGACCCCTTTAGGGATTGAATAATGTTTACCACTTAAAAATAAATGCCATTTTCGCAATCAACATCCCATAAAACCTCGATAACGACACCCATATCGATGTTGGGCTTTTTTTACCCCATCTACCCCCTAAAGGGTTGAGTTTCGGAAAACCACGAAACACGTGTTTGCTTATTTGTTTTTAGAAGTACTCCTACGAAGTTTCAAGTTGAAATGTCTATATAATTATTTTTTCCCATACAAACTTTGTACCCCCATTTCAACCCTTTAGGGGCAGAATTTCCAAAAATCCCTTCTTAGTGGGTGTTTACACTGTATAAAATATCTATGTGCAAAATTTCAAGTCTCTAGGTTCAGTGGTTTGGGCTGGGCAATAGTCTGTCAGTCACCCCTACACTTTTATATAAGAGATCTGTCCATAATAAGCGCATGTATCACAAACTGTCGACGAACAGTCCAATAGCAAATCGGTCATAGGAGAACGGTTGCTGAATCATATAGCTAAGCTTGCTGTTCAGGTAATCGCGAGCGTGCGACCGGCAACCCAGTGCGCGTCGGCCGTCGGCTGTCCTTCGGCCGGTAGGTTATCCTACTAATATTATAAATGTGAAAGTTTGTGGATTTGGATAGTTGTTCCTCAATCACGCAAAAACTACCGAACGGATTTGGTTGAAATTAGGCATATAGATAGTAGATAGCCTAGATTAAAACATAGGACTTTTTATCCCGATATTCTCACGGGAACGGGAACCACGCGGGTGAAACCGCGAACGGCCGCTAATAAAGAGAGAGTATAGTAGTTAAGCTTAGCACTCGCGCGCTCGAGCAACGCACACATACATACACATTTCTCACCGACACTATAACCGGAATCTCAAACCAGGGGCCCTACTGGCTAACTTTTAGAACTTTGACGTATCTGCCGAGCACCAACTCAAAACAGATAAATTGAAGTAAGGAATTTCGTATTGTACTATTTGCCGAAGTTATTTGGAAGATATCGATGTTCGTGTGATCATCATCATCATGAATTGGGGTTCGCTGTTTTGGCCTGATTGGGGCTCGATTTATCTGTTTTAATTTGAAGCCCGGCAGACTTGCCGAAGTTCAATGCGTCAGCCGGTACGGCCACAGTTCGAATCAGGTACGTGATACTGAGATCGGTCTTCGTGTGTGTGCGATGCTCGAGCGCCCGTAGTACTGATGATTTCTCTATTTTCCACCGCCACCGCCGCTGGGCCGGCACTGCACTGACCTTGTCGGGCGCAGGCGGCTGCAGCGCGAGCAGGCGCTGCAGCGCGGGCGAGCGCGGCTCGTAGTCGAGGTCGGGCGGCGCCGCGCCCGCGCCCCACTCCGCCGCCACCTCCGCCACCGCGGCCGCGCCCAGCCGGCACGCCTCCTCCTTGTTCACCCCCTACCAGGGTTGGCATAATTAAAATCAGTTGTTTTAAAACACGTGTTTAAAACAATTTGAAATAAATCAATGTTTTTTTATTAACTGTTTAAAATACAACAGTTTTTAACAATGTTAAAAACATTAAGAAAAGAAAGGGTTTGAAACTACTTTTAATTAAAATGAATGGTGATTTTCGTAAATTAGGTACTGCACTTTTTTCCCAAAAATATGTTTAAAAACTTCAGATTTCGCTGAAAATACATAGAATGATAGTATAAAGTGTAATTTTACCGGATACGTTTTTTCCAAAATTACAAATCTCAGCTAGCCTTTTTTATCGCTGATTAAAAAAGTATCGAAGACTGGTTCTTGTCGTAAACTGGTTCCTCAACCCTAAACATACATTGGGGTTTCTCCTATATTACTAGTGGCTCCATGAAATGTAAACCACGTGTTAAAAAGTAACTCAAAATGTAAGTTGTTGAAAAAATAATAGATGTCGCCCTCTCGCCACGAGGTTTTCAAAGCATGTAGTAGGGTACGTGCTGTTTGTGCTATATTCACAGCGAGATGGAGCTTTTAACTTTGAGAATTTTGCGAAATGTGTGAATTATTTATTTTCAGGGCCAGTTTTTCGAAATATATCTAAAATCAAATATTTCTAAAAACTGGCCCGACTAAAAAAATCTATTATCGAGCCTGCTCACAAAAATTTACGAGAATCGGTGAAAAATGCGACTTGTAGAGGAAAACAAACCACGCCGGAAAGCCGGGCTGAAATATGTTTTTTTCACATAAGTAAGTATATTCGCTATTTTGAAAAATGTCAAAAAACTGGCTTAACGAAAAAATTCTATATATTTTTCAAACCTGCTCACAAAGTTTCATGTGAATCGGTTCAGAAATGCGACCTCTAAGAGAATAAACAGCGCCGGATAGCCGGACTGAAATATGTTGTTTTTACATATCTCCCTCATTTTGCAAAAATTTCGAAAAACTGGATCGACAAAAAAAATATATAATTTTCGAACCTGCTCTCAAAATTTCACTTATTGACTTCAATAAATGAACATCAAAACCCATACATAGATACCTATTTACAAGTTGTAGTATATTTAAAGCGTATTGATTAGAAATAAAAAAATGTTTATCATCTGATCAAATTTGAAAATAGTCTTGAAACGAAATATTATTAATTGATGGTTCAAAGCACAGTTCAAAGTAAAAAAAAAAACATAAAAAAACACTGTTTAAAACATTATGAACCGTTTGTTTTATAAAATAAAAACTGGTTTTTTCTAACCCTGCCCATTATACACGACTAGGGAATTCAATCCCGGCCCTTATTTCTGATCCCGGGATTTCGGGATTACACTTAGCCAATGCCGGGATTATTTCAGGATTGAAGATTAAAAATAAAAATACATAAATCTTACAAAAATCGGCTCTATAATCAACAGATGAAAGTAGACAAAAATAAACGAATTAAAATTTGGCCAAAAATCGGCGTACTTAATCAAAATTTTAACAAAAATCAACATAATTTACGTTACAGTATTATAATCAAAGATAGAGTCAAACTAAGTCTAACCAAACTTAGTCTGGTTAGTTTGACACTTTTTATATTAAAGTTATTATTTTTCAAGAATGAATAATATCTCTTTAAATCTGAATAAATTGAAAAAATATTTGTCTAACAAACTACGCAAATAAAGATAATTGACGAAACCTCTCTTAACATCGACCAAATAGAAGGATTTCATTTAAAAACTTAATTAGTATTTAGGTAGTAAAGTAAGTTTCTTAGCAAAAACTGATTGGAAATAATATTCAATGTCTCATTTCAAAACTTATCTTGAAGAATGTTCATACATTTTTGTTCACTAGCAGTAAAACTGAAGTATTTCACCACATAACTCAGTGGGAGTTGCTTGTCTATCATTTTAGTGAAAAAAAGAAGTTTTATTCCAAGAAACCATCGCAAACCCGCTGGGTTAACTAGTGTTGCTCGCTTGGAATGCTGCTTGAATCAAATACAGAAGGATTTCTTGTATTTTATATTAAAAATTATAAGCATGCAATTATATTGAGAGCACTGGCACTGAGCGTTTACTGAACTGAACTGTAAAGAAGATGGGCCATAACCCACCATGCGGGCCCTATGTGGATTGGTGTGTGTTGACGACTGCAAATGCAGCCAGGACCAACGGCTTAACGTTCCTTCCGAAACACAGTTTTTTGGTCATCCATCCCATGACCGACCCTTGCGAAAGTTGCTTCCATTCGCTGAAAAGTAGTCCTTCTTAGCCGGATTAAATACTTTGAGCTTAATTATACAAATTAATAGTTTGATGAAATAAAACAGCAATAATCTCTAGCCTGAGCACAAACTAGGGCTTGTATCTTCTAAGCCAATGAGTTTTATTTTACGAAACTTGTCGTGTGGAAGGTACTATTTAGGTAGCTTTTATTGGGATATCACTTTCTTGAAAATGTATCACACTTACGATATTGACCTGCTGCAGAGAATGCTCTCCAGCCGGACCACAAATTACGGCTAGTAACTTCTAAGCCAATGAGTTTTATTTTACAAAACTTGTCGTGTGGAAGGTACTATTTAGGTAGCTTTTATTGGGATATCACTTTCTTGAAAATGTATCACACTTACGATATTGACCTGCTGCAGAGAATGCTTCCCAGCCGGACCACAAACTACGGCTTGTAACTTCTAAGCCAATGAGTTTTATTTTACGAAACTTGTCGTGTGGAAGGTACTATTTAGGTAGGTTTTACTGCGATATAAATTTCTTAAAAATGTATCACACTTTTTAAAATTTGAGTTGGTGCGGCCAGAGAGCATTGCTCTGTGGCCGGACCACTTTATTTGTTAAATATTTCCTTATCTGTTGAGGTACTATTAATTATGATATATTCATGTGAAGGTAGACTTCAGGTAGCAACTATGTGGAACTAAACCATCTGAGTACTTAAATGTGGTCCGGCCACTGAGGAACACGCGGCTCCGTGAGCTGTAGACCTCGCGTTAAAAAGTAGCTCAAATTGTATGTTGTTTAAAAAATAATCTAAAAGATGTCGCCACCCCTTTTTCCCCGCGTGTTCCTCAGTGGCCGGACCACATTTAAGTACTCAGGTGGTTTAGTTCCACATAGTTGCTACCTGAAGTCTACCTTCACAGGAATATATCATAATTAATAGTACCTCAACATATAAGGAAATATTTAACAAATAAAGTGGTCCGGCCGCAGAGCAATGCTCTCTGACCGCACCAACTCAAATTTTAGAAAGTGTGATACATTTTCAAGAAATTTATATCGCAGTAAAACCTACCTAAATAGTACCTTCCACACGACAAGTTTCGTAAAATAAAACTCATTGGCTTAGAAGATACAAGCCCTAGTTTGTGCTCAGGCTAGAGAATATTGCTCTTTTATTTCATCAAACTATTAATTTGTATAATTAAGCTCAAAGTATTTAATCCGGCTAGGAAGGACTACTTTTCAGCGAATGAAAGCAACTTTCGCAAGGGTCGGTCATGGGATGGGTGACCAAAAAACTGTGCTTTGGAAGGATTTGCTATGCAGCGAGAAAGAGATGTAACTATAGCAATTCATAAACCTGACAAGTTTTAAGAGGTTGTAATAACCCCCTGGTCAAAGAGTACTATTACAATACTAGCTTCCGCCCACAACTTCGTTCGCGTGGACATTCAAGAAAATCCTTAGGGAACCATTAACCAGGAAAAGAAGTATTCTATGTTTAAACGTCCACACTGTGCGCGCTGCCTTACGAGGCAGGACATTAAAACATATAATACTTTTTATCCTGATTAAATGTTTCCTAAGGATTTTCTCGAATGTCCACGCAAATGAAGTCCCCACTGCTGTAAAGAACTGTAAAGAAGATGGGCCATAACCCACCATGCGGGCCCTATGCGGATTGGTGTGTGTTAACGACTGCAAATGCAGCCAGGACCAACGGCTTAACGTTCCTTCCGAAGCACAGTTTTTTGGTCACCCATCCCATGACCGACCCTGCGAAAGTTGCTTCTATTCGCTGAAAAGTAGTCCTTCCTAGCCGGATTAAATACTTTGAGCTTAATAATACAAATTAATAGTTTGATGAAATAAAAGAGCAATATTCTCTAGCCTGAGCACAAACTAGGGCTTGTATCTTCTAAGCCAATGAGTTTTATTTTACGAAACTTGTCGTGTGGAAGGTACTATTTAGGTAGCTTTTATTGGAATATTGCTTTCTTGAAAATGTATCACACTTAGATATTGACCTGCTGCAGAGAATGCTCTCCAGTCGGACCACAAATTATGGCTAGTAACTTCTAAGCCAATGAGTTTTATTTTACGAAACTTGTCATGTGGAAGGTACTATTTAGGTAGCTTTTATTGGGATATCACTTTCTTGAAAATGTATCACACTTAAATATTGACCTGCTGCAGAGAATGCTTCCCAGCCGGACCACGAACTACGGCTTGTAACTACTAAGCCAATGAGTTTTATTTTACGATACTTGTCGTGTGGAAGGTACTATTTAGGTAGCTTTTATTGGGATATCACTTTCTTGAAAATGTATCACACTTACGATTTTGACCTGCTGCAGAGAATGCTTCCCAGCCGGACCACAAACTTCGGCTTGTAACTTCTAAGCCAATGAGTTTTATTTTACGAAACTTGTCGTGTGGAAGGTACTATTTAGGTAGGTTTTACTGCGATATAAATTTCTTGAAAATGTATCACACTTTCTAAAATTTGAGTTGGTGCGGCCAGAGAGCATTGCTCTGCGGCCGGACCACTTTATTTGTTAAATATTTCCTTATCTGTTGAGGTACTATTAATTGTGATATATTCCTGTGAAGGTAGACTTCAGGTAGCAACTATGTGGAACTAAACCATCTGAGTACTTAAATGTGGTCCGGCCAATGAGGAACACGCTTTTTCCCCACACACCACGAGCTTTTCAAAGCACATAGTAGGTATGTACGTGCTGTTTGGTATATTATTTGGTAGGTATATTCACTGCTAGATGGCGCTTCTAATTTTAATAATTATTCGGTGATTTTTGGTAAATTTCGAAAAACTGGATGGTCTAAAAAATTATACAATATTATCGAACCTGCCCACAAAATTTCATCAGAATCGGTTGAGAAATGCGACCTGTAAAGGAGATCAAACAGCCGGAAAGCTGGTCTGAAATATGTTTTTTTACATATCTCAGTCATTTTAATAAATTTCGAAAAATTGCCTCGACAAAAAAAATCTATATATTTATCAAATCTGCTCACAAAATTTCACCGGGATCGGTTGAGAAATGCGATCTGTAGAGGAGAACAGACAGCGCCGGAAATCCGGACTAAAATACGATTCTTTTACATTATCTCCGCCATTTAAAGAAAAAATTAAAAACTGGCTTGACAAAAAAAATATTCAATTTTCAAACCTGCTTACAAAATTTCACGAGAATCGTTGGAGAAATGCGACCTGTAGAAGAAAACAGACAGAACTGGAAAGCCCGACTGAAATATGTATTTTTAACATTTCTCCGTCATTTTGAAAAATTTCAAAAAACTGGCGAGACAAAAAAATTCTATATTATTTCCAAACCTGCTCACAAAATTTCACGAGAATCGGTTGAGAAATGCGACCTGTAGAGGAAAACAGACAGCGCCGGAAATCCGGACTGAAATAGGATTTTTTAACATATTTCCACTATTTTGAAAAATTTAAAAAAACTGGTTTGACAAAAAAATTCTGCATCATTTTTAAACCTGCTTACAAAATTTCACAAGAATCGGTTGAGAAATGCGACCTGTAGGCTGGAACAGACAGCCGGACATACGAAAGAATTTTTGCCCAAGCTGAAGCAGAGACGCTTCGCTCGCACTTCGTGCTCGCTCGGTCAAAAAACCGTTAGACTAGCAACTTTGCGACGGTGACTGAGGCTAGGAAGTTCTGCCGTGGCCAATGTTGAGTTGCCTATTAGCCTCCTGGCACGGTTTTCAATCGATTCAAGAAGTTCAAGCTGATATTTAGCAGAACCATCCTAGCAGAAGTTTTTTTTTTTTTGTTCACAACTTGTAACATACATCATACATAGGTACATATTAGCAAACTTTAAGATAAATGATTATGTAGTTTCTTAACAAGTGAACACAGCATGCATTTAGAATTTACAATAAAATAAACAATTTAGATTAAAAGAACTTCTATAAAATATTTTGAGAACATTTCTGAACTAAGCAATTGATGTTTTAGAACCCCAAAGTAATTGATCTTTTAAAACTTTAAGGTTTTAAAAGATCAATCGCACTACGTATGTTATTTTTTGCTGAGGCTAGAGAACCACAGAATATGTCAAAATTCCATCTTATTCCATTGTAACGAGAACAGGCTCCATTTAAAGGAGAATGGTGGCCGACATTGGTTCTGCAGAACGGCAGTCTGAAGGTTTTTCGGTTTAATAAACGACTACTCTGACGCGGTACCTCAAATTTAATGGAATTCAGGACTTCAGGACAATCCACAAGGCCGTGAATTACCTTATACAAGAATATTATATCAGATACCCCACGCCGAAAATTTAGAGATCTCATTCCATAGAAGCTCAATCTTTTTTCATATGACTGCAGAGATTTGCACTTATTGTTGACATAGGATAACTGATACAAAAATCTCTTCTGTATTCTTTCTATTCTATTGGAGTGCACCGTATAGCACGGAGACCACACACAACTATTATACTCTAAAATGCTCCTTACAATGCAGTTATATACTGGTATCAAAACGCCTGGGTCCTTGAAGCATTTTATTTGTCTTGATACAAAACCAGATAACTGTGCTGACTTCTTTATTATAGTGTTTATATGATCTTTGAAACTCAGGGAATGATCCACTATGACCCCTAAATCTCTTATTTTGTCTACTTCAACTATCGGAACATTTTTAAAGTAGTATGTAGCTGACAGTGGCTTTTTCTTTTTGGTTAGTTTAATATGACAGCATTTGTCTATGTTTAATAACATTTTGTTTTGAGAACACCACCTATCTATGCTATTTAAATCATTTTGCAAAAGAGCAATGTCATGATCATCCTGTACCCGTTTGTATACTTTTAAATCATCTGCGTACATTTTAAGCCATATCATTAATGAACATGACAAAAAATAACGGGCCCAGGTGGGATCCCTGAGGAACTCCTGATGGTATGAGCTTGGGTTGAGATGAATAGCCATGTGTCATAACCATACCCCGTTATCGCGGGTGCACGAATGATTGAAGCCAAAGACAAAGTACGAAAGAAGGTCGATTTTTGATTAATTTAATAATTCTGCCTAATCCCACTCAACCTCTAAGAGAATCTATCTGTAATACATATTTTTCTCGATAGACGGCTTTGATTACAAAAACAATCCAATGTCACAGCATAAAATAATCCTTACAGTAAGCTAACGCGACGCCTTGGTAGTTGGGCGATACCGCCGCCTGTAGGGTATTTACAACGAAGGGTATTGACAACGGAAGGGTTGACACAAATCTAAAATTTGGAAGGTGGATGTCTTTTCCGACCCCCGGGTACATATTGGTATTGCGAAATTATAAAAAATAATGAATTAGGGGTGGCATATTTTTGAATAAAGGTTTTTTAACATAAATGTTTCAAACGGTTTTCTTTATACGCTGACGCCTGCCGATGCTGCCGCACTCACTCGTAGTTTCACGAATCTTATTTAATTGCCACAGTCGCACGCAGGGTTCGGAAACCAGGGGGCTAATTGTCTAATTTCAAAATCTATCGCAATCGTTTTCAGGATGTGATACATTGATGCTTCTTTTTGGCACAAATAAAAACTCACCAAAGAAATGCAGCAATGTGTCACATCAATCTGTCAATTGAAAGCGATTACGATAGATTTTGAAAATTAGACAATAAGTCAGCAGGTTAAATCTAAAAAAATCCAAGCACATCATCGCATCAGCATCGCAATGTTAAAAATATAAAAAATCTAAAATAGCGGCCAAATTTTTTGTTTGTGAACCGATTTCGAGGAAATTCTGATTTTGGAAATATTTTGACAAAAAAACAGCATCGAAATGTTTAAAATATAAAATATCCAAATTGGTGGCCAACTTTTTTGTTTGTGGGTCGATTTTGATGAAACTCTGTTTTTGGTAATATTTTGACGGAAAAACAGCAAAATGGCTATATTAACAAAATAGTACAATATATTTTAACAAAATAGTACAAAAAACCGAGTTTCATCGAAATCGGCCCACAAACAAGAAAGGTTGGCCGCCGTTTGGATTTTTTATATTTTTAACAAGCGTTGTTGATTTTTTTCAAAATAGTGCCAAAAATCTAGTTTCATTGAAATCGGCCAACCAAAAAAAAGTTGGCCGCCATCTTGGTTTTTTATATTTTTATACATTGCTTTGCTATTTTCTTGTCAATATAGTACCAAAAAACCGAGTTTCATTGAAACCGGTCCACAAACAAAAAAAATTGGCCGCCCGCTTGGATTTTTTAATATTTTAAGCATTGGGTTGTCATTTTCTTGTCAAAATAGTTCCTAAAATTTAATAATATGTTGAGTAGCAAAAATGTAACGGCAGTAGATAGGTAAATAGGTGGACCTAAAGGTCTTTCGCTTCTGAATTTTTTAGTCTGTGTATCGTTCGTGCACCCGCGATAACGGGGTATGGTCATAACAAGTTGTGTACGATTCTCGAGATATGATTTGCACCACCTGTATAAAGATCCGTGTACGCCCATTTCTGAAATTTTTTTAAGAAGCATGTTATGATCTATTATGTCAAATGCCTTTCTAAAGTCAGTATATATGACATGCACTTCATCACCATCATCCATAGTACGAGAAACATTATCAATAAAACCCATTAAGTTTGTGGCAGTAGATTTCTTAGGCAAAAAGCCATGTTGCTCTGGATGCAGCTTTTGTTAAGTTACTAGGCGACCTACCCTTACTATGAGCACATAATAATAATCTATTGATCGAATCTATTGACTGTTTTTAATTTTAATGTTTATAACTGACTTTTAATTGAGGAACTTCAACAAACAAAGTATGGTAAGCGTGTGTATAGTGTAGTGCTGAGGTGCCCATACGATTGATCTCGATCGACCGGTGTATCGCGTGAGGTTTTAAGGTCGATCGCCAAGGATAACAGATTTGACACTTTGCACCCAATGTAGTTTCACTTAATAAATTTTTTTCTTGACAAGTGTTTGGTGGGTTAAGAGCCCGTAGCGATTTTGCCGCTGACTGCAACTCTCTCGCTCGCACGTTTCATGTATTCTCAAGATTTTTTTTAAACTGAGTGCGTAATTGAAAAATGTTTCTCGGCTACTTTTCGCCATATAAGATTACAGACATTTTAAAATATATTTCAGTTTTTTGTTGCTAAAGTACAAAAAGTTGTTGTTTCTAATAGTTATTTGAACTGGCAAATACGATAACTTTTTATACTTAGCAACTCGAAACTGAAATATATGTTGAAATGTCCGTAATCTTATATTGCGGAAAGTGGCCAAGACACATTTTTCAATTACGCACTCAGATTTAAGAAATCTTGAGAAAACATGAAATGTGTGAGCGAGCGAGCGGCAGTCGGCGGCAAATCGCTACCGGCTCTTAAACGGTCAAAATGTCGATCTCTCAGTCAAGTCAGTCATAAATTTTTGCTAAGTGATCTCCTTTAGAAAAAATATGGGCATCCCTGTTGTAGTGTAATGTTCAGTGTGGGAATGCACCTTGTCCTTCTTGGGCTTGTCCTTCTTGTCGGGCGCGGGCTTGATGGTGATGGCGGGCTCCTTCAGCAGCGGCGGCGCGCTCGCGAACGCCGGCGCCAGCACGCCTGCGCACAACCACATCGTACACAACACCACTAACGCACAACACATACATTAGGACGGATTCAAGTTAAACACGGGCCTGTCTGAAATAGCTTTCGCATCTCCGCCGTGGACGGTGGCATTGTAAGTACTACTGGGCAGACTGAGAACTCATGTATTAAATAGTTTGTCAATCTGTCTGTTCTTATTTTGATGTGTCGCTGACTACTTGTCTAACTTCAAAATCTGTCGCAATCGCTTTTATTTGACAGAACATTGATAGTTCTTATTGGCACAAATAAAAACTTACCGACGAAATGCAGCGACGACGTGTCACATTCATCTGTCAAATGAAAACGATTGCGATAGATTTTGAAATTAGACAATTAGTCCCCTGATTCTATATATCATCTTTGAGAGCTCCGGAACTGACACAGGATTACTAAAAAGACAAGATGTAATTGCGAACTAAAGTTTCTATAACGTAGACGTCGATAAAAAGGGCACTCACTAGGCTGGACCGGCGGATGCGCGGGCGCGGGGCGCGAGAGGCGGTTGGCGGTGAACATGAGGGAGTTGGCGGCCGGCCGCATCTGCACGTCGTGCAGCGCCGCCGCGCCCGCCGCGTACACGCGCCCGCGCCCGCGCGCGTCCTTGCCGGCGCCCGCGCCCGCGCCCGCCTTGTGGTGGCCGCCCGCGCCGCCGCCGCCGCCCGCGCGCGGGTAGTAGCCGGGCGCCGACCGCTGCCGGAAGGCGTCGCGCGGCGCGAACCCGTTGCCGAACAGCTTGTCGCCGGGCGACACGAGCGCCGCGCCCGGCTGCAGGCTGAGGCCGGCGAGCACGTCGTCGAGCGGGCGCGAGCGCAGCCCGCCGCGGAACAGCGAGTCGCGGTCGCGGTCCCGGTCGCGGTCGCGGTTGTGGTCGCGGCGCGAGGGCTCCTCGTCGCCGCGCAGCTGGTGGATGGGCACGGGCCCCTCGGCGGAGGTGGCGGCGCGCGGCACCCACCCGCCGCGCCGCAGCTCCACCACGTCGCGCAGCATGAACCGGATGCGCGGCGCGAGCTCGCGCGACGACGACAGCGTCTCGATGCGCGCGAAGTACTGGTCCATGAGGCCGCGGCCGCGCTCCGAGTCCAGCACGCGGCCGCACGTGCGCACCAGCTGCGCCAGGCACTCGAGGTCCTCGTGGTGCTCGGCGGCGGCGCGCCGCGCGAGCAGGTTCTGGATGCAGCGGTGCAAGATCGACTCGGCCAGGATCTCCAGCTTGCCCAGCTCGCCGATGAACTTGATGTTGCCGAGCATTTTGCACTTGGCGAGGTGCCGTTTCTCTTCCTCATCGGGACTCAGCGCCTTGTCATCGAACGCGGCGAAAGCCTGCAGCGAGAGCGAAAGTGTCTTAGAGTGAATCGGAACGAAACGAGAGAGCGCGATCTTTAAACGGACGATGAGTTACCTGAGCCCGATTTTCAAATTCTGTTCTGCATTTGTTGAGCAGGAGCAGCTTGAAGGTGCAAGGCTGCCCCGGCGGCTCGAAGTTAGGCGCCTCCTCGCTCAGCCGCTTGCAGAGCTGAGCGTACATCGACGAATACTTCGGCTCGTCGAGGGCTTTCTCGAAGATGAGCAGGATGACGCCCTTGAGGACTTTGTCCGAGTCGAGCTCCAGCCCGAGCAGGTCATCGCTCAGCTTTTGGAACTTCTCCGGTGTGAGTTTGTTGAGGATACCGCGAACCTGTAACACGAAGCGAGCCCGGGTGAGTTTGAGGCGCTCGATATCTCTATACGGAAATAATGAAGGCGATGCATACCTTCCGGAATATGATGTCGTGTTTGGCATCTCCGTCGGGCACCTCGTGGTGTCGCAAGGAGGAGGGTGGGACCCAGCGTCGCCTCGGCGGGGGGACGGGCGTCCGCCCCGAGGCGCTGCGCGCGGGCCCCGATTGCCGCGCGCTGTCCGTCTTGTCGCCGGTGTGCTCACCACACGCCACCCGCGCCGCTGTCGCTGCTTCCGCCTTACGCGTAATACTTGCTGCCGCAGCGATTGCGCCGCCTACACCCCTGCGTGCAAACAAACGAAAAATCAATGCGATGAATCTCACAAGCATCTACATAATTATCTCTTATTTAATACGAATGTTATGTGACATTGTTGATGGTTTGACTAGTCAAACATCAGGTTTGACAAGAAGACTTAGTCAAAGTCCAAAACCAATTTAGCGTGTTTCGGCCTTTGACTAACGAATTTATGGCCAAACCATAATAAATAAAACTTTATTCTTATGGCCAAACCTAGGAGAGACTAACTTGGACAGTCAGACACCGAAACTCAATGCGATCAAATCGGGCTTTGACCAGTCAAACTTAAAGTTAAATTAGGTACAGAATTTGTTATTTTGTATGTAAACTAGCTTCCGCCCGTGGGATATTCGAGAAAATCTTTAAGGATCCTTTAACCAGGATAAAAAGTATTCTATATTTAAATCTCAGCAAAATCCGATCACCTGTTTTTATGTGATTAGGCGGATCTCCACCAAGCGAACAGCTTCGTGCAAGGCCTGCTGCACACGGCAAACAAAAGTCCCGCCTCGCGAGTCAGCGCGCTTGGTGGGGACCCGCCTAATCACGTAAAAACAGCTGATCGGATTTTGCTGAGATTAAAACATAGAATACTTTTTATCCTTAAGGATTTTCTCGAATGTCCACGCGGACGAAAACGCGGGCGGAAGCTAGTTTAAATGATTTAGAATTTCCATTTCCGTCCTCGTCCCCAACCCCGACCAGTCCCCGTCCTCATCCCCGTTGTCCTCGTTCCCTTCCCATGTTAGAAGTACTCTTACGAATTTTCAAGTCGTGATGTCTATTTTAAATTATTTTTCCATACAAATTTTCAACACCTATTTCAACCCTTTAGGGGGTTAAAATAAATCATGTTCACCGTCTTGAACTTTTGACCCATTTAAACACCCGCTAAGGCCTCGTTTACGGAGACGCGGGGCGTCGCGCGCCGCGTGCGGCGGCGCGGCCCTCGCTGAATTCAAACATATGGCGTTGTACGAGTGTGTTTACGGTGAAGCGATTTTGCTTGAAACACGCGATTGCTTGAAATGAGGCGGGGCCCGCGGATGGCAACGTCACGGCGCACGCGGCGTTGCACGCGGCAGGGCGTTGCACGCGGCAGCGCACGCTGCGGCGACGGCAATTCTCGATGAAGCGATGCCCACGGCCGGCGGAACCTTCTGCCAGTCTTTATTTTGAAATCGTACAACGAACGCAGACGTAGTCACCATCGCAATGGAGTACGATTTGATTGACTTTATTTGATTAACCGCCACCGCCCGCCGTCGCCGCAGCGAGGCCCGTCGCGTGCACCGCCGCGGGCAAAGACAAAGCACCGCCACGCTGCCCGCGACGCGTCTCAAAGTCAAAATCAAAAATAGCTTTATTCAAATAAACTTAATTATTAAGTACTTTTGATTCGTCCATATTTTCCTACCACCCTTCCAGACTTTTTTAGCTGACAAGAAGAACGAGCGACAGAAACTTCAACAGCCATAAGTAACGATATTTACAAACTTAAATATATCTTTACCTTGTCTTTACCAGATAATTACAACAGAGTCACAGAATATATAATAGTACTAACGACAGGGTGACAGGATTATTGGTAACAAAGTACTTATATTAGTTATGTGTTACGTTAACATATGTATGTGTGTATTTACACGCAAGGTAGGTACACTTTTACCGTCTATCTCGATATATAATAATAATAATAAAATTTATTTATTCAACCAACACAGGGTCATACAAAATTAATAGATAAGAATGTACAGCATTAATTAGTTATTAAATTAAATTGAATTGAATTTTACATTTTAGAATAATATTTTAACATTAATAAAATTATTAGATTAGAATTTACAAAATTAATTAGTAATTAAATTGAATAGAATTTTACATTTTCACATTTTAGAATAATATTTTAACATTAGTCAGTGCATGAATCATACTACAGTGATTCAAGTACAGGCAGTCAAATCTTTCTGCAAATGCGCTTAGGATGTCATTGCGGCTGGCCCGCACCCGGCGCACCAGGGATGCACACCGCTTGCGCATGGTCGCATAAAAGCAGTCTACACGAGCCTCGGCGAACATCCCCGACGCGCTACAGAAGCGGGGCAGCCCCAAAAGCATCCTAAACGCATTATTATATTGGACACGTAGTGCGCTATACTGTTTTTGCGTATAACTCACCCACAGACTGCTCGCATAAAAGGACGTACAAACGCCTGACGCCCCGCGTCTCCGTAAACAAGGCCTAAGGGGTTGATTTTCGAAAAATTACGAAATACGTGTTTGATTACTTTCCAACCATAGGCCTAAATAATAAATTTTGTGAGTTTTACCTTGAAAATGAATTGTCAAAAACGCTGGCACACGTACACGTAAATATTATTTTACAATCGTTAGCCTAAATACAAAATTTGAAGATCCTAACTTCGAAACTGACGGACTTTCATACAAATTTTTATCCCCTATTTTACCCCCTTAGGGATGGAATTTCCAAAAATCCTTTCTTAGTGGATGCCTACACTGTATAAGGTATCTATGTGCAAAATTTCAAGTCTCTAGGTTCAGTGGTTAGGGCTGTGCGTTGATGTCTCAGTCAGTCAGTCAAGACTTTGAATTTTATATATGTGTATGAAAAACATTGCGAAACATAATGTTTTGATTTCCGGATTGATTTAAATTCATTAAACAAAAGTCATAAATGAAATATCTCAATATGTAGATTGTATAATACTTTTATTTAATAGCATTCCTACTCTGGCGTTAGAGTTTATTTCCTGCCATGTTGGCTTTAATATGACGTCATACATAACAGTTACGAGAACACTCAACTGTTTGGGAAGATGCCCAATGAGTTACATGAATAATTTCGAGGATGAGACGAGAGCGAAAACGTGACCCAACTACCATTATTTTAGTTTTGCCGTAATCGGTAATAATAATATGATTGTTAATTTATTTATTTAAGTATACTTGCAGCTAAACATACACAAAAATTCACAGTTTAGTCTCCAATATAGCACACATATGATCATGATCAATTATTGACATTATTGTTCATTGACATAACTACAGTTCATTGTCGCATCGACAGAGATGCGCACGCGATAGGCGTGCGTTGAAGTAGATTAAGATCGTGTGCTAAAATAGTATTTCGTTTCCGTATATCATGCAATTTAAGATACTTATATTTACTGCGCACAATTTAGAATAGCTGTTATTAATCCTTCCTTACTAATATTTTAAAGTAAGTTGGTTTATAAAGCTTTCACGCCTTAATAACTACTCAACCGATCTTAAAATTTTGCATACACGTTGTCTGGGAAAAGGACATTTTAGGGTACCTTTTATCCAGAAAAAGTACCGTTTCCTCGGAAATTTTCGAGTTAGAGAAATAACTGTCCACGCCGTCAAAGTCGAGGGCGGCCGTTAATGAAGAAGTATAATTAACTATTTTTATTAAAAATATTTTAATTGTGAACTTTAAGATAGTTGTGTCGGTCGGTAGTGGCGCCGAGCCGAGGTGCGTGGTTGGGCGGCGGCGGCGCGGCGCAGGTGATCCCGCCGCGGTCGTCGGCCGCGCCCGCGCCGCCCGGCCGTAGACCCCGCGCCGCCCCGCCCCGCCCCGCCCCCGCTCGCAAACGTCCGCGCACCGCTCGATCACCTTCAGTCGCATTATATGTAAAATCAATACTAGAGTTGACCTACCGGACTTAGCCACCGTCGATGGTGTATCAATGAGATCGATTTTGCGGATGAAAAGCCGCCGGCCGTCACCGCACCGCCGCACTGTCAATCTTTACGAGTGGGATTATAGATAATACATAATATAAGTAAAGTAGTAGTCGCAGCGTCTCGTCTGCGCTAGCGGTCGGTGGAGCGGCGTAGCGCTGGCGATGGAGGTGGCGGCGGTCGATATAGCAGCGGGCAGCGGGTCGACGGCCGGCGGGACCTTGGCAGCCGCTCTGCAAGGTCGCGCGCCGCGACACACCAGTGACGGCCGGGCCCGAGATCATCGCGTCATCGCTACACCACCGCAGATCATGTATCTTTAACATCATACATACTCGTCACCAGTCAATCATAATCTCACTCTAATAACTATTTAAAATCAATACAAAATTTAGCACACGATTGTTACACATCTATGGTTAGGTCAAAGGTCAACGCACTAGCTGTTCGATCGTAATAAAAGATAATCGCACATTTTGCGTACGTAGATAACTCGTTTGTCTTGTCTTAAATTTTTGGCGCATAGCTAAGATTAGAATGAATTTGCAGTTCTGTAGCCGATAGTCGAACTAAAACAATTTGTTTTCGCATAAAGGATTTTATCAGCAGGGTGATCGATTCGATTCTATGGTGCGTTGCGATTGCGAACGAAGGGCAGGATGATTTGACAGTGGGTTTATTGACATGAGGCGTGTCAGTGACCGGCGGCGCGTCGGTGCGGGGCGGGGGCGGGGGCATCCCCTAACGGCGGCGGTCGGCGACCCCGGCGGCGCCGCGTCACGCGTGCAGAGGGCGCACCGCTGCGGAGGGCGGCGCGTGCCCTCAGTTCGCCTCAGACACGCCGCCCTCGACAGGACAACGCTAACGAAGGATTTCATTTGGGACTCGAGAACTTCAACAATTATTAGTTGATATATATCAAGGACCATATGGTCCAAGTTAAAAGATGCTTGTATTGTAAGATTACTAAGAAAGGAATGTTTTTGAAAGACATCTCATCCAAACTACCTTTGCAGGATCTTCTGCCTTTTGATGGCAAACAATTGTCTTCATCGTCGGTCTTTTGACCCACTATCAGACCGAATATAGAGTTAGTCAAAATATCTGGTTGGTTTGAAATGAAACCTGAATTGCTTGAAGGCAAACTACTTTACAGAACACAGAATATAGCATATGGCAACAGGTGGAACTAGAAGTGTAGTTGTGCTGTTGGCTGGTTGTTGGAATACCAAAGCTATTATTATATTATAATACTAGCGGCCGCCCGCGACTTCATCTGCGTGGAAAGTTTTTTTTTTGCTATCCCTCGGGAACAATCTTTTTCGGGATGAAAAGTAACTTATGTCCTTCTCTATAACCCTGACAACGTATATGCAAAATTTCATAATGATCGGTTCAGTAGTTAAGACGTGAAGGCGTAACAAACAAACAAATAAACAAACAAGTAAGCAAACAAACGGACTTTCGCATTTATAATATTTATAAGGATTAGCTATGAGGTTTATTCATCCAAGGCTATCATCAGCAGAGCGACGTAGCCTAGTTACCAGTCCCATTAATCCATTGTTAAATTTCAGGTAAAAAAAAATGAAAGCGAAAAATCGGTGAATATGGAAGACATTTGCTTTTCTTGTCAGCTGAAAGAAGTCTTCAATGGGCAGGAAAAAAATGGTTATTGGGTCGGGTGGGTCCAAAATAACACAAGCTCGCGGCCGCGCGACACCACGCCGGCGCCGCTGTTGACTTAGGCCAGGGCGCTGGGCCTCCGCGCTCCGCGCCGCCGTCAGTAACGCAACTGATTAACATATTGGGCTTCCTACTTCGCAATATTCCATTAAATTGTCAGCGTTGTATGTCGTACGACGTAAAATAATAAGACAATGAAGAAAAATTAAGTAACGAGTCACGATATTTTATTCTATGCATTGTGGCAAGCATTAATGTTGATTGAAGCAAGCTGGCACTATTAACTATTTTATAACTTGACTTTAGCGTTAATTTGAAATTGAATATTTAATGGAACCTAAATTTACAAGGCAATTTGCTTATGTACCTATAATGATTATTGTGCTTCATCCTGCTCTGCTGTTAATACAGATATTAGAGATACAGACGCGAGAGGCACTGTAATGGATCTATTTTAACCGTAATATCTAAGTTTGACGCTGCTGGCGTAAACATCTTTGGATGAGCTTTGTATAAAACTTTGTGCGATGTGTGTGACGTGGTCCGCTTCTGAATTATGCTTTAGAGTTGATATGATCTGTATACCGCGCGTCTGCGACGACGGCACAGGACGGGCGGTGTTGGATCCGTAATAATAATTGGTTAGCAATAAAACCGCAATAGACAATAGGGTCGGTGGGTGTCGGCGGGCGCGGCGACGACCCAGTTGCAGCGCTCGATGGAGCCGCTCCGCTACCATTGACCCAGATCGGGCGCGCGCCGCCCGCGCCCGCGCACCGCCGCCCGCCCCTATGCAGCCCGCGCCGGCCTCGTCCTGACCTACAACCGCCTACCTGACCTACTAAATCGGCCCGGTGTGCCAAAATGACGCGCGATGCCACCCTCCATCTCGAATGCTATCACTTCAAAGGATAAATTATATGACCTCAAGAAAAAAAAAATATAGGCAATTATCAGACAAACCCTAATCACAACAATTTTAAGTTCTTAGAATCCAAAATTAGCAAATTAGTAATATTATAATTTCTTAAATAGTAGTTAGTGTTTATTTATTTGTTGATAGTATTTTTATTTACTCTTTTTCAATGTTGAAATTTCTCTTATCATAATCTTCTTTAGTATTGACAAGATATAGGGACTAAATTGCTACAAATAAATGCAGCTGAAATGAAACCAATTTTAAACTAAAAATAAATACAGTAGGGTCACAAGTCCCAATATTTTGAAGGAGAATAACATTGCATTGATTTAATTTTTCACAATCTAGGTATTTAATTCTAGTAAATTATTAAAAAAACCACACAGTATAGGGTTCCGTAGTTACCTTATCTGATTCTATACCATCCTTATGACTATAACCTTATATTTACTCCCTGTTTTACATAACTAATGACTATAACTATGTACTATACGCTATAATACTTAGTTAATTAGAAATAGTTAATTATGAAAACTTGTCCAATATATATTTTTTATATATTGAATTATTCACCATAATAAATACATAGAAGGATAGTACAAAAGTAGAACGATTGGCAGCTATTACTCGTCAACTTGTAAAGCCTAGCTATTAGCTAAAGTGATAATTTTCTTTTTTAACTTCATTGTATGTAGGTACTCCTTTTAATTTTAAGAGGGGGAGACACTTGACTCTAACAAAATTTTGGTCTTTAAAGCCTAATTAATACTTTGCAAACATATCCCTGAATTGAACAGTGGTATTCACAAACCCACAATATTTTCAAAAGCCTATACGACACCTCACAAAACGTGAGATTGATGAGAAAAAAGTTTTTCACCCCCACTTTACATGTGGAGGAGGTAGGTAGGTAGGTCCTACATTAAAGAAAAATTTTTGATGATTTTATTCTACCACTTTTTCAGTATTAATATACACATTCATTCCAAATGACAGCTTTCTAGTACTAAGGACCTGTGAGCTAAGCTGTGGATAAACATGGCGAACTGTAATTTAGGTACAATTTCTAATTTAAGAGGCTATTTACTAATATGATTTAAGTTAATTTCCGAATTGTACTTAGTTGGTATGCCTTAATAAAAAAAATTAAATAAAACTATAAGGATTCTTAGTTGAATTAACTATGGAACCCTATAAATAGAGGAGAACCTGACTGACATAATTTTTAGTACATAGCCAAATTATTAGTACATAGCCATATACTATACAATACATACAGTATATTGTTAGGGCTAGGAATTAAGTTATTTTATAATGTAGGCAAGCATTTTGTTACTATTATTGTGCCACAAACATATTATTTTGAATTTTAGTTACATTATCCATTATTCATGTCAAAATATTTTTTCATTTATTTGAAAGCAACTTACATTACCTACATTTAATAATGAGGATCAGCGACGATATTTGTTTAGCTTATCAGAAAGGTTATGCCACCACATTAACTGTGAAGAAATTTTTATGATATCTCTTAAACCTCAGAAGTTATAGGAGCTAGAATTTAGTTTGGGGGTCCTAATGACGTCATCCGCCACGTACGCGAACCTTATGTCGCACATATTGTATTGAGCTTGGCAATTCCTTTAAACCCTTATAACTCAACCATTTCTAAACAGATTTCAAAAATCTTTCACTAGGGTTCATAGCTCTAAATATGTTTCTTATACGTTCTTATCAATGAAACTTTAGGATTCAAACCTGTAGCTGATCCTTATTGGTACATAGGTACCACTTTGTAATGATTTGTTTTTATTATGTATATGGGTTGTTGTTAAGTCCCTTTTAGGTTTAAGATTTTCCATACCTACTGCAGGCCTCCTAGCATGACTATTAAATGTGATATAATATAGCTATTTATCACGTTTAACTATAAGATACAATTAATTCTGGCAGCTGAGTGTCGATGAAACTCTATATCATGCAATATTTATGTATATTTGGTGTTTATGCTAAAGGGCCAGGTAGCATAGTTTTTTTAAATAGTGCTAGGTATGTCAATGAGTGTTCTGAATTCTTGTGTATAAATATTAGGTATTTATACTACTCTGTTTACAGGTGTGTAGACAAGACACACTATCTTTTTTAACTAACATAGATTTTAATTATATGCAACAGCTCTCATTTTAGTTTAATTATTCTACTTGAAGTATTTGCTTGTATTAATGTGACAAGAGATTTTGTTTGATATCTCTCTCACCATTCTCATATTATGATGACTCTTGAACAGTGGAAATTACTTTTTAAATAACATGTGAAAGATTTTCACTATACAAAGAACAAATAAAGCACCTATGTTGTTGCACCGAACACAAGGCAAATAGGTATTTGATATGTTTAGTAAGAAATTGATATATTCATACATAGGCTTTTGAAACGTTTGATTATAAGATTTTTTTTAAATAAATACATATATGATAGACAAGAGTGATGAATTTATAAATATAATTTAATCAACACTATGATAGAATACTAAGTACCACTACTAGTAGGTAGTGAAAAAAAATCTAGAAAAAGAACTTGTTGTAGATTTTAAGAGTTGAGTAATGAAAATATGAATGTGTATCTGGTTTTTATTAGAAAACACGAACAACAGAAATCTCTTTGTCTCATTTGAAGTGAAGTAAGGTGGATAAGGATTTTTTATAGTCAGTAAGGTAAACCATGACGAGGAAATTCTCAAAGCAAGGACAAGGAAGAGATGCCACCAATCAGGGGTGCCGCCGACACCGCACGCAGCGCGGCCCACTAATGAGCACCACTTCCTGCCTACGCGCTAGGTTAGAATGCACTATAGCCTTGTCCGCACTTTACTCGCCCATTTACAGCCATTATTTGACTTACACGACTAAGCTGATCTATTTCATCTTGCTTAGACATCCGAAAAGATGGTTAATAACGTGAAATGCTTGAATATAATGGCTCACAAAGGTGACGCATCGACACGATCCAATCGAATGATCTTAACGAATTCATAGAGCTTGGATGGAATTATACCACGATTTAGCACTCACTCAATGTTTTCTTCGGTAATATATCACTAAAAACACTGAAATAAATAGATTTCACAAACTTACGAGGCGATGAAAGTCAATTTGAAGAAGGCACACGCACCGCAACGCGACAAGCGAAACCTTCACACACACACGACTGAAATTAATTGACATGACATGAGGCATGACAGCCATGACTGACCACAGACTACTAAATGACTGACATTATATGCATTCCAGCAGGCCACTGGCTAGGCCATAGATCATAGAAGAGAAAAGTATTTTTTAACCATGGAAAGTAAAGAAAGATTACTAATCTCCAATAATCTCGTAGCAAAAATGTAAACAAAGAAATGTCACTGTCAAATTGTCACACTTACCTTTATTTTCATCATAGTGTACAAAAAAAAGTTCGCGCATGTGCTCTTGTAAGCGACCAATAGCGCGCGCCCCTCTCCCGCCGCCCGCGCCCCTCACCGCTACGCATACCCAAAATACGCGTTTCGCGCAATCCCCACCTGATTTCAAGTTATATGCCTCGTACTGTAATTTTCAGATATAGAAAACCTTTGATCACTTGATTATCTTTTTACACGACTGCCCAAAAAGGAGTGTATATGTGTTCAGGGTTCATGTATGTTTGTGGATATGTGACTTTCTTTATTCCACCATAACTTCTAAATGCCTTAACTGATTTAGATGTATGGGGTATCGTTAGAATCCTTACATCATCCCGAGTGACACTGGCTATATTATTATTAAAAAAAACAATCTGGATTATGGCGGGCGACTGGACGACGCCATTCAAATGTGAAAAAAAAATTTTCTACCATTTCAAAATGGGCATCAAATGAAAGGCCTTGATGAGCACATTCCAAAACTTTATAATATGTCACTAAAATGTGTGAAATAAAAATAAATATATTAAAAACACGACTGCCCTACCAAAAACGAACTAAAAAGATAAATAACAAGTGTCATTGCAGTCGGTGGACCTCTTTGATCAAAAATTGTTCCATGAAAAGTTTCCCCAACTGCAATGAGACTTGTTATTTATCTTTAAGTTCGTTTTTGGCAGGGCAGTCTTGTTTTTAATATTTTTTTAATTTATTTATTTTAATTTGTTTTTATATTATATTTTGAGTCATAATAATAAGTTATATCATCCAGGGTATCTTTGAAGTAGATAATAATTAGAAATTGTTTCTTTATTGATACCTTTCATAACCATTTTTGATATTAAAAGTTGACTCAGTACAGTAACTCAAAAATATAATCATAACAATTATTAACAAAATCACAAACTTAGCATGTTCGCCTGTCCCCTCAATACCAAAAGACGAATGTAATATATGTTAACGACAACTACAGGTTACTCTACGACTTTTATTAAATAATAATAATACGAAATTTTGTTGTTTGCAGTTGATGTGTCATCATAAAAGCATCATAAAAGTGATTTCTACTATAAAACTGCCAGTGCTGGATTAACCCGTAAACAAATTAAGCAATTGCTTAGTTAGGGCATCACGTCCGGGGGGAACCATAATTGGCACCGAACAAAAACATTTTTTTTGGAAGAAATAAAAAAAAACAAATTCATATATTATGTGGTCATGTAAAACGACTTATTACAAAATTAGTGGATGAAACAGACAAGAAATCACGCTCCGCGGCCGTATTTTTTACTATAGACAACAGGCAAGACAAGAGTAGGTACAAGAATGTTGGATGAAACTGACAAAAATCGCGCTGTTGGGCAGTTTTTTACTATGGACAACAAGTAAGACAATAGTACAAAATTAGTGGATGAAACTGGCTAAAAGTCACGCTGCGCAGCCAATTTTTTACTATAGACAACAAACAGGCAAGACAAGAGTACAAGAAAGTGGATGAAATTGGCTAAAAATCGCGCTGCGCGGCTGTTTTATTTTCTATAGATGGGCAATTATCTGAAAAATCAGGAATTTTGTGCATCCTAGACAGGCATCCTCTTCTTTCGTAGATGATAGCCCTATATATATATATATATAGGGCGGCTCACAGGTGTGGATTGCTTAGGGCACAAAGTAGTATTAATCTGACACTGAAAACTGCTACATATCATGAAATGTTTAAGTATATCTGTTATTGCCACAAAACTCATGATTCAGAATATTATTTTCTAATGTATTTTTATTAGATGTGTGGTAAAAAATTGTGTAAGTGTGTTTATATCTTGACTTAGCAATATGCTATCATAAATTAATATTATATACTGGTTATGCTATTTCCTTTTGTGTTGTTTTGTTCTGGCAACACTTTTGTTTACAGGCTCTAATTTGCTTTAAAGTTCAAAGAGGGCTTTTCAAAATGACAAAAAACTGTATGATCGATACATGGCGTTGATAAAAATGTGTCAATGTGTTTTTTTTATTAAGCTTCGAAGAGTACTCAGGTAGGCAGGCAGACGTAACCAAGAATTTTATATTCATATTTCAAAATAAACAAATTCAAAATAAGCGGAAAAAGAGAAAGTATGTTTGCAGTCATAAAAATGAATGGGAGACGGAATGTAGCTTAACAAAACAATGCTACTGTAAAAAAAGAAAAAAAAAACTCGTATTTTTTATATTGGTAACCCTTAAATCAAGTAGTGGCAGGTGGTAACCCTACTGGGCCCAGTTACTTTACCAATGTAAACGGAGTAAGGCGAGTCAAGTAGTGCCCGAGTTACTGGGCTCAGGTGGCTGGGCCGAGTAACTTGACTAATGTAGACAGCCTTAAGCTTCGTACAGACTGAGGCGAGCGAATCGCGCCAGATTCGCTCGCGCCGATTGCGTCAGCTAACTTGTATGGACGTGTTCACATTGGCGCGAATAGTCGCACGAGTTGCAGCAAAAATGCGAATCGCCCGCGAATCGCGCGCGAATCGCCCGCGAATCGCGCGCGAATCGCGCGATAGGGTTGCGTTCCAAGTGCAACCAAAGATCTAACGGCGCGTTCCAAACATTAGAGCTTGACGTTCGATTTACACAACTTTCCCGTTCCAAACGTCAGAGCGTTGCAACTTCTTAAGATGAAATAAAACTATTTTTAACGGATACTAGCGCGGTTTTATTGAAAGCACTTTGGTAATTGGTTTGATTTTTGGTTTTCCCGACGTTTCGGCAACTTTGCAGCTGCCGTGGTCACGGGGGACTGAAGCTACCCGTGAGTCTACCCTCAAGCGATGAATTTTTTTAGACGTTCAGAAATTAAAATTTTAACAAAATTTTTAATGTTTTATGTTGATTTATAATTTAATTTTATGAATTATTTAGTGCTAAAAAGAGAGAGAGAATCTACTGGAGCTACCACCATTTCATTTCAGCCTCCCAATTTATATTAGTGATATAAATTACAATATTCCATTGATAAAAAAAAATTTTGACTATCTGTTCATTTGAATACTATACAATCAGATATAAATCGAATAAAACAATTTTCTTTATTAAGATTGAAAGATCGTTCTGTCTTTTTTCAATGAAATAAAGTCGGTTTAGAAAAAAAATGAATTGTATCAATTGAGATTGAAAATATAAAATAAGTTGCATAAATAGTGTTTTATTTAATTAAGTTGTTTTCACAACACTACCACGTTACTATCACATCAACTGTCGCGACTTACTTATGTTATGACACATGAGTAAAGAAAAGAACCAGAGACAAAGCTTCTTAAGAACGTGAAATTCAAACTTGCAACTAACAAAAGAAATGATACCCTGAGATTGTCCACTGGCTGCAGTTGTCAAAACAGGTTTTTTCCGGTTTTTCCGCGTACGCGACAAGCGGCCAGTGTACACGCAGTCGCAGACATGCCCCGCGTGCTTGTAGTAGTGCAACCGATTCACGCGGTTGTATGGTCCTTCTCTTTACTCATGTGCTTATGACGTCGGTGCACTGTCCGTCCTTGTCATCGTGTTATGATATGACAAGAACGGATAGAGCATTGCTATCACTTTGGCTATCGCTTTGAGATAGGCAGTCTAGCTGCCGTCCCCGTTCCGTCCGGCAGCCAGACCGCCTATCTCAAAGCGATAGCCAAAGCGAAATCGATAGCTATACTCTATCCGTCCTTGTCATATCATTACACGATGACAAGGACGGACAGTGCACTGACGTCTAAACTTTAGCAATTTGAAAGCTTTTTAAGCAAGGCGGTAGGCCTGCTGGATTACAATGGTTTACATGGTTAAAAATTACTCTATGGCGATCGATGACTCAAAGATTTGTCTGACAGAATGCGTCCAATGACGCGCGCGATTCGCTCGCCTCAGTGTGGGAGGCTACGCGAGCGAGCGAATCGCGTAGATTCGCGTCCCACATGGCGCGAGCGAATTCGCCTCAGTCTGTACGAAGCTTTACTTATTTTAACACTTTCTATGGTTAAAATGTACTCTATGGTGTCAATGACTCAGTGATTAGTCTGCTGGACTGGAATGCACCCATTGATTGGTGAGCATGCGGTTCTCCGTGCCACTGAATAATTCCATTCTAAAACTACCTAGAAGTAATGTACCGATGATATACGTTCTTATTTCAGATATCAAATCGATTGTACCGGCTTCCCGGCAGAATGATTGACAAAAGCATGTGGCACGGAGATTCGCATGCTTTGAGGTTATGTTTTTTGTTAAATCGTCGAATTCCAGATCAATCTGAGTCTGTACCGGTGGTTTGATGTATTTGTAGCCGTTACATATTCATTGTAACAGCTACAAACACTTTCGTTGCTCATGTAACGCAACAGGGTCAAAGATATCGCGATCTAAAGTTTTAAAAGCATGCGACTCTCCGGCCCACACACTTAAGTCTAAAATATTGATGAAAATTGCATTAAGATTAAAAATAAGCAGGTTTTTGTAATCGTTTGATCACGATAAACGACCCGAAAACATATTTTCAGAATATCTTTACTCGTTTTAGAGAAATTTGCAAATTTATTTACTATGAACAATCACAGTGTAGGGTTACCATATCGTCGGTCGGTCAGAATCATTAGGCTGTTTCTAGAAAATAGACCGATCGGAATACGTTATTTTGAGGGTATAATCTTCAAGAATTCTAAAGTTTATGAATTCTTGCCTGTCGATACATTGGCATATAATTAGTTTATTTTTGCGTTTTGTGTCACATCTAGCCGATGCATCTTGAGAAATTCGATTATTTGTGGTGGTTATAAATAATTGGACTCTAAGGCGATTCTCCCACTGCCAACGCGCGCCGTCGTCGCGGGGCGCGGTTTGGCGTTTCACGCGCGCGGTGACGGCGCAGCGCAACGCCTGTTCGGGCGGTTTTCTCCGCGCCCCCGCGCCATTCGGCGTCTGACGCGTCCCTGCCGCTTGTTTTTTAGAGGCATTAAATTTTGAAGTTGTTTTGTTTTAATTTCCAGGTTTTTAGGGTTCCGTACCTCAAAAGGAAAAAAAACTGAACACATATAAAATCACTCATGAGATTAAAACGTCCAGACAAATAATTAAGATTTGCCATCTCGATATTAATGACGGAATTTTAATAACATACGAGTAGGTAGGTACGGTCAACGGCACGCTGGGCTTCCACGACAGCGTAATGATATTCAATCAAATAAATAACAGATTTTTTACAGTTTTATATAACCTCATGTGCTGCATAATGTACCTACCAAATGGCACTAAAATGGGCGTATATCCAAGCCACGAAACATTTGAAAACCAGAGGAAATCCCGCCATCGTAACGAAACGATCATCGAAAACCAGCCGCGGGGCGTGTCGCAGTGTGTTGTACCTCGCGGTAACGCGCCTGCTGGCGCAAACTGCTCGCGGATCGCCGGCGGCACGCGGCGGTGCGCGCTCACGCGCCGTGGCGCGCCTTGGTGTGTTGGACGAGGCGGTTTTCTGTACAAATTAATGTACTTGCATACAACGTAAAAGACGCGCGTGGGTGCGCCGCGACCGCGCGCGTCGCCAGTGTGAGAACCGTCTAAACTGTCAAAATTGTTTTAAAGTAAAAAGAAACAATAGTATTGTATTTAAGATAGCCTGCGTAGTGTACAAACCTAATTTGTGTCATTTTCGTCCATGGAAACAGACGTGGGACCCGTACATTAATAACACCGTCAAAAAAATATTACAATTTGAAAAACAAGTACCATATACCTCAGATCACTTAAAAATCCCTATGAAATAAATTTGTACCAAATTAAGGCATGGACTTTTAATATTTTCAATTTTTTTGTTTGTCCGAGCCATTGATGCTTATAAAAAATATTAGTATTATTAGAGTTTACATATTTAATATCTTAAATACATGAGTGATGGACAGAATGAATTTGTGTCATTTTCATGCATGGATAATACCTAGGTAGGTAGGTATTCAAAAAGTTTGCGGTCGAAGCGAGTAGGCGTGGGCGCGTGGCGAGGGACGACGAAGCTCGTCCGTTTCGGTTGGATACTAAGTACGTACATACCTATAAGTCTCACGTCACGAAACGAACGAACACGCACCTTTCGTTTGGTTAAGTAGGTACTCTATAGAATTACATCTCCTGTTTTAGAAATTCATACAGATGTACTATGGACAACAACGTCACTTAACCACAACTCTTAAGGTTAAAATCGGTTGCACGCCGCGCCGCCGCCGTCATAACATAATATATTTAGTTCGTGCAGGGGGATACGTGCGCACACAATTTTTTTGCTAACTTTTTAAGCGAAGCTGTTGCCCATAGTACATACATATCTGTTCTGTTTCCATTCTAAAACAACCTAGAAGTAATGTACCGACGATATACATTCTTATTTCAGATATAAAATCGATTGTACCGGCTTCCCGGCAGAATGATTGACAAAAACATGTGGGCCGGAGAGTCGCATGCTTTGAGGTTATGTTTTTTGTTAAATCGTCGAATTCCAGATCAATCGGAGCCTGTAGCGGTGGGTTGATGTATTTGTAGCCGTTACATATTTATTGTAACAGCTACAAACACATTCGTTGCTCATGTAACGCAATAGCGACCTAAAGTTTTAAAAGCATGCGACTCTCCGGCCCACACGCTTAAGTCTAAAATATTGGTGAAAATTGTATTATGATTAAAAATAAGCAGGTTTTCGTAACCGTATATAATAGGTCTTTACCTATGAAATTGCCGATTTGTATGGAGAATTTTCAATAAGTTGCATTTTTCATACTAGCATTTTCTTTGTTCATTTAACAACCGTTAACACTCTTGTAACAAAACTTTTATGTACTAATGTTTGAACACTATGCTAACCTATTCCATTTACGATAAGCGAAAAAAATTAGTTTTGGCTAAGTCTCACAAAAGCTCCTCCGGTCACCCTTTTTTGGCTCACAAAAAAAAGAGTAACTTTCACCAATATTTTAGACTTAAGCGTGTGGGCCGGAGAGTCGCAAGCTTTTAAAACTTTAGGTCGCTATTGCGCTACATGAGCAACGAATGTGTTTGTAGCTGTTACAATAAATATGTAACGGCTACAAATACATCAACCCACCGCTACAGGCTCCGATTGATCTGGAATTCGACGATTTAACAAAAAACATAACCTCAAAGCATGCGACTCTCCGGCCCACATGTTTTTGTCAATCATTCTGCCGGGAAGCCGGTACAATCGATTTGATATCTGAAATAAGAATGTATATCGTCGGTACATTACTTCTAGGTTGTTTTAGAATGGAAACAGAACAGATATGTATGTACTATGGGCAACAGCTTCGCTTAAAAAGTTAGCAAAAAAATTGTGTGCGCACGTATCCCCCTGCACGAACTAAATATATTATGTTATGACGGCGGCGGCGCGGCGTGCAACCGATTTTAACCTTAAGAGTTGTGGTTAAGTGACGTTGTTGTCCATAGTACATCTGTATGAATTTCTAAAACAGGAGATGTAATTCTATAGAGTACCTACTTAACCAAACGAAAGGTGCGTGTTCGTTCGTATCGTGACGTGAGACTTATAGGTATGTACGTACTTAGTATCCAACCGAAACGGACGAGCTTCGTCGTCCCTCGCCACGCGCCCGCGCCATTTTCATGCATGGATAATACCTAGGTATTATCCATGCATGAAAATGACACAAATTCATTCTGTCCATCACTCATGTATTTAAGATATTAAATATGTAAACTCTAATAATACTAATATTTTTTATAAGCATCAATGGCTCGGACAAATAAAAAAATTGAAAATATTAAAAGTCCATGCCTTAATTTGGCACAAATTTATTTCATAGGGATTTTTTAAGTGATCTGAGGTATATGGTACTTGTTTTTCAAATTGTAATATTTTTTTGACGGTGTTATTAATGTACGGGTCCCACGTCTGTTTCCATGGACGAAAATGACACAAATTAGGTTTGTACACTACGCAGGCTATCTTAAATACAATACTATTGTTTCTTTTTACTTTAAAACAATTTTGACAGTTTAGATGGTTCTCACACTGGCGACGCGCGCGGTCGCGGGGCACCCACGCGCGTCTTTTACGTTGTATGCAAGTACATTAATTTGTACAGAAAACCGCCTCATCCAACACACCAAGGCGCGCCACGGCGCGTGAGCGCGCACCGCCGCGTGCCGCCGGCGATCCGCGAGCAGTTTGCGCCAGCAGGCGCGTTACCGCGAGGTACAACACACTGCGACACGCCCCGCGGCTGGTTTTCGATGATCGTTTCGTTACGATGGCGGGATTTCCTCTGGTTTTCAAATGTTTCGTGGCTTGGATATACGCCCATTTTAGTGCCATTTGGTAGGTACATTATGCAGCACATGAGGTTATATAAAACTGTAAAAAATCTGTTATTTATTTGATTGAATATCATTACGCTGTCGTGGAAGCCCAGCGTGCCGTTGACCGTACCTACCTACTCGTATGTTATTAAAATTCCGTCATTAATATCGAGATGGCAAATCTTAATTATTTGTCTGGACGTTTTAATCTCATGAGTGATTTTATATGTGTTCAGTTTTTTTTCCTTTTGAGGTACGGAACCCTAAAAACCTGGAAATTAAAACAAAACAACTTCAAAATTTAATGCCTCTAAAAAACAAGCGGCAGGGACGCGTCAGACGCCGAATGGCGCGGGGGCGCGGAGAAAACCGCCCGAACAGGCGTTGCGCTGCGCCGTCACCGCGCGCGTGAAACGCCAAACCGCGCCCCGCGACGACGGCGCGCGTTGGCAGTGGGAGAATCGCCTTAGAGTCCAATTATTTATAACCACCACAAATAATCGAATTTCTCAAGATGCATCGGCTAGATGTGACACAAAACGCAAAAATAAACTAATTATATGCCAATGTATCGACAGGCAAGAATTCATAAACTTTAGAATTCTTGAAGGTTATACCCTCAAAATAACGTATTCCGATCGGTCTATTTTCTAGAAACAGCCTAATGATTCTGACCGACCGACGATATGGTAACCCTACACTGTGATTGTTCATAGTAAATAAATTTGCAAATTTCTCTAAAACGAGTAAAGATATTCTGAAAATATGTTTTCGGGTCGTTTATCGTGATCAAACGATTACAAAAACTTGCTTATTTTTAATCTTAATGCAATTTTCATCAATATTTTAGACTTAAGTGTGTGGGCCGGAGAGTCGCATGCTTTTAAAACTTTAGATCGCGATATCTTTGACCCTGTTGCGTTACATGAGCAACGAAAGTGTTTGTAGCTGTTACAATGAATATGTAACGGCTACAAATACATCAAACCACCGGTACAGACTCAGATTGATCTGGAATTCGACGATTTAACAAAAAACATAACCTCAAAGCATGCGAATCTCCGTGCCACATGCTTTTGTCAATCATTCTGCCGGGAAGCCGGTACAATCGATTTGATATCTGAAATAAGAACGTATATCATCGGTACATTACTTCTAGGTAGTTTTAGAATGGAATTATTCAGTGGCACGGAGATTCGCATGCTCACCATTGATTGACCTAAACTGAGGCGAATTCCGCGCGAAATTCGCGAGTGCGATCACGTAACTCATTGTACTATTATGTATTCTGTGACTCAAAGCGATAGCCATAGCCATTGCCAAAGAAATTGCTATGGCAATGGCTATGGCTATTGCTTTGAGTTACGTGATCAAAATCTGTCAAAATGAGCGACGCGCGCGATTCGCTCGCCTCAGTCTGTACGAAGCTTTACACGGTAGGTTTATGATCGTCATCTCGTATGTGCCTTACTCCTTCTGGCTTGTGAGCTATAAAATCCTTCAGTGACGGCTAAACAATTTCTTATTTTGGTATTCAGAACAAACGTAACGCAAGAGTTTATGAATGATTGACGTCTGAACATGGCACTCACGAGATGACACTGTAGATTATGGATGCTGGAAATAACAAAAACTAGCTAACGAAAGTCCAGTTTTACTCTTTAGATGCTCAGTGACGCAAAAATAAGTAAGATTTAACACTCGAACATCATACAAAACAGAACAGATCTCATAAAATCGTTGTTTAAACGTGGCACACACGGAACCGTGTGTACCAGTTTTCATTTGTCAAAATATCGACAACTAAACCGTTTGGAGCCAAATAAAGCAGTGTAGCAGCGTTACGTTTGATAAGTAACAGCATATAACACTTTAAATAAGTTCGCGTAGCAACACATCAACAGAAAAAGCAAAAACAATATTTCGACCCATCAGACTGTGTGGCCCACAATTAATACTGTCACGTTACGTGAATTTTGCGTTACTTAAGTTGTAAAGCAGTTAATATTAATAAGAATTTCCGGTACTAAGGATCTAGCTTTATTTGAAATCAATCACTGCAGTACTTACGATGTAATTTGAGGTTAAAATTAGTATGTAAATAAGCTAGGGTGACCATGAAGTCTTTTTTTGCGGACATCGTATTGAAGTTTACTGAGACTGTATGACTGTGCGTATCGTAGCACATTAGCAAATAGACATTGACATTGACAAGAGACATTGACAGCGGCAGCCGCGAAATAGATTCTCATCCGTCGCACGTGCTACTTTTGCCCATTGTTCCCTAGTGAATATTATGTATATGCACTAAGATCACACTTATAACACGTCCATATAAAGACGGCGTGTTAACACGCCGTCAGATGACATCGGTTTTCATAGTAAATGTATGCACTAGGATCACACTTATAATATAACACGTCCATAGAAAATACGGCATGTTAACACGTGGCGTCAGACAAATGTGCCCGCACCTTTAGACTTCAGTCAGCCAGGGGGGGGGGGGGGGGGGGGGGGTATTACAATCTCTTAAAACTTGCCAGGTTTATGAATTGCTATAGTTACATCTCTTTCTCGCTGTATAGCAAATAAAAGAGACGCATTGATAGCCATTCAGAAAGCTGGCAAGTTTTAAGAGGTTGTAATACGGGGGCAGCACACCAATGATTTTGCGAAACTATATAATTATTCGTCGTTTATTCACATCGGTATGTTTGGTGAATTCAATTCGTACTGAACTGAATTTTAAATACGTATATTGGATTATAAAAGTAATGATTTTATCATCAACAATTTTAGGGTGCTTCTACACGGTGCATGCGTGGCTTGCACACGTCGAGTTGACTTGAGGCGCGGGGGTGCGATGCTGTGGAGCTGGACCCGCTAACGTGTTTTCACGGAGCATGTAACCTGCGCCAGTGCTTCAACTTGCGCGGGCTACTTGCACCGTGTAGAAGCACCCCACTACTGGGGCACAGGCCTTCCATATAGATGGATATAGGGTTTGCAATTTTAACCTTTAATGATTTAAGTAAAAGAAAATTCATGTAAATATTTCATTTATTAAAATATAAATTTTGTTGCTTGAGCGATTGTAAATAAGACATGTTAAAAATGTTTTTTTCCTATAAAATGTACAGTAAAAAATATATAAATATACATTGAAACATTAACAAAATAAAGGATTTGCGAAGAATTTGTCGAATTTTAACAGCTAAAGTGCAGAGGATCGTTTATTCCCAGTAGTTCCATTTGACAGTTCCTTTAAAGGAACTAATGGTAACTAATGTAAACTGATACAATCTACCACTGAATTATTCAACACTTGTCACTGGCATAATTACTCCCTAAAGAGGAAAGTAAATTGCCAAACTACAACAAGAAGTACCGTTAGTTCCTTTGAAGGAACTGTCAAAAGGAACTACTGGGATAAATTTTTTTTATAAAAAATAATCTGCAACGAAACCTGTACATACACCGTTCGAAATAACTAAGTAGGTACCTTATACAATTATCTAAGGTTAGTCGCGCAATGTTAAATAGGGTCGATTCATGCAGGCGCAGAGTCGAAACGAATCAAAGCGTATCGAATTGTTTAATCTAAAGCAAATTCACCCTTATTATCACTAACGTAATGCTTAAATTTACTTCGAAGATAAATAAATTCGCGCGCATTAAACACGCGAATTCCATCAAATACGCGCTTCTTTTTTTATCTCCGAAGAAATTTGATCTTTACGATGTTGAGCGTAAGGCTCACATCTCTTCGGATTTTAAAAATCCGTCCAATGCGCGTGTTAGTATTCTATAATATATTGTCATATAACGACTTACAACTGGTATTTCTATCAAGAATATATAATATTTTTTCTAAGGATGAAATAAATAATAAGTTGTAAATAAATAAATATGTACAATATGATATTGTACACATTTCTCACCTTTTAAACAAATGTCTTGATGTTATTGTGACAGACTTGAACTGTTACTTACTAGTTTTTACAACTTATAATTTATATCATCCTTAGAAAAAATATTTTTCTATTATTTATTTCATCATTAGAAAAATATTTTTTCTAAGTAATAAAATCCTACTAATATTATAAATGTGAAAGTTTGTGGGTTTGGATGTTATTTGGTTAAAATTTACCTTTGTTGCTCTTAGCACACAGATAGTAGAGTAGATAGCCTAGATTAAAACATAGAATACTTTTTATCCCGATATTCCCGAGGGAACGGGAATCACGCGGGTGAAATTGCGGGCGGCCGCTAGTAAATAATAAATTGTAAAAACTAGTAAGTATTATTTCTAAGTTCATCAACTAAAAGAAGAGAAATGTGTACAATATATTAAGAAATACCAGTTTTAAGTTGTTCTAAAGAAATACCAGTTTTAACGTGTTACAAAAATTACGCCTAATGCCGAATATGGTAGATAGGGATTGTCAAACTGAATAACTTTTACTATGGGACCAACTCTAAAATCGCGAAAAAAAAATCAGGTGTTTCATACATTTTGATATTTTCGTTATTAATTTTTGTATGAAACAGCTGATATTTTTTTCGCGATTTCAGAGACGGTCTCATAGTAAAGTCGTTCAGTTCGATGGTCCCTATCTACCCTATTCGGCATCAGGGGTTATGCAACACGTTGTATACTAACACGCGCGAATTTTTTATCACCGAAGAAGAGCATAACGTTAATAATAATAAAAGTAAATTTGCTTTAGATTAAACGATTCGATGCGCTTCGATTCGCGTCGACTCTGCACCAGCACGATTCGACCCTAACAGTACAAACTCAAAAAGTACAGTACGAGGCATATAACTTGAAATCGGGTGGGGATTGCGCGAAACGCGTATTTTGGGTATGCGGAGCGGTGAGGGGCGCGGGCGGCGGGAGAGGGGCGCGCGCTATTGGTCGCTCACAAGAGCACATGTGCGAATTTATCCCCACTCCGTCGAAAAAATTTCAAGATACGTGCCTAGTACTGTAATCATAATGGCTCTGAATCGTTCTCTCAGTCGGAATACAATCATTATCTAAAATAATAATAGTAAGTACGATCACGAGGAATGTCAAAGTTAAATATACAACACTTATCGAATATAGCAGGCCACGGAGACCCTAGTTCCGAGTCGGTGATCGTTCAGTTCGGAGTGAGCGCAGCACGGGGGGCGCTGCCATACTGGACGGAAGCGACGCGAGACGGCGACTCCGGCCGGCGCGGTCCCTCCGCCGGAATGTCAGAGAGCTAGGACCGGGAGGGAGACGGAGGAACCGAGCGGAACAAGCCGCGGCGAGAGGCCACCGTCGGACGGTTTCAAACTTAACGATTAATATAATTATATCGATTTATGTACAAGCTAAAAAAGTTTACAACGTTAAATATACATTTATACAAAAATACTTCAGTAAAAAACTTATGACTATCACGTGTGACGGACGCGTTTCTTCGCGTACGGTAGTTTCGTCGCGTCGGCCGTCGGCGACGTTAAGTACTCGGTGCCGGGGGCGGGCGCGGGCGGGGCGCGGGGCGCGGGGCGGCGCCTCACATGCCCGACTCCGCGATGCCTTCGTCGTCTGCAACACGATACACGCGTTAGGGCCGAGCGGAGCGGGGGGCGGGTTAGTGCACGCGGGGTCGCGGGCGCATGCGGCGACAAATACGGGCCATTTTGTATTCACCATCCAAATTTTGTGGCGAAATTCGACACATGTTTCTTAGAAAAAGTTGTTTAGTTTCATGGACTGGACACATACTTAAACTTTGAATGGTAAGTTCAAAATGACCCGATATAGCCATACACACTCGGCAACGAACGAGTTAATAAGCTATCGTTAACTGAAAGTGATTTTGAAAAACATTTCATTCGACGCCGAGGGTGCGCGGCTATTGTAAGGGAGGCGGTAACAAAGAACGTCACAGCGGCAGCGGGAGGGGCCAAGCTCGCGACACTCAGGTTGCAGTTAGGGGGCGCGGGGAGTTAGCACAAACACAATCGGCTGCAACGCGGCACTCGGCGGCTCACTTGCGTCCACCGGCGCGGCGCCCGCGGCGGAGCGCCCGGGACGATGTCGTACCACCACCGTGATCATGTCCCTTAAAATTAACACACTACAATTTGACTATTTTAACAGCACAAAATGCATGACATATTCTTCTTCCTCTACAAGATTCTATATGAAATTATCGGTTTTATTTCTAATAGAACGGTCAAACTGGAAAGGTACTTTTTGCACCTGAGTGCGTGAGTCTGTGATGAGTCCGTGATGAGTCTGTTCATGGAAACGAGTTAGTAGAGCACTATCTCACTCACACAATTTTCTTAATTGTGATTGGTAAGTGATAGAAGGCGTTGTATACAGTCCGAGTACTTTTTAGTCTACTCTACTTATACTCGCCGTACTGTGCAGACGTGCTTTTACTTGTGACTATGTGCTCAATTTGTTACCTGGCTTGTGTATTGAATTTTGAAGCCCAAGGTGACGCAGGTGTGCTTCTTCTTCTTATTTTTGTTTTGGCAATCTACTTTCCTCTTGGAAGTAATTTTTGCGAGTGTCAAGTGTTGAATAGTTCAGTGGTAGATTGTTTCAGTTTACATTATAATGTGGGATCGCATCATCGCATTCCAATGCTGCTTGGAGCATTTGGCATCAAGTATATCAAGACAGTTTACTCGGTAGGTTCTGCCAAGGTGTGGCGAAGGGTCCATACAAGCCGATTCCCATCGCCTTACCTTTTAGAAATCCCACCCCAGCAATCTTCTATGCAGATCATAACATTTTTGTAGACCGGCTTACCTTCGCCAGAATTTCACCCCTCGCCACAACCAAGATCGCGCCTATTTCAATTATCCCACATATTGTTCAGTTGCATAGACACTTGTACCACAAAACTGCACCAATTTTAAGACACAATATCCACTATGAATCAATTTGCGAATAATTAAAATAGTCACCAAACCGAACCCGACAAAATGGCGCCATAAACTCTCCGCAGGTGTGCTAATGACCCGTTTATTGTTCTTTTGTCATAATTGAGCATTATCTTAAGAAAATATGTACTTTTTTCCTATTTTTTGTACAATAAACTAGCCCATGTGTGCTAGTTCCATTATTATTCTCTGCAATAAATGACTGTCAAATAGGACTGATGAAGCCGCGGGTATAAGTTAAGCTAACTTTAAAGAAGCGCAGTGTGAGCGCGCATTTACTTCTCTAAGGTATAGTTAACGCCCACTGACCCTGAAAAAGTTTTTTTGTCTTTGTCATTTGTATGAAAATGTGTGATAGAGAAAGCGCTATACTAACTCGTTTCCGTGAACAGACTATAGCTAGCAGCGAGAAATTTTTACTCGTCGTCGGACGATCTCCATTTCCTGATAACATAAGACAAAAAAGTCCCGCGAAGCCCCATCGGTGTGGGTTTCGTGTGGTGGTGTCGTACCTTCGAAGGCGGGGTTGTGGTGGTGGTTGTGGTGCGGCGGCGGCGCGAGGTCCTGCCCCTCGAGCACGGCCACGAGGCACTGGTGGATGCAGATGTACTGCTGCTCCGTCTGCACCATCCACACGCGCTCGCGCCGCATCGAGTGCACCATGCCGAAGATGTCCAGGTACTCCGCGTGCGCCGCCAACTACACATCACACAGTTATGTTTCAACGATTACATATTGTGCGATTAAACACATCTAATAAAAGAGATAGACTAGTATAGTAAAACTAACCATACTAGTTCACGAGCGAAAACGATGACCTTTACAATAATTGTAAAGTTAATTAAATTTCCTACAATTTGAGCATTATTTGAGTAGTCTACATAGATCTATTAGTTGTAGAGACATAGCTGGTTAAAAATGGACCTTTTATTGAAACTAATTGAAAAAATCTTATCTTTGACTAGCTGTGTCTCTACAACCAGTTGATCTAGACTACTAGAATTAGGCCCAAAATGTAGAAAATTTAATAACCTTTACAGAAATGTAAACAGAAAAACTGAAAAATGCTTCCGAACGAAACGGAAACCCCTTTTATTTCGTGAAAAAAATTCCTATTTTTGACTAGCTGTGCCGCAAACAATGGACCTAAACTACTTGGGTAAGGCTCAAATTGTATAAAATATAGATAACATAACAAAATTATATAACAAATTAATCTGAAAAATGCTTCTTTAAAGTAGTTTTTACGAAAATAGTGAAACAAGTGCCAAAACCTAAAATAAAAAAATGAAGTTTAAAAATATTGGTTATTGTGTAATTTTTCAGAAACTGCGTGATTAATTGCATTTTTATATCAGAAACAAATTCGACGTTATTGATTTATCCAAAAATGATACCACATTTGACCTATTAGCTAAACCTGAATTGTTATAGTTTTTAGAATGAAGCCGGGAAACGAGAGCGATTTAACCCGCCGCCATATGGATGGAACTGTATGTAAGGATAGTTTGGCCCAGCTCAATAATAGTTAGGAACAGCCTACAGATTCATACCTACTATAAGGGGGAGGGATGTATCTACCGTCAGCTCAGTCTTTGTACCTAGAGTAGACTAGACACACTACAGTCTGTCCGTTTTAATTTCATCAATGCCCGCGAACGATAGAAAATCTATTGTATCTTATTTTCCGGGGTTGACGGGTAAAGTATTAAATTCTGATGTTTCACATTTTTATTTTTCATTACATTTTTAATTTAATTTGAATTAATTTGAATTGATTTAATCTAATATGTACAATAATTGGTTGTAATGATAATAATGTATGATTGTTTTTAAATTTTAGTATCAATCCATGCTTCCCTACTAGATGTTAATTTAATAGGATAACATAATAATTTTAATATGGCAAATGTTGTGTATACCAGTAATTGGTTTTCATGTAAGACCTAATCATTAATAATTTCAAGACCCACTTGTATATTATTGCATGTAAAACTGTTGGTGTACCTTATGTACGGTCTCAACACCGCACATATTTTTGCTGACTCGCGACACACTTTAGTTGCGCGTCAATTGTTTACTTTATTAATTATATTTTAATTTGTGTTTGAGTACGCAATAGCGCTTGCACTAGACGGTCGAGCAAAGAGTTACCTACAAATTATAATTACTGTAATATTTTAGTCATTTACAATAAACAACTGCTTTAACTTTAACTTCGGTGACTTCTTTATCTGCGTGCTACAACTACCTAACTATCCAGCATTCCAAGGTGTATGGGTCAAACTGGCTCATACATTTTTGTGGTCCTTCGAGAATTATTAGTGATTTGGTGTTTTTTTCGGCTGTGACAGTAGCGAATCGGTTTGGCTGGCCTCCCACAAGCGGGTCTCACCAGTTGAATTGAGACGAGCGCACATACTGTTGTGGTTGATAAGAGCACTGAGCACTGACCACCAGCGATCGAGTGTCTACAACACCGACTGCGAAACTAACTGGGAACTTTGAAGGTCAACTTTTGTGTTAAACTAACACAGCTACACAACTACGAACTTCCATCTCCTTCTACGTGAACTGCGTGTGAGGGGACTCAACTTATACTTCTGGTTTTCGTGAGCAACGCGGAAATCTAGCCAACATCAACATGGACAAACTAGAACTCCAGCAAGCATGCTTTGAAAACATCAAAACACTGTGTGCGAGCTACAAAAAGGATCCTAAGGTACGGAAGACGGAAGATTACTTAACTAGACGGATTGTCTCTCTTGACTCGCAGTGGATAGATTTTGCAGAGAGACATGAAGTTCTATTGCAAGAAATTGGTGATAAAAACATAAATTACTTCTCGGACAGCGTTTTCGAAAAAACTAAGGTTATGTATGAAGATACTATGAAAAATATGCAAGCTTTACTTGACCGATTCACCAAGGATGTCAAGTTTGATTTGACGGGATTAGTAAGCGAAGATTCAACTGAAAACATCAAAACTTTGCTGAGCAAACAAGAAAATAACTTCAAAGCCATTGACAGAGCTATGTCTAAAATCGATTTGAAAAAAATTACTGAAAAATGGGAGCTTGAAGATCATCTTTCCACACTAAAATCCAAGTGGGAACTTATTGAAAAGTATCACTGGGACGTCGAGTCATCCCTACAGGGAGAAAACTGTGAAAAATACTACGCTACTTTTGTTGAAATCGAAGATAAGTATGACGAATTGAAGAAAACGCTTAACAGCAGAATATGGTCGACCGGCCACTACGAAAGGTCAACGCCACGAATTGAGGTGCCTGAGTTTTCTGGAAGCTACACACAATGGATTTCCTTCAAGGATCTTTTCCTGGAAACCATCCACAACAACCCGCTGATTAATAAAGCACAGAAGATGCAACACCTGAAGACGAGATTGCGTGGTGAAGCTGAGAGATTGGTCCAGCATCTGAGCATAAGTGCAGAAAACTATACATCGTGCTGGGAAATACTCATGCAACGCTACGATAACACGAGACTACAATTTACGTCATACGTTAACAACATACTTAACCTGCCTACTATTCAACAGCCTGATGCTTACAACCTGAAACGAATGCATGACGTCATAAACGAATGTTTGAACGGACTGTCAAACATACGAGTGGACACATCTGGCTGGGATCCACTGATCGTTCATCTTATGACTTTGAAACTTGATTCCAGTACTCTCAATGAATATGTGAAGGAGCTTCCGAACCACAGAGATTTACCTACTTTGAATGATTTTCTTTACTTCCTGGAAAGCAAGTTCATGGCGTACGAGAGCCTGAAAAATGCAAAAAAGGACTCAAACAAGCAATCAACTAACTTTATTACTCCGAAACCTGTCAACAAGAACTTTCATCCGAAAAAATTTAACTATCAACTTGCGAAAAGAAACGAAAACTCCAAAGTTTATTATGCTGCCTACGGCCAATGCCCTCTATGCGAACAAAATCACGTGCTCATGCAATGCACACGATTTATCGAAATGGACACAGCGCAGCGCGCGAACACTGTTACGAAATTGCATGTGTGCAAAAACTGCTTATTTAGTCATGGAAACAAAGAATGTCAGTCGACGAAAAAATGCAAAGAGTGCAACTTAAATCATCATACATTATTGCATAACTCGAATGTAAACAAACCTATGGAAACTAAGAATAACTTCAAAAAACTTTCAAGCCAGAGATCATCACCATCCACCTCGCAACCCTTACAACAGCAGCAGAGCTCTAATCATTTATCAGGGGATGAAATGGAAGTTTTGCTGCCGACTGTACAGCTCAATGTCTTGTCTGCAGACGGGACCAACATCACGCTTCGAGCTTTGTTAGATCAAGGATCGCAAGTTAACTTGATCTCACAGAACGCCGCTCAACTACTAAGATTACCTAGGCAAAACCTTAATGCTACGGTAACTGGAGTGGGATCTGTCTCTGGAAACTGCAAGGGACAGCTGCAATTTACCTGCAAGTCAATACATTCAGACTACACCCTTAACTTTCAAGCCTTAATAATGAAGAAATTGACTAATAACTTACCTAACGCTACTTTCAAGAAAGGCGACTGGTCACATCTTGGAAACTTGAAACTTGCTGACCCACAGTATAACATCGCTAACCCAGTAGATCTATTATTGGGAGCAGACATATACTCAGAAGTCATTTTGGATGGAGTCCTGAAGGGCACTCAACTTCAATCACCTATTGCGCAACAAACAAAGCTTGGGTGGATCTTATGTGGCAAACTGAAAACATACAACTGTCACGTGACTTTGATCGATTTGAACGAGCTAACTAAGTTTTGGGAAAATGAAGATATCAACCCTGGAAACAACGATGTATCTACAAACGATCAATGTGAAATATTTTACTCCCAAACCGTTCAAAGAGCTTCGGACGGCAAATATATCGTAAAGATGCCATTTATTGCTGACTTTGAGAAAAAACTTGGAAACTCGAGATCGATAGCTGTGTCTCAATTTTTACAACTTGAAAAAAGACTAGAACGCAATGAAAAACTCAAGATTATGTACAAGGACTTCATAAGAGAATACATCAGCCTAAATCACATGAAACCAGCCACTTCATTGAAAACTTCGGGAACACAGTGTTTTCTTCCCCATCATGCAGTCCTGAAAGAGAGTTCAACTACCACCAAACTGAGAACGGTGTTCAACGCATCCCAAAAAACTACAAGCGGTTATAGCCTAAACAGCTTACAAGAAAAAGGGCCTAACCTACAAAAAGAGATAATAGCGCTTATTTTGATGTGGCGAACTTTCAAATACGCCTTCACTGCTGACGTGGAGAAAATGTATCGCTGCATCTGGCTAGCTGATGAACAACAACCCTTACAAAAGATCATCTGGCGTGACTCACCCGACCAGCGTCTCGGAGAATTTGAACTCGGCACCCTGACTTATGGAATGAAAAGTGCTCCTTGGCTGGCACTGAGAACGCTGAAGCAGCTAGCTAATGATGATGGTCACCTATATCCTGAAGCTGCAGAGGCCTTGAGAAACAACTTCTTCGTCGATGACGTCCTGTACGGGCATAACACGCTCCCCGGTGCCTTAAAACTACAACAAGACCTACTTACCCTGTTGAGAGGCGCTGGAATGAACCTACGAAAATGGTTATCTAACGATCCTGCTTTACTGGCAAACCTGGAAGATAATCAAGTTTCGACACAGAATGTGTTCGACTTCAAAAATGAAGAATCAACAAAAACGCTCGGTCTTGGTTGGAATCCGAAAACAGACTCATTTTTATTTAACTGGAACTTGGAAACAACTAATAAACAAACGCTAACTAAGCGACAGCTACTCTCTGAAATATCAAGACTCTACGACCCTTTGGGATGGTTATCGCCAATAACAGTGGCAGCTAAACTACTTTTCCAGAAAGTTTGGATTAATAATAACATCGGCTGGGATGAAAAATTACCAACAGAAATACAAAATGAATGGTATAATTTAAAACTGGAACTACCGATAATAAGAAACATGAAACTCGACAGGTGGATCGGCGGCACGCGCCATGATATACAATTACTCGGATTCTGTGACGCAAGCGAAAAAGCTTATTCTTGTGTCGTATACAGCTGCGTTATCAGTGAACAGGGAACACCGACTATAAAGCTACTCACTGCGAAGACTAGGGTTGCCCCCTTATCGCAGAAAGCCAGTTTACCCCGTCTCGAATTGTGTGGTTCAGTACTTTTGGCCAAACTCATGGAAAAAATCACAAACTCGCTTCCTGGATACAACATCTCTATTAGAGCATGGAGTGACTCACAAGTTGTACTGGCGTGGTTACAAGGTGAAACATCTAGATGGGAGAGATATGTAGCTAATCGCGTCACACAAATAAAACAAGTCATCCCTGCAAAACTATGGCAGTATGTGCCATCCGAGCAGAACCCTGCGGATTGTGCATCCAGAGGAATGCATCCGAAAAAACTTGCTGACTTCAAACTTTGGTGGAATGGTCCAGAATTTCTCAAACTGAAACACGAACAACAAGTACAAGAAAATATATCTTGTTTATTTACAACTCAAACAGATGTTGTCGCTAATCCAGAATCGACAACCCTAGAAAACAAATGGAGAAATAACTTTATTTATGAATTGTTAAATAATTGCAGTTCATTAACTCGAGTACAGCGAGTAACGGCCTGGATTTTGCGCTTCGTCTGCAAAACACGCCATATGACGAAACAAGACACGCCATACCTAACTTCAGCGGAAATAGCGGACGCGAATAGAAACATAATTTTATTTGTACAGAAATCGCAACTTGGTGACGATTACAAACATCTTATCAAGAAGGAGCCTGTAACAAATAAGAGTGCCATGCACAAACTCAATCCCTACTTGGATGAAAATAACATTATTCGCGTTGGTGGAAGACTGAAAAACTCAAGCTTACCATTCGAAACCAAGCATCCCATTCTACTACCACATAAAGGACGATTCACTCAACTTCTAATCGAGCAAGCCCACCTGAAGATGCTGCACGGCGGAGCTCGACTGGTTTTGGCATACATCAGGCAAAGATACTGGATTATTGGCGGAAACCGAGCGGTCAAGTCACAACTACGTAACTGTGTCCAGTGTCATCGCTTCAAAGCAAGTCAAAATCATCAACTGATGGGCGACCTACCTCAATCTCGTGTGAATCCAACTAGAGCCTTCACCCACACAGCTGTTGATTACACGGGGGGTTACGAGGTGAAGCTAAACAAAGGAAGAGGCGTACGTACATCTAAGGGGTACATAGCTATCTTTGTGTGTATGGCCACGAAGGCTGTACATATTGAGCTGGTATCAGACCTGACTACGGAAACCTTTATTGGTGCATTTCAAAGGATGTGTGCTAGACGCGGCACCCCGAAGCACGTATATTCCGACTGCGGAACGAACTTTATCGGAGCCTCAAAACTGTTACGCACCGAATTTGAAGAGTTCCAACAACTGCTGTCACCAGAATTCTTTGACGAGATTGCGAAGCTGGAAGTAGAGTGGCATTTTAACGCTCCTGCCTGGCCCAGCGCTGGGGGTCTGTGGGAGGCGGCCGTGAAGTCACTCAAATATCACCTGCGACGCGTTCTCGGAGAACAGAAACTCACATACGAGGAATTCACAACTCTACTTAGCAAGATTGAAGCCTGTATGAACTCCAGACCTCTATGCCCGTTGACCGAAGATCCTGAGGAGTTTTATAACTACTTAACTCCTGGCCACTTCCTCACCGGCAGCCCGATAACGTCACTTCCAAGATCTGATTACACAGATATCAACAGCATCGATATAAGACGCCGCTGGCAACTTACTGAGCACATGTTCCAGCAATTCTGGAAAACCTGGAGCAGTGACTATTTAACTCAGCTCCAAACACGCGCTAAATGGAACACTCCAAAGGCGAACATTCAAGAGGGTGATATTGTGCTGGTTAAAGAAAACAACCTACCCCCTGGAAAATGGGCCTTAGGACGGGTTATCCAACTACATCCCGGATCCGACGGCTACGTGAGAGTAACTACAATAAAAACTCAAACTGGAACATTCAAGAGGCCTATAATAAAACTATCTCCACTGCCAATACTCAATACCGCAAACCTGAAAAATCAAGACATAGATAAGCCACCTGAAACAATAAAACCACAACAAAATAAAACCGAGAAATTAACTACAAAGAAAACAACGAAGACATGCTTACCTGCATTATTTACAACTTTATTTACAATGATTGTTATGACAACAAGCGCACGCGGCCATACATACGGCAGCGGCGTGGCGCCGCCGGGAGCTCAGATTTCAAACATCGACGCCGGACGCCCAATTTACTACGACTCTATCGGAAAAATACAAACCATACATGACGAATGGATACTTCTCATGTATTACAACTTAACTAACTATTTTGATGGAATACAACGAGTACAAAGCTATCTGGACGGCGTCAGCAGTTTGTGTGAAAAAACAGACCCTCGTTACTGCAAAACCACCCTGCAACAACTATACCACGAGTTGGAAGTGCTTGGCTACTACAACAGTATCTTGCTGGCCCCCCAGAAACATCTTACTGACCGCAAGAAGCGAGGACTAATCAACGGAGTAGGCTCGATAGCAAACAGCCTATTTGGAATTTTAGATCAAGGTTTCGCCGAAAAATACAACAATGACATAGAGTCGATACAGAATAACGAAAAACATCTACTAGATTTGATAAGAAATCAAACGTCGATTGTGGAGCTACAAAACAGCATTTTGAAAACGAGTGAAGATAACATTAATCGACAACTAAACTTATTGGATGATTTTGTCAACCAAACGGAGTCGAACCTGGTTAAAATGGAATCACAGATAGAAATTGCAATGGCTACAAGCTACTTTAGTACGGAATCGCTCGCATGTTTTCTACTGATTAATAACTTAAAGAAAATTCAAGATCTATTTTTCAATACATTAACTGATGTATACAAAGGACAGATAGATGTGCATTTGATAACTCCGGCTAACCTTGTGAAGCAGATTACTGAAATTTCTGGGAAATTGCCAAGGTCACTCGCCCTACCTATAGAAGACATTAGAGGAGATATAAAAGATTTGTACAAGATGTTATACGTAAAGGCACGTGTAACGAAAACTTTCTTCTTATTTGAAGTCCACATTCCACTGACTTCGAACGACGACTTCAAATTATATCGAGCGATTCCATTACCAGTCACTACGGACACAGGAAAATACGCAATGCAACTGAGTTACGAATACATTGCGGTGGACTTAGAGAAGAGCACTTATGTTTCGCTTACCGAAGGCGAAATGAACTCGTGCATACAAATAAAAGTTGATAATTTTATTTGTAATAAGAACCTACCTGTCTCGGACCTACACAATAACAATGCGCCTTGCGAAGCAAAATTATTAGGTCATCGCTCGGCCTCGCCCTGTGGAATAAAAACAATCGAATGCAAGGACGCATGGATAAAATTACATGCACCGAACAGCTGGCTGACGATTTGTTGCGAGACTTGTACATTACGTACTATATGTGACAATGATGTAATGACGTCACATGTCATGAATAGCTCCGGGATTGTGACCTTAGCACAAGGGTGTGTGCTACAAACGAAGGAGTCCATCATCCATTCGCACAACCAATACTACAGTAACGTGAGACTTAACTACAGCTTCATGACACCATCACTGAATTCGCCCATAAACAACATAGTCAACGTGAAACACTACAACTTCAACCTGTCTCACTTACAATTATCTGAAGAAGATTTGAAGCTGCGGAAAGTGGACGAGGAACTTACTTCTCTTCGCGCTCAGGAGGATCATCTGCCGACGACTATCAGCTCACATGACATTCACCAATATGTCATCTGCTACGCAATACTGGTACTGGCTATCATAATCATCAGCATATGGGCCTTAAGAAGATGTGGAGCTTGCTCATACCATCAATGGTTTAAAAAGAAGACCACAGTCGACCAACCTGTTGATGAAGACATCGAACTACAACCAGTACCCAAGAACAACCAACCACGTGAAGAGAAACCCAAGACTAAGACATCGAGCGCAAGGAAGCTGTGTGACGAGCGTGCTGGCTACGCCAAACCCGTAGCTGGGAAAAGCAACGGGTCTTTTAATTTTGAAAATTGATTTATTTAAATACTTTGTACAGATTCCTCTTTATCTCGACTGTTTCTTCCCTTTCTGGTTGCCAACATGTACGGTCTCAACACCGCACATATTTTTGCTGACTCGCGACACACTTTAGTTGCGCGTCAATTGTTTACTTTATTAATTATATTTTAATTTGTGTTTGAGTACGCAATAGCGCTTGCACTAGACGGTCGAGCAAAGAGTTACCTACAACTTATAATTACTGTAATATTTTAGTCATTTACAATAAACAACTGCTTTAACTTTAACTTCGGTGACTTCTTTATCTGCGTGCTACAACTACCTAACTATCCAGCATTCCAAGGTGTATGGGTCAAACTGGCTCATACACCTTATATAAATAAATAAATAAATTCAAACTACACTAACCTTGTCAAAGCGGATACTTGGATTTTACGTCGACTTTTGGATGTTACACAATTATCTAACACCATATTTTCACTCATTTTCTTGCTTAATCTCCGTAAAATAATAAATATTCCAAAAATCAAATGTCGCAGTAACATGATTACAATGTTGTACTTCCACGCGACTTGCCGTAATGTTGTAACACGTTGAGAACCAAAAGTATTGAATAGTCTGTTTGAATATCTCGATAATCGAACTTATCATTGCTTTGTAATTTTCTGCACCAAAATATTACTAAAAATCACAAGTTTTTAAAATTAGTATATATTTAGAACATTATTTATTGTTTCTCATTTGTATTTCATTCTTAATAATACAATGATTCCACAAAATCAATATCGATACGACGTAAAATAGGGCATTTTTGGTGCCGATTATTGCGTTCACTTTTGACATGTGTAAGAATTTAATTCTTAGAATATGCAGATAATCCGATTAACAAATTGCTCAAAAGAGGGTATAGAGTGCGTGAGCGGGAACCTCAGCGATTTCTTCAGAAACTTATTCAGGGTGCTTATGGAGAAAACATACTAAAAGTCCTGACGTCTAGGAGGCGAGGCAGAGGGAGGAGGGGGGACAAAGGTCCCAATTTTAGGTTTTTCACCCATATCTCAAAAATGGTGAGTTGTAGGGAAAAATGTTTTAAAATGAAATGAAAGCTTATAAAATTCCCTATAACTTTAGTTATATACACTTTGTTCGTATTTCCAACAGTTTTTGGGGTACTCGCTCAGGAAAAGTGAATTCTGAGTGGGGCGCGTTTTGTAAAATTTATCATCCATATTATCTATAGCATGCGCCCCACGTTTTTAGGTTTAAAATGTCTGTAGGTATAGGTTATTAGGGTAATAAATATTTACAGAAGAATTTATTTTTTATTTTATTTGTTTTAATATTTTTAGTCTGATTTTTTTTGTATGTAATAATTTAGTCCGTTTTAAAAACGTGTTTTAAAAAAATATTATTTTCAGTAAATTTTCTCCCAAAGCACCCTGAATACATTTCTGAAGAAGTCGCTTAGGTTCCCCCTCACGCACTCTACAACTTCTTATTGATTGGCTTAAGACTGCAACGTATATCCAATCATATCATCCTGTCATGACAAAGCAGGCACTTTATTATTTTAAACAAATGCTTTTAGTTTTCAGCACGTAGCTGCTACACGGCCGAGCTATCCGATTTATCTGCACACTAGGAGTAATGGTAGGTGTAGGTGTGGTGTACCTGTTGCAGCGCGCGGTCGAGCGTGATGAAGGTGCCGGAGCGGCCGACGCCGGCGCTGCAGTGTACCACCACGGGCCGCGAGTAATGTAGGTGTAGGTGTGTTGTGGTGTGGTGTACCTGTTGCAGCGCGCGGTCGAGCGTGATGAAGGTGCCGGAGCGGCCGACGCCGGCGCTGCAGTGTACCACCACGGGCCGCGAGTCCGCCGGGCACCGCTCGCGGAACGCGCGCACGAACCTACGCACAAGCATTACAAGCGTTACAGTATACCACTGGAAATAGAGGTAAAGGCGCTCGATGGCGCAGTGTGTTACCGGCTGCGATTGCGGTACCTAAGATGAGTCCTCGAAAACTACCGACTTTCTATCAGCCGATAGTTGGGTCGGACCTTTATAGGGTTCTGTACCCAAAAGGTAAAAACGGGTTTCCTATTACTAAGACTCCGCTGTCCGTCTGTCTGTCTGTCTATAACCAGGCTATATCTCATGAACCGTGATAGCTAAACAGTTGAAATTTTCACAAATGATGTATTTCTGTTGCTGCTATAGCAACAAATAATAAAAACAGAATAAAGTAAATATTTAAGGGGGGCCCCCATACAACAAACGTGAATTTTTTGCCGTTTTTTGCTCGATATTAATAACGATGACAAGTAGACAGCTGAAATTTTCACAGATGATGTATTTCTGTTGGCACTATAACGACAAATACTAAAAACAGAATAAAATATAGGTAAATTTTTAAGAGGAGCTCCCATACAAGAAATGTGGTTTTTTTTTTTGCCGTTTTTTGGTACGGAACCCTTTGTGCGCGAGTCCGACTAGTACTTGGCCGGTTTTTTGAATCAGCCGATACTAAATCGTCGTAATGTGCGCAATTGCGCACTTGCATACTTTTAGTCTCGGCTGCAGTCGTTAACTCCAACCAATCCGCATCAGGCCGGGTTGACCCTTAAATTATTCACCATTATGGAAGGCCTGTGCTCCTGTGAGACTCACCGACCATCACGCGAGCAAACTGTTTTGAGCGTAGCAGAGATTTCGTGTCGGTATGGATGGTGTCGGTAAGGGGGTTATAAATGTGTTCGTTGCTCGAGCGCACGTAGTACTAAGCTCGACTTCTGTCCTCTCTCTATTTTGTGATAATAACGGGTGTAACAAGACACTCAACGAAGCCGAAGTCCACGCATTCCGCCCATCGTCAGGATCATTTTTGGCATACCATACCATACCTGGGAAACCAATAGCTATGAAGTTATTGAAGGTCAAAGTCGAAAAATGATTTTATATATTTTTATGAAATCTGATTTTATTCGTTTTTGCCTAATTATTGTGTACAAAAACATTATCAAAATTGTATCTATTTCGTAATAAACAATGGCTTCAAAACGTAATTACTCAATGTATTTCACTAGCATGCACATAAACGTTGCCTTTTAACTCGGATGCACGCAGCTGTGTAGCATTCTCTCGTAGGCGCGGTATTTTGAACGCGTTACATTGCGTGGTAATGTATGCAATGCTTTTTTAACATCAAAAATTGAAATCGTTTCCCAGCAATAATTTTGAACAGAGATGGTCCCGATGATGATGTTACACCCGGTATCAGCGAACTAAAATGTATGGAAGTGTAATTGCAAACATATATTGCTTAAAAAATGGCACCATGGGGCCGAAAAAGTACATCCCGCTCAGCTTTAGTCGGGCCAGCCACACACCCGGTGACTGATGTTAGTGTTCTATTCAATAAATTGCAGTTTATATTGTAGAGAAAAGATAGAACGGGAGAGTTTATTAGAAATGACGACCTTTATAGTCAAATGGTGTAAAAGATGCAAAGAAGGCAGTAAAAAAAATGCAGAAATAACGTATCTTATTTTTTGTTTAAGTACAGAAAAGATCTATAAGTATACAAATTATGGTTGCTAATAAGCAACCAGTGTTCAGACGCTTTGTGCTGCATAATTAAATGCCAGCATTTTTAGCTCTATCCACTTAGTTGTACTTTTCATGTGGTGCCATTTTTTAAGCGGAATGCTTATTATTCCATAGCTTTAGTTCGCTGCCCGGTATAGTGTAGCTCAGGGGTCTCCAAACTACGGCCCGCGGGCCAGATCGGGCCCGCGAGCACCAACAATCCGGCCCGCGAAACCAGGCCGGATCGTACCAACAATACTGTAATTTACAGTATGTCGGTACGGAGCTAGCTAGATAATGGCCCTTGGGACTCGGTGCAGGAGTAAGTCTGGCCCTTTTTCTAAAAAGTTTGGAGAGCCATGGTGTAGGTGTAGGGGTGTAGGGGTACCTGGCGAGCGTGGTGGGCGGGTCGGGCACGCCGAAGTCGGGCCACGTGGTGAAGTGGAAGTGCTTGAGCACGCGCTGCTCGGCGCCGCGGCACACCATGAGCTCCGTCACCGTCCAGTGTAGGTGTAGGGGTGTAGGGGTACCTGGCGAGCGTGGTGGGCGGGTCGGGCACGCCGAAGTCGGGCCACGTGGTGAAGTGGAAGTGCTTGAGCACGCGCTGCTCGGCGCCGCGGCACACCATGAGCTCCGTCACCGTCCAGTGTAGGTGTAGGGGTGTAGGGGTACCTGGCGAGCGTGGTGGGCGGGTCGGGCACGCCGAAGTCGGGCCACGTGGTGAAGTGGAAGTGCTTGAGCACGCGCTGCTCGGCGCCGCGGCACACCATGAGCTCCGTCACCGTCCAGTGTAGGTGTAGGGGTGTAGGGGTACCTGGCGAGCGTGGTGGGCGGGTCGGGCACGCCGAAGTCGGGCCACGTGGTGAAGTGGAAGTGCTTGAGCACGCGCTGCTCGGCGCCGCGGCACACCATGAGCTCCGTCACCGTCCAGTGTAGGTGTAGGGGTGTAGGGGTACCTGGCGAGCGTGGTGGGCGGGTCGGGCACGCCGAAGTCGGGCCACGTGGTGAAGTGGAAGTGCTTGAGCACGCGCTGCTCGGCGCCGCGGCACACCATGAGCTCCGTCACCGTCCAGTGTAGGTGTAGGGGTGTAGGGGTACCTGGCGAGCGTGGTGGGCGGGTCGGGCACGCCGAAGTCGGGCCACGTGGTGAAGTGGAAGTGCTTGAGCACGCGCTGCTCGGCGCCGCGGCACACCATGAGCTCCGTCACCGTCCAGTGTAGGTGTAGGGGTGTAGGGGTACCTGGCGAGCGTGGTGGGCGGGTCGGGCACGCCGAAGTCGGGCCACGTGGTGAAGTGGAAGTGCTTGAGCACGCGCTGCTCGGCGCCGCGGCACACCATGAGCTCCGTCACCGTCCAGTGTAGGTGTAGGGGTGTAGGGGTACCTGGCGAGCGTGGTGGGCGGGTCGGGCACGCCGAAGTCGGGCCACGTGGTGAAGTGGAAGTGCTTGAGCACGCGCTGCTCGGCGCCGCGGCACACCATGAGCTCCGTCACCGTCCAGTGTAGGTGTAGGGGTACCTGGCGAGCGTGGTGGGCGGGTCGGGCACGCCGAAGTCGGGCCACGTGGTGAAGTGGAAGTGCTTGAGCACGCGCTGCTCGGCGCCGCGGCACACCATGAGCTCCGTCACCGTCCAGTGTAGGTGTAGGGGTGTAGGGGTACCTGGCGAGCGTGGTGGGCGGGTCGGGCACGCCGAAGTCGGGCCACGTGGTGAAGTGGAAGTGCTTGAGCACGCGCTGCTCGGCGCCGCGGCACACCATGAGCTCCGTCACCGTCCAGTGTAGGTGTAGGGGTGTAGGGGTACCTGGCGAGCGTGGTGGGCGGGTCGGGCACGCCGAAGTCGGGCCACGTGGTGAAGTGGAAGTGCTTGAGCACGCGCTGCTCGGCGCCGCGGCACACCATGAGCTCCGTCACCGTCCAGTCGGGGTAGCGCGACTCGTTGAGCGCCGTCACGGCGATGTCGCCGTAGTACACGGGCCGCGTGTCGTACGGCCAGTAGCGGTCGCACTTCTCGCGCCCCTTCTCCACGCACCGCGTCAGCATCACGATGGCGCGCGACCCCGACTCCCAGCACATGCGCCAGAAGTCGTCGCGCGTGCAGTGCAGCGGACCCTAACACATCACATACCACCTTCAGGAAACATTTATACTCATAGTTATACATATATACTCAAGGTGGTACCTTGAGCGAAAGTGGCGCCGCGGTGAATTTTATTTAATATTATAATTCTAATACACAATTTTAATAATGTTTATCGTGGAGATTCTAGGGCCCACAGTCCAGTATTTTTAGACGGCATCGTTACATTCAGTAGCCACTGCTAAAAGTAGATAGAAAAACTGCTAAAAGTAACCGTTTTTGACACATTTGCTATCTACTTCTACGAATGACTACGAGGGCATGTAGTGATACCTTCTAAAAATACTAGACCATGAGCCCTAAAATCTCCAGGATAAACATTATTAAAATCTTTTTCTATTAATAACTAATAAAACCTCTGAGGGCGCCACTTTCGATCATACAACCGCCTTAATAGAGGATTTAGTTTCTAATGGGGAAGGCGACTGTCAAAATGGGGCTGCGTACGCTCGTTCCACGAGAACTATCGAAACAAAGGACTTTTACTTTAAAAATCGAATGCTTTAAAATGATCAAATTCTGTGTAAAACGATGTAAAGATGTTGGTCCTTACAAATTTCTGTACTTTCAATGGGGAGCTATACGCAAAGCTAATCGCAGATGGCGCCAGCGGCGACCCGGTCGTTATCAACGGTTTTAATTGGTTTAAATACGTCAGGAATGACATTAGACATTTGAAACAACCAATCAAACGATTTTGGGACAGTCGCTTGTGGTGCCATTAGTTCCTCAGTATTACAGCCCATTCCGGCACTTGCATTGTAGTCTTTTATATCGATTTTGGGTCAAAGGTCTTTTTCGGTAAAAAAATGCCACAAAATAAATACCTATTTTCCCATACATTTTGTTCTGAACGTCTACTGTCTTAGGAACAAGCGTACGCAGTGACATCTATAATTAGCTTTGCGTCGCCATCCCCATTATGATTCAAGAGTTCTATTTTCGATCGATAATGAAACTATGTAAATATTTTATTATAAAGAAAGAAATAACATTTATTCGAGACAATCACACAAAATAAATATGTCTCAAAACGGTCCCGACTCAGCATAATGCATGGCCTGCGACCAGATCGTCTCTTAGCGCTATCGCACACGGGCAACTTTTGTCTCCGCAACTTTTTTGTCTCTCACGTGATTTGTATGAAAAGTTGCAGACAACCGTGTCGCTTCGTGTGCGCGCTTCCATATAAACCCGTGGACTTGATGTGAGAGGCAAAACAGTTGCTGGGAGACTAAGTTGCCTGTGTGCGATAGCGCTTACTCTTGCTTATTTCGATATTGCTCATAGTCGCTTAGTATAATCCGTAAAGTGTGCGTGTAGAGTGGCTACCTGTGTGACGATGAACTCTCGGGGGGAGTTGTGTCCGGGCACGTAGTTGGCGTTGATGTAGTCGGAGCCCTCCTCGTCGTCGACGGGCTGCAGCTTGTAGCGCGAGTGGTCGTACGGCAGGATGTTCGTGAACCGGTTCTTGGGCCGGTTGCACGGCAGGTCCGCCGCCGTGCACGGCTGCTCGCGACCCACGTGCTTTAGTTCCTCAAATTCCTCGCTAAATCTAAACACACCAGTCAAATATTTATCAAACACTAGCGACCGCCCGCGACTTCATTTGTGTGGATAGTGCCTTGTCTATGCCTCGGGAGCAGTTCCTTTTTCGGGATGAAAGATCCCATGCCCTTTCTGCACCTCTAACAATATGTATGCAAAATTTCACGATGATCGGTTGAGTAGTAAACAAACAAACTGACTTTTGCATTTATAAAATTAGTAAGGAAGTAGGGGATACTGATACATTTGTCGAGAACTGGGGTTAGAACAGTTCACAGAAAGTTCTCGAGATCTCGTTGTTTGTTAAGGATTCGAGTTCGATTAGTGTGCAAAACATGTTTGATTCGGGTCGAGATTGATTCCGGTTGATAGTTTGGGTTCAATTATTCTGACTGTGATCGACATGGAATGACACTTGACTGTGCTGTTTAATTTACTCACTTATGCTCTGAAATGTTATGATTCCATTTGAAAAAGGAATGCGGGGCGTTCAACATTTCCGTGGGGGTGTGGTTCATCACATCCTAAATTTGAAATTCAGTGCGGAAATGAAATTCAATACTTACTTCAAATCGGTAGACCTCATCAGTTAGCATTATTTTTATAAAACTTAATGGTTGCATGACTGGTCTCTTAACATGGCCACACGAACTAATTTAAATGTTACATTTTTATACAAACCTTGTACTGGAAGCTACTTGCATTGCCTTGAATGATTAAAGCCCTCGCCTGCGGCTCGAGCTTCAAACCATCCTCGACAATGCAATCGCTATCTTCCCGTTTTCGGCTGTAATGTACTATTACTGTACACAGTTAAAATTACAGTGAAACGTGAAATAAAGTAAGGTGTGTACCTGAAGTCGGAGTCGGCGGACATGAGGCGGTAGTGGTCGATGAAGTCGTGCACGCGCACGGGGCGCGAGGTGCGCGGCGCGGGCGGCGCGGGGGGCGCGGGCGCGCGCCGCCGCCAGCGCCGCGCCACCGCCACGGCCGCGCCGCCGCCGCACACCAGCGCCGCCGCCGCGCACGCGCCCGCGATCCACGCCGTGTTGTCCACCTCTGCGCACATACACACCGTCACCACCCCGCGCTACTACACACTACTTCCACGCTCGCCCTAACTATTCTTTCACGATACTGATCACCGGTGGCGAAGGGTGAACGATTACGAAAAGAAAGCCGAAAAAAAAGTTACAAATTTCAAACAAGAATAAAAAAATACTACATCTTTATGTAGGCATTTTGCACCTACTTAAGCCTTGTAAACATGGTTTAAAAACCCGTCTTTCCGCTTGATGTGATTTAACCAAACTACATTTAAATAGACAGTTAGAAGTAACTGTTGATCACGATGATATTCACGATTACATTAGAAAACGTGCTGATGACTCACATATGACATATACATTATATATCTGATATGTAAGTTTAATATTGAATCGATTTCTAATTTAGGTAATAAAAAATATGAGTAAGCCCAACAAAAAAGTCGTACATACGGATCTAAACAAAGCATTTAAACGTCAAAAAGTTATAAAACAAAAAACAATGTTATTTCTTGTGAATCGAAAACCCAGAAGAAAATCGTTAAAGACAAAAAGAGTATCAGTATGGTCACCTACACAATACACAAATAAGCGCCAAACAAAAACAAGACATTATTCATAAATTATTATATTGTTGATCACTTACTTTTGTCAATGAGTGCAGTCACTTAAAACTCACTCAGCGTAGATCCATCAACACCTCACTTAATGCCCTCACATATTTTTAAACAAGAGCATTTCAGAACAAAAGTTTTTCTTGGAAATAGAACAAGATAAAAATGAATAATTGAAAAATATTATCGCAATATTTTATTGTCATTCATTGGATTAGTAATTCCTTTTATATTACCTATATTTATAACTGCTATTGTTAGGACTCGAGGCCGCTTGCGGTGGCCCCCAGTAGGCACGCTATAAGTTGTTCTATTCAATAAGCAAGTTTTAATTGATAAGACACGCAATCGGCTACTGTAGTCAGTAATACTTGAAAACCTATAGATAACAAGTTCTTCCATGCGGAAATGTAATGTCGACATTTTAGTCCCATGTCAGTTTAATTGACACTCGATATCGTTAATAGAAAATAATACAGACCACCGAACGATAAGAAATCATATTTTAAATTCTATGATAACAATGAGATAAGCTCCAAATTGATCGTTAATTCTGTGTTAAAAAATCCCCAGCTCTTTAAGCAGTTGTTTACAGATTTTTATATGTACCTCCACCATTGCGAAACCACCACCGGGTTATGCTCCGGCCCCGTGTAAAACCACCAGCTCTAATCCAAAATCTACATTTAACATAAACATTTTTCACGCTGAAGATTAGCTCAGACTATAAAATTATTTTTCAGGTTAAAACATTTTTCAGGTTCGGCATTGAACACACATTCACGATTAATATACGTTCAAATTGGTTTACCTATTGCTTTGGAAGGAAGGTTAAAAATATATTCTTATCACAGTTCCTCATACCGCACTCTGTTAAATAAATTGCATAGATATATTTGGAATTGGAACCGATGTCTTGTATATTGCTCTATCTGTGGACGTGCCCGCGACGCTCGCCGGCCGGATTGCGAGATAACACTGATTACTACGATATCTGTTACAAGTATTTATTCTTCTGTAGTAATCAGGCCTCAGCAGTTGTTTATTAATTTATCCTGTTGATATTGAGAAGCAGTGGTTTAGCGCCTGGCTCTGCGATTGCGGGAGTTAAGCAACTTTCGCAGGGGTCAGTCATGGGATGAGTGGTTAAAATGTATTATCTCGAGTTCCTCCGTGATTCGGAAGGCACTTTAAGCCGTTGGTCCCGGTTGCATTTGCAGTCGTTAACACCCGCCAATTCGTTGGAGTGGTGGGTCACGGCCCATCCTCCTTATCCACCCACAAGGGAGGCCTGTGCCCCAGCAGTAGGGACATTAAAAACGGCTGATGTCGAAGCCTGTTGATATTTATTAAAGATCCCTCCATTTAGGTGCAAAACAACGTGCTGGCTGGGTAAATAAATAGGGGACGATAAAGTTTGGACATCTTCTGAAATGTTAAATTTTAAAAGTAACTAATTCCTAATATCCCTATTTATTTTCCTATATCTATTTATTTATTTTATGATAATAATTAAACGGGAGACCTAGTTACATAATTATGCATTTAAGAAATGTTTTCACAATATTTTAAACATGTGGACATCAACAACTTCCATTGATCAACAAAAATATCCAGTTCAGGAAAAGCGACTAAGAGAGCGTTCAGGGCTGTATGCATTCGACAGAGTGGGGACTGCGCATGCGCTACATATATAAAACCTAATATCTATGTTCAATTTGAAATCTGTTCCAAAATTAATGAGAAATCCAAATAAATAAATACTCGTCTTTTAATTCCCATTATACAATGTTTCACTATGTGAATTTACCAACTGAAGGTGTTGGTCTTGTATATTGAAGGTTTTAACTAATCCTTACTTAATATTATAAATGCGAAAGTCCGTTTGTTTGTTTGTTACGCCTTCACGTCTTAACTACTCAACCGATCGTCATGAAATTTTGCATACACGTTGTCAGGGGTACAGAGAAGGACATAGGGTAACTTTCATCCCGAAAAAAAAACACTGTTCCTGAAGGATAGCAAAAAAACTTTCCTCGCAGGCGAAGTCGCGGGCGGCCGCTAGTTTAAAATAAAGTATTTCCCATCGTTAAGCTGTGTGTGTTGTTTACCTTTTTCCTCAATACTTTAGAAACAGACTATTTGTAATTACGTACTTGCAACCAAGCTCTGTAATAAACATGTGCATATCACGAGTTAACCTTTTCCTGTATCGTCATCTGATAGCGACTGACTGTAATGTTAGTTAGTACGATGAGGTATCATAAATCTAAAATAATTTACGCACTCGCTAACAAATCGAGTGAGTAATTTTACGATAGACGCACAAAAGGACAGCCGAAGCAAAAGTGTGTTAGCCGTATTAGTAGGAAAAAACCATAAGTAAAATATAATATTTTTATTTTTAAGATTAGTTCAATACAAAATTTCTACAAAAATATGGCAATGTTACATTAGTATATTTAGGACCCCGTAAAAGGGGTTGAGCACCATTATTTCACAGCCTTTTATCTTAGGTAACGTCGGATTCGTCCGATTAAGACGAGCGACGACATTGGATCGGAACCGTTTCACGACATTCGGCGGAAAAAAATGTCGCTAGATCACCGAGCTCGTCTAAGTCGGACGAATCGAAGGGATTTAGTGACCACCACCGAGGTATGTGACAGAGTGGAATATTCCAGCACCGAGCCCGAAGGGCGTGCGGGGAGGGGCGGGGCGGGGGGCGGGCGTACCGGTGTGTATGACGGCGTAGGCGGTGTCGGTGAACTTGTCGGGCGCGGTGAAGGCGCGCAGCTTGACGTAGTAGGTGGTGGCGGGCTTCAGCGGCCCGTTGCAGTAGCTGCGCCCGCCGCCCTCGCAGCGCTCCGTCCCGATCGTGAACTCCTCCACCGCCGACGAGTGGAACGGGTAGTACGGCTCCGTCACCTGCCGAGGGCCGCACACGACTAGCTATACGATCACATGTCAACTCGTTTCCTACTCCACCGATTATAGTTTTAACGCGACTAGTGTGTATTATAAAAAAAGTTAGATCAGGAGTATGGTCCTTCGAGCTCGATCGATTAGTTTTTATTTATTTATACTTCACTTTAAGGACAATAATATTGTCATAAAGAAGATTTAAGGACCTGTTGAAACTGTTCGTGAAAATTCAAGAAACGAACGTGAGGAGAGTTCTTTAGGAGTACTTAAAGAAAAGTTTACTAAATCGTGTCTATTATCAATCTATTGTGTTTTTATGAATTTGCATATCAAAGTTAGTAAAAGTGTACATTAAGTAAGTGGAGTAGTTGGGGGTGCTGACCTGGTAGGGCGGCCAGACGGGCAGGCGGTGCACGTCGCGCCAGGAGGGCAGGCGCGGCGGCGCGTCGGCGCGCGGCTCCTCGGCCAGCACCAGCGTGTACGCGGTCACGTTGCCGTTGGCGTGCGAGAACGCGTCCGCGCGGAAGCGCACCGCCACCGTGGTGGGCGACTGGCGCAGCGGGCGCGGCGCGGCGGCGGCGGCCGGCGCGGGCGGCGCGGCGATGGGCGCGCGCTGCGCCAGCACGGCGGCCGCGCCCGCGCCCGCGCCCGTCTCCGCGCGCAGCGTGCAGCGGTACAGCGCGCCCGCCGCCAGCCCGGCCGCCGTGGCGCGCCGCGCGCCCGGCCCCAGCTCCACCTCGGTGGGCGGCGCGCCGGCGCCGGCGCCGTCCGCCGCGCCGTACGTCAGCAGGAACCGCCGCAGCTCCCCGTGGCGCGCCTCCTCGGGCATGTCCCACGCGAACGTCAGCGAGTTGGGCGTGGCGTCCACCACGCGGAAGTCGAGCGGCGCGTCGGGCGGCGCCTCCAGCGTGGTCACCTCCACGGACCGCGTGCGCGACAGCGCCAGCAGAGTGTCCGGAGTACCGGCGCGGACCTAGCGCGACGACCACGATCAATACTATTTGTCGCTTCGACGACTTCAAAGGTCGTCAATTACTGTTTTATTTAATTTATAGACATTTTATTCATGCATATTATATTGTCTACACAGTTTATTCTCGTTTTCATTGATCCCTGTCCTTTTCAGTGTGTATATGAATAGAATACAATAGAATCATTTATTTGCGAATACTGAGTATACAAGTTGTTACATAAGTACAAAAATAATACTATTTTGTCAGTTCTACAGTATTTGCCTTATTAATGTAGGCATGCAAATATTTTGTAAAAAAAAGAACAGGAAAAAAAGGCTGATTATAGATAATTTAAAGCAGTCACATTGATTAAAAGCAATAAAATTTAGGTCAGTCATAATTACAGTAGAATGTCAATAATAATAATATAAAATGTCAATCGTTAAATTAATGATAATTCTAGAAAAATTGTATTAAGTATTAAAATGTCATCACTATTCATCAGCTTATTATGCTTAAAAGTACGATCAGAAAACCAACAATTTGCCATAATAAAAATAAAGAAACAATACAATGTCAAGAACTTTTCTGATCTAAGTCCTCTTTAATCGACTAAAAACCCTGTTCTGAAAGCCAGGAAAATAATGATTTCTTAAAAATATTTTTCTTCACGGGTAGGTCCCTCAACTTCAGTGGTAATTTATTATATACTTTTATAGCCATGCAGTAAACATTTTTTCTGAAGAAAGCTAAATTGCTTGTTGGTATACATAATTTGTTTTGTCTACATTTACGTGCATTTACATTTCTTTGATATTGAGTGACAAAAAGTTCGGGATATCGCTTTACAAAAAGACATAACTCAGCTATATACATACATGGCAAGGTTAATATTTTATATTTTTTGAACCACGGTTGACAAGATTCCCAGCTTTTTATGCCAGAGAGTGCTCTTATACAACGTTTTTGAGCTTTGAAAGCCCTTTCAAAATCTACACTGCTTCCCCAGATTACTAAGCCATAGCGGAGTACGGAGGAGACATATCCATGATATGCTTGCAATGCACTTTGCATTGATGCAACTCTTTTGATTCTGTACGGGCTTACGCCGCACATTTTTACCACCGACCTTACTGACCGAGTGAGCATCGGTACATCTAATTTAGGTCGCGCGTCAGCACATATAATTTACCTTTTTGTTGTAATTATTTAACTTTATGAGATTATTATCGGCTATGGTCGAGATAAGACCCATCTTACTTTAAACTACAACTTAACTAGCAACTAACTAACTTTAACGTAATAAAAGTGTAAAGTGACGGATTTCTTTCCTTTATCTTATCACATCTGAAACAACTTAACTCCAAACCAGCAACTAACTTGACAACTACAACTTTTAACATCATCCTGTAAGAAGTCCGTGGTCAACTAAGCGGACCTCCTACAGATTCTATTCAAGGCGAAGACAAATTTATTAATTTTTTTACATACATTATCAATTGATCTTTCCAACTTAAGTTTTCGTCAATGATGATACCTAAAAATTGTGTGGAATTTACTATGTCAATATTTTCATTTTCATGCTTTATGCCAAGATTTCGTTTATTCTTCGCCAAGCGAAACCATTTAATCGTATAAAATCGTGGATAATGTTATACGAAACTCTGGTAAGAAGTATTTTAGAGTATTGCTCTTCAGTATGGTCACCAATTTACAAAACTCATATCGACAGGATAGAAGCTATTCAACGCAGGGTCGTACGCGCTTTATGCTCCAAGTGTGGATTGCGCAAAAAACTACACCAGTACTCGGATCGCCTGAATCACTACAATATGTCGACGCTGCTATATAAAATCGTTAATAGCAAAATTGATTGCACTCCTCTTTTAGACAAAATTAACTTTAAGGTTCCACGTCCATCCTCACGTTCCAAAAGTACATTTTACATCCCTCTATCCCATACAAATTACACAAAAAATTCATTTTTAAGGCGCTCACTTGATTTTTATAATAACAAATTGACCAATATCGACATTTTTTCTATAAGTTTACCAAATTATAAAAGACTAGTTCACGAGGCGTTATCACTTTAAACTTTATAGATGTTATTGCTACACAATACTATAATTTAAACTATAATTTAATTCAATTTATTGTTTAATATAGACAAGTTGTTATGTCAAATTAACTTCCTTATTGTAAGTCGTTGTAATTTATTAAAAGTAACATAGTTTCTTACGTACTCATTTATATAAAATCTTGTTTATAACATAATGGTACTGTAGGTCTATTTGTGTGTAATATTTGTTACTTTACTTGTTAAAGACTGTTTGTTACCTAAATAAATAAATAATAAAAAAATATGTCCTCACTTGAGAAACGCAGACGGATATCTGATTTGTGTGCACTTTATAAAATAGCCAATGGGTTATCTGACAGCGATCTTTTGAAGATGCTTAGGTTCAAGGTTCCGACTCGGTCTCCACGCATACAACGACTGTTCTATATACCCCCAACTAAAAACAATGTATCCAAAAATAGACCATTGTATAGAATGTGTGAATACTACAATGAGGTTTGTTCCGAATGTGATTTGTTTCATAACAGTTTACCAGTATTTAAAAAAAAATATGTATACAGCCATTAAATCTGATTAATTTGTTATATAAAATACTGAACCTACCTATTTTTAATTTTTCGCTTAATTGTGTTACTTATTTCGATACTTTTACACCTTACATCTAGTACTAATTGCAGTTGTACGTAGCTAATGGCAAATGTTGAGTACGATTGTAATTGGGCACAGATATACCATTATATTAAATTATTAATTAGTTGCTATTCATAATGTTTTCTATCTGATGTCTGTAATTGTACCATATTCAAAAAATAAAAATAAAATAAATAAATTTAGTGTTTAAGCCTTATATGTACGAAATTGTATAGCCTTAGTTTTATTGATATTTATTTGTAGGTTATTTCTGTTCATCCAATCGTGAATGTCATTGATTGTATTATTTATATCAGTTTCTAGCATGTCTACGTTTTTGTTTTTAAATAATAAAGTACAGTCGTCAGCGAATAAAAAGCAGTCATTTTTAGTTACATCTGGCAAGTCATTAATGTATTTTATTTTTTTATTTTATGCTTTTGAGGAAAACTTACAGCTACTACAGAGTTTAGTGTGTGTATTAATATTACAGTAAAGCCAATTACAAGTTTTCACATATAGAAAAAACAATAACTAAATTTAAACGCAAGTCGATATCGTGTAATGTAAGTGTTACAAAAAGCTATCTGTTATAAAAGATTATGAAAAAAATCCATTGTTATACAACTTTTTGAATCTAGGTATACTCGTATTAAATATGTCAAAGTCTATGTTTTCATTAGCAGAGTTGAAAGATCTAGGCGCCCTGTTAACAAATATGTTCTTTAAATAGTTCGTTTTTGAGGGGGGTACATAAAGTAACTGTGTGTGCCGCGTAAATTTTTTTGGTGTATTAATATAAAATTTACCTAACAGTTCGGGAGAATCTATTTCACCTTGAAATATTTTTAAAAGAAATGCTATATCCGACATTTCCCTTCTTTTCTCTAATGGTAAAAAATGAAATTTCTTGCATCGCTCTATGTAATTTTCACAATAAGTGTGGCATTTGTACTGCAGGTAACGAAGAAATCGTTTTTGCACTGCTTCTAATCGCGAAATATAAATATCGTATTGCGGGTTCCATACCTGTGACGCATATTCTAGGTGACTGCGTACGAAAGCACAATACAACATTTTTATGACTTTTATGTCCTTAAACTCTGAAGACATCCTCATAATAAACCCAAGTGCTTTTCTGGCCTTTGTTATAATTGTATCTATGTGTTGATCGAAGAGCAATTTTGAGTCAAATATTACACCAAGATCCCTAATACTAGTGACCCTTGTTATAGGTTGGTTATTGATAGAGTAAGTGAAAGAATGAGTATGAGGTTTTCTGGTAAATGAACAAATAAAACTATATAATATATAATATAATAGGAATAGCAGCGGACCTAATATGCTTCCTTGTGGAACGCCATTTTTTGTATTCCTAAAGTCGGATCTAGCCGTGATTGTTTAAGGTCTGAACGAATAAAAAAAACTAATGGACTGTAGAATACAATATATTTTCAGGTTTACAAAAATCAGTGTTGTATAGAAAAAAGGCGCGAGCAAGAATGCGTGACAAGTGACAGCTAATGTCAAACTCCCTTTTTTTTTTTTTTCGAACTTGGACATTCCGCCCACCAAGAACAATCTCAACTTGTTCTTAACTTAATTTAACACATACACAACCGCCCACCGTAAGAAGATAAGTATAACACTAAATTAAAAAAAAATTGACAAACCTAAGGGAGTATCAAATCTACCTTTTATTTTACAGTGTTTCATAATTACATCTAACTTAAACGTAACTGATAAAAAAAAAAACAACAAAAACTCTATTACAACTGCATTAACAAACATCACTCAGCTGCAGGCAATAAACATAACTTAGACACAGGTCGCTTAAACATACTGTTTTTTGCTTGTATCGTGACGACTCTCGCGATTCCATCGACCCCAGGGTGTTTCGATTACCTTACCAATCAACCAACGAGCTGGAGGCAAATCCAACTCCTTTATTAGGACTACATCCCCCACTTTAGGTTCTGGTAATTGTTCGGTCCACTTGTGTCGTTGCAAAAATTGATGCAAATATTCTTGGGACCATCTTGACCAAAAACCCTGCAACATCCTTTGGGTAAGTTGCCAGCGTCTTAAACTACCTACTGCGTGATTTTCATAATTTTGATCAGGAACTGTTACTAATGGTTCTCCTATAATAAAATGTCCTGGAGTCAAAATCGTGTAATTACCTCCGTCACTGTCGATCCGAGATAACGGCCGGGAATTAAGGCAAGCCTCTATTTGAATTAACACCGTGGATAGTTCTTCGTACGTCAGTGTGCTATCTCCTATGATCCTTTTCAGATGGAATTTTGTCGATTTTATGCCGGCCTCCCACAATCCTCCGAAATTTGGCGAGTATGGCGGTATGAAATGCCACGTAGTTTGTTCATTAGCCAAAGCCTCGCGTATCTCCTGTACTATTCCTGATTTCTCACGAGCAAATAAATGTCGCAACTCCTTAGACGCACCTATAAAGTTTTTTCCGTTGTCACTCCATAACTGTGCACAATGTCCCCTACGAGCGACGAACCTACGAAAAGCAGCGAGAAAACCTTGAGCGGTCATATCGCTCACGACCTCCAAGTGTATGGCACGAGTCGCCATGCATACGAAAAGGCAAATGTAACCCTTGTATGCATGATGACCGCGTCCCTTCGAAGCACGAACGCTAATAGGACCCGCAAAGTCAACCCCACTTTGTGAAAATGCTCTAGAGGGTGATACCCTCGCCTCTGGAAGTTGACCCATTAGCTGATTTCTTGCTCTATTTGAATACCTTAAGCATTTGTTACATTTATGTATTGTTGTCTTAATCAAATATTTAACCCCCAAAATTCAATATTTATTTCTTATGAAATTTAACATTAACTGTTGCCCCCCATGCAATAACCTATAATGAGCGTCCAACACAATTAGTTGCGACATTATTGAATTTTTTGGCAACACAATTGGATGTATAGCATCTTCAGATAAACAAGACTGAGTGAGACGCCCACCTACTCTCAATATGCCCTTTCCATCAATAAATGGATTAAGCGACGAAATTCTGTTGTTTTTCTTAAGTATTCCTTTATCATGCAAATCTTTAATCTCTTCTTTAAAATTAATTTCTTGGCATCTTTTTATTATTATTCTCAGAGTTTCTTCTAATTCCTTACTTGTTAAAAATGATTCTAATTCTCGTTCTTCTCTCTTAGTTCTTACTAACTTTGCAAACCGTCTGCAGTAAGCTAAAACTCTGACCATTCTGCTCAACGATGAGAATCTTTTCCATAATCCTTCTTCACAATCACTTTCTATCACTACATGTACTTTGATTTCTTCTTCCGTCGTGTTAAAATTCTTTTTTGTCTGATCAATTTTCCTATCCATCAAAAAGTCAGGACCTTGTGCCCATAATTTACAACCCAAAATTTCCTTTGGATACATTCCCCGCGATGCAACGTCCGCTGGGTTTTCTTTTGAGGCTACAAAGGCCCAATGTGTTGGTTCCAGTGAAGATAATATGTCAGATACCCTATTAGCTACAAAAGGTTTCCACCGCCGTGGGTAGCTATTTATCCAAGCTAATACTACAGTAGAGTCGGTCCATGCGTATATGTTCTCTTTCAGAATTGATAATACTTCTGCAACCTCTATTAGGAGTTTTGCGAGTAGCGTTGCACCACACAGTTCTAGTCTAGGTATCGCTACCATCTTAATAGGTGCTACTTTTGTTTTAGCCGTTACTAGTTTCACTTCGATGTTCCCATTTGTGTGAATAACTCGTGCATATACTACAGCAGCATACGCTATCTTCGATGCATCTGAAAATCCGTGTAATTCTACACAACAGCCATCAGTCGTGCCCAGCCAACGAGAAACATGGAAGCTTTTCAACAAAGGTAAGTCCTGCCGGTAAGTAACCCATTCTTTACGTAGTTCGTCAGTGACTGGCTCATCCCAGTCAGACCCCTTAAGCCATAACTTTTGTATAAGTGTTTTTGCCACAATAATACAAGGCGACACCCACCCTAAGGGATCGTATAACCTTGATATTTCCGAAAGGATTTTTCTTTTTGTTACAGGTTCCTGCAACGGTGTGACTTCAACGGAGTATTGGAATTCGTCCGCCTGTCTATCCCAAGTAAGTCCCAATATTTTTAAAACTGTATCACTTTTTATGTTAAATTTTTCAGGTTCCCCATTTCCCATTGCTTGACCAATCTTCTGAATTACCTCATTCCTATTGCTTGTCCACTTCCTTAGTTGAAAACCACCCTTAGACAACATTTCACTCATTTCTTTTTGAATTTTTAGGGCCTCAGCTACCGACCTGCAGCCTGTCATCAAATCATCCATGTAGAAATCAGTTAGTACCCTTTCCCTCGCCAAAGGATACTGTTCACCCTCGTCATAAGCCACTTGTTGAAGGGTTCGTACTGCTAGGTAAGGTGCCGAAGCTGTTCCGAAAGTAACCCTCAGCATACGGTAAACTTGTAACTCAGAACAGTCATCAGGTCTCCACCACAATCTCTGATAATCTGTGTCTGATTTGGTAACTTTAATTTGCAGGTACATCTTCGCTATATCAGCCACCAAACAAACCGGATAAGTTCTCCACCTTAATAAAATATGTCGCAATTCTTGCTGTAATGTCGGCCCTTTCATCATTTCATCATTTATCGATATTCCATCTTTGCCTTTACAAGAGCTATCGCAAACTATCCTGACACTAGTAGTATCTTTGTCTTTTCTAATTACAGCAAGAGTTGGTACATATACCGAATTTGGATTGTTGATCTCTTCTGGGGGCACAATCTCCATATGTCCGTTAATTATATACTCTGTCATAACATCATTAAACTTTGACTTAAACTCTTTGTTTCTATTTAACCGTTTTTCCAATAAATCAAATCTCTTCCTTGCAATTTCCCTAGAACCTTCTATTTTAGGCTTTTCAACTTTAAATGGAATTTTAACTATGTACCTGCCCTCTTCGTCTCTCGTTGTCGTTTCCCTATAAATTCTTTCGCATTCATTCTCTTCTTCCGTTAAGATTTTTTCTTTATTCGCTAAAGGTTCGTCCTCTAACTCCCAAAACTTTTTTAGGAAACTTTCATCTACCATCAAATGCATGGCTACTAAATTAGTTGAATTTGTACTATCTTCCACCCTACCGCTTATAATCCAACCAAATGTAGTGGCTTGGGCAAGTAACTTTCCATCTGTATCCTTTCTCAACCCTTCCTGAACAACTTGCCCATACACATCAGCTCCTAATAATACATCCACTTTACCCGGAGTGTGGTAATCCGGATCTGCCAAAACCAATCCCGTTAAATTTAAAGTACCCAGACTGACCACTTTTCTAGTCGGTAAAAATGATGTTATCGCTTTTAACACATATGCATTAACCTCAATAGTTTTGTTAGAATCCATTCTGGAACGCAACTTAATTTTTACTATTGATGTAGATGTAACATTTTTATCATATCCCAACCCTGATATCATACTTTTGGTATGTGTCTTTTTCAACCCTAAAAATTGCACCGTTGATTCCGTAACAAAACATGCCTGAGACCCTTGGTCCAGCAAGGCGCGTATCATAATTTGATTTCCATTGTTAGCCTCCGCATGAACCAATGCAGTGGCTAACAGCACCTGACCAGGTATCTTTCCCGTAGATAAACATGAAGTCACCGTCTCCCCAAATTCATCAGGTTCATCTATTTCGTCAGGAGCATCACTATTTGCTACATCTGATGTTGACGGCTGCTCCATGTCCTCCACAACCACGTTTGATGCCATTGTAGGTTCATTCCCCGTGCTTGACCCATTTCCCTTAGGATGCAGCATAGTATGGTGCAAGCGTCTACAAATTCTACAATGAGTACTGACCGAACAATTTTTAGCTGAATGATTTATTCCCATGCAATTGAAACACAACCCTTTCGTCTGCACAAAATCGCGACGTTCATCGACACTACACTGAATAAATTTCTTACAATAACTTAATTTGTGCTCTTCTCCACAAAACAAGCAACACAATTTATTCACATGAAAAACTTTGTTAACAGGTTTATAATTAGTTATAGCTTTATTTGATCTAATTGGTACCAGAAATTCCAAAGCTCTATATCTATTAATTATGAAAGTTTTAAATTGATCAAATGTTGGCAAACTATCAAATCCTATCTGACTACTAACATGTAGTTCCCATTGTTTTTTAGTTTCTGCATCTAGCTTTGATGATAAAATATGAATTATTAATATATCCCAAGTGGACACATCTATCCCCAAATTTGACAAAGCATCCAGACAATCTGTACTTGTATCTACTACATTTTTAAGCCCGTTAGCGCTGTCAGAAGTCAAATCACGTTGTCCCAATAACCGATTTAAAATACTACTCGACAAATATTTTTTGTTATTATATCGATTTAATAAAAGACTCCATGCTCTTTCATAATTATCCCCCGATACAGGTATTTGCCGAAGAAGCTGTTCAGCTTCTCCGGTCAGATATCCCTTCAAGTAGTGCAGCTTCTGAACTGTATCAATATTATCATTTGAATGAATCAACGATATAAACAAATCTCGAAAGGTAGGCCATTCAGCATACTTTCCCGAGAACACAGGAATATTAATTTTTGGCAATTTAAACATACTATTTACACCCTGACAATGTGTGGCCTTCCCCTCATTAGTGGATGCAGAAACCAAAACTGTTGCAAATTTCATTAATACAACTTTCAATTCTGACTTATATTCAATAAAAACATCTTCTGTGCAATCATAAGTTTCATTTTTTAAATAATCCCCAGCTGTTTTTTCATCATAACCCTTTAATATTTCACTGTGTGTACTAGTAAACAATTTCCACATATTCTCCAAGTTTTCTAATCTACTTAGCACATATGTTTCAGTCAACCTTTCTTTAGGCGACTTTTTAAAATTCCTCAAACCTTTTTCTATTTTAGATTTAACATCTAATTGAATACGCAACAAACCTTCCATGTTTGATAATTAAATGTAAACATCAACACATAAACAAAAACAAGGTTTAAATAAGTCCAAGAGGCACAATATTTTAAGGTTAAATTATCCAAACAAAGTTAAAAATTACCGAAGCAGTCGAAGCACACAAATGAAGATTCTCATAAATGACGTAAATTGTACTCACGGTTACACCAACACTTCTCCCTGACACTTTGACGTCACTTTCCGCACTTATTAGCCAGCACTTCCACTGCAGCGCGTCACCCGCGCGCTGCTGCAGCGCAGACTTTGCTGCACGCCACCCGTGCTGCCGCCGCTGCTGCTGTTGCCCGACGCTGTAGCCGTCGGTGACTAGTGCCTGCTGCCGCTTTTGATTCCGCCCGCCCTTGAGCAATTCACTGCCCTGAGACTGACCCGCCGTCCGCCTTTTTCTGCTGCTGTTCTAGCCGAGCTCACAGCACGCTAACCGCAGCACTTCTTGCTGCCTCAGCTTTACACCGTTTAGCCAGCCAACTCGTATCCCATGAGCTGCGCTGAACTTCTACTACCCACGTATAACTCGGTTTGTTAAAGCCACGTTAACGCAATCCACTGCTAGACTGAGAGCACGGTTTTAGTGGTGCCGTATCACTGTGCACTTCACCAGAAACTAGCCTTTATCCGGCTCCGAAGACCATGTTTAAGGTCTGAACGAATAAAAAAAACTAATGGACTGTAGAATACAATATATTTTCAGGTTTACAAAAATCAGTGTTGTATAGAAAAAAGGCGCGAGCAAGAATGCGTGACAAGTGACAGCTAATGTCAAACTCCCTTTTTTTTTTTTTTTCGAACTTGGACAGTGATTTTTACATTATTTTCCACTCTTACTATTTCTGTACATTGTTGACGGTTTTCAAGATAACTAGAAAGCCAACTATTTGCGTTTCCTCTCAGGCCATAATCAAAAGCTTTTTTTAACAGAATACTGTGTTTTACACTGTCAAAAGCCTTTGACATATCTAGAAAAAGAGCCAGATTAGGAATTCCATCATTTATAGCTTCAGATTTTTTTTTGATAAGAGTAAAAATTGGTAGCGTAGTAGATTTACCTTCTTGAAACCCAAATTGTTCATTTTTAATAATATTACATATTTTGTTTTATAAATGTCAGCATAATTTTAGCAAACAAGAATAGATAGGTATACTGACCACTATGGTGAAGGTGTAGTTGGTGTGCGGGCGCAGGCCGGTGAGGTTGTAGGCGGTGCGCGGCGTGTGGTCGGTGCGCAGCGTGTGCGCGGCGGCCAGGTACTGCAGCTCGTAGTCCGTGGCGTCGCCGGGCGGCGCGCCCCACGCCAGCGCCACGGCGCGCGCGCCCACCGCCACCGCGCGCACCCACGCCGCCGCGCGCGGGTACAGCCGCGCCTGCCGCGCCACCGGGTGCGACGTCACGTTGCGCGACACCTGCGCACGCAACACTCATCGGTACACACACGGCTCGAGCGGGCGGCCTCGCCCTCGGACATAGCGACATCATACAGTACCGTCCACATGGTGACGTTGTAGAGGCGGCCGGGCACGAGGCGCTGGAACAACACCTGGCGCGGCGTGGCGGGCGCGGGGCGCTCGAGCAGGCGCGCGCTCGAGGCGGCCTCGCCCTCGCCCTCCAGCCGGAACCGGTACGAGTCGAACGTCGTCGCCGACTCCGGCGTCGGCGTATACTGCACTTTCTGCACAGATACCGCACCCAAACGTTACTAATGAGAAAGGATAAAGAGCAGATTGGAACCACCCCCCAAAGTTGCTCCATTTGAAAAGAGCTATCCAACGACATATGTCATAATTGCTATTGGAGGATTGTTAATTAAACTGGTTGATATTTTCATTCGCTGTTTTTTAACGATTTTAACCTGACATTCTTCTTCGACACTGATACCTTCTCGGAAACTGTTTATTTTCGGCTATCACACCTGTACGGTACACATATCCGCACAGAATTATTTCTCATTTATTGCAATTGTTCATGTCAGCATTTTTACGTCAGTGCGCCGTATCTGGGGCACGGCGCGTCAGTCCTTGTCGTTCACCAAACCGCGATTCACACACATTCATCAAAAAATAAATAAGTAATTTTGTGCCAATAAAAGTATATCCTTGTTAATTCCAAAACTATCTTTCTTTGGTATATCCTCAACCCATAGACATAGAAAAATTTTTGCTGCGCTCAAGAAGACCAACAAAGCGTGGAAAAGAGAAGTTAACATCATACGGACACGGTCTATGTAAAAAAGAGACAAAGGATCAAGTGACATGTGCCAACATTTTTTACAGTAAGAGCCCCTAGCGTCCCCCGCCTAGCAAATGAGCAATCACAGTTTGTTTAAAATATTTGTTAATCTTAATTATAATTTAAAATAAAGGTATCGTGGAGCCATGGTGTCTTGTGCTCTAATTAATTGTGATGTGACAAAAAGAAATAATCCAAGTAATCACACTTTTCACAGGTAAATAAGATATTGCCACACATTTCACTAAAACCAAATTTCTCTACATTTATTCGTTTATCGACGAAGAAAACAGTATGTAACATAGTTTATTAATTTCCTTTGCCGTATATAGTCATACTTTATGAATCTAAGTAATATTTTACGTATCTCATATAAAATGTATGCATTCGTTTTCGGATCACCTGTTTATTGACATTGTTGTTCTTTGACATTCTATTTCTATGCCTCAACCCATACATGAAATGGTCCTTCGAGCATCCGAAGGCGGGACAAAATTCGCCTGATACGTGCCTGATTTAATACTCGTGCCTACAATTTAGGGCGCCACGTTGGTTACGTGGAGTTGAGTAAGTCAACCAGTTCCAGTCTTCTGTAAGTTATCTTTGCCTCTTACATCAATCAACATGGAAGATCTTCTGAAAAACCAGAGCCTCATCATAGATGCGAATGCTTTTTGTATTATATTATCGCTCGGATAATTGTGATGGAAGATCACCGCAAGGTCGCAACGATGGGCACATATGCACACATAATATCAATAATCTGGTATTTATTTTATTTTTAAGGTACACCAACAAAATCAATACAGTAACATTACACATATTTCGTTCACTACGACATGCTTTGATGTGTATGTTTTCTATTACAGATATACTCAACATTGATAATGAACTCTAGCTTATATCTATAGATTTTTAGTAACTATATAGCTAAAGGTTTTTAAAGAATTTTAAACAAATTTAAAATGTGAATTACAGTTTTGAACAATAAGTGAAAAAGAAGATGACGAACAATACAAAAAGAGATTTTTTAAACAATATCAAATAATGATAATATTAATTAAACAATGATAATACTTATTGTTATACATCACTAATGCAACAAAAATATTACATTCCCGATCTGAACTCTAAGAGGTTGCGTTTAAATTTATAAAAGCTGCAGCCAAAAATGTCCAGATCCAAATCAGAAGAGTCGTTAGTTAGCATATTATAATACGAACACATACGGTGAATAGGTGAATTTCTGCCAAGTTTGGTCCGACATAAGGGGATGTGAAACAAGTCCTTACAAACATACCGAGAATTAGGTCTAGGAACTCGAAGGGAGATTTCATCCAACGAAGACTCAGCGAGTAACATACCATGTAACAGTTTATATAAAAAGCTTAAGTCCAATATCCAACGACGATCTTTTAATTGTAAAATATTGAAAAATTTTAGTCGTTCATCATATGTGTGGCGAGATGTTATGCCTCTCGTGGTAAAAGCTAAGTACCGGGTAAAGGAATGATTTATCCTCTCAATCCTGTCAGAGTGAACGCTGTAATAAGGATTCCAAATTACACAAGCATACTCCAATAGACTCCTCACAAGTGCGTTAAATATAACTATTCTGGACTCAGCTCTCTGGAAATCCCTAGTGGCACGCTTTATAAACCCTAACATCGAGAAGCACAATTAAAGTTGTTAATTTAGTCTGGGATTCACGACAAAAAAATCCATTTGAAAAGACCTATCCAACGATATGTCATTTCTATTGGAGGGTGGTCCCAGATTCCATATATTTTTGCCTATTCTCTTTTCGATTATAAAATGAAAATTTAAATAAATCCGACATCTACAGTGGGGAATGTCAATCAAAAAATCAAATTGGCTGAAATTACCTACTATGTTTTTTGCTTTCAAATAGATAATAACCAAATTTATTTTTTTCAAACATTTACACACCATTTACAATTATGGTAGACATGTAACAGTCAGAGTTCGATCCCCAGCGGAGTCAATTTAGAAATCGATTTTTTCTATTTTGTTCTGGATATTTGTAATTCCACTGTTGTCTCTGCTACGATCAAAGGTTCAAAGGAAGCGTAACTTCTAACAAACATTGCTTAAAAAAATAGCACCAGGGGTCCTGTTCACATATTCTGTAACACAAAAGGCCGATACTCAAAAATCAACTAGTAAAAACCTACCTTATTACAATGCACTTATCGGTATTAGGTTGTATTCCAGCGCATATGACGTTTTGTAAATGTTGGGGTTTTGTAAGCGGTTAAACATGATTGGATATTTGGCTCGAATCGCGTCACTCATTGGGCCGTTGCCATTAAAGCGAGGACGGTGTAATGTAGAATGCAGTCAGTACATAGGTGTACCTATGTACACCTATGTACTGACTGCATTCGACTGGGTTAGTAGGACCCACTACGGGGCGGCGGCGGCGCGGCATCATTAAGTTGTTTTATGAAATTAGTACATTATTATTTTTATATTAGGTATAATGTTTGTTTTATTAGGTAGACCGACGACTTGGTGAATACCGTTCGAATACGCTGGATGCAAGTCGTCTGTAACTAGTCGCTCTCGAAAACTATAGGAGACCTATGTCATCAGTGGACGTTTTTCGGCGATGATGAATTTATTGTTATTTTATTTTATGAAAATTATAAAATGATATTGTTGATCATATTTTTAACAAATGGGTAAGACACTTGATTTCAAGAAGGATTAAAATTAGGTAAGGTATTCAATAGAGCTTAGTAAAAGACTATGTATTCTGGATAGATATTTTTTCGTAACATATAAGTACATACATATGTAGATAACTAACACATTTGCGCGAGCAACGCCTTAATACGTCATCTAGAGGTGTGACTGATAAAGAACCACGTATTAATAATCCCGTCACGGATCGGACAGTTTTGTAACATTTTGTATAATTACTCCTGATACTCGTTTTCTATGGATTGCATATTGCAGGACGCGCTATTTTTATAGCATTACAACATTTTGATTTCAATTTTCCTTTTTTTGTTGTACTGGGAGAGTTTTATTCTTGTTTAAAAATGTGTGATAGCAGTGAATGTGAAGATTTGAGTCTGCTCCACAAAGCGACTGAACACTTGTTGCATAATAGCAACCATAGTTTGTATGTAAAAACGAAAAATACTTATGTCGGTATTTTTTTGTTGGTCTTTTTCACCACTTGACCACATATGAAGTCTTTCCTTCACTATTTTAATGATTTTTTTGTCGAGCGCGTGGCAGATATGACTAAATGGTGCTTCAGTTGTAATTTTTTAGCCCCGCCCACTCGGTTGTAATTTGCGTGGTGCTATTTTTTGAGCGGAATTACACTTCCTTAGAATCGTTGTTCGTAGTGTCTCTGATTTCCATAACACAAGTGCATCTTACTTTGAAATCAAAGCAATGTTTGTCCTCATCATCCCCTTACCCCAAGTTTTACGGTCGGTGCAGTGCGTCCTTCTCTTCACTCCTCCCTGTCACTCGTCATCTCCTCATCCACTCCCTTCACATTCATATCATTCCACACACAATCCATCCAACTTGTCTGCGGTGTTCCTCTTACTTTCCGGCCCTCAACTTCCATATCCAACAATCCTATATACACTCGACGTCAGAAAAATCACACCTCTTCAAAAATAAATTTAGACTTGGCCACCTGCTATTGCTAACTAACGTTTCATTGTGTAAATGTTGATATACATTGAAAGTACATTTAATGAGCTTTCAATTAATAATTGTTTGATTTAATTAACATAACAGTTTCTATAATTAAACTCTTAAAAAGCTTGCGCCGCCATAAAAGGGAAATAAAAGGGGTCAATTCAGGAAATGCGGGTAAATTCGCTATTGAGATGATGGAGAAAACACACTTCCACAGTTCAATTTAAAAAAAAAGAATACCTAAGAGGGATACTATTGCCCATGAAGTTGCTCAAATATTGCAAAAAAATGAGGCAATGTATAATGTTGCTTAGAAACTGAATGTCAGTAATCGATTTCGTTCGACGAGTATTCCAACGGTTTCTAGAGACTGTTGGCTATGTCCTAAGGAGAAGAAGTATACAGTGTCACTGGAAATATGACGTATTCCTGCTAAGGGGTTATAGATAAGGTCAAAACAAATATTTTTTGTCATATAACTTTTTCTTAAAAAATTAATAGTTTTTAAGTTAATTGAAATTAACTAAGTAATTTTTTACCAAAAGTACGTTTTCAGACACAAAAATTTAAAATAAAAGATAACTACTCATTCGATTCCGGATTTTTAATCATTTTGGGATAGAAAATAATCTGAGTGATGACAATAAATAAAAAAAAATTCATAAAATACAGGTTTTTATAAAAAATATCAATCCTTAAATGCATTTATTATTTTTAATTTTTCAGATTTTTCAGAAATAGCATCAAATATCTTTAAAAAAATCATAGTAACCAAGCGTGCATAATATTTTAAAAACATTGCCATCTATTCAGCTTTCAGTTGAGGTATAAAACTTAATAATAACTTAAATAAAAAATGAGAAATTAAGACTTAACTAAATAGCAGTCCCATTTCATGTAGCAAAAATTTCCTACTTCAAGAGCTTCGGAGGTGGCCCTATTATCCTACTTATTCCATAAATGTGAAAGTTTGCTTATTTGGATGATTGTTAATCAATCACGCAAAACGACTGAACAGATTTAGATGAAATTTGGCACACAGATAGTTTATTATTATTTATAAGCCGGATTAAAACATAGGAGGATACTATTATCTTGGTTAAAGGTTCCCTAGGGATTTTCTCGAATGTAAATGCAGATGAAGTCGCGGGCGGAAGCTAGTTTGCCATAAATGATCGTGCTTACTAAAAACACTTACGTCCGATACAGACAGCATCAAAAATAACGATGCATATCAGCCATTTTTAAAGACCCGCTGCCGGGGAACAGGCCTTCCTTTCCTTTTGGGATAAAGCGGGCGGGCCATAACCCACCACTTGGGCCCAATGCGGATTGGTCGGTGTTAACTCAATGTACCTTACATTGAGCCCTTGGTTCTGACTGCATTTACAGTCGTTAACACTGACCAAATCCACATTGGGCCCACGTGGTGGGTATGGCCCGTCCGCTTTATGCATCCACAAGCCAAAAGGAAGCCCAGTTCCCCATCAGCGGGGCATTAAAAAAGGCTGATATGCATGGTATTTGTGATACAGTTTGTATAAAATTTTGATTCATCGTCGGAAAAATAATCCTGTCTCAAACTCACTCGGACGAAAGTATTTTTAGTAAGTACGACCATTTATGGTAAACTAGCTTCCGCCCGCGACTTCATTTGCATTTACATTCGAGAAAATCCCTAGGGAACCTTTAACCAAGATAATAGTATCCTCCTATGTTTTAATCCGGCTTATAAACTATCTGTGTGCCAAATTTCATCTAAATCCGTTCAGCCGTATTGCGTGACTGATTAACAATTATCCAAGCAAGCAAACTTTCACATTTATGTAATAAGTAGGATAATACGGCCACCTCCGAAGCTCTTGAAGTAGGAAATTTTTGCTTCATGAAATGGGACTGCTATTTAGTTAAGTCTTAATTTCTCATTTTTTATTTAAGTTATTATTAAGTTTTATACCTCAACTGAAAGCTAATTAGATGGTGATGTTTTTAAAATATTATGCACGCTTAGTTACTAGGATTTTTTTAAAGATATTTGATGCTATTTCTGAAAAATCTGAAAAAATAAAAATAATAAATGCATTTAAGGATTGATTTTTTTATAAAAACCTGTATTTTATGAAATTTTTTTTATTCATTATTAACAACCAGATTGTTTTCTATCCCAAAATGATAAAAATCAGGAATCGAATGAGTAGTTATCTTTTATTTTAAATTTTTGTGTCTGAAACGTACTTTTGGTAAAAAAATACTTAATTTCAATTAACTCAAGAACTATTAATTTTTTGAGAAAAAGTTATACGACAAAAATTATTTGTTTTGACCTCATCTATAACCCCTTAGCAGGAATACGTCATATTTCCAGTGACCCTGTATAAGAACACTTACCATTAAATTAGATAGGATTAAATTAACTTTGAAGAAATTTTTGAAAAGGTGCGATTTTTCTGACGCCGAGTGTAGTAACATGCCTTTCATCCCTTCTCATAACATGCCCAAATCAAGCCAGATGATTCCCTTTCAACTTCTGTTACTAGTGCTAATTTCAAACTTCTTCTCACATACTCATTCCTAATTTTATCCATTCGCGTCACACCACACCTGAGCAGTTTCATCTCTGCTACATGTAATTTCCTATCATCCATCTTCTTCATAGCCCAACATTCTGATCCATACATGACCACTGGCCTTATCCCGGATTTATAAATTTGTGAAAAAGCAATGTTTGTGATGTTCTTCATTTTAAGCTCAAATAAATCAATTAGAGGTACTTAGAATCAAAAATATAGAAATACATTTATAATACAAATATTCGATAATAAATAATCATAAAATATGTGTTACCAAGAATGCGGACGAAGCATCTGTGTCGTTGTCATCGTCGTTGCCCGACTCCGTCACGATCGTCATCTCCGAAAGGATCAACGGACCTGTTGGGAATCATATTACTGCGGTAATAGTTATTTGTTATACAAGAGAGCAAAGTCATTTTTTGCTGCGAGTGCTGACTTTTAAATCACGAACTAGCGAAGTAGTCTAGAATTGAATCACGAGCGTAGCGAGTGATTCTAATATAGACTACTGAGCACAGTGAGTGATTTAAAGGCACGAGACATCAAAAAATTTGCTCTCGTGTTAAACATACAACTTTTCACCTCTACCAGCGAGAAAAGTGTTATAGGTAAGAAAAACAACATTTAAGGCAATTATAATATTTATTATAGAAAACATCAAAAAATACAAAATTAAAAATTAAAAGTGAAATTTGTGCAGTTATGCAAGTTGAAGGTTACTGTTTTGTTTGGAGCGGTGCGGTGCCGGGCATAGAATAGATACTCCATAGCGTACTCGCTTGCCTTGTTTTTGATAACTCCATAAAATATGACAACAGCACAGTCTCAGAATAAGTTTTAGCACCTTTTGAGAGTCGCCAATTATTAAATAGTTCGTACGCATTAAGATATTTTTCACGTGACTTTTCTGGTAAAAAGCTTAATTCAGAATTGGAAACTTGTTCTCTTAACTCATTTGGAGTTAAACAACCATCTTCATCGCTGGATGCACTCATTTTTGGAATAATTTATACCACAAAATTCATAAAAATCATTAAAACAACCTTGCGGCTTGCCGAAAAAAATATTGATTCCCGCTATTTTTTATATTTTTTTTATATTACGGCTTTGGCTACATAGCCATACATAATTAGACCAATTCCCGCCATTTATTTCACGGGTTCATTCAAGCAGACTATTTGCTAATTACTTCTAGTATATCAGTGGGTGCATTACATCAGACTAATCGCTGGGTTATCGTTCGCCATAGAGTAAATTTTAACCATGGAAAGTAATTTCTTCTTCTTCTTATTTTTGGTTTGGCAATCTACTCTCCTCTTTAGGGACTAATTTTGCCAGTGTCAAATGTTGAATAGTTCAGTGGTAGGTTCAGTTTACATTAGAATGCGGGTGTATCGCATTCTAAAGCTGCTTGGAGCATTTGGCATCAAATATATCAAGACAGTTTAATCAGTAAGTTCTGCCGAGATTTGTTTTGGGCGACAGCTACACGTGTGGTAAATACTGGATCCATCAGTATTTAATAAGGGGCCTATTTCATAAAGATTAGTAAACTTACTATTATAATTTTCCATTGTTATTATTGGGATAGAATTATGTTTCTTATCAATCATGAAACATAATTCTACCCCAATAAACTAGGTACTACTATGGTAAATTACTGTTCTTTTTAATTCTTTTATGAAATAGACCCCTGATTGAATACTGATGGATCACAGTCCCCCCAGTTCCCGTAGGCGGTAAAAAAGTCGCGCGTTGAAAAAATCGCTAGTGTTATTCACAATCGATATAAGTCTCGTGGAATGCACCCATTTCAAAAGTTTTTTTTATATTGGTATTGGCATGTTGCGTTCGGAAACTGCACTGCTATTTTTTATGAAAACCAAATAAATATGATATTTTAAGTAAGCGATATTAATGTTTACTTGTACTTATTACGTCTTTAAAAAGCAATGGTACAATTTATAAATTAAAATTTAAATAAATAACTTAAAAACGGTGCGCCTATGAGTTGTACTATTAATTAGGTAGTCTGTTCTATGAGTTAAATCGCTAGGTCAAAATGAGAAATATTTTTCTTTTATTTATTTATTTACGATCATATAACACTAATTTAGTTATTATATTTCATTAATCTTTCCTATTATATTTTATATTCATATCATGCATGCGACCTCATTTCGTCCACACTCTTTTTGTTTAAAACTCCTTGGTATATCCGTGTATTTTATTTTTTATTCTTAATAATCCATGTCCAGAGCCAAACAAAAAAAAAACAACAGGCAACATAAAGTTATCTATCCTTCTCTTACATATCAATTTTACAAGTATCATCCCCGTCACTCTATTTCTTTTTTTTTAATTTCAAAAGCTGGTGTTAGAAATTAAAAAAGCACTTTGTCTCACGCTCGCAGCAAAAGTCGATTTTGCTGCGAGTTTTTACGCGCCAAAAGCACCCTTTTCGTGCTGGAGAGGTGAAAATGTATTTTCACCTCTCCAGCACGAAAAGGGTGCTTTTGGCGCGTAAAAACTCGCGAGCGTGAGGCATAGTGCTTTTTTACCAAAAACTCGCAGCAAAATCGACTTTTGCTGCGAGCGTGAGGCAAAGTGCTTTTTTAATTTCTAACACCTTTTCTCGCTGGTAGAGGTGAAAAGTTGTATGTTTAACACGAGAGCAAATTTTTTGATGTCTCGTGCCTTTAAATCACTCACTGTGCTCAGTAGTCTATATTAGAATCACTCGTTACGCTTGTGATTCAATTCTAGACTACTTCGCTAGTTCGTGATTTAAAAGTCAGCACTCGCAGCAAAAAATGACTTTGCTCTCTTGTATAACAAACAACTATTATCAGATTTAGATATACTATCGACCGTTCGTCAATCAACATGTGATAAATAAAGAAAAAGTTAAACGATTATAGGGAATTGCGTACCATAAAAATTACGTCGTCGTCTCATAAGTGTCCAGTAAAGCTATATAAAACATTATGCCAAATTACTAAATATTAAGGCCCGTAATTAAAAACCGCTTCCTACATCGAGAGTTATCTTGAGATCATACTCGAGCATCTCAGGTATGATCTCAATATAGCATTCAACGTCGAGAGCGGTTTATAAATACGGCCTTAAGTTAAGTATACAAAGCGAAAGATGTGAGTGTGGTCTTAAAAAATGATTCTATTTCTAAGATTTATAGAAAATGAAAATGCCTTTAAGAATAACAGTGTTAGTGATCGTCAGTGGGTGGTGTGGTGTGTTGGTGTGACTCACGCGTCCTGGTGTCCATGGTGAAGAGGTCGCTGACGAGGTCGTAGGAGATGGCGGCGATGGTGACGGTGTAGGGCGCGCCGGGCGCCAGCGCCGCCACCAGCGCGCGCGCCACGCGCCCCGCGCCGCCGCCGCCCCCCGCGCCCGCCGCCGTCACGTTGCGCGCGCCCCCCTCCGCGCCCGTGGCGTTGTCGGCGCGCCACCACCGCAGCGAGTAGAACTCCACGCGGCCCGCCGGCCGCGGCCACTCCAGCGTCATGTTGCGCGTGTCCACCAGCGCCGCCACGTTGGACACCGGGCTGGGACCTGCCGACGAGTGTCGATCGTTACGCGACATGCGACCACGTTCCGTTATTACGATTCGTAGAGCGTTATTGTGCCAGTGGGAATGGGTTTGCTTCTGAGTACCTATCTTAACACATATTGAATTGTGAAAATTGCGTTTTTATTTTTATTTTTTATATCTTGTATAAAGTGTTTTTGGTAAATATTGCATACTGAGGTGCACTTTCGAGTAGCAGACAGAAGTGATTTCTCATCTAGTTGAAAGTTATTTACTCTCACAATTACCTATCCGATATGTAATATTTAGGTAATTAATTTGAACCTACCCATTGCGTGTAAAGTTTTGATATTTATTGTGATGGAAAAACACCCCACTTTAAATGTGGAGATCATTTTTCAATGTTGACGACTCTGTATGAAATGTACAGGGAGAAAAAAGCAGACCTTGACGAGTTTCTTGCCGGTTTTTGTCGTTACAAAGTCTTCCGCTTAGGGTTCGCGAACCGATGACGTAGCTTCTATGACATTCACAAGTGCTTGTAACAGCCTAGACTGATTAATATTTGATTTTTTTTAATTTTGTGGTTCAATTAAAATCACAGATATTAAATGCTTTTAAACAAAACATGAGTGTTAAAATACCTACCTTTTCCCGACGTTTTGACCGAAAAACTTACTAGTGCTCTTAACTAATTTAAAAAGTAAACTGTCAACATTACATTGACACTGTCAAAATTAGCTAGAAAAATCTAGAGGTCTATCATTCTCGTTCATCGATCAGGTTATTTCTCATGTAATAAATTCTGAAAATCATGCAACAAATTAGTTTCTTTTCTAAAGTTGTGTTAATAATCACACCTGAAGTGAACTATAGTGTACGTACGGACGACGTGGTAGACGTCCCTGGGGTGGTCGCTGGTGACGGGCGGGCCGCCCGCGGCCGCCTCGCTGGCCGTGTCCAGGCGCACCTGGTAGCGCTCGCCCGGCGCCAGCCCCGGCAGCTCGGCGCTGCGGGCGCTCGGACCGAGCGGCGGCAGCGAAACCCACGCAGACTGCGACGAGACAAACTTGTATAACTAGTGCGCAAAGTTAATAACAAACAATAACATTTGTAACGCGACCACACCCCGGGCACTCCATACAAGCGTCGCGTTTCAACTACCTATCACACAGTGACGTTTTTGCACACGCGCAACTGTGTGCGAGCTATTGAATGAGTACACGGATCGACACACGGAACTATCACGGTGGGCGCCGGTGGGGTGAGGTAATTGATTGTGGGGCGGGGCACAGAGTTTCCTTTCTGTACGGTAGTACTTATATCTATTCTGTGACATGAGTCGCGCTGATGTATGCAAAACGGTGTGCAGTGAATGAACAGCCATTAAAATTATCGTCTGAGTTTATTTGTATGTATGACACTAAAAAGAAGTAAATAATAATTTAAGTCATTTTTTTTTTAAAAACACGTTTTTATTTTCATTTTTTAATTCAATTTTCATACTTTTTAAAATAGATAAAAAAGTATGAAAACGATGCAAATAAAAAACGAACTAAAAAGTATATAATAATTTATCCCGCATAGATTTATAATCCTATATAGAAGTTTTAATTAAACCTAAAAACGTGGGGCGCATTTTGTAAGATTTATCATCAACTAGCGGCCGCCCGCGACTTCGTCCGCGTGGAAAGGTTTTTTGCTATCCCTCGGGAACAATACTTTTTTTCGGGATGAAAGGTACCCTATGTCCTTCTCTGTACCCCTGACAACGTGTATGCAAAATTTCATGACGATCGGTTCAGTAGTTAGGACGTGAAGGCGTAACAAACAAACAAACAAACGGACTTTCGCATTTATAATATTAGTAAGGATGACATTTGCATGCGCCCTACGTTTTAAGGTTTAAAACTTCTGTACTTATATGGTTTTAAATCTATGCGGCAGAAATTGTTTCATACTTTTTAGTTCGCTTTTTAGGGTTCCCTACCAAAATGGTAAAAAAAGAACCCTTATGGTGTGACTCAGTCTGTTTGTCTGTCTGTCACAGCTGGATATCTCGAGAACTACTGATGGTATCAACTTGAAATTTGGAATAGTTTGAGATGACATTTGCCCAACTATTTTGCAAATAAGAAATAAACAAAAATTAAATATCTTTTTTACAACAGGGCCTGAAAAGAGGTCTTAAAAATTTGAAGTGGGGCTACTAGGGCATGTGGGGTATCATATGAAAGAGTGCCGTTTGCATGTTTTCAATCATTTTCTCTATTTTTACTAGACTGCATAGTTTTCGACTTATGATGAAAAATGTAAAAATAATACCGTTCCCCCCTTATCTCCGAAGTTTGCAAAGAAAAAAATCTGAAATAATCTATGTGATAGTAGATATATATCTATGAGATAGATAGTTTATATAAAGATTACAAGAAAAACAAAACGATGTCTCAATATAGCACACTTCTTTAGAAATTATCAAATTTCTAAAAAAGTTAACATTAGTTTCACTATCGGTCAAGAGATGGCGCTGACCTAAAACTGCAATATTAATTTATTTTTATTTTTATTTCATGGAAAACAAACGGCTATTTTAGTTAAACATTAGTACAGTGTTTCTTAAAAAACAAAAAGCCTTAAACAGTTTTCACAATTAGAAGAAATTATTTGTATTACAATCACATTTATACTTTCTATGAAGAAACAGTATTGTAACGGTACTTAAATACATATAAAATGTTATCATAAGCCATGATTGCAAAAAATGAAACAAAACATAAATCAATAAAACCATATCAACCCTAAAAGACATAATATTATTGTTTGAAAAATTTTTCATTCATCACTTTCGCAAAGTAACCCTTACCCGCCGTAAATAGGTCACTGTCACTAGAATAGTTGCTGTTAAAACTAGTAGTTACACGATTGAAATAAGAATTATGTCTGTAATTAGTTGAACAAAAATCGGTATGGAATTTCAGGTAGTTACGCCTTGAAACCGTACGAAACGGCACATGTAATTTAACCTTAGACAGGAGATGACTACAGTCAATTTTGCCGAGTATCAAGTCATGAAAATACGCAAGATCAGCGACATCTTTCCGTTTCACTAGCGGGAGCATATGGTGGCGTCTGCAGATGTCATCATAAGCAAGATTTTTGTTGCAGTAAATTTTGTACTTATAATTAATAATTCTCAAAAACTTTTTTTGGATTCTTTCGATCTTATCTACGTAAACGTTATAATGCGGGTTCCACACTTGGCTCGCGTACTCCAATTGGCTTCTCACCAAGGAACAGTATAATAGTTTTAATGATTTTACTGACTTAAAGTCCTTAGTTGTTCTAAGAACAAATCCAAGAGTTTTAGAAGCTTTAGATGTAATTAAGTCAATATGTTTATCAAAGATAAGCTTAGAATCAAGAACCACACCAAGACCTCTTACGCAATCGACACGTTGCAATGATTGGTTATTAATTTTGTAGGTATTGTGGACCGCGAAAGGAGATCTACTGAACGTGATAGTATTGCACTTAGAGATGTTTAGTTCAAGTTTGTTATTCACGCAGTACTGATTAAGCCTATCTAGATCCTGTTGGAAGAGAAGACTGTCAGTTGGTATAAGATTTTTTTTGTAAATTTTCATGTCATCGGCAAACAACAAGAACTGAGAGTGAATAAAGCATCTGTCGATATCATTAATGAAAAGCACAAAAAGTAAAGGTCCGAGAATAGATCCCTGCGGAACGCCAGAAGGAATGGTGGAAAAACGTGAATGTGAAGAGAAACCATTGAAAACCACAGTTCCGCACCACCCGACTACAGGTTCAATGAGCGGGCGCTCTGTGAGTAGAGAGACTGACCTCCCTCTCTTGGGGCGTGTCGGCGCGGTACTGCAGGTGGAAGGCGCCGAGCGCGCCGCGCTTGGGCCCCTCCCAGCGCGCGCGCAGCGAGTTGGACGACGCGCGCTCCACGCGCAGCCACTCCGCCGGCAGCGGACCTGCCGCACCGCCCGACTACAGGTTCAATGAGCGGGCGCTCTGTGAGTAGAGAGACTGACCTCCCTCTCTTGGGGCGTGTCGGCGCGGTACTGCAGGTGGAAGGCGCCGAGCGCGCCGCGCTTGGGCCCCTCCCAGCGCGCGCGCAGCGAGTTGGACGACGCGCGCTCCACGCGCAGCCACTCCGCCGGCAGCGGACCTGCCGCACCGCCCGACTACAGGTTCAATGAGCGGGCGCTCTGTGAGTAGAGAGACTGACCTCCCTCTCTTGGGGCGTGTCGGCGCGGTACTGCAGGTGGAAGGCGCCGAGCGCGCCGCGCTTGGGCCCCTCCCAGCGCGCGCGCAGCGAGTTGGACGACGCGCGCTCCACGCGCAGCCACTCCGCCGGCAGCGGACCTGCCGCACCGCCCGACTACAGGTTCAATGAGCGGGCGCTCTGTGAGTAGAGAGACTGACCTCCCTCTCTTGGGGCGTGTCGGCGCGGTACTGCAGGTGGAAGGCGCCGAGCGCGCCGCGCTTGGGCCCCTCCCAGCGCGCGCGCAGCGAGTTGGACGACGCGCGCTCCACGCGCAGCCACTCCGCCGGCAGCGGACCTGCCGCACCGCCCGACTACAGGTTCAATGAGCGGGCGCTCTGTGAGTAGAGAGACTGACCTCCCTCTCTTGGGGCGTGTCGGCGCGGTACTGCAGGTGGAAGGCGCCGAGCGCGCCGCGCTTGGGCCCCTCCCAGCGCGCGCGCAGCGAGTTGGACGACGCGCGCTCCACGCGCAGCCACTCCGCCGGCAGCGGACCTGCCGCACCGCCCGACTACAGGTTCAATGAGCGGGCGCTCTGTGAGTAGAGAGACTGACCTCCCTCTCTTGGGGCGTGTCGGCGCGGTACTGCAGGTGGAAGGCGCCGAGCGCGCCGCGCTTGGGCCCCTCCCAGCGCGCGCGCAGCGAGTTGGACGACGCGCGCTCCACGCGCAGCCACTCCGCCGGCAGCGGACCTGCCGCACCGCCCGACTACAGGTTCAATGAGCGGGCGCTCTGTGAGTAGAGAGACTGACCTCCCTCTCTTGGGGCGTGTCGGCGCGGTACTGCAGGTGGAAGGCGCCGAGCGCGCCGCGCTTGGGCCCCTCCCAGCGCGCGCGCAGCGAGTTGGACGACGCGCGCTCCACGCGCAGCCACTCCGCCGGCAGCGGACCTGCCGCACCGCCCGACTACAGGTTCAATGAGCGGGCGCTCTGTGAGTAGAGAGACTGACCTCCCTCTCTTGGGGCGTGTCGGCGCGGTACTGCAGGTGGAAGGCGCCGAGCGCGCCGCGCTTGGGCCCCTCCCAGCGCGCGCGCAGCGAGTTGGACGACGCGCGCTCCACGCGCAGCCACTCCGCCGGCAGCGGACCTGCCGCACCACCCGACACACGTCACATTATTATTATTTATTTAGAAGGGGGACGCCAGCGAAGCCGGACGGGTGATCGGTCACCTCGATCCGTTTCCCCGAGTCCCATACACGACATCAGAAACGAACTACGTTTGCACTATAAACGACTGCATAAGCATATCTTAAGGTCTTAAGGGTCCATAATAGGATAACATGATTTGCGCGGGCTATATTTTTATACACCGTCATTTTGTAGCCGTTTTAATTAACTTAAGGGAGTATTCTACTAATGAAACTAAACATTTTTGCCAAAGAAACGTTTCTTGAGCAAAAATGTTTAGTTTCATTGGTACAACACACCCTTATGTTAATTAAAACGACTATGTTCGATGCATTTCTTTGAATTGACACCGAACACCTCCGTTGACGTCACGCTGTGTGATGCCGCCGACCGCGTACGTTTTAAAGTTAGTGCACAATCAATTGCCGTCGCGATCGGGGCATGCACCAAAGCATTCATTTTAGCATAATTATCATTTTATTATAATTTTTATATCAATATAAATCATTTTATCAACTATCAATTGTTTTTATGTTCCTAACTGGAACAGACTACAAAATGACGGAGTATAGAAATTGTAAGGCTGTAGGCACAAAAAAACATACGACAAGCTAAAGAGATTATCTAGTTGCTACAGGTATTAATTTTCGTAACTTCACAGATGATTGTAAAAAAAAAATCAGAATATCATCAAAAGCGCTTATCGCGGGCCATATTTTTGGCGTAAATAATAGCGGAAACGAATTAAATTCTACATCAAAATATACTTTAACGTACTGTGCAGTTTATCAAATGATTGAAAGTTCGAAATCCCGAAAGGTCAAAATCCCGACAGTTAAAATGTCGAAACTTACTTCACCTAAACATACATTTATGAAGGTAGGCGTTGCGGTTAATTTGTTTTACTCAAAAATGCTTGTAAAATGGTCATTATTTTGACAAAATCCACCAATCGAGTTTGAAATACTTTATTTTTCTGGCGCTTCGCCGGCCGCTACCGCGGCACGCCCGCTTCGCCCGCTCGGCTCGCGCGCTGGGTTCGTGTCAACCTAACATGCTCGTCGCTACGCTCCTCGCACCTATTTCGTGTCGTGACCTATGGTCTACGGTTTCTAAGTCCCAGTAGACTAAGTTAGACTAATTTTCGGCAGCTAAATTTACTATAAAGCATTTCAGGCGAAGCCCAACGACACCTCCACAGCCAATTCGGTATTAAATAGTTCGGGGTATAGAACTTAGGTATTTTAACTTTTGGTATTTTAAGCTTCGGGATTTAGTATTTTAGGTAAAATGTCCTTTCGTGATTTCAAACGTACGGCCAAATAACTTTTCGGGATTTCGTCCATAAAAATAATTGTAAAATTCGGTCTTTTCTACTTTGGCATTGTAACACATACCCGACGCTACACAGTGACGTTTTTGCAAACGCGCAACTGTGTGCGAGTTATTGAATGAGCACACGGATCGGCACACGGAACTCGCGCGGTGGGCGCCGCGTCGGTGGGGTGAGGTAATTGATTGTGGGGCGGGGCGGAGAGTTTCCTTTCTGTACAGTAGTACTTATATCTATTCTGTGGTAATAGTGTAGCACTCACGGACGGGCTTGTAGACGGTGTGCCACTCGCTGGCCAGGCCGTGGCTGACGGCCGCCACGCCCACCTCGTACACCGCGCCCGGGTACAAGTCACTCAGCGTCGCGTTGGTCTCCGTCGTCTCCAGCTGAGGGAAATACCGACACGTTCGTTAAAAGGAAATGTGATAAATTACGACAACGTACTGAAGTAGTGACGTTTTAAGGGTCATTTCTACGGTTACGGTCACGCTTTTGATCGAGATGTGAACTATTTAATAAGTGCAATTTTTCTAACACATTACATTTAGATTAGTCAAACTTTGCAAAAAACATTACAATCGTTCGTAGTAGTAGTTAAAACAGTACATTAGTAATCGAACTAGTATCGTGACGTCGGAGCGCCACTACACGTGGGTGTGCTACAGTAGTGCACGCTAGTACCGTGACGTAGTCGGCGGTGGGCGGCTCGGGCTCGGGGCGGCGGCGCGCGTACCGCAGCCGGTACAGCCGCTGGCGGCTGTTGACGTCGGAGCGCCACTACACGTGGGTGTGCTACAGTAGTGCACGCTAGTACCGTAACGTAGTCGGCGGTGGGCGGCTCGGGCTCGGGGCGGCGGCGCGCGTACCGCAGCCGGTACAGCCGCTGGCGGCTGTTGACGTCGGAGCGCCACTACACGTGGGTGTGCTACAGTAGTGCACGCTAGTACCGTGACGTAGTCGGCGGTGGGCGGCTCGGGCTCGGGGCGGCGGCGCGCGTACCGCAGCCGGTACAGCCGCTGGCGGCTGTTGACGTCGGAGCGCCACTACACGTGGGTGTGCTACAGTAGTGCACGCTAGTACCGTAACGTAGTCGGCGGTGGGCGGCTCGGGCTCGGGGCGGCGGCGCGCGTACCGCAGCCGGTACAGCCGCTGGCGGCTGTTGACGTCGGAGCGCCACTACACGTGGGTGTGCTACAGTAGTGCACGCTAGTACCGTGACGTAGTCGGCGGTGGGCGGCTCGGGCTCGGGGCGGCGGCGCGCGTACCGCAGCCGGTACAGCCGCTGGCGGCTGTTGACGTCGGAGCGCCAGGCCACGCGCAGGCCGCCGCCGGCCGCGGCCACCAGCACCACGGGCGCCAGCGGCCGCGTCGTCACCGTCACCGAGCTCTCGTTCGACTCCACGCCGCGCGACACGCTGCACACCTAAAACAAGACCACAAATTATACAATAAATTATTAGTAGAATTAGACGATAGTTATCTCGCGACAAGTTTGACACGTGTATACCGACCGTGACGGTGTAGTTGCGGCCGGGCAGCAGCGCGTCGAGCGTGACGTTGGCGGCGGCGGTGCTCAGCGTGTTGCTGTCGTCGCGCGTCGGGCCCGCCTCGTGGTACGACACCTGGCGACACATATCGACATCATCATTATACTAGATTCGTTAAAATAGAAAACCATACGAGAAAATTGTAATGAATATTTATATGAATATAACCTTGTACTCTTGCTGCGTGCTGCCGGCGGGCGCCGTCCAGCTCAGCAGGATGCCCTCGCTCCCCTCCACGCGGCGCCACTCCATCGCGCGCACCGGCAACGGTTCTGTCGCAATCGCACCACGTTATATTCACACCTTATCGACTAAATATCAACCCCGCAGAATCGTAATGCATAGGGAGTAGTTAGTGAACAAAACGGTGTATACTATTTTTAGTTAGTACTATTTTTAATCATAAACTAAAAAAGAAATTGTTTAAATTGTTTATTTATTTTAAGTAAGTAGGTAATTACTTTAACTTTAGTGTCTAAAGGAGACTGGCGGATCTCGGCCTGAAGTCCTACAGCGTTAAAATTTATACCAAAAAATACTGAATTCTTTATAATTTCTATTAATATAAAAACCGGCCAAGTGCGAGTCGGACTCGCGCACGAAGGGTTCCGTACCAAAAAACGGCAAAAAAATCACGTTTGTTTTATGGGAGCCTCCCTTAAATATTAATTTTATTCTGTTTTTAGTATTTGTTGTTATAGCGGCAACAGAAATACATAATCTGTGAAAGGGGTTTGAATATTTTGGCATAGCTACTGTCCGCTATTTTGATTTTTTTTCAAAATAGCGGACACGCATGAAACCTGTGTAAATCGATAGCTAGTAGCAATACGAACAAGAATTGTTAACGACATAATCGCCTAAAACGTCACGTTTTCGAGCTGTAAGCTATTAAAGTTGAACTGGTGGCGACACCACTGACTGGGTAGATTTGAAGCTAAAATAAAACGTATGCATGGGCTCTAAAATATTGTTTTACGGTCATCTAGGTCTAGACTAGAGTAAAAGTCAACAAGCGGTAGGGAAAGGGTTACAAGTTTGAAAAAAATGACATTTTAATAGGCTTTAATAGGTATTAAAAGATTTTTTAATATGTGTTACTGGTTCAACTCAGTCTTGTGATAATATAACTCACCTATCGTGTGCGTGTCTCCGCAAATGAATAACGCGATTAGCCAACGAGGTAAGGAAAAGGTTCTATTTTTAACCTTGACACTTAATCCAGAGTATTCCAGACTTGGATGGCCGTAAAACAATATTTCAAAGCCCACATATGTATATGTTTTATTTTAGATTCAAATCTACCCTGTTGTGTTGCCATCTGTTCAACTTTAATAGCTTACAGCTCGAAAACGTGACGTTTTAGGCGATTATGTCGTTAACAATTCTTGTTCGTATTGCTACTAGCTATCGATTTACACAGGTTTCATGCGTGTCCGTTATTTTGAAAAAAAAAATGTCGGAAATTAAGTATGCCACCCTCCATACTAGGATATTCCAACCCATTTCAACTTTCTAGCTATCATGGTTCATGAGATACAGCCTAGTGACAGACAGACAGACAAACAGATAGACAGACAGACGGACAGTGGAGTCATAGTAATAGGGTCCCGTTTTTACCTTTTGGGTACGGAACCCTAAAAACCACCCTCGTAGAACTTGGTTAACTGGAGAAAAAGCATAGTTTTTCTCATTGTATCTAATCGATTTATCATACGAATTGATTTACATTAATTATATACGTACTTTTTTTATCAGTTTCACATTAACATTATATTCTTCACTTGTCAGTCAATTTGTCAATAATATGGGAAAAATATATTTTGCATAATATATTAGCCGATTTGGTGTCGCAATGTAATTATTTAAATTGGAGGCAAACGTTATTCAAAGGTAGTGATGCCAATGTTACTTACAAGATTTTCCACGTATCAATTTATCAGAGCTTTCGCTGATATTTCTGCGCAGTTATAAAAAAAAAAACAGGCTTACTCCTATTATAGTAAGCACGTAACTTTTTCTTTTTTTCATTACCTCCAAGTTTATGAGAAAATTAAAAATACTTTTTGGTTCTCCTATAGAATTAACTTTGACGAGCCAGTAAAAGTGTTCGTGTGGGTGATCAGGCCGAACTCTCATAGGAAACCCGCCGCTCTCTTTTGTACCCTAGTGCTCATTAATAATATTTTAAGTGCTATGCACGCCGATATTGTGGTGCATATCAGTTTTTTTTGTATGTAGTTATTAGTTACGTAAGTCATAATATGTACCATGTGGCAGTACTCAATAAATGAAAATAAAAAAATAAATGTATACTGACTGAGCGTGAGGTCGGCGCTGGCGGGCCAGGAGGTGACCTTCCCGGACATGGTCTTGACGGTGACGGTGTAGTGCGCGCCGGGCTCGAGCCCCTCGAAGGCGGCGGCGGGCGGCGCGTCGCGCGGCCGCACCAGCGGCGCCAGCCGCCGCGCGCCCCCGCCCCCGCCCCCCGCGCCGCCCCCCGCCCCGCTCACCGACACTTGATACTTCTCGAACTCGCTGCACAACAAACACGACGACATTTATCATTCACTCGACATTATAGTACAGTAGCCCGTAGAACATTTAAATCACTAAAAAGGTTACCGTTTGCCGTTGTGATATGGTTATTTATTACGAAATTATAGATACTTTAACCCAAGTTTTACAGATCGCAACACGCCGTAACCTATATTTGTAATATCTCCAAAAATAATATTTTTTTTATTTTTCGAGGTTTACCATAAGGTTTAGCTATTGTCGTGTTCTACAGCTTTGTTTGATTGCCAGTGATAATAGTAAGACTATGGAAAGTGACTATACACAAATTTAAGACTAGATAAATTCCAACCATTTTCATCAGGTCTTAAATCTGTGTTTGGCTACTTTTTATAGTCTTACTTTTATCTGTGGCAATCAAACAAAGCTGTAGAACACGACAATAGCTGAACCATGTGGTAAAAATCGAAAAATAAAAAAATATCATTTTTGGAGATATACAAATATAGGTTACGGCGGGTTGCGATCTGTAAAACTTGGGTTAAAGTATCTATAATTTCGTAATAAATAACCATATCACAACGGCAAACGGTAACCTTTTTAGTGAATCAAATGTTCTACGGGCTACTGTACTATTATCAGCGTTGTTTGTTTATCGTCGAGAAGCACGCTCCCTCGCCCCGCACGCGCTGCTTAGGGAACGTACTCATACTACGTGTAGTGATGGGCAGTGGATAAATATCCTAAAGGTAAAAAACTCGGATATTTATCAAAAATAGATAAATATCCGTTTTTAGCCATTTTTAGCGGATTTTTATCCAAAAATGCCGGATAAATATATTCAGGCCTGAATATACACAATAGATTTGCTTCTTGTTAACTACATTTTTGACGAAAACAGTATTTTGTGCTCGAAACAATGTTTTCTTAATTTTATTATCTGTATAGCGTTGTACGTAGTGATGGGCAGTGGATAAAAACTCAAAAGGTAAAAAACTCGGATATTTACCATAAATGGCGGATAAATATATTAAGACCTGTTTCTATACACTAGTTTTGGTCCCACGTGAGGCCCCGCCCCCGCTACTAACCCAACCACGATGACAACTGTACCTGGCAACATATAACAAGCGCACATTGAGGACTGGCCCCTAGGCTAAATGGTGTCGTTTCATCGCCCACAAGTCCCTTGTCAACGACGTGATTACCATCGCAATTGTGTTGACCAGGGTATGCTGGCCGACTTATGGAGAGGGAGAACCTATTTACGATGAACTGTTTTTTCAGGAAGAGATAATACCAACGCATAATCCAAGATAGCGGCCAGCTTTTTTGTTTTTGGGCCGATTTCGATGAAACTTTGTTTAGGGCACAATTTTTAAAAGAAAACAGCAGAGCAATATTGAAAATGTGAAGATTCAAGATGGCGGTCATCTTTTTTGTTTATGGGCCCACTTCGATGAAACTCTGTTTTTTGTACTAGGTATTTTCACAAGAAAACAACGCAATGTTAAAAATGATAAAAATGCAAGATGGCGGCAAACTTTTTTGTTTGTGGGCTGATTTCGATGATACTCGGTTTATGTACTATTTTGACAAGAAAACAGCAACGCAATGTTAAAAATATGAAAAATCAAAGATGGCAGCCAACTTTTTGTTTGTGAGCCGATTTCGATGAAACTTGGTTTTTGGTATTATTTAGACAAGAAAACAGCTACGCAATGTTATAATTATAAAAAATCAACGAGTGCGGCCAACTTTTTTTTGGGCCGATTTCGATGAAACTTTGTTTGGGGCACTATTTTTAAAAGAAAACAGCAACGCAATATTAAAAATCTTAAAATCTAACATTGCGATTGGCGGCCAACCTTTTTGTTTGTGAGCGGATTTCGATGAAACTCGGTTTTTAGTACTATTTTGACAAGAAAACAGCAAAGCAATATTAAAAATGACAAAAATCTAAGATGGCGGCCAAACTTTTTGTTTGTGAGCCGATTTCGATGAAACTCGGTTTTTGGAACTATTTAGACAAGAAAACAGCAACGCAATGTTATAAATATGAAAAATCAACGATGGCGGCCAACTTTTTTTTGGGCCGATTTCGATGAAACTTTGTTTGGGGCACTATTTTTAAAAGAAAACAGCAACGCAATATTAATAATGTCAAAATCTAACATGGCGGCCAACCTTTTTGTTTGTGAGCGGATTTCGATGAAACTCGGTTTTTGGTACTGTTTTGACAAGAAAACAGCAAAGTTATATTAAAAATGACAAAAATCTAAGATGGCGGCCAAACTTTTTGTTTGTGAGCCGATTTCGATGAAACTTGGTTTTTGGTATTATTTAGACAAGAAAACAGCTACGCAATGTTATAATTATAAAAAATCAACGAGTGCGGCCAACTTTTTTTTGGGCCGATTTCGATGAAACTTTGTTTGGGGCACTATTTTTAAAAGAAAACAGCAACGCAATATTAAAAATCTTAAAATCTAGCATTGTGATTGGCGGCCAACCTTTTTGTTTGTGAGCGGATTTCGATGAAACTCGGTTTTTAGTACTATTTTGACAAGAAAACAGCAAAGCAATATTAAAAATGACAAAAATCTAAGATGGCGGCCAAACTTTTTGTTTGTGAGCCGATTTCGATGAAACTCGGTTTTTGGAACTATTTAGACAAGAAAACAGCAACGCAATGTTATAAATATGAAAAATCAACGATGGCGGCCAACTTTTTTTTGGGCCGATTTCGATGAAACTTTGTTTGGGGCACTATTTTTAAAAGAAAACAGCAACGCAATATTAATAATGTCAAAATCTAACATGGCGGCCAACCTTTTTGTTTGTGAGCGGATTTCGATGAAACTCGGTTTTTGGTACTGTTTTGACAAGAAAACAGCATCGCAATGTTAAAAATATCAAAATCCAAGATAGCGGCCAACTTTTTTGTTTTTGGGCCATTTCGATGAAACTCGGTTCTTTTGTACTATTTTGACAAGAAAACAGCAACGCTATTTTAAAAATGTCCAAAAATCAAAGATGGCGGCCAACCTTTTTGTTTGTGAGCCGATTTCGATGAAACTCGGTTTTCTGTACTTTTTGACAAGAAAACAGGAACGCAATGTTAAAAATATGAAAAATCAAAGATGGCGGCCATCTTTTTTGTTTGTGGGTTCATTTCGATGAAACTCAGTTTTTTGTACTATTTTGACAAGAAAACAGCGCAACGCAATGTTAAAAATGATAAAAATGCAAGATGGCGGCAAACTTTTTTGTTTGTGGGCTGATTTCGATTAAACTCGGTTTTATGTACTATTATGACAATAAAACAGCAACGCAACGTTAAAAATATGAAAAATCAAAGATGGCGGCCAACTTTCTTGTTTTTGGGGCGATTTCGATGAAACTCAATTTTTTGTACTATTTTGACAAGAAAACAGCAACGCAATATTAAAAATGACAAAAATTTAGGAGGGCGGCCAACCTTTTTGTTTGTGAGCCGATTTCGATGAAACTCGTTTTTTTGTAATATTTTGACAAGAAAACAGCAACGCAATGGTTAAAATTAGAAAAAGCCAACATGGCACCCAATTTTTTATTTGTATGTCGATTTAGATGAAACACGGTTTTGGTACTATTTTAACAATAAAACAGCAACGCAATGTTAAAAATAATAAAAAATCCACGACGGCGGCTAACTTTTTTGTTTGTGAGCCGATTTCGATGAAACTCGTTTTTTGGTACTATTTTCACAAAAAAACGGAAACGCAATGTTAAAAACATAAAAATGTGAAATGGCGGCCAACTTTTTGGTTTGTAAGCCGTTTTCGATGAATCATCGAAATCAGCCTACATACAACAAAGTTGGCCACTATCTTGGTTGGATTTTAACATTATTAACATTGCGTTGTTGTTTTCTTGTCAAAATAGTATCAAAAACCAAGTTTCATCAAAATCGGCCCACAAACAAAAAAGTTTGCCGCAATCTTAGATTTTTGATATTTTTAATATTGCATTGCTGTTTTCTTTTGAAAATAGTGTCCCAAACCGATTTTCATCGAAATCAGCTCGAAAACAAAAAATTTGGCCGCCATCTTGGATTTTTCATATTTTTAACATTGCGTTGCTGTTTTCTTGTCAAAATAGTACAAAAATGGAGTTTCGTCGAAATCAGCCCACAAACAAAAAAGTTTGCCGCCATCTTGGATTTTTGACATTTTTAATATTGCGTTGCTGTTTTCTTTTAAAAATAGTGCCCCAAACAAAGTTTCATCGAAATCGGCCCAAAAAAAAGTTGTCCGCCATCGTTGATTTTTCATATTTTTAACATTGCGTTGCTGTTTTCTTGTCAAAATAGTACAAAAATCGAGTTTCGTCGAAATCAGCCCACAAACAAAAAAGTTTGCCGCCATCTTGGATTTTTGACATTTTTAATATTGCGTTGCTGTTTTCTTTTAAAAACAGTGCCCCAAACAAAGTTTCATCGAAATCGGCCCAAAAAAAAGTTGGCCGCCATCGTTGATTTTTCATATTTTTTAACATTACGTTGCTGTTTTCTTGTCAAAATAGTACAAAAATTGAGTTTCATCGAAATCAGCCCACAAACAAAACAGTTTGCCGCCATCTTGCATTTTTAACATTGCGTTGCTGTTTTCTTGTCAAAATAGTGCCAAAAACCGAGTTTCATCGAAATGAGCCCAAAAACAAAAAAGATGACCGCCATCTTGGATTTTTGACATTTTTAACATTGTGTTGCTGTTTTCTTTTAAAAATAGTGCCCCAAACAAAGTTTCATCAAAGTCGGCCCACAAACTAAAAAGTTGGTCGCCATCTTAGATTTTTGATATTTTTAATATTGCATTGCTGTTTTCTTTTAAAAATGGTGTCCCAAACCAATTTTCATCTAAATCGGCCCAAAAACAAAAAAGCTGGCCGCCATCTTGGATTTTTCATATTTATAACATTGCGTTGCTGTTTTCTTGTCAAAATAGTACAAAAAAAAGAGTTTCATCGAAATCGGCCCACAAACAAAAAAGTTAGCCGCTATCTTGGACTTTTGACACACTAAACATTGCGTTGCTGTTTTCTTGTCAAAATAGTACCAAAAACCAAGTTTCATCGAAACCGGCCCATAAACAAAAAAGTTGGCCGCCATCGTACATTTTCGACATTTTTAATATTGCTTTACTGTTTTTTTTTTAAATAGTGCCCAAACCGAGTTTCATCGAATTCGGCCCAATAACAAAATAGTTGGCTACCATCATGGTATTTTTTTACAATATTAACTGGTTTCCGAACCCTGCGTGTCAAGTAAATTTTGTGACAACCCTTCCGTTTTTGCGTAAAACTACGTGCTACGTACGTTGGGGGCTGGGGGTGCTAGAGTCATCGAACGAATTCATTCATAATTCTGAAGTAGTTTGAGAATTCTCAGGATGTAGTTTTCATTCTTCTATTGCATTTTTGGGATTTCCTAATTATAATGCACTTCAATAGCACTTATTTTGTTTAAAATTATTAACTACCTTTATTTTAATTTCAAAATTTACGTGACATATCAAGAAAAGGGTTTTAAAATAAATATTTTATTAGGGCCGATAAATATCCGTCCTTTTGGATAAAAACTCGGCTAAAAACGGATCTTTATTGAGTTTTTATCCATTTTGAGTTTTTATCCGGTCAAAAACCCATCACTATACGTGACCCATTTTTTACAATTTTTGACCCCCCTCCCCCTCTTGGTGACCACCCGTAGTATATGCCGATGTACATCGTTCTGTGCTATGCTATCTAGATAAACGTAAAGTACAGTGACGAGGGATTCAACGTTTGCCACGACGAAGTGGTTTGTATGCTACCATTGTGTTGCAACAGTATGACACGTAAGCGATTAAATAAGAACTAGTCAATTTAATACATATGTATGCGCACAACTTCCTTGGTGATAACTTTTCGCTCTATAAATCTTATCGAGTATGTCACGGTTATGACTTATATGACCGACTAGCAAAACGTTATAGCTTAAAAAACTGTAACAAAAAACATAGTGATAAAAGACATGCCTATTTTCTAAGGACAGAATATTCTGATATAAAAAAAAATCCGTTGGCACTCCGGGAGTGCCGGCAGAAGTGAAAACTTGAATATTAACGTTGTGCATTTTTGATATTTTGAAATTAGCGGCAAAGGATTAAAATTATTTCTTTCCTATTACTATACAGTCACACAATTCAATCAGTTTGTAATTCGAGAAAAATTCTATAGATTTCGTGCCAGTGGCCTTTTTAATTTCTACATGCACGCATTCTATGATTTAAACTTATAGTCACAGAGTATAAATAAGTCTATGATTTCACCGAAGAGATCGCTAACCCTGCTATTGGTTTAGTCGACAAATGTCAACTTCTACAAATGACAACCTAGTTTTAAACGCCAAATTCTACAAATGTCCAATTCTACAAATGCTAACTTCTACAAATGCCAAATTCTACAAATGTCAACTTCTACAAATGCCAACTTCTACAAATGCCAACATTTAGTTGGAATATTTTCAACCACTTTTTTATTTTTGATGTTATATTTTTTTGCGTTTTTAATTTTTTATAGTGTATTTTCAATCATTTTTGGATTTTGGATATGTTTTGGTTTGTTTATAGTGTATTTTTTTCAATCATATTTGGAATTTGGTTTTTTTTTCATCAATTCGTTAAATAAAAACGTCTCCAAAGTACCAGGATCATAAATATGGAGAAGGTTAAGTTCAATAACTTTTCATATCTTTTTTGTTTTTTTTGTCATCTTATTTATTAGATTCGATTTTTTTTTGTTTTTTTTTTCTTCGTAATAAAAATGTCTCAAAGTACCGGGTTACAAAATAATGGAGGAGGTTAACTTCAATAATTTTCATTAACTTTTTTTAATAGTGATTACTTTAAAAAAAAAAATCTATTATTGCTTCGTAATAAAAACGTCTTCAAAGTACCAGGATCACATTAATATGGAGAAGATTAAGTTCCTAAGTTTTAATATAAAAAAAGGCTTTATTTTAATCAAAGAAGTTAACCTTTTCCATATTTATGTGATCCTGGTACTTTGGATACGTTTTTATTACGAACAAAAAAGAAATTTTTCGAATGTGTGTGTGATGATAATACAAAAAAAAAATCAAAAAAGTTATCAAACATTATCGAACTTAACCTTCGCCATATTTATATGATCCTGGTACTTTGGAGACGTTTTTATTTTACGAATTGATGAAAAATAACCAAATTCCAAATATGATTGAAAAAAAAGTTTTTAATAAAAACAAAACCTCCTTCAAAAACCTTGAAAATAATCTAACAAAAAACAGCTTCAAAAATTTATTAATGGCTCTAAAAAGCAAGAAATAAAATATTGAAATCTGCATATTAACTAACTCGAAAGTTTGTATGCATATCTTATATTAAACAACGCCTTTTGAAGTCGGGTGGGGGAGGGGGAGGAACGAAGGATATTTTTTATCTAAACTTTAATCATGGGTTTAAACCCCACCCGACTTCATAAGACGTTGTTTAATATAAGATATGCATACAAACTTTCGAGTTAGTTAATATGCAGATTTTAATATTTTATTTCTTGCTTTTTAGAGCCATTAATAAATTTTTGAAGCTGTTTTTTGTTAGATTATTTTCAAGGTTTTTGAAGAAGGTTTTGTTTTTATTAAAAACTTTTTTATTTTAAACTTTTTTGTGGTAAGTATATCTGGTGATGATATTATCTAAGTTACAATAGCCTTATGTCAACGGCTTATCACCTTTTACATAGTACTGCTTTTCCCGACGCAGGGGCGTTAATTGTTGAGGAGTTCTCCTGGTACTTCACTATCAGCTCCACTTCACCATATAAATTATGATGAGCATATATAGCCTAGCATCCATATTAAACTCATCGTATCGTACCAGTGAACTACTTAGTTAGTATTGAATAGTTCCGATGATCATCTATGCTGGTCTTCATCATCAGTTCCGCTTCACCAAAATGGTACTTTTCGAAAGCAAATGCACAAGTTAATTAAGAAAATACTAAAATCGCTATAGACGTGCCTATAATATTTGAAGAGTTCCCTCGATTTCTCCAGGATCCCATCATCAGATCCTGATTTCATGACAATGGGACCAACTTGGAAGTATATACTTTCAAACAAAAAAAGAATTTTTCAAATCGGTCCAGCCGTCTTCGAGTAATCGAGTAACATACATAAAAAAAAAAAAAAAAAAAAAAGATTCCGACGAACTGAGAACCTCCTCCTTTTTTTGAAGTCGGTTAAAAATGCACTATAAACAAACCAAAACATATCCAAAATCCAAAAATGATTGAAAATACACTATTGGGAGGGTGCGAAGGTATAATAATCGATCGCAGCGCTCATGGTGGCAAAAAGTAGAAATGTAAAAATAATGAAGGCTCTGTAATCTGTTTGAAAACGATATTTAATTTATTATTAGCCATACAGGAATAATTATAAAATGTTTATTATCACTTAGTAAAATTATTAATTTAGCTTTATCCTCTTGTTTTACAAAATCTACAACTAAAAAAGAAGTAAACAAACCCTGATATAACCAAAATAAAACACTCTTTTTGAATAGATCTTACTTGCCATATTTAATTTAAATGACCAAAAAATGATTTCACAACACTTTGTCCACTCAAATCACAGTAATTTTGAAATTTACATTAATAACACAATATGTATAGTATTTTTTAACATTTTGTCACAATGCCGCCATTACATATCAAAACGTCAAAACGGTCAGTACCCTTAGCACGAACAGCTATCGAAAAAAATAACGCGCGTAAAATCATTCGATAGTGCAATTATGTATTGGAAATTTGTACAACGCCATCTACCGCCGAATAGCAAAATTAAAATTTCCATAGATAATTCTCTATCGAGTAATTTTACGCGCGTTTTTTTTCTCGATAGCTGTTCGTGCTAAGGGTACAGGTCAGAGCCAACAAAGTTGCAACAAGCTAGGTGGCGCTAAAAGCGTGCACGGAGCCAATAAAAACGCAAAAAAATATCACATCAAAAATCAAAGTGATTGAAAATATTCCAACTAAATGTTGGCATTTGTAGAAGTTGGCATTTGTAGAAGTTGACATTTGTAGAATTTGGCATTTGTAGAAGTGGGCATTTGTAGTTGACATTTGTAGAATTGGACATTTGTAGAATTTGGCGTTTTAAACTAGGTTGTCATTTGTAGAAGTTGACATTTGTCGACTAAACCATATTTTTTTTGCGTTTTTATAGTGTATTTTCAATCATTTTTGGATTTTGGATATGTTTTGGTTTGTTTATAGTGTATTTTTTTCAATCATATTTGGAATTTGTTTTTTTTTTCATCAATTTGTTAAATAAAAACGTCTCCAAAGTACCAGGATCATATAAATATAATAACTTTTCATATCTTTTTTGTTTTTTTTTGTCATCTTATTTATTAGATTCGAATTTTTTTTTGTTTTTTTTTCTTTTCTTCGTAATAAAAATGTCCCAAAGTACCGGGTTACATAATAATGGAGGAGGTTAACTTCAATAATTTTTAATAACTTTTTTATAGTGATTACTTAATGTGATGTGATGATAATACAAAAAAAAATCAAAAAAGTTATCAAACATTATCGAACTTAACCTTCGCCATATTTATATGATCCTGGTACTTTGGAGACGTTTTTATTTTACGAAGAGCAAGCTAATGGGCTGATGGAAATGAGTAAACGAAGCTTTATACCGTTTAAAATAATGTATTTATATATTTTACAAACAGCACTTGACACACAGCAAAGACATGACACAGTGTAGCAAAACAAAGGTAATACGTCACAGTATAAAAAGGAACAGAATTCAAAAGTAATGAAAAATAAGTAAAAAAACCATAAAGTTTGTATCAAAAGGAGGCCGACTCGGCAACATTCCCGCCCCTCGTGCAAGAACGTGCACAGTCAAACCAAACCAGCGAAAGACTAATAACATATGATTGAAAAAAAATACACTATAAACAAACCAAAACATATCCAAAATCCAAAAATGATTGAAAATACACTATAAAAACGCAAAAAAATATAACATCAAAAAATTTAAAAAGTGATTGAAAATATTCCAACTAAATGTTGGCATTTGTAGAAGTTGGCATTTGTAGAAGTTGGCATTTGTAGAAGTTGACATTTGTAGAATTTGGCATTTGTAGAAGTGGGCATTTGTAGAAGTTGACATTTGTAGAATTGGACATTTGTAGAATTTGGCGTTTTAAACTAGGTTGTCATTTGTAGAAGTTGACATTTGTCGACTAAACCGCTGCTATTAGTTCCATTTTCAAAATTAGCGCGTTGCTGGTGACACAAGTGTTTACGTTTTAAAATGATGCGCCGCCATTTTCAACGCGCCCCTAAAAAGAGAGGGGAATACTTCCGCCGCCAGCTTCTACTCTCCATCCGTCACATCCGTCTTACGCATTTTCAATCAGCCACGTGATTCTTACTGACGCGAGTTTAGCATTTTTTCCCCATACAAAAAGCGTACAACGCCGCTAATGAAGTTTTCACTTCAAAAATTGAATTTAGCAACTGGAAAGGACTTAAACTACAATCAGGTATTATTTATACAGAGTGTCCCTGGATAAAGTGCAATCCCGAAAGGGGGCGAAACTAGACTGTAAATGAGTAATAAAAAATACAAAAAAAACATTCAATCTAACTTAATTTTTTTGCAGAATTAAGATTTGTAATTTTTACAATGAACTCTATGTAAAAAAAATAGTATTCATTCAAAAGTAGTGAATAGATTTTGTTAAAAATATAATAACGTGATGCCAGATACTTGTTAGTTCAGATCGATTATTAAAATCTGTATTGTACCATATTCGAGCAAATAAATTATTTATGATTATGATGTTGAAACGGCGGGTTGCTGGAGGGAAAAGGCATACAATTTGTCAAAGACTTGGGGCGTCGGCTCAGACAAAAAATCTGTGACCCCCGCTCTGGGTCGTTTCTGGTGCAAAGGTTGTCCATTGCCATCCAACGCGGCCAGCGTTATGGGCACATTTGCACCGGGGACTACACGGGGCGGTCTATTAGACTAAGAATAGACCTAGTAATATTTTAAATATTGCTGTAATTAAATATATGATGATATGATTATTATATATCGCAAATAACTCATAAAAATTACATTCTTTTAATTCTGCAATAAAATATTTTTGATTGAATATTTTTTTTGTATTTTTTTATAACTCATTTATAGTCTAGTTTCGCCCCCTTTCCGGATTGCACTTTATTCAGGGACACACTGTATATTCGATTTTCTGTAGCGTTTTCAGGTTAGATATTAGACAATATGGACGATCGACGTTAACTAAGGTAAGTCAAACCAATTAGTTTCTCAATAAATCTGTCTTCAAACTCTGGCAACGAAAGATAGTTTTTTCAAATATCGCACCCCCGGGCCCCGGTGCGACACTGTCACTTTTGCAAAAAAGACAAAAATGAGTTAAATACGTAATAATTGTCCTAAAGCGCCCATTTATTTGGTGCGAAAACGTTACTTTTGTAGTACGCATAGTTTCCGTTTGAGGGCGTGAGTGTCACTGTCGTTTTGGCGCGAATCTTGGCGACGCTGGGAGCAACATCGTTTAATTGGTCAGTTGTGCGCGGTCCCCCCGCGATTGCAAATGTGTCTTGGAGCTACACTGTTATTAAGGTAATTGTGACAATAGTACATTATTGCAAAGGCAGCGAAATAAGCAATTGCAGGTCGAGTATGAGTTTGAAGGCCGAGCCGCAGGCGAGGACTTCAATGATACGAGACAGGTAATTGCCATTTCGGCCGAGGCATATATAGTGCTTTTCTTAAAAAAATGCAAGGAAATAAAAAAGGGCCTTTTACATAACAAATTTAATTAATATTAAAAGTTATATATCATCTGGGGCTTCGAGTAGAAACTGCTTTATGTTTTCACCAGTCAAAATCTTCGATTTTTTGCTCTTAAACCCAGACGATTGTCGCTTTAGAAAAGTTGATAAATTTCCGTAGTTCTTCAAGTCAATGCCGTTTTTAATATAAACTGTACATTTCAGCATAGAATAAATCGCCCATAATGTAGACGGCTTTTTAGTTTTAGCAATTTCATTGAAATACGCCAAAAACACTGTTTCGGAGAACAATTTTGTATTTTTCTCGTTTTTCCAGAACATGAAATTTTCATATACTTTCATATATTTTTCTTTTGATTTCGCTGGAACCAGGTTTTTCATCGCTAATTTAGCTTCCGATTTTAGATCTGGTGGAGTGCAGTCAATGTTCATTTCATTTTCACTTTCAGAATCATCGGAACTCATTTTAATTATTTTTTATTAACAAAATAACAACGAACTCCGCTTTACCGCCAATTTTTTATTTTATTTTACAGTTTGTGCCGAAAGGTAAACGCATCTGTGGCTATACAGCCACGAGAATGCAATGTGTACGATAGATGAAAGAGTTCTAAATCCAAACAGCACACCGTTTCATACAACATTGCCGGCGCGCTCTCGCGCTGGGGAGTGAATTAGTTTTTTCAGTCTACGTAAATATGATACTTCGCGTGTTCTTTATTCAAAAGTAATGACAATATTTCCGCGCATGTTTAAGAAAAATATTTTTTTTGCTATCATCATAACTACATTTATTATTACCTCTTAGAGCCACAACGTCACTTCTGAGGGGGTTGTATGTTTAAATAATGGTAAAATACATTATTTAAAATATTAAATTGTCATTATATATCCTAAAGTGAACTTCAAAGTTGACACATTATTATAAGCTATTAAGCTTGCCTATATCTTCTAAAGTTATTGTTTAATGAAATGTCAAAGTTTTAAATGCTTCTCCTGAAAAATTGGTTTTTTGCATAAGTGACAGTGTCGCACCGGAGGTGCGATATATAGTTAAGAATTAAAAAAGAGTACAACATTATTGCATTTTATTTTGTTGAAGTACAGGGCCTAAAAAGGTGGTATCATTTTAAATCCGACAAGTCCATCAGCCATTTTTAATGTCCTCACACCGCTGGGGCACAGGCCTTCCGTATGAGTGGATAAGGAGGACGGACCATAACCCACCACGAGGGCCCAATGCAGATCGGTGGGTGTTAACGACTGCAAATGCAGCTGGGACGGGACCGACGGCTTAACGGGCCTTTCGAAGCACGGAGGAGCTCGAGGTAATAAATTTTTGGTCACCCATCCCCCGACCGATCCTTGCGAACGTCGCTTAACCTCCGCAATCGCCGGGCCACTGCGCCACCGAGCTCCTCCGACAATATGAGCGCGTTACCTCTCCTCGTTGGGCGGCAGCCAGGTGACCGTGAAGGCGGTCTCGGTGCGCAGGTGCGGCGGCGCGGTGACGTTGCGCGGGCGCAGCGGCACGGTGCGGTACTGCGCGGTGGTGGGCGCGCTGATCTCGGGCTCCGACACCGTCTGCACGGAGATGTTGTACGCGCGCCCCGGCACCAGCCCCTTGAAGGCGGCCTGCGCGGGCCCCGGCGGCTCGCCCTCCTTCTCCACGTACTGCTCCGAGTCGCGCGCGTCCGGCGGCACTATCGACACCTGCACACACACACATGCACTCACACATCGATACCGAATAACCACTTCTGCGACCGACCCTAAAATGACTCTACAACAAAAAATTTACGCAAATCCAAAGAAACAGTTTTCTCAACTGTTTCTTCGGACCATCAAACTGAACAACTTTTACTATGGGACCAACTCTGAAATCGCGAAAAAAAAAAATTATCACCTGTTTCATACAAAAATTTATAACGAAACATAAAAATGTATGAAGTAGTTGATTTTTTTTTCGCGATTTCAGAGTTGGCACCATAGTTAAAGTTGTTCAGCTTGATGGTCCAAAGAAACGGTTTTCTCATTTTGCGTGATTCACTTAAGCTACTCGTGTCGTGAGTAAAAATGCCGGAATGAAGTGAAAGGAAGGTTTAGGATTGTATTATGATGATTATAATATTCAATTATTAAAAAGCAAAATAAATTGTTTCGGTGACTGTACCAAATGTTATGTTTTGGTATTCGTTGGGAATAGATTTTGAGCTTCATTTAAATATTTAAAAATTGGGTCTCGTTGGGAATAGAATTTTATAACGGCAATAAACAAATACCATTTGGTATTAGTTTTTGGTACCCGTTAGGAATAGATCTAATTCATTAACACGTTGTATACGAACTTAATGTTTATTACACTTATTTTATTTCCTTCTGAACAGGAACAGTAAATTATTAAATACCTATTCATAATGTTGAAAAAAATATAATTCTATAATTTAACCAATTTTAAGAGTAATAGCATAAGCAAGACATACATACATATTATAATACAACATAAAACAGTTAATACATGCATCTGATAGCAACTTTTTTTAACTAACACGGCTCGAGCCTCATCTATTCAATTGCTTCACAGTATCAATCTTATTGACGGCTGTTGTGAAGATAGCCACTTTGCGCATAGCTGTGCAACGGAATTGCGTTTTGCGGATCGTCTCACGCGGTTTTCCGACCCACCAATAAGTTTGAAACGCATTATAGAAGACAATAATAAATATGATATGGGCGAACTCTTTTCTGCAATATTCTCTTAATATTTTGCTAAGAAAATACGAAGGACCAAAACGTTGAATTGCGCGCATAAATGAGTCTCAAACAACAAAGATGCAGTGTGTAACGCTTGTAGCACACCGCCGCGAAACACCATAGTAGGTTCCGCCATGACTTGTCACTTATGCGACTAGCGAAACAAATGCGAAACAGCCCTGGAGCCTAATTTTAGAATCCTTCGGCTGGAATAGAGCGCTATTTTCACGGTGTAATGGCACTCGAAGAGCACAAACTTATCTGACTCGGTGACGGCGTCTCGCTGTCGTCGGCGTGACCTACGTAACAATATGTAATAACACTTAGTGCCAGTTCTGGCCACCGGGTCAGATGAGTTAGTAACGAGCGATTCGAAAATACGGATTTTGCTATGTCGAATGAAAATCAGTAGAAAAGAGCTCTCAACGCCAGCCGAAGCATTCAAAAATAGGGCCCCTATTTTCTAATACCTATACACATCAACTTTGTCTAGGGATACAGGTGCTATTTTCATACAAACGAGGTAAATTTGAAGCCTTGGTTTTCTGCCAGGTATGTTCCGTGCCGTAATCTGATGATGGCCATCCAGGGAGTGAATGGAGTAGATTCAGATCGCTATACACACCCAACTGATCTGATCAGTATTCTAAAATATTAATGGGTCAGAGTTCTCAGTTTGAGGATTTCCATAAATTTTCAAGCTATTTTCGCGGTTTTTTTAAACATGTCTATTACGTTTTTAGAATGCTGGTCAGATCAGTTTGGTGTGTATAGCGATCTGAATCTCCTCCATTCACTCCCTGGATAGCCGTCATCAGATCACAGCACAGTACATCCCTGGCAGGAAACCAAGGCTTCAAAGTTACCTCGTTTGTATGAAAATAGCACCTGTATCCCTAGACAAAGTTGATGTGTGTACATTTAACTATGATACATGCTGTCTCTTTTACGCGCGATTCCGCCCGATCGGCTCCGACCGTTGGCACACTTCCTCCTGCGAAAATAATGATGCAAAACCTCTACGAACGTAGATATGATCGTCATATCGTCGTCGATAGAAGACAATTCATGACGGAACTACTGCGGTTTCGCTGGTATTGTTTCGCGGCGGAGGTGTGCTACAGGCGTAACGAGGCAGGCGGCGCGTCAAGCGAATTCGGTAATCACTGCGCAGTCGTGACGACGAGCTGAGAGGCCGCCATCGAGATAGCACGCAGTGATTGTTGAACGCTGCCTGCCGCGCTGGCTGTGGCCGGGCCGTTCGCCCGTAGTTACCTTGTAGTGCGTGTAGGCGCCGGGCGGGTAGGGCGGCTGCCACAGCACCAGCAGCGTGGTCTCGTTGCGGAACCACACGATGAACTTGCCCGGCGTGTTGGGCCCTGCCACACCCACAAACACGTACACAACACATCCACGACACGCACACCGCACCACGCTCACGTACAACACGTGCACACGTACGAACACGGGGACGAATAAAAAAATAGTACGAAATCGTATTTGTATCGTGTCATTTTTTGTTAATAAAAAATAAAATTATTAAATTTAATTTTTCAAATCCCAGAGCTTAACAAAAACACGAGTGCCCCGCCAAAAAACGAAGAGATCCCCCGACCGTCTGCGATGTCAATTGTTTTTACACGACTGCCCAAAAAGTAGTATTTTTATTTTATTTTATATTTTAGTTCGTTCTTTGGCAGTTCAGTCGAATTAAAAAAACAGAACTTTTTGCCTACTACCGACCCTTAAGTAGGTGTACCTACATAATCTATTTATGCCCGGTTTACATTATTCCAGTAAAAACATTCTAGTAGATTCACATTGCCTGGCAGGATCGTTGATTTTAAAAGAACGTCAAACACACCACGTAATGTACTATGGGCAACAGCGTCGCTTATGCAGGCCATACACCATCCATTCGATCGTCCAATCGGCATGATACTGCCGATTGGATCCAATCGAATTGACCGTGTGTGGCCGTGGATCGGAAGGACGATCGAATTGACGGAAAAATCATTTGGCTGGATCATGCCGATTGGATCCTGCCGATTGGACGGTGTGTGGCAGTGGGCAATCGATCGTATGATTTTCTTAACCGACTTCAAAAAAGGAGGTTCTTAATTCGAATGTATATATTTATTTTATCATTGTTCTCGCGTATCTTCGATAGGTATTTATAGACCGATTTTGATGATTTTTTTTCTTTTTCTTTCTTTTTTCTTTTAACTGATTTAAAAATAGGTAGGTTCTCAGTTTTTTTAGGTTCTCAACCGATTTTAATGCGGTTTTCAGAAAAGTATTTGTTGAATTTAGGAGAAGATTTTAGTATTATAACCGACTTCAAAAAAAAGGAAGTTCTCAGTTTGACCTGTATAATCTGTATATGTATGTTTGTCCATGATTATCACAAGTTTGGCTGAACCGATTTTGATGCGCTTACCAGAAAAGTATTTGTTACATTTAGGACAAAGTTTTGGTATTTTAACCGACTTCAAAAAAGAAGGAGGTTCTCAATTGGATTGTATAGGTATTTATATTTTTTATCATTGTTCGCGCGTATCTTTTATGAACCGATATTGGTAATCATTTTTTGTTTGATAGAATTTCTTGCGAGATGGTGCCATTTATTTATTATTTTTTTAAATCGGTTCAGCAGTTTTCAATTGAAGTATCCTGAACATACTATGAATATGGGTTAACTTCCCTGATGACTATTTATGAACCGAATCAAGTGATTTTTTTTTTTAAATGGATAGACAGAGCGTGAATTTGGAAATTGAGTGAGAGCCTATGGGCATTTTGAAAATATATAAAGTTAAAAAAATATTACATGCCGTACATACCTACCTACTACAAAAAATTGAAAATAAATAAGCTTTATAAAAAGAAAAACCTAATTCAAAAACCTAAAAATAAAAACAAAAACAGCTTTCAAATAAAATAAAAATGTTAAAACAAATATATACAATCGAATTAAGAACCTTCTTCTTTTTTGAAGTCGGTTAAGAAAATCATACGATCGATCGTCACTGCCGATTGGACGATCGAATTGATGGTGTGTGGTGTGTATGGACGAACTGCAGATTGGATCCAATCGGCAGTATCATGCCGATTGGACGATCGAATGGATGGTGTATGGCCTGCATTAACCAGTAAATTCGTGTTCGCGCGTGTCACCCATGCACGAACTAAACGTATGTTGTGACAGCGCGGCGTGCAAGCGATTTTATCCTTAGGAGTTGTTAAGCGCCACTGTTGCCCATGTACTTCTATTCTACTGGAATAATGTAAAACGGGCATTAACTTAAACAAATTAATGGAAACTTGTCAGAAACTTTTATCCTGAAATACCAGCCCCCCTACTCAAATGGTCATTATTCTATTCGTTTGAACGCTACGCTTACGCTTAAAACTTTAAAATAAGCAGTAAACTATAAAATTACGTGCCGTAAGCTTGACAATTCCATACAATACATCTAAGTCTGTGATTTACATAAGTTTGCGACATGTGATTTAATCATCTGTTGCTCATATTTAAGCTTTAAAAGTAAGCGTAGCGTTCAAACTAATAGAAAATTGGCCATTTGAGTAGGGGGGCAGGAGACATTATTTCCATCCAAATTCCTGACGGAATCTCGAAATCATTGACGGAACATTAGAAGTATGTACTTTTTATTAATCGGGATCATTCGTTTCGTACGTGAGCAGTGATTGGTGTGGCTACATAGCTAAAACATGATAAGGACGATACACACATTACAAAACCATTGACGCATACAGCAGCTAAAGCAATAACAAACTTTTCAGCTATTTCGACAGTCCTCGGAAATGGAACAAATTCAACAATATTATGATATGACTATAATCGTGGTCTGGCAACTGTCAGCACGCGCCTACTGATATTTTTTGAAGCCCCCGCCCGCGGATGAATATTAAATAGCCCGCGCTAGTTAGTTGGTGTAAACCAAGACATAATCATAACCATGTAAAATACACTAAAAATTATCGAAGCGTTTCATAAGGTGACACAATGGCAAATATATCGTATTTAATAATGCTCTTATTACAATATGGCGTCATGTTTTTATCGTGTATCAGCGATCGCTCCGTGTCACTGTGGACGTGTTTACGGGGCAGAATCCCATAACATTATAATTTAAAGTTACAAAATATGGATTTATTGATCTATTGTTCAATCCTACTTATAATATTTTATAAATGTGAAAAGATGTTCAATCACGCAATAACTGCTGTATGGATTGACGTGAAATTTGGCACACCCGTACTTATAACCTGGATTAAAACATAGGATACTTTTTATCCTAGTCAAAGGTTCCATGTACTATTAAGTATACTATTAAGTATTCTATGCCTAGAGTGTGGTGTGTGTGTCACTTTTCTTCCATAATATATATTTCGAATGTCCACGCGGACGAAGTCGCTGATGGAAGCTAGTTGTACATAATGGTAAAGACAATATTATTTTGTTCCTCATAACAATATCTGTTATATTGTTAGGTACATTTAGAACTGTATTGGTTTGAGGGTCGATAGTTACATAATCCCGTCATTTTATGCTGAAGTTGTATACTTTTTTTCATTTTTGAATCTGTGATTCAAAATCCAGTATTCATTTCAAAGCAGTGGGTGTAATTTTGGCATTTAGCTAAGTACCATGCCTACAGTAGGTACGGTTATATTACCTACTTTCTAACAAAAGATAACGAAGAAAACAATAAATAAATAGCTTGTTGTGGGTAATATCCCGAGACATATTATTGTTCGCAGTCTTAACACGTCTCGATCTCGACTTATTATTTTATTGACTAAATAATAGACAGACATATTACTACTCTTTAGAATATTATTTTTCAAGTTTGTATGTTCTATTCTGTTTTTTAAACAGTAGGATAGTTGTCAGACGCGAGATATAAAATACAATACACTGTTGTTTGCACACTAACATAATTTAGCGTGTGGGAACAATGGATGCCGGTGAGCGAGCGCCGATGGACGTGACATCACGTTTTAATGCAGTGTGACGCGCCACAATAGGTCCGGCCGGCGCAGAGTACTTGCCGCTGCCATCGACGACACCGCGCCGCCTTCCAAAATCCATTCGGAACCGGCCCTGCGCCCGCGCGCCCGACCTTGGCTCGGGGCGCGACCACACGACACCGATTGTATCGATGGCCTTTCTAGCCTACATCCTATGCGTCACATTATATCAACCAACCTGTTCGCATACGTTTCATTCACCTAGCATTTCTTTCGGATTTTAAGAAATCACTAAATCTCAGTCAAATTGTTACTCTATTGCAGGACACCATCCGTAGTCTCCGTACACTGAAATAAAAGTAGTTGACAAAGTAATTTGAGCGAAGTGTCGCAAGTAGAGCCATCGAACGCTAGACCATGTCGATCACAAAAAAACAACAACCTGGGCAGTGTCGTACGCAACACTTGATATTGCAAGTTTACTAGATCGAATAGTTTCGAGAGGCGCGGTTCATATTATAATTGACTAGCGGCCCGCCCCGGCTTCGCACGGGTGCAGTGCAATGTAGTTACTAATGTAAAACTGTGCTAATGTGGTGTCAGTGTGAAGTTATTTGATTATACTACAGGATATAGAATAGAATAGAATATCGTTTTTATGGCAGCACATATCACATACACAAAGCATAACAATAATTTATATATTTATATATACATATATACTTAAGTTACTAAAAATTAACAGAGTTACTATGTTACACTGTGCAGCGCTATGTGATGCCAAGAGTGACCTCAACTCAGTGTAAGCAGTAGACGTTAAAACATATCTACATATATACGACGTACGCAAGGGGTGTTAAAATATAATTGAAGTGTGTGTGTGTGTCTGTCTGAGGAATCTGAGGCAACCTAGCTCCCAAACTTAAAGATCGATTTTATTGCGATTTTTATGTATAATTAAAGAGAAGCGTACAGACGGCGGGAAGCGACTTTGTTTTATACTATGTTTAGCTTTTGCCCGTGGCTCCGCCCGCGTGGGAATCGGTAATCGTTGTAAGTCTTCCCTTGGAAACCAATGATCGGCATGAAAAGAAGCCTGTGTTAAGTATTCCAAACTATAATCTATCCCTGTGCCAAATTTCGTCAATTTCCGTTCACCCGGGTAAGACGTGATTGAGTAACAAAATGAACTACATCCAAACATCAAAAATTTCACATTGTTACAACTTTGTGATATGTAGGTAATGGCTGCACCCCGCGGTTTTACCTGCGCAATCTGTTGATTCTGTAACCAAACTCGCATCTCACTTCGAACCTCACTTCACTTCGCGTGAATTGTTATTAGAAATTAGCTAACTACATGAGCAATTTTACCGATTACAATAAATTTAGGTAGCTATCTAAAATATTTTGTGATGAAAAAAAAAACCTTATCATTATCTTATTTATGATTTAAAGTTCCCGTCCCGTGCAGTGAAGTGAGATTCGAAGTGGGGTTCGAGTTTGGTTACAGAACCGACGCCCTACTGTTCACGATTTTGTATTAGGTAGGTAGGTAGGTACTTAATAAAATTTCTTAGCAGTAATATAACAAAATAAGTATAATAATATTATGTAACATTTAATACTCATACTTAATAGTTTGGTAGGTATCTTCTTTTTAAATAAAAATCTATTTATGTTTATTTGTTCCTGGTTCCTGGCTAAAATAACGTGACATTGGAAATTATGTCGGGTGCAACTTATGTTGTGCATTATTATGCGGCTCTCAATTTTAACACTTTACACCACATTCCTTGACACGTTAGATATCTGATAGATTTTGCCACGTTTTATAAGTAGACTAATATTTCGTAAAATAGGTAGTGAAAATCAGCATAAATCTTCTACAACATGAAATGTCAGCTCGTGCGGTGACATAATTACAATCTCAGGGGAGGTGACAACCTGACAACTGACATTTATTTTTCTTAATCGTACAAATGCACTAAGAAGTTTTGATTCCGATATCGAAGTCAACCACCCTAAAAATAGCTCTCTACCCCTTTTCAACCCTGTTAGGGGATACATTTCAAGAAAATACGAAACACATATTCAATTAATTTTGTTAAAGAATGTCTATGCCAAATTTCAAGTCAATCGGGCCAAGGAATCGCTTTCTCCCATACAAACTTTGCCACCCTGTTTTAACCCCTTAGGGGTTGAATTTCGCAAAATCCCGTCTTAGTGAGCACCTTCATCCTAAAAGGAACCTCCATGCAAAATTTGAGACTCCTAGCACTTGTAGTTTCTGAGATTTCGTGATGAGTCAGTGAGTGATTTTCTCTTTTATATATATAGATTGGCGCGCGTAATTACGGCAGTTGCGCAATGTCAAATTATGTTTGGAAGGTTTGTCGAAAACCGCCGACGGCTGATGCTCAACTCGACAGTGATATGCATCACTTTCAATAATAATCAATTAAGTATATTTAATAGCCTTAGATATGGTGGTAAACCACCAAAAACGAAGGGAACCGTCTGGAAGTTAAGCGAATTCTATGGTATATATAGATATAGCAATTATGCTACGACTCATTAGAGTCGTGTATGCATTAGGTTGTGTAAAATGAAAATTAATTAGATAAACGCCAACAAAAATCCGTCTTCCGAGAAATTGCGAGCATTCCCAAAGCTACTAGCTATTCTATAGGAAGTCGCGCGAAGGGGTTCGCATCACAGTGTATTCTGGTAAGCTGTGGCGTCAAGCGTCTTGAAAATGACTTGTGGACGTACTGTGCAACAAAAATATGGATTAGGATGAAAAGTTAGTATACTTAACCACAGAATAAATAAAAGTACTAACGTGTATAACTTAACAGCTACAAACTGGATATCCTCAAGGCGTAGCTTCAATAATTCTCGCGAATTCGCTACGTTGCGTCTTCTACTACACTTCCAGATGCTTCGCTTGGCCCTTGATGTAAATTGAGCCTAGTGATCTATTTAAGGCTTGATTAAAGGAAACAGTGTATAATATAATAAAAAAAAACACAGACGAACAAAGAATCTCCTCCTTTTTAAGTCGGTTAAAAATAGTTTCTGTTAAAGTTCCATTTTAGTTACTGTTAAACTTTTTCCACATTTGTGCGTCATTTATTTAATCATCGTGATAACCTGATAAAGTTCATAGGGGAACCACTATTCGTTTATTCACAAAGTAACAGGAAAATATTTTAGAGATAAACTGGGCTTTCCGTGTTTATTAGCAATCTGGTATTCCAATTACAGTTATCATCGTTATAATTAATTTCTATTTTATTTGCAATTGGCTTAAACAGGCATACGATAAATGTCAAGGTTTTGATTTTATTACTGCTCATTTATATGTTGGCTGACTCATTCATTATTTTGAGCTCGTAAAGTGAACGAATATTTGGTAATATTGAACAACTTGAATAAAAAAATAGCAAATGGGTGCACCTGAGCTCTAATTAAGCATGACAATGATAACAGAATTAAGTACAAACATTCCGATATTGTTATTATTCGCGCAGAAAGTTAAATAGCATCGGCGAGGCGGGCGCCCGGCCGGCTCGCCGAGAGCGTCGCGCTTCGCTATAAATTTACATTTACATTCTTTACATAGTAGCTCTCTATCATAGTTTTTAGCCTTAGTATGTCATGCTCTCTTTAATTATTTCTGCGGTGGTGTCGCGTGAGGCGGGTCGTTACGTTCCCTCAAATATGGTTGAGTGAAGCGATGGCTGGTTTATGCGTCATGCTCGTGAACGGGTGCTGCCAGTGGGAATGGGTCTGCTTCAGACTACCTATCTTAACGCATATTGAATTGTATGTTGATTGTAAACTTTGAATTTAGCTTAAACCTTGTAATTTGATTAAGTAATTTAAAATTCATTAAGAAACGAGCTAATTAAACAATGTTATTTATTTGTTTATATAAAGTCTGGAAACGATATATATATAAATTTGTAAATATCGTTCCATCTCATAACGCTGACAAGTTTTTTGCGCTCATTTTTCTTGTCAGTTAAAAGACGTCATAATGGGTGGTAGGGTAAAACATTTGACGATTTAAAAATGCTTATTATGTGAGCTCATTTAAATAAAGATACTTTCATTTCATTTAATTTTTTTATTTTTTTTTTCATTTCAATTTAGTCAAACATAAATACAGAGATTTTATCAATTAGTTTCAATAAAAGGTCCATTTTTAACCAGCTATGTCTCTGCAACTAACAGACCTAGACTACTCAAATTAGGCTCAAATTGTAGGAAATTTAATTAACTTGACAGAAATATAAACAAAAAACCTGAAAAATGCTTCTGATTTTTTTTTGACAATTTCACACAGCGCCATCTAGCCCTAAACTAAGCAGAGCTTGTAATATGGGTGCTAGACAACTGATATACTACTTATATACTTTTTAAATATATACTTATTATACATAGTAACACCCAGATTGAAACGGAAATCCTTATTATTTCGTGAAAAAATGCCTATTGTGTAATTTTTCAGAAACTGCGTAATAAATTGCATTTTTTTATATCAGAAATAAATTCTACATCCGAAAATGATACCACATTTCACTTATTAGCTAAACCCGAATTGTTATAGTTATTAGAATGAAGCCGGGAAAAGAGCGCTATTGAACTCGCCGCCAAATGGAACTGTATGTAAGGATAGTTTGGTCCAGCTCAATATTAGTTAGGAACAGCCTACAGATCAGTTTCCATCATGTGGCCAAACTTTATCACGATTTGCAACTCCCAACTTTTTTTTGTATAGAGGTTCATACCTACTATTTATGTTACTAGAATCACAAAACAGTAGCAACATTAATTTTTAACTCCTTCATTTAGCTTTAATTAATTATTGAAAAAAACAAAAGCATATCAATGAAACGGACATCTATGTCAGCGATTTCACAAGTGATTGCGCATTAAAAAAAGAATGTCTGCCGACTGTCAGTTATTTGTCAGTCAACTGTCATAAGCGTTTTGTTACATGTGACATATGCACAGATTTTCCGTTTGATCTGGTTCCGGCTTGTACATTGTGGTGCTAATCTGTATCACTAACGCAGCTAACGAAAGCAGAGCTATTTAGAGAATACCAAGCCTCTGGTAACCACGAAACTGGTGCCCAGCTACTAAAAGCCCTGGACGAACATAGGAAGGAAAAGTGGACGGAAACAGTCGAGAACATGGATTTTAAGATCTCGCGTAGAAAATCGTGGAGGGTGCTGAACAGACTGACAGGCAATAAGAGTTCTCATCAGTCATTGAACGGGTTGCATCCGAATGCCATAGCCAACAGAATGGTCGACCTTACTAGGGTGAAACGAGATCCGTGCGCTACAAGACGCATTCGGAAGCAGCTAACAGAGTTAAAGCACAGCACACCCGAAAATAACCACCTCACCCGCCCGTTTCTCGTCCCAGAAACACTCGATGCCATCAAACAACTTAAAGTAGGCAAAGCAGCCGGTCCAGATGGGATATACAACGAATTTATTCGTAACATGGGTCCCCTAGCCGTGAGTTGGCTTGCCGCTGTCTTCTCCAATATCCTACTTAAAAACCAACTGCCTGTTGAGTTCAAGCTGTCCAAAGTCATAGCACTCCTAAAACCGGGAAAAAAGGATCAACTTCCGGAAAATTTCCGCCCAATCGCTCTACTGAGCTGCACGTACAAGTTGCTAGAGCGACTGCTACTCACGCGTATTGCTCCATTCATTGATGCCGCAATCCCTCAAGAACAAGCAGGTTTCAGACAAGGTCGTAGCTGCGCCGATCAGGTGCTGGCTCTTACTGCACACATCGAAGATGGGTTCCAAAAACAACTTAAATCCACAGCGGTTTTCATTGACCTCACGGCCGCCTATGACACTGTATGGAGACATGGACTCATCTTCAAACTTCGATCAGTCGTACCTAGCAAGGAGGTAGCAGCTCTTGTAGCTAATATGCTGAGTGAGAGACAGTTTGAGGTATACCTGGGAGACTGCAAAAGTAAGCGTAGAAAACTAAATAACGGCCTGCCACAGGGCTCGGTATTGGCCCCTATCCTCTTCAACCTATATATCCACGACCTTCCCGAAACCAAGGCGAGAAAGTTCATATACGCTGATGACATTGCGCTGGTAGCTCGGAGTCTGGAGGAATACCCAGTACAAGCAAAACAGAGGTTTCTTGTTTCCATCTGAACAACAAACTTGTCAACTACCAACCGGCTGTTAAATTCGAGGGTGAAAATCTCAAATATAACTCCCACCCAAAGTATCTTGGCGTCACTCTGGATAGATCCCTTACTTACAGGGAGCACCTTACTAAAACCTCCCTGAAGTTAGCCACACGCAACAACATCTTGCATAAACTTAGTGGCACAACATGGGGCGCATCCGCCGATGTACTCCGAACAACAGCGCTTGGTCTCGTGTACTCTGCAGCAGAATACTGTGCGCTTGTATGGTGCGAAAGCGCACATACGCACAAAGTAGACACGAGACTAAATGATGCAATGAGGAAAATTTCAGGCACTATAAAATCCACACCAACCCACTGGCTACCCGTGCTAAGTCACATTGCTCCACCCCACCTACGGAGAAAACACGCTCTCGTGAGGGAAGTCCAAAAAATAACTGAACGACCTGATTTGCCAGCCTACCAAGAGTTCATTGAACCAACACTGCAGCGACTTAAGTCACGCCGATCAACAAGCGAAGCTGCCAGAAAGCTGAGGGCCGGTGACTTTGTTCTGGAGCAATCCTGGAAGAACGAGTGGTCGGAAGTGACATCCGATCATCGCACCACTTTTCCAGACCCAACCCAAAAGCCCAGGGGGTTCTCCTTACAGAGGAAATACTGGTGCCGCCTCAATAGAATCCGCACGGGACATGGCAGGTGCAACTATATGAAACATAAGTGGGGATGGGTGGAGAGTCCGCTGTGCGACTGCGGCCTCGAAGACCAGACCACCCAACATATTGTGGAACGATGTCCAAGGCGCCATTTCCGAGGCGATCCACGGGAACTCTACGACGTCCTAACACCAGCAGCTATCGACTGGTTACGTGACCTGGATGTTGACCTATAAATGTTAATAATTTCAAATGTAATAATAGTAAATTATCCTACAAATAATAATGAAACGCCATACGATTAAATAAATAAGCTAACGAAAGGTGTTGGTCGTGGTACTGGTGTTGCTATTTAGTGTTGGGGGTTACCAAAAAATAACTTTCAAACATAAATAACTCTTAAAACATTAATATTCGTAAAAATCGGAATATTTCCTATGACTTACTAATAACAAGCCTACCTTTTGAAAAAAACAGAAACGCTATACATTCTAAGTTTTTTCTTTGGGACTCTGCCTGATGTCCTTTAATTGTGTCCTAACATAAGTCATAAGATGTCTGATCTGTGATGCAGTTATGAGGTTTACTCCGAATTTGTGACCGGCCACTCGCTCGAGTCTTGGGACCTATTCTTTCGCCAGCGTTTAAGATCCATACCGGCGGCACCTGAAAGGGCCAAGATTGACCACGTTTTTTTCGGCGCCGTTGACGTGCGTTTTCAAGTTAGCCGTCGTCGCCGCGCACAGTATCGTCTTTTTTGTGAACAAAATTCACAAAGCGCGTCAAAGGCGCGGCTCCGGAAAAAAAGCAGGGCCCTAAATGAGATAGGGAGAGGAAGATGGTGGGGCTCACGTGTGGTGAAGTTGCGCGAGGCGTAGGCGGCGCTCTCCTTGTCGTGCAGCAGCGTGAAGGCGTGCAGCTGGTAGGTGGCGCCGGGCGACAGCTCGCGCAGCGTGTGCGTCCAGTTGCCCGCGCCCTCCACCGTGATGTTGCGCGCGCCGCCCTCCGCCCGCTCCGTCAGCGGGATCACCTGCACCACACCACATTACTACGGTAAACAAATCTATCAGTATTCTAACTTCATACAAATAGTCGAAAATCGAGTCATACCTACGCGCCTTGAGTTCGGTCTGCATTCGGTATACAGGCTACAGTCGCGAATGCGCCGCAGTGACGAACGAAAGATTTAAGTAGTACAAGTACTTACTACGGCAAAGTGCAGATTGTGCTGTTTTTATTACATTTAATTTATCAATTATTAATCCAGACATAACATTTTTAATAAATACTTGGACAGTCCGAAAATAAGATAAAAGCACTTATTTTTTATGATATAGATAGGTATTACCTAGTACCTACTAACTATGGCCAGAATCCAACTAATTATTTCGTTTTTTAGTTTATTGTTTTCACCATTCGTATTGTTAACCTAGGTATTTTATTGCTTAGAAATTGATTTCTCGGCGAAAGTAAGACCCTATAATAATATGGATTCTAAAATATTACGTACAATCACAAACAAAACAGAAAGATACGAAAGTAATTAGATTCCTTTCCTGTACTGTTGAGGTACATATAACTCAGTGTTATTGATAATACACGCTGTGTCCTGTAATTCTCCTAGTTTAACTGGGCAAACATCCAAATCTGCCGGCTAGACCGAGAAAATAGCAAATAGATTGAATCACAGCCTATTCTTTACAATGATAGCACTCACGAAATTGTACTTATTGAAAATGTTCTGATATTTTTGTCATTTAACATCATAAGAATAAGAATGTACTGGCGAGATACCTTAAAGCGAAAGCCGGTGTAGTCGCCGTGGGCGGGCGGCGACCAGCCGATGGTGGCCTGCTTGTTGCGGCCCAGCGTCACCGTCAGGTTCGTCGGGGGCTCCGGCGCTGCAACCACTCACCGTTAAATCGATGGAAACACTTACTTAATTTATTTATTCTAACCCTCATTTACTATTCATATCACACGCACTCTGCACACACTCAACGAAATTTCCCAAAGTATTGATATTTTCTCGTGCTCTTTGAGTGAATTCGCCAAAGTGTCATTATCCTACTAATATTATAAATGTGAAAGTTTGTGGGTTTGGATGTTACCACGGGAACGGAACCACGCGGGTGAAACCGCGGGCGGTCGCTAGTATATTATATGTTATAAGCTGTAGGGACCACTTTATTGAATTGGGATACATATCCTAATTCGATATTAATTATATGACAGAACATTCTGTCATGATATTGTGTATGTGTTAATAAATAAAATAAAAAAATAAAAATTGCAACAATAGATTTGAACATCATGCGAACTCTTAAATCTTACATATCAAAAACATAATGTGAGGCAGTATGTGAATAGCTCGGTGGCGCAGTGGTTTAGCGCCTGGCCCTGCGATTGCGGAAGTTAAGCAACTTTCGCAAGGGTCGGTCATGGGATGGGTGACCAAAAATTTATTATTTCGAGCTCCTCCGTGCTTCGGATGGCACGTTAGGCCGTCGCTCCCGGGTAAATTTGCAGTCATTAACACCCACCGAGCCGCATCGGGCCCGCATGGTGGGTTGTTGCCTGTCCTCCTTATCCACCCATAAGGAAGGCCTGTACCCCAGCAGTGGGGTCATTAAAAATAACTGATGGTTAAGGTATCATAGTTACCAGTGATGATGGTTTGATTCCAAGTAAGGAGGTCCGCGAAGGTCGCATTGGAGTAGTAGAGCATGAAGTGGTACTTGGTGCCGGGCAGGCCCTGGAAGTTGATGGTGGAGGCGCGCGCGGGCACGGTGTGATTGGGCGGCGGCGAGCCCTGCGGCGGGCGGTAGTCCAGGCGGTACACGCCGCCCTCCGCCTCGCCGCCCGCCCCCGACCCCGGGATCTCGATCACCAGGTCCGCGCAATGCCCACACCCGCACAACCACTAAACACATTCATACTATTTCATACCAAGTGCAATGTACATGCTTGTATTAACAACTCAGACAAAACAGAGATATCAGAGGCTTGATTGTATGTTTGCAAATTTCCTAATAGTCCATGAGCCTGCGACAGTATTGCCTACGACATATGACATCACGATGAAATGCATGGCACATGGTCTGAAAAGTTGTGCTAAGCGAGGATCAGAAGATTATTGCTAATTAAATTGGCTGGAAGCTTATGAAAATCTTCCACTTCCGGTCAAAATTTTAAGATTATATTTACGTCATGTGACATCAGTAAGAGACCCGTGTCATCATTTAGTTTTCAATCGTAGAGAGAGTAAACATAAGTCTGTCAGTTCTGAAATGGCCGGAATACCTTAAACTTAAAATTTTTGTTTTTTAGTCATTTCAGAACTGACAGACTTATGTTTACTCTCTCTACAATTGAAAACTAAATGATGACACGGGTCTCTTACTGATGTCACATGACGTAAATATAATCTTAAAATTTTGACTGGAAGTGGAAGATTTTCTCAAGCTTCCAGCCAATTTTATTTGCGATAATCTTCTGATCCTCGCTCAGCACAACTTTTCCGACCGTGTGCCATGCATTTCATCGTGATGTCATATGACGTAGGCAATACTATCGCGGGCTCAGGGACTATAACTTTACTATTACATTTGTATTAAGATTTTGAATCCAGAACTTATTGTCATAGAATTAAAGTATATTGTATAAATTTTAATTCAAACGTGGTAGTAATGTTTGCACACTTTAACTTATTCTCAGGTCTCTGGTCACACATCTTAAAAACAACAATTTTTTTTGGAATTTTAATATCTTATTATTATATTCCCTACAACAGCTATTTTACCACTTACTTGTGTTATGGAAATCAATCAAAGACAATGATGGTATCACAAACAACACCCAGAACTGAGACAATATAGAAAAGTTTGTTTATTCTAAATTGAGTCAATCCGGTATTGAACCTAGATATGACGACACTATGAAAACTGATGTACAAACCACTTGACCATGGAGATTGTCATCTATGTATTATATAAAAATGAAGGGTGACTGACAAATCAACACACATCCTAAACCACTGGACCTAGAGACTTGAAATTTTGTACATAGATACTTTATACAGTGCAAAAAAGGATTTTTGGAAAATCCTTTTTACACCCCATTTCAATGAAAGGATGAAATGGGGGTTCAAAGTTTGCATGGGAAAAAAGTTAAACAGACATTTCGACCTGAAACTTCATAGGAGTACTTCTAATCTAAAACAAATAAACAAACATGTATTTCGTAGTTTTCCGAAACTCGACCTCTTAGAAGGTAAATGGGGTAGAAAAAGCCCAAAATCGATATGGGTGTCGTTATTGAGGTTTGACGGGATGTTGATTGCCAAAATGACATTTATTTTTAAGACCAATACTGTAGACTGTTTTTTACATTAAATGGGTTTACTCTTGGCCACATTTGAGAACCATAAGGGTAGCCTTATGTATGGAGGAGGCCGAAGATGGAATGAGCTTGCCCAGAAAAAGCCTACTCAGGCTTTAAATATTGATGGGTTGTATGATTGTGGGAATACCGACCCAGGCAGGGAATTCTACTCCTTAGCTGTGCGCATTTACAAATTATTAAACCCCTACAGGGGTGAAATGGGATTCAAATTTTGTATAGAAAGAATATAAAATAGACATTACGACTTGAAACTGCATAGGAGTACTTTTATAAACTAAAAGAAAAAAGTATTTCATGAACATCTGAAAATCAACCCTTTAGGGGGAAAGTGGTAAAAAAGCCTAAAATTAATATACATGTCGTTTTGAGGTTTTATGGGATGTGGATTGTGAAAATGGCATTTATTTTAAAGTCCAACATAGTGGCCATGATTCAACCCCTAAAGGGTAGAAGTGGGGCTTATATTTTGTATGGAAAAATTGTATGAAATAAAATAGGCATTTCGACTTGAAACTTTGAAAGATTACTTTTAAAAACTAAGCAAACACATATTTAATGATTTTCTGAAAATAAACCGCTTGTAGGTCAATTGGTAATAAACCTGAAAGGTCGGAGGGTCAGGTTCTGAGCGGATGTTGATATTAAGGTGGATGTGAATGCCCAAACTTGCAGCTCTCTCTGAAGTTGCTTAGCACATGTGCAGTGTCTTTTCCATACAAAGCAAGAAATAATGCATCACCTCGTGTTCAGACAGAGCTAGAAGTTTGGCACGCACGACATATACAAATGTATTTTTCCTACATTATTGATTTCTGTATTTTTTGCAAATAAATGCAAAATTTAATATTTTGGATGTTTTTATTTTTTAAGCGTTAATATTTTCGAAAATTACGTAGGTACCCTTATTTATACAATATAAATAAATTTTCAAGAACTTCAGTAAAATGAAAGTAAACATTGTTGTGTATATTGAACAATAAGGGACCAAAACGTAACGTCTGGAATATTTGTATACAGTGTGTGACAATATGTATTGGAGTTATAAATGTAAACATACAACAAATACGAAGAGTCCCAAGCCCAGGGCCGTGGCTGCGCGCGCGCCGCCAGCCTTCGCTTGCACAATCGACCCCTTCCACATCATTGAAGGCAACTCTCGGATTTCACACGACACTTTCTCCTTCAATTCTTCGACGTTATTTTGTGTAGCGTGCATGATTCACAACACAATTCCTGATGGTGAGGTGACACATTATAATAAAATAAACATTTCCTAGCTAAACATTGCGTTGCGCTTGCGACTGCGTCTTTCGCGATTCTTTTTCTTTTTGGCACTTTTTTTTTCTTTGCACTACTGACTGACACTTGACACTTGACAGAAAGGACAGACCACACAACGTGACATAATTGACATTGACTTTGACGTTTAATGACGTTAGTTTTTTTCACACAAAATTGTAAGGTCCGACCGAGCTCGGTCTCGATTCCTCACTTCACTGTAACTAATCAAATCAAATCAAAATTGTTGATTCCAGTCATTTGGTAATAATTTGTTATAGACTTGTTTGTTGTACTTCATTTAGTTTCGGAAATGAATGTGAATGTTATTTTAATTGTGTTTTATGATTACTTGCTATATAATATTACATCTCAACTGTGATTTTTGCCTACAATGGACAATTTTGATATTCTTGATCTCAGAGGTTTCATCATTTCTTCATCGGGGTTTAAAGCGGCCACCCAAGTGGGTTAAGATTAGGAAAATTGTTTGAGTGTGTGCGACTTGCCAGCCCACCCGTGGGCATGACCACGCGTAGAATGTGGACCCCCTACGAACAGACTCCGAATTACGTAAAGCTGTTGCTAACAATTCTCGATTGAAATTGCAGTTGCATTGCTGCTTTAAGTAAGATAGTTGTCACATTGGTTCTTACTAAAGCAGCAATGTCACTGCGATTTCTGTCAAAGTTGATTGCAACAAAGTTAGATAATCAGCCTTACGAACAGTAAGTGATAGTATTAGTCATTATTTTATTAGATATAAGTGCCGAGACCGTATTTTCGGCTAGTAGCAGAGTTGCTACCATACCGACATAAGTTCCGGATTTCCGGAATTTGTACCTGTATTTCCTTAGTTAGTAAACAGTAACAGTAAAGTTGTGACAAAGTTAGGTCCCACTAAAGCCTATTCCAGACGACACAATTTGATTGGCAACTTAAATTGTGTGATAATCGGCAACCGAATTGAATTGGCTGTTCACACGACGCCCAATTTCATTTAATTTTCTAGCCCTTGAGAAGCGGACGTGCGCCATGCTTCCTATATTATCAAAAAAACGCAAGTTAGCACTTGTGTTAGGGCTCATGATCAGTTCAGATGATGAAAGGAAAAGAATGTGCTCGAAGAATTGGGTGTTAAAATGAAAAAACATAAGCCACATGGCTCAAAAAAACTAATTATAAGAGCTATATTGACAATCGTTACCCACACGACACAATTTGATCGGGCGGACTGGAATCGGATGATCTCGCCACCCAATTAAGATTTATCGTGAACTTCCCACTACATGATACGATTTGATTAACAGTTCGGGTAAATTGTCGATCAAATTGTGTCGTCTGGAATAGGCTTAAAACTTTAACTTTCATTTCTAACCCCGTAATTTTCCAGTGAATCTTATATTTGTCGCAGACACATAATAAGAGATCATTCACACGAGCGATTTTGTCAATGCACGATATTTTTAACGTCGACGACGTTCCACGGGAAAAGTTACCCTATGGCATAGTATAATAATGAGTACTTGCGTACCTTAGAGTTGCGTACTTATGTCCAGGCCATAAAGGTAACTTTTTCCGTTTAAATGTATTTAGTAGACCCAAAGTTTTCTCTAGGTTGTATCGCTAAAATTCGTCAAAATCGAAATTTCGATAAAAAGGATAATTGGACTCTTAAATAAATAATATTGATTAAATTAAATGTGATTTTTCATCAATATTCGAACTTTACGAATTTTCGATAAAAAAAAATATAAAAAATCTGTGTTTTTTTCTCGGCTCGGTTCTCGGCGGAAAAGTGGGTTCGGTCGGTCCCTACGAACTATCTATTAAATTCAACATTTGACACTGGCAAAAATTACTCCTTGTAGAGGAGACTAGATTGCCAAACCTAAAATAAGAGAACTCCATGTCAATGGGTGCATTCCAACAAACAATTTTCTGAGTCATCGATCGCCACGCCATAGAGTAAAAAATTTCTTGAAATTGGGTGGGGATTGTGCGGAACGTGTATTTTGTGTATGCGTAATGCCGGGTCCATAGCGCGTGTTTTGCCCTACACAATCAACAAAAACATCTCAACATTTAACAAAAAAAATATTTTGTTGAATGTTGAGATATTTTTGTTGATTGTGTAGTAGGGCAAAACACGCGCTATGGGGTGCGTTCCATGGCTTCGCTCGAGTGCACTCGAGCGCACTCCAGTGCGCGCTCTAACCGTTCCGTGGTTCGGTGCGCATGAAACCTGTGTAAATCGATAGCTAGTACCATTAAGAACGAAAATTGTTAACGACATAATCGCCTAAAACGTCACGTTTTCAAGCTGTAAGCTATTAAAGTTGAACTGGTAGGTACAGGGTAGATTTGAAGCTGAAATAAAACGTATGTATGGGGCTTTAAAATATTGTTTTACGGCCATCCAAGTCTGGAATACTCTGGATCAAGTGTCAAGGTCAAAAATAGAACCCTTTCCTTACCTCGTTGGCTAATTGCGTCATTCATTTGTGAAGACACGCACACGATAGGTGAGTTATATTATCATAAGACCGAGTTGAAGCGGTAACACAATACCACAGATAATATATACATATTAAAATCTCTTTTAATAGCTACTAAAGCCTATTAAAATGTCATTTTTTTCAAACTGGTAACCCTTTCCCTACCGCTTGTTGACTTTTACTCTAGTCTAGACCTAGATGACCGTAAAAAAATATTTTAGAGCCCATGCATACAATTTATTTTAGCTTCAAATCTTCCTAGTGGTGTCGCCACCAGTTCAACTTTAATAGCTTACAACTCGAAAACGTGACGTTTTAGGTGATTATGTCGTTAACAATTCTTGTTCGTATTGCTATTAGCTATCGATTTACACAGGTTTCATGCGTGTCCACTATCCGCAAAAAAAAAAACAAAATGGCAGACAGTAGGTATGCCAAAATATTGAAACCCCTTTTAACCAAACAACTACAGCCAAAGCGACGGAATGCAGCCATGGACCCGGCATAAAGGTGAGGTACGCAGGTGGCAGAAGAGGGGCGCGCGCTATTGGTCGAACTTATCCCCACTCAAACATCTTAAAAGTTTTAAGATGTTTGTTGCCTCGTACTGTATTTTACAGTACGAGGCACGTATCTTGAAATTGCGTGGGGATTGCGCGAAACGCGAATTTTGGGTATGCGTAGCTGTGAGGGGCGCGGGCGGCGGGAGATGGGTGCGCCCTATTGGTCGTTCACAAGACCACATGCGCGAACTTAGTGCCTAGTACGAGTTGTGTTTCTCACCTCACTTTGCGAATAGTATCGAGTGAAAGAGAAGAAATTATGCGAGTGAGTGAACGAGTGAAAGAGAGGAAATGATAGTTAACTATTCGCAAAGTGAAGTGAGAGCAAAAAACCAACTCGTAGTAGGCCCTCAGATCCCCACTCCGTCGAATAAATTTCAAGATACGTGCCTCGGACTATACTTTACATAGTTAAAATGTATTATTGTATGGCGATCGATGACTCAGACAGAGATTTGTCTGTTGGAATGCACCCAATGTCAACTGATTGCGATTTGATTGACTTGAGGACGGCGTTTTTTGGCGGCGCGGCGACCGGCGGCATTGTGTTGTTGCTTGGTTGCGTTGTTTCTGAGGTATTTGTTTAGTTTCGATTAGTAGTGAGTGATATTATTTATCCTTTATTAAACTTGACCATCTATTATACATCAATATGATTGGCAATGACGACGCTTCAAGATGGTCCCCGGAGGATACTATCAGAATTTTAATAGCATCAGATATTCATCTAGGTTATTTGGAAACCGATCCTGTCCGAGGAGAAGATAGTTTTATTGCTTTCGAAGAAGTATTATCACACGCTGTACAATTTGATGTGGATTTAATCCTGCTCGGCGGGGATTTATTTGATCATGCCAAACCTTCACCAAGCTGTATGTTCAAATGTACTCAGATTATAAGGAAGTACTGTTTTGGGGATAAGCCAATAGCAATAGAACTATTGTCAGATCAGTTTGACAATTTTGCTCGTGTGGTGAACTACGAAGACCCTAATTTAAATGTTTCGTATCCAATTCTATCAATTCATGGCAATCATGACGATCCAGTCGGGCAAGGTAGTATCAGCTCCCTTGATATATTATCGATAACTGGTTTGGTGAATTACTTTGGCAAGTGGACTGACTATACTCATGTGAAAGTTTCACCAGTCCTTATGCAGAAAGGAGTAACAAAATTGGCATTGTATGGCCTCAGTCACCTTAAAGATCAACGTCTGTCACGTCTCTTTGAAGAGAAAAAAGTGGAAATGGAAAGGCCTGATGAATGTGATGATTGGTTCAATATTTTGACTTTACACCAAAACAGAGCAGATAGAGGCATACGTAACTACATACGTGAAGATGTACTACCATCATTTTTGGATTTGGTTATTTGGGGCCATGAACATGATAGTGATGTCAAAGAAATGAAAGGGAGTAAAAGAGATAGTTTCCAAGTGATTCAGCCGGGAAGCACAGTAGCCACTTCACTGGCTGCCGGAGAAGCCCTTCCCAAGCACTGTGCACTTTTGCAGTTACACAAGACTGACTTTATACTAAACCCCTTACCTCTTAAAACAGTAAGACCATTTATCTTTAAAACACTTGTATTATCTGAAGAAAATCTAGGAGAGGAAGAAGTAAATAAAGCTGAGAAAGTTCAAGAGTTTCTGAGAGGAAAAGTGAACGAAGCAGTAGAAGAAGCCAATAAAGCGCTCAGCGGTGATCCCAAGCAACCCAAACTTCCACTCGTAAGATTGAGCGTATTTTATGAATACGACAGTCAGGATTTCAATAGAGTCAGATTTGGGCAGAATTTCAATGGTATAGTGGCAAATCCAAACGATGTGCTCATTATGAAGAGAGAAAAGAAGATAAGGGATCGTAAGGAGAGTGTCATGACGGAGGATGCTGACATAGCGGAGGTCGCCGCCGAAGCGGTGGACGTGGAGTCACTGCTGCACGCATACTACGCAGCGCTGCCCGCCGAAAAGCGGCTCTCCGTGCTGGCTGTAAGGGCGCTCGCCGATGCCATCCGCGATTTCACACTCAAGAATGATGACGAGGTGTTCCGTCGTGTTTTCGAAGCGCACAAGAGACGATGCGTCCAGGCACTCATGAAGTCGACCGCCGAGACCGAGGTGGAGGCGGACGAATGCCTGCGCGCGTGCAAGGCGGAGCTGGACGCCGCAGAGGGAGACGCACTTGGTGCGCTGCTGGAAGCGGCCGCCAAGCTCCCCCCACCCGCACCCGCCGCCGCTAAAGCGACGGCCGCTAAGGCGACGCCACCGACGAAGCGTGGCGGAGTCGTCGTCCTCTCGAGCGATGACGACGAGCTGGTGGCTGAAGCGTCGCCCGCTCCGGTCGGGCGCGGCCGGGGCAGGGGGGCTCGGGGTCCCCGCGGGGGGCGCGCGGCGCGGGGCGGCCGCGGGCGCGCGAAGGAGCCGGAGCCGGAGCCGGCGCTGGCGGAGCGCCGCACGCCGCGGCGCAAGGCGGCGCAGAAGTCCGACACGTGGCTGCAGAGCTTGATGCAGACGCGCCGCCGCCGAGACTCCTCAGAGATAGATGACTCTGACTAATGTCGATTTTATATTCCATGTAGAATTCCTTTAATCTGATTCTAGAGTTCTAGAATCACAATTATAATGATAGTAGAGACATAAGAATAAATATAGAGATCTCTTTGATTGTCCTAAAGCTGATTTTTAATTGTAAAACCCCATTCTATAAATAAATAATTAAGAGTTACAAAAATATTAATGTAATGAATGACAATTGCAGTTGTTGTACCTACTACCTTTAGAATAAGATCTGATGTTTCAATTTACTTTCTCTATTGCATTATTTTTGTAATAAAATAATATTTTCGCAAAGCATTTCTTTTTTTCTGATATTTAAGTTTATGATATACTAGCTTCCGCCCGCGACTTCGTCCGCGTGGATATTAGAGAAAATCCTTAGGAAATCTTCAACCAGGATCCGACCAACCGTTTTTACGCGATTGGGCGGGTCCCCACCAAGCGCGCTGCCGAAAGAGGCAAGACGTTTGCCGCGTGTCCAGTGTCTCGTGTGTAGTGCCTGTCCTGTGTCTCGTGTGTAGTGCCTAATCACGTAAAAACGGCTGTCAGATCCTGGTTGAAGAAGTTCCCTAAAGATTTTCTCTAATATCCACGCGGACGAAGTCGCGGGCGAAAGCTAGTTTATTACAATAATCAGAATTTGGTCCAGAGATATTAGTATCACGTCCCGTTTCTTTACCCTTTCCCGTTCCCGTTTACATTCCCGTTAGGTCCCGTTCCCGTACCCGTTCCCGGTCCCTGTCCCCGTCCCCTGGATGTGCATGTCCAAGTCCAATCATGTCCACCGTGTTAGACTTCAAAATAAATGTCATTTTCGCGATTACCATCCATGAAACCTCAAGAACGACATCCACATAGATTTTCATGTTTACTTACCCCATTTACACCCTAAGAGATGATTTTCAAAACAATATATTGCCTATTTATTTTTAGACATGCTCCAACGAATTTTAAATTTGTAATGTCTATTTTATATTCTTTTTCCATACAAAATTTGAACCCCATTTTCACCCCTTGAGGGGTTAAATCATGTCCACCGTGTTGGACTTCAAAATAAATCTCATTTTCGCAATCACCATCCCATAGAACCTCAAGAACGACATTCATATCGATTTTTATGTTTACTCTTCCCATTTACCCCCTCAGGGTTGATTTTCAAAATCTCAAAATATATGTTTGCCAATTTATTTTTAGATGTGCTCCTACGAAATTTAAAGTTGTAATGTCATTTTATATTATTTTTCCATAAAAATTTTTTAACCCTATTTTCACCCCTTTAGGGGTTAAATCATGACCACCGTGTTGGACTTCAAATTAAATCTTATTTTCGCAATCACTATCCCTTCAAACCTCAAGAACGATTTTTATGTTTACTCTCCCCATTTACCCCCTAAGCCCTAGCCTAAGGGATTGATTTTCAAAATCACAAAATATATGTTTGCCCATTAATTTTTAGATGTGCTTCTTCGAAGTTTAAAGTTGTAATGTCTATTTTATATTATTTTTCCATACAAAATTTGAACCCCATTTTCACCCCTTTAGGGGTTAAATCATGTCCACCGTGCTGGACTTCAAAATAAATGTCATTTTTGCAATCGTCATCCCAGAAAGCCCCAATAAAGACATCCATATTTAAAACTGAAAAATTCTATCTATTTATTTAGCTAGAGCCTGTAGCCAATGTCATATTTACAAATTTTCGCTGTCGCTTCGCTCCGAAAAATGCATGGATTTGACGTTTTAAAATTCGATAGTTGACGAAACCTATGTCAAGCCCATACATGTTTCGGAAGCGAAGCGATAAGGAAGGTTTGCAATTAATGTTACTTTGGCCAGGGAGTCTGCTCATAAAATTAATTCACGAGAAATGCGACCTGTAGAGGAGAACAAATGGATCAGACATTCGCCGGACCGACATACGAAAGACGTAGTCGCGGGCGGTCGTCGGTCGTATAATGAATCTAAAAAGAATATAAGCGCTATCGCACACAGGCAACTTAGTCTCCCAGCAATTGTTTTGTCTCTCACATCAAGTCCACGGGTTTATATGGAAGCGCGCACACGAAGCGACACGGTCGTCTGCAACTTTTCATAGAAATCACGTGAGAGACAAAAAAGTTGCGGAGACAAAAGTTGCCCGTGTGCGATAGCGCTAAGCAAGCTAAGAAGCGCCACTGCGCAACGAGCTTCACAGCTCCGAGGAACTACGTACGGGGGTTTTCTCAATTAAACACATTTCGATTATGCATCAGAGTTTATTCGGTTAAACATTTACAAGGAAGACTAGGTCGGGGGGCGCTAGCCGGTGGCTAGGGGCGGCCGCGCGGGCGGGTGCTGGCGCAGCGCGCGGCGCAGGTAGCGCGCGGCGGCGGCGCGCGCGTCGTCGGGCCGCACGCCCGCGAACACCAGCTGCGGCGACGCGTCCACGGCCAGCAGGTGCAGCGCGCCGCCGCCCGCGCCCGCCAGCGTGGCGGCCGTGGCGCGCAGCCCCAGCGCCGCCAGCGACGCCTCCAGCTCCTCCACCGACGCGCCGCCGCCCTCCAGCACGCGCAGCGCCGCCGACCCGCGGTCGCCCTCTGTCCAACGACACACACCCGTCACTGTCCATCCGATGTCACCACAGCTTCCTTGAATGCGACGTCGTCGGAAAAAGCTCGATTTCCAATAGAGTCCGTTTCATCGGTTATTACCTATGACATGTTGGCATTACCGTCATTATAATCTTATTGCGATGGATTAATGTTCAAAATCGAATAGATTTTCAGAAAACCAACATAACGCCATAGGTAATAATAGATGAAACGCACTCTACCCATGATACGATTAGTTATGAAAAAAAATGAGTAAAAAAGAATAACATAAACATTACGATCGAGCTGAGCGATCGACGTCCTCTGATCGATTCAGAAAAATTGTTATGTAAGTTCTTACGAGTGATCATACTTCAATTATTTTAATGTGAAATATTAAAATGGCAATCCGAACTTTACCCAAAATTATTTATTTAGGTCAGCGAACTAAAATCCATGGATCGAGCATTGCACTTAAAAAATGACACCACACGAAAAGTACAACTGAAGTGGATGGAACTAAAAATGTTGGCATTTAACGATGCAGCACAAAGCGTCTGAGCACTGGTTGCTTATTGGCGAGCATAATTTGTACACTCATAGATATTTTCTATACTTAAATGAAAAAATATCATACATTATTTCTGCATATTTTTACTGCTTTCTTTGCATCTTTTACACCATTTGACTACACATGACGTCATTTCTAATAAACTTTCTCTTCCTCTCTTTTCTCTACAATACAAACAGCAATTATTGTAAAGAACGTTAACGTCAGTCACTGGGTGCGTGGCTGGCCCGACTAAAGCTGAGCGAGTTGTACTTTTTTGGCCCCGTGGTACCATTTTTAAGCAATATTTGTTTGCAATTACACTTCCATAGATTTTAGTTAGCTGTTTTAGGTATTGATTTCGGGTAACATTCCCTGTACGTCTCCTGGAGCATAGTCTCGGGAGCGCGGAGTGGGTGCCCCGGTGACCGGTGAATCGTGGTCGGACGCGGATCGCTCGGCGCGGTGCGGAGTGTGGCCTACCGATGTGCGAGACCAGACCTAGGTGGTAGTCGGCGACGCGCTGGCCCAGGTCGGGGCGCCGCACCTCCTCGCGCGTCTCCAGGTACCGCTCCATCGCCTTCTCGTGCGCGCGCACCAGCGCCTCCTCCTGCACACACACATTATACACTTACTTATTACACGTTTTTGATGAAGTATAAGGAAATGACGAGGAGTTCGATGGCACAGTGGTTAAACGACTTTCGCAAGGGTCGGTCATGGGATGGGTGACCAAAAATTTATTATCTCGAGCTCCTCCGTGCTTCGGAAGGCACGTTAAACCGTCGGTCCCGGGTGCATTCGCAGTCGTTAACACCCACTAATCCGCATTGAACCCGCGTGGTGGGATACGATGGTCCATCCTCCTTATCCACCCATAAGGAAGGCCTGTTCCCCAGCAGTGGGGATGTTCAAATGGCTGATGATCAAGGAAACAACAATTTTCCTAAGACAAAGGTATGAGAGTCGCAATAATGTCCCCACTGCTAGGGCACAAAATTATTGTACTAAATATAAATAACGGACGTATGAGAGTTCGAGAATGAAAGGTTACAAATAGATATTCATGCTGTTGCTGATGCTTAAACAATATTAAAAAGGATCTCCCTACTTACAGGACCTTGTTCAAAAGGAAATAAATTACGTATCCTAGTAACGAGATTACAAAAGCCTGTTGATTTCGGACAGGTACATGGACGAAACACTCTGGCTTTTAAGTAAATTTTTTTACTCCAAAAGCCAGAGCGTTTCGACCGACTAGCTGACCCCGAATTACGTAAGGCTGTTACTAACAATTCTTGATTGAAATCGCAGTTGCATTGCTGCTTTAAGTATGATAGTTGTCACTTTGGTTCTTACTAAAGCAGCAATGGCCCTGCGATTTTTGTCAAAGTTGATCGCAACAAAGTTAGACAAATCAGCCTACTGGCCGAAATCAACAGGTTATTGGAGTATAATCTCGCATATCAGTATCACCTCAACGAAGTCTGTGGTGAGCCTGGCGAGGTTCTCGCGCAGGTAGGAGTAGACCTTCTCGGCGGCGAGCTGTCGCGCCGCCTTCTTGGTGGTGGCGGTGGCGAGGCGCTCGACGTGCGCGACGCGCGCCGCCACCGTGAAGTGGCGCAGGTGCGGCGGGCCCGTGTCGCCCACCAGCTCGTACTCGGCGCCCGCCAGCTTGTACTCCGTGCACAGCTCCTGCAGCAGCGCCACGTGGCTGCGCGAGCCCCCGCCCCCGCCCGCCTCGCCCGCGCCCGCCCCCGCGCCCGCCGCCCCGCCGCCGACGCCCCCACCCGACCCCTGTACACACCGTGTGTTAGGCCGTATACGGAAAGAAATCTGCCAGTCTATCAGCGTGTATAGGAAATGCCTTTTAATTGTCTAATTTAAAAAGCTAACTTAGCCATGTAAGTTAGCCGGTACGGCCGCCAGATGGATGTGACACATTGCTACTTCTATTTGGCATAAAATTATAACTTACCAAAAAAAGTAGCAATGTATCACATCCATCTGTCAAATGAAAGCGATTACGATAGCCATGTAAGTTAGCCGGTACGGCCCCTGCCTGCCTAGCATGACTGATTTATATCGCGTGATATAGCATTTTATCGACACTCAATTGTCAAATTCCTTTGTCTTTTTGACAGTTAAACGTGATAAAACGCTATATCACGCGATATAAATCGGTCACGCTAGGCAAACTAGTCTTAAATGAACCGGTTTATATGAGCGAGGACCGATAAGCGCCGAACGTCGCCGACACGCGCCGGTCAGCGCTGACTACGTTGAGTACAAAATTCTGCTTGAATCAGGTTGCTTTATTGACCGAGCGAGCACGAAGTGCGAGCGAAGCGTCTCTGCTTCAGCTTGGGCAAAAATTCTTTCGTATGTCCGGCTGTTTCCAGCCTACAGGTCGCATTTCTCAATCGATTCTTGTTAAATTTTGTGAGCAGGTTAGAAATTATGTAGAATTTTTTGTCAAACCATTTTTTTGAAATTTTTCAAAATAACGGAGATATGTTAAAAAAACCTATTTTAGTCCGGTTTTCAAGCGCTGTATATTCTCCTCTACAGGTCACATTTTTCAACCGATTCTCGTGAAATTTTGTGAGCAGGTTTGAAAATAATATAGATTTTTTTTGTCATGCCAGTTTTTTGAAATTTTTCAAAATGACGGAGAAATGTTAAAAGTACATATTTCAGTCCGGCTTTCCAGTGCTGTCTGTTTTCCTCTACAGGTCACATTTCTCAACCGATTCTCGTGAAATTTTGTAAGCAGGTTTGAAAATTGTATAGATTTTTTTTGTCAAGCCAGTTTTTATTTAAAAAAAAATGGCGGAGATAATGTAAAAACATCATATTTCAGTCCGGATTTCCGGCGCTGTCTGTTTTCCTCTACGGGTCGCATTTCTCAACCGATCCCGGTGAAATTTTGTGAGCAGATTTGATAAATACAGTGGAGCGTCGATTATCCGAACGTGGCTCAACCGAACGACCGCTTATCCGAACGTAGTCAACGCGCGGGTCAATGCTAACCTTCCACCACGCGGGTCTCGCGCGCGCCGCCCGCGCTTCAGTTTACGCCCACTTGTCGCGACTTGTTCACTTGTTACTGTACTCGTATGTCACTTAAGATATTCATAAATGTAAATAATATGGTTTTCATTTACCTGTACGTAAATTTGTATGGCTGAATCAATTTATGTACATACATACATACATTAGTTCGATTATCCGAAAATACCGGTTTTCCGAACACCCACGTCCCCCAATTAGTTCGGATAATCGACGCTCTACTGTATATATAATTTTTTTGTCGAGGCAATTTTTCGAAATTTATTAAAATGACGGAGATATGTAAAAAAATATATTTCAGTCCAGCTTTCCGGCTGTTTGATCTCCTCTAGACGTCGCATTTCTCAACAGGTTCTGGTGAAATTTTGTGAGTAGGTTCGATAATTATATATTATAACTGTTTAGTCAAGCCAATTTTTCCAAATTTATGAAAAAATACTCACCCATTTTGAAAAATTATCAAAATTAGAAGCACCATCTAGTTGCGAATACTCACGTACCATGGGCAACAGCGTCGCTTAACCACTGCTAAGGTTAAAATCGCTTGCACGCCGCGTTAGTTCGTGCAGGGGCGATACGGGGGCACACGAATTTTGTTGCAAACTGGTTAAGCGACGCTGTTGCCCATAGTACCTACTGTGTGTTTTGAAAACTTCATGGCGACATTTTATTTTATTTTATCGCGAGGTCTACAGCTCACGGAATCACTAGTGTTAACTGTTACCCCTCTCTATATTGTGCTGTTACCAAAATGGACCAGCGCCGATAAGCACTGGTAGATCGGCGCCGGCTACCAGCTCTTTTTCTGTATACGGCCTAATGGGTAATAGGTATTATAATAAGTTAACTCTTATGTTCAGTTCACATAACATTGTATTTAGCCACTGGACTGGAATGATTATGAGGCGCTTACATAGGTCGATTTTACGGTCGATTTAAGTCGACTAGTGCTTCATATGCCAAGTTTCAAACTACAGGCCTATATCACTATTGCCATCTCTTTCAAAAATATTAGAAAAAATTATAAATATTAGGTTAGTTAGATATTTAGAGGATAAGACGATTCTATCTAAGTTTCAATTTGGTTTTCGGCCTAAAGTATCTACTGCTGATGCCGTACATCACTTATCAGATTTTATAGTAAATAATCTTAATAAAGGTAATCACACAGTTGGAATCTTCCTGGATCTAGCGAAAGCTTTTGATACTGTGTCCATACCTATCCTTTTGCGCAAGCTTGAGAATTTAGGCATTAGAGGCACACAGCTGAAACTATTCATGAGCTATCTGGAAGAACGTACTCAATGTGTGAGAATTGGCAGTGTCCTCAGTGATGAACAGGAAAATACACCCTTTGGAGTTCCCCAAGGAAGTATTTTAGGACCTACCCTATTTTTGATTTACATTAATGATCTCTGTAACATGAGGCTAGATCATGGAATGATCATATCTTACGCTGATGACACTGCACTTCTCTTTACGGCTGACTCGGAAGAACAAGTTTACAAGCATGCGCAACGAGGATTCAATGTTGTAAATAACTGGCTACAAAATAATCTTCTGACATTAAATGCACAAAAAACTAACTATATTAAGTTCTCCTTGCGTAAACAATGCTTTCCTAACATTAACCCTACACTTCATGCTCATAATTGCACAGTCCAAATGGAAAATCAATGTATGTGTCCTGAAATTAAACAAACAGATAAAATTAAATACTTGGGTATAATATTAGACGAAACTCTTTCATTCAGGCCACATATTATGTCTTTAAATAACAGATTGCGTAAGTTAATATTTGTATTCAAAAAGTTACGTCACATTGCGGATTCAGCAATTATAAGACAGGTCTATTTCGCACTATGTGAATCAATATTAACTTACTGTATTACGACATGGGGAGGTGCATGTAAAACACTGTTACTAACCACAGAAAGAGCACAGAGAGTAATTCTCAAGGTGTCAACTTCCCGCCCTTTTCTCTTTCCTACTAACCTTCTGTATAGGTCCTGTAATGTATTAACAGTCAGACAATTATTCATTATGAACATAGTATTAAAACAGCACTCGGCTCTTACTTTTAACTCGGAAATAACAAATAAAAGACGGAAAGATATAGTCTGCACTCAAACAGTTTCTAAACAATATGCTTTTACAGCAAAGTTTTATCTGTTCTTGGGCCCATTTCTCTACAACAGAATAAATCGGATAGCTAACATCTATCCACTTAATTATAGGAATTGTAAAATAACGTTAAAAAATACTCTGCAAAGCATGTCCTATGACGATACAGAGAAGCTATTGGTAGTAATAAAATAGTATTGTGTATTATAATAAGTTTGTATTATTTTAGTGTTTTTAAAAGCGTAATTTGTAATGTGTAAAAATTACTTTTACTCATGTTTGTTTGAAAATTCATTTTACGCTTATTTTTTTACTTGTGCAGAAATTATTCTTACTGTAATAAAAATATTTATAAGTTAGTGATTATTTTGATTCATATTAATTAATGTCGGCTATTCTCGCCTGAAACACAGGTTTTTCCTAGTTTAGGCAAATGATATTATTATTTTACTTAAGTAAACTATGTAAATGATTGTATAAAACTGTATTTTCGAAAATAAATAATTATTCTATTCTATTCTATTCTATTCTATTCTATATCGACAATCGCTTGTAGAATCAAATCGCCACCTCATTTAAATGTAGTGGTGGTATAATTTTACAAGCGATTGTCGTCGTCGACTCGTAGGTAATTTACCACATTGCTAATGTTTGCTGAACAGATTTCAATACATATTTGGGTGCAGATTTCAATACGTATTTGGTGATACATAGATCCGATTTTGAAGAAAAACATATACTTCCTACAGAAAACGAAATTCCACGCGGTCGAAGTTGCAGGTGCTAATTGTAGATGTCGCTGCGTACGCTTGTTCCTAAGGCAGTAGACGTTCAGAACAATATGTATGGGAAAATAGGTATTAATTTAGTGGTATTTTTTTACCAAATAAAAAACAAAAAACCGACTTCAAAAAACCTACCTCTAAAAAGCAAGAAATAATATTCGTAATAATAAAAACACGTCTATTGAAGTCGGGTGGGGTTGGAGTACAAGTCCCTTTTTGTATTCTAAAAGCCCCACCCGACTTCAATAGACGTGTTTTTAATATTACAATTTTTTTCAATTTTTTATTTTTTTATTTTTAGTGTAGGTACCTTTTGTATTAGGTAGTGTAGGTGTATTATTTAGGTAGCAATTAAAATCGGCTCAGCCAAACGTGAGTTAATCGCGGAGAAACATACATACATGCGGGTCAAACTGAGAACCTCCTTTTTTAAGTCGGTTAAAGAACTACACTTAAGATATCCCTTTTTCAACAAAAAAATAATTATCTTATTCAGTTCGTAAACAAAGTTATACGACTGATCATCGAGGTAGTTCACGCAAAATCATACTATTTTCGTGCTTTTTTCATGATTACTAGAAAAGTACTGAACCGATTTCAAAATTTAAAAAAATGGGACCAACTTGGAAGTTTACCTAATGTAATAACGTTTGAATCATTTAAATCGGTCCAGCTGTCTTCGAGTAATCGGTGTACATACAAAAAACAAAAAAAAAACAAAAAAAAAAACTGGTCGAATTGAGTACCTCCCTCCTTTTGAAGTCGGTAAAAAGACCCATCCACCCAAAATAGACTATTCTACAATGCAAATGCCGGAATTGAAAGCCAAATTAAGACGTTTACATTCTTACAGAATTTATCAATTTTTTTTATATCCAGATTTTTTGGAAATTTGTAAGTGCCAACATTTTTAAAGCCTAAAAATGTTACATAAAATTTAATAATTTTAAAGCTAAATAAACTACATTTTTAAGTAAAAGTCCTTTGTTTTCATAGCTCTCGTGGAACAAGCGTACGCAGCGCCATTTTGACAGTTGCCTTCCCCATTGTTTATTTTTATTTTTTAAATTTTTAGAAGATTTTTCTATTTGACGTGTACGATTTTGGGGGAGGTCATGTGCCCTGTGAGTGACCTCCCTTTTCGGACTGCGTCTGTGAAATGAGTCTGAGCCCGCCCCTAAGGTCTATAAGTGCAAGGGAGCGCGCAATATAGCTACTCCGTTCGCACATTTTACGACCTCGAACACGAACGTTCTCAGGTGTATAAATATAGATGCGTGTGTACCTGGGGCAGTGGATCGTGCAGGCCGTAGGGCGCGGGCACGGCGTGGCCTTGGGCCGCGAGCGCGCGCAGCATGAGGCGCGCCGCCTCCTGCTTGGCCTCCTTCTTGGAGCGCGCCGCCGCCGTCACGCGCGCGCCCAGCGCCGCGCACCGGTACTCGAACATGGCCTGGTGTTGCGGCCCCGACTGTTCACACACTTCATTATGACCAAACTATAGCCAGCCATTGCACTTTCAGTCCAGATCGTGATCAGTGATCTTAATCTCTGGATCGATTACAGTTATAGCATAAGAATAAATAAAACTGACTAGAACGGACTCTTCTTTGACAGAGTCCCGAATGCCGCCATTTATATAACTACTTCCCCCTTCTCGTCGCTACGCCCCGCTGTCGTCCAAGCGTGTTTGCCAGGGTTGCTTACTTTTAAATATTGCTTTTAAGATAATATCGCTAAAATATGAGTTTTTCTTTAGTTTTAAATAATTATTTTAGTCTAGTTAGTAGATACAAAAAAAAACACTTTTTCTGGGTAAGTACTTACCTACTCCTGAGTTTGTATAAATAAAGTAAATAAACATTTAGTATGAAAATTAAATTAAATTTTGAACAAAAATGTACCTACCTTCTTCTACAACATTTTTAGGTTTTAATCCTTTTACTGTTTCGTTATGTTTCAACTTTCATCACGTAACGAAATCACAGAATAGATACGAAATAGTATTGTATAACGCTGGGTATGACTGATACTCTATTTATTATACTTTAAGGCGGTTGTATGACCAAACACACCACAATAACTTGATGCCATTGTAATTTGTTTCCAAGATCGTACGGAACGCACAAACAGGCAAACGCGTGTGCGGCGACGCGCCGGCCGTGGCAGCCCGACTGAGTTTCTTGTTTAACAAGTAGGCTAATATCGTGACCTTGAGCCCGTTCGGGGCGGAAGTGTCCGTTCATATAATACAAAATAATACATAATAATACAATAAAATAATGATTATACTTGCAATAGTAATATAATGATCAATGTTAATTAGACATTTATTTTTCAAACTTTAAGTGTAATGTGACAAGTAATTTACAATATAAATAGGTACCTGCTTAAATGAACATTATTACAAATAAAAATAATTATAATATGGTGCAATTTAATCTATAAAATAGATACAATAATATAATAATATAACGAAGAATGTTAATTAGATACATATTATATTAAAGTAAGTATAATCACAGATAATATAATACTATTATAATACAATATCAAAGTAGTTTTTACAATAGTTGCCACTGTTAGTTATATGTGTTAATTATTTAATTTAAATTTATAAGTAAGAGGCGATAGTTGCCCCTCATGTTTGCTGTGCCCTAGCAGGGCGTCACTTGTACCTACCAATCTTGTAACACCTATTTCAACTTGTGACTTGCAAATAAATATTGAATTGAATTGAATTCTAGTAAGTTTTATTTAAAGCCGGGCCAGGCTGTTGCAAACAAGCCCTCCACATCGATATCCACCGGCGGTTTACAACAGTGTAAACAGTTGTTTGCAACCAAAATTCGTTTGATCTTCCACAACCTCTGTGGATGGGACGCCGCCGTTTGTAACGACGGCGACGAGTCGACAACACACTAAGGTGAGGGGAGCCTTGTTGTAAACAATGTGGACGCAAACACCAACCGTGGGCTCCACAAGCCTCCCACCAAGGTCACCCCTGTGGAAAGCTTCTTTGCAACAGTCTGGCCCGGGTTTTATTCTTATGGCTACGTACGGTTCGCAAACCCTAAGTCATTTTCCATCACAATTATTTGATTGAAAATACACTATACATTAAACACAAAAATATTATATCAAAAAGTGATTGAAAATATTACAACTAAATGTTAGCATTTGTAGAAGTGGACATTTGTAGAAGTTGGCATTTGTAGAATTGGACATTTGTAAAGGCCAAGCCACACAGCGGGCGTGGCGTGACGGGACGGGACGGCGACGCGACGCTGAGCAGTTGTAATGTACTAGATACAATGGACGACGTCACACAGGCCGGCGCGGCGCGACGTGTCGCGTCCCGTCGCGCCACGCCGCCGTCGCGCCGAGCGTGAATACAGATCGGAAGCGCAGCGGGGCGGAACGTAGGCGTGATCACGCCCGCAGTGTGAACTCTTACCGTCGCGCCGGCCGTCCCGTCACGCCGCGCCACGTTGCGCCACGTCCGCTGTGTGGCTTGAGCTTAATATCTGGTGTTTTAAACTAAGTTGGCATTTGTCGACTAAATCATTTTGAAGACCTCCATTGTGATATTGTACATTTTATTCTATTCTTTTAATAATTCTTCTAAACTAAATCAACCTGAAAGGTGGGGTATACTGGAATTGGTGTTTGGCATTGTCAGTGTCACTGTCTCCCGATTTCCAGGACATGCACTAGCTACTCATCTTGGGATTAGAACAAGTATTAATGATATCCATGGCTGTACTATGCTATTATATCATTCTTGTTTTTGCCCTTTGCTAAATCCAACCCTGTAGCTAGATTTACCAAAGAGAAAAAACATGTATGATACAAGGATGAGCTAAAACCACTACAACTAAGAAATTAAACTTATGTTTCTTTGTATCACAACATAATTATAAAACAAAGTCCTCAGCCACTTCTGTCTGTCTTTTCGCAATAAACTCAAAAACAACTATAGATTGGAAATGCATACCTGGGCTATGCATTCATAATCAGGAGTCCGCCCCAGCTTCAGCGCCATCTCCTGCAGCACTGTAACAGCTGTCTTCATTATGCTCTGTAATAAGAACGAAATTGGTTGCACTCCAGCAAAGCTGCAAAATGTAATACTTTTACTAGGCCTCCATCACTCGCTCAAGGTCGTGCGATAAGCACCTACCACTAGCCGTTGGTACGTACAAGTGAGCAGAGGCCATGCGCCCGCCTGTGTAGTCGCGCGGCATCTTACGGCCTGCGTAGGTATTGTCTCTTTATAATAGTAACAATGTCCAATCAACATTACTGTGTCAAAATCAAAAACCAAGAAACAAATTGTCGTTTTTCACATTATGATATATGCTACGCAGTTCATTTAAAAGAAGACAACCCCAACGTTGCGTCATCAGAAAAGGTAAAAGCACGCGATAGAAAGAGAGGCAACTACTTGGTGAATATAACTGTAGGCCAATAGCGTTGTGCGACCTGAATTGCACTTTAATGTGTCGGAGCAAAAGTAGCTTTTTATTTAAATTACTATGCGGAGTGCTGCTTCTGTACTTGTACTATTTATTCTGTGCTTTTACTAACAACTGCACTAATTTACTGGTGATTGCTTCTGCAGATATACATTACACTTTTATTTTTACCACTTTTGATCATTTTTTCGTTTTAAAATTTGCAATCAGTGCTTTCCACTATGAGCAAATGGACTAGGCCACTCTTGAACATGGCTCCATGTCCAACGTCGTTAATATGGCTCCACTTCAAGTCCACTTTGATTGAACACCGATGTCAAAATGCTTTGAGAATGCTTGTTTACACTATCAAAGTAGTCATCAAAACAACAATTATACAATGCGGTTAATCTAATACTGATGGCGGTTCTGGTTGTAGAGGGAGGCTAGTTAACGGACCTTCATGTTCACTCATGTAACAAGACTGGGCAACTTCACTCAGTCGAGAATGTATGGTAAGGCGTACCCGAACCTGACTCTCCGACCGAATAGATTAAAATAAATCATAATTGTACCACTACAAGCCAATTCATTCTCAGACTAATGGCATTGTACATTCTTCAACGAATACACAGCAAATAGGATATAAATCATAGCTAAAGGACTCCTCTGCCGCCTTAGCATGACCAAGGAAACACGATATAATATATCGCATGATATGATATTGTTTTATCGACAACCGTCAAAATCCATTGTCAATTAATCGCTTTAAATATTATATCCGCGGTACGCGGTGTGTTATATTTCGGTGGTAATGCTAGGGGGTAGTTCATCTTCTAACTAATCGCATTTAATGAAAGATTTATACAGGTCGGAGAGTCATCTTCGCAACTTTTACTTACTGATAAAAACAAACAGATGTAGCTATGAAGGCACCAAGGAACTTATAAACGAAGTACCTAGGTACTTATAAATTCCTTGGAAGGCGCTGTCTTGTCTTGCAAAATATTACCTATCTTACAACTCACCAGCTAGAACGAAGAGCTTGAGTTAGTTAGGAGCAGATAAACGTTTATCTCACATTGATATCAATGTTTTATGGCTGAAAGTTGAATTGAAATAATGAAAAAACACAAAAACAGAAAATTGTTGTTTCTTTCCGCTTTCGCATAAAAAAAGATGTTTGTTTTGTTTTTCTCATTAGAGATGGGTAGTCCGTTGGATACATTGGATAGGGGCTAAATATCTAATTCAAATCATCAACTTCAACTTCAACTTTTATGGTGAATGGCTGCGTCTCGTTTTACGTGACGATTCTGCCAATGTCCGAGTAAAAAGACACAGTGTAATACGATACTGTTCGGTTTTTAGTGATACTTTACGGTTTGTTCAAATGAAAGGTTTTCCTTGAGTCTGAAACAATGGACAAATACAACACATTCAAAACGGCACAAGACTTCACAACACGGTACAAATATATAAAGCAGGGGAGGGGGAGGGGGGGGGGGGTTAATTTACAGTTTTATTTTATTTTGTATGATGAATTTGCAGAGGATGTATGCAATGGGTGTGTGAACCTGAGAGAGTAGAAATTTTATATTAATGGGGCGGCTAACATTTTTGGTTAGAATGTCGTACAGTGGGGTAGTAATTTTCGGGCAGTCGAAAAATATATGTTCAATGGTTCCTTCATCCAGACCACATTCACAGAGCGAGCTGTCCTTAACTCTAATTTTAGCCAGAAACGAAGGGGTGCATACGTGGCCCAGTCTTAAGCGGATAATTGTGGATGCTACATTCTTTGGGATAGATTTATGACGGAAGAACCAGGGCTTAGTTGGGATGTCGGGTTGTAGAGATCCATAATGTCTACCTTTCATCTCAAGGGATCTTTTGTATATATTGTTCCATTTCTCTTTCATTTTGGATTTAGAGCCAAAGCGTAGGTCTCGCGCATAGCACTCATTGCGGAGTTCTATTCCACATGTTATGGCATTTTTAGCGTATGTATCTGCGAGTTCGTTGCCTTCAATTCCTTTATGCCCTGGAATCCAAGCCAGGACAACCTCTATATTTAATCTGGAGCATTGTAGCAGGGCTTCTCTGATTTTGAGGATAATGCTGAAGTTGTGCCTAGCACTAAAAGGCGGTTTTGATATGTCTTGGAGACAACTGAGGCAATCAGAAAAAATAACTGATTTATTTAAACTATGCGACTGAACGTATAAGACAGCCTCTAGGATAGCCAAGGCTTCACCCGTGTTTACGCTGAGAAGGGGGGAAAATTTAAAATTAATAATAATCTTGTACTTGGGCAGCCAAATTGCGATACCTACATTTCCATCATCCTCCAGTTTTGATGCATCTGTAAATAAGGTGAACCATCCTTCCCAGTTTTTACTTAAGATGTCTTGGAAAATTTTATTAGCATCGGGAGTGCTTTTTGTTAAACCGAAATTCAATTGGATGTTGGGTTGGAATATGAGGGCCTCAAAGGGAACCTCAAACAGAGGGTTTCGAGGCAATTTCGATATCGTAGCTGGGAGATCAGAGAGATTCTTATAACTTTTAACCAGAGGGGGGGATTCTTTGTGAGTCCAGTATGGGGAAGAATTTGTAAGATTGCTTAAATTTTGCAGCTTGACTAAAAGGGGGTGATTTGAGTATTGGGATATGTTAATAAAATATCTATCGCACATCATCTGACGTCTGAGGCTCAATGGAGGGTCGAGGCACTCAACTTGGAGGGCATTTAATGGGGACGATCTCATAGCACCGGCAATGATCCGGAGACACCTTGACTGGATTAGAGTTAGTTTGTTCAGAGCGGCTTTGTTACATGGTTCCAATATGAAGCTTCCATAGTCAAAGTGGCTTCGAACAACCGCGTTGTATAACAACTTTTGACTTGTCGGATGAGATCCCCAATGCACTGCTGACAGAGATCTTAGAATATTGACGTTTTTTTCCGCCTTTCTGCTGATGTATTCTAAGTGTGGCACGCCTGTCATTCTAGAGTCAAAGATCACACCCAAAAATTTACAGTTACTGACGATCTCAATTGGCTGCCCACTTAAAGAAATATCAGGTTTCGGAATGGATCTTTTACGTGTAAAGACAATTGCTTTGGACTTTGCTGGAGATAAAGATAATCCATGGTCGGAGAGCCAATTGTCCAGGTAGTATAAGGCAGAGTTGATTCTTGACTTTGCTTCTTCGGGGTCCTTGGATGTAGCATATAGGGCGATATCGTCTGCGTACTGTAGGATGCTGCAAAAACTGGATACAGTTCTGTCAAGGTCGTACGTGTAGAGGTTATAAAGTAAGGGACTCAGCACCGAACCTTGTGGAAGACCCTTCCAGATCAATCTTGACGGCTGCAGCTCCCCATTAACCCGTAGGTTGACTGTTCTAGACATGAGCAGGTTACATATGAAATTGATCAACCTCACTGGAAGACTCAGATGATGCAATTTCTGCCTGAGCAGAGGAAGCTGGACATTATCATATGCAGAGGTCACGTCCAGGAAGACGCCAACCACTGAGGCATTTTCCGAGAAAGCGCGGCGTATGTCTGTGGAAAGTATGCTTAGACTATCCAGGGTGCCCATGCCCCTTCTAAAGCCAAACTGATACTTGGATAGGATGTTCTTACTCTCGACGATCCACTCCAATCTGTTTTTAATTAAATGTTCAAAGATTTTACATAGGGTGGACGATAAAGCTATAGGGCGGTATGAGGAGGAATCTTTAGAATTCTTCCCCGGTTTCAGAATAGGAATTACAACTTGTGTTTTCCAGGAATTAGGAGGCTGCCCATTAATGAAGATATTGTTAAAAATGTCTAGCAAAATCTTTTTAGCTTTGTCAGATAAGTGAGTAATAAAAGAGTATGGGATGCCGTCTATGCCCGGGGCACTATCCTTCAGACCGTCAAGAGCACTATAGAGCTCAGCAAAGGAGAAAGGGGAGTCCATAGTGTCAGTCGAAATGGGTTGTGGATAAGTAGGAAATGAGTTCTCACAAGGAGCAGAAGGGGGTGCAAGCTTATCATAGAATTCGGGGAGCCAGGAATCAGTCTCATTGGAGGAGGGACATGTAGAATCTACTGATCTGCGGAATGAGTTGATTTTTTTCCAGACGGTGGAAGCTGGGGTGCGAGGAGACAAGGATTCACAAAAGTTGTGCCATCCAAGAGCTTTTTTCTTGCAGAGTACACGTTTTGATTTTGCCGTGGTTTTTCGGTAATTGAGATATTTTGGCATACTGCTCGGGTCTCTTGCAAATTCCTGTTCAACCTCGTTGCGTAATTTGACTTCAGCGGTACATTCAGTGTCCCACCATGGAGGTGATGAGATAAACCTACGTGCAGAGTTCTTCACCGGAATCGCCTCATCCGCTGCTTCAGTTAGGGTAGATATAAACAAGTTGTACATTTCAATATAGTTATTATCGTGAATAGAATGGAATAGGTTTAATTTTGAGTCAACGCTAGCTGCAAATATTTCCCAGTCGGCTTGCTGTGTTTTATATTTTAGGAGGGGAGGAATGTCAGTCTTTTGTGGGGATGGACAGTCGAGAGTGCATAAGATGGGGATGTGGTCACTGCCATGTGTAAGGGTCATAGTTTTCCAGGTTAAACGAGAGAATAATTCAGGAGTGGCTAAAGTGAGGTCGACACAACTCTTCTTTTGACCAGGAGCAACTCTACGTGTTTCTGATCCATCGTTGCATATGCAGAGGTTTAAGTCGTCAACAAATTCTAACAGGGAGGCAGAATTTGTACAAGTATGTTTGGAGCCCCAAAGAGGGTGATGGCAGTTAAAGTCACCAAAGAGAAGTTTACGACCATTAATGCGGGATATCATATTTTTAATGTCTAAAATTATATTGGGAGTGGGGTAAGGGATGTAAATGGAAATAAAAGATATGTCCATAGCTTTAAAGCCAACAATTTGGTAGTCCTCGGGATGGGGAGGGAAATCAATTTGGGAGAAGGAGATATTTCTCTGGATTAGGATGGCTGCACCACCCTTTGCATCGCTTCTGTCATCCCGGAGACAAGCATACCCCGGGATCCTAAAAGGGGTTCCCGGTTTAAGCCATGTCTCCGAAATGGCAAAGATAGCTGGTTTGTATTTGTGTAAGAGGAATAATAAGTCAGGCTTTTTATGCCTGATACTCTTGCAGTTCCATTGCATTAGCTTGGCCATTTCTATTTAAAGATGAAAGAAACACTTCCAGTAGAGATAAGACATGGGGCGGTATGGCATCACTGAATTTTTCAAGTATATTTACTAGAGTGGATATCATAAGTTCTATGAGGTTGTCGTTAGGGGAGGGAGTGTTTGACCGTTGGTGCGGGCAAGTAAGCCCACAGCCATTAGGCATAGAGGAGGTGGGAGTACGAGTGATCTCGTGTGCTTCAGCATCGTAGAAACGAGGAGTAGGTGGATGGGGAGCTCTTGGGGTCAATATAGTTTTCTTATAAGAATGTGAGGGGGTATTTAACGATTTAAAAGGGCTCAAATTTGAAGTACGGGGAATATTTGATTGAGGTGGATTTGGGGATGGTGCGGAAGCACTTGCTTTCTCCACATATGTTGGCCGAGATGCACGGAAGCGTTGCGAGGCATCTGTAAAACTAATATTTTCTTCCGACATAACCAGTTTGATTGCTTTTTGTCGAGAATGCTCTGGGCAGTTGGGATCGGTTGCTTTATGGTTGCCTCTGCATAGAAGGCATGTTGACTGGGAATCCGTTACTGAGCAAGAGGCACCAGAATGATTTTGGGAGCATTTATAGCATCTTGCGTTGGACCTGCACTGCTCAGTAACGTGGCCGAACCTGCAGCACTTCCAACATTGGATAGTAGGTAGTTTATACGTCTCAACATTTAATGCCATGTGGAAACAATATAGCTTTTCAGGTAGTTTCTGGCCCTGGAAGGTAATTACCACAGTTGTGGTTGGGGTCCAGAACACTGTTCCGTCCCTATTATTTTTCCTGTTAAGACGTCTTATTTTGATAACCGGTCCACAATTACGAGCATAGGAGATGCCCTGGAATAACTCTTCCAATGTCCATTCCGTGGGGATACCACGTACAACACCCATTCGAGACACGTGGAACTTTGGGATCTGGCACTCAAAGGGATCGCCCAAGGAGTTGTTGTTAATAAATTTGTTTGCCGTTTCAGCAGAGTTGAATTCGATGTTAACTTTGTTGCGGCCGACTGATGTTATACCACCATTAACAATTCCTTGGACATTCCTTTTGTGGAGGAGTTGGGCCAACTTTAAGGTACGCATTGTAAGACCTGTTGATGGGTCAGGCTCCTTACGTGAAATGTGGACGACGAAGGGACCATTGTCCTCTGAGGTGTAAGTAAGCGGGGAGTCTCCCTCGAACTCGGGGTTTACGTAGATATTTTGGATGGATTCACTTGGTTTCGTATTTCTTTTAGCCAAAATGACCTCAGATTCGTTATTTGGTGCCGGGCGTTTTAAAGACGTAGGGCCATCCATATCCATTTTTGGGGTCAATTCCGGTGTAAATAATGGTTGGGAGCCGTCCCTTACCAGGTTAAAGGAGGACTCCCCGCCTCCGCCCCCGTCAGGGGGCTCCTCATCCGACATCTTCTAACTAATCACTCGGTAATTTTGTTGTTAGTAGGTGAACACTTACCTTAATATATTGTTAGTATCACAAATAACAAAAAATACAACACAAATCTACAAAAAACTCAATGGAAATAGCTGAGATTTACGCAATTCACGCGAGCACGTGTGTCAATCAACAACGAAACAAGCAGCAATTCAAATCATAGATTAAAGTGATTCAAATAATCTATCGCAATCGCTTTCGTTTGACAGATAGATGTGACACATTGCTGCATTTTTTTGGTAAGTTTTTATTGGTCCTAAACTTAGAGCATACAGAATGCTCTAAGGTCCTAAAAAGACGCTTCAATGATTACATCCTGCAAGCGATTGCGATAGATTTTGAAGTTAGTTAGACAATAGAAAGGCCGGCACCTTGATTATCTAAAAAGAAACTATTTAGCGACCGGTTTCATTCCACATACATTGCTACTTTTCTATGGTGTGTTTTTTTTTAATTCAAAAAGAAGTAGCAATGGATCACTATCATCTATGAACTGCAACCGGTCGCTAGGTGGTTTCTAATTAGATAATCAGCCCGCGGATATAGATCACCTGAGGGCCTAGTACGAGTTGGTTTTTTGCTCTCACTTCACTTTGCGAATAGTTAACTATCGTTTCCTCTCTTTCACTCGTTCACTCACTCGCATGATTTCCTCTCTTTCACTCGATACTATTCGCAAAGTGAAGTGAGAAACACAACTCGTACTAGGCACTCAGAACTGGATGCACATCCTGATGCAATTCCTAATTAAGAAGAACCTACCCATCTCTATTTCTCATCGGCTGTTTGTTGCGTCACTAACTTCACTTCTTCTTCTTATTTTTGTTTTGGCAATCTACTTTCCTCCTGGAAGTAATTTTTGCCAGTGTCAAGTGTTGAATAGTTCAGTGGCAGATTGTTTCAGTTTACATTAAAATGCGGGTGCATCGCATTCCAATGCTGCTTGGAGCATTTGGCACCAAGTATATCAAGACAGTTTACTCGGTAAGTTCTGCCGAGGTAGCCACCACTACACTAAAGTCTCGCCTTCACACAACCAAGATCGCGCCTATTTCAATTATCCCACATATTGTTCAGTTGCGTAGACACTTCTACCACAAAACTGCACCAATTTTAAGACACAATATCCACTATGAATCAATTTGCGAATAATTAAAATAGTCACCAAACCGTACCCGACAAAATGGCGCCAGAAACTCTTTCTTCTTCTTATTTTTATTTTGGCAATCTACATTCCTCTTGGAAGTAATTTTTGCCAGTGTTGTGTTAAATAGTTCAGCGGTAGATTGTTTCAGTTTACATTAGAGTGCGGGTGCATTACATTCCAATGCTGCTTGGAGCATGCATTTCGCACCAAGTATATCAAGACAGTTTACTCGGTAAGTTCTGCCGAGGTAGCCACCACTACAGTAAGTCTCGGCTTCACACAACCAAGATCCCACATATTGTTCAGTTGCGTCACTGACATGCATATAAAAAAAAATTTCATGTCAGCGAGTTGCGTAGACACTTGTACCACAAAATCGGTTCAGCCAAACGGCGGACAAACATACCTAAATAATACGAGTGAAACTCAGAACCTTCTTTTTTTTGAAGTCGTTTAAAATGCTAAAACCTTCTCCTAACGGTCCCCCCAGACCTACCGGTTTCTTTTATTTGCTTTGCTGTTCTACCTTGCTGTTTAGACCGCCGGCCAACAGGGTCATTTTCAATCTATCGCATATTGGGACCAGACCAAATTGGCAAAATAACCATTAGCTTGGTGTTATCAAATATAATCATCTGGGTTGAGAAGTAGGAAGTGTTGGTTGTGTTTTCATAACGATCGTTTAAGGAACAAAGCTCACATATGTGAAATGTACTTAGATTGAAAATATGCGATAGATTGAAAATGAGCCTCTTGGCCGGCGCTCCATTGCCGAACAGCAAAGCAAAGAAAAGAAACCGGCGGGCTGATTATCTAATTAGAAACCACCTAGCGACCGGTTGCAGTTCATAGATGATAGTGATTCATTGCTACTTCTTTTTGGATTAAAAAAAAACATACCAAAGAAAAGTAGTAATGTATGTGGAATGAAACCGGTCGCTAAATAGTTTCTTTTTAGATAATCAGGGTGCGGTAGGTCTGGGGGGACCCTAACACCCGATTGCACTAAACTTAAGGATCGCCTAAAGCTTCGTACAGACTGAGGCGAATTCCGCGCGAAATTCGCGAGTGCGATCACGTAACTCAAAGCGATAGCCATAGCCATAGCCATTGTCAAAGAAATTGCTATGGCAATGGCTATGGCTATGGCTATTGCTTTGAGTTACGTGATCAAAATCTGTCAAAATGAGCGACGCGCGCGATTCGCTCGCCTCAGTCTGTACGAAGCTTTAGTCTGTTCCTAACTACAACACGACCAAATTAAAACGGTGTCGAACTTAGCGGTCATGTAGCTGTCATTCGCCTACTTAACTTGGTCGAGTTGTAGTTAAGAAAAGACTTAGGCGATTCTTAAGTTTAGTGCAATTGGGTGTAAGTGTAACAAATACTTTTCTAAAAACCGCGTCGAAATCGGTTCAGCCAAACGCGAGATAATCGCGGACAAACATACATACAGGTCAAACTGAGAACCTCCTTTTTTTGTTTTTTGTTTTGAAGTCGGTTAAATGAGAACCTCCTTTTTTTGTTTCGAAGTCGGTTAAAAACTGCAGCAATTTTAAGACACAATATCCAACTATGAATCAATTTGTAAATAATTAAAATAGTCACCGAACCGAACTCGAGTAAATGGCGCCAAAAACTCCTAACTTCACTTTGCTTGCTTGTCAGAGTGCATTCTGCCAGACAAATCTCTGAGTCATCGATCGCCATAGAGCATAATAATGGAAAGCACTGACATGAAAACATTTTTTTTCTTATATGGAAAGCATGCGCATGTCCAAAGTTGTGACACACAACGGCCGCACGGTTCACTTCTGTCGCCCATCCCATACTTAGTACGGGCACAGTCTTAATTAAATACTGTGGTACGGGCATAGCTAATCAAATAGTTAACTTCATTAATCGTTAATCCGCTACAAAAAAAGTTAGCTTTGTTAAACGTTAAAGCGTTACATTTCAGAAGAATTAACGCAACGTTAACGTTAATCGTTAATCCGTTAATAGGTATGTGTAAAATTGCATTTTTATTGCGTTGCGTTAGTGAACTTATAAAACTTGTTGGTTTAGGTTCTGAAAGTTAACAGGTTAGAAAAAAATATTTTTTCTAAAAAATAACACCGACTTCAAATCACTACAAAGTAAAAGATTGATGTGCCTCCGGAAAACATACAGCATTGTTTATGAAGAAGCAGTGTGTACTTAGCTTTATGTTAGTAGTCTGTGGCGCAAACCATAGACAAACTCGTACTTCCGGTTGCTGTCCGCTAGATGTCACCACTGTCACCGGCAAGGGCGGGGAGGTGCTCGCCGCCTAGAGATGGGAAAGTGTTTCTGCCCGGGCGGGAAAATTGGGAAAAAACCCAGGCACATTGGGCATAAATCTTTTATGCCCAAATAAATGCCCAATCTGTGGGCAGAAAAAAAACTTTTGTTCAACGACGAATAAATGAAAAAGTTTTAAAGAAATAAAACGAAATATTAGTTATTTAACAAATATTTAGTATAATTTGTCTTTTGGGTATATATTTTACTGATTAGTCTAAGCAAACAAAGGTAAATAGAATCAACATTTTTAAAAACTCGCTTATATTCGCCTTCTATCTATTCCGTGTCGGTAGGGCTGCCATCCGTCCGGGTTTTCTCGGATTTCTTCTAGTTTGGAGGGCGTCCGGGGAGCGGAGGAGGAGGTTCTCAGTTCGTCGGAATGTTTGTTTTTTTATGTATGTTACTCGATTACTCGAAGACGGCTGGACCGATTTATAATATTCTTTTTTTTGTTTGAAAGTATACACTTTCAAGTTGGTTCCAGTGTCATGAGGTCAGGATCTAATGATGGGATCCTGGAGAAATCAAGGGAACTCTTCAAATATAATAGGCACACCTATAGCGATTTTGGTATTTTCTTAAGTAATTTATACATTTGCTTTTAGAAAGTATCATTTTGGTGAAGTGGAACTGATGAAGAAGACCATAGATGACCATCGGAATTATTCAATACTATTTCACTGGTGCGATATGGTTACTTTTACATGATTGCTAGGCTATTTATGCTCATCATAATGCATATGGTGAAGTGGAGCTGATAGTAAAGTATCAAAAGAGCTCCTCAACAATTAACGCCCCTGCGTCGGGAAAAGCAGTATGTTGTAAAAGGTGATGAGACGTTGACATGAGGCTGTTGTAACTTAAATAAATCGTCACTAAATATACCTACCACAAAAAAAGTTAAAAATACAAAACCTCTTTAAAAAAATAACTTAATAAAAATAGCTTTAAAAATAAATGGCTCTAAAAAGGTAGAAGTAAAATATTCATATCTGCATAATTACTAATTCGAAAGTTTGTACGCATAATATCTAATATTAAACAACGTCTTATGAAGTTGGGTTTGGTTTAAAACCTATGATTGATGAAGTTTAGATAAATAAAATATTTCCTCCCCCCACCCGACTACAAAAGATGTTGTTTAATATTAGATATGCGGACAAACTTTCGAATTAGTCATTCATCATATCAGCCGCATGACACCCACTGCTGGGTATAGGCCTCCCCCAAGGATTTCCACGACGATCAGTCCTGCGCTTCCCACATCCAGTGGCTTCCGGCAATCTTCACCAGATCGTCGGTCCACCTTGTCGGGGGCGGGGCCTACCCACGGAGCGTCGTCCGGTGCGCGGTCGCCATTCAAGATCCTTTCCGCCCCAACGGCCATCGGTTCTTCTCGTTATGTGTCCAGCCCACTGCCACTTTATCCTTCGAGCGATGTCGGTTACTTTAGTTCGCCTGCGGATCTCCTTATTTCTGATTCGATCACGCAGGGAAACCCCGAGCTCCATTGCAATGGCTCTCTCCATTGCAATGAATTAGTAATTATGCAGATTTTTTATTTAGCTTTTAAAAACATTTATTTTTGAAGCGATTTTTTTAGGTCATTTTTTTAAGGTTTTGTTTTTTTGGGAAAAAAGGCTTAAAATTGTAAAAGTTAACTAAACTTTTAAACTTGACCAAGCTAAAAGTGAATATAAAAAATTAAATGTCCGGGGTCAAGGCTCCAAAGTCCGGGGTTTTTACGCATCCGGTCCTGAGCGGCAGGTTTTAGAGATGGCAGCCCTATGTGTATCGTAGAATGGAAAACAATATTTACCCAATGTTGACACACAAATGCAAAAAACTTCTGACGGAGTGGCTAAAGACCCTAGCATATTATTATGCAGAAACTGAAATAATTTTGGAAAGGATAAGTTAAAAAATATAATTTTAAATTAAATTTAAATCATATAAGGGTGTGTCCCCACTTAGGTTCGCGAACCTCGCGCTCCGCGAACCTCTGTTGCAGGTTCGCGGAGCGCAATGTGGACGCGCGGAGCGCGGAGCAGACGTCCGCGCTCCGCGAACCGCGAACCGCGCTCCGCGAACCACGCTCCGCGAACCACGCTCCGCGAACCACGCTCCGCGCTCCGCGCTCCGCGAACCACCCTCCGCGCTCCGTTCCCATGATCAAATAAGCTTTATTCATATAAACTTAATTATAAAGTACCTTTGTCTCCACAGTACTATTGTTGTGTAATTAATAATGAGTGGCTAAGAAGGAGTAAAACTTTGAATAGACAATCATGCTTATGTACAGTCGGTAGCACGTCAGGTTGTAAAAAGTGTCAAAAATTTTCAATTTATTTTGAACCTTGTCTTCGCAATGAGGGCTTTTCAAAATGACAAAAAACTGTAGGCTCGATATATGGCGTTGATTAAAATGTGTGTCAATGTATTTTTTTTACTAAGCTTCTCTTTCCATTAACGCCATCTGGTGTGGCAAATTGGGACCCTATTTCTAAGACTCCGCTGTCCGTCTGTCTGTCTGTCTGTCGGTCTGTCTGTCTGTCACCAGGCTGTATCTCATGAACCATGATAGCTAGACAGTTGAAATTTTCACAGATGATGTATTTCTGTTGCCGCCATAACAACAAATACAAAAACAGAATAAAATTAATATTTAAGGGGGGCTCCCATACAACAAACATGTTTTTTGCCGCTTTTTGGTACGGAACACTTCGTGCGCGAGTCCGACTCGCACTTGGCCGGTTTTTTAACTCACTCTAATGTTCGAAACGACCAAGAACTTCAAATGTCATTAATAGTACAAAGTCTTCGTTTTCCATTTGGAATACGAATAATTGAAACTTTCCTTTATTTTGAATCAAATAAAATCCGTTTTTTGAGGATCTACTATGATCATTTTAAAAATTAAAATTACGCTCTAATGTTTGGAACGCCGCCGTTAGAGCGTTTGGTTGCACCCGGAGCGTAGGTTCGGAACGCAACCCTGCCGCGCTCCGCGCTCCGCGCTCCGCGAACCACGCTCCGCGCTCCGCGAACCACGCTCCGCGCTCCGCGAACCACGCTCCGCGCTCCGCGAACCATGCTCCGCGCTCCGTTCCCATGATCAAATAAGCTTTATTCATATAAACTTAATTATTAAGTACCTTTGTCTCCACAGTACTATTATTGTGTAATTAATAATGAGTGGCTAAGAAGAAGTAAAACTTTGAATAGACAATCATGCTTATGTACAGTCAGTAGCACGTCAGGTTGTACAAAGTGTCAAAAATTTTCAATTTATTTTGAACCTTGTCTTCGCAATGAGGGCTTTTCAAAATGACAAAAAACTGTAGGCTCGATAGATGGCGTTGATAAAAATGTGTGTCAATGTATTTTTTTACTAAGCTTCTCTTTCCATTAACACCATCTGGTGTGGCAAATCGGGACCCTATTACTAAGACTCCGCTGTCCGTCTGTCTGTCTGTCGGTCTGTCTGTCTGTCTGTCACCAGGCTGTATCTCATGAACCATGATAGCTAGACAGTTGAAATTTTCACAGATGATGTATTTCTGTTGCCGCCACAACAACAAATACAAAAACAGAATAAAATTAATATTTAAGGGGGGCTCCCATACAACAAACATGTTTTTTTGCCGCTTTTTGGTACGGAACACTTCGTGCGCGAGTCCGACTCGCACTTGGCCGGTTTTTTAACTCACTCTAATGTTCGAAACGACCAAGAACTTTAAATGTCATTAATAGTACAAAGTCTTTATTTTTCATTTAAATACGAATAATTGAAACTTTCCTTTATTTTAAATCAAATAAAATCCGTTTTTTGAGGATCTACTATAATCATTTTAAAAATTAAAATTACGCTCTTATGTTTGGAACGCCGCCGTAGAGGTTTGGTTGCACCCGGAGCGTAGGTTCGGAACGCAACCCTGCCGCGCTCCGCGCTCCGCGAACCGCGCTCCGCGCTCCGCGAACCGCGCTCCGCGAACCACGCTCCGCAGTGTGGCCAGATAAAATTTTACGAAACTAACGAAGCACCTCAAAAAAATACTAAAACATACCAAGTTGCACATGGAAAATAAACCGATAAAAATACTGATTTTCAAAACAGGTTTTATTCATTTATCATCACAATGAATGTTTAAATTATATTTTAACATTCTATTCGAAGGCAAAACTAAACATATTTTCCGGATGGTTGCGCCAAGTACAATAAAAACAAAAAAAAATCACGTTCTACTTATATAACGATCCAAAGGTACTACTTAAGGGAAATTCCCGAATTAGCGAAAGAAAAACCTCAAAGATAAAGTGAAGTGTATAACAGAAAATAATTTTATTTAAACGTATTAGATGACTTGATACTATTTATAATTCTACTATGGCGGCTGCCTGTCATTTCTTATCTGTAACTTAGAGTCTGTTCGGAACTTTTTTGTTTGTGGGCCGATTTCAATGAAACTCGGTTTTGGGTACTATTTCGACAACAAAACAGCAAAGCAATGTTAAAAATATAAAAAAATCCAAGATGGCGGCCAACTTTTTGTTTGTGGGCCGACTTAGATAAAACTCGATTTCGGATACTATTTCGACAACAAAACAGCAACGCAATGTTAAAAATATGAAAAATCCAAGATGGCGGCCAACTTTTCTGTTTGTGGGCCGATTTAGATGAAACTCGGTGTTGTGTACTATTTTGACAACAAAACAGCAATGCAATGTTAAAAATATAAAAAAATCCAAGATGGCGGCCAACTTTTTTGTTTGTGGGCCGATTTAGATGAAACTCGGTATTGGGTACTATTTTGACAACAAAACAGCAACGCAACTTTAAAAATATAAAAAAATTCAAGATGGCGGCCAACTTTATTGTTTGTGGGCCGATTTAGATGAAACTCGGTTTTGGGTACTATTTCGACAACAAAACAGCAACTCAATGTTAAAAATATAAAAAAATCCAAGATGGCGGCCAACTTTTTGGTTTGTGAGTCGATTTAGATGAAACTCGGTTTTGGATACTATTTCGGCAACAAAACAGCAACGCAATGTTAAAAATATAAAAAATCCAAGATGACGGCCAACTTTTTGTATGTGGGCCGATTTAGATGAAACTCGGTTTTGGGTACTATTTCGACAACAAAACAGCAACGCAATGTTAAAAATTTAAAAAATCCAAGATGGCGGCCAACTTTTTTGTTTGTGGGCCGATTTAGATAAAACTCGGTTTTGGGTACTATTTTGACAATAAAACAGCAACGCAATGTTAAAAATATAAAAAAATCCAAGATGGCGGCCAACTTTTTTGTTTGTGGGTCGATTTAGATGAAACTCGGTTTTGGGTACTATTTCGACAATAAAACAGCAACGCAATGTTAAAAATATAAAAAAATCCAAGATGGCGGCCAACTTTTTGTTTGTGGGCCGACTTAGATAAAACTCGATTTCGGATACTATTTCGACAACAAAACAGCAACGCAATGTTAAAAATATGAAAAATCCAAGATAGCGGCCAACTTTTCTGTTTGTGGGCCGATTTAGATGAAACTCGGTGTTGTGTACTATTTTGACAACAAAACAGCAATGCAATGTTAAAAATATAAAAAAATCCAAGATGGCGGCCAACTTTTTTGTTTGTGGGCCGATTTAGATGAAACTCGGTATTGGGTACTATTTTGACAACAAAACAGCAACGCAACTTTAAAAATATAAAAAAATTCAAGATGGCGGCCAACTTTATTGTTTGTGGGCCGATTTAGATGAAACTCGGTTTTGGGTACTATTTCGACAACAAAACAGCAACTCAATGTTAAAAATATAAAAAAATCCAAGATGGCGGCCAACTTTTTGGTTTGTGAGTCGATTTAGATGAAACTCGGTTTTGGGTACTATTTTGACAATAAAACAGCAACGCAATGTTAAAATATAAAAAAAATCCAAGATGGCGGCCAACTTTTTGTTTGTGGGCCGATTTAGAAGAGACTCAGTTTTGGGTACTATTTCCACAACAAAACAGCAACGCAATGTTAAAAATATTAAAATCCAAGATGGCGGCCAACTTTTTTGTTTGTGGGCCGATTTAGATGAGACTCGGTTTTGGGTACTATTTCGACAACAAAACAGCAACGCAATGTTAAAAATATTACAAAATCCAAGATAGTGGCCAACTTTTTTTTGGGGCCGATTTATTTTATTCATTTATTAACATGAACAAGATTAACATTAAATCATTCACAGCAAAAAGAAAATGAATAACACTTTAAATGCAATCTCAATTATAGATGTTACACATAAGCAAATCTAAATTAAAAATATTATACTTATATACAAAGCATGCAATACAATTCCAATTGATCAAACATTTTTAAATCAAAATAAATCATTCAGAGAAGAGCACGGTTTCAGTTGTCTATAAAGTGTGATAAAATATGCTTTTTTAAAGGAGGAGGCAGGTAAACACCGCAAATGTTCAACTTCTCAGAATTAACTCCGTCACTTCCGACACGCACGCACAAGTCCTCACAGTCATCTACTCAGTGCGCCTTTACTCTTGTGAATCTTCACAAGAGTAACGGCGCACTGAGTTCAATCTTTTGGAGACAGCAATGAACACCCCTTCACTATCCTTTGAAGGATGAAACCCACTACTCTGACGGTCTCGCCTCGCCTATATACGTTGTATCTGTCATCACAGATTTCCGAATCCAAGACGCCATCGTTTAACCACGTTTCTAACAAGATTATTACATCATAATAATTACAAACGATATTATTGAAAATGTCGACAGTCTTCCTCCGCAATCCTCTTACGTTCTGGTAGAATACAATTATATCATTAAAAGAGCCCGTTAGTAAAACAAAATATAACAAGGCAACTTTAGCGTTCTTTATGATAAACTTTTGAGAGTCTCATGATTCGTATGTATACGTAGTTAGCCTCCTCGTTCTTCCGTACAAAGATTTTTCCAACGCGTACCCAGATGAATTTATATTTCAGGTCCCTGACAATGCGACGAGTCGCTGCATGCAGTTGTTTTGCTTTTGGTGTCAGATGTTCTGTCACGTAAACTGGTGAATTTTTGTTGCCGCCGATACCCAGATGGGTTAAGTTAAGTTACTGGTGTTAAGTTTTTCGCTAGAATTGTTTTTGTGAAACGTTATTGTAGCCGCCAGAAATTGGTCTCGAAGGCGAGGACTGTTGATTTTTACGAGTATGGAGCGTGGCGGGGACTTTTATTGTCCATTTTAGCAAGTCTAGCGCTAAAATGAGTGTTGCCTTCGTTGACAGGACACTTTATAACCTTAGAAAGCTGCAGAACTGCATTAACCAAATTTTCCTGCTTGTTTTCTGGGACGCATTGTATTTCAATATTTGTTGTACATGTCTGTAACTCAAGCTGTGCCAGTCTAGAAGAAACGTTTTGATTAGCTGAACGTAGCGACTCATTTTCCTTGCGGACATCATTCAAAGTGGCCAACTGGGCGGCGTGTTGCGTTTTTATGCTATCCAAATCCTAGCTGAATGGCGAGAGAGATGATTCAAAGCCAAATATCATATTTGGCAAGGCATCAATTTTTGGATTAATAACATCCTCAAAAGCATTGTAAATCTTCTCTCTAATAATGTCCCTTAAATCATTGGCCGAAGGGCAGGAACAACTCGTTGGCGCAGGATAACTTGACTTCAAGCGCTGGGTAACGAAGCTATCATTGGAGGCAATGGGTAATTTAGCTCTCGTTGGTGTAATCGTGTTATTACCCTTTTTGGGCTCGCGAATGCGGCAGAAATCACAAATCCAGGCGTTTTTAGTTTCAGCTGTCATCACATTGTAATCTGCGGTGCACTGCAAATGATAATTGTCTTTGCAACGTTTATAACCCGGTCGAGTTAACTCGGCACCTGAAGCTCGATAGACCCCTCTCGTTTTTTCCTTTCCTCACGCCACCGTCGTCAATTTTTTTAAAGTTTTCGATAGATTATCGATAAATTGTCGCTAACAAATGTACTAACGCTACTGGCATGACGACAGTGGCGTGAGGAAAGGAGAAAATGAAGGGAGTCTATCGCGCTTCAGGTGCTGAGTTAACTCGACCGGGTTATACATTGCATGAATATTGCTCCATCCATGATATTAGGACATCCCGCGCACTCAGATGATCCTTTAGTCGACATTTATTATCCTTATACAATTACTCTCAATAATCTTATACCTTACTACGGCTTTGGTGGATGAAGATATTTTAGTAAATCAAAAGTAATTGAAAAGTAATGTCCAAAAATATCTTCAATACAAATTTAAAAAAAATTCTTTAAAAATAAATGAAATGTCTCTAAAAAAAATTTGGGAGAAAAAGTCTTTATTAGCGAGAATCGATCTTTGGGCCACTCACAGCTGAATTCAGTATGTAGCACTCAGTGTGCTAACGTATGCGCCAAAGCGACTTAAAGCGTTCAAAGTATTGATCAGTTAAGTAGGGTTTGAAACTTGATGCATGAGTTGGTTTGAGTATGAGGTCAAGACGAAAATAATTATTATAGTACTACCTCAACACTGATAATATCACTGATGATATTTAGTTTTAACACTGGAGATGAGATTTATTACGCAAATTAAAGCGCAGTTTAATCACTTTTCGGAGGATAATACTCAGACTATATTCCGCAGTTTTTAATAATCCGCAGATTAAAAGAGGCACTGAATATTTTTTGAGCACAAATACACACTTTTAAACTATAGATATAGTTCTGCAAACGATATCACTGGTGAATCACTAGACAAATTATTGATTTAACTTGATTCCAAATGTTAGAATTGTGATTTAAAATTATTCGGCAATATTTAACGTAGAGACTATGTTTACTTCAAAGCGCCATCTGGCGGATTTAGATGAAACTCAGTACTATTTCTAACATTGCATTGCTGTTTTGTTGTCAAAATAGTACCGAAAACCAATTTTCATCTAAATCGGCCCACAAACAAAAAAGTTGGCCACCATTTTGGATTTTTTTTATTTTTAACATTGCGTTGCTGTTTTGTTGTCAAAATAGTACCCAAAAACGAGTTTCATCTAAATTGGCCCACAAACAAAAAAGTTGGATGCCATCTTGGATTTTTTATATTTTAAACATTGTGTTGCTGTTTTATTGTCAAAATAGTACTCAAAACAGAGTTTTATCTAAATCGGCCCATAAACAAAAAAGATGGCCGCCATCTTGGATTTTTTATATTTTTAACATTGCGTTGCTGTTTCGTTGTCGAAATAGTACCCAAAACCGAGTTTCATCTAAATCGACCCACAAACAAAAAAGTTGGCCGCCATCTTGGATTTTTTTATATTTTTAACATTGCGTTGCTGTTTTGTTGTCAAAATAGTACCCAAAACCGAGTTTCATATAAATTGGCCCACAAACAAAAAAGTTGGCCGCCATCTTGGATTTTTTTCTTATTTTTAACATTGCGTTGCTGTTTTGTTGTCGAAATAGTACCCGAAACCGAGTTTCATCTAAATCGGCCCACAAACAAAAAAGTTGGTCGCCATCTTGGATTTTTTTATATTTTTAACATTGCGTTGCTGTTTTGTTGTCAAAATAGTACCCAAAACCGAGTTTCATCTAAATCGGCCCACAAACAAAAAAGTTAGCCGCCATCTTGGATTTTTTATATTTTTAACTTTGCGTTGCTGTTTTGTTGTCGAAATAGTACCCAAAACCGTGTTTCATCGAAATCGGCCCCCAAACATTAAATTTGGCTGCTATCTTTTAGAAAATAGTACTAAAATCGTAATAAAAGGTACGGTCTGGCAACATTACTATGTGGTAAATACTGAGCGTGTAGGCGTGCGTTTTCATTCCATCGTTGGAATTGGAATTATCAGTATTGACCACACAGTTGGACCACAGTAAATACTTTGTGTGTAGCCGTCGCCTTATACGTAATTATAGTGCGACTATCTTGAATTAATATTTATCTTGTTAATACAGTCGCACTAAAACGTACCAGACCGTCAACATTTCAAAAACGGTAATCAAGCATAAATCCCAAGTTGGTTCTTTTTCAGAACAGACTCTACTGATCTTTGCTTCTGAATGAAATATAGACATAATCCGGGAAACTCCTTGAACATCAATGTTCGCGGGGACTTAACACCGTAGTTACAATAACTTCATAGCCAAAATATACCGAAAATACTTACTTCCGCTAATATACCTACAAAAATACTGATGTTCGGAAAAGTCGATAAAATATACCGAAAAAGTATTAAAATACTGAATCTGGTCACACTGGCGCTCCGCGCTCCGTGTTCGCGTGTTCGCATCGGATCCCAAATATGGAGCGCGCTCCGAGGTTCGCGGAGCGCGGAGCGCGGTGCGCGGAGGTTCGCGAACCTAAGTGGGGACACACCATAATACCGTTTCAATTATGCATATAAATAATTAAATAATTCTTAGATAACACACACACACACACACACACACACTTGTTTTTGTATTTGGGAAATAAAAACTATTTTTATTTTTCATTTATTTATGTGTCGGTACATCAAAGGGTTCTCGGGTAGTTACGCCAAGTTTTATGTATAGTAGGCAAAACTATCTCTCCAGATTCCCGCTGTCCCTCGCGCCAGTTGGCTGACATTTACCGTAGTGAGCCTAATAAAAGCTTTTAAAAATGTCGGTAAATTGGACACTCGAACTATTATTGTATTTATTAGGAACTATTATTATTTTATTTCGAACCATTGTTATAATATTATTATAAATTATTATTATGCTATTATTATTATTTTGAACCATTATTATATTCATTAGTTCAAAATAATAATAATAATAGCATAAAAATAATTTATAATAATATTATATGCAATGTAAAATTCTTAATGCTGAGTAGGTACTCAGCATTAAGAATTTTATTGCGATTATACACTACCTTTTTTTCTACCTACCTAATAAGAATAGTAGTAAGGTAGAAGAATAGTAGTATCTTGCATTACGGATGTCGGCAAAATGTCAGATAAATAATCGATACTTCTATAGGTATACCTAGTATCCCCGTAAATTGCAAAAAAATCTGGCGACCATTTTTTAAATTAAAAAAAACTAAAAACAATTGTATTGTTTATATTTTTTATTTCCTAGACCCTATCTTATTGAAAATAATAAATAAATAATTAAGTGGATGACGTTAACGTGGATGTTAATGTAACAATGTTTTCGTATTTCCAATTTCGGGTATAGTTTCCACAATGAAAGAAAATGATTAATTTACTTCTTCGATTAATAAACCATTTGTACCAACTCGTTTATTGGACGACTTATGATAAGATTATACAGATTTATAGACAAAGCTTATGCCGTCATTTCGCATAAACTCGTCGTTCTCGCTATTCGCCAAAAGTTTTGCCTATCGGGGAACACCGGGAATGTAGGGAGCCGCTCTCGCCAATGCCGTTGTTTGACAAAAGTTTTGCCTCTCAGCAAAAACGATGAATGGCAACCTACTGGTATGAACCTCACCGAGTGGTGCGGGGTGGCTAAGAGAGTTTAAATCGGGAGTGTCCTTCTCTACTTGTATTTTCATATAATTATTTTCCTTTAGTAAAATTTTTACTACTTTCGAAGATTTTGTGACAAATATATACTTACGTCTACGATTCACAGACAATATTTTAATTAGAACATCCAAATTCATGAAAATATAAGTTTATGAACAATAATCTTAACTAATTTAATGAAAATTAACTATATTTTACGTTTAAATAAATTTTGTAGATCAATTTTGTAACAAAAAATAAATGCCCAGATAAATGCCCAGTGGGCGGGAATTTATGGGCGTTTATTGGGAATATTCCCAATCTGCCCAAAATGCCCGGCATTTTCCCCATCAGTATCGCCGCCATGTTCGTAGCTCATAGCGTTGTGTACTTTTGCCGCGAGCGGACGTAAATCCGCTTATATCTACTCAATCGTATAAAATGAACGCGTTTTGAGCTCGGTTGTTCGTATAAATGATTGCTCAAAATTAAAAAATAAGTTTATTTTTAATTAACACCTTTTTATACGGTTTTTGTGAAAAAAAATGGCGTCATCGGCACACGACTGACGCACCTCGAAACCAGAGAAGGATCCAGCGTACGAGATTGTAGCAGCAGCATCAAGCAGGGACAGCAGCAAGCAGCAGCAGCAACAGCAAATCCACAGGTAACGGACGATCATCGGATCGACACGTTAGTAATCAATCAGGTCAGTCTACCCTCAAATATAATTGTGTTATTTTCATGCACCAATGAATTCTTTCGGAGTTTTCTGAGCAAGCCAATAATGCCAATACTGAGTTTCGATCTTTGTTTGCTTAAAACAAATGGTGTTTATTGTATATAAACCGTTTAACGCTGTTCAATCAGCAAAAGACCGTCGACGGTTGCACCACTTTGCTTACAATTTCTTTAAATTCTCTAGACCTGCTGACGTAAAAAGATAAGTGCCTTTATACTCGCCTACAATAAAAGGCAACATTGTTTAATTTGCATCATATGATAGCCCGGTCGGGTTCTACAATCTAAAATTGAAGGATGCGTTATGTCGGCTCAATAAAAGTATGGCATTTTGGTACCTATCAAACAGTCATAGCTGCTCTAATGAATACTTATCCGGTTTGAGAGAATTATAATAATCAAACTCACAAGGCATTTTTGATTTGGCTCACGAAGGCCTGACGGCACTGAATAACAACAACCTTAAAATTCAGATGCTCAGTTTTTTAGTGAGATAATTTTATATAATGATGGCAGCGAAATGATTTCTTTCGTGAAATTTCCGCTGCTCCTTATTTTCGTTTTGGAGATTATACTTTACTGTGGAGTGGATTGTTTTTTGAAATTATCGTCGCTCAGATTGCGTTGACTTGTGATCAGTACGATAGTTCAGTTGTTTTTTGAAAAGAATTTACTAAAAGTTACTTAGTATTTTTCAAAGTCAAAAACAATCGCTAATAATGTTGGAAATAATCGAGCACCATAAGGAACTAACAACGTTTCGACCTTTAACCGGCGCGGCGTTACAGACGCCCGTGGTTTATTTGCAAGCCTTTTCTGCGGAAGAAAAGCATAAGCGATCAATTTTTGACTTCGGAACCTGAACGAAATTCATTAAAACCTAGTCGTTTCGAACAATTTCACATTCAGTTGAGTTCCTTCAATCTTAGTATTGAATGACAGAGTTGGACACTTTTCAAAGTCAATTGTCAAGATCAGTTATCAAGGTCAATTGTCAAGATCAGTTATGAAGGTCAAAAGTCAAGGTCAGTTGCCAAGGTCAGTTGTCAAGGTCAGTTACTCGAAATGACATGCATCCCTTGGGTCATCAACATTTCACTTCTTTTCATCAGAAACATGCTTGGTCGCGGAGACCTTGCATGCAAAAGGTTGTCGAGTGCTAGTCTGCCTAGACGACTTCCTTTTTGGTCCTTCAGGACCTAACCAAGTTATGTCTCAGGCTGCGGAAGCTGTGAGGCACTTGGTCCAATACAAGCTATGTCTTGAGGCTGCGGAAGCCGTGAGACATGCTGTCTGGAGGCTGCGGAAGCTATAAGACACTTTATTTATTGATTTATGCACCAAGTGAGTCTCCTGAACCAAATATAGCTTATGACTTCAGGTTGCGGAAGACAGGACTCACCTAGACCAGTAAGACATTTTATATTTATTGATTTATGCACCAAGTGAGACTCTTGAATCAAATGTAGCTTATGACTTCAGGCTGCGGAAGCCAGGAGACTCACCTAGACCAGTACAGGTTATTCTTCCAGGCTACGGAATCCATGAGATATGAGGAAAATTTGGGGCTGGAAACTACCTCAGTATCGATTTTAAAAGATTTAAATTATACATTGTATTAACTATAGAAAAAACAATGACCTTGCTTACTCATAAACAAGTTAACCTTATCAAGTTACAAGACCTCGACCTTGCAACAAAGATGTATCAAACCCTTTAACGGCTCCTAAATCGCCCGGGTAAACTGAACTTTGCCAACTTTGGGTTCACCATAGCGCAACGCAGACCTGACAACCGCTAATCGCATTACTACGCACTTAAGGTGGCTCGACACGCAACGACCACGACACACACCTCAATCGGTTGTTGTTGGCAGATAGGTACTAAGTACCTACATCATTACATGATAGGGTGACGCGGAGCCACATATCATTCCGAAAATTATACTTTATCACTACAGATGCTTTGGATTCAAGATGTGGTGCTCTATGTAGATAGAACGTCTATTCCAGGCATGTGGACAATAAAGAACTATTTCTCAGTAAACTGAAGGCAGACTCGTCAAATACTAGCTTTCTCCGACATGATATGAAGGCGACAGAAACGAAAATAACATACCGCCTAGCGCTTACCAGCAGGACTACTACCAGCGAAAAGGCATCTCTAGCTCGGAGCAACTACAAGTCTTCGGAGGACTTTTTTGCATAATAAGAGATTGCACATACAACCAAAGGCAATGTTATTCAGAACATGTTTTCATAGATTGCCAAGTTCCATCAGCGAACTAAATTCTTGTACAATTATAACTATAAGCCTTCAGCTTCTTGGCAGATCTTGGAGATACCACTTACCCTAAGTAGCTCCATCAACCAGCATATTCCTCATGATATTGACCTAACTGTATCGAGAACGTACCCGTTAGTCGCACCAGATTAACCTGAATCACCTCGGACCGTTTAGATTTAGGGGACTTAGTATCTGCATTGCTGGATGACCCACACGACATATGCACAGGTGAAAGCATACGTCCTGGACGTTTTGAAAGTTGGGGGAGGGGGCAGTCTAATAAAACAAACCTCAGAAGAAGAGGCGTCGGGTGAGTAAGGGTACGAGGAATTTGGCACAAATACTGTCAAATAAATAACTGACCAGAGTTAAAAAGACAACTTTGGTTGTACCCCGTGATTGGCCACTTTGATCACATGACATGTGCCTTGAAACACGCTCAACCTGCCCATGTCGTAAAACGTTTCTAATCTATTTAGTAAAAGTGTTAAGGTAAAGGTAAACTAACCTACAGTACTATTGTAGTACTTACAAAAAAAAAAAAAAAAAAGCAATCACAAGTTTTTTTGTGTACCTCATATTAAATCAATAAATCTTTTTATTAATTCAATAAAACAACATGTTCCTTGTACGGCTCTAAGCCAATTTAATCCAATTAAGTCAAAGAAACACTTATAAACCTCGCTTGTAAAACAACAAATAATGTTACCGCTAGCGTCTGGGTGAAAAGTCCACAAATCACTCTATTAAAGTTTCTAACAACAGTATTGATTGTGACCAAATATTAATTTTTTATTTACCTTTCAGTTGAAAACTGACACATTCCCACAGACAGTCAACTTGGATGCTGTGTTCCAATACATAGGTAAATATTTCCTGGTACCAACACTGCTTAAAAGTTACTTACTCATTTTTTTTTCTCTCTAGGAGACCTGCATTATTTCGATGAATAGTATGTACGAAAGAAGATCTAAATTAATCAGGTAATTTAATAAATAATTTTATCACAGTATGTGCATCACCTATCCTATCGTAATAGGAAATTAGGTAAGTATCACCTTTATAGATAGCGGAGTCTAAGCAACTCCGAAGATGCAGATGTGCTGTGCTGTGGCCGTTTTAGGCTGGTACGAGGACCAAACTGTTGGAAAGCATTTATTTGTTTTCTTAGGAAACCAACAGAGTTTTTCTAATATTACATTACTTCAGTTACATTAAAACAAAGCATTGAAAAAATAAAATACTTACTTATACTTTTTAATAACTACAGTATAAAGCAGTAAGTATATTGATTGGTCGCAAATTAAGACCTTTGCATGAAATATTTATTTTTCAATGCTATATTTCACACTAGGGAAGAGCATTCTTTTTGTACCTATGCACTCGGGTGGTAATCCAACCCACGATTGATTTTGATCGATCTTCTCAGTGATAAGTGGAACTTATTCTTAATAATTATATTAGTTGAAATTATTCTTTATCGCGATTAATTTGATAGATGTCCATTAATTTTGCCTTTTTGTTAACTTCATAGTTAACACCAATAGTATTACATTAAGATATATTTTTATAGAAAATACTATAAACAAAATTAATCTTACTACCCAATATGTTATATCTTACACTATCAAAGTATGTAATTCAAATAATCATCATAGCGTTGTGTTAATCACTCTCACCAGCAGATAGCAAACACGTCTTCATAAACAATGCTGTATGTTTTCCGGAGGCACATCAATATAACGGTTTTACATAACAATAAAACCGATATTATGTGCCGAGAAGGAAAACATACAGCATTGCAGGAAGTCCTTCCTGGTGAAGACTATGAGCTACGAACATGGCGGCGAGCACCTCCCCGCCCTTGCCGGTGACAGTGGTGACATCTAGCGGACAGCAACCGGAAGTACGAGTTTGTCTATGGTTTGCGCCACAGACTACTAACATAAAGCTAAGTACACACTGCTTCTTCATAAACAATGCTGTATGTTTTCCTTCTCGGCACATAATATCGGTTTTATTGTTATGTAAAACCGTTATAATAATTTGGTTTAAACAAGTATTATTGAAGTCGGCATATCTAGTTTTGTTTTTTATCACGCGCTGCCACGCGCCGCCCGGCACTCATCGTTTCGTTTCATACTTGTCTAAACCTGCATGCCGCGCCGCGCCGTGGTAAATAGTAGGCATTGGATTAACGATTAACGGACTTCTGCATATTAACGGAAGTTAACGTGTCCGTTAACATTTTTAAAAGTTAACTTAAAAGTTAATCCGTTAATCAAAATGTTAACTTCGTTAATTAACGATTAAGGATTAACGAGTTAATGCCCAGCTTTGGGTACGGGCGAGGGAGGAGCGGTAGCTCTTGCCACTTAATAATGTTTACTGGTTGTCTCCGTGACTTCATGTTCAGTGTTGATTATACCCTCTTGTTGTCTTTATGCAATAAGTAAATACACTTACAAATGTTTTGTATCAATTTTCTTTGTGATTAGTGCTAAGTATTCTGTGTCTTCATATTTCGTATCTTTAAGTAATCAATGTACCATTAAACGGCACGCTGGGCTTCCACAGTGTCAAATTTTCTTAATCAATTTTTAACTTAAAAACAAGCATTTTGAGGTTCAAAATTCATTGGAGATTTTTGACAGTTTTGTATAGCTTGATGTGCTGCTGACCGTACATGTATTATCCAAGTACTTGTTACAATATTGTTTTATATTATGAAATAAAGAATTTTGAGATGAATGGACCATTGAAAGTACAGTACGAGGCATATATCTTGAAATTTTTTCGACGAAGTAGGGATAAGTTCGCGCATGTGCTCTTGCGAGCGATCAATAGCACGCGCCCTTCTGCCGCCCCGCTCGCGCCCCTTACCACTACGCACGCCTAAAATACGTGTTTCCATTCCACCCGATTTCAAGATATATGCCTCGGTACCTGTAATATGGAATGTTCCATGGTTAAAATGTAGGTACTCTATGGCGGCCGATGACTCAGAGATTTGTCTGTTGGAATGCACCCCACACGTTGGCCCCAACCCCAACGTTGGCCCCAATGCTATTCGTCCAACGTGTGGATCGAGAAAATGACATTGGCCCCAACGTTGGAACCAACGTTGGTAGTTGGCCAGCACGTGTCGGTTTCATCAAAGGAATCTGGGGCCGTACCGGCTAACGCATCGAACTTCGAAAAGTCTGCCGGGTTTCAAATTAAAACAGATAAATCGAGCCCCAATTGGGCCAAAATGACGAACCCTAATTTATGAGGTCACATCGATATCTTCCAAATAAGTTCTGCAAAGAGTACAATAAGTAATTCCTTACATCGATTTATCTGTTTTAATTTGAAACTCGGCAAATTTCCCGAAGCTCGATTCGTTAGCCGGTACGGCCCCTGCGCCAACGTTCGCGATTCTGTCCACACGTTGGCGATTTGCTCAGTCCTGTTTCAATACTCATCGAGTGCGTGCGTCAAGCGAGAATGGCTTCCAGGCTTCCTCATCCACAAAGTCCAAAAGGCATACCTAACTTTGAATTTGAATAGTCCTCGTCCCGCGGGCTGATTATCTAATTAGAAACCACCTAGGGTGCGTTCCGTGGCTTCGCTCGAGTGCACTCGAGCGCGCTCCGGTGCGCGCTCTAACCATTCCGTGGTTCGGTGAAATTTTACTCTGACAGCTGTCAGAGCGTAGTTTCATCCGTTCCGTGGCTTGGAGCGTTGCAACCAAACAACCATCAAAATAGATGGTTGAAAAACGCTCTGACGTTTACCTTACCAAAATATGTCATTGTCATTTTGACATTATTTTGTATTTTGTTGTTTTTATGTCTAAGTTTCAAAAATTTCATGGTTTCTACTCAAAAAACAGATTTTTATTTGATTTGGTTTAAAGGAAAGTTTAAAATATCCGTATTCCAAGTGGAAAACGAAAACTTTGTACCTAAAGAGGTTATAAAAACAACTCGATCGTTCCGTCCCTTGGTTGCAACCCAAACGGGTTAAATTTTAACCAAACAACTACACCCAAAGCGACGGAACGCAGCCCTGGCGACCGGTCTCTGTTGACAGATGAATGTGATACATTGCTACTTCTTTTTGGTGTGAAAAAAAAACATACCAAAGAAAAGTAGCAATGTATGTCGAATGAAACCGGTCGCTAAATAGTTTCTTTTTAGATAATCAGGGTGCGGGAACAGTGAAACTAGTTTTTTCCTGAGCCGTTTCTTCTAAAGGAATTTGCTAGAAACTAGCTTTAAAATCAACGCTGCTGATAAACTTAGCGTTTTTCAGGCTGTCCAGGGGGCTTATTGTCTAATTTTAAAAATCTATCGCAATCGCTTTCGTTTGACAGATGGATGTGACACATTGCTGCATTTCTTTGGTAAGTTTTTATTTGTGCCAAAAAGAAACTCCAATGGATTATTATCCCCGTCAAATGGTAATGCGCGTGGCGGCCATGTTGATGACGTCAAAATGACGTAGTGAAACCGAACACTCAGTACCGTTAGCAAAACTGGCTGGCGGGCGAGTAGGGATGATAATCGATAATCGATGCCGAAATAATCGATTATTTGATATTAGATTATTTCAAATGTGTAAAGTCCGATTATCAATTTAAACAATGGTGTTACCAGAACAAAACAACACAAAATTAAGTAGTATATTGCTATGTCAAGAAAAAAAACACTAAAGTACATGGTTTCACCACAAACCTAATATAAATATTAATTAGATAAATATTATGATTATGAATCATCCGATTCGGATTCGGAATCCGGATCCGCTTAACGCAGCGGACGCTCTTATGGTACGTAGACTAGCGGCCGCCCGCGACTTCGTATGCGTGGAGAGTTATTTATCTATCCCTCAGGAGTCAGGAGTCGGAATCTGTTGGTCACACTTCTGATTATCTATGACCACTCGAAGTATCTCGGTTGTCTTTGTGTTTCCACCTGCTTGTAAAAATGTCCAACCTCAAAAGGCTTTATTTATCAATACAGAAGCTTTTGCTTTATTAAGAGCACACAAAACAGAATCAGTTCCTGTTTTTTTTGACGAAAGGTACCCTATGTCCTTTTCTGTACCTGTGACAACGTGTATGCAAATTTTTATGATGATCGGTTGAGTAGTTAAGGGTCCATGATAGCAAAACATGGTTACGCGGGCCATTTTTTTTTATATAGAAAACGTAAAGTTGTAGCCACAAAAAAATATATACGACAAGATAAAGTGCTTTTTTTCGGGATGAAAGGTACCCTATGTCTTTTTTTTGTACCTCAAACAGTACCTCAGACAACGTATATGTAAAATTTCATGATGATCGGTTCAGTAGTTAAGACGTGAAGGCGTAACAAACAAACAAAGAAACGGACTTTCGCATTCATAATATTAATAAGGATGAATAAGGAATAATGATAGACCTATTATTTTGGTTGAATAGCTAAAGTGAATTTATTGGCAATATTCGAATTGCACACCGGAAAATCCCCGTTAGGTTTATGTTTGTTCAAATGCAGTTAGGGATACGCAAAATGTTAAAAGTACGATACCAAAAATTTTCGGAACAAAACTATCGATATCTGAAGGTATCGAGTACTTATAATACATTTTTTTAAATTTGAGATTTTTGCATTTACAATGCTATTTTTAAACAATACTAAATAATATACTAGAAAAAATACGACTCGCACCAGATCAATACTCAGACGGGAATCGAACCCGCGACCTTTGGACATCCGGTCCAATGCTCTGACCGCTGAGCTACCGAGCCACTGGTGACATCGTCGAATTTTTCCTAGTATATCCTAAACTCTTACGCTGTAAGCCAGCGTTATTTCACCAATGTGAGGAATTACCTCGACATTCAATTGAAATATCTTTCCAGATATTTTAACAATTGATTAAGATGAAATAGCTATATAATTTTTAAATTTGAGATTTTTGCATTTACAATGCTATTTTTAAACAATACTAAATAATATACTAGAAAAAATACGACTCGCACCAGATCAATACTCAGACGGGAATCGAACCCGCGACCTTTGGACATCCGGTCCAATGCTCTGACCGCTGAGCTACCGAGCCACTGGTGACATCGTCGAATTTTTCCTAGTATATCCTAAACTCTTACGCTGTAAGCCAGCGTTATTTCACCAATGTGAGGAATTACCTCGACATTCAATTTTTTTTTTTTTTTTTTTATTTATTATTTATTTATTTATCCAAATAACATTACAATTATATCAACAATGGCTTTACACTAATAAACCTATGAGGTTTGTCTAAGTGTTGCACATTCGATTCGGACGATGGCATTGAAATAAAAAACAATAATAGACCGGGCGGCCATCGCATGGTTACCTACCCCATCGAGTTACTGAATATTACCACCTTCCACGAAAAGTAGACCTTAAATAGGTAGGAAAAATGTTGGTCTGCCGGGGCTCAACCTGGAGGAACCTTGGCGGTGCAAAGCTGTGCTACCTACTTTTGACCATCATTTTACCTCATGTGGTTACTGAACAAAACCTTTTCGTTGCTTTTAGTCTCTATTAGTAGAGTCAAAATAATTATGTCTGCCGAGCGAATTCTTGGAGGGTTCCGCAGTCCAACCATTTTTAGGGGCCGCATGGGGGTGCTATTTTACCTCATCGAGTTACTGGATGAAACCAAGTTCTCCTGGTAGCTAAAATGGTCCCCTTTAAATATTAATTGGTCTGCCAGTTCGCAACCTGGCAGTTTTTGCAGTCCAACCAAATAACTACATAGCATAAAACAAAATAGCTTCCCGCTGTTTGTCCCTATGTATGCTTAGATCTTTAAAACTACGCAACGGATTTTAATGCGGTTTTTTTTAATAGATAGAGTGATTCAAGAGAAAGATTTATATGTATAATACTTGCATAATATAGCAGAGAAACACTGATAATTTTAAAGGTTTCTAATGTGTGTCGTAAATAAACACTTTTTTTTCGCTTACATTGCAAACGCTGGCTGAATCCTACGAGATAGATCAAAAAATGTACTACAGTATTATTTACCTTAAAAAGGTCCACATAAAACTTCTTGGTGGTATATGTCTATCTCTTAGGGATAACCCACAATATCCAGTCTTATCCTTTCTTTTTATGAGAAACTAGCTGACCCGACAGACGTTGTCCTGTCTTAGTTATGAATATTGAATTCGAGTTGGTATAATTAATGAAAAGTTGGGTTCAGAGATATTATAGGTCCCGTTTCCGTTACCGTTCCCCTTTCCCTTTCCCGTCCCGTTCCCGTTTACTTTATAACCCAACAGCTTTATAACCAAGTATATATCACTTGTTATGTTAGTAACGTGTATGTTAGTCTATCCAAACTTACCAATTTAATATTAGGTGTGGTGGCTCTGAACTAACCGTGATGAGCACTAAGAAATTCAGTTTTCTTAGATCTGGGGTGAAGCAATCGAAAATCATGGCGAAGCACTTGCAGTGTCGCTTGATATTTCGAAAGCCTTTGACCGGGTCTGGCACGCTAGTTTGCTGAGCAAGCTTCCAGCGTATGGTTTACCTGCTGACTTTTGCAGTTGGATTTCGGATTTCTTGAGCGAAAGGTCGATAAGAGTGGCTATTGATGGCTGCTCCTCTGACCTCATGGCTATAGAAGCTGGAGTTCCTCAAGGATCCGTTCTTTCCGCAACGCTTTTTTTGCTGCACATCAACGATCTGCTCATGCCCGGAATTGTTGGGTATGCAGACGACAGCACGGTTGCGGAGAGGTATTTGTCCAATGCAAAGGCCAGCAAGGAAGAAATTGGTTCCTTGAGAGAGGCCATGGTGGAGCGGACGAATACGACTTTGAGTCTTGTCTCCCAATGGGGCGACAACAATTTAGTCACTTTTAACGCCACCAAAACGCAGGCATGTCTATTCACTGCAAAGAAGAGTCCTCTGAACTTGACTCCTACTTTCCGAGGTGTAACTATACCTGTCACCGACAATCTCGATCTCCTTGGCATAAAGATGACTTCCGATCTCAACTTTGGTGACACAATCGAGTCGAAAGCTCAAACTGCGGCCAAAAAACTAGGCATCTTGAACAAGGTTAAGCGATATTTCACGCCGGGACAGCTTCTAACTCTTTACAAAGCGCAAGTCCGGTGTGCATGGAATATTGCTACCACCTGTGGGATGGGTCCGCAAAGTACCAGCTAGCCGCACTCGACTCGGTTGAACGCAGAGCCAGAAAACTCATAGGGGATAGTGCGCTATTAAAAACCAAGCTTCAGTCTTTCCCACCGCCGTGAAGTGGCTTGTCTGGCGGTGTTCTACAGACTATATTTCGGAGAGTGTGCTCTTGAGCTGCATGAGCTCATTCCGCCATCCCCGTTCTACCATCGGACATCCAGACGCACGGCGAGGTTTCACCCCTATTTGGTTGACATTCCATGCATGCGCACGAAGCGTTTTTCATCTTCCTTCTTAATGCGCACAGCCAAGGAGTGGAATTCCCTGCCTGCGTCTGTATTCCCGAAAGAATATAACCCAGCGATATTTAAGGCACGAGTGAATAGGCTTCTTCTGGGCAAGCTCGCTTCATCTTCGGCCTCTTCTTAGCCTTATGGTTCTCGAATGTGGCCAAGAGTAAGCCCATTTAATGTAAAAAAAAAACCATTTTGTAAGAAATAATAAATTAATTTTTTAACACACTTGCTCGTAAAGTGAGCCCTAATACATCGCTTTTAGGGCCATAAACCGAACTATAACAAACGCGTGCAATAATATATAAAACACTAGTTGGTTATAGAATTAGCCCTACAAAGTTAAATAGGTACCTTACTGCAAGTTCTATGCGAGTAAACAGAGCATTTTCAATTCAACCGGGTAATACAGTTATTTTTTTAGTAACAACAAAGAGGTTTTATGCCGCTGAAAATTCATTTGCATTTTTGGAATAAATAAATGTGTAGGTCCTTAATTAAGTCAAACAAATATTTATTATTATCAAATTATTCTTATTTTACAATATTTTGTTAAAAAATATTAAAATATTAATTACCATTTTACCACTTAAATTTATATTTTTGTAGTAGGCTGTATGCTCACTAACCCCTTTGTTCGCAAAATATTTTTGCATTGGGCGTGTGAAAAAAACAAAAAAAAACCTGCTCGCCTTTTCTCATCATGATTATCATTTTGTTTTTGTCGTATTTGTTGCTGTGTGGTAAATTACTTTGTTTTTTCCTCGCAAATGTGTTGAAAAACGTCGTATGAAACTCGTGAGCTCTTACTTATTGCACACTTGTGTGCAATAAGCAACCAAAGCTAACTTGTATCATAATGTACTAATATTACATTTATTTCCTCAATAAAATAACTCCGACCGAAGCATCTGTTTGTTTTATTACACCCTCTTTGACGATATTTGCAGCACGCATTCTTTTAATTCTATGTCAAACGTCATATTTAAAAAGTTTATTTTGTCCAAAATAATTATTCTTATTCTTAAAATTTTTAAAGATTTTATGTCCAAAATAATTTTATATGGTGGTTAAGTATTCTTAAATTTTCTAATTTTCCGTGCAATTTTCTTAATTTTATTCATTCATAACAACCATTTCCTGATAATATTAAACACAACAAAAAAAAGAATTAGTGAAATCGGTCCAGCCAGGCGAAGCGATTTTAAGCAATACAGCATTAATCCTTACCTTATCCAATTAAGTACCTTAAATATATTTTGCATGCATGTGATGTAGATTATTATGGCCTTAGTATCAGCACTGCACCCATGCGAAGCCGGAGCGAGTCGCTAGTTTAATATAGTTTGTAATTTCTCCTAGTAGCTAAAATTATGCCCTTTAAATATTAATTGATTTTCCAGTTCGCAACCTGGCAGTTTTTGCAGTCCAACTAAATTTATTATAATTTTAATGTTACATTTTCAGTCTACAGACGATATTTTACTTGCTTGCTTGTTTCTTTGTATTGATTCATGAAGTATATTTATTTTCTCAAACATGCTTGGAAATTCGAACATTATTTTGACAACTTTCTTGGTGCTAAATCGGACTGGACAGACCTAAACCGCTCCGGCAATTTTTGTATGAGAATCCATTACTAACGTATAATAATGGTTTTACATAAAAATATTACAAGCCAGCCTTTCTGTTGTCTAACTTCAAAATCTATCGCAATCGCTTTCAGGATGTAATCCATTGAAGTTTCTTTTTGGCACAAAAAAAAACTTAGCAAAGAAATGCAGCAATGTGTCACATCCATCTGTCAAACGAAAGCGATTGCGATAGATTTTTAAAATTAGACAATTAAATTAGCCCCCGGGTTCCGAACAAGCCGGGTTCCGAAAAGGCTTGAGCACCATAGACCACATCCATACGCTGCGGCACGTTATACAGAGGACCGAGGAGTATAATCTGCCACTTTGCTTGGCGTTCGTGGATTATGATTTGATTCGATTGAAACCTGGGCGGTGCTGCAGTCTCTCAAAGGTGCCAAGTGGACTACAGATATATTGAGGTGTTGAGGTATTTATACAAAAATGCCACCATGTCGGTCCGAGTACAGAACCAGAGCACAAATCCAATCCAACTGCAGCGTGGTGTGAGACAGGGAGATGTTATTTCTCCGAAACTGTTTACAGCCGCGTTGGAGGACATCTTTAAACTCTTAGACTGGAAAGGACTCGGCATCAACATAAATGGCCAGTACCTAACACACCTTCGTTTTGCCGATGATATAAGTCTTATGGCTGAGACCTTGGAAGACCTGAACACAATGCTCGAAGATCTCCGAAGTGCTTCCCAAAGAGTGGGTCTTAGGATGAACATGGATAAGACGAAAATCATGTCTAATGCCCATGTCGTGCCCGCTCCAGTTCATGTTGGGAACACTACACTTGAAGTTGTTGACCATTATGTATACCTAGGACAGGCAGTCTAGTTGGGTAAGTCCAACTTCAAGAAAGAGATCTCTCGTCGAATCCAACTCGGATGGGCAGCATTCGGGAAGCTCCGAAAAAGCTTCGTGTCCGATTTACCTCAGTGTCTCAAGACAAAAGTTTAGGAACAGTGCGTGTTGCTAGTGATGACTTACAGCAGCGAAACGTGGTCGCTAACTATTGGTCCCATAAGGAGGCTCAAGGTCACCCAGCGTGCAATGGAAAGAGCCATGCTCGGCGTTTCCCTGCGTGATTGAATCAGAAATGAGGAGATCCGCAGGCAAACTAAAGTAACCGACATCGCTCGGAGGATTGCTCAGTTAAAGTGGCAGTGGGCTGGACACATAGCGAGAAGAAGCGATGGTCGTTGGGGCGGAAAGGTTCTTGAATGGCGACCGCGCACCGGACGACGCTCCGTGGGTAGGCCTCCCATTAAGGTGGACGGACGATCTGGTAAAAGTCGCGGGAAGCCACTGGATGCGGGCAGCGCAGGACCGATCGTCGTGGAGATCCTTGGGGGAGGTCTATACCCAGCAGTGGGTGTCATGCGGCTGATATGATGATGATGATATAAATATTGCCGGCGTTTGACCGTAAATGTTTTTATTTAAACTCAACACACACGTGTAATTCAAAATTGGAGCAAACTTTTCAATGAAACACAAATATGGGTGTCCAATAAAAAGCCTTGATGAGCGAGCACATTACAAAAAAACTTAAAAAAAATTATTAGATATTATACTAGCTATCATGGTTCATGAGATACAGCCTGGTGACAGACAGACAGACAGCGGAGTCTTAGTAATAGGGTCCCGTTTTTACCCTTTGGGCACGGAACACTAAAAACTAAAAAAAAAAATATGGGTATCAAATGAAAGGCCTTGATGAGCACATTCCAAAAAATTTAACAAAAAATTAATTTGCCAACTAAACCACAGCTTTCAACAGGATAAAATGTTTGTCGCAGAGTCGAGCCGTTGCATTAACGACTTGTCGCAGTAGCGTTATATCGGAGTAGGGTGCGCCGCAGTGGATATCAGTCGCTATGAGAATATGCGCAGAAGTCTTCTATCGCAATCACGTTAGCGGCAGTAAAAAACTGTCGCGATCGTGTTATGCGCAGTTTTGTCTGTCGCAGTCATGTCGCAGTCATGAAATACACTCCTGACGGAGCAATATTCAAAGTATGTGGAGCTACGCATACTTGATATCACATGGGTACCGCCAACATGCAACTTCTACTGGGGGTAAAAAAACTGTACTGGGCGTTGCTCTGTAAGAGTTTTTCTTGCCTTGAAAATAGCTTTTCACCTGTGCACTGCTAAAAAAAATGTTTTAACAAAAACACATTTAATGGTATGGGCGCCATTTGCTTTTCGCAGTATCAGTGCTGCAAACGCCATAAAAACTGTTCGGATATGTTCAGAAACCAAGAAATAAGAGTTTTTTTTAATTCATAGTTATGAATGTAACCACGTAATGTCAAAGTACCCCCATTTTACGGTAAGTAGTAAGTACATAATGAATAGTTTTTCGCATAGAATAAACTAATAGGTAAACAGAAAGCAACCAAATAAATCAAAAATAAAATTTCGTCTATAGACAGAACATTTAATTTTCAAACTATATTAAACTAGCGACTCGCCCCGGCTTTGCAGGGGTACAATGCTGATACTAAGGCCATATTAATCTATATCACATTCATGCACAATGTATTTAAGGTACTTAATTGGATAAGGATTAATGCTGTATTGCTTAAAATCGCTTCGTAAATAAGCCATTATTTCTCATAAAAAGAAAGGATAAAACTGGTTATTGTGGGTTATCCCTAAGAGATAGACATATACCACCAAAAAGTTTTATGTGAACCTTTTTAAGGTAAATAATACTGTAGTACATTTTTTGATCTATCTTGTAGGATTCAGCCAGCGTTTGCAATGTAAGCGAAAAAAAAAGTGTTTATTTACGACACACATTATAAACCTTTAAAATTATCAGTGTTTCTCTGCTATATTATGCAAGTATTATACATATAAATCTTTATCTTGAATCACTCTATCTATTAAAAAAAACCGCATTAAAATCCGTTGCGTAGTTTTAAAGATCTAAGCATACATAGTGACAAACAGCGGGAAGCTATTTTGTTTTATGCTATGTAGTTATTTGGTTGGACTGCAAAAACTGCCAGGTTGCGAACTGGCAGACCAATTAATATTTAAATGGGACCATTTTAGCTACCAGGAGAACTTGGTTTCATCCAGTAACTCGATGAGGTAAAATAGCACCCCCATGCGGCCCCTAAAAATGGTTGGACTGCGGAACCCTCCAAGAATTCGCTCGGCAGACATAATTATTTTGACTCTACTAATAGAGACTAAAAGCAACGAAAAGGTTTTGTTCAGTAACCACATGAGGTAAAATGATGGTCAAAAGTAGGTAGCACAGCTTTGCACCGCCAAGGTTCCTCCAGGTTGAGCCCCGGCAGACCAACATTTTTCTTACCTATTTAAGGTCTACTTTTCGTGGAAGGTGGTAATTTTCAGTAACTCGATGGGGTAGGTAACCATGCGGTGGCCGCCCGGTCTATAACAATGCGGCGACATGCGTCGGCCGCACACACACAATAATGATAACAAAATACAAATAAGTTGCATTAATGCGCATGGGTGAAATAGTTTCGTGTGCGTCCACCAGTCACCGAGCGAACAGGTTTCTGGTTCACGCGCTACAGGATGTTCGGAGAAAACTGATTGAATTTAATTTTTATGGTAAGTAGTTATTAACTTTAAAGTTGTGTATCTTTATTTAAGCGAATTATGTTGACTTAAAAACTATGTATCTGAATTTAAATTATCTATAAAATAAGTTTTTAATTTTTGCTTGCAATTGTTTTCATTTAAATTGTTAACGAAATTATGGGGCATATTATTTGCTATGTTAGGGATTAAACAACACAATCGTCTGCGACCGTAGTAATTGTTAGAATAAGGTTTAGTAATTCTCTTTTGTGTCGCTTTACGCGTTTGTATTTTATGATTAGTTATAGGTAATACTGGTATAATATGTAGGTTTTCTTTTAATATGTCACATTTTAGTTTATCATTTATTGGAAGTATTCTGCAAAGTTTGAATAGTTCTTCATATTTATATTTATTTGTTACTTTTTTACCAGCTATAGCTTTAAGTATTCTAAGTTGCAGGTTATAAATTTTGTCCGTGTATGTTTTAAAAGTTCTACCGTAACTAGTTAACCCATATGTATATAAAGGAGCTACCATGGCATTGTATAGGTTTATAAGGACATCGTATGGTATTTTATATTTTAGAATATGAAATTTGGCTAGCATTACTCGCATTTTGGTACATACGGATTCTACTTGAGGTCCCCAGTTGAACGTATTGTCTATGATCAACCCCAGGTATTTATGTTGAGATACTTGTTCGATAGGTCCACAAGTACAATGCGTGTTATTTTTGTGTAGACAATCATGACTATGAACTATTATTTTAGGATTCTGATAAGCATGGTTATAGGGTGAATGAATGTGAATGAGTTTTGTTTTTTGCGCGTTTAGAACTAAACCCATGTCATGCGACCATTTGGTAAGTAGCGTTAGATCGTGTTGCAGTGTTTGCTGAGCAGTTTGTATATTGCGATCAGCTGCTATGAGACAAGTGTCATCAGCGAATTGATATACTGTACTTTTTTTTATTAAATTGTTTAGGTCATTGACGTAAGCCAGGTAGTGCAAAGGTCCTAACACTGAACCTTGAGCAGTTCCTTCGGTACTTAACTTACTATCGCTAAGGCTGCCTGCGACTTTGACCATGTATCGACGATGCTCTAGATAGCTTTTGCTCCAATTTAACAAAGGTCCTCTAATTCCTGTACTCTCTAGTTTTTCTATTAGTGTAGTGTGTCTTAAAGTGTCAAAAGCCTTACTAAAGTCTATAAAAGCCACCAAAACATGTTTCTTATCGTTGAGATGTGTATTTACGTCCTCAGTAAATTTCGAAAGTAGTAGTGTAGTACTTTTTTGTGGTTGAAATCCGTATTGGTTTGACGAAAGAATGCTATTGTCCTTGTAGAATTTTTGAATTTGATCACAAAGAAATTTTTCTATTACTTTGTCTAGTGTAGGTAGAATAGATATGGGTCTATAATTAGCATAATCTGATTTTTTGCCCTGTTTATGTATAGGACGAATAATACTTGTTTTCAGATCGTCTGGGTACGTCCCGGATTTGATACTACTATTGATAAATTTTACTATTACTTTTGATATTTTATAAGAAATATGTTTTAAATCTAAGGCACGGATACCATCACTACCAGGGGATTTTTTTGGATTTATGTTTTTAATTATTTTATTAATTTTTCTAAACGTGGCTGGTTCAAAGCGCATAGTGACATCTGATTGAGTCTTATAGTCATTTGGATTCAGTAAAGGTTTATTACACTTGGGTACTATGTTGCTGACGTTCTGCTGAAAGCCTTCCGCAAAATTATTGGCAATCTTACTTTCTTCGCCCTCTTTTATGCTAAATGATTTCATCAGAACGTCATCAACATTGCTTATATTTTTGCCTATAATTTGATTTAATAAATTCCATAATTTTTTCGCGTCTCCTCTACAATCTTTAATTTTATTATTATAATAATTATTTCTTGTTTTGTTTATGATTTTGTTCGTTTTATTTCTATATTTCTTATATTGTAAATGTAAAACAGAGTTATTTAAGTCCTTAATCCATTTTGAAAACAATTCATCTCTTTTTAAGCAGAGTTTATTCATGTTTTGATTTATCCACGGTTTTTTATTTCTTACACTGTTACTTATTTCTTTTTTATATGTTGAACTGTTGTAACATTTATGAAATTCGTTTTTAATGCAGTTATAAATATCTATTGGACATTCCAAGTTTTTTGTTTGGTTCCAATCAATTTTCTCCAACTTACAATGCACCATTTTATTATTTAATAAAGTTACACATTTTCGCGCAACCTGTATGTGCGGAGGGGTTACACATGACAATACAATCATGCGATGGTCGGCCAGTACGGTGTCGAGCGCCGCGGAGAACAGCTCGTAGTTACTTGATCGGACAAATGCATGATCGATGCATGTTTTAGTTATCAAATCACGTCGCCTTTCTACTCTGGTATAACTAGTTATTCCACAATCGAAACCGAACTCTCCGAGCATATTCAAGTAATCATTTTTTATGGGATTTTCGGTTCTTATGTCTATATTTATATCTCCGATTAATATGACGTTATCCAGATTAGGAAAGCGACACCTAATATTACGTTGTAGTTCGCGTATATATAGACGTTTGTTCTTCCTTCTGAGTATTATATAATCTGAGTATTGATCTGGTGCGAGTCGTATTTTTTCTAGTATATTATTTAGTATTGTTTAAAAATAGCATTGTAAATGCAAAAATCTCAAATTTAAAAATTATATAGCTATTTCATCTTAATCAATTGTTAAAATATCTGGAAAGATATTTCAATTGAATGTCGAGGTAATTCCTCACATTGGTGAAATAACGCTGGCTTACAGCGTAAGAGTTTAGGATATACTAGGAAAAATTCGACGATGTCACCAGTGGCTCGGTAGCTCAGCGGTCAGAGCATTGGACCGGATGTCCAAAGGTCGCGGGTTCGATTCCCGTCTGAGTATTGATCTGGTGCGAGTCGTATTTTTTCTAGTATATTATTTAGTATTGTTTAAAAATAGCATTGTAAATGCAAAAATCTCAAATTTAAAAATTATATAGCTATTTCATCTTAATCAATTGTTAAAATATCTGGAAAGATATTTCAATTGAATGTCGAGGTAATTCCTCACATTGGTGAAATAACGCTGGCTTACAGCGTAAGAGTTTAGGATATACTAGGAAAAATTCGACGATGTCACCAGTGGCTCGGTAGCTCAGCGGTCAGAGCATTGGACCGGATGTCCAAAGGTCGCGGGTTCGATTCCCGTCTGAGTATTGATCTGGTGCGAGTCGTATTTTTTCTAGTATATTATTTAGTATTGTTTAAAAATAGCATTGTAAATGCAAAAATCTCAAATTTAAAAATTATATAGCTATTTCATCTTAATCAATTGTTAAAATATCTGGAAAGATATTTCAATTGAATGTCGAGGTAATTCCTCACATTGGTGAAATAACGCTGGCTTACAGCGTAAGAGTTTAGGATATACTAGGAAAAATTCGACGATGTCACCAGTGGCTCGGTAGCTCAGCGGTCAGAGCATTGGACCGGATGTCCAAAGGTCGCGGGTTCGATTCCCGTCTGAGTATTGATCTGGTGCGAGTCGTATTTTTTCTAGTATATTATTTAGTATTACTTGTAATACATTTATAGAAACCTGAATGGAGTGTTGTTTTTATTGCCCTAGCAACAACTTATTTATTTCGCAAAATAATCTAGCAGTAACGTGTCTCACAAAAGAAACATTTAATTTGCTAGTAGATTCTTTTCTGAAAAAAATCGGCGTAAAATTAGCAATTAGATCGATCATTTTAATTCTTAGATTAATCGACCAATTCGCAATAAGTTAGCAAGGATTAATCGTTTAATCGAATCAATTTCGAACATCGCTACCACCGAGTTGACAGACATTCAAGAGCGGATATCTCGAAAACTATACAAGTTATCGAAAAACTTGTCTGAATAAAACTGGTAGCAAATTTAATCAGCTTTTATTTTGTATGTAGTCTTCTTATCTTATGTCGCTTGAACGCATAGTTTCTGAGATATATGTAAAAAACCGAAAAATGGGGCCTTCAAACCTCCCCCTTCCACCCCGGCATAGGGGCTACTGGCAGCGAATTTTGATATGTTCACCTCCCAACAGGTCCAAATAAAGTTACGAAGTCAAAAATTGTCTTCCAAGCATTTCCCTCTATAAATTTTTTTGAGCTTTCTTTGCCTGAACTATTATTTAAATAAAGAATATTTCATTTTAATTTATTTTGAAAATATCCATACAATTATTATATTTTCACTTAACCCTATCTTATTGACAATAATAATCATTAAATCAAATTAATTATTATTTACTTCAACTTTTTTTGCTAGCTGTAGCGGGTGACGTCACGATTAGGTTAATTTGACAAGGTTCCAGCGCATTACCATTTGACGGGGATAATACATCCTGAAAGCGATTGCGATAGATTTTGAAGTTAGACAATAGAAAGGCAGGATCTGCGGAATGTATGGAATGGCGTAAGCGTCACCTTTGGTGATAGCGTTCAGCTTACGGCAGTCCAGACAAAAACGCCAGGAACCGTCGGATTTCGGAACCATCAGATGCAGACAGGCGAAACACGCACTACCGCGCGTGGACACTCGTCTATCCAGGGCCCTGTTACAACTGTGCAGACCGCAACTTCGCCTGGTAACGGGTGCTATTAGTTCTGGATTTGTCAATAGGGCGGCGGCAGCGGGCGACTGCGGCGCGGTCACACTTTAGTGTCCAGCAGCTAGACCGCCTATCTCAAAGCGATAGCAATGCTCTATCCGTCCTTCCCCCCTACTCAAATGGCCAACATTCTATTCGTTTGAACGCTACGCTTACTATTAAAACTTTAAAATAAGCAGAAAACTATAAAATTACGTGCCGTAAGCTTAACAATTCCATACAAAACATCGAAGTCTGTGATTTACATAAGTTTGCGACGTGTGATTTAATCATCTATTGCTCATATTTAAGCTTTAAAAGTAAGCGTAGCTTTCAAACGAATAGAAAGTTGGCCATTTGAGTAGGGGGGCTGGTCATATCTACAGTTGCTAGCGGGAAACATTCCGAATAATTCCCTTGGAATACTTCGGAAATATTCTGAATTATTCGGAAACATTCGGAATATTTCGATTATCGAAAAACAGGAGTAACGATAAAAAAAGCAAGATCGGTAAAAAAACCGGCCAAGTGCGAGTCGGACTCGCACACGAAGGGTTCCGTACCAAAAAACGGCAAAAAAAAAAAGACGTTTGTTGTATGGGAGCCCCCCTTAAATACTTATTTTATACTGTTTTTAGTATTTGTTAATATAGCGGCAACAGAAATACATCATTGCGAAAATTTGAACGGTCTACCTGTTATCGTTAATAATATCGAGCAAAAAACGGCAAAAAATTCACGTTTGTTGTATAGAAGCCCCCCTTAGATATTTATTTTATTCTGTTTTTAGTATTTTCCGTTTAAATCGGCAACAGAAGTACATCATCTGTAAAAATTTCAACTGTCTAGCTATCACGGTTTATGAGATAAGTACAGCCTGGTGGTAGACAGACAGACAGACCGACAGACAGACGGACAGCGGAGTCTTAGTAATAGGGTCCCGTTTTTACTCTTTGGGTACGGAACCCTAAAAAGCAGCAGAAATTAGTTGACACATTTTTAAATACCTACCTAGCCTTCCTAGCAAGAAAAAACTCAATCATTCTCTGATCATAGTAAAAGTAGTAAAGTAGGTATGGATAGATATCGTAATATCTAGCTCTTAAATACAATTTCTGAGTTTCTAGGTACCTACCTAAGAAGTACCTACTAAACTAAGTATTTTAGCGAATTTTTAATGTTCTTGAATTGCTTGAAAGTCTTGGAACGGATGTCAACATAAGCAGGTAAGTGTTTTCTTAATCTATGATAATTTTAAAAACCGGCCAAGTATGAGTCGGTCTCGCGCACGAAGAGTACCAAAAATGGCAAAAAAAAAACACGTTTGCTGTATGGAAGGCGCCCCTAAATACGTATTTTATTCTGTTTTTAGCATTTGTTATAGCGGCAACAGAAATACATCATCTGTGAAATTTTCAACTGTCTAGCTATCACCACGGTTCATGATATACCTACAGCCTGGTGACAAGCAGACGGACAGACAGACGGATAGCGGAGTCTTAGTAATGGGGTTCCGTTTTTACCCTTTGGGTACGGAACTCTAAAAATTTACTTTTAGATACCTACCTATCATAGTTTTTAATGTCTTTTTTATAAAGTGTAGGTAGGTAGGTACCTACTTTATTTTATTTATAATGTACCTATTAAGGTAGAAGGACTAGGTAACTACTCTTCAGCCTTTTATTTTTAAATCATTACTAACAAATTGAGTACCTACCTAGAAAAACCTTGAAAAATAGAATATTGGTTATAATTTTGCTTTACATAGGTAATAAAATGAACATTTAAACTATACTTACCCTTAATAAAAAACAATTCACCATCACCATCAATGATTCACTTAAAAACATACTTAATTACTTTTTAAAATCAACCAGATTGAAATATTCCCTTCGAGCGCGAATTATTCCGAAATATTCTGAAAACTTCTCTGCGGGGCGCGGTGAGCGGGCGAATACTTCCCCGGGGGGAGCCGCGCCGCCCGCCACTCCCCGCTCGCCGCGCTCGCGCTGCCGCCACCCGCCACTAAATGGCACCACGCACCACGCACGAGTTGTTCGTTCGTACCGTGTTCGTCCGTTAGTCGTCGCCTCGGTCGGTCGGCGGGTATATTTACTAGCAAGATTGACATATGAATCCTATGATCTAAGACTAAAATTGATCGGAGCCTATTAATAATAAAAAAAATATCTTTATTTTGAAAACTTCTGATTGAAAGAAACATTCCGAGAAGTATTCCAGAATTATTCGGAATCTTTCAGAAGTTTTGCAACTGTGTATCATAACACGACGACAAGGACGGACAGTGCACTGATGTCATAAACTTTAGCAATTTGAAAGCTTTTTAAGTTAGGCGGTAGGCCTGCGGCACATGCATCGTCAGCCAAGCACACGGCGTCCGTCGACATTCGTGGTCCATCGAGTAGCTCGGGCGGGCGGATGAATGGCGTAACTGGCCTGCCTAGGTCTTTGCCGCCCCTAGGCCGCGGCCTTTAGCTATTGACAAATCCGGCACTGGTCTTGACTCTTGAGATACCTCTTGCAATATTTTGTCACTAATAGCTATAACAATAACACAAATAATAATTTGAGATGGCATTTGATAGTTTTAGATAAGTAGGTACTATAAAACATGACATGAACCTTTTTTTTGTTTGGTTCTGCAGCGAGGGCACGGCATGGTGTCATGACGCGGTGGGGGCGCTGGGTAGGGCTTCGGGTAGGGCGTGGGGTGCAGAAGCGACGGCTTGGGGCGCAGTAGTTCTATCATCTCAAAAAGAGTCAGCAATAACATGTAGATGAAGATGACCCACGCGCTACCGTTGAGCACGTCGCGCGTGAAGCGCGGGTCGGGCCACGTGCGGACGCGCGGCCGGGCGGGCATCGGCGCAGAGTCAGCGCGTCCGCAGCCAGCGCCGGCCCTAGTACAGCAACGCGTGCACGCTCAGCAGTCAGCAGCACTCCGCCGCCGCGCGCGTCCGCAGCCAGTGCCGGCCCCAGTACAGCAGCGCGTGCACGCCCAGCACGCATGTGTACACGACCAGCACGCGCACCACACCCCCCAGCACTAAGTTGCCCAAGTCCACAGACTCCTTATTGTGCTTCATAACTTATTTTCGCCTACCACGCCTTATGCTCATTGGTTACCGACATGGAATAGAATACTATTTTTGTATTTTTATTTAGGTTATGTCATCCATTGTAAATAAAGGAAGTAAGCACTAATGTCAGAAAAACATTTTTACCAAAGAGATTTTTTTAAAGAGAGGAAAGTAAAAAATATATTTCTCAAAGAGAACATTTTTAGGGTCTTTCCTCTATGAAGATGAGATTAGTCTGAGATTCCGGTTATCCCCAAGAAGATTGTAGGTAAAGTCTACAAACTTCTTGGTTATCCCGTGTCAGTGAGAGGTGTCTATGTGTGCGTTGCTCGAGAGCACGAGTGCTAAGCTAAAAAATTTTTTTTCATGTCAGTGGCTAAGCTTAACTTCTGTAAAGTTCTGTAGTCTCTCTATTTTGAGGTAGAGCGATGAGTGTATGGGACGGCCTGGGACGTCCCGCGCGGGGCACTCGCGATTATGATAATGAAACGGCTCTAGCCGCAGTATCTATGGGCTTTTATCCGCCAAAAATTATTCCCAATAGTTTTCTTATTATCTTTAGTGTCACATTTTCTCTGCCTCGTTCTTGAGTGTCGTGTTTAGGATAGGATACTTATTGTAAGTAGTTATGTCTAGATGTTACACAATCAATACAATACAGAGATTATGTAGTAGGACAAAAACATTTCTAAGTAATTCGTTTCTTTATAAAATGCAATTACCAATTACCAATTGCATTACAATAGAAAGAAAGATAGAATAGTTTTTTCAACACACTTGCTCGTAAAGTGAGCCCTAATACATCGTTTTTAGGGCCATAAACCGAGCTCTATCAAACGCGTGCAATAATATATAAAACACTAGGTTGTTATAGAATTATCCCCACAAAGTTAGATTAGTACCTTACTGCAAGTTCTATGCGAGAGTAAACAGAACATTCCCAATTTAACCGGGTAATACAGTTATTTTTTTTAGTAACAACAAAGAGGTTTCATGCCGCTGAAAATTCATATTCATTTTTTAAATAAATAAATGTGTAAGTCCTTAATTATGTAAGTCAAACAAATATTTATTATTATCAAATCCTTACTAATATTATAAATGCGAAATTCAAGTCGTAATGTCTATTTTAGATTTTTTCCATATTCAGTTTAAACCCTTGGATGAATTAACCACTGGATGCGAAATGACAGCCATATTCGCCTTTACCCCTCTGCCACTTACTGTGACCGATAGCCTCAGTAAACGATATCGCGTTGTCAGTGTGATGCTAGAACTCGTGGCGAAACATTGGTACAAAAATGGACAAAATGCTTCGTATTGTTCAGCAAAAAAAATAGCGGGCAATCAAGAAATGTTTCTTTTCACGCGTAAGCACAATTTCAACCTATTATAGTAGCTATTTTTCGCAAAATAAATAAAATTTGGTATGTAAACAAAATAGGGTGACTTAGCCGGTTTGCCGGCCCCCTTTGGTTTTCGGCCATCACGGAAAATGTAAGAATGTATGAAAGAAAGTTTTCGTGAAATTTCTTTTTCGCGGTGTTATTAAAAGTTGCCAATACACTTATTTATTACGTATACAAAATATAATTAGAAACAAATTACGAGACGTACTGCCCCCAGGAGCTGACGTTTTCGAAAAACTTTCTAAATATTAATATTTTCATAATATAATTTTAAACAAAATATATCTCATTTTTTTAATAGTTAATTTTATTAAGAGATACTTATACCTACACAAAAGCCAATAATAATCAACAAAAAGCAACATTTTTCTTACAAAACGTTTTCAAAATCATGTTTGACTTCCGTAAGCTTTCGGCTTGAAAGTCATTTTGCGCGAGGAACTGCTGTTAACACCTGTGATAGAGCCGGAATTATCAAACTGCTTGAAAACAAGCTGCAACGTCCTCTTCAATGGCTAATATGTCAACTGCACGCAAATGAGTGAAGTTTAAGACATCTTTTTGAATACTTAGACGGTAGTACTACACTTAGTTCTGATGGTCATATAATAGATATAAAAGGACCATATGCCGCAACAACCACAGATGCGGACATTATGAAAAATATATTAGAAAATGACGACCAGCCGATTGAAGACTGCACATTTCACTATTTGTTTGAAGAGGATGATGTTCTGGTTTTAGACAGAGGATTTAGAGATGCAGTACCAGTCATAGAATCCTATGGATATGCTGCACATATGCCGCTGACGAAACGGCGAAACGAAAGTCAACTGACGACTATAGAAGCTAACAAGTCAAGACTAGTTACAATCTGCAGATGAGTCATTGAGGCCGTAAACGGTAAGTTCAAAAGAGATTTTAAAATCTTCAGGCACAGAATTTTCAACCGCACCTCGCCAAACAGCTTCAATGATTTTAAAATAGCGGGAGCTCTAATCAACTGCTTCCAATAGCCTTATGAAGATAGCCAATATACAGCTGAATTCATAGAATCAATCCGGTTGAATTTAAATAAACCAAATCTTCTGGCGGATTATATTGAAGAAAATAATATTAATCGCCAAAGAGTCACATTTCAAAGATTAAATGCTAATGACCAACATATTATAGATTTTCCCCCACACACACAGCTCACACACGAACAATTAATTTTAATCGCAATAGGAACGTACCACCTAAAGTTGGCGCGCGCGTTCTTATTGCAGTGAGCGTATGCAAAGGATGGGAGTATATGAAATTGAATACTATCGACATCCAGAAAGAATTAATATCAATAATGAACAAAATGTTCTAATAAGATGTAAAATTCAATCTAGGCATGTGCGGAGCAAAACATATTATACCTACATTTTGTATAATCCTGAAGCACAGGGTCGCAGTGCCATAAATGAATATTATTGCTCGTGCATTCATGGCCGCCGAACGCTTGGATGTTGCGCTCATTTTATGAGCATTTTGTACTTTCTTGGTTGAGCTTGACATAACGCAGAAGAATTTGCGCATCCAGCTTCATTTTTGGATAATCTTTTAATAGATTTGTAGGATTTGTGACTTGTATGTGGATAATATAAAACCATAAATAAAAAAATATGTTAAGACGTTATTCTAATTTTATTTTTATTATATTACTATCAGACACATCAGCTATTTTTATAATTTTATAATATCCCCGCTGCTGGGGCACAGGCTTTTCTTATGGGTGGATAAACTGGACTGTTCATAACTAAGATAAAAAATTAGAAACGAGTTCATGTGTGCGGAATCCACACGAAGCGAAATATAAGGTAATGGTCAAAAAGTACAAAAGGTCTTGAGTTACCTATACAAGAGGGTGTTCGGCTAATACCCATTTCTGTTTATCTTAAAGTAAGTTAACTATGTTAGTTATGTAATTGGGCGCCTCCCGTTAACTAATAATAATAATAAATTAATAATAAGGGGCCCCAATGCGGATTGGTAGGGCGTAAAATATAGGGTCAAATAGGGCCAAAAATATTTTTTGAAAATATACCTTTAGCCACGTAAAATATTAACGCCTGAAAAAAAAATTTCCGTTTTTTTTATGATATTCACCGATCACAGAGGTCCCATATTTTTTTTGTTATACACATAAAAGGTACTTAAACCTGAGATAGATTCAATTTGCACCGGGGCTCGGGTAGTTTTCTATATAGCCTGCGCATTCACCTTTGATGGTCTGGTAACTAAATGCGTTTTTGGGAGGTCATTTGCTTTTCGGCCGCCTGGCCGAAAACTAATGTATGAGTTTCACAATCCATAATATTTGGCCGGCAATAATGGCCGAAAACCGGCTACATCACCCTATTACATTGACATTATTTGACAAGTGTAATCCCCCCTCACCCCGCAAAAATTGGTTGATCGTGATTTCATACATTTTTCTTACGTTACGTATCCAGTGGTTAATTCATCCAAGTTTAAACCCCATTTGAACCCCTTTAGGGGTTAAATAATGTCTACCACCTAAAAATAAATGGCATTTTTGCAATCAACATCCCATAAAACCTCGATAACGACACCTATATCGATGTTGGGCTTTTTTTTACCCCATTTACCCCTGGTACGGAACCCTAAAAACTACCAAAACTAAAATTACCAAAAATCCCTTCTTAGTGGGAGTTTACACTGTATAAAATATCTATGTACAAAATTTCAAGTCTGTAGGTTCCGTGGTTTGGGCTGGGCAATAGTCTGTCAGTCACTCCTTCACTTTTATGTAAGAGATTATGAACAGAAGGACCTTTGCCTGTCGCGTCGTAATCAGCAGGAGTGCTACGAAATGCGCTGAGAATATTCGAGATTTTTGTTGGTTTGCAACAATAAGCTTTATTAAAAATATGAACTAGTGACAAGTCTAGAGTCTCGTAAGTGCTCAACGTTTAAACACTCACTCAAACGAAGGAGACATTTAGTTCAGTCGATCTTTTTTCGTAGTCGCTCCACAATTGCGTAGCAATGGACCTTTGCTACGAAATGCAATGAAATTGGGCTCTGAAAAACATTAGATTTTTTTGATATTTTGGATGTAGGCATTTTTTAAATACATAAGGTATTTATATTAACACATACAAGATGTCCCAAAACTTTGCCACATGGAGGGAAAGTACCATATTGAAGATAGACAATTTTACTGAAAGAAAACTTCTTTTTGTTTTAAAAAATAATTGTAACTGCATACTTACAAATATTAAAAAAATCGTGATACAATACGTAGTAATTAAAATTTAAATGTTAATTTCATGCTCTTCCTTTTGTGTAGTACTACTAGTATAGTATTATTTTATATATACAGGGTCACTGGAAATATGACGTATTCCTGCTAAGGGGTTATAGATGAGGTCAAAACAAATATTTTTTGTCATATAACTTTTTCTCAAAAAAATTATAGTTTTTGAGTTAATTGAAATTAAGTACATTTTTACCAAAAGAACGTTTTCAGACACAAAATAATAAAATAAAAGATAACTACTCATTCGATTCCGAATTTTTTACTATTTTGGAATAGAAAACAATCTGAGTGTTGTTAATAAATAAAAAAAAATCATAAAATACAGGTGTTTATAAAAAAATCAATCCTTAAGTGCATTTATTTTTTTATTTTTTTAAGATTTTTTAGAAATAGCATCAAATATCTTTAAAAAAGTCCTAGTAACTAAGCGTGCATAATATTTTAAAAACATCACCATCTATTCAGCTTTCAGTTAAGGTATAAAACTTAATAATAACTTAAATAAAAAATGAGAAATTAAGACTTAAGTAAATAGCAGTCCCATTTCATGTAGCAAAAATTTCCTACTTCAAGCGCTTCGGAGGTGGCCGTATTATCCTACTTATTCCATAAATGTAAAAGTTTGCTTGTTTGGATGATTGTTAATCAATCACGCAAAACGGCTGAACGGATTTGGATGAAATTTTGCACACAGATAGTTTATAAGCCGGATTAAAACATATGAGGATACTATTATCTTGGTTAAGGGTTCCCTAGGGATTTTCTCGAATGTAAATGCGAATGCAGTCGCGGGCGGAAACTAGTTTGCCATAAATGGTCGTACGTTTACTAAAAATACTTTCGTCCGGGTGAGTTTGAGACAGGATTATTTTCCGCCGAGGAGTCAAAATTTTATACAAACTGTGTCACAAATAACCATGCATATCAGCTATTTTTAATGCCCCGCTGCTGGGGAACTGGCCTACCTTTTGGCTTGTGGATGGATAAAGCGGACGGGCCATACCCACCACGTGGACCCAATGTGGATTGGTCAGTGTTAACGACTGTAAATGCAGCCAGAACCAAGGGCTCAATGTAAGGTACATTGAGTTAACACCGACCAATCCGCATTGGGCCCACGTGGTGGGTTATGGCCCGTCCGCTTTATCCCAAAAGGAGAGGAAGGCCTGTTCCCCAGCAGCGGGTCATTAAAAATGGCTGATATGCATGGTTATTTTTTATGCTGTCTGTATCAAATTTTGACTCATCGGCGGAAAATAATTCTGTTTCAAACTCACTCGGACGAAAGTATTTTTAGTAAGCACGATCATTTATGGCAGACTAGCTTCCGCCCGCGACTTTGTCCGCAATTACATTCGAGAAAATCCCTAGGGAACCTTTAACCAAGATAATAGTGTCCTCCTATGTTTAAATCCTGTTTATAAACTGTCTGTGTGCCAAATTTCATCCAAATCCGTTTAGTCGTTTTGCGTGATTGATTAACAATCATCCAAACAAACAAACTTTCACATTTATGATATAAGTAGGATAATACGGCTACCTTCGAAGCGCTTGAAGTAGGAAATTTTTGCTACATGAAATGGGACTGCTATTTACTTAAGTCTTAATTTCTCATTTTTTATTTAAGTTGTTATTAGGTTTTATACCTCAACTGAAAGCTGAATAGATGGTGATGTTTTTAAAATATTATGCACGCTTAGTAACTAGGACATTTTTAAAGATATTTGATGCTATTTCTAAAAAATCTGAAAAAAATAAAAAAATAAATGCATTTAAGGATAGATTTTTTTATAAACACCTGTACTTTTTGTTTATTTTTTTATTCATTATCAACACTTAGATTCTTTTCTATCCCAAAATAATGAAAAAACCGGAATCGAATGAGTAGTTATTTTTTATTTTAAATTTTTGTGTCTGAAAACGTACCTTTGGTAAAAAAATACTTAATTTCAATTAACTCAAAAACTATTATTTTTTTGAGAAAAAGTTATATGACAAAAAATATTTGTTTTGACCTCATCTATAACCCCTTAGCAGGAATACGTCATATTTCCAGTGACCCTGTATATGTGATAGTACTTATATTTTGTTTAGATTATGTGCAATAGAATATGAATATAAGATTCTTGATTATGTGTTATGCTGAAAAAAGTAACCCTTTCAATCAGAATCGTTAAGGTAGACGATTGTTTTTTTTTTTCATTATTTTGGAGGGTTGGATTCCTGATGAAAGCAGGCGATTTTTTCAATCTTTGAATGCAGTTCCAATTATTTTTAAGATCAAAATTTTTAAGGTCTTCTTTCAGTAAAATTTCCTACGTTCAGTTCCAAAGGTACTTTCCCTCCGTGTATATTATTCCGTTTTGGGACACCTGTTTATTAGTTTTTTAAGTATCAACAATTTAATTTAATAACAGCGGTAATCTGATACTCGGGGGCCCTGGTAGACGTCCGCCACACGCATTCAGTTTTGTTTGTTAACCATTGTTGTTTGCATATCAGCGTTCATTCTCTAGTTACAGATGAGAATAGGTTACTTTATAAAGGAGCACATTTGTTTTGTTATAAATTTTACGAAAAAAAAACATAACCCTCTTGCAGTCGGGTAAAAAAGGTCCGTACAAAAAGCTGTAGAGTGAATTTTTATGAAGTCCTTTCAAGAGCACCTAAATAAATTATTTTTAACTGGATTTTATATTGTCAATAAAGTTTAAGTACTTGGCTGATGATTAATGAAAAGTATTATGTACGAATCAATTGACCGAGTGACAAGCCAAGTGAGCACGAAGTGCGAGCGAAGCGTCTCTGCTTCAGCTTGGGCAAAAATTCTTTCGAATATCCGGCTTTTTGTTCTCCTCTACAGGGCGCGTTTCTCAATCGATTCTCGTGAAATTTTGAGCGTGAGCAGGTTTTATATAATTTTATTCGTCGTGCCCTTAGAGCATCGCAGAAGGGAGCAGCCTTAGCGATTATTACTCTATTCAAATTATTCTGGCATTTTTTGCGGGGGGGGAAAGTGCACACAAGTGCAGTTCCGCATACTCACATACAAAAAGAACACTGTAAAGACGACACCAACACATAAAAAATAAAACAAAACAGCAAAAATTTGTGTACGGATGAGTCACACATCAAAATATGACACGTTTTTGACATAAAGGGCTGGGCCCAACTGTCGTTGCAGCAATATCGATACGGAAAAAGGAATAAAGGTAACAAACTCAAATATTTTACATGGGGTGAATAACAACAAAGACCCAACAAGCAAAAAAGTCTCAGGATGCGCACGTTATTAGAGTGGTAGGCTTACAGGGGCCCTATTTTTTAATCGCTCGGCTGGCGTTGAGCGCTCTTTTCGACTGATTTTCGTTCGACATATGACTCAAAACAATGAGATGTCGAACGAAAATTAGCAGAAACGAGCGCTCGACGCCAGCCGAAAATAGGGCCCCAGGGCTCTTATAATTATTTTGTACCTTGTCATCGTTCTTAAATTAGTCTTATACAAGTTAATACGGACTCAAGAACACTCAGTCTTATTGTCTAGTCTCATACACTCTTGCGTGCTCTTGTGTTTACAAGGGCTGATCGAACAAATGTTTCATTTTGATGTGATGTAATGTAAGGGGACAGTAGGTAGAGCTGTCTATGTTCGCCAGATCAGCTAGTACCATCTGGAAGGAGTCTGTCGCGAAGAACCGCAAACAGATCAGAAGCTAGATAAGACCACAAATGGCCTTACTCCTCAGAGTTTATTAGATAAATTTGACATTTCCATATTTAAATTTTAAAGGAGCTTTAAAATGCATCTTATTTTCCTTCCTACAATACTTTAATGAAACATTAGGGTTTAATGTGGCATTAAAAAGATAAAAATCATTCTTGCAATTGAGTGTGAGTCTGTCAGAAGTTAAAAAGAATTTATAAATATTTAAGGACTATTTCAGGTATATCACATTTATGAGACTGCCTGGAGCAGGACCAGGCCATGTCCTTTATCGACAAACATTGTGATACGGTAACACCACTAAGTTGCTCATCGGCGAGAACTCGGATTTATCTAGCGACAGATCTGAAATTTGTACGGACGAGCCATGGACGAGCAGACCCGATGTCACTGAACAAATTTGACAACTAATCAAGAATAAAATATACGAATTTAATGTTTAAATGTAAACAAATAGCAATAATACGACAAAAAAATACTTTCATGTTAAATGTAACACCGTCCTTTTGTAAACTTGATGTTCCAGACCTCTTTTAACAGCAAAAAACTCATCAATTCGGCATTTTAAACACTGCAGCGTTCACATGCGCGACTGGACTCGGTCTAGAAAGAAATCCGGGCGCAACTGGTTTTATTAACCGCGTATGCCCATTTGGGCTTGTACTTCGGCAGAGGGGAACGCTTCGTAAGGCTTCTCTTTCTGGGACAGAAGCGCGTCTTACTCTAAGGTCGTGCCAGTTTTTCGAAATTTTTCAAAATGGCGAAGCTATGTAAAGAAAACATATTTCAGTACGGCGCTGTCTGTTCTCTTCCACAAGTCGCATTTCTAAACCGATTGTCGTGAATTTTGTGGGCAGGTTCGAAAATTATTTAGATTTATTTTTTTAAGTTCTGCCAATTGTTCGATTTTTTTCGAAATGGCGGAGATATAAAAGATTTAAATCATGTAAAAAAATATATTTCAGTCCGTCTTTCCGGCGCTGGATGTTCTCCTCTACAGGACGTATTTCTCAACCGATTCTCGTGAAATTTTATGAGCAGGTTCGAAAATTATATAAAATTTTTTGATACGCCAGTTTTTATAAAATTTTTCAAAATAGCAGAGATATATAAAAAAGATATTTCAGTATGACTCTTCAGCTGTCTGTTTTCTTCTACAGGTCGCGTTTCATATCCGATTCTCGTGAAATTTTGTGAGCAGGTTCGATAATTATATAGAACTAGCGGCTGCCCGCGGTTTCACCCGCGTGGTTCCCGTTCCCGTGGGAATATTGGTATAAAAAGTATTCTATGTTTTAATCTAGGATAACTACTTTCTGCGTGCCAAATTTCAACCAAATCCGTTCAGCAGTCAGGAACAAGCATCCAAACATCCAAACCCACAAATTTTCATATCCTACTAATATTATAAATGTGAAAGTTTGTGGGTTTGGATGTTTGGATGTTTGTTCCTCATTCACGCAAAAAGTACTGAATGGATTTGGTTGAAATTTGGCACACAGATAGTAGATAGCCTAGATTAAAACATAGAATACTTTTTATCCCAATATTTCCACGGGAACGGGAACCACGCGGGTGAAACCGCGGGCGGCCGCTAGTTTATAATAATAGTAGGATTTCTTAATAGAGCCAGTTTTTCAAAATTTATCAAAAAATCACCCATTTCGAAAAATGATCAAAATTGGAAGCGCCATTTAGCTGCGAATTTACCAACCAAATAATATACTAAACAGCACGTACCTACTATGTGCTTTGAAAACCTCGTGAAAAAGGGGCAGTGACATCTTTTAGATTATATCTTAAACAACATACAATTTGAGCCACTAGTAAATAAATTACTTGACTTTAGAAGGACACTGCGAGTTCCGTGCGGCGGCGGGTGGGTGCGGGGAGTAAGGCCCACGTGACGTCACTGGGAAACCAACAAACAGAATTAGTTTCTCGCAGCCTATGAAGAAAGTTTTCCAGTAACTTGAAGTTCAGCGGGGTTAAAATAAATTCAGTACCCCTACAATCGCAGTACAACAAATATCTCGAATATTCTCAGCGCACTTTGTAGCACCTTGTTACGAAATTTTAAAGCTACTATGATTTTGTTTTAGAATACATAATTATATTTTCAACACACTTGCTCGTAAAGTGAGCCCTAATACATCGCTCTTAGGGCCATAAACCGAGCTATAACAAACGCGTGCAATAATATATAAAACACTAGTTGGTTATAGAATTATCCCTACTAAGTTAAATCAGTACCTTACTGAAAGTTTTATGCGAGTAAACAGAGCATTCCCAATTTAACCGGGTAATACAGTTATTTTTTTAATAACGACAAAGAGCTTTTATGCCGCTGATTATTCATATTCATTTTTGAAGTAAATAAATGTGTAAGTCCTTAATCAAGTCAAACAAATATTTATTATTATCAAATTATTCATAATTCACAATATTTTGTCATAAAATATTAAAATATTTGCATTTTATCACTTAAAACTATAATTTTGAAGTAGGCTGTATGCTCACTCACCCCTTTGTTCGCAATATATTCTTGCATTGGGCGTGTGAAAAAAAACAAAAAAAGAACCTACGCGCCTTTCCCCATAATTGTCATATTTTGTTTTTGACGTATTTGTTGCTGTGTGGTAAATTACTTTGTATTTTCCTCGCAAATGTGTTGAAAAACGTCGTATGAAACTCGTGAGCTTTTGCTCATTGCACACTCGGCTGAGTTACGCCCTCGCCTGCGGCTCGGGCTGCAACCCACAGCCTTGTGTGCAATGAGCAACCTAAGCTAACTTGTCTCATAATGTACTATTTTCGGCTAACAATAAAACTGCAAGACCACCTCTTCTGCTGATTACGACGCGACAGGCAGAGGTTCCACTATTTCTTAAGCTTATTGTTGCAATACAACAAATATCTTGAATATTCTCAGGGCATTTCTTAGCACCAATTTGCTCTATGAAATTTTGAAGCGACGGGTACTGTACCCGTAGCTAGATCGAGAAAAAAACGTTAACACCTACTAAAAACACTAAACACCTACTAATTAATACCTTATGTACTCCAACATATCAGATATCTTACGCTTCTCAGAGCCCAATTTCATTGCATTTCGTAGCAAAGGTCTATATTGCTACGAAATTGTGGAGCGACTACGAAAAAAATATTGAGATTTTCTAAATGTCTCCTTCGTTTGAGTGAGTGTTTAAACGTTGAACACTTCACCTGGAATACGATGAGACTCCAGAAAGATCACTAGTTCACATTTTGATAAAGCTTATCGCTGCAATACAACAAATAATAGTCAACATGGGTTCCGGAAGGGTCGTTCCACCAGTACCAACCTAGTGGCGCACGTTGATCATGTTTGTTCAGAAATGGATGCCAAACGACAGGTGGACACTATCTATTTTGATTTTAGGAAGGCTTTTGATCTAGTAGACAACGACATTCTGTTGCAAAAATTGGCAATACTCGGTTTCACACCAAAGCTTCTCCAGTTTTTTTCAAGCTATCTTCACAACAGACGGCAGTTTGTAAGATTGAATGGCTTCGAGTCAGATGAGTACTTCACAAGGTCTGGAGTAAGTCAGGGTAGTACTCTCGGGCCAACGCTATTTTTGATCTTTGTCAACGATTTGCCGGAAAATGTTAAATCTGCAAAATGTCTTCTGTTCGCTGATGACTTGAAGTTAAGTTTGGGTATCGGTAATGAAAGTGATACTCATGCTCTACAACAGGATATAGATGGTGTTGCGACATGGAGTCAGGATAACCGTCTCCCTTTTAATGAGAGTAAATGTAAAATTATAACATTTTCGTTAAAACGTAACCTAATTAATGTAGATTATAAATTATTTGACGCCCCATTGGATAGAGTAAATGACATTCGTGACTTAGGATTAATATTGGATACTAAATTAGACTTTCATAAACATATGACAACAATGTGTAAATTAGCTAATAAGATATTAGGGTTTGTTATTAGAACTGCCTTGGACTTTGACGATGTAAGAGTGGCAAAAACATTATATAACGCATACGTTCGTAGCAGACTGGAATATGCTGCGGTTGTTTGGCATCCATACGAAGAAAAATATATTCTACTCATAGAGAGGGTTCAACGTAAATTCGCTAGATGGCTTTACAAGAAAAGCTATGGTTACTATCCGTACTTGTATCCGTCCATGTTCGTTTCGGGTATGGTAGATTTGGAAACTCTTAAATTTAGGCGGATAATGGCAGTGATTAGACATTATTTATCTATATTGCATCATAAGGTTGACAGTCCTTTAGTATTAGATAGGGTTGGACTCAGGGTACCCGGGAGAACGCCGCGGAATGAGGCGGGTGCGATAGCCCCGCGCCGAAATCATCGTCTCCTGGTTCGGCCTGTTGTACGCATTGTACGGACAGCCTACGCGCCAACGAACCACGCGTTAAGACTGATAAGTGACATACTTACACAGCACTATGATATTGACATATTTGCAGATTCTTTGAAACATCTTGTGACTCGCTTTGAAAGTATCATTAATGACATGTAAATTGGGATTGACTTAGTACGAATCATAGGTTTTATTGTTTGACATATTTATTATTAATGGTATTATGTTTTTAATAAGCTTTTATTTTATTTTAATATGACATGCCTAAATAATTATTATTGTAATTTGTGTTGTTTCTAATTTGCATGCAATTAATTTAAATTTATCGCTATTTTTGATTCCAATTTTTTTACATTGTTTTATAATTGATTTGCTATTTATTGCTGCTGTATGGTTTTTTGTAATTGACTTGTTTGCGTTTTGGATTTTGTCTGTAAGCTTACAAGTGTATTTTATATAAATAAAAATAAATAAATAAATAAGTATCTCGAAAATTCTCAGCTCATTTCGTAGCTCGTAGCACCTTGCTACGATATTTTGAAGCGATTTTTGTTTGAGATTTACAATTTTATTGTTAGACCACCTCTTCTGCAGCTGATTACGACGCGTTATGCAGAGGCTATTCTGTTCATAATTTCACTATACAGGATGTAAGGGACAGCCCTCCACAAGCTTCAGCTCCTTATTCCGAACCATATTTCACCGGAAACCTCAGGATTTTTTTTAAATTTTTTATCGTTTTTCAGGTTATATTATTCAAAGTAAAATTACATTCTCGAGACGCAATACTGCATTTTTAGGGTTCCGTAGTCAAGTAAACAAGGAACCCTTATAGTTTCGCCATGACCGTCTGTCCGTCCGTCCGTCCGTCCGCGGCTTAGCTCAGAGGCCCTAAGCTCTAGAAAGCTGTTATATAGCAATGTTGAGGATAGGGCAGAATAAAATATAGATATTTTAGTGTACCTTTAGTGTACCTCTCCTACATGTAAAGTGGGAATAAAAAAAATCTCAATAATATGGGATGTTGTTGGATAGGACATTCAATAATGTTGTAGATTTGTGAAAACCCATTTTTGATTCAAAGATCCGTTTGCGAAATATTAAGCTGTAAAGTGCAAAATTATCTGGGAGATAGTGCTCCCGCCAAGACGAGGAAGCGAAGCGCAAGGACACTACCTACCTACCTTTTCTCGAAGCGCTCCGTCGTTTTTTTGAACTCTCATATATTGGGTTTGGAGTATACTAGATAAACAAAATTCTCGGAATGTGATGTCAGTAGTAGACTTATTAAATATAAAAAGTTTCAATTGTATAGCTTTTATAATATAAATTTTATTGAAATCTAAAAAACCCCGATTCCGTCACAGACTCACTCATGATCATCAAAACTCCTAGGGTACTTCCTGAAGTCATAGAAAGCTGAAATTTGGTAAGTAAGCTAGTTTTAGTACACAAACAACAATAAAAATATAAAACTCGGAATTTTTACCCCCCTACCCCTTAAACTAGGGGATGGAAGTTTGTATGAGACTTCCGCAAATTTTGATGCTAGAGGTCTGAAAAAATGAGACATTTTTATCTGAAAAATCTTTAAATATTTAGTAATTATTTTTAAGACTTAGTAAATCACTGTTGAAGCAACCGAAAAAAAATCATAAAAAGAAATTGTGTTCATTTAAAAACTACTTCTTTCGTGGCACAAACCTCACGCCATAGAAAAAAATTACTCTTAACAGAGCCTCACGCAGACTCTATTTTGCTCTTTGCACTGTCACATTCTACGTCAAAGAGTAAAATAATATCACAGTATAAATGAATTAGTTCTACCACAGAATAAAATAAATAATACTAGCGGCAGCCCGCGGTTTCACCCGCGTGGTACCCGTTCCCGCGGTAATATCGGGATAAAAAGTATTCTATGTTTTAATCTAGGCTATCTACTATCTGTGTGCCAAATTTCAACCAAATCCGTTCAGTAGTTTTTGCGTGATTGAGGAACAAACATCCAAATATCCCAACCCAAAAACTTTCACATTTATAATATTAAGTAGGATTACAAGTACGCTGGTTGATGTTGATCGAATTTTACACAATTTTAGATCACAATTCTGACCCCACCTTGCTTTTCCGGTTTATGGAAAGTTACTTACAAAAAGGAATGAATTCCCACCAAAAACATTTTCATGGCCACATGGTTTGACTAAGGTGTAGACATTTTGAAGTTAGGGCTTGTAGAGTTAGGGCGCGTAGAGTTAGAGCTTGGCTCTACATGAGGTCTGATAACTTTTTGACAGTGCAAGCCCTATGGAGTCTTGGCAACACTATACATGAAAATGTTTTTGGTGGGATTATTTTGTCAAAGTCAAGTGGCGCACTTGGTCAGTTTCTTTTTTAATTTGGATATTATTTCTTGCTTTTAGAGCTGGTTTCAGACCAACTTCAAATAATTACAGTGAACTGTAAAATGCACATGCAATAACAGATTAGAGATTCTGGGCCGGGCGGTGTTGGTACAGTAAATTCATAGAGAACCATAAATATTGAACTCTGTTGAATTTCAAAAGCAGGAACGAAGGGCGGGCGATGCATCGCAGGCCCATGCCCAGTAGTTCTGGGTAGTGTTCGATCAGAGCGGGGTGAACGGCCGGCGCGCACGCGAGCGGCCGCGGCGCGATTAGCGGCGCGGGCGGCGATCTGGGTCAGCAGGCCGCCCGCCCCGGCGCGCCGCCCGCCGCGCGCCGCCTGCAGACAACTGCACGCCACACGGAAGCCACTGACGGAGTTTTATCGAACTGACCCCTTCTGATTCTTGTAACACCCATAAGGACCATGGTGGCCGCCAACGTGCTGTAAGCCTTGTACCACACTATTTTATAAGTAGAGCTTAGAAAAGTCAGAGATGTTTGCAAAAAAGTTGATAACTGTTGATGTTTGCAAAATGAAAAGCTTAATGACACTTTCGAGTGAATCAACGCTTTTACACAATCCCGTAGATAACGATACATGCCATTTATTTAGTTCTACTATGGAAAAACCAGCATACCGTAAATCAGAGTTAAACGCCTTTAAATCTCTATTTCTAAACAATAAATATTATTTAACATTTTATTATTTTTCATACCTACCTATTTTCATTACTGAAATGAAATGTACCTGGGCAGGTACCTAATTTGTGAGTTTTTGATAATGGTTAAAGCTATTTTACCTATTAACTTAAATGAGTCTTCCCTGAAACGGGTCAAGAGCAAAGTAGAAAGTTCCGTCTGCGACATTTTCCGTGTTCGCAGCCATCCGGCACCGAACGATGTCGGGCGGCGCCGGCGGACCTGACAATGAAAGTTTGCTCGGCAACTGCACCTTATTTCTCACCTTTTTAGAATAACTCTGAGTACGTAGGTAGTTTATTTAATAATGAATGCAGGTAATTAAGAAAAGTTACCGATTTCATTACTCTCGTTCAGGGATGGCGAACTTTTCCGTATCAACGTGCCATTTTTCTAAAGAAATGTTTAATGAGGTCATAGACGTGCTAATAATTGACTTTTTTATTATCGGGGAAAAAATACTATCAACTCAAAACTCTTTATTTACTACAAAAATAGGTACATTTTGCAATGTTTCAATTATAGGTGCTTAATGAATTTTGTGACCGGTGACGTGCCCAAAATATTGTGCCGCGTGCCAATAATGGCACGCGTGCCATTGGTTAGCCATCCCTGCTCTAGTTCATTAAAAAAATAACAAATCACGTTTGAAATCAGAGGGATATATAAATTACTAGTGGCCGCCCGCGACTTCCTCCTTGTGGAACCTAGGGAACTTTTGTCCAGGATATATATTAATCCAAGTCCCAATCTGTTTACCAAGCTTTGATGCAAATCCGTCCAGCCGTTTAGGTGTGATGAGGTAACGCCCGCGACTTCTTCCGCGACATTCGGAAAATCCGTAATTTGATTAGGATAAAAAGTATTAGTGTTTTTTTTTATTCAAATCTGTTCAGCCGTTTTTGTGAAATTGAATAAGTACTTAACATCTAAAAACATCCAAACTTTCATAGTATTAGTACAAAGCAAGATTTAGTGGAGATAAGTCGAACTAAATTGTGTCAATCATATTTTTTTGCTTATTAAGGTCGACGTCAAAAATATTAATGGAGCTTTATTTGCACGAACGAAAGAACAATAAAATAAAGGAGATGAACTTTAGTATCGCTGTCTGTAATAACAGCGAGTGCCGTCTCGGCGGGAGTGTGCTCTGCTACTTTGTGTACTGTTTCAACAAAGTGTTCCCTGAAATTGAGCACATTAAACGTCTTTACGAGGGGCTGCTGCAGCGCGCTGGCCCTCGCTTTTATCGCGCAATTGTATAAAAAAGCTACTTTGATGTGCCTAATCCCCGCTATGGAAGCCCGTGAAAATGCTTCTCCCTCCCTTAGTTAGGCTTGTCACGCTCACAACCGTCCCGTCTGACTGTATTGTATGCTCCCTTCTAATGAAAACATAAAATTATGTTGTTTTATGCTCATTTTATCGGAGCTCGTATAACAGTAATTAATGTAAAAACATATTCTAGAGACACGTCGCGACGAGCCGAAGGCTCTGTGGAGAAAGATCAAAAGAAAACATAATTTCAGGGAAAGAATTACAGCTTGTCGCTCTTTTGTAGACATAATATCTTATTTTATGTTTTCAAACGGTAGCTAGTTTATTCATTTTTTACGGATCTTCGATCGATTTTCGTATTTTATAATGAAAAGTTGATTGGTTCATCAAATTATACAGGGTTATTTGTAAAACACCAACAACCTCGCAGGGGTAGATCACTAATATTATAAACAACAACATTTTGTTGTACGACTTTTCCGAAAACAGACAAATAAATCGACTTTTTAATTTTCATACAAAACTCGATCAGCTGTTCGGGACATTTGTATGGACAGTCGACTATTTTTTGTGTTTTTTCGGAATAGTCGTAGGACAAATGTTGTTCTTTATGATGTTAATAATCTACTCCTGCAAGGTTGTTGGTGTTTTACAAATAACCCTGTATAAATGCGGGTTTGAGTTGTAGGTACTTACTGGATTTGACCTCCTTTTAGACCGGGCGGCCACCGCATGGTTACCTACCCCATCGAGTTACTGAAAATTACCACCTTCCACGAAAAGTAGACCTTAAATAGGTAAGAAAAATGTTGGTCTGCCGGGGCTCAACCTGGAGGAACCTTGGCGGTGCAAAGCTGTGCTACCTACTTTTGACCATCATTTTACCTCATGTGGTTACTGAACAAAACCTTTTCGTTGCTTTTAGTCTCTATTAGTAGAGTCAAAATAATTATGTCTGCCGAGCGAATTCTTGGAGGGTTCCGCAGTCCAACCATTTTTAGGGGCCGCATGGGGGTGCTATGTTACCTCATCGAGTTACTGAATGAAACCAAGTTCTCCTGGTAGCTAAAATGGTCCCCTTTAAATATTAATTGGTCTGCCAGTTCGCAACTTGGCAGTTTTTGCAGTCCAACCAAATAACTACATAGCATAAAACAAAATAGCTTCCCGCTGTTTGTCCTTATGTATGCTTAGATCTTTAAAACTACGCAACGGATTTTAATGCGGTTTTTTTTAATAGATAGAGTAATTCAAGAGAAAGATTTATATGTATAATACTTGCATAATATAGCAGAGAAACACTGATTAATTTTAAAGGTTTCTAATGTGTGTCGTAAATAAACACTTTTTTTTCGCTTACATTGCAAACGCTGGCTGAATCCTACAAGATAGATCAAAAAATGTACTACAGTATTATTTACCTTAAAAAGGTCCACATAAAACTTCTTGGTGGTATATGTCTATCTCTTAGGGATAACCCACAATAACCAGTTTTATCCTTTCTTTTTATGAGAAATAATGACTTATTTACGAAGCGATTTTAAGCAATACAGCATTAATCCTTATCCAATTAAGTACCTTAAATACATTGTGCATGAATGTGATATAGATTAATATGGCCTTAGTATCAGCATTGTACCCCTGCAAAGCCGGGGCGAGTCGCTAGTTTAATATAGTTTGAAAATTAAATGTTCTGTCTATAGACGAAATTTTATTTTTGATTTATTTGGTTGCTTTCTGTTTACCTATTATTTTCAAACTGAAATATTAAATACAATTAGTTTATTATATGCGAAAAACTATTCATTATGTACTTACTACTTACCGTAAAATGGGGGTACTTTGACATTACGTGGTTACATTCATAACTATGAATTAAAAAAAACTCTTATTTCTTGGTTTCTGAACATATCCGAACAGTTTTTTATGGCGTTTGCAGCACTGATACTGCGAAAAGCAAATGGCGCCCATACCATTAAATGTGTTTTTGTTAAAACATTTTTTTAGCAGTGCACAGGTGAAAAGCTATTTTCAAGGCAAGAAAAACTCTTACAGAGCAACGCCCAGTACAGTTTTTTTACCCCCAGTAGAAGTTGCATGTTGGCGGTACCCATGTGATATCAAGTATGCGTAGCTCCGCATACTTTGAATATTGCTCCGTCAGGAGTGTATTTCATGACTGCGAGATGACTGCGACAGACAAAACTGCGCATAACACGATCGCGACAGTTTATTACTGCCGCTAACGTGATTGCGATAGAAGACTTCTGCGCATATTCTCATAGCGACTGATATCCACTGCGGCGCACCCTACTCCGATATAACGCTACTGCGACGTCTGCGACAAGTCGTTAATGCAAAACGGCTCGACTCTGCGACAAACATTTTATCCTATGGAAAGCTGTGGTTTAGTTGGCAAATTAATTTTTTGTTAAATTTTTTGGAATGTGCTCATCAAGGCCTTTCATTTGATACCCATATTATTATTTTTTTAGTTTTTAGTGTTCCGTGCCCAAAGGGTAAAAACGGGACCCTATTACTAAGACTCCGCTGTCTGTCTGTCTGTCTGTCTGTCACCAGGCTGTATCTCATGAACCGTGATAGCTAGTATAATATCTAATATTTTTTTTAAGTTTTTTTGTAATGTGCTCGCTCATCAAGGCTTTTTATTGGACACGCATATTTGTGTTTCATTGAAAAGTTTGCTCCAATTTTGAATTATACGTGTGTAATGAGTTTAAATAAAAACATTTACGGTCAAACGCCGGCAATATTTATATCATCATCATCATATCAGCCGCATGACACCCACTGCTGGGTATAGGCCTCCCCCAAGGATCTCCACGACGATCGGTCCTGCGCTGCCCGCATCCAGTGGCTTCCCGCGACCTTTACCAGATCGTCTGTCCACCTTAATGGGGGGCCTACAAGAACCTTTCCGCCCCAACGACCATCGGTTCTTCTCGCTATGTGTCCAGCCCACTGCCACTTTAACTGAGCAATCCTCCGAGCGATGTCGGCTACTTTAGTTTGCCTGCGGATCTCCTCATTTCTGATTCAATCACGCAGGGAAACGCCGAGCATGGCTCTTTCCATTGCACGCTGGGTGACCTTGAGCCTCCTTATGGGACCAATAGTTAGCGACCACGTTTCGCTGCTGTAAGTCATCACTAGCAACACGCACTGTTCATAGACTTTTGTCTTGAGACACTGAGGTAAATCGGACACGAAGATTTTTCGGAGCTTCCCGAATGCTGCCCATCCGAGTTGGATTCGACGAGAGATCTCTTTCTTGAAGTTGGACTTACCCAACTAGACTGCCTGTCCTAGGTATACATAATGGTCAACAACTTCAAGTGTAGTGTTCCCAACATGAACTGGAGCGGGCACGACATAGGCATTAGACATGATTTTCGTCTTATCCATGTTCATCCTAAGACCCACTCTTTGGGAAGCACTTCGGAGATCTTCGAGCATTGTGTTCAGGTCTTCCAAGGTCTCAGCCATAAGACTTATATCATCGGCAAAACGAAGGTGTGTTAGGTACTGGCCATTAATGTTGATGCCGAGTCCTTTCCAGTCTAAGAGTTTAAAGATGTCCTCCAACGCGGCTGTAAACAGTTTCGGAGAAATAACATCTCCCTCTCTCACACCACGCTGCAGTTGGATTGGATTTGTGCTCTGGTTCTGTACTCGGACCGACATGGTGGCATTTTTGTATAAATACCTCAACACCTCAATATATCTGTAGTCCACTTGGCACCTTTGAGAGACTGCAGCACCGCCCAGGTTTCAATCGAATCAAATCATAATCCACGAACGCCAAGCAAAGTGGCAGATTATACTCCTCGGTCTTCTGTATAACGTATGGATGTGGTCTATGGTGCTCAAGCCTTTTCGGAACCCGGCTTGTTTGGAACCCGGGGGCTAATTTAATTGTCTAATTTTAAAAATCTATCGCAATCGCTTTCGTTTGACAGATGGATGTGACACATTGCTGCATTTCTTTGCTAAGTTTTTTTTTTGTGCCAAAAAGAAACTTCAATGGATTACATCCTGAAAGCGATTGCGATAGATTTTGAAGTTAGACAACAGAAAGGCTGGCTTGTAATATTTTTATGAAAAACCATTATTATACGTTAGTAATGGATTCTCATACAAAAATTGCCGGAGCGGTTTAGGTCTGTCCAGTCCGATTTAGCACCAAGAAAGTTGTCAAAATAATGTTCGAATTTCCAAGCATGTTTGAGAAAATAAATATACTTCATGAATCAATACAAAGAAACAAGCAAGCAAGTAAAATATCGTCTGTAGACTGAAAATGTATCATTAAAATTATAATAAATTTAGTTGGACTGCAAAAACTGCCAGGTTGCGAACTGGAAAATCAATTAATATTTAAAGGGCATAATTTTAGCTACTAGGAGAACTTACAAACTATATTAAACTAGCGACTCGCTCCGGCTTCGCATGGGTGCAGTGCTGATACTAAGGCCATAATAATCTACATCACATGCATGCAAAATATATTTAAGGTACTTAATTGGATAAGGTAAGGATTAATGCTGTATTGCTTAAAATCGCTTCGCCTGGCTGGACCGATTTCACTAATTCTTTTTTTTGTTGTGTTTAATATTATCAGGAAATGGTTGTTATGAATGAATAAAATTAAGAAAATTGCACGGAAAATTAGAAAATTTAAGAATACTTAACCACCATATAAAATTATTTTGGACATAAAAACTTTAAAAAATTTAAGAATAAGAATAATTATTTTGGACAAAATAAACTTTTTAAATATGACGTTTGACATAGAATTAAAAGAATGCGTGCTGCAAATATCGTCAAAGAGGGTGTAATAAAACAAACAGATGCTTCGGTCGGAGTTATTTTATTGAGGAAATAAATGTAATATTAGTACATTATGATACAAGTTAGCTTTGGTTGCTTATTGCACACAAGGCTGTCGTCAGTTGCAGCCCGAGCCGCAGGCGAGGGCGTAACTCAGCCGAGTGTGCAATAAGTAAGAGCTCACGAGTTTCATACGACGTTTTTCAACACATTTGCGAGGAAAAAACAAAGTAATTTACCACACAACAACAAATACGACAAAAACAAAATGATAATCATGATGAGAAAAGGCGAGCAGGTTTTTTTTTGTTTTTTTCACACGCCCAATGCAAGAATATTTTGCGAACAAAGGGGTTAGTGAGCATACAGCCTACTACAAAAATATAAATTTAAGTGGTAAAATGGTAATATTTTAATATTTTTTAACAAAATATTGTAAATTAGGAATAATTTGATAATAATAAATATTTGTTTGACTTAATTAAGGACCTACACATTTATTTATTCCAAAAATGCAAATGAATTTTCAGCGGCATAAAACCTCTTTGTTGTTACTAAAAAAATAACTGTATTACCCGGTTGAATTGAAAATGCTCTGTTTACTCGCATAGAACTTGCAGTAAGGTACCTATTTCACTTTGTAGGGCTAATTCTATAGCCAACTAGTGTTTTATATATTATTGCACGCGTTTGTTATAGTTCGGTTTATGGCCCTAAAAGCGATGTATTAGGGCTCACTTTACGAGCAAGTGTGTTGAAAAATTAATTTATTATTTCTTACAAAAAGGATCTTTTTTTTACATTAAATGGGCTTACTCTTGGCCACATTCGAGAACCATAAGGCTAAGAAGAGCTTGCATGGAATGTCAACCAAATAGGGGTGAAACCCCGCCGTGCGTCTGGATGTCCGATGGTAGAACGGGGATGGCGGAATGAGCTCATGCAGCTCAAGAGCACACTCTCCGAAATATAGTCTGTAGAACACCGCCAGACAAGTCACTTCACGGCGGTGGGAAAGACTGTGAAGCTTGGTTTTTAATAGCGCACTATCCCCTATGAGTTTTCTGGCTCTGCGTTCAACCGAGTCGAGTGCGGCTAGCTGGTACTTTGCAGACCCATCCCACAGGTAGCATCAATATTCCATGCACGACCGGACTTGCGCTTTGTAAAGAGTTAGAAGCTGTCCCGGCGTGAAATATCGCTTAACCTTGTTCAAGATGCCTAGTTTTTTGGCCGCAGTTTGAGCCTTCGACTCGATTGTGTCACCAAAGTTGAGATCGGAAGTCATCTTTATGCCAAGGAGATCGAGATTGTCGGTGACAGGTATAGTTACACCTCGGAAAGTAGGAGTCAAGTTCAGAGTACTCTTCTTTGCAGTGAATAGACATGCCTGCGTTTTGGTGGCGTTAAAAGTGACTAAATTGTTGTCGCCCCATTGGGAGACAAGACTCAAAGTCGTATTCGTCCGCTCCACCATGGCCTGTCTCAAGGAACCAATTTCTTCCTTGCTGGCCTTTGCATTGGACAAATACCTCTCCGCAACCATGCTGTCGACTGCATACCCAACAATTCCGGGCATGAGCAGATCGTTGATGTGCAGCAAAAAAAGCGTTGCGGAAAGAACGGATCCTTGAGGAACTCCAGCTTCTATAGCCATGAGGTCAGAGGAGCAGCCGTCAATAGCCACTCTTATCGACCGTTCGCTCAAGAAATCCGAAATCCAACTGCAAAAGTCAGCAGGTAAACCATACGCTGGAAGCTTGCTCAGCAAACTAGCGTGCCAGACCCGGTCAAAGGCTTTCGAAATATCAAGCGACACTGCAAGTGCTTCGCCATGATTTTCGATTGCTTCACCCCAGATCTAAGAAAACTTAATTTCTTAGTCTCATCACGGTTAGTTCAGAGCCACCACACCTAATATTAAATTGGTAAGTTTGGATAGACTAACATACACGTTACTAACATAACAAGTGATATATACTAGGTTATAAAGCTGTTGGGTTATAAAGTAAACGGGAACGGGACGGGAAAGGGAAAGGGGAACGGTAACGGAAACGGGACCTATAATATCTCTGAACCCAACTTTTCATTAATTATACCAACTCGAATTCAATATTCATAACTAAGACAGGACAACGTCTGTCGGGTCAGCTAGTTTCTCATAAAAAGAAAGGATGAAACTGGATATTGTGGGCTATCCCTAAGAGATAGACATATACCACCAAGAAGTTTTATGTGGACCTTTTTAAGGTAAATAATACTGTAGTACATTTTTTGATCTATCTCGTAGGATTCAGCCAGCGTTTGCAATGTAAGCGAAAAAAAAGTGTTTATTTACGACACACATTAGAAACCTTTAAAATTATCAGTGTTTCTCTGCTATATTATGCAAGTATTATACATATAAATCTTTCTCTTGAATCACTCTATCTATTAAAAAAAAACGCATTAAAATCCGTTGCGTAGTTTTAAAGATCTAAGCATACATAAGGACAAACAGCGGGAAGCTATTTACCAAGTTATTTGGTTGGACTGCAAAAACTGCCAAGTTGCGAACTGGCAGACCAATTAATATTTAAAGGGGACCATTTTAGCTACCAGGAGAACTTGGTTTCATTCAGTAACTCGATGAGGTAAAATAGCACCCCCATGCGGCCCCTAAAAATGGTTGGACTGCGGAACCCTCCAAGAATTCGCTCGGCAGACATAATTATTTTGACTCTACTAATAGAGACTAAAAGCAACGAAAAGGTTTTGTTCAGTAACCACATGAGGTAAAATGATGGTCAAAAGTAGGTAGCACAGCTTTGCACCGCCAAGGTTCCTCCAGGTTGAGCCCCGGCAGACCAACATTTTTCTTACCTATTTAAGGTCTACTTTTCGTGGAAGGTGGTAATTTTCAGTAACTCGATGGGGTAGGTAACCATGCGGTGGCCGCCCGGTCTATTTATGTATGTCTCTGTTTTGTTAGCCATTAAATATCCCGAATAAGCCTAGCTTATTTAAAAGTTCAATGCCGATAGGGTTGTTTGACCTTTTCGCGTAATAAATTCGCGTAACACCTCTTCAAGTCTCAACGGTAGCTTTTCGTTTCATACTAAGTCAGGAACTACCTTATTCTCGTAAACCAACTCTACTAAATAATGCAAAGGATCCCCGAGACATGATCGCTGACTGATATGACGGTCGGGTCGGGCGGGGCCTCTCAATACTGGGAGAAAGCGTTGCTGCTCAGAATTGGTTTGAGCTAAATCGTGCCACATTCGAGGCAAGCGTGTTACGTTACGGCATTGTCTGACTGACCTGTAACTAGGGTTGCCAAAGGCAAGTACTTATGTTGGGAAATAGTGTCCAGGGTCTGATGATGGAGCCGGAAGAAAGCCACAGGAACTCTGTAATAAATTCATGCAACCCCATCGAGTTTGGGCTCGTTTGAATTGTCTTGACGAGTGCTCTGTTGGGAAATAGTGTCCAGGGTCTGATGATGGAGTCGGAAAAAGGCCTCAGGAACTACTATAATAATACCATCCAACCCCATCGAGTTTGTGGGCTCGTTTTATTTGTCTTGACAAGTACTCCGATAGGAGATGGTGAATTTATAGTTTTAGCACGTTGAATAAAAAAGAAAAAAAAAATAATTAAACGAAAAAACTTTTTTATTTCATTATTAAACGAAAATAGTAGATGGCGAAAAAGTTTAAAATTATTCAGTCGCACTAAAAGTACGGTAGGTACCTAAGTGCAGCAAATTCTACAATTTCATTATTGTCAGAACAGCTTCTGTAAAGCTGAACATCATTCTGTGGCCTAGGGCTGCAGCAAAGTTTTCCAATTACGTCCCAGCTGCTCCTAATATAAATTGTTATGAAAACGACAACTTATTGTGGAGGCGGGCAAACTGGCTGCGGCCGCGTGCAACGCACTCGGTAGAGAGATACAGAGTTGAGTCCAAAAAGACCTCTGTCGTCCAAAAAATCAACTTTTCATACAGCAGTCCAAAAATCTACTTTTTATACAAAACTCGATTTTTGTCTGTTTTCGTAAAAGTCGTAGAACAAATGTTGTTGTTTATGATGATGGTAATCTACTCCTGCGAGGTTGTTGATGTTTTACAAATATTTGTTTTTAAAAAACCTAATATTGCAAAGCATATCGTTAGAATTCCTTAATATTGAATGTCATATTGTCATTAAGCATAAAATTGTATAATGCATTACTATGTTAGTTTTCTAAAAATGTAAATCAAAATAAAATAAACTAATTTACTTTTACTCTCGACTCTCTATGGAAATAATACGGCAGTTGTCGAACAATAAAGTCTCTGAAGTTTTCATTATAAAAAGCAATATTTCTTGAGATATGGCGGTCAAGAGGCGGGAAGATTAATGTGCTCGTCGACGGCGCATCAATCAAATGAAAATCATAGCCGTCAGGGCCAGCTCCATATTGTTAAATATTATGTTATAGATTAGTGTCTCGAGAGCGCGTGTCGAGGCCCAACAGTGTCGCCAAAGTGTTGGGGATCGCTACGGCGCTATTAAATGTTTTTTTATTGAGCAACTAATTCTCACTGGCGTTTGTGATCCCGTGTCCGATCCGAGTACACGGCTGCCGCGCGCCGGCCGGCGTGGTGTGCGGCGCGCGGCGGGCGGGGGCGGGCCGGGGTTAGTGGATGTCATCTATTAGCTCAGGTCGTTCAAGTGAACGATCGAAATGGTTTTTCAGCGCTCGTGCTTTAATCTAATCGATTTGTCCTGAACGGCACACGTAGCGTTGGCGATATCGCCGTCTGTAACTATAGGCTACGAACCCTGCTGCATCATACTGTTCCATCACAACATACCAATTGAGGAGCGGAGCATGAGATGGCAAAATAACACATTTGAACGTAAACTATTAATTCAGGTTATACGCACTAATTACTTATTTTTTACTTATGTGCATACTGTACTGTAGCATTGTATTAAGTCGGAATAAAAATAGATTACCAAGTGAATCGTAAGCAATCTTCGATAAAGGGTTGACGCCGTGTGGAGTCACTGATGCGTATTATCCTATGTCTTAGGCGGGCGGTTGTTGGCGTGAAAGGTGCGATGGGCGCGGGCGGCGCGGTAGGGCGGCAGAGGCAGGGCGGGCGGTGGTAGGGCGGCGGGCGAGGGCGGCAGTGCGCGGCGCGCGCGGCTGCCGACGACACGCCCGCATGCTCCGCGCCGCGCCGGGAGCGCCACGTGCCGCCGCCCGCGCCCCCGCCCCGCCCCGCGCCGCGCCGACACGCGCGTGCCGGTAACTCGCTCCGATCAGCCGAAATAGATTTACGAGCGGCGGACGCCGACGCTGCACCCGCGTTGCATGCGCGCCAGCGTACGATGCTCCACGGAACCCCACACCCGTACGCTCCCTGCTGATTACACTACTCGTCGCACAACTCTCTAATAGGTAAACCACAGTAGAAGCACTGGCTCTTAAACTTAAAACTTCCGGAACTAATTAAAATCTTGTTTTCCAAAATGTAATATCACGGTTCATCTGAACGAGTTTTAAACATTCGTGTTGAATCCCAAAAGTAAAAAAAACTTTGCCATCGCCGACCGGGATTTAAAAAGCACTATACTTAATAATAAAAACAAATAAACAACATCCGCATACCCGCCGTTTCCATCTGACTCATTCATAGAGTAGGTAGGTACATACGCAAGATGCGTGTCGATGATCAGAACACACATTATTGTCGGCAGTCTGGAAAAATTATTACCTTCTGTTCTCTGCATTTGTGCTGGAATTTTTGGCATCGCGTAGTAAGTCATAAATCACGGCACCTAAAGTGAATCATTGTTAGTGGAATCGATTTGCCGTAGAGCTGTGCGAGCCAGTGAACAGTGCCCGGTGCTGACAGAGTGTCGGCCGCCGAAGACTCGACGCCGCCGCCGGCCACCGCTGCAGCTCAGCTCGCAGATGCAACACAAATAACATGAAAACCTTATTTAAAAATATTCAATTCGAAACAGTTTCGAGCCTCTTAGTAGTGTAGATAAAAAACGCATTATACACCGTTCGGCGGCTCGTCGAATAACCGGCACACTCGTAAAACAGTAAGACGGCGTCTCAATTTACGTGAAAGTGGCTGCGAGGAAGGGTGCGGGTAATCCCGACCTACGTAAAGAAAATAAGTGCTATTACAAGCGACCGCGATAATGGAGTTTTGCACGAACGAAGCGGCGCGCGAGGGCCCCGCAGCCCGCAGGCGACGAGATGACGAACTTATTCACACGCGGATTTTTAAAGGAAAATACCTATAGAGCCTCCTAACGTAGGTAATTGAATTTGTTGCACAGAAAACACAGAGTAATAATTAAATTGTATAAAATCATCAACGCAAACCTATCTTCATTAACAACTCAAATGACTGAAATCTAATCTCTAAATAAGATATCAGAAAATAATCGAAAGATTGAATTGGTTAAAGCAAGAAGTCCTCAAGTTTGATTCGTAATTTCCTATAAAATTATCTGAAAATAGCAAAAAGTTTTTGTGAAAAATTTATTAAGATCACCTCTCAAAGCCCCTAAAAAGCAAGTAAATATATTTTTAATAATATTAGTAAGTATTAGCAGTAATAAATAATCAATCAGATTAAGCTATCACGATGAATAATAACTTTGCGAATAATTCTCGGTAAAAGTTGTCGGAGCTCGGAGAAGTTCCGCTGCGTGGATTACAAAGTTGTCGCGGTGTTCCGGTCGCTCCCACGGGAATCCAATAACCTTGATATAATGTGAGCGAACCAATATATTTTTTCTCTACAAGACCTGATGTGATCGATCATCGTGGCTTTCACAGAATGCTAAGTAAGCTAATATTTTTATTATTTTAAGGACTTGACTCGGTTATTTTATTTTGTTTTACTAATATTAGATAGGTACTAATGGCTCCGTGAGCTGTAGACCTCGCGTTAAAAAATAGCTCAAATTATATGTTTTTCAATAGCAAATAACACAGAATAGATATTAGTTTTTTCAACTAATACTTAAGTATATTCTGTCACAAAGTCACAACCTTATTTATTTTCAAATTTCGAATTTAGGCCAGAAATGTTTTGATTGATGAACTTTTGAGACTTCTAAAAATAAAAATCTAAATTAGCTTTACACCACCGCTAACAAAACGTTTGTTTACGTTTTTGATCATTTTTCGAAACGGCTAAAATGTGTTTTTTTTAAATATCTGCGCCATTTCGGAAAATTTCGAAAAACTGGTTCGACTGGAAATTTCTATATAATTATCGAACCTGTTCACAAAATTTCACGAGAATCGGTTGAGAAATGTGACCTGTAGACGAGATCAAACGGACATCTGGAAGGACAGCCGGAAGGAACGACATACCAAAGAATGTTTGCCCAAGCTGAAGCAGAGACGCTTCGCTCGCACTCGGTCAATAAGTAGGTACTGTACTTATGTTTTTTCTTTTTCTTAAAATCTCGTTAAGTACCTAGGTATTTAATTCTTCAATGATCGAGCGGCCGGCCGGCCGGACAACAATAGTAAATCTATATTTCGATTTTTGTCTCATTTTTCGGGCGATAAAGTGTTAAACATTTGGCATACTTAATGTATGAAGGTAATCTTAAGGCTGTATATTTGCATTTCAACAAAATTAGTGTTTTTCCAATGAAGTTATCTAAAGAATGAAAGCATTATTATTGATGTAAACTTTAGTTTTAGGAAGCAAAATTCTTAAATTAGTGCTGTATAGAGAGAAAAACATAATAAATTGTCAGGTATTTTAAAACGAAGACAATCGGTTCAAGTGCAATTTCAAATTTGCTTGTCAGAGGTATTTTTCAAAAACGTTTCAGCTGTAACAAATAAGAATACGACTCATATTTATTTTTCACTTATTGTTTGTATTGTCAAGGAGTTCCCTATAGAGAGAAAATTTAAAAAAATGCTTTTTATCACAGAGAAATAATATATTAAAAAATGCTCAAATTGGTACATTTTGACATGTTTTTTTACTGGTATTTACAGAATCTAAAGTAATTTTTAATTTTTCTTAGGAATAATGAGGTATTTGTCTAATGTATTGCGTATTTTGTATATACTTATATCTATTTAATAATTTAATAGGAATTTTCAAAGTTCGCCCTCATTACGGCTCGCGCAGAGTTGTTTTGATCATTTGTATTGAAAATTTAAAAATGGAACGTGATGCGAGTCTACAGCCTTAACCTATATTTTAATTTTCAATAGATACCACTCAAAATGTATGTACCCGTAATAGGCTCCCATGAACTCGTCGCCTCAACCTCGGCTCACCGGCGGCGGCGGCGAACACGACAAGCCCTACAAAACAGTCAAAAGCTTTGTATTGAGTCTCTTATTATAATGATTGATGGTGACTGTGGTTTGAATTAATGCGAAATGGCAGCGAACCCTGGCTAAGTAGCCCTTTATGTGGCCCGCCGACGACGCCGACACCCCGGTACGCCCCTCGCTCCCCCGACTCGCTCACGAGATCCCGAGCTCCGACTTTGTGGCAAAGTACATTAAGAAAACGTCCGCATTCTACGTAGCTTCTACCCACCTCATACAATATTATAACTGCCTGCAGAGTCAACATAAAAAAATTTTTGTAAACGAGGAGTGAAATCGAATTTGATGATGGCTCGATTTGCATTGAAATTACTTCCGAGCGTCACGGATATGACAAGGGTTCACTTTCAATAAGCTTTCGATATAAAAAATCCGCCTAAAGCCCGGTCGCGGCCGTGACGGGCGGCCTGTTCCTGTTAATGAAAACATCAGGAGCGTCATACACAGATTTGCGATTTTTTAGAGACTGTGTACGCCACTCGACGCTGCTCAGTAAACAACTCTATCGTCAAGGTAAACAAATTAATTTATTCTTGAATTACGAACTGTCTGTAGTTAGTTTAATTGATAGCAAGCTTGCGCGTCGACTTGAGAATCGAATTCCATGGTCGGTTTTCAAATGTAGCCGAACTGGAGCCGGGAGACAGCGCGTCCTATCTGATGTAGATTAATAGGAAGCACTCCGGTTGGTCTTGGATCTATTTTCGCGCGAATATAATGAAATCTAGTTAAAACACGCGCTAAGTCACGACCGGCAACAGACGAGCGAGAGGCTAGATAATCATGAAGGTGATAAATCATAAGGTATTTACTTTACACCGGGAGTTATGTGATGGTTAAAATACATGGCAGGTTCTATAGTGGAACAAAATCAAATGTCCAATCAAGTCCGCTCATAAGAGAGTTCGACTACATTGGTATTTCAGTTTCTTGTTCTATACCTTACAGATGCCGGCATATAAATTGGCAAGAGAAAGATGAGACAAAAGATGCGCAGTAGCCACAAATACTAAAATTTGTGTCTACTTTTTATCTTGCCAATATAAATGCCGGGCAGTATACCTAGCTACTCTCTCACCGGTACGGTAATTTTTATTTGGACTCTACCGAGCCCAATTCTACTTATATACGTACCAATTCTACCGAATTGGTACGTATTGGTAGTATGGTGATTCCATGTTTTTTGGGATCGTCTCCTTCTTGTCGTTTTTTTACAAATTATTGAAAATCTACTGGATTTGCGGGTCAGGTAGGTTAATGTTAATTTCTTTCCTTACTCCTCATATCTCGTTTTATAGACTGATGATGATGACAGACAAATTTTTCGTTAGTTTAGATTTACAGGCAGAGTTATTTGTAAAACACCAACAACCTCGCAGGAGTAGATTACTATCATCATAAACAACAACATTTCGCACATCTGTTCTTTAAAGTCTTATATGTCATTTTCTTAATTTTACAGTAGAGCACATTAAAGTTTTTTTGAAGTGAAAACTTCTTTAGCGGCGTTGTAAAATGTTAAACTCGCGTCGTCAGGATCACGTAACCCTGATCGAGAATTCGTAAGACGGATGTGACGGATGGAGAGTAGACAGCCGGCGGCGAAAGTATCCCCCTCTTTCTACGGGGCGCGGTGAAAATGGCGGTGCGTCATTTCAAGACGTAAACACTAGTGTCTAAAACTCTATATTTTCTGTCAAGCTATGGATAAGACTTTCGTACAATACTGTTCTGGGGCCCTATTTTTGAATCGCTCGGCTGGCGTCGAGCGCTCGTTTCCACTGATTTTCGTTCGACAAATCAACTCAAATGTATGAGATTGAGTCAAATGTCGAACGAAAATCAGTAGAAAAGAGCGCTCGACGCCAGCCGAGCGATTCAAAAATAGGGCCCCTGTATTCGTAAATTCAAATGCAGAGTAAATTCGTCGTGCAAAATTATTCCCTAACCATTCCAAAATATCAAAAATGCACAACGTTAATATGCAAGTTTTCACTTCGGCCAGCACTCCCGGAGTGCAACCCGATTTTTTTTTGTTATAACTGTGTTTGTTGCACTAATGCTATAATGACAGTGGCGCCGTCTACCGCACAGTTGTTAAATTAAAAAAAACTATATTTAAGCACTCAATAGATTCGTATAAAAACCGACTTCAAAAAACCTGATAAAAACAAAATTAGCTTCAAAATTAAATACCTCTAAAAAGCAAGAAACAATTTTCAAATCATTAGATAGAAATTTTCTAAGAGCCCCACCCGACTTCATTAGACGTGTTTTATAACAATGATATGCGTACCTATCTAATGATTTGAAAATTATTTCTTGCTTTTTAGTGTATTTAATTTTAAAGCTAATTTTGTTTTTTTCAGGTTTTTTGAAGTTGTATTTTTTTTGTTTTTAAACATTTTTTCTTTTTTTCTTTTTAGTGTAAGTACCTTCTGTATTAGGTAGTTTTACCTATTTTTGGGTATGTATATTATGTAAATGTAAGCGATGATGTTATGTTTTTTTTATTTCACACTTTTCCGTGGTATAATACCACTAAAAACTCAATTTCCACTGTTCATGCTGTTTGTGGTTAAGGAGTTCCGTTGTTCCTTCGTAGTTCAAGTCTAGTCCAAAACGTCTTTGACCATAGTTAGAAACCTAATTTGTTTAAGATTGTCATAATATTGTCAGTATTTCAATCACTATACATTTTCTATTTGATTTTGAGGAGTTCCCTTGTGTGTCTTTAAAATCCAAGGTACAATAACAATGAAATCAAAATGGTATCATCACTAAAGTATCCTCTTTTAAACAAAAAAATAATCATTTAAATCGGTACATAAACAAATAAGATATGGTCGATCATCCGTATAAGTTCATAAAATGGTAACGATAACGACAGTATTTTCAGGTTTTCCTGAAAAATACTGAACCGATTTCAAAATTTCATAAAATGGGACCAACTTGGGAACAAACCTGATCTAATAACGTTTGAATTATTTCAATTGGTTCAGCCGTCTTCGAGTAATCGGTGGACATACATAAAAAAAAACCGGCCAAGTGCGTGTCGGGCCACGCGCAGTAGGGTTCCGTAGGTACGTTATACCATACCATATTTAATACCGCTATCATTTTTCGTCTGAAAAAATAACTTTGTTTTTCACAGTGTTTGTATGAATGACAAAGTTATATTTGCGGTTTTGGAAAATGTACTATATCTCGAAAGCTAATTACTGTATCTCGTTCAAAACAATTTTCGTTGAAAGTGTTTATTAAGATCTATAGTTTATATTTTTTTTAGATTTTTCACCCTCTTACTTTAAAAGTTAAAGGGGGGGGGACACACATTTTACCACTTTGGCGGCATATATTTTTCAAACGGTTGACTTTAAAAAAAAATAGTCTTAGGAACCTCAATGTCATTTTTAAAGACCTATCTATAGACACCCCACAAGTAGTGGTTTGATGAAAAAAAATATTTTCAGTTTCAGTTCCATGTATGGGGAGCCCCCCCTTAATCTTTTATTTTTTTTATTTTTGTATAAAAATCGTAAAGCGGTTCACAGAATACACCTGCCTACTAAGTTTCAACTATGTAGTCCTAATACTTTTAGAATAAAGTGGCTGTGACATACGGACGGACAGACAGACAGACAGACAGACATGACGAATCTATAAGGGTTCCGTTTTTTGCCATTTTGGCTACGGAACCCTAAAAACATACATACAGCCGAACAGAGAGCCTCCTCCTTTTTGGAAGTCGGTTAAAAAGGAAAGTTGTGGCATTGTTAACTCAATTTTAGTTTTTTTTTGACATTTATGACTTTAAAGAACTAGATGTGCGATTTGTTCTACGACTTTTCCGAAAACAGACAAATAAAATTTGACTCTCCATACAAATGTCGGAACAGCTGATCGAGTTTTGTATGAAAAGTAGAAATATTTGTCTGTTTTTGGAAAAGTCGTAGATCAAATGTTGTTCTATATGATGTTACTAATCTACTCTTGCGAAGTTTTTGGAGTTTTACAAATAACCCTGTCCTGTATATATATAACAAGGTAACCATTCAACAAAATCATAAAAAAACTATAAGAAAAATAAGATACTTAATTATAAATACTTTTACGAGTATAAATATAAGATCGAAATATCGTAATATTTAGCTAATTAACTTGAAAATTACCACAATACCTTTGTCTGTTCTAATCTGATACAGGTGGAACAGAAAAGTTCGTTCTTCTACCTATTCAAGACCTATTCATATAAATATAAGTACGTGAGTGTGTATCTATAACGGCGTAATAAATAACTATGTCACAAAGGCAAACGGTAACCTTTTCGTGATTTAAATGTGCCACGGGCGACAGTAGGTAGTGCTCTTCTTGTGTTTTATGGATCCACGCTTCCTGAAAAAAAAAACTTCCTGTACCTACAGGGATACAAGGTCGAAGTTGTGACAACAAACCGTCGAGTTTTTCCGTGGATTTTTCATCACCCTTAATTTATAATGAAAACGGGTCACTTTTTAGGGTTCCGTAGCCTAAATGGCAAAAAACGGATCCCTTATAGATTCGTCATGTCTGTCTGTCTGTCTGTCCGTCTGTCCGTCCGTATGTCACAGCCACTTTATTCCGAAAGTATTAATATTACACAATTGAAACTTGGTAGGTAGATGTATTCTGTTAACCGCTTAACAATTTTAACACAAAAAAAATTAAAGATGAGGGGGGCTCCCTAGACATGGAACTGGAACTGAAAAAAAAATCGGTTGGCACTCCGGGAGTGCCGGCAGAAGTGAAAACTTGAATATTAACGTTGTACATTTTTGATATTTTGAAATTAGCGGAAATGGATTATAATTATTTCTTTCCTATTTCTATACAGTCACCCAATTCTATCAGTTTGTAATTAGAGAAAAATTCTAAAGCTTTCGCGCCAGTGGCCTTTTTAGGGTTCCGTAGCCTAAATGGCAAAAAACGGAACCCTTATAGATTCGTCATGTCTGTCTGTCTGTCTGTCTGTCTGTCTGTCCGTATGTCACAGCCACTTTATTCCGAAAGTATTAAGACTACACAGTTGAAACTTGGTAGGTAGATGTATTCTGTTAACCGCTTAACGAATTTAATACAAAAATAAGAAAAATAAAAGATTAAGGGGGGGCTTCCCATACATGGAACTGAAACTGAAAAAAATTTTTTTCTTCAAACCAACACGTCTTGGGTGTCTATAGAGAGGTCTTTAAAAATGACATTGAGGTTTCTAAGACAACTTTTTCTCAAAGCCAACCGTTTGAAAGATATTCACCGCCAATGTGGTAAAATGTGTGTCCCCCCCCCTTTAACTTTTGAAATAAGAGAGTGAAAAATCTAAAAAAAATATATGCAGTAGATCTTAATAAACACTTTCAACCAAAATTAGTTTGAACGAGATATAGTAATTGGTTTTTGAGATATAGCACATTTTCCAAAACCGCAAATATAACTTTGTCATTCATACCAACACTGTGAAAAACAAAGTTATTTTTGCAAACGAAAAATGATAGGTGGTATTAAATATGGTATGGTATAAGGTAACTACGGAACCCTATGGCGCGTGGCCCGACACGCACTTGGCCAGTTTTTTTAATTTCTACATGCACGCATTCTACGATTTAAACTTATGGTCACAGAGTATAAATAAGTCTATGATTTCACCGAAGAGATCGCTGCTATTAGTTCCATTTTCAAAATTAGCGCGTTGCTGGTGATACACGTGTTTACATCTTAAAATGACGCGCCGCCATTTTCAACGCGCCCCGTAGAAAGAGAGGGGGATACTTCCGCCGCCAGCTGCTGTCTTCTCTCCATCCGTCACATCCGTCTTACGCATTTTCGATCAGCCATGTGATTCCTGACGTGAGTTTAGCATTTTTTCCCCATACAAAAAGCGCACAACGCTAAGAAGTTTTCACTTCAAAAAAATTTTTCTTCAAACCAATAGGTGCGGGGTGTCTATAGATAGGTTTTTAAAAATGACATTGAGGTTTCTAAGACATTTTATTCTCAAAGTCAACCGTTTGAAAGATATACACCGCCAAAGTGGTAAAATGTGTGTCCCCCCCCCCTTTAACTTTTGAAATGAGAAAGTGAAAAATCTAAAAAAAATATATGCTGTAGATCTTAATAAACACTTTCAATGAAAATTAGTTTGAACGAGATATAGTAATTATTTTTTGAGATATAGCACATTTTCTATAACCGTAAATATAACTTTGTCATTCATACCAACACTGTGAAAACCAAAGTCATTTTTGCAGACGAAAAATGATAGTGGTATTTAATTATGTATTGGAATAAGGTAACTACGGAACCCTACGGCGCGTGGCCCGACACGCACTTGGCCGGTTTTTATTTAAAGTATATACTATCTCGGGTTTCTGTAAAATGTGGCACACATAAAATATTGAGCGTTTTAGTTTACCCGGGCTTTCATAAAATGGCATCCCATTTATTTAATTAGCACAAGCTAAACAAAAATCTTCTGCAATAAAATATCCAATAGCTTAGTCACAGGAAATATTTTTTCAGTTACTGTTTTCAGTTACAATTAATTTAACAATATTTAACCATTAATTTAACAGAAGCGTTAATTTAACCATCATTTTAACTTCAAGGGCCCTCTTGAAAGGTGACGAGCACGCTTGGTTATAGCCTAGGTGGTTATAGTCAAGAATTTTATAAGTGTTCATAGAATCTACAGGCTGTTTGGTAATAGCCTTATAAAGCCGAATATGGTAGATAGGGACTATCAAACTGAACAACTTTTACTATGGGACCAACTCGGAAATCGCGAAAAAAATCAGCTGTTTCATACAAAAATAATAACGAAAATATCGAAATGAAACAGCAGATTTTTTTTGCGATTTCAGAGTTGGTCCCATAGAAAAAGTTGTTCAGTTTAATGGTCCCTATCTACCATATAATTCGGCATTAGGGCTATTTTTGTACCCCTAGTCTTTATTTAAGTGCCAACAGTACGGAACGGTGGGCGAGTCCGACTCGCACTTGTCAGGTTTTTGTACTAGGTGCTCAGATTTAAGTAGTACCTACTTGGCGCCCAAATATTGAGATTTTTTGTGAATGAAATAGGCCAGTCACCGCTGGCGCTGAAATTTCGCGCCTGAATCGCAAAAAATGCACATTAAGTATTTACTGATTTTTAGATTTGAAGGATAGATAACAATAAAGATAGGTGTGTTATAAATAAATAAAATAAAATAAAATAAAAATAAAACACATTGAGATAATAACAATAGAGTAAAACCAAGTTTGCAGCTCCGAGAGACCTGTGTTTGCATGATTGCTTGAAAACCCACATTTTTTAGGTTTCTTGGCCTAAACTTCTGAATAACCATTAGGGATTATTTTCTAATACGTTATGTAATCAGTAATCACGTGTTTCTTTAAATTTTCAAAATTAAAACTCTTTCTGTTTGGACTTCCTTTGTACTGGGTGAATGATTTTTCAACATCACAGGATATGATTGGAGATGGAGCATTGGTTCTGCAAGTTGCGCACAGCATGCTCTTAATTTTTTTAGGGTAATTTTGAAATCCTTTTTTCCAATAGGCACGTAGCTTTAATTTTAGCCTGGCCACTTCAGTAATGGGGAATTCTGATTCTAAAACTTTCTTTGCGATATTTTCTGCTTGCGTGTCATTTTGTCGCAAAGCTTAGATTTAAGCATTTCACAGTAATGCTGATCCATCTAACGTAAAGTCTTAGAAAAATTACGCGTGAAATGATGAAAATATGGATATTTTTTTTGTGAAATATGGATTTATATTAAAAAATGGAAAATAAAAATAGAATTTTCTCGATCTAAAGATCATAATTAAATGTAGAAAATAGGCTTAGTTAAAAAACGAATACTATTTTAATTAAAAATATGTATTTATTTACATAGGTACCTATTAATCTGGGCCTTAGACAGTCTGTACTTCATGAGAATTTAATAATGTTTTCTTTTAGTTTGGAAAATAGTATTTTAAAAAATATGAGTTTTGTGGATTCATGCAGAGTTAAAAAAATATTCCTTCCTAAAAGTCCACAGAATTCATGCTTTCTTTGATCAGTTTTACTGAAAGTTTTAATTTGGTTCCCAAAGTTTCGAGAATAGGTCAAAGGCTAAAAGGAATACTTGAGTTGGAAAGTTCTACCCCTTGAGTAAATCGGCAGCCACTAAAATTTTTCGTTCGTTTATTAGATAGAATAGCTTAAAATCAAAGAACAATGGGAAAAACGTCTCCACCACTGTAACATTTCTGATGTAATAATAATTTTAATAATAATAATAATAATTTATTTATTTCCGAAAATTAAATTATTTCTTTTATCATTTACAAAGTCTTCCACACTAGGCTATGCCTGTCATGTGGAAAGTTTTTATTACAATTAACTTAAAACGAATTGCGGTACAAACATTTAATAAAAACTAAATTAATATAATTAATAATTAACAGCAATTAATAATAATAATAAGATTTTAATTTCATTTATTATGATTAATTAATTAATATTAACATTAAAATAATAAAAATAATAGAAATAAAGAGTTAACAAATAGATTTTAATAAATTCTCTGTGATAAGTACGTGAGCGTGGACTAAATGAAAAAGCAGCGTTTTAAACTAATGCAATGTAATTCTTTGCTATCGGTTACAGATATACAGTGCCTTTGATCTTGAACTAGCGATAATTTAAAGGCGTGTAATACACCTAATTTTATCGATAAAAACACCCACATGTTGGGGTCTACCCCCCCTCCTGTTGGAATGGCCGCCATTTTAAATTTGACTTTTTATTTTAGATGACCCTGCAGAAAAATATTAATTTCTCCGGATTTAGAAGTCTTACAGTTATAACAAAAATACTGTTCAAAAGCTAATAATATCATCTATCAATTTAAAAAATAAAATGTTTAAATTTTTGGTTTTATTTTTTGGTTAAATTTTTAGTACTTGTAAGGGTCATAGTTCAAACAAAAATAACTCTCAAAATATGCAATATAGAGCAATAAATTTTAAAACCGTTTTGCAGATAATATTCCTGTGTATTTGAATAGTGCAAAAAAATGGACATTAATGTCCTAGTTTTTGAGAAATGTAATAAAAACTCAAAAAAATCGCACAAATTTCGTATAAAATTTTATTTCAGTAATTTTTATGACGTATTTTTTTAATCAAACATTTAAACATTTTATTTTTAAATTACTAGATGATATTATTAGCTTTCAAACAATATTTTTGTTATAACTGTAGGACTTCTAAATCCGGAGAAATTAATATTTTTCTGCAGGGTCATCTAAAATAAAAAGTCAAATTTAAAATGGCGGCCATTCCAACAGGAGTGGGGATAGACCCCAACATGTGGGTGTTTTTGTCGATAAAATTAGGTGTATTACACGCCTTTAAATTATCGCTAGTTCAAGACCAAAGGCACTGTATATTTTCACCTCTCCAGCACGAAAAGGGTGCTTTTGGCGCGTAAAAACTCGCAGCAAAATCGACTTTTGCTGCGAGCGTGAGGCAAAGTACTTTTTACCAAAAACTCGCAGCAAAATCGACTTTTGCTGCGAGCGTGAGGCAAAGTGCTTTTTTAATTTCTAACACCTTTTCTCGCTGGTAGAGGTGAAAAGTTGTATGTTTACACGAGAGCAAATTTTTTGATGTCTCGTGCCTTTAAATAACTCACTGTACTCAGTAGTCTATATTAGAATCACTCGCTACGCTCGTGATTCAATTCTAGACTACTTCGCTAGTTCGTGATTTAAAAGTCAGCACTCGCAGCAAAAAATGACTTTGCTCTCTTGTATAACAAATAACTATTTTCTGACATATTAGCTTCAATCAAAAACGAACATTAGTGACACTACATTTCATAATAGCAATAAAAAGGTACGCTCTGTGCCGACCAGCCAGCCAGCTTCCAAAACTCTGTATCCTGGTAAGTCCAATTCAATAATTCAGCCTCAAGTCTCATTCTAGCGTTTCGGTGATTTAATTTGGAAATGTCACACAAAGAATTAACTGTATTGTGCACAAAGGATTTTCTATAATAGCCCAAACGTTTGGCGAGTGTCGTCTTTACATAAGGCAATGGAAGATTAAAATTACGTTTTGTTGAAAGTTTTTCGTAAGCCTCCAAATTAAGCACCTCCTTATGAGTGTCAGTGGTTAATGCACATGAGTAAAAAAACGTTGTGGTTAATGTAGTAGGTCTACAGTAGGTACCTACACCTATATAGGTACCAATCGAAAGGCCTCGACTCATCAATAAGACGGCACGTCTAGTCTTCTAGCTAGACTATATAGTTTGTTTGAAAAAAGTAAAAAAGTCTGAAAATTGTCACAAAGTCTCAACACTCTCAACCTTATTTATTTTCAAATTTCGAATATTGGCCAGAAATGTTTTGATTAATGAACTTTTGAGTCTTCTAAAAATAAAATAACTGGACAAGTGTGAGTCAGACTCGCGCCCACCGAGGGATCCGTACAAATTTGTTGGTACTTAAATAAAGACTATAGTATTTTATGATTTAATTACAATGTATAGTTCCAGATTTTTCCCTGTACTTTAAAGGTGCCGGAATAGGAGTTTTTTGTGGCCGTATTTTTTTACGTAAACTTAAAAGTTTGATTTTTTTCAAAGCTTCAAGGGACCATAGACTTGAGTATATGGTTTTAATTTCAACTCGACGCCGACGCGTTCCTGAGATAAAAAAGGGTTTTGACACACCGACGGACAAGCTTACAGACAGTTTATGATTTTAATTGCAAATGTATAGTTTTCAGAATTTTCTCTGTAGATACATAATATCTCCGCCATTTCGAAAAATTTTTAAAAACTGATTCGACTGAAAAATTCTATGCTTAGTTATAATTATTGAACTGCTCACAAAATTTCACGAGAATCGGTTGAGAAATGCGACCTGTAGACGAGAACAAACGGACAGCTGGAAGTAGGACATCCGGAAGGAAGGAAGGAAGGACATACGAAAGAATTTTTGTCCAAGCTGAAGCAAACGCTTCGCTCGCGCTTCGCGCTCGCTCGGTCAATAAAATCTGCGGGCAGCAGAACTTAACAGACTTGCCGTCATACCTACAATTTATTAATGATATATTTACTTAGTTGATACCTATAGTCGAAACGTTTCGATTGGTACACCATCAGAAAATGCTACACTGGGAACGAAAAAAGAAGGGTGTGTGTATTTGTGTATCTGCCTGTGGCATCGTAGCTCCCAAACGAATGGACCGATTTTGATGCGTTTTTAGGGTTCCGTACTTCAAAAGGAAGAAACGGAACCCATATAGGATCACTTTGTCGTCTGTCTGTCTGTCAAGACCCTTTATTTCAGAAACGCGTGGACGTATTGACTTTGAGTTGAAATTAAAACCATATAGGTACCTACTAGTCCACTTCTTTTCTTTGAAGCTGTGAAAAAATCAAACTTTTTGACCGAGCGCGAAACGCGACGCGAGCGAAACGACTCTCTGCTTCAGCTTGGGCAAAATTTCTTTCGTATCTAGGGAATTAAAATTCTAGGGTTCCTCCCGTTGACCTAGGCAAGTAATATCGTCTTACTACAAGTACAGGGAAAAATCTAAAAACTATACATTTGTAATTAAATCATAATTGTCGGATATTATTTTATTTTAGACCGAGGAGTGAAGTTTAATAATAACTGTAAATCATAAATCATTTATTCACAACTTCAATTTGTTCACATTTATAACAATGGACAATGTCAGCTTTAAAACTAGGTTAGTACTTATGCATAAACAACTTAGTAAGGAATTAGTTCCTACATAATACTAAATAATACATATTAGAAATCTGAATACCTACTCGTAAAAATTACTGATATAGTTTTATTTAGGTAATATAAAATTATTTGTGCCTGAACTAGGTTATCCTGTGTTTCAGGCGATATGCGCCTATAGAAGAGATAATTATGGTATTACATAATATGGAAAATAATTAAAGTTAAGTACATATTTTAATAGAATTAATACTTCTGAATAAACTAATCAACTAACTATACTTATACTAAAACTAATCATCTTAATACTACAAGTAACTCCTCTGTCTCATCATACGTCATCTTTTGGAGAGTGTCTTTCAGGATCTTTTTGCAGTTTATGAAATTAAGTGGATATATCGATGTTTTAGCACTTAATTTATTGTAGAGAAACGGTCCTAGAAACTTGTAAAATTTTCTCGTAAAAGCAAGATTATTTCCACCTTTTATAGTACAAACTTTATCTTTCCGTCTTTTGTTAGTAATCTCAGTGCTATAATGCAGGGCTGCGTGCTGCTTCAGAACTATGCTCAGTATAAAGAGTTGTCTAACTGTTAATACTCCACAGTTTTTATAAAGAAGTTTTGTAGGATAAAGGAAGGGACGAAAAGTCGATACTTTGAGGATCGCTCTCTGGGCTCTTTCAGCAGATAAGAGTAAAGTCTTATTCGCTCCACCCCATGTAGAAATACAATAGGTCAGTAACGATTCACAAAGCGCGAAATAAATTTGTTTACATAATTTCTCATCAGCAATATGACGAAGTTTTTTAAACACAAATATCATCTTACGTATTCTACTCGTTAGAGTTTCTATATGTCGTTTAAAGGAGAGAGTTTCATCTAATATGACACCTAAATATTTTATTTCGGCGGTTGATTTAATTTCTGTGCATACACATTTATCATCATATGGATCAGAGCAGTAATGAGCGTATAGTTTTGAGAAATTTGGTGTTAGCGATGTTTTGCGCAACGAAAATTGCATAAAGCTTGTCTTTTCAGCATTGAGTGTTAGTAAATTATCCTGAAGCCATTTATTAACTACGTTAAAACCGTGTTGCGCATACCTGAATGCTTCTGTTTCCGACTCAGCTGAAAAAAGGAGAGCAGTGTCATCAGCATATGTTATGACGTAACCATGATCTAAATTTACATTACAGAGGTCGTTTATGTAGACCAGGAAAAGGGTAGACCCTAATATGCTTCCTTGTGGAACTCCGAAGGATGTATTGTTTTGCTCATTACTGATAACATTGCCAATCCTCACGCACTGAGTACGATCTTCCAGATAACTTTCAAATAATTTTAGTTGAGTGCCTCTTATACCTATGTTTTCAAGCTTGCGCAGCAGAATAGGGATGGACACGGAATCGAAAGCTTTGGCGAGGTCTAGGAAGATTCCTAATGTGTGCCTACCTTCATCTAGATTTTCCACTATATGATTGGTTAATTGATGAACCGCATCAGCAGTTGATAATTTTGGTCTAAATCCAAACTGCGCTTTCGATAGACTTGATTTTTCCTCCAAAAAATCAATTAACCTTTTATTTATGATTTTTTCTAGTATTTTAGATAGAATGGGTAATAGAGAGAATAGGTCTATAATTCGTAACTTGTTTTTTATCGCCGGATTTATGAACAGGGACAACAATAGCTTTTTTCAGACACTTAGGGAAAATACCTGTTGACAGGCATTTTCGAAAAATGAAAGTTAGAGGAGGAATCAAAATGTGCCTAAAAGTTTTTATAATTTTGGCTGGAATATTGTCCCATCCGACAGCACAACTGTTGCACACTGTGCTGTTCAATTAACATGAAGAAGGTTAGTTTCGATTTTCGTCAAATAATTGAATGCTTTAGATTTAATACAAGTTATTTGTCTAAGTGGAAAGTAAGTACTTAGATAAATTCCAGAGAAGGAGTTAATCTTTATAATTTTCATAAGCGGTAAAGATGGTACACTTGCAAAATGGTAGTGTATTATTACTCGCGCTCCACTTTCAGAATTACAATACACTGCATTAGCACGGGAAGGGTTAACTGCGGACCCCTACCTGATACACCTTTGAGAAAAGTGAACCCCACTTTATGACACCATACACGAAAGGACGGCGACCGGCAATCGTGAATCAGCATAGTGTGCGTGTTTCCTTGTGAGTCCCAAAATTTTATCAATTATGGTACCTACCTATACCTTGAAAGAGGCGATTCATTATTCATTTTGTACAAATCAATCAAATCATGAATAATAGGTACATCAAACATTTTTAACCGACTTCCAAAAAGGAGGAGGTTCTATGTTCGTCCGTATGTTTTTTTTTATTTTTTTTATTTTATTCATTGAGCACTGCCACATGGTACATATTATGACTTACACAACTTATAACTACATACAAAAAAAAAAGATCTGATATGCACCACAATATCGGCGTGCATAGCATTTAAAATATTATTAGTGAGCACTACGGTACAAATTTAGGATTACATTACAGACACTAAAGTTAAAGTAATTACCTACTTACTTAAAATAAATAAACAATTTCTTTTTAAATTTATTAAAACTATCATTAAAAATGTCAAGATCTTCGATTTTACTATATAAACTGTTATATTCCTCACAAATTCGTGCCAATGGAGATTGATGACCAAGGTTAGTTCGCGAAAAAGGTAGAGCAAAAAGTTTCCGAATACGGTTTCTTGGATACCTACCAGGTACTTGCAGAGAGATGTTAGACAGCAGATTACCGCAGCGAATACCACTATTAATAATCTTATGGAGGAAAAGTAAGTCCAACGTTTTTCGACGCGCTTGAAGACTAACCATCTTAAACTTACTAAGCCTTTGGTCATACGGCTGCCTGTGTGAAAAACCACTTACACTGAAGGCAAGATGTCTGCTGAAAGCTCTTTGGATTCCCTCGATTCTTTGCGAATGTACTGCGTGAAGCGGATTCCAAACGCAAGATGCAAATTCGAGGTGACTTCGTACCAAGGTATTGTACAGTAGAATCTTAATTCTAATATTTTTAAAACCCTTTGTGTTCCTTTTAATGAATCCTAGCATCCGAGCAGCTTTTGTTACAATCGAGTGAATATGCGATCTAAAAGTAAGAGAGCTATCGATAAGGACACCAAGGTCGCGAATTTCCTTAACCTCCTCAATTGTTTCATCAACAATTCGGTACCTCGAATCCAGTGGTTTTTTTTTCTTGCTGTATTTTATGTGGAAGCATTTGCTAGCATTTAGAGCCATACCGTTTGAATTGCACCAATCAACAATGCTATTAATATCTAGTTGCATGGCCTGTTGGTCTTCAGTTGAATTGATAGTTTTATATAACTTTAAGTCATCAGCGTACAACAGAAACTTGCAGTTTTTTATTACAAAGGTTATGTCATTAATAAAAACTAGAAACAACAAAGGTCCCAGGTGTGATCCCTGTGGAACACCGGAACTGGCTAGATAAGAATCAGATGCAAAGCCATTAACAACCACAGTTTGAGGTCTGTTTTGGAGGTAAGATGCGAACCACTGTAGTAATGGGCCACCCATACCGAAATCATCTAATTTTCTTAAGAGGACTGAGTGGTTTACTCTGTCAAAAGCATTACTAAAATCGGTATAGACAGCATCCACCTGGTGACCCTTGTCAACCTCTCGTGACAAGTCCGAAACAAATGATACCAAATTAGTCTGTGCAGAGCGACCCGGTAGAAAACCATGCTGAAACTCGGATATCTGGTTATTAAGAAGTTTCGAAATTACAAGGCATATCAGGCATTCAAAAAGTTTGGCGAAGCACGACAGAATCGAAATTGGTCGATAATTTTTTATTGAATCTAAATCACCTTTCTTATGCACTGGAACTATGCGGCATTTCTTCCATACATCTGGAAAGACACCATCTTCGAGGGAGCGATTATACATTTGTGTTAAAGGCTCTGCGATAACGTTTGCGCAGTTCTTGATAAATATAGGAGGAATGGAATCAGGACCAGCTCCCTTAGAATATCCAGCTTTTTTATTTCGTTAATAACATCCGATTCTTCAAACTTAATAGCTGCTAGGAAGTTATTATTATCATTGCTAGAAGATGCAAAAGATGGCTTAACGTGAGTCTCGGTGGAGTAAACTGAGGAAAAGTGACGAGCAAATAAATTAGCAATATCCCGTCCTGTATCCGATTCTACATCTTCAAGGTGCATTTTAGAAGGAATAGATGATCGCATATTACGTTTGCTGTTAATAAAAGACCAGAACGCTTTTGGATTACTACTTATACATGTCTCAATTGTTTCAACAAATTTACTGTAGCACGCATCAAACAATTTATGGCATCTGCTGCGCAACGTCTGAAAGTCTATTTCATCCCGAGGGTTGCTATATTTGCGATATCGCCTACGTAGTTTGTCTTTCTCAGATAAAAGTTTCACAAGATTTCGATTAAACCATGGAGGACGACGAACCCTTCCTACTGCACGACTTGGCACGAATTTGTCTCTTACATGTTCTAAAACTTCATAAAACTTCATAACCATTTCATTCACATTGTGACAATTCAAAAATACATTTTGCCATTCAATCTCAGATAATTCCTTCTGTATATTAGTATAATCAGCCTTAAAATAGTTATGAGTAAAATGATTCTTAGGTTTTAAATATTCAATATTAGCAAATTTAATGGTTAACAATAGACTTGGATGGATTGGGTAGCATTTACTTAGCAGCTGAAGCGGTTTTGAAACAAACGCACTTGGTATGTTACTGAGAACAAGATCCAAATATCTACTAGCGCTATTCGCTACATAGTTGTACTGAAGTAGATTATTGGCCGACATGAAATCTATTAAAGAACATCCCAGGGAAGAACCAAAGTTAGATGGTGTCATAAAACTACATCCCTCAATTGAAATCCAATCAATAAACCCCAGATTAAAATCGCCAAGAATGATTACATCATTTGTCTGATTCAGAGCTGTCTCTACACTCTTCAGAAATTTACAAAGACCATTTAATTTGACGGGAGGCGGCAAATATACAAACCAAAATCTTTTTTTTTGTGTATGTTTGCCGATTACTCGAAAACGGCTGAACCGATTAAAATGATTCAAACGTTATTACATCAGGTGTCTTCCCAAGTTGGTCCCATTTTTTGAAATTTTAAAATCGGTTCAGTTGTGATATAGTGTTATCGTCACGCCCTAAATAGACGTGATAATATGGGAAATTAGAACTTCCCTGAAAACCTCAGCTGATCTTCCTGTAGCACGTATCTTATGATAGTAATTAGTATTTAAGATGAAGTATGTAAGGCAATAGAAGAATATTCTACAATGACTGTGTTTCATTCTGGACGACATCATAAGTTTGTCCCAAGTAGTTTTAGGAAATCCTGAAAATATTGTCGTTTTTGTTACCATTTTATGAACTTCTACGGATGAAAATCAACCATAACTTCTTTATTTATGAACCGATTAAGATGATTCTTTTTTTGTTGGAAAGATGATACTTAAGCAATTTATAATTTCACTAGCGGCCGCCCGCGGTTTCACCCGCGTGGTTCCCGTTCCCGTGGGAATATCGGGATAAAAAGTATCCTATGTTTTAATCTAGGCCAGGGGTCTCCAAACTACGGCCCGCGGGCCAGATCCGGCCCGCGAGCACCAACAATCCGGCCCGCGAAAGCAAGCCGTATCGTCCAACAATACTGTAGTTTACAGTATGTTGGTACAATGAGCTAGCTAGATCCTGGCCCTTGGGACTTTGTGGAGGAGTTAGTCTGGCCCTTAGGCTAAAAAGTTTGGAGACCCATGATCTAGGCTATCTACTAACTGTGTGCCAAATTTCAACCAAATCCCTTCAGTAGTTTTTACGTGATTGAGGAACAAACATCCAAACCCACAAACTTTCACATTTATAATATTAGTAGGATTGGCATAGGATCTTGGATTTTGAAGATACACAAGGGATCTCCTCAAAATCAAATAGGCACTGTATAGTGGTTAAATTATTGCTAGAGTTATGACAATCTTAAACAAGTTAGGTACCTAACTATGGTCAAGGACGTTTTAGACTATACTTGCCTGTTTCGTGAGACAGATATTTTTTTAAGGCATGCCGTGCCTTTCGTTGGGTCTAATCCATGTTTTATCGAGGTACTTAGATAACATACCAACTAGATAAAATAATATAAAACTAAAGTATCTATCTAATACAGAAGGTAAGTACTTACAATAAAAAAAATCGGGTTGCACTCCGGGAGTGCCGGCAGAAGCGAAAACTTGAATATTAACGTTGTGCATTTTCGATATTTTGGAATTGTTAGGGAATTTTGCACGTATTGCCGTCTTACGAATTAACTCTGCATTTGAATTTACGAATACAGAACAGTATTGTACGAAGGTCTTATCCATAGCTTGACAGAAAATCTAGAATTTTGACATTGAATAAAAAAATTACCGCGTTGCTATGGTGACACAAGTGTTTACGTTTTGAAATGACGCGCCGCCATTTTCGCCGCGCCCCGTAGAAACAGAGGGGGATACTTCCGCCGCCGGCTGTCTACGCTACATCCGTCTTACGAATTTTCGATCAGGGTCACGTGACCCTGACTGACGCAAGTTTAACATTTTTTCCCCATTACAGAAAAAAGTGTACAGCGCCGCTAAAGAAGTTTTCGCAAATATAACTTTGTCATTCATACAAACACTATGAAAAACAAAGTCATTTTTGCAGACGAAAAATTATAGTGGTATTTTATATGGTATGGTATAAGATAACTACGGAACCCTACTGCGCGTGGCCCGACACGCACTTGGCCGGTTTTTTATTTTCTAAAATCTAAACCATAACTTTTAAAATAGTTTTTACAAAATTTAATTAACAACAGCTTTAATCATTTATGTATTAATAATTTATCCACAAACGTGTTGGAAATACGAAGTAGGTAGAATAATGGTGCGTGGGCATCTCCAAAAAGCTTTAAATTTTATCTCTTCGGCAGGTTGACTATTTACGATTCCCGAGACAGATTTTAGAGCGAAAAAATTGAGTCGTAACTTTGCTAAACGGCGATCCGTTCATGACGGTAGAGAGCACGCACCAACATTTACGAGCCAGCAGCGATAAATAAAGAGCTTTGAACTACGTTACGTTACAGGGCGGGCGGAGCGGAGCGAGGCGCGAGCGGAGACAGCGGGGGCGGGCGAGCTCACGCTGGAGGCGCTGCGCCGCCACTCGCGGCAGATCGCCGCCCGGCGCGCGCGCCGCGTGCAGGTGCGTGCCGCCGCCCCGCCGCCTGCGCTCCGCACCCCGCCGCCCGCCTCACCGCCCGCTTTGTTTCAGTTCACGGAGCGGGCGCGGGATGGCGCGCGCGGCGGCGACGGCGCCGGTGAGTGCTCCTGTTCTGCCCTGCGACCTGCGCGCGCGCTTCCGTTATATTTATCAGTCCGAGAGAGGCGCGCGCGTTCCGCGAGCCGGCGGCGGCGGCTGCGCTCGCTCCCGCTGGGCGCGGCCGCCGATGACCGTACACTGTGTGTGCAGAGAGCGGCGGTTCCGAGATGTCCGGATGCAGCGGCAGCGGCGGCGGCAGCGGCAGCGGCGGAGCGCTGGGCGGCGGCGGGCTGGCCGTGCCGGACCTGGACGCGCGCCGCCCCTCCACCTGCCGCGTGGAGCTGGGCTCGCTGCTGGCGCCCGAGCCTCGACCCCTCGATAACAAGATTAAGGTAAGATTGCATCGAGAAACCTAATTACATTCTGTTTCCTTTGTCATGTCAGATGCCATTACAATGGTGTTTGTATTTTGTTGAGTTAAAAAATACTTTAGAAACCATTTTAAGTATTTCTATGAGCACAATTGGGTAACCAATACCATACAAAATTCATAACAAGCGACTAGTCTTCGAGCTTGAATCGCTCTCTCGAAACGTGAATAAACGGAAAGCTAGAGTTTCTTCGGTTCGTTGAGGCATCGCTGCGAGTAGGGTACTTAGTAATTCTTGCAAATAATCTCCAAACTCTCGTCGTACATTTTGTGCACTGCACTGGTTGTTTATGGTTTCATTAACAAAATACTGGAATGTTATCAAACTTAATCTTTCGAAGAACTTAATGTAAATTTCCTACACCTTTTGAGTTTTGGTAAGCCTTTACCATCTACTACTGATGAACTTAGACCTTTTCCTGGCATTTGAAGAACGAACATATGGAATATAATATAAGTCTTCAAATCAAGCACACAACGGTTTTAGCATTTATTTATTCGTGTTTTTAATCCAGTTATTTACACTGGAAGTAATAAGAATGAATGCTTCACGTCTCACGAAGTTTATAACGAAATAAATTAATATCATACGCATTAGTATGTGACGGAAGTTGTGGTCGAATCGTACAGCTCTCGCGCGTGCGATGCGGCGGTATACTCACCCGTATACCGCCACGCTAGCTGCTCGAGGGGCATATAACTAACTAACTCGTCTTTGGACATATCGAGCGCCTAGCTCAATGATACGGAGACCTGATGGATGTTGGTAATAAACGATTGCTAAATGGGTTGTGGCAAAGTGCTCACTTGCTCAGTTTACGTCACGTAACTCACGTAAGATGTTTAACCGCTGCCTGTAATGCTAATGGGAACTTGGTAAGTAGGTACATTATGGGTGTTCTCATGGGAAATTACACAATAGCTCCACTCTTGATGGGGTCGCTCCCCCCACTACCACTGCGGAATGTCAAACGAAAAATAATGAGTTTCATTTTCGTATATTCTAAATCCAGTTTCGTATGTAACGTTGTAGCGCCAACTTTTGATAGAATCCTCGAGTGCTTAATGTTATATTACGGCCGAAGAACTTTCAGGTGTTTATTTTAAGAATAATTCTCGATGCCGAAGTAACTTCGCTACTTATCCTTACTTCGAAAGAATATGTAAGAAAAATTGCGAAACAAAGTTAAGTGCTTCCCAATCCCAAAATACGAAACAAAAGCACTTTATGTATATCCCAATAATGTTAGAGAGATTATTGAAGTTTCTTTCCATTGAGAACTTTGGGTATCAATTAATCAAGTCATTCACACATGTGGTTCTGTTTACATTCCGGGCGCGTGTAGGTACATTTAAACATCATATTCGCGGCGAGTACTCGACGAAAGCTCTCGCCGGTCTCAAATTAGAGTCGGAATCGTGTAAACATTTATATTAAAGAACTAGGTATTACAGCGAAATCGAACGGGCCGATTAATCGATGGTGACGTGATTCGATAGCAACTCGCGGCATCGGCCGCCCGCCCCTCGCGCCGCCCGCCCGTTTGTTTCTCGTAGTTTGTCCTGTATATTTACATAATTCGGGTGTTAGGAACGGAAGCGTAGGAAAACAATGATTTTTATAAGCGATAAAGTCGCATCAAGCGATAGTCGGTAGTAGCGGACATGCCCCCGGTGGGGGCGGGCGGGGGTGGGCCGCGACCCACTTCCATAATGAGCGGTGGCGCGCGTGGGCGGCTGCCGCGGCACGTCGCCGGCACGCCGCCGCCGGCACGCCGCCGCGCCGGCCACGCCACTCACGCCGACTTATAACCTGTCAACTTTTCTCCTATCAACAAGTGACCTACTTCACACTTATCGAAGATGTCGTAGGTATTCTATCATAACGAGACGCCTCCCTCTATAAGAGGGTGTCAAACGTTGTTTTGTTTATAGAGACATACACTTTTTTATTATGTAGAATACAAGGTAAATATGGTACCTATCTATCTAACTACTACATATACTTTTGTATCTAAGTAGTAAATATTAATTTATTTACTTTTAGGTCAAAACAACGCATATACTTACGAACTTAACAGTTGCTCGCAAATTAGATAAGTACTACGGTATTACCTACAGATGTCATAATTTATTATTCCTAGTAGTTAAATATGATTATTACACGAGATGTCCAAATAGTATTTTGTTTCAGTAAGTTTACAAAGTAAAAAAAAATAACTACTTAGGTATCAATCATTAGCAATTTGCATGTTATCTCTCTTCTTTTTTTCTGGACTATTTAAAGTTCTATGTACGAAAACTGATCAATGAATGTTTGGCCTCGTTTTATCAACTTAATTTATTATAAAAATTCTGTCTGTTTTTCATGAATAAATAAATAAATAAAATTAATAACGAATGCTCTACGACTACGAAACGCTTTTCTTATTGTAACATGTCTCTTTATAATTTGGGTTTGAAATTTTTGCCCATTTATTAAGAAACTGTTTTTTAATAAATGGGCAAATAATTCAAACCTTTCATTCGTTCCACCTACCATTGGATTGTTTCTTAGAAGAAACATAAACGAACAGTCCAGTTCAGCCACGGTGATGGCTGTTATCGAGTGCAATAGGTAATAAGTAGGTACATACAGGGTTATTTGTAAAACACCAACAACCTCGCAGGAGTAGATTACTAACATCATAAACAACAACATTTGTTCTAATTGTTCTACGACTTTTCCGAAATAGAAAAAAATATCGACTTTTCATACAAAACTCGATCAGCTGTTCGGGACATTCGTATGGAGAGTCGATTTTTTTTGTCGGTTTTCGGAAACGTAGTAGAACAAATGTTGTTTATTAGTAATCGACCCCAGCGAGGTTGTTGGTGTTTTACAAATAACCTTGTATACCTAGTAAGTACCTACAAAACAGAAAACGTGTAGTGTAGCACATAACTGTAAATAAATAATTAGGTAGGTAGGCTCACTCATCGCCTTTGATGAAAAACAATACTTTGCTGGTGTCAAAAACTCCTTACACTTTCTTTGAGTTTACTAAGGTGGAACCAAATTATTCAACAATACTGAAACAGGTGATGTGTTGCTTAAACTGAAAAACTTTATTTCTCCAAAGAATAAAGGGCGAAAAATTTATATTTTTTTTCGCATTTCCATACGTCTAGTCGGTCAGCTAACCAATACATTTGTATAGGACTATATATTTTTTTCAGTTTTCGACTATGTTCCTTGGAGAAAGTGCAGCAACACTATGAGACTATGACCTGCTTCAGTGTTGTTACATAATTTGGTTCCACCTTATAATGTAGCTTAAAATTTAGCACACTGCACCACGCCCAGACATGTAAGTTATGGGTTACAAGTTTTTTACCGATATCGCAGAGACACAGCATCCATGGCATGACAGAGGAGGAGAATGTGGTGCGGCCGCACCAGGAGATGGCCGTGCTGTCCCTGGAGGAGAAGAAGTTCCTCCTGGGGGTGGAGCGCGGCGACGTGGCGGGCACGCGGCGCGTGCTGCAGCGCGCGCGCGACTCCGGCCACGTCAACGTGGACTGCGTCGACCCGCTGGGCCGCAGCGCGCTGCTCATGGCCATCGACAACGAGAACCTCGAGATGGTCGAGCTGCTGCTGGAGTTCGGCGTCGAGACCCGGGACGCGCTGCTGCATGCCATCTCCGAGGAGTTCGTCGAGGCCGTCGAGGCGCTGCTCGACCACGAGGAGAGCTCGCGAAAACCGGGGGAACCTCATGTATGTTATCTATCACTCTATAATATATTTTACGTCAACATAAATCTCCGCTCAAAGCTTTCCTCATTTATCACAGAAAAGCGCAGTTTAATAAAAGTTTATTTTGAATCCCAAATTACTATTCCACTATCGTGGTTGTCAGGCAATCGTTGCCATAAGGCAGATCCTATTCTTCCAGCCTAAAACTTCAAAATAGTACAGACCTTTTCTTGTCCTAGCCGAGTTAATTATAGAAAGTGGAGAATTTATGTCTGTTACCCTAATTCAGGTTTAAGTTATTACAGCCAACTTCATTGATTTGTTTCTGTAGAGTTGGGAGGCGCTCCCGCCGGAGACGGCGACGTTCACTGCGGACATAACGCCGCTGATCCTGGCGGCGCACCGCGACAGCTACGAGATCATCAAGCTGCTGCTGGACCGCGGCGCCGCGCTGCCCGTGCCGCACGACGTGCGCTGCGGCTGCGACGAGTGCGTGCGCTCGCGCAGCGAAGACTCCCTCCGCCACTCGCGCTCCAGGATCAACGCGTACCGGGCGCTCGCCTCCCCCTCCCTTATCGCACTCTCATCCAAGGATCCCATTTTATCAGGTGATAGTGCTAGCTCCTCTTCTGCGATCGACTAAGCCGGCGGCATCACAATAATCGAGAAACTCACTGTTTATTTTTGAAAACGTCACAGCGTTCGAGTTGTCATGGGAGCTGCGGCGGCTGTCGGCGCTGGAGCACGAGTTCAAAACTGAGTACCAGGAGCTGCGTGTGCAGTGCCAGGAGTTCGCAACGGCGCTCCTGGATCACACGCGCACCTCGCACGAGCTGCAGGTGCTGCTCAACCACGAGAAGGACTCGCCGCAGGCGCCGCTGCCCGAGCTCGGCGCGCCCGTGCACATGCGCCTCTCGCGGCTCAAACTCGCCATCAAACTAAGGCAGAAAAAAGTAAGTTTGGGTTGGCACTTTCTCATTTATTTCAACAAAGGCCTGCATATATGTTAATAAGAAAAAGATTTTTTCATGTCAGTGATCAAAGGTGAAAAATGGTCGTAAAAAATAAAAAAACAAAGAAATGGGTTTAATAGTATGGGTGAATAGTTTGGTGAACCAAAGATTGGCGAAAACAATATTTGTTTCTGTCTTTTTGAAAAACCTTCTTGGAAACCATTTATGGAAAATATTTTTCGATGTTTAATGTTGTTATTTTATCATTATCTTTAGCACAATTATCTTTTTCGAAAAAAGGTGTATTTTGATGTAGAATTCAATTTACGTTTCCGTTATTATTTACAATAAAAATATGGCTCGCGACAAGCGCTTTTGATGATTCTCTGTTTTTTTTTACAATCATCTGTGAGGAACCATACGCAATTTAATATTTGTAGCTACCTACTAGATAATCTCTGCTTGTCGTATGTTTTTTTTTTGTGGCTACAACTTTACGTTTTCTATATAAAAATATGGCCCGCGCAAACCATGTTTTCATCATGGACCTAAAAATATTTAGTTATGAGTGACCTCGAATTCTTTTAACGCAGCAACTGAAGTTGCCGAAAATATTTTCAAATTCTGGTAACAAAAGAAATTACGAATTACTTACCCATTCCTATAAAAAGTGAAAACTGTTCGGTGTTCGTGCAGTTCGTGGCGCACCCGAATGTGCAGCAGTTGCTGGCGTCGATCTGGTACGAGAGCGTGCCGGGCTTCCGGCGCAAGAACATGCTGCTGCAGGCGGCCGAGATGGTGCGCATCGGCGCCATGTTCCCGCTGTACTCGCTCGCGTACGTCGCCGCGCCGCACTCCGCCGCCGGCCGCACGCTGCGAAAACCTTTCATTAAGTTCCTCTGCCATTCCGCCAGCTACTTTATGTTCCTATGTGAGTTATTAGCTAATAAGTAATTGAACAATTTGTTCTTCATCTTTATTTGACACTAACTTTTTTCCGCGACTTCGTCCGCGTGGATATTAGAGAAAAACATTAGGAAACCTTCAACCAGGATCCGAACAGTTTTTACGCGATTAGGCGGGTCCCCACCAAGCGCGCTGCCTCGCAAGGCAAGACGTTTGCCGCGTGTGGCGGGCCTTGCACAAGACTGCTTGCTTGGTGGGCCCGCCTAATCGCGTAAAAACGGCTGGTCGGATCCTGGTTGAAGCCAAGATACTCTAATGATTTTTTCTAAAAATTTCAAGTCTCTAGGTCCAGTGGTTTGGGCTGTGCGTTGATTTGCCAGTCATTTTGGGCTTTTTTTTGCTCCATTTACCACCTAAAGGGTTGATTTTCGGAAAACCATGAAACACGTGTTTGCTTATTTGTTTTTAGAAGTACTCCTACAAAGTTTCAAGTCGAAATGTCTTTTTCTGTCGTTTAATATTTTTTCCATACAAACTTTGAACCCCCATTTTTTGAAATTCCACCCCTAAAGGGGTGAACCCTTTAGGGGTGGAATTTCAAAAAATCCCTTCTTAGTGGATGCCTACACTGTATAAGTATCTATGTACAAAATTTCAAGCCTCTAAGTCCAGTGGTTTGGGCTGGGCAATAGTCTGTCAGTCACCCCTTCACTTTTATATAAGAGATTAGCGCGAATAGTATATTCCGTGTTGATGTGTTGGCGGTGGTGGTTGCAGTCCTGCTGATCCTGGCGTCGCAGCGCATCGAGACGGCGGCGGGCGGGCTGCTGTGGGGCGCGCCGCACGGCGAGCCGCTGTCGCGCCGCGGGGCGCCGCCCTCGCTCGTCGAGTGGCTCATCCTCGCCTGGGTCAGCGGTACGTGCATATTATGTTCTTAGAATTCAACTGTTTCCAAATACCTACTGAAGATTTGCATGGCACGTATCTGAGGCCGAGCATGATTAAATGTCAATTTGTGTTTATTTTTTTATTGTGCTAAACACAATGACGAAGGAATAATTCATTTATTAATAATAATAATAATATATTACTTATATATTATTTATTAATAATAATAATAGGGTTTCCCTTTTCAAAGGCTAAACATAAGTAGGTATACATTTTTTCCCGTAAAACCACGCTGTAACCCAGACCAGAATACCAGTGTAACGACACGAGCTAAGGTTCCTTACGCCTGTCTCCTGGATGATCTTAACTATTTTTTCTTTTTCATTTTCTTTTTCTTCCGTCTTGGTATTTACTTTTAGTTTGAATAATTGTTTTAGTTTTAAGTGTATTAAGATTTTTCTGTATGTTTTAATTTAAAAGGTCAATAAATTGATTAGGTATCTCTCTCATTATGATTATAATTTCCTATATTCAGGGCTGATCTGGAGCGAAGTGAAGCAGCTGTGGGACATGGGGCTGCGGGAGTACGTGCACGACATGTGGAACGTCATAGACTTCGTCACCAACTCGCTGTACGTCGCCACTGTCGCCCTGCGCATCGTCTCCCACTTTCAGGTCACTAAACAATGAACAATAGTTATTTGTTATACAAGAGAGCAAAGTCATTTTTTGCTGCGAGTGCTGACTTTTAAATCACGAACTAGCGAAGTAGTCTAGAATCGAATCACGAGCGTAACGAGTGATTCTAATATTGACTACTGAGCACAGTGAGTGATTTAAAGGCACGAGACATCAAAAAATTTGCTCTCGTGTTAAACATACAACTTTTCACCTCTACCAGCGAGAAAAGGTGTTAGAAATTAAAAAAGCACTTTGCCTCACGCCCGCAGCAAAAGTCGATTTTGCTGCGAGTTTTTGGTAAAAAGCACTTTGCCTCACGCTCGCAGCAAAAGTCGATTTTGCTGCGAGTTTTTACGCGCCAAAAGCACCCTTTTCGTGCTGGAGAGGTGAAAACAATATTTTTTGAGAAAGCAGAACATCAAATTAATGGGGAATGTCCGAAAAAATCAAATCAGCTGAATATTTTTATAGGTAGGAATAAGTTCCCTTAGTAATAGAAAAAAGGTTGAGAATTTTCGGTTGCGTGAAAAAATTAAAAAAAAATTAAAGTATCTTCGGCCTCACAATTAATGTAGGTACGAAAGTAACAGCATAATGGAAATTATAGGGAGGTACCTTTGCCGCTAAGCTGTCAAAATCACATATTAAACACATCACATGTTAAAAAAAAGTTTTGACACTTTATATTGAAACTTTTTTAATACCATGTTGTGGTTCTGGTGTCATAGAATATATTCATATTATTCAGTTAGTATAAGATTCATAGAGTAAGATAAAAAAAATATAAAGATTCTTAGTTGTGGCAGGTGGTGGCAAAGGTATAATCTCCATTCTGCTATTACTTTCGTACATTTCTGAAGTCGAAGAGACTTTAATTTTTTTGAATTTTTTCACGCAGCCGAAAATTCTGAAACTTTTTTCTATTAATAAGGGACTTTATTCCTACTTATAAAAAAATATTTAGCCGATTTGATTTTCGGACATTCCCCATTGCAAAACAACTTTTTTTTGACACATGAGGGATCGAAATAAAATATCTGTAGGTAACCTTGCTAGATTTAAGCTCGATCTATCATAATAGTTCGACATCGATCAAGGCTCCTATTTTTACCGACTTCAAAAGGAGGGAGGTACTCAATTCGAGCCGTTTTTTTTTGTTTTTTGTATGTACACCGATTACTCGAAGACGGCTGAACCGATTGAAATGATTCAAACGTCATTAGATTAGGTAAACTTCCAAGTTGGTCATATTTTTTAAAATTTTGAAATCGGCTCAGTACTTTTCAAGTAATCTTGAAAAAAGCACGAAAATAGTATGATTTTGTGTGAACTACCTCGATGATCAGTCGTATAACTTCTTTGTTTATGAACTGAATAAGATAATTATTTTTTTGTTGAAAAAGGAATGTGTAGTTCTTTAACCGACTTAAAAACAGGAAGTTCTCAGTTTGACCCGTATATATGTATGTATGTTTCTCCGCGATTAACTCACGTTTGGCTGAGCCGATTTTTCTACCTAAATAATATACCTTCACTACCTAATACAAAAGGTACCTACACTAAAAATAAAAAATTGTTTAAAAAAAACTGACTTCAAGAAACCTACCTCTAAAAAGCAAGAAATAATATTCGTAATAATAAAAACACGTCTATTGAAGTCGGGTGGGGCTATAGTACAATTTTTTTTTATTCTAAAAGCCCCACCCGACTTCAATAGACGTGTTTTTATTATTACGAATATTAGATATTTCTTGCTTTTTAGAGGTAGGCTTTTTGAAGTCGGTTTTTTGTTTTTTTAAACAATTTTTGTTGAATTGTGTTAAGATCCTACAAGTTTTTCTTCTGTTATTTTGTAGGTGCGCCGTGAAATGGCTCAAGGCTTGCAATGGAACCAACCGCGAGAGAAGTGGGACGCGTGGGACCCGATGTTGCTGTCGGAGGGGCTGTTCTCCGCGGCCAACATCTTCAGCAGCCTCAAGCTGGTGTACATCTTCAGCGTCAACCCGCACCTGGGCCCGCTGCAGGTGTCCCTCAGTCGGATGGTGCTGGATATATTGAAATTTTTCGTATTGGACATATTGGTGATATTCGCGTTTTCTTGTGGTAAGTTTTTCGACAAGTTGGCCATTCTCTCTCGATCTCTATAGATTCCATCTGTCTATTAAATCGAAAAAATGGTATGCAGGTCTGAACCAGCTCCTGTGGTACTACGCCGACATGGAGAAGAAGAAGTGCACCACGAACGGCTCGACCGTCCCCGCGCCAAATGGAACCTTACCAGATCCTGACGCCTGTATTGTTTGGAGGCGATTTGCCAAGTAAGAGTGATTTAATTTGGTATTCTCGGAAAAAAATGTGCGTGGCAATGCTGTTCCGTTATCTTTCAATAGTAGTTTTAGTTTGTTTATGTTATACTTTTGGAAAGAGCCCAAAGAGCTCTCCTTAAGGTTTGCACTTTCTTTCCGTATCGCTTCCCGACGCATGACCTTTTCCAATACTGTCAATTATTATCTGTCCGTCAAATCTTTATCTTGTACACTATTTTAAAGCAACATCAACATATTGACCAATCCCGCTACATTACTCACTCGCATCGCAATAATTTAGTGGCACTATCGTCGTCCTTTAAAACCTCTTACTCACACAGATTTTTCTGCTATTTAGGGCCGATCCTATATAATCGTCTCCACAAACAAATAAATTTCGTCTCCCTTACGAGGTACCAATGTAAAATCTCTGTAACGTCCTATTTACAAAATCTTAATTATGACGATACTGAAAAACTCATACTTCCGATTATATAAATTTTCTTAAGCCTTTCCATACCTATATTTAAATTGATTATTCGTATTTATTTTCTTTATTAATTTTTTTACAACACTGCACACATGTAATTTTGGCCCACCTCATTGTAAATTGTAATCATCATCATCATCATCATCATATCAGCCGCACGACACCCACTGCTGGGTATAGGCCTCCCCTAAGTATCTCCACGACGATCGGTCCTGCGCTGCCCGCATCCAGTGGCTTCCCGCGACCTTCACCAGATCGTCGGTCCACCTTGTCGGGGGCCTACCCACGGAGCGTCGTTCGGTGCGCGGTCGCCATTCCAGAACCTTTCCGCCCCAACGGCCATCAGTTCTTCTCGCTATGTGTCCTGCCCATTGCCACTTAAGCTGAGCAATCCTTCGAGCGATGTCGGTTACTTTAGTTCTCCTGCGGATCTCCTCGTTTCTGATTCGATCACGCAGGGAAATGCCGAGCATGGCTCTCTCCATTGCACGCTGGCTGACCTTGAGCCTCCTTATGAGACCCATAGTTAGCGACCACGTTTCACTGCCGTAAGTCATCACTGGCAACACACACTGTTCATAGACTTTCGTCTTGAGACACTGAGGTAAGTCGGACGCGAAGATTTTTCGAAGCTTCCCGAATGCTGCCCACCTGAGTTGGATTCGACGAGAGATCTCTTTCTCAAAGTTGGACTTACCTAACTGGACTGCCTGTCCTAGGTATACGTAGTGGTCAACAACTTCAAGTGTAGTGTTCCCAACATGAACTGGAGAGGGTACAACATGGCCATTTGACATAATTTTCGTCTTATCCATGTTCATCTTGAGACCCACTCTTTTGGAAGCACTACGGAGATCTTCGAGCATTGTGTTCAGGTCTTCCATGGTCTCAGCCATAAGGACTATATCATCGGCAAAACGAAGGTGTGTTAGGTACTGGCCATTAATGTTGATGCCGAGTCCTTTCCAGTCCAAGAGCTTAAAGATGTCCTCCAACGCAGCTGTGAACAGTTTCGGAGAAATAACGTCTCCCTGTCTCACACCACGCTGCAGTTGGATAGGATTTGTACTCTGGTTCTGTACTCGGATCGACATGGTAGCATTCTTGTATAAGTACCTCAACACCTCGATATACCTATAGTCCACTTGGCACCTTTGGAGAGACTGCAGTACGGCCCAGGTTTCAATCGAATCAAAGGCTTTCTCATAATCCACGAACGCCAAGCATAGTGGCAGATTATACTCTTCGGTCTTCTGTATAACCTGCCGCAGCGTATGGATGTGGTCTATGGTGCTAAAGCCTTTTCGGAATCCGGCTTGTTCGGGAGGTTGGAAGTCGTCGAACTTGCGAGCGAGACGATTCGTAAGGACTCTCGAAAACAACTTATAGACATGGCTCAGAAGCGAGATGGGTCTGTAGTTCTTTAAGAGGGACTTATCACCCTTTTTAAAGAACAAAATCACCTCACTTATGTTCCAGGCCTTCGGCGTTCTGCCCTCGACAATGACGGAATTGAAAATCTTCTGGAGGACTTTAAGTATCGGCTTATTACCGCCCGCTCTCAGAAGTTCTGTAGTGATTCCTTCGTCACCCGCCGCCTTGTTGTTTTTCAGCTGTTTAAGAGCCATACTAATCTCGTACATGCTGACGTCCGGGATATCTTGGGTATAGTGTCGGGTAAGCTTGGCTCTGGGGTCTTTAGCCTTGCTTTCAACAGGTGCCTGCGTGGAATATAACTGCCCATAGAAACTCTCGATCTCCCTCAGGATTTCAGGTTTCGATGAGATGATGCGTCCGTCGTCAGTTTTCAGCTTCGTCATCTGGCTTTGTTGTAATCACTTATATAATATAACGATCGTCTGTTTATGAGTATATTGCAGTGTATGTAAAATGTATTTCTCTTAGAACTGTGTAAACCTATTATCACTGTAAATTCCGTGTAGCCACCTTGCGAGGAGGAGGGTACTGGTGACCTGAGATACAGGCTCCGGCTTAGTTTGGGCGCCAGTCTCTCTCAATCTTCATAATATGTTAATAATATTGTTTCTTAGTCTTAAGCTCTAAAATGTAAGATTGTTATGAGAGAGAAATAAACATTTTTATTATTTATTATTATTATTATACATCATGTTTCAAAAAACATTGTCAGGTCTTGGGACAGGTGATACTGTTGCTGAAACGGAACACATTCTCCATGGAATATAGGCCGAAAAAAGAAAAAAAACATGTAATAAATGTATTGGTCAGCTGACTGACTTACTATGTAGAGGTGAAAAAAAACGTTTTTCAACCTATGTTCCTTGGAGAACGTTGTTCAGTTTTAGCAACACTGTCACCTGTTTCAGGATCTCACAGGGTTTTTGATACATGATGTACAATTGTACATAAGTACTTAGGTATCTGAATGCGAAAAAATAATTTACTAATAACACCTTCCCCCGTTTTTCAATGTTTCTAAAGCAAGTATTTTTGTCATAATTGCAAATGTTTTTAGTTCAGTTCTAGGTATCTAGGTAAGAACTTAATCATCATATAAGTACCAACCATACGGAAATACTTTTTAAAGTTTTATTTATTTGACATCGTAGTTTGTTCGAGACGATGCAGACGCTGTTCTGGGCGGCGTTCGGGCTGGTGGACCTGGACTCGTTCGAGCTGGAGGGCATCAAGATCTTCACGCGCTTCTGGGGCATGCTCATGTTCGGCACCTACGCCGTCATCAACGTCATCGTGCTGCTCAACCTGCTCATCGCCATGATGAACCACTCCTACCAACTCATATCTGTGAGTGTGATCCTTTAACTAGCTAATATATTATAGCTACCAATAAAAGCTTATTAAGCTCACAAATATTTCCATCATAAGTAGCGAATAATTATATGTAGGTACTAGGTACTAACATATCACCGGAAAATTGTAATAATCGGTCGATTAAATTATTTAAAATAACTAGCAGGTGTTTGCTAAAATAAAAGCCCTATAAAGCCGAATTGGTAGATAGAGAGACCATCAAACTGAACAATTTTTACTATGGGACCAACTCTGAAATCGCGAACAAATAAATCAGCTGTTTAGTACAAAAATTAATAACGAAAATATCAAAATGTATATAACAGCTGATTTTTTTTCGCGATTTCAAAGGTCCCATAGCAAAAGTTGTTTAGTTTGATGGCCCCTATTGGCTATTTACCATATTCGGCTTTATAAGGCTTTTACCCATAGACATAGAAAAATTTTCGCTGCGCTCAAGAAGACCAACAAAGCGTGGGAAAGAGAAGTTAACATCATACGGACACGGTCTATGTAAAAAAGAGACAAAGGATCAAGTGACATGTGCCAAGATTTTTTACAGTAAGAGCCCCTAGCGTCCCGCTTAGCAAATGAGCAATCACAGTTTGTTTAAATTATTTGTTAATCTTAATTAGAACTTAAAATAAAGGTATCGTGGAGCCATGGTGTCTTGTGCTCTAAGTAATTGTGATGTGACAAAAAGAAACAATCCAAGTAATCACACTTTTCACAGGTAAATAAGATAATGCCACACATTGCTCTAAAACCAAATTTCTCTAAATTTATTCGTTTATCGACGAATAAAACAGTATGGAACATAGTTTATTAATTTCCTTTGCCGTAAATAGTCATATTTTATGAATCTAAGTCATATTTTACGTATCTCATATAAAATGTATGCATTCGTTTTCGGATCACCTGTTTATTGACATTGTTGTTCTTTGACATTCTATTTCTATGCTTTTACCAAACACCTTGTATAATCGAAAATTAATGCAGTAAATTGAAAATGTTCTTTCCATTAAGTTTTACGTTACGTTACGTTTAGTTGTTGCAAGGTCGATACACACGAATTTTGTTGCTTACTGGTTAAGTGGCGCTGTAGCCCATAGTACCTACCTGGCACTTATCGTACACGAATTTCTAAACAAAAAGAGTTTGTAGGTACTCACTCACCTAGAGCAGGGGTGTCTAACTGATTTTTTAAAGGGCAATTTATAAGTTTTATGGTATTATAGCGGGCCAGATTCAAAATTAAAAACTCAAACACTTACTAAATTAAAATCTTTATTTCTTTAGTTAAGTAAATTTTCATACAAATTTTCATACAAATGCCGTCTAAAATCCTTACTGGATACTCTGGATAGATTCTGGTTGCGGGCCGTATTTCGATGGCTTGCGGGCCAGACGCGGCCCGTATGACACCCCTGAACTAGAGCATATAAGTGATCTATCCCCGTGGCATGGTCAGGAACGCGCCGACGTGGAGTGGAAGTTCGCTCGCAGCAAGCTGTGGATCTCGTACTTCGAGGAGGGCGGCACGTCGCCGCCGCCCTTCAACGTGCTGCCGTCGCCCAAGTCCGTGCTGTACGCGTGGCGCTGGCTGCAGCGCCGCTTCTGCAGCCACGCGCGCGCCAAGCGCGAGCACATGCGCACCATCAGAGTAAGCATATTTTTTTTTTTAATTTTTTAATGTTTACGAGGAATTTTCTTACGAATTGCCACTCTCATAGGTAACACAAGGGTATCAACTTTATTTACGCTTTAGACCGCACTGCACAATATAATTTAACATCTTGGCCGTTTTTGATAACGGTGTTGCCAAAATGCTATTACAAAAACCTGTCTCCCCTTTAAACTGATTATAGATAATGAGTTGAGATCTCTCCGCGACGTTTCGCTCACATTCCATCGTAATATGATAGGCATCTTCGATGATTTCACACTCGCTATAAATCAGGGTATATCTTTATACAGGGTAAAATCGAAGTCATTGACATCTTTCTTGGAAACTAAGAATCCCGAGATATTGATAACTTTATGACAAAAATAAACTTAAAGTGATATAAATTCATGTAAAAGATTACCGGTGCCAAAAAATCAATGAAAAACTAATTAGCTAATTAAACTCATTGGTAAAATAAAAAAATCGTTACTTTAATGTTTTTTAGCACCAGTAATCTCTTACAATACTTTTTTTTGTGGTTTTTTTATGTTTGTTTGTTTCGCCTTGAATTTTGATCATTTTGACCTTAAGTTAAAATATCACGAAAGATTGCCAATGACTTCGATTTCACCCTGTATATGGAAGCCAAAAAAATCACTACGTGTATATCACCTGTTTTTTTTTAATGTATTTAAATACTTTTGTTAAACCCCCCATATCCTTAATTTTTACACTTTTGCCGTTTGTCCACCAACGCCGTCACCGGGACGATATAACGAGTACCGAAATTTTGGACGCCGCACGGGACGCGGCTTTTCGGTTGACAGGCTGATAGCAAATTATATCTTATAGTGACCAGTAACTCAAAATTAATAAAAACTACAAATCAATGTACAGCATAGCCGTTTAGTCTACGTATACTTGAAGTCAAAACAATATTTTGGACCTGCAGGTCTTTTGCGTACCTACACCTAGCACTATTACCGCTATATCGGCACCGACATCCTGTCACGGTGACGGCGTTGGTGGACAAACGACGTACATACATAATCATTGTTTACCAATTTATAACTCTGTTCTCATATAACAGCTAGTAGATTGTCTCTTACGGCTCTTACAATTTAGACCGCTTGAGACGCACTGCTGCAGTAACGCAGCGGGTACATCCGTTAGCAAAAGCTGACGAACGACTTCTTTTGTATGAATAATCAGAAACGTTCGCGCGCATGCGACAAACGCACCGCTGCGGTGCCGCAGCAGTCCGACACAAAACGTCTAACTAAATTGAAGGGATTATAAACTTGTAAACTGATCTTTCTCCTTAGTAATACTTATATACTTTTTTTCAGAGAAAAGCGAAACAAGCAAATGAGCGCGATTTCCGATACCAGGTAAGTATTTTCTTTATTCACCGCTTGTTTTTGATAAATACAGTTGGCAAAACCAACTTGGCATACATGAAGAATTTCAATAATTGACCGAACGCAGGTCGCATTTCTCAACGGATTTTCGTGAAATTTTGTGAGCACGTTTCAAAATTATATATAATTTTTTTGTCGAGCCAGATTTTTAAAATTTTTCAAATTGACGGAGATATGTTAAAAAAAAGTTAAAGGGGGGGGGGGGGGGGGACACACATTTTACCACTTTGGCGGTGAATATCTTTCAAACGGTTGACTTTGAGAAAAAGTTGTCTTAGGAACCTCAATGTCATTTTAAGACCTATCTATAGACACCCAAGGGCTTGCAATCCGAATATTCGAATATTCGAATTATTCGAATATTCGCCTTATTTTACTATTCGAATACTCAAGTCGGTGATATTCGAATATTCGAATATTTTCCACTTTTTTGGATTTAGGCAAAAGTCATTAAAAATTAAATACCCGAATAGCTTTTGTGAGCATAGAATGAAGCTATTGTTAACGTTTACTTTCTCGTTTATTTATTTGTTTACCTATGTTGTTTGTTTTTTCGCAAATTGTAAACGATTTTAATCTAGAGCTTCCCAATGAGTCAAAGACTTGAAACTTAAAACAAAGGTCAGAACAGGAAGACAATGACAACATCTTATAGTGTCATTGAGCTGATCTGATGATGGAACCAAAAGGCCTCAGGAAATCTGTAATAAAACCATAGAAACCCATCGACTTTGTGCTTGTTTGATTCGTCTTGCTTGATAAGTACAAGTGTGTGATTGTCTCAAATAAATATTTTTCTTTCTTTTGTTCATTTAATCCCTTTTTGGCTTTAGTGATCAGCTTGTCTTGCGACACGTAGGCCTTTTTCAGCTGTTTCCATTCTGTTCTATCTCTTGCTTTTCACGATCGAAGTGTTCCTCCAGTTTTCATAACATCATCTGCCCATCTTTTGGTTTGTCTTCCTCTTTTCCTTTTTCTGTCCCATAGTTGCCACTCTGTAATAATTTTGGTACGTTTTTCCTTGCTTTCTCTTGCCATTTAACCCGTCCATTGCCATTTTAACAGTAATTTTTTCCTTATTATGTCTTCTACTTTCGTTTTTTTTTTCTTCTTATTTCCTCTGATTTTTGACGGTCTTTCAGCGTATCAGCAGCGTATAAGAAGAAAATTAAAAGAAGCTTAATAAAGCTTCTTTTAATTTTCTTTGGCATATTCTTAGCTTAAATCCATCGAGTTTGAGCTTGTTTGATTCGTCTTGGCAATCACATTGTTGAAAAATAGTGTCCATGGTCTGATGATGGAGCCGGAAGAAAATCACAGGAACTCTGTAATAAAACCATACATATCCATTGAGGGCTTGTTTGATTCGTCTCGACAAGTTCTCTGTTGGTAAAATAGTGTCCAGGGTCATCAGACCCTGATCATTATCAAATGAAGCCGGAAGTAAACCACAAAACTATGTAATAAAACCATACAACTCCACCGTGTTTGGGCTTTTTTCATTCGTCTTGACTAGTACTCTGTTGGGAAATAGTGTCCAGAGTCTGATGATGGAGCCGGAAGAAAACCATAGGAACTCTGTAATGAAACCATACAAATCCATCGAGTTTGGGCTCGTTTGATTCGTCTTGGCAATAACTCTGTTGAGAAATAGTGTCCAAGATCTGATGATGGAGCCGGAAGAAAATCACAGGAACTCTGTAATAAAACCATATATATCCATCGCGGGCTCGTTTGATTCGTTTCGACAAGTACTCTGTTGGGAAAATAGTGTCCAGTGTCTGATAATAAAGCCGGAAGAAAATCACGAAAAATCCTGATACGCTGAAAGACCGTCAAAAATCAGAGGGCTTGTTTGATTTGTCTTGACAAGTAATCTGTTGGGGAATAGTATCCAAGATCTGGTGATGAAGCCGAAATATGGGTACAGGATCTCTATAATAATACCATACAACCCCATCAAGTTTGGGCTCGTTTGATTCGTTTTTACTTGTATTCTGATGGGAGATAGTACTAGACCCTGGTCTAATAACAAAAAATAAACATTTACTGACAATCAAACCAAAAACATACGTTTTAAAAATGAACTAAAAAGTATCAAAATAGAACTCAAAACATGCCCTTAAAATTAACTAGAAAAACGGATTAATAATTATAAAATAATTTCGCCTTTAAAGATTTATAACTCTACAAAGAAGTTTTTAAACTAAAAACGTGGGGCGAAGGCAAAAAAAAGTCACTTGAGGATAATTTTTACACAATGCGTCCCATTAAACAAAGCATTTACTTTGGTTTAACGTGAAAAAATGAGCAATATTTAATAATTGCGACCATCTGTTTTATTTTACAGAATTATTCGAATAATATTCGAATATATTCGAATACCTCCTTAAAAATTTTCGAATATTCGAATATTGGATTTCATCGAATATTTGCAAGCCCTACCCAACACGTGTTGGTTTGAAGAAAAATTTTTTTTTCAGTTTTAGTTCCATGTATGGGGAGCCCCCCCTTAATCTTTTATTTTTCTTATTTTTGTATTAAATTCGTTAAGCGGTTAACAGAATACATCTACCTACCTACCAAGTTTCAACTGTGTAGTCTTAATACTTTCGGAATAAAGTGGCTGTGACATACGGACAGACATACAGACAGACAGACAGACATGATGAATCTATAAGGGTTCCATTTTTTGCCATTTAGGCTACGGAACCCTCAACCGATTTTTGTGAAATTTTGTGAGCAGGTTCGATAATTATATAGATTTTTTCAGTCCAGCCAGTTTTTAGAAATTTACCAAAAAATCACCCATTTCGAAAAATGTTTAAAATTAGAATCGCCATCTAGCTGCGAATATACCTCTTCTTCTTAGTCGTCGTTACGCTCTTGTCAGAGCGGTCGTGGTCACTTTGAGGCGTCCACGTCGGTGGTAGAGGCGGACGTAGCTTTCCGCACGATCTCCCGCCATCTCTCCCGGTTGGCAGACTAAATATACCTACGAATATACCTACCAAATAATATACCAAACAGCACGGTTTCTACTATGTGCTTTGAAAAGCTCGTGAGCAGTGTGGGAAAAAGGGGGTGGCAACATCTTTTACTTGAGCTACTTTTTAACGCTTTTAACTTTTTTCCTTTTTTCTTCTCTTTTCTTTTCTCCGCACGGACACCTTTTTTAGGGATCCGTAGCCTAAATGGCAAAAAACGGAACCCTTATAGATTCGTCATGTCTGTCTGTTTGTCTGTCTGTCTTTCTGTCTGTCTGTCTGTCCGTATGTCACAGCCACTTTATTCCGAAAGTATTAAGACTACACAGTTGAAACTTGGTAGGTAGATGTATTCTGTTAACCGCTTAACGAATTTAATACAAAAATAAGAAAAATAAAAGATTAAGGGGGGCTCCCCATACATGGAACTGAAACTGAAAAAAAATTTTTTCTTCAAACCAACACGTGTTGGGTGTGTATAGATAGGTCTTTAAAAATGACATTGAGGTTTCTAAGACAACTTTTTCTCAAAGTCAACCGTTTGAAAGATATACGACGCCAAAGTGGTAAAATGTGTGTCCCCCCCCCCCCTTTAACTTTTGAAATAAGAGAGTGAAAAATCTAAAAAAAATATATGCTGTAGATCTTAATAAAAAATTTCAACCAAAATTGGTTTGAACGAGATATAGTAGTTAGTTTTTGAGATATAACACATTTTCCAAAACCGCAAATATAACTTTGTCATTCATACCAACACTGTGAAAAACAAAGTTATTTTTGCAGACAAAAAATGATAGGTGGTATTAAATATGGTATGGTATAAGGTAACTACGGAACCCTACGGCGCGTGGCCCGACACGCACTTGGCCGGTTTTTTTTTATTTATTTATTTAATGGCATATTTATTTTCATAATTATAATATTACCGCAACAGTCACCACCTTACCTAGGGAGCTGTCTGAAAATCAGCGTTTCTGTGGCATTCTGCGCAATGCTGCAGAAGCACAGCTGAGGCAGCTACCCATTGGCCCTCGCACCTATCTCTTTTCACTATTTTTCTTTATTATATAAGTATCTGTGTTTATTCTGTGTTTTAGTTGTAGAAGTTGTTTGTTAAGTTTAAGGTGCAGAGACCAATAAATGTATTTTCTTTCTTTCTTCTTTTCCTTCTAACGCGAGGTCTACAGCTCACGGAGCCACTAGTATATAATCTGGGACTAAAAAGAGTTTAGTGAGGTGATTTCGCATGGTTTGTTTAAGGAATGTGCTAGAATTAACTTCTGAAGATATTATAATTACCTATTATAATTAAATTAATAGACTTTGTTCCAATCTCTGAACAAATGGCTCCGGACTCGGCTGGGAAACAAATCCACTAAACCTTGCACTAAACCAAATACTTTTTTGACCGAGCGAGCACGAAGTGCGAGCGAAGCGTCTTTTCTTCAGCTTGGGCAAAAATTCTTTCGTATGTCCGACTGTCTGTTCCCACCTACAGGTCGAATTTCTCAACCGATTCTTGTGAAATTTTGTGAGCAAGTTCGAAAATTATATAGAATTTTTTGTTGAGCTAGTTTTTTTGAAATTTTTCAAAACGGCGGAGATATGTTAAAAAAACAGATTTCTGTCCGCTTTCCAGCTCTGCCGGTTCTTCTTTACAGGTCGCATTTCTTAACCGATTCTCGTGAAATTTTGTAAGCAGGTTTGAAAATTATATAAAATTTTTTGTTATGCCAGTTTTAGGAAATTTTTCAAAATGGCGGAAATATGTTAAAAAACAGATTTCAGTCCGGCTTTCCGGCGCTGTCAGTTCTTCTCTACAGGTCGCATTTCTCAACCGATTCTCGTGAAATTTTGTGAGCAGGTAGGAAAAATGTATAGATTTTTTTGTCAAGCCAGTTTTTCAATCTTTTCTAAAATAGTGGAGATATGTAAAAAAACATATTTCAGTCTGGCTTTCCGGCGCTGTCTGTCTGTTCTCTAGTACAGGTCGTATTTCTCAACCGATCCCGGTGAAATTTTGTGAGAAATATACAGTTTTTTTTTGTCGTGCCAGTTTTTCGAAATTTATTTAAATGACGGAGATATGTCAGAAAAAATATTTTAGTTCGGCTTTCCAGCTGTTTGTTCTCCTCTATAGGCCGCTCTAAAGTTCCCCTTTTTAGTTTTTCATGAATAACTCGGAACCCTCGGTGCGCGAGTCCGACTCGCTCTTGACCAGTTTTATTTTATTGTTAATTAGATTTTTTATTTATTTTGTATATTATAATAAAGTTAAAGTTGGGAAAATAACTACTGAATTGAGTAATGTATTTATTCTTCTCGTACCTACCTTCTCGATACTAGTTCTTCTGCTTATAGGCTTGCAAACTGATGGTGTAGCTTCTTTGACATTCACAAGTGCTAATGTAAGTAATGTAACAGTCTATTCACATTTTTATTATTATTTCATGATTAATATGAATCTCAAAAGGTTACGTCTATCCAAGCAGTCTGAGAATAATGGAAATTAAATATGTTCTGTTTACTTTTATTGCACCTAAGAGGTAGGTAGGGGAGGATTTATAAAGGTTTCTATTTTTACCCGACTGCAAGAGGGTTATGTTTTTCGCGCGTATCTTGTAAGTATGTAAGTATGTTTGTATGTAATATTCTTTATTACCTCATATCTTTTAAACGGCTGAACGGATTTCCATGATTAACATATCGTTAGATTTGTCTTGCCAGCCCAAGTGTTCTTAAGAAAGTGACGTTATAAAAAAACCAACATGGCGGCTGCAGGGTGCTATTATACGTAGTGAAAAAAAAAATTTTTTTTTAGAATACTGCAATATGGGTGTCAAATTAAAGGTCTCATTAAAAGGATTTCAAAAAGGTATATCATGATTGTAATAAATAATAACTAAAAAAGAAATAAATAAAAAAATAAATTTAAAAAAATTAAAAACCCTCCTGCATAAAAAGACAAGTCAACTGAAAAGATGGAAACAAGATTAAATATTAAAGGCAACATTATAACATGCAGTCGGAGGCATATAACTCAAATTATTCATAATGTCACTTTCTTATGCATGCCTCCGACTGCATGTTATAATGTTGCCTTTAATATTTAATCTTGTTTCCATCTTTTCAGTTGACTTGTCTTTTTATGCAGGAGGGTTTTTAATTTTTTTAAATTTATTTTTTTAGTCTTTCTATTGTTCAGCGTACAAAAATTTAGGGAGTATAATATGAGAGGGTGTAACGTTATTGTATTGTGTCAGGCTATAATGCGTAACCTGGTGCGACGCTACGTGACGGTGCAGCAGCGGCGCGCGGAGAGCGGCGGCGTCACCGAGGACGACGTCAACGAGATCAAGCAGGACGTGTCCGCCTTCCGCTGCGAGCTCGTCGAGATCCTGCGCAACTCCGGCATGAACACATCCACCGCCAACGCCGGAGCGCCCGGTGAGCTACTTGGCCTCATTTACGATCCTCGCAGCACTGGATGTTTTAAGAACTTTGCCTGACTTGATTCAAAGAAAAATGGAGAATATTGTTTAATGGTTCAAAGTTCGTCCAATTCCTTTTTTCTAGGTAGAAGACGGAGATTAATATTATTTAATTCGAGAGGATAGATACCAAAATTTTATGTAGGTATGTAACTGCTTGCACTTCTGTGCTATTTTATGTACAACGGAATAGTGCTTGGCCTTTACCTCACCTGCAGGCTTATTTTGAACTCAACTGACAGCTTAAAATGATCATCACTGATCTAAGTTAGTAATACATTGTTGCTACAGTAAAAATCAATGTTATGACTCTCTACAAAAACCCAGCATGTAAGTACCTACTTAAAACTGAGATCAGTGATGATCATTTTAAGCTGTTAGTTGAGTTACAAAATAGGCCTGCTGATGTTAAGTGACGATAAGGCCGAAAGTGGAAGCGCACTGCACCCGGAATTTTCATCACTGAGGAACTGGCTGGTTATATCGTCAGGAAAACTTAGAAGCGAGTTAGTGAGCGTCGGCTACGTACTGTACAGGTGGAGGTGGTGGCAAGAAAAACCGTCAGAAAGAACGGCGTCTGATGAAGGGGTTCAACATCGCCCCGGGCGGGTCCATGAACGCGGGCGAGGAGTTCCTGGCGTCGCTGCACCACGAGCACGGCGGCGTGCACGGCGCGCACCACGCGTCGCTGTCGGCGCTGCTGGGCGCGCGCCTGCGCACGTCGCAGTCCAGCCTGTCGGACGGCGCGCCCGCGCCCGCGCCGCCCGCCGCCGCGCGCCGCAAGCCCGCGCCGCACAAGCGCCGCTGGGGCACCATCATCGAGGCCGCGCGCGCCGCCAGGGTCTCGCGCTTCATCGGCCGCTCCCGCTCCGAGGACTCCGTCTGCGACCACGCGAGACGCTCGCTCAGGTATACCTATTTCCCTATCTTTCTGTAACTTCATGTACAAACCGGACAGATCTAGGATACTTCGACCTCTAGTCAACCTCTAGTTCTCTAGGTGACCTCTAGTGATGATAAGTTGCTGATTTCAGCGGCAGCGAGCGGTCCGAGTCGGGCAGCGACTCGCAGCGCAGCCCGGAGCGTGGGTCTCGCAGCGGTGGCCCGTTGCACCCGCTGACGGCGCTCGCGGCGTTGAAACGCAAGCGCAAGAAGTTCTCCGACTCCCGGCGCGCCGCGGAGGAGGCGCGCGCTGCCGCAAACGGGGCCGGCGGGGGCGTGCGGGGCGCGGGGCCCGAGGCGCTGCAGCGCGCCAGCTCCGTGCCGGCGCGCGCGCCGCCGCCGCCCGCCGCCGCGCCGCGCGCGCCCGCCCCGCCGCCCACGTGCCCCGCCGACACCAACGCCCGGGGCGGCAGCCGCGAGCCGCTACTCGCCAGCCTAGACGAGGACGCACATAAGGTAGCCATACTAGCCATCCTCCCATGGGTGAGTGAGGAGGGAGGACATCGTTTTGCCGGGCACTACGATCGACTGTTAGGTGTACAATAATGATGTCCTTTCTGACTAACAGGAGGCGGCGGCGTGCGGCGAGTGCGGCATGGAGGCGACCGAGGCTGAGGGGTCCGGTGCGGCGCCGGGGGCGAGAGACACGAGCTCCGCTGGAGCGGCGGCGGGCGCGGGGGCGGAGGCGGGCGCGGGCGACGCGTGCGGGCGCTGCGCGGCGCTGGCGCGGCTGGCCGGCGTCACGCCGCTGCACGGACACGCGCCTCACAACTCCGCCGGCTGGCTATAACCGCCGACATCGTCTGTCGGTATACCCACGATCTCAACGTTGTTCCAAAAATTAGTGAGGTGGGAAACGGGGTCTATTACGATGATGACTGTTCCTACCGTTTATTCCCAGTAGCCACCGCCGGTGTCGTCCCCACTGGCAACGAATGAGAAAAATGGGATATTCTGGTTCGTTCCTACAGTCAGGTCACATTCGAGGCCCCAGCGTCCATCCGTGGTGTCCCGTGTACGTGACGTGTGAGACAGAAGCACAAACTTTGTTTTACGTTTAAGTTATGTTTAAATTACTTACTTTATAGTTCGGTCACATCGATTAACAATGTAAACTCTCGATGCGCCTAACACGAGTCTTGATCTCAAATAAATGAAATACCTATTCAGTAAGCATTCGATAACTTCAACAATGTCTAGTCAAAATTTAATCTTCAGAAGCAAATTTCCTCCCTGTATGGGTACCTATAATATATACCTTTAATTTTCGCATAAACTTTGAAAACACTGTTTTTGTATTGAATGAAAACCCATAAAATAAATGTTATTGGAAGAGGTAGAAATACACGCACGCGTACCTGTATGGTACCTAATGTAAGCGCAGCCGCGTGCCATAGCTAGCTAACTAAAGGTATACAATGCTACGAGCTTGCGATAAAGTACCTACTCCGATTGAGGGACCGCATCGTGACCAATTTCTGTAATTCAAACATATTTTAAAGAACCAACTGTATTTCTTAAAAAGACGTAGGTAATGTTAGTCTCTGTGATATACGTGTTTAAAATTAAGAGTAATCGCGTGCGTGTCATTCCTATCCCACTCTTGATATGTTGAGTTTGTTGAAACCATGAATTTGTTTTACATTTTAGATGACTATTAAAACTATTAGATTTAAATATCTACGTATAATATATGTAACCAAGTTTATGGCGCAAATTTTAGCTAACACATTACAATAATGTTACTTACCTACGTTAGTTAAGCAGGTAATGCAAATAAGATACAAACATAGACTACCTACCTAGTACGTCCCTACTACATCCAATGTAGGTATTTTATTTGTTGACAGTGTAATGTTTTAGCGCAAATCGACGCATGGGATAAGTTACACCAACCCCCTAGCCAAAGTAACATTTGCAAATCTTCGTTATCGCTTCGCTTTCGAAACATGTATGGGGATTGACACAAGGTTTCGTTAACTAATTGAATTGTTTCGAAGCGAAGCGATAACTAAAATTTGCAAACTGTTACTTAGGCTATAGGGGACAGTTCCTCTATTACAATATATGTGTATCGAAGTGAGCAATCGCACAAGTAGACGGCAACGAATCACAGTACCTAGTCTGCACTGAGCGGCCGCTCTCAAATAAACGCTATATCTACGAATATTTATAATATATTAACTTGAAACAGTAGACGTAGCTCTCCTAACCTTATTGTATTGACGATGACATATTTTATTGAACACCAATTAGTTTATATGTAGTTACAAAGTTTTAAAATATAGCTAATGAGATATACCTAAGTGAAATATTTTATATACCACATAGTATACTTAGTTCGAATAAACGTTATAAGTTACGTATAGTAATGATGTGTTCCAGAAAGTTTTCCATTGTACTCAGGCGGCGCACTCTGAAATAGCGATAATTACTTTAAGTAAGAACGAACAAGATGAAACAGGGATTTTTGAATGAACATGTTGTACCTCCTTTTCCTGTCACCCGACCCGTCACCCCGACAAGACACACACCGTACGTAGGCTAGATTATATAGGAGGTAGGCGTAAGTACATAAGGGTACATCTGATGCAATACTTATTGATTAAATCATAATGTGATCACGAAGTTTTACATTCTTATATTCTATAAAACAATACGATTTGTTTATGTATAATTAATTACAGATAAGTTTTTAATAGAGGGTGCAGTCGCTTACACATCTTGGCAATTTTGTTGTAAAATAGATCTTTACTAGAGGTACAATCGCATTAAGTGTGCTAGTGTCAAGATTGTGTCAACGAGTGTACCGAGTAGTAGATTGAATATAATAAATATGTCACAATAAAAATAGGTGCATGCGTCGGAAAAAATGTGTATCAGAATCTTTTAATTAATCTAATTTTTCTTTATTGGGTCACAACACAAAACTGATTGTGTAATCTAATCATCTAATTTTTTACTCATGCGAGACAGGAGAATGTTGCCTATGGGTTGTTCTGCAAACAGGCAGTAAAAAATTCTTGCGTGGCCGACTGCTGTCTCTCGGACTAATATTTATTCTGTGTTCTCGGAATAAACGAAATAGATCTAGTACTTACTTGGATCATCTATAGGTGGTCATAATCGAAGATCTGGTAATCAATGAAGCCATTCAAAAGTTTGAAAACAAAATAAATAAGGCTTTCTTACGAAGCAAGTCTTGACAGATTACCTATTAGTTTGAATAAAAATTTTTAATTAGGTACCTAAATATTATATATGGCACAATCATTTTAATTGCAACTTGATGTTTTATTGAATTATCTAATGGATAATTTGATAATCATCAAACATTTTATAAAATTCAATACGCAAATTACTCCACTGTACCATAGTGGAGTTTCGTTCGCTTAGCACTACAGTACGAGGCAAATTTTTTGAAATAAGGTGGGGGTTGCGCGGAACGCGTATTTTGGGCATGCGTAGTGGTGAGGTACGCGGGCGGGTGGGAGAGGGGCGTGCGCTATTGGTCGCTCGCAAGTCCACATCCGTGAACTTATCCCCACTCCGACGAAAAAATTTCAAGATAATACTCGTACTGTAGTAATAATTATTGTATGTTGGTGATATGCCACTGGTAAATCAGTGTATTCCATTTACAGCATTAAATAGGTTTTCAATAGTATCTAATTAGAAAGGGTGCGTGTTTTTTCCGGCGTCATAAGGGCACCTGATCATATCGTCCGCCGGGCCCCGGCCCCAGGGCGGGCCCCGGCGCCACAGAGGCCTTCACGCGTGTTTCGTTGACCGCCGCGCCGCCCGGCAGGCGCCCCGGCGCGTAATCTATTATATTTTGTAAAGAATTGTTATTTATTTATACATTATATTTGTATATAATGGTGCGAAGTTTAATAAATAAGCACTATTTAAAAGATAGTTTTATTTAAACCCTTGTTTCTGTTAATAAAGAATCGGGCCTAATGAAGTGCCCTGAAGAACTCACATAATAGGTCTCTTTACCTATGAAATTGCCGATTCGTCAGGAGAATTTTTCAAGCAGTTGCATTTTTCATACTAGCATTTTTAGGGTTCCGTACCCAAAGGGTAAAAACGGGACCCTATTACTAAGACTCCGCTGTCCGTCTGTCTGTCTGTCACCAGGCTGTATCTCATGAACCGTGATAGCTAGAAAGTTGAAATTTTCACAGATGATGTATTTCTGTTGCCGCTATAACAACAAATACTAAAAAACAGAATAAAATTAATATTTAAGGGGGGCTCCCATACAACAAACATTATTTTTTTGCCGTTTTTTTGCTCGATATTAATAACGACAACAGGTAGACAGTTGAAATTTTCACTGATGATGTATTTTTGTTGCCGCTATAACAACAAATACTCAAAACAGAATAAAATTAATATTAAAGGGGGCTCCCATACAACAAACGTAATTTTTTTGCCGTTTTTTGGTACGGAACCCTTCGTGCGCGAGTCCGACTCGCACTTGGCCGGCTTTTTTTGTTCATTTATCAACCGTGAACACTCATGTAACAAAAGTTTAATGTAAGTACTAATGTTTGAACCATAGACATAGAAAAATTTTCGCTGCATGGTTTGAACACTATGCATTATGTATTCTGTGACTGATATGTTAACTTATTCCATTTATGATAAGCGAAAAAAATAAGTTTTGGCTAAGTTTAAATCCCCTTTTTTAGCTCACAAAATGTTCTAGCTAAAATGAGGACTTTATTTTTACTGATAATGGTCTGGGGACCTATTTTTGAATCGCTCGGCAGGCGTCGAGCGCTCTTTTCGACTGATTTTCGATCGACATATGACTCAAAACAATGAGATGTCGAACGAAAATCAGTCGAAAAGAGCGCTCGACGTCTGCCGAGCGATTCAAAAATAGGTCCCCTGGACGTGCCGGACTACAGCTGCGCCACAAAAAAAAAGTTGGAAATCTGACTTTTTGACTATGCCATGATGAAGTCTATAGTTTGTCGGAGTTTGTCGCCAAAAACCAGAGTTTGTCGGTCTTCCGTTTAGGAAATACATGTGGCTCAGCTGTAGAGACGTCTCTACAGCTGCGCCACACAGATCTCGAAAACGGAAGGTCGTAGCGAAAATCTGATTACTTGTATGTATAGCCGTTAGTTTGTCGGAGTTTGTCGCACAAAAACCAGAGTTTGTCGGTCTTGCGTTTAGGAGATACGTGTGGCGCAGCTGTAGGAGACGTCTCTACAGCTGAGCCACACAGATCTCGAAAACGGAAGGTCGTAACAGAAATCTGATTACTGGTGTGTGTAGCCGGTAGTTTGTCGGAGTTTGTCACCAAGAACCAGAGTTTGTCGGTCTTGCGTTTAGGAGAAATGTGAGGATACGCTGTGGAGACCTTTCTACCTGGATCTTGAGAACGGAAGGTCGTAGCAAAAATCTGATAACTCGAGTGTGTAGCCATTAGTTTGTCGGAGTTTGTCACCAAAAATCTGAGTTTGTCAATCTTACGTTTAGAAGATATGTGGGGATATGCTATAGAGATATTTCTACCTGGATCTCGAGAACGGAAGGTCGTAGCGAAAATCTCACATATCTCCTAAACGCAAGACCGACAAACTCTGATATTTGGCGACAAACTCGGTCGAACTACCGACTATAGATATGACTAATCGGATAATCGCTACGACCTTCCGTTCTCAAGATCCAGGTAGAAAGGTCTCCACAGCGTATCCTTACATATCTCCTAAACGCAAAACCGACAAACTCTGGTTCTTGGTGACAAACTCTGACAAACTACCGGCTACACACACAAGTAATCAGATTTCTGTTACGACCTTCCGTTTTCGAGATCTGTGTGGCTCAGCTGTAGAGACGTCTCTACAGCTGCGCCACACGTATCTCCTAAACGCAAGACCGACAAACTCTGGTTTTTGTGCGACAAACTCCGACAAACTAACGGCTATACATACAAGTAATCAGATTTTCGCTACGACCTTCCGTTTTCGAGATCTGTGTGGCGCAGCTGTAGAGACGTCTCTACAGCTGAGCCACATGTATCTCCTAAACGGAAGACCGACAAACTCTGGTTTTTGGCGACAAACTCCGACAAACTATAGACTTCATCATGGCATAGTCAAAAAGTCAGATTTCGAACTTTTTTTTTTGTGGCGCAGCTGTAGTCCGGCACGTGTCCCCTGGTCATAACTCCATATAATGTCAAGATATTGTTAAATACTAGCTTCCGCCCGCAACTTCGTCCGCGTGGACATTCGGAAAATTCCTAGGGAACTTTACACCGGGATAAAAAGTATCCTGTTTAACCCAGGCTATAAATAAACTATCTGTGTTGAATTTCCATCCAAATCTGTTCAGCCGTTTTTGCGTGATTGAGGAACAAACACTTAAACCCACAAACTTCTTAACTTTCTTTCACATAATATTAGTAGGATTTTAAAACAAGTTATTATTTTCTCTGTATGTGACAAAATCATCGGCAATTTCATAGGAAATGATCTAATGTAATAATCACCTATTGTCAGATTTCTGCTTTGTAAAACATTTAAGAATATTACAAAAGTTCCCTTTTACAATAATCATGATTACATCGTAATTATTAAGCAAATAAAAACAGGCTATACTGACTCAAAGCTTTATCAAAATCTTTTTAGACTTGAGGTAGGTACGAGTACATACTTTGACTCACAAAATGAAAGACAAATCAAATATTGTTCAACAAGTTTATATTACAACTATAATAGCATCTAGTGAGTGTAACCTATGAAATAATTATCCTAGAATAAATAAAATATTGTAGTTGCGGAAATTTATTGAAGCACAGAGATTTTTACATGATTTGCTATGATTGGAAAAATATGTGGTTAGGCTTCAAGTGATTATTACAAAGATTAGATATAATAATGTAATTATAACATTTAACACATCATAACATTAGAAAATGCGATCAAAATATAATGATATAAAAATATAAACAAATTATTGCAATTTTTAAAGCTTATTCCGATTTTATTGGAACGAATTTAAGTCAATTTAAAGCGCGAGTAGTAGGTTGTGATACCTATTATTGCCATTTTATACTTTTCCTATTATCTTTTTATTGCTTTAATTATTATAGAAAAAAATGTGTTACATCGAAAAGCAGAGCTATCATAATTTCAATTTATTCGAACCATATTCAATACAGAACCGAGAGCGATGCGGACAAGCTTGTAATGGAAAAATAGAGGGAAGTATGTAAAATATTGTAGTTATGGAAATTTATTGAAATATATAGATTTTAACATGTATTGCTATGATTGGAAAAATATGTGGTTAGGCTTCAAGTGATTATTACAAAGATTGGGTTAGTAGCAAAAGGCCCTATTCGCAAATTATTTTGATTTTTTTATTTAGTTGGTAGTTAATTTATTCAGCAGCACGGAGCAGCCGCGGCCCAGCGCGCCGCGCTCCGCCGCAGTGCTAGGCGGCGAGGTCGAGCGGCGTGTAGTCGGCGGCGGGCGGCGTGCGCACGGCGAGCGCGAGGCGGCCGCCGCGCTCCGACAGCAGCACGGAGCAGCCGCGGCCCAGCGCGCCGCGCTCCGCCGCAGTGCTAGGCGGCGAGGTCGAGCGGCGTGTAGTCGGCGGCGGGCGGCGTGCGCACGGCGAGCGCGAGGCGGCCGCCGCGCTCCGACAGCAGCACGGAGCAGCCGCGGCCCAGCGCGCCGCGCTCCGCCGCAGTGCTAGGCGGCGAGGTCGAGCGGCGTGTAGTCGGCGGCGGGCGGCGTGCGCACGGCGAGCGCGAGGCGGCCGCCGCGCTCCGACAGCAGCACGGAGCAGCCGCGGCCCAGCGCGCCGCGCTCCGCCGCAGTGCTAGGCGGCGAGGTCGAGCGGCGTGTAGTCGGCGGCGGGCGGCGTGCGCACGGCGAGCGCGAGGCGGCCGCCGCGCTCCGACAGCAGCACGGAGCAGCCGCGGCCCAGCGCGCCGCGCTCCGCCGCCAGCGCGATCTGGTTCACCACGCGCCGCTCCACCTCGTGCTTGATCGACCGCGCGCCGTAGTGCACGTCGTACCTGACCACCACCACACACATTATTCAACAACAATCATTTTTTGGTCCTTCGAACCGGATATTTTTTTGTGATTAGATTTCCCAAGTAACTGTACAAACAGCTAAGTACAAAACTTGTATTAAATCCTTCGACCGAGGATATTTATCGAAGATTAAATCGGAATAGTGTGCAATGAGGAGCCCGATGGCGCAAAGGAATTCAATGGCGCAGTGGTTTAGGCTAGTCCAGTGATTACGGAGGTCAAGCAACTTTCGTACGGGTCAGTCGTAAAATGGGTGACCAAAAATTTATGATCTCGAGCTCCTCCGTGCTTCGGAAGACACTTTTATTATTTATTATTAGTACAAACAAAGAAACTTTACTTATGAAATACACAGCTTCGCAAAACTGTTTACACAGTTTGACTGTAAGATCAGTGTGTCTCGAGTTTAAACGCATAATACATAAATGTAAAGTCTATAAAGTCCGGGCCTGTTTCCCAAAGTTAGATTAAGTTCTAGTCAAAATAGATTATTAATGAGTAATTTCATATGAATTCTACACTTAATTTCCAATTAAAACAGATTTTAGATTCAACCGTTGGTCCCATCTGCATTTGCAGACGTTAACACTCACCAATGCGTGGTGGGTTATGGCCAATCCTCCTTATCTACCTATAGGCATGTGCCTCAGCAGTGGGAACATTAGAAATGGTTGATGGTCAACGTGCGAACTGCAACGATGAGCCGCTATGACTCACCCGTCGGCGAGGCAGCCGAGCACGCCGCCCTCCCAGCGCAGCTCGACGGCGTGGCGCGCGCGCGCCGTGTCCGCCCAGCGCGCCAACTCCATCTGCACCAGCGTGAGCAGCTCCTGGCGCGAGAACGGCAGAAAGTACACGATCTCGTTGATGCGCCCCAGGAACTCGTCCCGTCCGAAGTGCCGCTTCAGGATCGGACGGACCACGCCGTCCTTGAAGTGCCGGGACACCTCTAACGTTTCCTGCTCCGAGTCGCTATCGACTTTTTCTTGGGTTTCCACTGTAACAATATTGATTCTGTGAAATTATATTACGATGTACAAATTTCAGCAATCGATTTTGATTAGATACATTTGCGCTACGTTGAATAAAAACCGCTTTCTTATGACAAACCACATGATACGGATACGTTTCTTAATTTTATCAAAGAAAATTGAGACTGGCTAACGAAGAATAAGTGCTAAACATACGAGTATCTTTATTTTTGCCTGTAATTGGGAATATCCGAAAAAAACAAATTGGCTGAATATCTTTTATAGGTAGGAAAAAGCTCCTATAGTAATAGAAAAAAGTTTCAGTTTTCAGTTGCGTGAAAAAAAATGTCTCTTCGACTTCACAAATGTACAAAAGTAACAGCATAATGGAGATTATACCTTGGGTCGACGGTCCCATTTTTCGGTTTTCCACTTGTATCTCGGAAACTATACGTTCTAGCGACATGATTCTTGTCAGCTTGTCAACTTTGACTTTGAGACTTTATACAAAATGAAAGCTGCTTAAATTTTCTACATGTTTTATCCAGTAAAATTTTTCGATATCTTGTATAGTTTACGAGATATCCAATTAATCCACTCCTAAATGTCTATCAACATGCTTAAGGACAATGGAATCAGGACCCCTCAAGCACAGAGTGATGCGAACATTCTGATTGTGGATACGATTGTGGATACGGCTGTGGAAATGTGTGTGTGTGTACGGCTGTGCTTGAAGGGTCCTGATCCCATTGTCCTTAACCATGTTGGCAGATATTCAGGAGCGGATATCTCGAAAACTTTTGATATGTTCACCTCCTAACTGGTTCAAACAAAGTTACAAAGTCAAAAATTGTGTTGAAGTATTTCCTTCTATTCATTTTTTGAGCATTCTTTGCCTGAACGGCATTAGTTTTGTCACTTTGTTTATAAGAACATATGTTTTATCAATAGATTAGTGTAAAAAAATGTTGACAGACTAGATAAAATAAATAAAAGTTTTGGTAAAAGCACCTTTGTTGTCAGCGTTGGCGGCGGCGGCGGCGCGCGTGCGCTGCGCGGCGCGCGCCTCGGCCTCGCGCCGCAGCTGCAGCCCGTACTGCGCGATCTCGTCCGCCGCCAGGTTCGACGTCATCACGAAGATCGCGTTCTTGCACTCGATTAGCTTGCCCTTGCCGTCCGTCAGCCGGCCCTGCTCACCGACAAACGATAAACATATTAGTGGTTAATTTACAAATTACAGTACGAGGCATATATCTTGAAATTTTTTCGACGGAGTGGGGATAAGTTCGCGCATGTGCTCTTGTGAGCGACCAATAGCACGCGCCCTTCTCCCGCCGCCCGCACCCCTCACCGCTACGCTTGTCTAAAATACGCGATCCGCGCAATCCCCACCCGATTTCAAGATATATGCCTTGTACTGTAAGTACAGCTAGTGGCGGTCTACAATCAGAATACTTATCAGTGATTCGTTATGTCACTTTGACTTAAATTTCGATTCTTTTGGAACAGATTTATTTTTATTTTATTATGTTCGGAATACCAACAGCAGTTATACATTCTATGGAAACAATTTCTTAAATCTGCTTAGCTATTAACAGGTATTCTCATAGATGGAAAAATATTTTTTGAGGATCTGACGAACGAAGTAAAAATGTGATTTTGTTTTTGGTACTTGAAATGTTTTACCTCGTCGAACAGCTGCAACAGCACTGTGAGAACATCGGGGTGTGCCTTGTCCACCTCGTCGAAGAGCACGACGGCGTCGGCGCGGCGCGCCAGCGCGCGCGTGAGCTGCCCGCCCTCCTCGTGGCCCACGTAGCCGGGCGGCGCGCCGATCAGCTTGGCCACCTCGTGCTTCTCCTGGTATTCGGACATGTCCAGCCGGATGAACGCCGCCGGGTCGTCCCGGTGCATGTACCGCGCCAGCTGCTTCGCCAGCTCCGTCTTGCCGATCCCCGAGCTGCCCAGGAACAGGAACACGAGCGGGTGCTCCTCGTCTGCCCAGCCGTTCTCCTTGCGGCGCACGGCCGCCGCGACCGTCTCGATGGCCGCCTGCTGCCCGACGATGTACTGCTTGAGCCGCTGCTCCAGCGGGAACCGGCGGCGCTCCTCGGCGGCGGCGGCGGCGGCGGCCCGCTCCCAGCGGCGCGTGTACTGCAGGATGAGGTCGCGCGCGGGTGAGGGATCGCGCGCGTAGTGCAGCGCGCGCCGGCCGGCGTGGTCGCGCGCCGTCGGGTCCGCGCCCGCCTCGAGTAGCGCGCGCGCCGAGCCCGCCGAGTCGGCCAGCGCCGCGTAGTGCAGCGCCGTCCAGCCGAGGAAGGAGGCGCGCGCGTTCATGGAGCCGCAGAACTCGTCCTCGCGGCGCTGCATGGCCTCGAGCGGGTGCAGGCCGGCGGCGGAGGCGGCGGGCGCGGCGCCGGCGTACTTCTCCTGCAGGTCGGGGCGCGCGCCCAGCCGCAGCAGCTCGCGCACGGCGGCGGGCCGGTCGTTGGCGGCGGCGGCCATCAGCGCGGTCCAGCCCAGCGCGTGCCGCCGGTCCGCCGCGCCCTCGCCCTCGCGACCACCCGCCGATACTGACGCCGACTCCACTTGTCTAAGCGAGATACCTCATATTCATATTGTGTTTTGAAATAAATAATAATTGTCGACATAATTAATTTACCTTTTTATTTCTTCCACATTACCGAGTTGAGCTGCCTTAAAAAACCTTTTTTCTGAAACATCAACTTATCATTAGTCTCTACGTGTCACTAAGTATTATATCTGTTAATCCTAACAATCTCCTTCAAATGAAATTATTATTTAATTTAAATACAATAATTACAATGTAGGTAGTTAAGAAGCCAAGCTGCTGCTGTGAATCGTGACCCTGTCATGAGATGAGGATACAAGGAAAAAACCTAGTTTAAAATTACTTTTCTGTTAGTTAGAATAGACCTGTCAACTGTCATGTGATGCAAAAGTGCTCTTGAAGTTTAATTGAATATTGTGTAAAATCAGTGATTGTGTAGTGTAAAAACCGTTCGAAAGTGAAGAAAAACATTCCAAAATTATGTGACAGTGTTATCTTCACAAAATTCGATGGTTTTGAAGTGAAAATAGTGCAAAACTTATAACCAGTGCAATTGACACTCAAACGACCCACATTTTTTTTCTCACAAAATCTCAACTTTTATTATACAAATATTTCTAAAACTCCTGAAAAATGCACTTTACCGGAAGTGGCTGTCCAGGCTTCCAGTAAAGAGAATGCTACTGGAGGAAAATTAACCACACCAATTAATAAAAAAATCCAGCAACCGAGGATGAGACACTCTTCCTTGAATCTTACCCAGTCAAAATCAATTGAAAGAGTGAATCTAAATCCAGATAATCAAACAACTGATGATAATGATGATTGGCAAACTGTTCCCATCACTCGTCAATACAGAAATGCCAAAGAGTCTCAACTAGCTACTACGCAGAATACATTGACTATGTCACAGAACTCAATGAATTCTTCAAGTGCTCAACCTCCACCATGGCAACGAATGCCATCTAGATCTAGCAAGCGCAGAAGAACTAGTGACTCTCCTCCGAACACTGATGTCCTCCCAACGTCAAATACATTTGATGCACTTCCATTAGAACCTACTGATATACAAACAGAAACAGCAACAAAGAACTATAAACCACCTCCGATAATTCTGTATGGCATAGAAGATGTGAATGAATTATCAAAGCTCGTAAATTCGCCATGCAGTTCAAATGAATATAAAATACGCATCATAAATAAAAATTTGCTGAGAATCCTTGCAGATACCACAGAATGCTACAAAAACATTATAACCGTAGTAAGAAGTCACGGCTTGATCGGTCATACATTCACTCCCAAAGACAAAAAACCATATCGTATAGTAATAAAAAAATTACATCATACTACACCTCACAGTGAAATTTTACAAGCAATTGAAAGTACTGGCAATCACGTTCAAGGTGAAATTATTAATGCCCGATTTGGTCCGGACAGAACACCAACATCCACATTTTTTGTCAATGTAGAACCGTCTGCTAATAATAAAAAGATAAAAGATATAAAAAATATATTTCATCAACAAGTGACCATCGAAGACGCTTGAAAAGCTACGACAATAGTGCAATGTCAACGCTGCCAGCAATACGGGCACTCAAAAAATAACTGCATGAGACCGTTCAGATGTGTTAAGTGTGGTAGCGGACATAAGACTTCAGACTGCCCAAAAAAGGATAGAAACACCCCAGCTAAATGTGCACTATGCTCTTGTGACCATCCAGCCAATTACAAAGGCTGTCAGGTATACAAGGAGATACTAGCGAGAAAAAATAATGCTAAGCCAGCAACTAGACCTAACAATCAGAAGGATGTTACTATACCTACTATGAGAAATGAATTGCCTCCAGTATTCCAGAGGTCACAGCAAAGCCAGCAGACTAGAACATATAGTGATGTGACAGCAAACCGCCCCGAATCGGATAATGATACCCATATAGATATCACAAAGCAACAAAGTTCAGTACTGGAACAAATACTCACCAAGCAAAGTGAAAAGATTAACCTGCTAATACAACAAATAGGCACACTGCTTAATCTCCTAACAAACGTTATTACAAAAATTATTCCTTAACTAATGCCTACTTTAAAAATAGCAACTTGGAACATAAATGGTTTGGCTCCAAATACAGATGAAGTCAAAACATTTTTAACACTCAACAAAATAGATGTACTCCTAATATCCGAATCTCATATGACAGATCAACGCACAGTTAAAATTAATGGATATAAAATTTACTACTCTAACCATCCAGATGGAACAGGACATGCTGGAGCTGCAGTTATTATAAAAGAAAATATTAAGCATCACCCACTGCCTGAAACAAAAAGAAGCTATCTACAGGCTGCAGTAATATCTGTACAGTACAGGTCAGGTGCTTTGAACATTGCTGCAGTATACTGTCCACCGCGCCATCGTATAGACGAAGACATGTACAAGCAGTTTTTCAATTCTCTGGGCAACCGTTTCATTGCTGGCGGTGACTGGAACGCAAAACACACTTTTTGGGGTTCTCGGACTATAGCAAAGAGAGGGCGTGAATTAAAAAAATGCATAGATGCTTCTCAGTTGCAAGCATATTCTACTGGAGAACCAACTTACTGGCCAACAGACCCTAAGAAGACACCCGACCTCCTAGATTTTTTTGTAGCTGGAGGAATCTCAGAATTGTACATCAAAGTGGAATCATGTTTTGATGGTTCCTCTGACCACACTTCGGCGATTTGCAACCTGAGTGCCACAGTCATTTACAGAGAACCTCGAGAAACTCTTTACAACAGCCGGACCGATTGGGAAGCTTTTAGAGAGTATATCAATGAGAAGGCCTGTCTAGACATCTCCCTTAAAACTGCAGAAGAAGTTGAAAATGCTGCTTGCTATCTGACCAACTTAATACAAACCGCTGCATGGCTGTCCACACCTAATAAAGAAACCAATATTCAGGACAAATACTACCCCATGGACATTCGAAATAAAATAACTGAAAAAAGAAGATTAAGGCGACAATGGCATACCAGTAGGAATATGCAAGATAAGCGAGCCCTAAACAAGGCTCAAAAGGATTTAAAAGAAATGCTCAAAGAAAATGAAAACGCAACACTTCAAGCTCAACTCAAACTCCTATCACCACACAATGCAGAAGATTACTCACTGTGGAAGATGACGAAAAATCTCAAAAGACCTAAAAAACATGTCCCAGCTTTGAAACAACTTACAGGTGATTGGGCCAGAAGTTCTGAGGATAAAGTTGAATTGTTTGCCAATTATATCGAGGGAGTATTTCAACCGAATGAAGCCAACATGACGCAAAAAGAAGATGACATTGATGCTGTTATTAACAGCGACCAGCAGATGTCTTTACCGTTAGAGTTGGTAAAGCCTAGAGAAGTATGGAAACAAATTACACAGTTAAAATCTAAAAAGGCTCCCGGATTTGATCTCATAACTGCTGAAGTCCTAAAGCAGTTACCAAGAAAAGGAATCGTCTTAATAACAATTGTATTTAATTCAATGTTGCAACTGCAGTATTTCCCACTAGTATGGAAAGTTTCCGTTATTAATATGATTGCGAAGCCAGGAAAACCTGCCACGGAGGTATCCTCTTATAGACCTATTAGTCTTCTTCCAGTCCTGTCAAAGTTGTTTGAGAAACTTTTGTTAAAACGCTTACTACCAATACTAGAAGACCAAAAGGTGTTACCAGACCATCAATTTGGTTTCCGAGCACATCATGGTACAACAGAACAATTCCACCGAGTTGCCCACACTATTAGACAGACAATGGAAAGAAAGGAGTATTGCTCTGCAGTATTTCTTGATGTGCAGCAAGCATTCGACCGGGTGTGGCATAAGGGTTTGTTATATAAACTCAAGCTCTGCCTGCCAAATACAGCTTACATGCTCCTAAAATCATATCTCGAAGATCGACTATTTCAAGTAAGAGTGGATGATAGTATATCTAACCTTAGAGAAATTAAAGCGGGTGTTCCTCAAGGTTCGGTGTTGGGACCTGTCCTGTATACGGTATACACTTCTGACCTACCCACCTCAGACGATGTAGTGACGGCAACATATGCGGACGATACAGCCTTGCTTTCGTACAGTGCCGACCCTAACACAGCTTCAAATAATCTCCAAGAGCACCTAAACACCATAGATTAGTGATGTGTCGTTATCGCATTAGCTTTAACGCTTAACGACTAATCAAGAATTTAGCATTAGCTCATTAATTTTAAATGAAATATTCTGCTAAAATTAATTAACGATTCTAACGTGAAGTAAGCTCCAAAAAAGCTAAGGTCCCTCGCTCGACCGCCACCGCACGTGTTGCACACGTGCATAGTTCGGTCATGGGCCGAGACAACGGTATCTATTGTAAGTATTGTTTTTTGTTCAGAATAATAACAAAGGCGGGGGTCCCTTAAATTGCATAACACTAATAAAACTAACTTTGCAAGTAAGAAACATTGTTCTGAGATTTATTGCTTCCTGCTGTGGAGCACTGAGTTTAGATAACGAAATTACCGTGGTCTTTATTATATGATACCAAAGGTTCAGTTTTGGATTGAAATTGCGTTAATAATTTTAACAACTTCTAGCCTTAACGCCGTTTATTTTATTAACGTGAAGGAAGGAAGAAGCGATTTTCACTAGCCACTGTGAAAGTAATCATTAACGAAATCGGTCACGTCGCATAGCGTTGCGGGTTCGTGTGTTCGTGTTTTTTTTAATGAAAAGATATTACAGAAAATTAACACAAATTATAACAAATACTTATAATCGCACTTTTTTAAAATTTGCATTGAGATACACAAGGTGCTCAATTGAGCTCAATTAATTTACTGTAATATCTTTTCATTAAAAAAACATACTTACTAAATAATTAATTTGATTTTTCAGATATGATTTGGTTTGTGGTATGAATATAATAAAGAAAACCAAAGCGAATTAACGACAAATTAACTTTGTCTAAGATAATAATTGAAAGTAGTCATTCATGCATGATGCACGCACGATCGTTAAAATTCACGTTAAAAATAGCGTTAATTGAAAAAAGCTATTTCACAATTAATTTAACGGTGAAAAATTATTTTTGAATAGCCTTAACGCCCATCACTAGTGGACCTGGTTCAAAAAATGAAGAGTAAAAGCTAGTGCTACTAAGTCTACCCATATAACATTTACTTTAAAGAAACAAGACTGCCCCCCAGTTAAACTTGATGGTACTATCTTACCTCACCAAACAACAGTTAAGTACTTGGGAATGTATCTGGACAGAAGATTAACATGGAGAGATCACATAAAAGCTAAAAGAGATCAAGCAAATAGGAAACTGAAAGAAATGAACTGGCTTGTCGGAAGACAATCAGCTCTGATCTTGGAGAATAAGGTTCTTATTTACAAAGCCATAATCAAGCCTATATGGACGTACGGAATGCAACTCTGGGGCTCTGCAAGTCACTCCAACATAGAAATACTTCAACGATTTCAAAATGCAGCCCTTAAAATTCTATGCAATGCACCTTGGTTCACGAAAAATGTAGAAGTACACGAATACCTAGAGATACCATACATCAAAGACGAAATAAGCAAATCATGTGAAAACTACGTCCAACGACTTAGAACCCATAAAAACCAACTAGCTACAGCCTTACTTGACACCAGCCAAACCATAAAGCGACTGAAGAGAACACCACTGGCCACCATTTGACTGGGGTCATCTTTATGTGGAGGACATCATGTCGCTGGATGTGAAGTCCTAAAATTCCTGATTGCAACCAATTTGATTATGGCCTAAAGGCTGATCGCAGATAGAGAAAGGAGAAAAAAAAAAAAAAAACATTTGAAATGTAATCAATCACATAAGCTGATACTTTTATAAGACTAAATGTTTCTTTATTCTGCCTTTAAAAAGATGTATTGCCATTGACATCCAATTTGGATTTAAATTAGGGCTGCCACCTTTCAACAAGAGATAAATAAGTGGGCAAATTACTTTAAAAAATTATTATTTAAAAAATATAAATAAAATGTTTGTTAATTTTCCCATCACAAATAGAGGCAACTTGGCAACTAAGCTACAACATGGAGGGATTCTTTATTTGTGAGGGACTGGTGCCTGAAATAGGTTTCAGAGATAGAAACCAGTGCTACAGGTGGCCAGGTCCACCCACAGACTATAGTTTTACCTATACATTATGTATGCTTGATACAATAAAACATTGATGCTGCTAGTTTTAACATAACTGAATCAATGTGGTTGAACCATGTATTTTTAGCATGGGTTTATTGTAGTATCTTTGCTTGCTCAGGCCTTTACAACAAAAATAAAACCGGTCAAGAGCGAGTCGTACTCGCGCACCGAGGGTTCCGTACCATCATAATAAATACACTGCAGAGTAGAATAGTAAAATTATTATTGCAGTTTTAGGTCAGCACTATCTCTTGACCAATAGTGGAACTAATGTTAACTTTTTTAGAAATTTGATTATTTTTAAATAAGTGTGCTATATTGAGACATCGTTTTATTTTTCCTGTAATCTTTATATAAAGTGCTATCACATAGAATTATTTCAGATTTTTCTCTTTGCAAACTACGGAGATAAGGGGGGGGGGAATGGTTTTTTTTTACATTTTTCATCGTAAGGCAAAACTATACAGCCTAAAAAAAAGAAAAAATGATTAAAAACAGATAAACAGCGTTTTTTTATATCATACCCCACATGCCCTAGTAGCCCCACTTCAAATTTTTAAGACCACTTTTCAGTCCCTGTTGTAAAAAAATATTTATTTTTTAATTTCTTTCTTATTTGCAAAATAGTTGGGCAAATATCATCTTAAACTATTCCAAATTTGAAGTTGATATCATAAGTAGTTCTCGAGATATCCAGCTGTGACAGACAGACTGAGTCACACCATAAGGGTTCCTTTTTTACCATTTTGGTACGAAACCCTAAAAAATCTTTGCAACTTAATAAACAATTTTACAATTATCTCAGACTTTACCACATAACTGATAAGCAGTTTCGTTCGTCTGTCCTTACCCCATCAAAAAACATGTTCAACAAAATGTGTTATTACTTATAGGTATTGACTCTTCTTGTCTATTATTTTCGGCATTTCAGTAAAGTTTGCGATTTTAATTATTTGAACCCAAAGTAAATAAACCCAAGGACTTTAAATTGTCAATTTTAATTATTTAATTTTCGCACTTTATGTCATTTGTTTAATATTCTCAGGTTGGCTGAAAGAGATCTCTTTTAGAGATAAGTCCTCTTTTGTGCACATATTTCAATTTATTTTTGTATAACTGTTTTTATGAGTGCAATAAAGATATTTAATATAAATCAATTAGCAGTAAGCAAATCAGACTTTTTCAACTTGAGCGGCTACAACTGGGGCCATATCGGCTAACTTACATGGCTATCGTAATCGCTTTCATTTGACAGATGGATGTGATACATTTACTACTTTTACTGGTAAGTTATAATTTTATGCCAAATAGAAGTAGCAATGTGTCGCATCTATTTGTCAAATGAACGCGATAACGATAGCCATGTAAGTTAGTCGGTACGGCCCCTGGTCTCTCACTGTTGTGTAATGGCAGGGTTGGCTTTTGGTCGTTACTCAGCACATTGATGTTAAACCCGTAGCCCAGATTTGCACTTCCAAACCTGGAGTAGACTCCGGGTCAAACCCGGAGGTGGCAGCCCCATTTAAAATACGTAAGTGTTGAGCTAGGTACCATTGTAAATGTGATCAGCTGCTAGTAGAGCAAGTCCGAGCGAACCAGCGCCAATGATATAGCGTCGAGATGAAGGTCCTGAATGTTCACGAGAGCCCTGACTATCACTGCTGCCAGAAACAAGGAAACTCGTGGTAGTTCGCGCCCTCCTCAGCGGTATGCTGGCTAGCCGCAAACACCGCCGCAAATCTCGCAAGTACCGAGAAGTAACGCGAATTGAAGGCAGAGACATCTCGTCCAATTTCTTTTCCTCAGAAGCTATATCAAAAACGATAGTCGAAGTCTAATTAAAAACCACATTATTGCCAATTTTATGTAACATGTTTTATTATTTTTAATAATGATTTTAGTATTTATTTTACTATTTCATCATTTTTTATCGAACTAAGGAAACTAATCCAAAAAATGACAAATTTGACATTGACATTTGTTTGACATTAGGTGCATTCCAACAGACCAATCGCTAGAACATCGGTCACCACAGTATACTTTTAAGGGTCCCCCCAGACCTACCGGTTTCCGTTCTTTGCTTTGCTGTTCGGCAATGGACCGCCGGCCAAGAGGCTCATTTTCAATCTATTGCATATTTTAAATCTAAGGACATTTCACATATAAGAATGTTCTTGTGAGCTTTGTTCCTTAAACGATCGTTATGAAAACACAAAAAAATAGTTCAGATAGGTAATGATGACACCCACAACCCTGTTCACAATTTATATAAATATGCGATCGATTTATTTTTAGCAATCGGAGACAATGTTCAGGGTGGCATATCTCCCAGAAGCTTCCTACTTCGCAACCCAGACGATGATATTTGATAACACCAAGCTAATGGCTATCTTGCCAATTTGGTGTGGTCCAAATATGCGATAGATTGAAAATTACCCTGGTTGGCCGGCGTTCTAAACAGCAAGTAGAACAGCAAAGCAAAGAAACGAAACCGGTAGGTCTGGGGGGACCCTAACCTGGCTCCCTAGCTTGACCATTGACCACGGCGAAGACAGTGTGCGCTTTTATAATTCCCAACGGCGCATGTTTTGCCCTACACAATCAAAAAAACATTGTTTCGCGAAACAAATCCTCATAAATTTTTTTTGTTGAATGTTATGATGTTTTTGTTAATGAGGGCTTTTCCAAAGGACTAAAAACTATAGGATCGATAGATGGCGTTGATAAATTAAGCACTGTCAACTGAGGTGCATTCAGAACCTACGCTTCGAGTGCAACCACCGCTCTAACGGCGGGCGTATCAAACATTAGAGCGTGACGTTCGGTTGACACAAGTTTGGTTGCAGTCGGAGCGTAGGTTCTAAACGCGCCTCAGTTGACAGTGCTTAATTTATCAACGTCATCTATCGATCCTACAGTTTTTAGTCCTTTGGCTATGTTTACATTACGCCAAGTAGACGACCGAGTCGAGTAGCGAGTAGAAGTACATTGCCTGGCATGTTCGTCGATTTTAAAAGAACGTCAAACACACCACGTAATGTACTTCTACTGGAATGTTTGCTGGGCCGAGCTGCTGGCGTAATGTAAACATAGCTTTTGGAAAAGCCCTCATTGTGTAGAGCAAAACACGCGCTATGGGTTGACCCGCAATAACGGAATCATCGCTGTCAAAGTCGATTTCGTAACCAGCAATCAAGTTTCTGATAGTGCTGCCTCCAGCGAACAACCAAAGAACTAACGAAAACGAGCACATGTGCAAGGAAATGCTCCAAAATTTGCATGTCAATACGAAATAAATCATTATTGAACATTAAAAACAAAATTACTTTCCACGGTTAAAATGTACTCTATGGCGACCGATGACTCAGATATTTGTCTGTTGGAATGCACCTAATGTCATACATGCATGCCGTAGTCTGTAGATGGTCTGTAGTGTACTGAAGTGGCTAAACTGAAAAATTAAACACAGTTTTATTTATTTCGTTCGTGTTTTTATGAAAAGGACAATGAACCGAGAACTACGCGTTTAAGGCAGTTGTTAATTATTTTCTAATCCACCAATGCCAAGTATATCCTAATTTGATTAATATGCACTGTGGTGGAGCAGCTACAAATTTTTCCTTACCCGTAGTTGCGAACGTGATGTGTTGATATTGTAAGTGTATAGTTGAGGAATCGCGGGAATTCCCGACGTCTGAAAATGTCTCTCAGTGGGTCTACTTTCATGAAGAGTGCGACGATGCTGGAGCAACTGCTCGAGGAGATCAACTTCCAGAGGACGAAGGAGATGCGCCAACTGCTGAAGGAAGGTGAGTGTTATGAGGATGTTGCGATACCTACCTACCTAACACTATTTTTATGAAGTAGGTAAACAATAATAAACAATCAGGTTTTGAACTTTCTCAAACTTTTTTTTACACCCAATTACTCAACTATTATGTTTGGCCTATAGTCATCTATAGTCAATTAGATTACAATGCTTATTTAAAAAAAAATATATATGTAAGGGACCGAAGACGACCCTCTGACCAGAATATATATTATTGATAGATATATAAAAAAAACTAGCATTTTATCTTATAGTTTATTTACACTATAGATGAAAGAAACGAAATTTAGAATTAGAAAGAATATATAAAAATCCTAAAAAGTTATTATTCTCTCAAACTTTCCTTTTCTTTCTTTTTTGGTAAAATAAGCCTAAATTGTTATCTAATTGGAACAACTTTAAAAGTGATTTGGTGTAAAAAAAGTTAAAGAAAAGTGCTTTCTGATGTAATTGAAAACCTGATATGATGAGATCGTTTTTGTTTTCCTGTTTATTCACCTCATAGTTGTGTTATTTACAGGACACCCTGTACAGACATATGATTAAACAATTTTATTTATTTTGTTTTTTCAATTATCACATAGAGGCTGTATTCAACTATTATTTGGGTGTGTTAGTTTTTAATTTTATTATTGATAATGTTGACGTCATTCTTCTACTCTCAAAGCACTACACTCAATACAAACCTGTTTTGTTTCTGTAAGGCCTCTCATTATAAGATTTGTAGTGGTATGAAATAAAATTATAGCATTAAAACAACTTTTTTTTTTATTTTTATGCTTACATATCTTACTGTGTGGCTGTCTGGATTAATGCAATGCGAGTGCAGATTTTTTTAGTGTGGCTTAGCTTTTCTATGCATAAAATTATACTATGAGTGTTAGTTAGTATGGCACTTTCAATGATAGATGTTTAGGTATAACAATACATTGAAAAACTACAATCCTCCATTACTTGCACCAACAGTCTGTTTGAATGCTTGTAATCATTCTTCCATCACTAATAAAGCAAGTAGTTATTCAAAACACATCTACACCACCCCAGCACAAAATAGAGAGAGGCCTGAAGTCAAGCTTAGTAATACGCGTGCTTGAACAATGCACACATAGACACCCTCTCACCGACATGGAATAACCGGAATCTTAGACGAATCTCAAAGAGTTCGAGTGCGTGAGGCGATGTCTTCAGTGGTGAGAGCTGTCTATGTGTGTGTGTGTGTGTGTGTGTGTGTGTGTGTGTGTGTGTGTTGTGCACGTAGTGGGTACGAAGGGCATGCCAAAAAGTTTTAGATACTCTTCACTCAATAATTTGATACTGACAAATTATACACCATCGTAAACACTGGTTATTTAGTGATAAATTTAAACATGGTACAGTCAATTATATGCTGAGCTTCAAGTATGTTGCATGTTTTAATTTATCTTTTCATTAAATAATCAGTGTTTACAATGGTGCATAACTTGCCAGTATCAAATTATTGAGTAAAAAGTATCTAAAACTTTTGGCATGGCATTCCCTCGTACTTAGCTTGAGTTTGGTGCTCTCTCTATTTTGTGGCCCAGCCCCTGTGGTTCTATCTAACACCATCTACCGGCTGTAGATGATGTTAGATGCACAGCGTCTGAGGCTCAGGGGGCTCTTATTAGTTGTGCTGTGTTTCAACAGTAATTCAAAATTCAAAATAATTTATTCAGTCTAGGCTGTTACAAGCACTTGTGAATGTCATAGAAGCTACGCCATCGGTTCGCAAACCCTAAGCGGGAGACCTTGTAATGAGAAGAACCGGCAAGAAACTCGTCAAGGGCTGCTTTTTTCTCCCTGTATATTTTATACAGAGTCGTTAACATTGAAAAATGAGCTCCACATATATAATTTTCACATAGAATAGAAAAATCTACGACCAAGCTGTTTTATCAATTAAGTAATCTTTAACAGTATAGTATCCTTTTTTGAGAAGACAATTCTTTACATGAGTCTTAAAGTTTTCAAATGGTAAATCCAAAATATTACTTGGAATTTTATTATAAAACTTTATACCAAGACCTATGAAAGAACCATGGACTTTTTCTAATCTATACTGAGGCATTACAAGTTTGTCTTTATTTCTGGTGTTCCGATTGTGCCAATCACTATTTTTGTATATAAGTTAATATTGCGACGCACGAAAAGTATGCAGTTTAATATAAATTGTGATGCTGCTGTCAATATACCAATCTCTTTGAATCTATCCCTAAGAGATGTTCTAGAACTTAGTTGATAAATAGCTCTTATTGCCCGTTTTTGTAAAACAAAAATAGTATTTATATCGGCTGCTATCCCCCACAAAAGAATACAGTATGACATAATGCTATGAAAATAGCTGAAATACACTAATCTGGCAGTTTCTTCATCTGTTAACTGTCAACTTTTCTAATAGCATAGGCAGCAGAGCTGAGCTTGCCAGCCAGAGCTGTGATATGCATATTCCATTGAAGTTTGTCAAGAGTTACACCCAAGAAAACTGTTGAATCGAGCAAATCTAATTTCTCATTATTTATTACAATTTCAGTGGGATTCGCCTGTACATTAGGTAAAGTGAATTTAACACATTTGGTTTTCTTAGCATTAAGCTGGAGATTATTTACATTAAACCAAGTAAGAACCTGCGAGAGTGCTTTGTTCACATCGTCAAAATCAGTTTTATTCCTGTCAACTTTGAATATTAAAGAAGTATCATCCGCGAACAAAACAATATCACAGAACCTCTCTGCAAAAAAGGGTAGATCATTTATGTATATTAAAAATAAGAAAGGGCCCAAAATGGAGCCTTGCGGAACGCCCATTTTTACATGAGAACCTGATAAACTTACTCCATTGATATTAACTGTTTGAGTCCTTGAACTGAGATACGACAGTATTAATTTTTGGGCATTATTTTTTACACCGTAATGATTTAGCTTCAACAGCAGCGTCCAGTGGTCCACGCAATCAAAAGCCTTGGACAGGTCGCAGAAAATGCCAAGGGCATTCTGAGACCCCTCCCAAGCCTCAAAGACATGCTTCAAAAGCGCAACCCCAGCATCAGTTGTGGAACGACCTTTCGTAAAGCCAAATTGTTTGTTGTGCAGAAGTTGATTTACATTAAAATGACCTAATAATTGCTCGAGTATTATTTTTTCAAAAATTTTGCTTAGGGCAAGTAATATCGATATTGGTCTGTAATTGCTAGGGTCTTCTTTGTCTCCTGATTTAAACAATGGTATTACCTTGGTAAACTTCATAAGATCAGGAAATATTCCTTGATCAATACACCGATTAAAAATGTCAGCAAGATAAGGGGCAATAGTATGCACAATATTATTAATAACCTTAACTGATATGCCCCATAAATCAGTGGAGCTTTTCATTTTTAGAGAATTGAAAGCTTTAATTATATCTAAAGCATTAATACATTTAAAATTAAACATTGAATCTATAATATAATAATAATAATAAAATAATATCTATAATCTATAATAATAAAATAATATCTATAATAAGAATGCTAGTGGACAGGTGGCTCTATTTCAATACTTTCATCTTAGTTTATTAAAATCTTACATTTAGTTCATACCTCAGATTCATGTTATGCAACTAACAAGTTTTTTGTCATAGTCTTGCATAATGCATGCTTTATTTCTAGCTTAGGTTACTGATTTATGTCATAATTACACTGTGCCCAGATCTGGTGGATCCACATCTGTATCATTATGGTGTATCACCGTTAGTTCATGGCTATTTAGTAGTCGTTGGCACCCACCAATCCGCACTGGGCCCCCACAATGGGTTATGTATGACCTGGGGGCTAATTGTCTAATTTCAAAATCTATCGCAATCGCTTTAAGGTTGTAATACATTGATGCTTCTTTTTGGCACAAATAAAAACTTACCAAGGAAATGCAGCAATGTGTCACCTCCATCTGTCAAATGAAAGCGATTGCGATAGATTTTTAAAATTAGACAATAGTAGGCCTGTATCTTATCCACCCTTAAGGAAGGTCTTGAAGCGCTCATGGCGGAACTTGACAGACTGATCGTACTCGATCACATTTGCTCAAGCAACGCTCAGTCCGGCCAGGTGTCGGATGGGTGACCGTTAAGTGGCATTACAACTGAGCGCTTCCATGCTTCGGAGGGCACGTTAAACCGTCGGTCCCGGCTGTTGTCATCTGATAATAGTCGTTAAGCCAAGTTAGAGGCCTTACAGGCGGCTTGACAAACTCTAACACCAGAGGTGGCCACTATTCCTCATTCGATAAGAAGAAGAAGGAACGTCTTGTGTACCAGCACTACCAGCAGTGGAGACATTAATGTGGCTGATTATGACCATCAGCCTTTTTTAATGGCACAGGCCTTCCTTATGGGTGGATCAGGAGGATGGGCCATAACCCACCATGCGAACCCAATGCAGATTGGTGGGTGTTAACAACTGCAAATGCACCCGGGACCTACGGCTTAACGTGTCTTTCGAAGCACAGAGGAACTCGAGATAATACATTTTTGGTGACCTATGACCAACCCTTGCGAAGGGGTTGGCAACGCAAAGCTAATCGCAGATGGCGCCAGCAGCGATCTAACCGCTATCAATACTTTGATTGGTTAAAATATGTCACAAATGACATTTGATATTTGAAAGAACCAATCAAACGATTTTAGTACAAACGCTTGTGGCGCCATTAGTTCCTCAGTTTCCATCCCCCAGGCGCTAAACCGCTGCACTATCGAGCTTATTATGATTTGATTATGATTATGATTTGATGGGCTTATTATGATTTACTAGAAATCATTAAACTCTCACACACTTTGACTCAGTCAGTCCTATTATTCCAATTCCGATAAAAATATGGCATAAACTCAGAGCCCCTTATTAACGTGGACCGATGGGCTTCCACGACAGGGTAATCACTTGCCAGTATTAAATTATTGAGTAAGAGATCTAAAAACTTTTGGCATAACATCTTATTGAAATGAAATATTTGTTTTAATAGTTCTCATAATAAGCCAAATGATGGTTTATTCGCAAAACATCTACTTCGCAGAATGTCGTCCGTCGCAAAATGTCGCCTGTCGCAAAATGTCGCTTTCTCATAGGTAATGCCTCTTTCGCAAAAGGACGCTTTCGCACAATATCTCTTTCGCCTATAATAGTCCTAGACAAAATCACATTTGTGAAAATAACAACGAAATTAGCTAGATTTCGAAATATGTATGAACACATAAGTCAGTCCTACGTATATTTCGGAAGCGAATTTTGTTGTGAATTCTACAACTGACTGGAATTGTTCTGAATTTAGTTGCGATTTCTTATTTATCATTGTGCAAAAATAATAACATGGATCTCCCACTGCCATGCATCATCATGCGTTACTGCATATTTTAAATTGTGCTTGTATGTATAGTAGTATTCTGTGGTTGGACAGTAGTATTCTGTGTTGTACAGTCATGTCACTTCTATGAATAGGTACAACTTAGATTAGAACTTTGTCTCATTAAAGCTATTACTTTTTTGAACAGAAATCAATGACAAATGACTAATATAACAAAGTTCTAAGCTGTAAACATATTTATAGTCGTGACTGTACGTAAAAAAGTGCCAAGTTTGTATAAAAAACTATGTTTGGTGTAAGTTAACACACCAACACAACAACTGATCTATGCGTGATCTTTGACGTTGCGTGATGCTTGGCAGTGTGGTCTGTCTGTGTCAAGCTTACTTCCGCTGCCAAACTTACTTCCTCTGCCAAGCTTATTTCCTCTGCCAAGCTTACTTCCTCTGCCATCTGCTTTGGTGTTGTCTGCTACGTGATTTGCTGCTTTTGCATATTTTGTTTTGTTTATACACCGGGTTATTTGTAAAACAACAACAACCCTGCGAGAGTAGATTACTAACATCATAAACAACATAATTTTGTTCTACGACTTTTCCGTAAATAGAAAAAAAACTACTTTTTATATAAAAACAAAACTCTATCAGTTGAAAAGAAAGAGAAACAAATGTTGTTTATGATGTTAATAATCCTCTCGTGCAAGTTGTTGGTGTTTTACAATTAATCCTGTATATTGGTTCATATAATTATTTATATTGTAATTTACTCTGTATTCTTTATAATTTATGAATCAAAAGCAAGAAAAGTCATATCCCTGTAGTTTACTTAATCCACCGTTAGTTGTCATAACATGAGATACCCTGTGTTGTGTGTTGTCATTACATGAGATACCCTGTGTTGTGTGTTGTCATAACATGAGATACCCTGTGTTGTACTGTACAAAAGCTGATGCCGATTTTAAGAGTATAATATTGTTTCAATCTCGAGTAAGAATTTAGCAAAAGTAATAGCCATGATTGTAGAGGCCATGTTGTTCCGTCTTTTATCCTAACTTGTCCTATTTGTAGTAAAGGTAGTAAACAATTTTTGACAGTAGTCCTATATCTTTTACTAGTACCTATTAATATTTATTATGTGCTTTTAAAGATACTTTTAAAATCACAGATACAGAAAAAAAATGCGATTAACGTGGCCTGCTTTTTTTAAAGTTAAGTTAGCCAAAATGGGTTAATGTAGTTACTTATTAAATCCATAAACTTAGCAACAATTAATGTCAGAGTGAAACGGGCACTAAAAATGTACTGAAAAGGTAGACTTATTCCTAAACGTGATGATTTTGTTTAGAAAATTATATAGTTTACACACACTTTAGAAAAAATGCATTTTGAATGCCTAAAATTTAAAAAATTAAGAACTTTTTAGTAAATTTCTAAAATCTCTGTTAAGTTAGTATATGTTTATATTTTTTCCTGAAATTATAATTTAGCAACTGATTCGTTTATAATAAACTAGCGGCTGCCCGCGACTTCGTCTGCATGAAAAGGTTTTTTGCTATCCCTCGGGAACAATACTTTTTTCGGGATGAAAGGTACCCTTTGTCCTTGTCTGTACCCCTGACAACGTGTATGCAAAATTTCATGATGATCGGTTCAGTAGTTAAGACGTGAAGGCGTAACAAACAAACGGACTTTCGCATTTATAATATTAGTAAAGATGTTGTCTTATTAAATCAAATTAATTAACTTGGATTAAACAATATCTTTCATATTCTATGTGTGAAAAAGCATTTGTTATATTAATGATTATTTCAATAAAGAGTGGATAATGATTTCTTACCAAATAGGACAAGTAAGGATAAACAACCAACAAACTATAGTAAACAAAGTAATTTTTGGAAAAATGATTACGAATTTCGGAAAGTAAGAAAAGTCTAATGGGATTGACTAAAGTTTCGCTAACCAAAGTCAAATCTAGTGTAGGAAATGAAGCAATCTTTTGTATGGAGACCCTAACATTAAATCCTCAGTCGATGAAACTTTGCAGGGATGTAATATAGTATGAACCAAAACCTATGTACAAATATCCAAAAACAAACAAAAAACGATTTGGATGATTTAAAAAATATGTTTCATTTATGATACTTTATCATATTGTAAAGTTTTGTCTACTGAGGATTCATTGTGGGGCCCACTACCTTCTTTTCCTACACTAATCGTCAATTCCATCATATAAGTAGGTAATACAAACGACTTTACAAAGACTCAGACTTTACAAACTTCGACACTTTGATTTTTATAATCAAAATGTTACTGTGTCTAGTGAAACTGATTTTCTTTTTGCTTTTGAATAGGTAGGTAATAATAATAAAAACAGACCATTATCAAAAACACATTTATTAACGTTTAATTTACAACGGCGTTTGTTTAGACAAGTTGTTATGTGTTCATATTCCGTTTCAAGTCCTTATTATTAAAAAAAAAAATGGAAACATGCACAAACTAGGAATGTAAAGTCTGTCCATCCTTACTTGTCTTATATGGTAAACAATCTTCACCCAACTCTTTATTGAAATAATCATTTATAAAATAAAACAAATGGTTTTCCACACATAGATTACTAAATAAATTGTTAATAAATTAACAATAATTTCATAAACTTACTAACATATTTTTAAATAACGATTTAAGTTTAAAAGACGTATGACAACTGTCAAAAACTGTTTACTAAATAAGACAAGTAAGGATGAACAGACTTTAACACAAACAATTATTTGAACTCTTAAAGCCTTCTCAGGTAATGCTACGATGCTCGTGGCTCATTGATCGCACCACTCCTTTATCGTAACTATTCAATTTCTGCATGCATTAAAATAAAACATATTTTGTATTGTTTTTATAATAAAAATAATATTCAAGACATAGAATCCATTTCATTAATTTGTTACATCAATTAATTTTAATACGTAAGACGTAACCAATTTGACATTATGTTCGATAATAATAAGTAACGCAGTCTCGTCCCGCGACGAGGCGCGCCGTCTGATTGAGCAATACTTTCGAATTACTGTAGTGTAGATATTTCCAAATAGTATCATAAATACAAAATTTTGATGTACTATGGGCAACAGCGTCGCTTAACCAGTTTTCAACAAAATTCGCGTGCGCGCGTATCGCCCCTGCACGTACTAAACGTATGTGACAGCGGGCGCGGCGTGCAAGCGATTTTAACCTTAGCGACGCTGTTGCCCATGGTACCTAGCTGTAGTCTGAAGCTTTATTTAAATGTATCTTTGTAGGAAAATATTTACAAAAGTCTCAAATGTGGGTACGACAATACAATAGCCAACATAACAAGGAACAAGTAAATCTCATTTGCCGACATCATTGCAGATAATTATTGCAATGTTATATGTAGTATTAATGATAAAAGAAGATTAATACCTTGACATTATGTTTAATCGCATTCGTTAATGCGTACATACATAAAACTAAGCAATATACAGCCTGTTCCCGTAACAATCGGAGATTCACGAATGCAGCTCGCCGGCGCGTGAGTCACGCCCGTTACCCACCCGCGTTTGTTCTTCGGCTGTGGTTCCTAAGAACGATCATCGGGTGGTCATCGTCACTAGACACATTATTAAGAAGTTTACTATACATGTTTCAAATAATGTTTTTGACACACAATTTAGCAAATCGTTTTCATATAACAATTATAATTTATTATAATACCACTACAGAGCATGGTTATGCTCGAACAGATTAGTATTAGATTGAGATTACAATTATAAATTAAAAGCTACAAGTAAACATTTATATTTTTTCGGAGAAGGTTTTCTGATGGAGGATTTATCTGTTTTTACACATTTTAATTTATTCTAAAGGCACTTTATATTTCACACGATTTGATGATTACAATAAGATATAATGAATAACTTTATGACCGTCATGTTTAATAACAAAACGAGGAAGTTTGAAGTAATGAATTCACAATAGACTCTAACAATCTGATGTTCTCTCTAATCTGTACTGCTGCTATAGTTAAATATAGATCTTGAATTCCAAATAAATCTTAAAATTAACTAAATCTTACAGACAAGATATTAGCGAAAGCAGCAGCAAAGCACATCACTCTGTTATTATTTTTAAGTCCGGTTTCAACACAGTAATATTTCTTGTATGATCTGTGGGTTTCAAAAAGTGAAACTAAAACAGTTTTAAAATTCGTACAGAATCGTTGACTTATACTAGCGTATAGAATAGTTTTAATCTACTTCGTATGGGACCTCTACTATAGATTGGAACACTTCTACGGGTAGACAGATCGATTGTGTCTTTTTTATTCCGACATGGGTTTTTAATAAGTTCTCAAAGCAGGCTGATGGAAAAAATCAAAAGTAATCTGTGGTATCATACACTCTATCTTTATTGTGTACGGAGTGCAAATTTCAGTTCTCGAGATGGCAACTATCATGCTCTTTGAAGAGTTGAGCATTGTGTGTGTAATCATAGCAGTGCCATCGTTCGGTAGCTAGCGTATGTGTGAGCCCAGCGAATGACGTGTGTTGCGCAGGGTTCGTGGTGCTGCAGGGCACGACCTACTGGACGGACCTGTTCGTGCGCCACTTCCTGTTCCAAGAGGAGCAGGCCATCGACTGCGACGACCTGCTCTTCTTCGTCAGGAAACGACACGTCAAAGGCTCCTCGCGGTATCTGCCTAAGTACGATGTAAGTACATTAAAATATAAATTAATTTGAGATAAAAGACATCAGAGGTAACGATAAATAATCCTAATAAGAAAACCCTAACGACTCTGTAACAGCGGCAACAGCAATAGAATATTATGGAGCCTATTTGCTTTTATTCAATGAATCAATTATAATAAAAAAAATATATCACAATATTATTCCGTCCCAATACTTGGACTACGATCAGATTCACTTAACTGCACATTGATGTATATTCAACATATTATATGTGAATTTCGAGACGTTAACGAGGTTGCTAAGAAAATTGTTAAGTCATCAGGGATCAACATACTATGATTCTGTTACGTGTTCTATAGCTAATCAGTGCACTTTCCTTTGAAATTTTATATAACACTAATGATTAACCCCCTCATTCATAACACATTTAAACAATTGTTTAGTTATGATTATGAGTGTGTTCTGTCACTTTCGTTCTAATGATGAATTGAGTTTGATCGTAAAAGACACACTCTTAGCTAAACAAATTATTCTTTAACTTTAAATGTTTTATGAATAAGGGGATTGGTGAAAATAGTCTTCAAGTTACACGTTGATTCAACCCGAGTATGACAGTGTTATGGTTAGCCATCCTTCCTTTGCTGGCTGTTATTGCTCGATATGAGTCGGTACGGCTCAAATGTAAGTTATTCGATACAAAAATATTGTCAAATGATTTGTGCATATTCCAAATTTTCACTGTTATACTAATTTTGTGACATGAGAAAATCTTTCGCTCACAGTCCTGAAGGTGCGTAATTACTTAATTTTAGATAGGTAATGATTTTCCATTTATATTTCTAATTTAGCACCATTTGGATGAGTGTTACGAAATTCTATTTTGACAAATATCAGGATATATACAAAAAGATTGCATTAACAACAGTTATGTATTTTATTTTAAACAATATAAAAATATTATTTCTTACAATAGGCTGGTACGACAACAACTATGTACTAGGGAGTGTACTTGGCGCGGGCGGCGCTCGTCCCTCACCTTCCTCACATACACAAACTAATCACAGTACATTTCGCTAATAAATAGTAGGTACGTTCTTAGAAATCCACTTTCAATAACCACTTATAAAATATACAATTTACAAAAACAAAAATTCTATCAACAGCTGACGTAACAGATCGATTAACTATTACTGTTTTTGTTAAACGAAAATCTTATATTTCCTATTCAACAATAAAAGCACAAAGGTCATCAGAGTGAAGAATAGTCTATATCGAGCTCACTATCGAGTTATCATATCACATATCACACGCGACACGCGCTCACAGCGTCGCTCGCCCGGCGGGGGCGGACCCTGCCCGGTGCACATGCAGCCTTTTGTTCGCAGACGGAGGTCGAGGTGTTCCGCAAGGACTCCAAAAAGCTGCCCATCGGCGATCCGGAGATCGACTGGGAGGAGACCGTCTTCCTGAACTTGATTGTGCACCAGTTCGACTACACGCTCACGTTGGCCATCTGCACGCGGACCAGCCCCAAGGAGCTGCAGGTGCTGAAGCGGCACTCCCAAAAGGTGAGCGTCATACGCGTTCCGGCGGCGGTAGCGCGGCGCGCGCGCGTCACTAGCTGAGCCGGCTGAACAGCTTGGTGCGCGGCCACGGCAGCGGCCAGTCGTACCGGCGCGGCAGCGGCCCGCGCACGTTGCGCTCCAGGTACGTGAACAGCCAGTACCACCACTCGCGCTGGATCATGTGGTAGTTGTACCCGTTGCCGCTGCGGTGCGGCGTCACCAGCAGCGAGTGGAACGTCCAGAACAGCCGCGTGGTCACGTAGTACGCGATCACTACGTCCACCGTGTAGTGGCCGTGCGCGAGCAACACGAACGACATGCCCAGCAGCGCAGATCCCCACATGGCCCAGTGCATGGGCCACAGCTTCTTCGGGGAGTATTCCGCCACTACCATGTAGCTCAGCACGAGGACCATCGTATGGCCCGAATATATGTAGTCGCCGCAGTACGTGTGCTTGCCGTTTATCGACAAGCCGAACCCTGATATCAGGTAAAACATCCGCTTTATCACGAGGAGCGGCGTCGTGTTGTTGCTCTTGGGGCTGCAGTAGTACGTGGTGCTGGAGACCGGCAGGACGGTCACGAACATGGTGACCGACCGGTACAGGTAGAGCAGGCCGATGATAAAGAACAGCCGGCGGGCGACGATGAACCGGTGCTTGTGGAACACGACCACGAGCATCGCCACCGTCGTCGATATCATGATGAGATATTCGGAGACGGCGAGGCCCCAGTCCCTCGCCTCGATGTTGTCCAGCACTATGTCGGGAAGGGGCTCCGTCTTGTTCCTATCGGGCAACCGCTCGTGGACGAGCGACAGCGACATCATGTTGATGCACACGCACAAAAACAGAAAGAAGAAGGAGAGGATCGTCTTCCATATCTCCTTGGGATAGCGTTCTTCGCGCACGGCGCCCGGGGGTATCTCGACGACGAACTCGCCCTGATGCGTGCGCTGCGGCGAGTGGTCTCGGTCGGGGTCGGACTCGTCGGTGGCGGGCTGGGGCGCGTCCTTCTTGGCGGCGCGCGCCAGTAGCGGCTGCCGCTGCATCAGCTCCGCCTGGCTGGGCATGGCGGGCCGTGACTCTGGCTGGTTGCGGGACGCGTTGTTGTTCAGGTCATTCCGTTTGAAGCGTCCCTCGAAATTAATCCCTTTGATGTCGTCGCGCGCGGTGTGCACGGCTATGTCGACATCGCTGAGCGCGGGCGGGGCGGTGGGCGGCGGCGAGGGCGCTCGCGGCACGAGCGCTAGCTGCTTGGAGGGCAGCTCATTGGCCAGGTACACGCGCACCGACTCGACCAGCGGCTCCGCGAAGTTGATCTGCTTGGGTGGCGGTGGTTCCTTGCTCGGGGACCGCGCGGAGATAGTCATCCAATCACCATTCGATTGAATTGAACCTGGAAACGAGAAAAACGATTATGTTAGTAATTGGAAGCAAGGCAAGGTAGTACAAATAAAATATTATACCGCCAAATCGAAAATCCTTGTCATAAATTTTTCTTACATATTTTTAAATCACTTTTATTATTTACTGCGGTTAATAATTAAATCGACAGCTGTAATATCTAAAGATTGAAATACCGGCCAAGTGTGAGTCGGACTCGCGCACGAAGGGTTCCATACCAAAAAACGGCAAAAATTACTTTTGTTGTATAAAAGCCCCTCTTAAATATTTATTTTATTCTATTTTTAGTATTTGTAATTATAGTGACAACAGAAATACATCATTTGTGAAAATTTCAAATGTCTAACTATAACGGTTCATGATATACAGCCTGGTGACAGACAGACAGACGGACAGTGGAGTCTTAGTAATAGGGTACCATTTTTACATTTGGGTAGGGAACCCTAAAAATCTGCTTATCGTCAGTAAGAGATAGGCTTACTATTTATAGGGTTCATGTATGTGGGTGTGTGAGTTTCTTTATTCCACCATAACTTCTAAATGCCTGAACTGATTTGGGTAAATGGGGTATCGTTAGAATCCTTATCCCGAGTGACACTGGCTATATTTTTTAGAAAAAATCAATATGGCGACTGTACGACGCCATTTTCAAATGTGAAAAAAAATTTTTTTTTCTCTTATTATTACAATATGGGCATTAAATGAAAGGCCTTGATGAGCACATTCCTAAACTATATAATATGTCACTAAAATGTGTGAAATAAAAATAAATACATTTAAAAAATATTTAAAACACGACTGCCCTGCCAAAAACGAACTAAAAAGTTAAACAACAAGTGTCATTGCAGTTGGGGGACCTCTTTCATCAAAAATTGTTCCATAATAAGGTCCCCCGACTGCAATGACACTTGTTGTTTAACAGTAGCAGGCAGTCGTGTTTTTAATATTTTTTAAATTAATTTATTTTTATTTTTTAACTTTGTTATTCTTAGGGCCTGCTTAACAATTTATGTTATAGATAAGTAGTACTTTTTTCTGCTTCAAAAAATGGAAGAGAATTCTATGAAAATATCTGTCAAGTAAGTTACATTTATAATTTACTACAAAATCTTATTTTTTTCTAACCTTAAAAGACCTAAATAATATCTGTTTAGTTTATTCAATTTTATAGCTGCGTAGGTTTTTGATAGTTTTTTTATTGTTTTCCTGTACTTGGTATTATTTTCCTTATCCTAATCCTAATTCAGACACTTTATATTGAATTTCGTTAATGAATTCATATAAAAGAAATGGCATACAGTAGATAATAGTGAACTAATTAAGAAAAGGCAAATTAATTACTGACGATGACCATTGTTATTTGAGCCGGTTACTTCCGTCAGATCAAATTACATGATTTTGTAGTTTCTGTGCTGGTAAAATTTTATTGTAAAAGAAAAATATTAAAACGTTGTATGAAAACACCCAAACTCTATAAAAATTTAACAATGTGTAGTTAAAACGACTCGGCCAACGGGCTACGAGACCGAGTTGCATTCATTCCGTGTGCATAAACATTGTGATCGTGTTGCTGTTTCTAGAACTTTCAATTTGTTGTGTACAAACAAAGCGTGCGATAGCGATGTAGCAGCGGACACGGTTCAAAGACCGGGGGCGGGCGATGGCGCGGCGAGGAGCCGCTCGCATCCGACAATTAGTGCTGCCGCCCGCAAATATAGATCTCCTCAGCACTGATCAGCTCTCGCATAGAGAGTGCCCATCCGACCACGCGCCCGCCGCTATGTTATGAAACGAAGGGAATTGAATGCATACGCTCCGACTCACTCGATCAATGGGCGAGCTGTCATTCTGGCCGAACGCGAGCGCTCATCGATTCGGGCCGCAGTGACCCGCTCGTCCTATGCGCCCGTTAGAAAGCTGGAACGACTCGCGTCCAGCTATATCAGTCGGTCGAATAAACGAGGTCGAAATGGAAAACCATTCACATTCACACACATACACTTCCTTGCACTGCACCGGTAACGGGACGAGTGTAACCGTTTGCGAGAGAACTTCACGCGTTCGCGTCTAGGCACAAACACTTCCTATTCCTACGTAGGACGGCTGGTTATTTCGTGAAGAATATTTATTTTCGTCAGCTTTATCGCCGTGAGCGCGCGAGTTAACCGCCGGCCGCGTACTAGAAAAGATGTAGTACTGGTTGGCTTCGGGCGGCGGGCGGCGGGCGGCGCGCGGCGCGGCGTGCGGTTCGTCGGGCGGTGTCGGGCACGCTCGCCCGGCCTCGGCTCAATGGAAGTAATTACGTGCGCGTGACGTCACCGGCAGACGGGCCAAGACTCCGCCCCCGGCGCCCGGTGCGGACGCACCGAGGCCCCGCGCCCGCAGACCGCTCGCTATTGACTGACGGATTCAATGATGTTTAATAAACACAGCACCATCAACTTAATACTTTTGGATTTCATAAACTTACTATCTAGTCGATAAAATGCTATCATGGTGTAATGGATTCCCGCGCGTAAAAAACTTAATCATTCGTTACATGGGAACTAGTGAGAAGTCGAAAGAAAAATTACCAACGCAACGATGAGTTTTAGTCGAAGACGTTTGGGGTGTCTGCACAGGTAGGCACGAGGGTTGTGTGTGTGTGTGTGATGGTTACGGTTGGGCAGCCACGCGATTCTGAATGACGACGAACGTCTCGGCCACTTCCAGTTTCCACTAACTTATACATATTTTTATACAACTTTACCAAAGATCACCCAATTCAGTTGTATTCATCTTTCAATTGGTGTAATTTTTTACTTGAAGATTATAATTAACGACCATATTCCACGAACTTGCTCAAGTTCATTAATTCAGCCGCTCTGAAATCTTTGTTGGTATAGGAGGTCTACGCTTATTACTGTTTTCGTTGCCTTACCATAGAAAAAAATTGTATCTAATACCAATACTATTCTTATTAAATAAAACTATACTTCCAAAGGAAAATGCTAGCCAATAATATTTCGATGGCCAATAACTATACGGCAGTAAACCCCTGATGATATTTATTATGAAATTTCAAAGTAATTGTTGTTAAACATTATGGACAGCAGAAAAGATATAAATCTAGCTAATCTAACTGTTATGTTTGTTTATAAATAATAGATAACAGTGAACTGTTGAGATTTCGTTGATTACGATAAGATTAGATTGATACGAAGAATAGCTAATTGGTACTTAAATCTACAAGCAACTGCATTAATTCATGCGAAAAAATTATATACCTACAAAAATATAAACTTAAATTCTAACTTTGATACACTCCAAACATAAAAGGTATAATATTATGTAAGTAAGTAAGTACAGAATTTAGATAGGTTTCTAACATACCAAAAACGTCAATTAGAATAGAAACCGTCACAATCACAATACGTGTTGAAACAGTAATGCGATAAACATTATCATTTCATTATAGCTAATGATAATTATTAATTGATAATACATAATAGTAAGTACTGTGTAATTAAAATTATTTTGTTTTTGATGACAATTTATCTATTAAATAACGATCTGTATTTAACTAATTAGATTATTAGACACTAAAGTTTTCTATTGGTAACTTGATAATCTTGATAGGTAATGTATTACAAAACGTGATTACAAGGCTAAACGATCAGGGCCCTATCTAATATGAATTTGGTTTACGTTGCGGCACATGAGGTATATGTAAGTAGTTTGTTCTTTTTTTCAAATTGTTGTAATGGATATAAAAAAATCCCTTCGTTTCATAATGTACAATACGCAAAATTTACATTGTCATGACATTTTTATAACATAGGGCCCATTTTACATTAGAAAATATCGTGCCTATGTGCACTCCTTGAGGGAGCCAAGAGTCGTGACTACGCGCCCACACCGACACCGCAGCTTATGGATTAAACCGGTTCATAAACATAGAATCACGATTACGTCTTTGTGTGTATACTTCATTACATCCTAACCATTTTAGTAGAACTAATTTATATGACAAATAATTTTCAATTTCATTACGTATTTCTCACGAAAAGACATCAACGCGTTCAAAATTTTTCTATTACATTATATGAGTGTTCAAATGTTGTGATTTGTTGTATCACTTTTATCGTAACATTTTCGAAGTCCTACCTATTTGCATATTTTAGCCTTTGGATCTGCCTGGAGTTCAATAGACCTTAGAGGTTTGGATGGAGTTATAGCATTCTGCTGATTTTTCACTATGTTGAATTTTTTTATTGAAGTTCCTATTCTTTAACTTGTGATATCCGTCAGTAGAATACGTTCACAGCTGCATATCGCTTGTTTAATACGGTTAACAACTTACAAGAAATAATGCCTAAGTAGGCCGATTGTATAACTATTACCTATACCTTCTACTGGTACCTATGATGAATTAAAAAATTTACTATACTATAGGTATAAAATGTGATAAAGGTATTCAAGTGTTGTCCAGTAGTGCACCCTCGACACGAATCGCGCCTTGACCTGATTACTGGACGGCAGCCGACCAGGCGGTGGCGGCGGGGCGGGCAGCGCGGCTACTCACCTTTACAATGTCCCTTGCATAAAACAGTTACTTAATGATCGTATATAATATTACTCTGAAAAGGAACTTATAGAGATTCAAATTCAATACGAAGGAGACTCATCTGACATTGTCAGAGTTGAAGTCCCGATGGTGCAGTGATTTGCAGAGGCCATGATTAGTAATGTTGGCGAACGAGGCCATATAATGCCGTCGGCGTCTGGCAGCGCCGGCCGGTGGCGGTGGCTTACCAGTAATTACTCCATGGTATTACCTACTGAATTGACTTGGACATCGTAGATGGCACTTGTGCATTTTTACAAGTTTTTATAAGCTGCGTCACCATTTTGATTATTTTAACAAAAAATCTAAATCATTTAAGTACTTATATCACAGATCACAGATTGGTTGTAAATCTTTTGTGAATGTTTAGAGTTAGAGAGCATGTGCTACGTACGTCTTTCTAGCAAGCAAACCATGCTACGTGCCAACACGAAAAGATTTTGCATATTTTCGTAGTTTTTTGTAATTAATTGAGGATGTGCAGAGTATTGTGAAGTTAACGTGCGTGTCCGTGAGGCCGCCGGGGCGCGGGCCGCCGGCATTGTTGCTCCGGCGCATTGTGTTGTGATTTGTCCCACATTGACAAAAAGTTACGTGCAGTTTGCGTGGGAACCACCTAACCGCCTTCCAGAATACTCTCACGGCAAAAAAATTTAGTTATACATTTTTTTTTTAAGTTTTGTCGCCTCCGTGCGGCGGCGTCGAAAATCAACGTCAACGAGAAGCTGTATGACTATAATATTCTTGGTCTCCACGATTCAATTGTTTTGCACGCGTATGCAGTTGAAGTACCTAATAAATTGTAATTATTATTGCAGTCGTGGTCTCTTATGGGATAGTTATGTTTTCCGACACGACTCCGACGAGTGTCCGTGTCTACGACTCGGTTAGCCGCAGTACATTCCATTTTATCATCATAATAGTTGCTATTTATATACTATGTTGCTTTGCTTCTAAGAATAGCCCGCTTATCATCGAACAGAGACCATATTTGTTCTAATACTGTAGGAAAATTGATTACTAAACGATCATTAATTAATATTTCTATTAATAAAAGACGGTTATAAATTGAATCCGGTTCTGGTGCATTCTGCCTCACTAATTGCTACTTTTCTTGTAGACAACATGAATTAACGTTAAATATAAAAATATATTTCGAAATAAAAGAATGACACTAGAATTGTTAAAGTATGTTTTAATTTTTTTCCAAAGACAGCATCAACAAAAAAAAATATTTTTTTACCTTAAATCCTGAAATATAGTAGGTAAGTGGAAGTACCCAAAATATTATGCAGATGTAAGTTGAGTACCTAATATGTAAAGGAATAATATTTTTTCAAGTTTTATTGTTTCTAAGTACGTAGTTACACGAAGACGCATGCAACGTAAAGTAAAATTACATAGTAGGTTATATTCTGTGGTAAAATTACGAATACACTTTGAGTTTGCTATTTGCGACTGTAATTTCAAGGCAATGTCATTGAATAATATTTACCTACCAATTAGACTTAACTGGTATACTGATGATGATGCTTCGAATAATATAGCGATTGTTTGGACACAGATTTACATCACAGTTGGTCCGAGTCCGAGTGATCCATGGAACAGTTATCTGCGGATATGTTAGTAACTACATACTTATGTTCTATAGTTAGTTGCGGCTTGTGGATAAGAGGATGTCATGTGATACAGCTTATCTCTAGGTGCAGTTTTTCTACAACATTTTGTCACAAAAAATATTTGCAACCGAAAACTTTATCCCATTCACAAATGCATAGTTTATAATACTGAAAATAAAATTTTTACAAGGTTATATATTGTTATAATTTTTACAAGGACAAATTATTCAATTCAAATATGACTAAGTACGAGTATAATAATAGAAACAAAGTTTTTCCCAAGTAATTATAATAAAATCTGGATTACCCCAAATTAAGATGAGCAGTCTGAGTTTATTAGTTTAATGCTGGGATGATAATATTATCGCTGTACACATAGATGTACAGATATTTGATAGCAAAATAACGCGTAGTTGTGTATGATCATAATGAGATTCTTTTAATGTTTTATTTCAAAGGAACATAATAAGAATAATGTATTTTTTATTTTTGGTAGCTTGAAACCTCTTTTATAACACGTGCGCAAGCGACGGACTACTCTGCCTCGTAAATTCGTAAAATCGTCAATTTAAAATTCGTCTTTGATCGCACCCACACAATTATATTGTTCCACTGAACGCGTTCACAGTATTCTTCATAATATTTAACGCATTAATGGGAAATATTTGAAAATAATCAAATAAGCTGAATATTTTTGGAGTGAAAACTTCTTTAGCGGCGTTGTACACTTTTTTGTAATGGGGAAAAAATGCTAAGCGTCAGTAAGAATCACGTGACCCTGATCGAAAATTCGTAAGACGGATGTAGACAGCCGGTGGCGGAAGTATCCCCCTCTCTTTCTACGGGGCGCGGGGAAAATGGCGGCGCGTCATTTCAAGACGTAAACACTTGTGTCACCATAGTACTCGCAAATTTTTTAATTCAATTTCAAAACTCTAGATTTTCTGTCAAGCTATAGATTGGACTTTCGTACAATACTGTTCTGTATTTGTAAATTCAAATGCAGAGTAAATTCGTAAGACGGCAATTCGTGTAAAATTATTATGCAAAATTAATATGCAAAATAATATTATAATTATGTTTAATACATTAGTGACCTAACCATTCCAAAATATCAAAAATGCACAACGTTAATTTTCAAGTTTTCACTTCTGCCGGCACTCCCGGAGTGCAACCCGATTTTTTTTTTATTGTTTTGGTTGAGTGGAAAATTTAAAACATTATAAGTTACCTACTTCGTTTTCGCAAACGTACAGTAGCAAAATGGATTATTCCTTTGCTATGTCAAGAATATCCAGCCATGTACATAACCTCAGATTAATATAATACTACTAGCGAACAATAATTACTTACTGACAAAACCGAGTAGGAAGGTATTCCTAAACTTATTTGAAATCTTCAGATGCGATAAGCACTAGTATTTTTTGTTTCTCATGCGACGCATTCAAATGCCGATAGATAGTTGGCGATAAGCGAACCGACGAACAATACAAAGCCTTTTCAAGATTTTTTTATCTCAGAAAATATTTGAACCGTTGATAAATGATAGCGAACGAGCGATTGTTTATCTAGCTCTTTTTATCTGTCTGTCTGTTTATATATATATAATAATCAAATATTATTATATATATATAAAGGTCCGTTTTAAATTAACGGTCTGTCTGTTTCATAGGTTGTGGATAAAGTACCTAATTTATTTAACAGATAATTTCATAAAAATACTGTTCCATTATTTAAATGACCTAAAACAGTCACTAAATGTACCTCTATATAAAACGTGTCACAAAATAACCCCTAATGCCGAATATCAATCAAACTGAATAACTTTTACTATAGGACCAACTCTGAAATCGCGAAAAAAATCGGCTGTTAATACATTTTGATATTTTCGTTATTAGTTTTTGTATGAAACGCTGATTTTTCGCGATTTTAGAGATGGTCTACTATAGTAAAAGTTGTTCAGTTGATGGTTCCTATCAACCATATTCGGCTTTATAAGGTTTTTACAAAACACCTTGTATTAAGGGTCTGTTTCATAGGTTGTGGATAAAGTCTGGATACTTACCTTATTTGACAGTTAATTTCATAAAAATACTGTTCCATTTTTAAATGACCTAAAACAGTCATTAAATGAACCTCTATATAATGTTGTCGTGTGGTGTGTAATGCATGTGCGCGTGCGCAGGTGTACGCGTCGCCGAGCCGGCGCAAGATGGACACCAAGGGGGAGGGAGAGGAGATTACCTACCCCCACATATGCTTTATGGTCGACAACTTCGATGAGGTAAATATGTTTTACGTTCAATACTATCTACATCAAGAAAGTCCCTTTGAATTATTGATGCATTGGACTTTCGCTTGGGCATGGTTATAACTTATAATATACCTACTTCTGTTGAGTTCAGTGCTGCGTGAAAAAAACTCGTTTTTGGCATGGCAGCCGTGTTTTCAATATTTATTTATAAAAAAATCGTATGGCATTTGGACTAAAAAAATCATATTTATATATAGGTACTTTTATAGTGAAAAATTAAGTAAAGGACAGCCTGCGAAATATCAGTACAAACATTTTCATGTGAGAACTATAGTTTCAAGTGTAAAATTTACAAAAATTTCGAAGAAAAATGTTTGAGAAGTCATTACTTTAATGTATTAATTATTAATTTATGAATATAATTATGTATTTTTTTCAAATTCCAACAAGACGGCGACCTTGTTTAAGGATAGGGCTAACCTACACACGTTCTTTGAATGTAAATACATTGAAACTAATTCAGCATAGTTATTGGTGATTTGAAAATACTTCACGTATTTTTTCAGAATTTTGTACAGGATTCTCGTAATAACAAAACGACATTTCTTTCGCGGAAAGGCTTTTTGTAAGTTACAAACTAGCGGCCGCCCTTGACTTCGTCTGCGTGGAAAGTTTTTTGCCATCCCTCGGGAACAATACTTTATTCGGGATGAAATTTTGTTTTTGTCCTTCTCTGTACCCCTGACAACGTGTATGTAAATTTTATGATGATCGGTTCAGTAGTTAGACGTGAAGACGTAACAAACAAACAACGGATTACCATATTTACATAGCAAGACTATACCTGACAAAATGTAAGAATGAAAATGAAAATGTATTTCTAATGAAAATGTAAGAATTACTCTTAGGATCAACAAAGTTAAGCGCTGGGTTTTTTTATATTGGTCAATAGTCTCATCTTGTCATTATAAAAAAATGATTACGATAAGAGGAAACCAAATTAAATATCCTGTTGTGTTTGCGGTTAAATAAAATGTCTCTATGCCTTTATCAATACCAATGTTTTGGTTTTTCCGAATGTATATTAATAAATTAGAATAGATATAAATTTTGAATAACATGTTAATAGCGTCAAACATGTTTAATTAAAGCAGTACAATACGCAAATACGATAGTCTAGTTTTCACAATATGAAAAATTGTGACGATATTCGTCTCATCATTGATCATATACAGGGTGTAAATATAATGAATGAACTAAAAATGGGAAAACCATTTCTTCGGACCATCAAACTGAACAACTTTTGCTATGGGACCAATTGTGAAAACGCGAAAAAAAGTCAGCTGTTTTATATTTTTTTTATTTTCGTTATTAATTATTGTATGAAAGATTTGTTTTTTTGCTATTTGGTTCATTCATTAAGGCCTACTCAAATCTGACCGGTATCCTGTACAGGTGGCGGTAACGGTATACCCGACCGATATCCCGACCGGTATTTTGTATGGCCTTTAACCCGTTACAGTGGTGAATCCACAGAATCGCCAAAAGCGTAGACAGCCTCTACCACCGATTCCTATAATATAAGGAGGTATTGGCGAATACAGACGAGGATCGCCAACTGTACTTACAGGCAAATAGCTAGGCAAGGCATTCACACAATCATAAATATGTCTACAATCGGCAAAATGTTTAGACTCGCCCTTACGAGTGGTGCAATGACAGATGGTGGAGCAAGCAACACCGGGCGCGTTCGGACGAAACAAATAAAATTTTCGAGTTTGTCAAACGTGACGTCCGTCGTTGCACAAAACACGTAATGACATTAGAGATGGGCGTTGAATAGATGGATTAGTTCAATCAACGTTCTCTGACCAACTAGTCGAATTCGTAGACGGCTAAATAAACAAGTAGTTGCTGGCTGAGTCTGTATCAAAACGCGCTAAATGATGTCGACGGTGAACGTAGCCGTTTACTTAGTTTGTTTTATTACTAATCTTCGTATTATCGTTGGCTCTTTGTTGAATTACATGTAACGGATAGTTTAATTAAGTGAACGCTAATAACAATGACAGTGCGTTGTTATTGCAATAAGCGCGTTCGCTATTATTATATCCGCGTTTATTGTACGCAGATTATACCTATATTCTGGGCCCGCGTTAATGTAGACTAGGATACCGACAGGGTAATTTAGCGAGTGCGAAAGAGAGAGAATATGCTGTAAGGGAGCGTTTAAGTATTACGTAACGCAATTTTTGGAGATTTTTAACCCCTCCTCCCCCCCACGTAACTTTTTTCTGTATCCCGGGTATACCGGGCCCCCCCCCTAGTAAAACGTCATGTAACCACCAAGTGACTATTTTTTTACCTAAAAATCACAATTATGTGGCGTTAAGTAATCGTAACTTTTTACAAAACCCCCCCTCCCCCCCAAATTCGTTACGTAATACTTGAACGCTCTCTAACTGCTATTGACAGATCAAACCAGTTAATTTAAATAAACTTTTTTGCTCACTATACTATTAAGGCAGCCCATTGCGATGCAATATGCCTTCATTTTGGTTAAATATCATAAATGTACGAACGAACGACGCGACAATACGCGAATGCGTCGTGTGAGTGAGTATCGAAATCGAATTGTTAACGAGCGTCCTAGTAGTCTAAGCGGTCACGGGATTTTTGGTAACGATCAAGGAAAAGGTTAGATGCATTTTCATGGGTTAAAGAGTGGTCCCCTAATGTGAATGATGTCGGTCTGCCTGCTCTCAGTAGTTGCAACTTCGAGTTACAGCGATTATAAGAGGCTTGATTGTTATGAAAAAAAAACGATCAGAGAAATGGTCAGTTTAAGTACCTATTCAAAGTATGGCGTCTCCGTAACTGAAATGATGTGATCTGCCGGCTCTCAGTGGTTGCATTTCAGAGCTATGACGCGCGCAAGTTATAACAAAATATTTTTTTCGGCAAATTGTATTTTTAAAAATACTAATCGATAGTTCTTTATTATGATGAAAAAAATGTCTTAAGGCATTTTTGACTAAAATGAATAGATTGGTCGGAAAAAAATACTTTGATTTTTTTTTTGTATGGAGTGAGATATTCAATGTGCTCTTACGGCCAATTCCTAATTTTTTCTGCCTCAAAACTACTTCTGCGTCACTATTTCAAACGTTTAAAATAATCATACACTATCAAAGCGCGCCCAAAATTGTACATTTACTCAGCTTGGATTTTTAAACAGTATAAAATCGTATTTTTTAGTAAAAACTTTTTTTGCCATTCTTTATTTTCATCAATTTTAACACTAGAAAAGCCAACAAAACGTTCAGTTAAGGTCTATTATACAATTGTTTTTACCATAATTACAACGCAACTAAAATATAAAGCTAAAATGTTCTCAACAAAAAACCATAAATATCTGAGTTGTAATTGTTTCATTAATAGTTTTGACCGGACCAAATTCCTAACGAACTCTTAAGAGGTATTGCGGAAGAGATGGGGCCAATACTGGCTAAAGTTTTCAACGAAATACTACGCACGGTTATTATACCTAGACAATGGGCAGAGTCACACATAATACTCTTACATAAGAAAGGATCAAGGAAGGAAATAGGAAACTACAAGCCCATATCACTGATTTCAAACACATACAAAGTCTTTGCAAAGGCATTACTATAAATAATATTTATTTTTATTTATTTATGGTATCTGGTAATCTTGATGAAAATCAACCAATCAAACAGGCTGGGCTCAGGAAAAACTACAATACAATATATCACATCACCATTAAACAACTCATCCAAAAACACAACGAATGTAATAATCCAATTTACAAAGCTAATTTCAATACCATTATCTGATGTCCTTACATTTATTTTAATGAAACAAAGAAGACCTAAAATTTTAAGTGATTTACTTGATAAAATAACTGTAACACCTTATTTAAAGAAAATTAACTTTTTGTTACCACACGTAACATGACTAATATTAAAGAATAGACTACCTAATACAATTAAAATTAAATAAAGATTACCAAAATTTACAGGGCTTTGTACACATAGCTTCTTAACTAGAGACATACAATAAGACCCAATGTATAACGTTAAATATGTATATGGATAATTAGATAAACAATTTAATTTTCATACAAACAAAGTAACTTTGATGCGTTGATCGTTTCGCTCGCTAACAGCGACCGGAAAACCTCTTTTTTGGTTAACTCAATTGATAGGGAAACCTTAATAAAAAACTTACCAAATGATAGGGTTTCCCTTTCGATAGGGTTAGTCGACGTTATGCTTACCGTATTGATAGAGTTTTTGAAAACAAGTCTATGAAATACCCAATCAAAAACCCTTTAAGCCGGTAAGTGGTTCTGGGGCTCTATTTTTGAATCACTCGGCTGGCGTCGAGCGCTCTTTCTACTGATTTTCGTTCAACATTTGACTCAAATGTATGGAGGTTGAGTTAAATGTCGAACGAAAATCAGTAGAAACGAACGCTCGACGCCAGCCGAGCGATTCAAAAATAGGGCCCCAGAATCGCTTACCGTTAAAGGGGTTTTGATTGGGTATTTCATGAACCGCTTACCGTTAAAAGGGTTTTTGATTGGGTATTTCATAGACTTGTTTTCAAAATTCGCCAGCGATTAAAAAATAGGCCCCCTGGTCCTTCGGTCCAGGTGGAACTAGGTATAAATTGCTTGAACACGTTTTAAAACCCCTTCATAAAGCCTTCATAGGGTTTCCCCGATAGGGTTTTCGTATTCGGTAAGTGCTTACTTGGGTTACCCTTTCGATAGGGTTACCGTATTGATAGGGTTTTTGAAAACAAGTCCATGGAATACCTAATCAAAAACCCCTTTAACAGAAAGCAATTCCGGTCCTTGCTCGTAAGTTCGACGACTTCCAACCTCCCGAACAAGCCGGGTTCCGAAAAAGCATTAGTACCATAGACCACATCAATAAAATCAGCTATTATGCTTGGCGTTCGTGGACTATGAGAAAGCCTTTGAATCGATTGAAACCTAGGCGATGCTGCAGTCTCTCCAAAGTTTCCAAGTGGACTACAGGTATATCGAGGTGATGTGGTACGAAAATGCCACCATGTTGATCCGAGTACAGAACCAGAGCACAAATTGTATCCAACTGCAACGAGATGTGGGACAGAGAGATACTATTTCCCCGAAACTATTCACAGCTGCGTTGGATGATATCTTTAAACTCTTAGACTGCTTAGACTGGAAAGGAGTCAAAATCAAGATGAATGGCCAGTACCTAACACACCTTCGTTTTGCCGATGATATAGTTCTTATGGCGAAAACCTTGGAAGACCTGAACACAATGCTCGAAGATTTCCGTTAGTGCTTCCCAAAGAGTGGGTCTCAAGATGAACATTTATAAGACGAAAATCATATCGAATGCCCATGTTGTGCCCACTCCAGTTCATATTGGGAACACTAGGAGTTGTTGTCCATTACGTTGAAGTACCTAGGACAGGCAGTCCAGTTAGGTAAGTCCAACTGCGGGAAAGAGATCTCTCGTCGAATCAAACTCAGATTGGTAGCATTCGGGCAGCTTCGAAAACATCTTTCCGTCCGATTTACCTCAGTTTCTCAAGACGAAAGTCTATGACCAGTGTGTGTTGTCTGTCAGTGATGACTTCGGCAGTGAAACGTGGCCGCAAACTATGGGTCTCACAAGGAGGCTCAAGGTCACCCAGCGGGCAAAGGAGAGAGTCATAATCGGCGTTTTTCTGCGTGATCCAATCAAAAATGAGGAGATCCGCAGGAAAACTAAAGTAATCAACATCGCTCGAAGGATTGCTCAGTTAAAGTGGCAGTAGGCTGGACACATAGCGAGAAGAACCGATGGCCGTTGGGGTGGAAAGGTTCTGGAATGGCGACCGCGGACCGGACGACGCTCCGTGGGTAGACCCCCGACAAGGAGGACCGACGATCTGGTGAAGGTCGCGGGAAACCGCTGGATGCGAGCAGTGCAGGACCGTTCGTCGTGGAGATCCTTGGAGGTGGCCTATACCCAGCAGTGGGTGTCGTGCGGCTGATATGATGATACATCCAAGTGATCTGAACGGCATTTTAAGAGCTGTATGTACCAAAGTTCTCAGTTTCAGGATTTCCATACCTTTTAATGCTATTTACGTGATTTTTTTAAACTTATCGAAACAGATCTTACAATCCTGATAGATCAGTTGTGTGTATATTGCGATCTGGATCTCCTTCATTTACTTTCTTGATAGCCGTCTTCAAATCACAGCTTGATCAATCTCTGGCGGAGGATGTATGAAAATGAATTAACTGGTGCTTCTTATTATCTGTCGCATAATAAAATTTTGATGATTTTAGTTTCTGCTTGTTTCTATCAATGTTCATAAATACAATTTTGATCTTAATAATATATCTTCAAAATCTTTACTTTTGTTATAAATTACTTATAAACGAGCCTAATTTTTTTAGTAAAGCCCATATAAAGGTTTTAAAAAATCTTAATAAAATTTAGTTTCTATCGTTAATATTTTAAAAACTTCATTTATTTGAATATGATATTAATCATTGATCTGAATTAACCTTTTTTCTTTTTTTTCTTTTTCCTTGTAAAATAATAATACTTTTTAGTTTGTAATAACCCGCCTGGGCCTTACTTAACATCCCGCTGCATTATGTTATTTTGGTTTTATTTGATTTATTATTGTAAAAAAGTCATCCATAGTAATAATGGTGACCAAAAGTTTTGTTGGTTTTTATTGTGTTTTAATTGATGAGAAAGTAATAAATAACGACAAAACAATCAGTTTTTACTTAAAAATTACGATTTGATACTGTTTTGAAATCCAATATGTATTAAACGGACAATTTTGGGCGCGCGTTGGCTGATAGTATAAGAGTATTTAAATGTTTAAAATAACAATGAAATATTGACGCAGAAGTAGTTTTGAGGCAGAAACAATTAGGAATTGGCCAAAAGAGCACATTGAATATCTCACTCCATACAAAAAAAACATAAAGTATTTTTTCCGACCAATCTATTCATTTTAGACAAAAATGGCTTAAAACATTTTTTTCATTAAAATAAAGAGTTCTATCGATTAGTATTTTTAAAAATACAATTTGACGAAAAAAAAATTTTGTTGTAACTTGCGCGCGTCATAGCTCTGAAATGCAACCACTGAGAGCCGGCAGACCACATCATTTCAGCTACGGAGACGCCATACTTTGAATAGGTACTAAAACTGACCATTTCTCTGATCGTTTTTTTTTTCGTAACAATGAAGCCTCTTATAATCACTGTAACTCGAAGTTGCAACTACTGAGAGCAGGCAGACCGACATCATTCACATTAGGGGACCACTCTTTAACCCATGAAAATGCATCTAACCTTTTCCTTGATCGTTACCAAAAATCCCGTGACCGCTTAGACTAACTGTGATCCATCGCCATAGAGTAAATTTTAACCATGGAAAGTAATTTGTATGGAATGTTCAATATTTTACTTTCCATGGTTAAATTTACTCTATGGCGCTGGGCCACAGTATTTACCGAGCGTGTAGCCGATGCCTATAAATCCAGATTCTATAATCTGGATCGATACAGTGAATTACGATCCATGGCGATCCGGAATATCGATACAAGGCACCCGGATCGAACATCTTTATTGACGCTAAAACCGGAAGTGGGGGGGAGGAGGGGATGGGGGATGAGCGGTGACACAGGCATGGCAAGACCTCTCCATACTCACGCGCGGGTGTGTGGATTCGATTCAAATCGGTTCCACACTACGCACACTGCTTCGCGGGAGGTTTGGGGCTTTTCGCGCGTGAGTTTAGAGATGCCTTAAGGTGGGGAGGGAACTCATATAGTCGAAGATACGCAAGCGGCCGGCGTGCACTTAAAAATTTGCCTATTGTCCCGTTTTTCAAAGTTTTTTTAGGCTTTCTCTACAAATAAGCGTCTTGCGTACACAATGATAGTTCTTAAATACAACCACTGAGAGCCGGCAGACCAACTTGTTTCACACGTGGAGATACTATACTTTGAATAGGTACTAAAACTGACCATTTCCCGTATCGTTTTTTTTTTCGTAACAATGACGTGACTTGTGCACGTCATAGCTCAGAAATGCAACCACTATGAGCTGGCAGACCAACTTGCTTCATCTGCAGAGACGACATACTTTGAATATATACTAAAACTACCCATTTCTCTGATCGTTTTTTTTTCGTCACAATGAAGCCTCTTGTAAGCGCTATAACTCGAAGTTGCAACCACTGAGAGCAGGCAGACCGAGATCATTCACATTAGGGGACCACTCTACAACCCATGAAAATGAATCTAACCTTTTCCTTGATCGTTACCAAAAATCCCGCGACCGCTCAGTCTATAGCCGGCACGCGGCAGCCCTCTGAAATTAAGTCCGTCCGGACGGACCCGCCGGCTACTTGTAGCTTCGTACCTAAAGCGCGGAGTGCGCCTAGCCTAGTTTTGGTACTTAATAAGTAACTTGAAAACATATAGTAGTTTTGCCTACTATATTCTTTACCAAAAAATATAGTAGTCGAGCCCTAAATATAGTAGGATACTATATTATATAGTAGGGTTAGCAACCCTAACCGCATCTCAAATCACCTATCTGCAACATCCAACGTCTATTGGCAAACAACCTAGCTAGGTTGACACGTCTCGACTAGTCGATGAACGCAATTAAATAGTCTAGCTAGTTTCGTTGACGATAAAAACGTCGACGACCCATCTCTAATTTCCAGAGAGTGTGACCATAGATTAAAATGTTTTTTTTTAAATATTTTATAGCTTTGGATTTTGTGACTGGTCGCTGCTACAATCAGCGTTACTACATGTAAACTCTCCTTGGACAAGGAGCTAGTATAATTGGGAGCGCTTCGCCATTGGATCACAATTTATGGTGATTGACCGGTTGCGATTGGAACTGTCATGGCCAACTAGAACACCTACTGTCTCTAAAAGTTTTAAAATTGGCAGAAACAGTATAATATTAAAATCCTAATATTATAATTATCATTCATTCGGAGAAGCCAAACATTTCGAACGATTTTCTATAAGAATACATTTACGTAGGAACATTTACTTTGTTTTTTTTGTCGGCTACACGTTTGATACTATGATGATCACCATGTCATGTTAGTCGCTTGCATATTATTGATAAACAACATAATGGAAATTTGGCTAAGACACAATAACAAGCGGCGGGCGCATGCGTGACCTTGCTTGCGCCGGCGCAGCGTGATGGTTCAGAGTAGCGGCCATTACTCCCGATGCTAGGCGACCTAGACCGACCGCTGGCTGCAGCGGCTCGTCGACAGTGAAAGTCCGTGACGAGCACTGAGCTATATTCACCAACGCCACTTTCTCTGGGTTTTTTTATCGAGATCAAAACTCAACGCTCGAATAATTTTCAATCTCGCCCTGAGTCAGCGATCGATGCAAGAATTTGTTTCGGTTTGTTTACATAACTCGAGCGTTTTAAACTTGTTTGTGTAGAACACGTCCTTGTTTGACTAATTTTGTTTGTTAAACCGAGTTGCGGACCTATACTTGTAAATCTTTAGGGTAAAATGTTGTGTTTGTCAGAGCGTAATTTTTTTATATATTCTCATTGAAGCGGTTATAAACATCTCGGTGAACGAAGAATGAAGAAATAGAAAATTCTGCGTGAAGAATTCAGCGATCTTGCATTTTTTCGTAGCCAGTGTTAGAATTTGGTGACGTTGACTAAATCAATAATTCATTTAACTGATCGTTTGTCGGAATCTGTTCAATCGATGGCTATCTTCATACGGGCGGCGTCGATAGCCCTCAACCGGTTGAATCACCGGAATCGAATGGAATTTACACCGATGCGGGTGAAATAACTCATAATTCATATTCCCTTTATCAAATATACTCATATATGCGTGTGTGTGAAGCTAGAATACTCAAAGTATTGGAAATCAGACACGCCAATGTACCTGAATGACCTGAATCACCCAAAACCTCTATACATATAAGAAAATTATAGTACTTAAGTAAACAGTCATAAATGCCGTTTTCTTACATTGGCGTGACATGCATGCTACCTAATTTGATATCAGTGAAGTAGTTTTGCAAACCGAGCATGATGAGTTTATAAAAAAATGGCATTTTTGATGGTATATGATTTGTTATCGCGTTGCTATTGTCCCAGCTCGCCGTGCTTATAACAGGGGCACGATAAGCTCGACCGATAACAATTTCCAGAATAAATTAAAACAATGACTTTTGTGGCTACATTTTGAAATCTAGTTAATGTTTGTGTGTTGTGAGAGCAATGAGTGTATGCATTTATTTATATAAAAATGTTCTGATAAATTTCTTGCATTCAGTGTTTCGCACGTAGTTTTAATCAAAATGATTCGGTCTAAAACAACATCGGATGATGTTTGCCAGACGACTGCGACGGACATCCGCGATAACAATATCCACTCTGGATAAGGCCGTTGACACAACTGATTCACAATGCAAACGCAAACAATGCAACGGGAAGGTCGCCCTAAGCGCTAGCTAGCTACACCGGAGTCACTGGCGCCTCGCCAACTTCCTGCAGAAATATTGCATCGGGTTGAACTTAATCTAGATTTATGATGGGTTGTTTACATTGATTCTAGACCCGAGAAGGGTGAACGTGTAGGCGTGGTTCTCCTTGAAGCGAATGTTTGGTTACTTAGCATTTAGAATGAAGATTATTGGATAAAGTTAGTTGGTTGATAGTCGGATCTCGCTGAGCAGAGGAAACTCGCTCATAAGATATTGCAGCTCGGTGTCCCGATTGCGAAGAGAAATAAACCGAATTGTTTGAGGTCAGTGGGTCAGTGGCCGGCGGCCAACTAGATTGCCCCGTAACTGTCCGATTTGTAGAATAGAACTGAGGAATTTACTGTACCTACGTACATACCTACGGCTATGAATTAACAAATTATTTTGATAATATCAACTCTGTGGATAGAAAGATACACTAGGGTAACTTATCGACATTGAAAGGCGATACCATTGGAAGTATAATTTTATTGCCTTTTGGAAGCCTCTTCGAGAACACATAATGAAATGACTAATGACACGGCGATGATTAATTCTGCCCCCGGGTCATGTCCAGTAATATATGGTAATATCACCGCCACTTGGCAGTGAGTAAACATCGATTACTAATATCAGCGAATTGTTTGCGGCGCGTGAGTCAGGCCGCGCGACGTCACCGCTGTGACGATGCCGTCGCCATGTCTTTCCACTCCACTAGCTAGGACGCTGCCAAGTCTAGCCTAGCACCCTCTGTAGATCTCTCGTAAATCTCAAACAACCCAACTTTTGAAGTAATTAATATGAAATGTTTTAGTCACCGACTTATTCATACTCCTATTTTACTATTCATACTCTCAAATCTTGCTTTTCCCACAAATATTGCTTTACAAATATGTTCACCGTCATGTATCACGATTTATTCTAGTAAGCTTATTGATATTCAAAGTATGCTGTTTTTGTTAAGATTCAGTTTTTGGTACTGTGTGTGTGCAATGTAGTTTCGTTTATAGCTCATAGTTGCTTTTCATAGGCACCATTTGACCTTGTCTGAGAGTAATGTAGTAGCGAATTTCACACTAAATAAGCCATAAAAAATGTCAGAACATTCGGATTGGTCACAGCTGACGAGAGGCACTGGGCAAGGAGTCGTTGTAAATACTGTCGAAACAGGAATATTGTTTTAACCTGTGCTGTCGATGTCGGTACAATTGTCCCTTTCAAATGGGTATTTGAAAGGGACAATTGTACCGACATTGTAACTGGGTAGTTAAGGGTTGACTGACGCTATTTAACTCCCTACTCAACATTTTACAGCTTTATTTACGCGTTGAACTAAGGAATTCGATATAGAAGGCAGAAAGTAAAGCGACTGATAAAATGAAAGAAATATTATAGTGGCAAACAAAAATCTTAATTAATTTACTTAATCTTCCAGAATACGTCCGTTCCGTTACATACTGGCGTGATTGTACTCTTTCAAAACATCTACAAAAGAAATTGGAATTGTGTTGTAGGCAAACCTATTCTAACCGTATTCTTAAATGATAAAAGTTTGAAATAATATATTAAATACTAAAATAAAATACAAAAACAAATAAATCAAATTAAACAATAAAAGTACTAATTACTTATCAGACAAAGATTTTGTCAGATTATTAAAAGCTACATAATTCGAAATAGAAGTTTTTGCTTTTCCCGACAGGGTCCATAATGATCTATCTATATCCTTACTAATATTATAAATGCGAATGTCCGTTTGTTTGTTTGTTACGCCTTCACGTCCTAACTACTGAACCGATAATCATAAATTTTGCATACACGTTGTGAGGGATATAAAGAAGGACATAGGGTACCTTTCATCCCGAAAAAAAGTATAGTTCCCGAGGGATAGCAAAAAACCTTTCCACGCAGACGAAGTCGCGGGCGGCCGCTAGTCTATTATATTAACATCCTCTGGTAATTATCACAGCAATAAACATATGACTATGTATGAGTATAAATAAGTATCCCTTGCGGCCAACAGTTCGGGGCTGTGCGGGTCACTCGGTATTGCTGTGACCGGAGGACATTAATCAATTATCTGCGGCTTCCTTAACAGTATATGAATTCCGATGGAATTCCGATCCCGGAGGTACTCGGTACCGCCAATTGGTAACATCTGCTGCGTGATTAATAAGCCGGTAGTAATAAATAAGCCGATCGCTTTTCATCGCAGCTCAAGAATGTGATGTGACGTCATTAAAACCTTAGGCAGCTACAAAATATTTAACATCAAATAACCAGAAATCTGTTATGTACCTGTCACAGAACACAATATTGGCTAAGTAGCCATGTAATTTTTTTTCTAGAATATACATGCGAACATTTTATGCAAGCTGCGATAAACAGTATAGTCATCGTCATGTTCTTTGTTTTCAAATTTCAACGAAAGAGCGAAAAACGGTTTTCATGCTGTTAATTTGTTTGTTTAAATACTGATCAGGGATTGCGATTACCCTGAATTTGTTATAGATTGTTGAATTGAAACGGTCGCGACAAAGAAACAGTTTCATGATCCAAAGTTTCATGCAGTTATACCAACACATATGGCAATTAAAATGTTGCGAGACAATTGAACATATAATTAGGAAGTTTTATTTCTTCGTCTGAGAGTGACACAGAGTGCGTTATATTTTACGTATACGACTTATAAGTAGAACTACAGTCATCTGTCTGCCTGCATTCTGTATTGTGGTAAACGACTCGTGTTTTTTGCTGAACATCGTTAAAATTAAAGGCGACTGTAAGAGCTTTGCTTTAAGGCATTGAATTTAAAGACGTAATCTCGTTAATGTCACGCCATTCGGGTACAACAATAGATTGAAATATTACGTTAGCCTTCAACGGCCGAGTCAACTTGCAGATCGTAAGAGGAGTTTATTTTTTACACGACTGTCCAAAAAGGAGTATATTTACACGCTATTTTCGGTACCTAATTTATTTCGGATCATCAATTTAAAAATCGTTAACCCTTCGGTCGAGTCAATCAAGTGCCGGCCGCGGCGCGCCGAAGGTCGAACGAGAGGGCAATTTAGTATGTACCTAATTACAGTTTTTTGTGTACTTCTATCTGAAGTGTGGGCAGCAAAACATGCCCTCTACTAAAATTAGACGGTAGTTGATTACCTGATTGTTGGGCAAGCTCAGGGCACGTGATCGGCAAAGTGGAACCTTATCTTAAGAGAAGGTGGAGCAACACCTTTCATCCGTTTTTATTATCATTATTATCTAATCATCAGTTGGACAAGACAAGGTGATATTGAATTGAGTAAAATAACTTTATATTACATAAAAATGTAAACAACAACGTTAGATTAGCGTTGCATGATTGTTCACCATCAGTCATGATAAATATTATGGAGAAAAAATTATTTACTGTAAATATTTTGTTTACAAATGTAAAGGCTGGTTTACATTATCTTAGTTTTTAGTAGAGTGCTTTAGTGGATACATGTAAACGGTCGTCTTATGACTAAAGAGAGTAACGTTCTAGTAGCCTTTCTACTCGCTTTCCAGTAGCACCCCCTGCGCGCCCGCTCACCCCCCGGTATGGCGAAAATGACACTCTACTGGAAGCGTGTAAACGGTCACTGGAAAGGCACCAAAACTACTAAAGCACTCGCATTCGAATCTACTCGCACGCTACTAAGCACTCTACTAAATACTAAGATAATGTAAACCAGCCTTAAAACGAAGTCGGAAGTTTGTGTGGCAATGGCAAGCTACCAGAATGTTGCAGTAGTTGTGGTTTTTTACTAACCGCAGTTGATTAAAATGAGTAATTTCAAATGACGTAGGTACACTTCATTTACATTACCTATAACATAAATAAAACTTAACTCAAAACGCATTAACATTTTCCTTTAGCGAAAATGTGATTATTCAAAGTATTGTTAGGATAAATTGTATGGGATTGCCAGATAATTACAGTTTTGTAATCAATGGTGATATAAAAGTTTATCATCCTTTTATCTACGCCGTCTATCTTCTATGACACGCAAGTAAATTGTTACTGCACTGCACGCCATGTTGTAATAGAAAACAATATACATAGAATTGAATATTAAAGTTATCATCTAGCCTTGCACATCATGCCATTTAAATACCTAATTTCATGAAAAAATAATATGTATTGTTTTGCAATAAGTACGTGGGAATTTAGAACCAGGTAATATCAGCTGAAATCAGTCGACCTTATCGTTCGGTATCGATATCTATATTATCTAGGCATGTGTTAGGTAACATATTACGCGTTTCTGTTTACACTGAATGTTGCGTAAACAGTAAACAGAAAATTACATCGATTTAAAATTAATCGAATACTATTAATTGAAATACCCTAAATTCGACCAGTCTGTCACAGACATGGAATGGAAACAATCGATGGGTTTGGTTGGAAAATGAGTTTTTTAATGGAAATTAAATGAGAAGATGCCAGATGTTTTAAATTATCCTAAATCATCTAGTCTAAACTCAATACTAAACTTTTATTGCATACCATAATGTATGATGTTATTGTTACTATAACTGTAATGTACGATGAATAAAACTTCTGAAAAATCTGTAAATTAAGTGCTTGTGATAAACACAGAATAGTTTGTATGTCAGCAGGCATTGTGTGAGGGACACTTCTGTCTGGTTACTGTTTCTGTCTGGCTACAGGCATTAGCCTGTATTTATAAACCGCTATCAACGTTGAGAGATATAATAATACGGGCCTAAGTGTAATTGTGTGTTGGGCAGGTGTTCTGCGACATCGTGGTGCGCGACGGCGAGATGGTGTGCGTGGAGCTGGTGGCGCGGGGGCGGGGCGGCGCCGCGCAGGCCGTCATCTTCCTCGGCTCCATCCGCTACGACGCGCTCACCAGGGTCTACGAGTCCAGGGTGAGCATGCGCACAGTTTCTGCATTATCTGTGGTGCTGTTCCGATCACTACAGTGAGCTTGAGTATAAACTCTAAGCACCTCTAAGGCCGCCTACGCACCGATTAGAGCTTAGATTTGTAACCAAGTGTACCGAATGTTCGCAAACGGCCGCACTGCGCACTAGGTGCCTCGATACATCCAGGCGAGAATATATAGTAGGCGCGAGGCTTACAACCAAAGACTATAAGACCAAGGCGACTATCCTAGCGACTCGTCTACCAGTGCGGTCACCAAATAACCTGGATATATCTGGGCACCAATCTAGGTCGGTGCGTTCGCAGCCTAAGAGTGAGTTTAAAATACTTGTACGTGCCAAAAGTTTGCTGGAGTGTTGGTACGAGACGCACTCAGAGGTTTACCTATGGAGTCTACGATCTCGGTTGTGTTACTACAAATCGTTATAGATTTACTGCTGTAACCTTGCAGGCTATAGAATGGAGGTATATTTTAACCATTTTATCATAAACTGCAAATGTCATGCTAGCAAATTGTCCCCTAATATCGATTCCACTACTTTTTTATACTGTGGGTTTTTTTTCTGCTCTGACAATATTTATTTGCTTTTTTACATAGACTGATTGTTATTATTTGGGAATAATAAACAGCAATATCTAGTTATCAAAATCTATCTTAGGCTTGGGTAAAACATTATGCCTACTTTAAAGTCGGCATACAACTTTCCAATTGACTTGACGACATTTTTTTGTTACGGTAAATGCGCAAACGAGTTTTTAATATCCCAACTGGGTTTGTGGCGGGAGTCAAACACTCAAACATCATTTTCGCTTAGAGTCCTTCGTTGTATGACACTTTAGTGTAGAACAATTTGCATTAATTTCAACCTTACTAAAAAAACCTAATTAATTATAACGTGAGCGTGATTACGGTCTACGAATTTTATCTTAGATTTAATGTCCAAATCGAACCAATAATAAAATTATTAAGTAGTAAGAGTACTTAACACATAAATCGTTATTTGCATGCAGTTGTATGTACCGATTAAACAAGGACAAATGAAATTAAAATTCACTTCTAAATATTTTATCCAGAGATTTAAAAAAAAGTTTATTGTGCAACCTTATTAACATTTAGTGCGCTTCCGCTGAAATGCCCATGCCAATTTTTTTATTTGTCGTGTTGAATTGATCTTGACCTCATAGAGATAATGAATAAGAGTTGTGTATTCCAATAAAAACTCCAATGATTAAAGTTTTTTTTCGCAAACGATTTAAACCATCTTAAAATAGCTTATTGCTCAGTAACCAATGAACGTTAATTATAATTGCCATAGAAGAAATAAGTAAGCAAACTCGAGCCTGAGCAAGCGATAATAGCCTAAACACGTAGGGCTGTCGTTTATAGTTTCTTCTTCTTCTTCTTATCGAATGAGGATTAGTGGCCACCTCTGGTGTTAGAGTTTATCAAGCCGCCTGTAAGGCTTCTAACTTGGCTTAACGACTGTTATCAGATGACAACAGCCGGGACCGACGGTTTAACGTGCCCTCCGAAGCACGGAAGCGCTCAGTTGAAATGCCACTTTAACGGTCACCCATCCGACACCTGACCAGACCGAGCGTTGCTTAACTTATGTGATCAAGTATGATGAGTCTGTCAAGTACCGCCATGAACGCTTCGTCTTTTGTTTCTTCTTCTGTTTATAGTTTATCCAATCATCAAAAATTATCTATACAAAATAATTTTCCCCTGTAGGGTAAGCATCAGGGACACGGTAAAGAGGGATCTACAATACAAAGTTTTTAATTATTTTTTGTAAATAAACTAGGAGCTGACTACAATTTTTTCATTACCTATGTCATGTTATCTGTTTAGTGATTTGAAAAATTACTGTCGAAATAGGATTCATTAAAACGTGGCTTTATTGAATCATGCATTTATTCAAATATGATAAAATGAGTATGGAATTGTATTTTTTACACTACTAATTTTTTTTTACTTTTACATTGACCTTATCAAAACTATAATCTTTAAATTCGGAAATTGAATATTTTTACAATAACCTTAAATAATAGGCCCTAAAAGAATTTTTATTCATACCTGTCAAAACAGACGATTTTTTTAAATATTTTTCAGTAGCAAATACTGTGTTTTTTAAACAAAATTACACATTTGATGCAGAAAAAAAAATTCGTCTGTTTCGACAGGTATGCCTTATTATTTGAGGTTAATGTAAAATATGTCCTCATTCTTACAAATATTTTTTTTAAAATACCTTTGGAAAGCATGGGCATCCGCATCTGTGGTCTAGTGGTTCGCCCACTCGTGTAAGACGCAGAGGTTCCGGGTTCGATTCACAGGTGGGGTACATTTTGTACTCGGTTTGGTTGGTGGTAGGGCTTATTTCAAGTCCGCCTGGCTAGCTACCACCATCTTACCTAAGTCTGACGCCATAAAAACAATTTAAAAATTGTTGTGTTCCGGCAGTTAGAGGCAAGATAGCCAGTATTCCGGGTGTAGTGCGCTTCCACCTTCGGCCTTATCGTCATTTAACATCAGGTGAGATGAAGGCCAAGCACTACCCCGTTGTGTATAAAAAAAAGGGCACGGCAATAAAAATTCAACATCTTTAAGTTCGTAAATTGACATGCCGATTTTACACTTTATGTGTTCCTCTTCAAATGATTTTCGAAAAACCTGCTCCATCCTCTCAATGTTTTTAACAAAGTCATCAGGTGGGACTACTAAAGAAATGAATTTCGATCCGTTGAATTATCTTTGTAGTGAAGATACTTGGATTCTGCACTGTTGTTGCAAGCTCGCTGATTAGCATCCAAATATGATGTTAATAATTCACAATTTTTATGACGATCCCAGCATTTCTTTAACAAGGCTCCACATACTTAAAAAAAATATTTTTTTCGACCATGTCAAGTTGCGTAGTCAGAACGTTCGATTTCGTGCAATGTGTTTTCTGGTGTGTGGTCCTTATTATTGACAGCTAAAAGGGCTGGAACGTTATCGGATTCTTTAAATTCATTTTCATAAATTTTATGATCTTTCAAATGGACAAGAAATTCTGTCAGATCTTTAGCACATAATTGCCCTCTTTTGGAGCCCGTGTCAGATTAGCAAAAAAAATTCTTACGAAATACGGATATAAATTGCCCACTGGTTGGTTCTGTGGCCATACCATTTATTTATCTGATTTTGCCAAACAAGTTTTCATTTATATCCTGATTGAGACGCCTTGTTAGTAAATATGGATATCCTTCCAGCTTGAGGTCTTCATGTAGTTGTAGAATTTATGGTATCGTGATTTCAAAACCATCAATAAATTTTTAATTTTTGGTAACGTCTCTTCCATTTTTGTTTGAAAAAAGTTGTCAAAAGTGGACTTCAGTAATCATCGGAATATATAACTTCTTCAACGTACTTCTACAGGGTAAACAAAGGGTGTTTTGTAATAAACGGTAAGCTTGTGGGCTAATGTAATACAAATTCAAGCAAAACATCTTGTATTCATGACTGTATCTGTTAACTTTGTGAACTGGTTTTAAGATCGTTTGCTAGGTCCTTTGTTAAAAACCGGCCAAGTGCGTGTCGGGCCACGCGCAGTAGGGTTCCGTAGGTACATTATACCATACCATATTTTAATACCGCTATCATTTTTCGTCTGAAAAAATAACTTTGTTTTTCACAGTGTTTGTATGAATGACAAAGTTATATTTGCGGTTTTGGAAAATGTACTATATCTCGAAAACTAATTACTGTATCTCGTTCAAAACAATTTTCGTTGAAAGTGTTTATTAAGATCTATACTTTAAATTTTTTTTAGATTTTTCACCCTCTTACTTTAAAAGTTAAAGGGGGGGGGACACACATTTTACCACTTTGGCGGCATATATTTTTCAAATGGTTGACTTTAAAAAAAAATAGTCTTAGGAACCTCAACGTCATTTTTAAAGACCTATCTATAGACACCCCACAAGTATTGGTTTGATGAAAAAAAATATTTTCAGTTTCAGTTCCATGTATGGGGAGCCCCCCCTTAATCTTTTATTTTTTTTATTTTTCTATAAAAATCGTAAAGCGGTTCACAGAATACACCTGCCTACTAAGTTTCAACTATGTAGTCCTAATACTTTTGGAATAAAGTGGCTGTGACATACGGACGGACAGACAGACAGACAGACAGACAGACAGACAGACAGACAGACAGACAGACAGACAGACAGACAGACAGACAGACAGACATGACGAATCTATAAGGGTTCCGTTTTTTGCCATTTTGGCTACGGAACCCTAAAAAGCGATCACATAATGTTGCATAGCTGATAAAACATGTCTTTTGATGATTTTTGTGATGTAAGCTCTGATTCGTGTACTCTCAACCGTTTTTTACAACCTAACAACTCGGATTTCATTTTTCTTTTGCTGGGAGTATCTACAGAAAGCGAAACGGCTGTTTGAACCATGTTGTCCGATGTTGACATCATATCTGTTTGGCATGAGGAACTGGAAGTGGTTAAATCAATTTCAACTGTATTTTGCAAGACATTGCTTATTGCTGTTTGGGTTGAACTATCTGATGTTTTTAAATCAGTTTGCATCTCTTTATCTTCTTTTGTTTGGTTAGGCAAATTTAGACATGGAAGACAATTTTTTTTTAATACTTTACGAACAGATCTCATGCAGATGTCTTGCTTATTGAAATGTATTTCACATACGTAATAATGGAGTTGGTGTTTTGCTATCAAATCCTCACGTGCTATCAATCGCAACCATTTTAAGTGCCTGAAAAGAACAAACAATTCGAATTAGAAGAGTTGTCATGGTGGCGGCGATTAAATAAGAGGCACCTACACATAGAAACATAACATTACGAGTTTTATTTATAATGATTATTTTGTATTTGAAATACTCCCAGTCTATACATTTACTCCCGGTACACAACACAGGAGCAAATCATTACTATTTAACTTAGAATGTTTATTAAAAAAAAAGATTGGCTCCCGGTCTACAGGTTTACTTATTCCTGGCATGCTAAAGTTTGTTTCTATTATACTCCCTGGGTTGGCGTGTTAGCCGTGTGAGGTACCAATATGTTAACTGATAAGATGAATGAAAAATAGGTAGGTAAGTACCTACTCGAGTTCATTGATTGCTTATATCTGTTAAAATTTTATTTAGTTTGATTTATACTTTCTACTTCAATAGGTCCCTTCTTTTCGCAGTGGGGCATAGTGATCTAATAATTAAAACTACAAATTGGTATCTATGGTCAACGAAATCTGGAGCAGAACTATTTTCTTAACACTTTCGATAGGTAAATAGCTAACACAAAATTATGTACGTATGTACAGTCACGAGCAATAAGATGTACACACTTTAGAACTTATGTCATATTACGTTATTGAAAAACCTATGACATTGTCACACTGAGAGTTGAATGTGACGTAAGTAGTTCTAAAGTGTGTACATCTTATTACTCGTGACCGTACATACGAGTACCTACGTATGGTATAGTAGGTAAATTAAATACTCACCGTTCTTCTTCTTTAGGTAATGTGAAGAAAGACAATTCTGGATTTGACGAACTGCTATTGAGACATCCATAAACACTGCAATATTTTCTATAGTTACTCGAATTTGTAGCCATCTTCAGGAGGTAGGTAGGTACACGTACAAATTATTACGAGCGACAGCGCAGCGGCGGAGCGTGGGCGCGGCGATATTACGTCCGGGCGGCGTAGCCACGACTGGCGCAGCTTTAGCAGCGATAAATTTTGTCAGTGTGTGCGTGCGACGACGCATACGTCCGGGTACGCTCACATACAAACCGTGTTCGGTGCGTATGTATGAAGATCATCTGCCCTTATCCCAATTTATTTGGGGTCGGCGCAGCATGTGCTATTCTTTTATACATCTCTATCACTCGTCATCTCAAAGTTAATTTCCTTTCTAGCCATATCCTCTTTTATACAGTCCATCCATCTTTTTTACACGGCTGCCAAAAAAGGAGTGTATATGTGTTCAGGGTTCATGTATGTTTGTGGGTATGTGAGTTTCTTTATTCCACCATAACTTCTAAATGGCTCAACGGATTTAAATGTATGAGGTATCGTTAGAATCCTTACATAATTCCGAGTGACACTGGCTATATTTTTTTTTAAAGTCAGTATGGCGACTCTACGACGCCACTTTAAAATGTGATTAATTTTTTTTCTTTAATTATTATAATATGGGCATCAAATGAAAGGCCTTAATGCGCACATTTCAAAACTATATAATTTGTCACTAAAATGTGTGAAATAAAAATAAATAAATTTAAAAAATATTAAAAACACGACTGCCCTGCCAAAAACGAACTAAAAAGTTAAATAACAAGTGTCATTGCAGTCGGGGGATCTCTTTGATAAAAAATTGTACTAATATTTTTTTAATTTTTATGTATGAAGATATCGTACTTATTTGTTTCTACTATAACATTACTTAGGTACGGACAAAGTACAAGACTAGGCATAAACAATGAGCGTTGCGCAACAGTTTCTAGAATGACTCGTTAGCGTGCTAAGTATTAATTAGATTACGGGCGGGTGGTTGCGAGCGAGCGCGGCCGATATGGCGGCTACTCTTGTCTCGGTGTCGGGTTACGTGCAGGCACACACTCGGCCGGGAGTCCGGTTACTGAGTAACGGGGCTCTCGATAACCCGGCCTTGGTAAGTAAATAGGGTACAGCCAGGTAAAGCCTGTTGACATGGAGAAATAAGAAGATTTAGCCATTGGATATCATCTAATCCAATCCCGATCAATATGCGGTCTCGCTCGTAAGAAACGAAACAAGTTTTTGAAATCAGAAAAAATACGGGATAGTATTTTTTGCTCAAGTCGGTGATTTAATTAGTAAACATAGTAATTGTTGGAATGAGCAAGTAAAACCATTGTACTCTTTTAGTAAGAAACTAGTGTACCAAGAACTTTCAATTCATATTGTGTACTCCTTAATTGTCTGACATTGCCTGTTGAGCTGACATTAACGTCAGAATTTCAGAAACCTTTGACGTCGTAGTGAGCAACAGGTGAGCGGGTCGGGGTGGAGGTGTATGGCGTATTGTTTATGAAACTAATTTCATTATCGAATTTCGGAATTAGATTTTTCATTGTTATTGTTGTGTCTGACGTCTTTTATTCGTCATAATTATTATTAGGCAATTGTAATCATACATAGTTTTAGGATACCAGATAAGTACTCATTTGCTTATCTATTGTGAATACAATCAGTGCGCATTAAAAACAAAATATTTATACTAATTTGTAAATTGCCATGTACTAATCTGTAGATTAGATAGAACAAAATAAATCACAAGTTAAATGACGTCGCATGGGAATGCTGAAGATAACTTAACGTTTTTAACTAATGCTACCGAAGATAAAAACAAGATTAGATTATTATTGTATTGGTATTGTAATTCGCTGATACGTAGACAAGGTTATCAATATACATTTCTAATGCTTCCGCGCGTACAGTTCATTAGAAATATACACTTTTTACGGATTACAGCGCATCCAAAATAACATCTGAATTAACCAATATACGCGCTGCAATCCGTAAAAAGTGGTTTAAATTTCTAATGAACATAGTCATAAATATTTTAGTCGCTATTTTTTTTAATTAGGTAGGTAAGTAAATTAATTAAAATTCATAATTGTGATAATAATTACTTATCAATATACTTATCTGGTGATAAAAGAAATCGCATTATACAATGAATCATTCAAACTTTAATTTCATTTAAAAGTCCAAAAAAGTAAACTTCTACAAGTGCTTTAAGGCTGGTTATCTATACTATACCTACTAATACTACCTACATCTACTTTTCGACCAAACATTTGTAGACATTTAAAGTAGGGCCAATTTAATAGATCACATTTGACATTTGTCAGTCCATAGTGTAATTTGTCAAAGTTGATTTCTTTCGTGATTAATACAATAAATATGTATTACTAACTGAAAAAAGTTAAGCAATTTTGTCTTTGAATAAAAATAAATATTGTGTGCCCGCCGTTAGAAGGTTACGTTGTTGAGTTTTGATGAAGTGTCAAATGTGATCTATTAAAGTGGCCCTACTTTAGTATCTGGATTTCCCATTTCCATAAAGCAAGTGTTTAAATTTTCCTATCTTTGGATAAGAACAATGTTATGCGATGTTTACCGACACTAATTTTATTTATTCTTTAATGTATCATTCTACAGTAATTAACAATCAAACTTTTATTCTTGAAATAAAGAACATTTTAGTTTGAACTAATAAAAACGTTAGGTAAAAACACGTCGGGAGGTAAAACTAGTGTAAAATCAGCAAGAGCTATCAATGTCCTCTGCGCTCGCTCAATGTCAGCTGCCGTCGACGTGGCGACGTTGATCCGTCCGCTGTCGGCTATCGTTCATCTCAGATACAGTAAATCCCGCATGAACCTCACCTTGCGATGGATTAAGTTAATGTACTCGGTTTCAACAGAAAAGATTACACTCTTTAAAGCTTTGAAGTTAGTAAGATTTGCTACTACCCTTAGAATAATAACACCTAGAACGATAGTTCTCTACAAAGCGCACTGTCAAAAGTGAGGCAACTAAAACAGCCAAAATGGCTCCGTTTTCAGATTGTTATTCTACATTATTACCTAATCATACCGATTAAGTACAAAACAGTTTCAATTTTCTTACATTTATAAGACTAGTTACTATATTATTGGGTTTCAGTTACGATTAGTTAACGTATGAAGGATATAAATTTGAAAACTAACCCATTCTGGCTTGGTATTAGTTGCCTCACTTTGCATACGAAGACACGGCTTCTAGGTGTTATTATTCTAAGCTACTACCATACATTTTATAAATAAATCAATAAGTTTCAGCACATAATATGTCAATAATTACTTATGTGCTTTTTTTTCCTTGACGCTGATTTTGACAAATTTATTCAAAGTTCGACAATTTAAAAATGCTTTATTACGTTTCGATTTATGACTTCTATGTTGTGTTTCGAGTTGTTGTTGAATTTAATCTTGATGCATATAAACCATTAACAGTTGCATTAGCGGCAAGTCGGTGGAGGCAACTAAAAGTGTTCTTTGTAGACAACAGGCAACTGCGCTGCAACAGGTTGCGAAACCTGTCGGTCGACCACGCGACCGCCCCACCACCGCGCCACCACGCCACGTCACAATCTCGAACAATCTCGTTTCTGACATCATTATTTACAATCCATCATGGTATTTCCTTCGTAAATATCTCGAGGTTCTTTAACTATTTGCATTTACTATTAACAATTTTGCAATGAAAATGACTGCAGAGGATATCCGCTGCGATCTTCAAATGTGTAATACATCGGTATTCGAATGGTGAGGAATTTTGCTATAACGGATCAGGCCTCTTGCTGGCAAATCGCGACATTGAAACTTGTACCTACGTAATCGGCCCGAACCATTAGCCAGAACTGGTTTCATGGCGTTCTTGTCAATCTGTTGTATACCCACGTGGAATTTTTCTTGTATTTGTCGCCTCATTTAGCTCCAGTAAGCCTCATAAGATACAAGCTTATAAGCCTCTGTAATGTGACGCCAATGACGAATTTAGACGACTAATATTTTCTTATGAACGTCGTGATTGTTAAATAATTAGTGATAAAGACCATATGAGTGGGTACCCACCCAGTTAGGTTCGCGAACCTCGTGCTCCGCGAACCTATGTTGCCCGGTTCGCGTAGGTAGCTCAATGTGGACGTTATTGCGAAATTCTACTTGCTCCTCCCCTTTGTGTTCGTTCGCGTCGGATCGCAAAATGAAATAAATAAATAGTTCCATACTTGAGGGTAATGGATACTTCATTCTGAAAATTAATGATTATAAAATAAGTACCTACATATAGTAAAAAATAGCTCAATTTATTAGTAACTCTGTATTTTCTCAAGTGTAGGATAAAATAAAAGTGTCGGATGCTGTAGCATCATAAGTACTAGATACCTACCCAGTACTAGTACTACTAGTAGATTGAACTTTAAGGGGTATCCGCACTTTCCGATTTAAGATGTCTGACCGACCAATCCGACAGCACGTCTTTAGAGTTTAATATTGTTCCTAATTGATGTAGTTTAGTACAACAAGAATGGTAGGAAAATATAGATGATTCAAAAGTGTTTAACCCGTCAAGCCAGATAAAATAAGACACAATAGATTTTCAATTATTGTCCGGCCTCATGCGGCCGTCTCGCGTTTAATGAATTCATTATTAATTCCACTAGCTTGGGACCCCATCATTCACAAGCTTAAGCCCCTCACACACACTGTAAGATCTAATGATATGGTTAGTTCCTTTTGCAAATAAATAAATAAATATAAAAGACGGAGGTCGGTTTTCCTCTCCAAGTTTTCTTTCGCCATTTCTTTTTCGAAGGGACCTCCCAATTTTATGAAATGGTGGTAAATTCAGTGGATTCTCTCTCTTTTTAGCACTAATTAATTCATAAAATTAAATTATAAATCAACATAAAACAATTAAAAAATTTTTTTTGTTTAATTTTAATTTCTGAACGTCTAAAAAAATGTATCGCTTGAGGGTACACTCACGGGTAGCTTCAGTCCCCCGTGACCACGGAAGCTGCAAAGTTGCCGAAACGTCGGGAAAACCAAAAATCAAACCAAATACCAACTAATTACCAAAGTACTTTCAATAAAACCTCTCTTGTATCCGTTAAAAATTGTTTTATTTAAATTCATTATTAAGTTTATTTGAATTAAGAAGATTTATTACTTGAATAAAAATGAAGTTTATTTGAATAAAAATTTGAATAAAGACTTTGACTTTAACAACATTGAACTCTAAAGATGTGCTGTCGGACTGGTCGGACATTCTAAATCGGAAGGTGTGTAATCGAAAGGTGTATCCCCTTTAGACTATTTTATTAAAGTTGTGCAGGGCAGTATTTTCTACACTTATCTTTCAAAGTTTCAACCATCGGCATTCATTGCATCATTGTAAATCCTTGTTGTAGATAATCAATTAGCGAACACATATTGTCGGTGTTAATTGTTAAAGTGACTACTAACGATTTACGATAAGTGAATGACAACTAACGATTTAAAAGTCAATCAAAAAAGGTGATGCGCCAGCGTACGCAGCGCACAGTTTGTTTACTGTCATATGACTGGTTATCGCGCATTCGCGCGCCAAAGCAAATCTGCTGCTGGAGATAACGATTATTCAATTCACATTAGAGCTGCCTTCAATATCGACTTTCCGTATTACTATTAGATCTGTGTTACTTTGTTGCGATTTTCTACGTGTTGCTAGGCGAGCAGGGTGGAGTGAAGGCAAGGGTAAAATGAATGAGTAATGAGTAATGACGTGATTGTGAAATGACCCCTATCCGTTTATATGTGCCCGATCGATTAGACTTGCCTGTCTGACGTTACTCGATCATATTACAATACTGAAGTGGCTAAACCCGAGTTGATTGTGGTAGACTATTTTTAATGAGTAAAAAACATATCTTCTAATGTTGACGGATAGTAATTAATTTATATTTATGTAAAATTTTAATGTAAAGACATCAAGTTCTTCCAATACAATTCAAATAACATAAAATTCGCAAATACAAATATACCAACAATAATTTGCAGTATATAGACACAGAATTCCGATATGGATACAAAATATTATACTAAAGGAAAAATAAAATACAAGTAATAAAAAATATTATACGTAGGAGCACTGTGTGTGTCCCTTATCCCTTCACCATGTCAAGGGTGCTTTATCTTACACAAGAGAGGTCAGATAATGAGGGCCCGAGCGTCGAGTGCCGGCCAGCGAAGACTTACTATTGTTGCCCTCACAATTTACATAATGTGTACTGTATATATCTCATCTCAACATACTTTACGAACAAGTTACAACGAAAAAGTATGTCATCTCGCTCATCCTATCATCCTATATTGCAAAAGTGCTTAATTGTTAAGTTTATGTGAATAAATATATTTTGACTTTGACCTGTGATTAAGTATATTCAAGAATTTTATTTTCATACATTACGTCTACCACCTCTCATCATTAATAATTTCCTGGTTGTTATAGTACAGTAGCCCGTAGAACATTTAAATCACTAAAAAGGTTACCGTTTGCCGTTGTGATATTGTTATTTATTACGAAATTATAGATACTTTAACCGAAGTTTTATAGATCGCAACCCGCCGTAACCTATATTTGTATATCTCTAAAAATGATATTTTTTTATTTTTCGAGGTTTACCACATGGTTTAGCTATTGTCGTGTTCTACAGCTTTGTTTGATTGCCACTGATAATAGTAAGACTATGGAAAGTGACTATACACAGATTTAAGACCAGATAAAAGTCCAACCATTTTCATCAAGTCTTAAATCTGTGTATGGCTACTTTTCATAGTCTTACTTTTATCTGTGGCAATCAAACAAAGCTGTAGAACACGACAATAGCTAAACCATGTGGTAAACCTCGAAAAATAAAAAAATATCATTTTTGGAGATATACAAATATAGGTTACGGCGGGTTGCGATCTGTAAAACTTCGGTTAAAGTATCTATTATTTCGTAATAAATAACCATATCACAACGGCAAACGGTAACCTTTTAGTGATTTAAATGTTCTACGGGCTACTGTACTATTATGCTATTGGATAGGTTTTGCATGTATGGATTTGTTGAAGTTCGGATTTAGTATAGTGTCATTCAGAGATTCAGTCTTGGTGATAAACTGGTAAGTGTGAGGTGAAGCAAGATCTAACATCATCTTATTTGTAGTTCACGTCATTCGACGATAAACTGATTCATGAACGGTATGCGTTGTTCAACTGCCACGCCACTATCGGCCAGATCGTGCCCACGCGTGTGTTTGTTAGTTAGTATACGTTGTGTTGTAAAATTCCGCTGGATCCGCAGGCCAAGGACGTCGATTTAGCATCGAATTTAAATTCATTTTACTACCAACACAACAACGGATAGAAAACAGATAAGATGTTTACTGCTTAATTTCTGCTTTAGGCGGATATTATGTTACAAAGTTTTCCATCGTTCATAAGGAAATAAATCTAAGTATGTTTTAGTTAAATCAATGTCAAACCTTGTCGGTAGATAAAAAAATGATGATTGTTGATGAAATGTAATATGTAGGTAATGCATTATTATGCAGGAAGATAATATGACTTGTGAAAACGTGATCTGACTGTCCATAGATATTAACATTGTATATTTTATATCATGTGAATAAATAAAAAAGGAAATTTTTAATGTGTATTATCAGCAGGGTCGTGTATAACAGTCAGTCGAGAGTTGAGGTCACCCGCGCCCCGCGCCCTCGCGCGGTGGGCGGTGGCTGCGTCTTCACTGATACTGATATTAACTACCTACAGCTAACTACGGAGATGTGACCAAACTGTAAAGTTCATATAAAGGTGTAATAAAATTATACTTGTTGCCCTTTTAGAGAATTATTTCTGTGTGGGTATAAAAGTCTGTGTTATCTTTTTTATAATGATAAAAATATACTTAATAATAAAATGCATTAAAAATATATTATGTAGCTCGTTTAACATTTATCTAACCGATATTAATCTTGGGTATAGAGTAAACCATCCTTAACAGCATAGGTGGTGATAACGACAGGGAATGGAATGTAAGCAAGAGGACTGTAAATTGATATATTTATGGTGAAATAATAGTAAATTACCTTTCGAACAAGCTTATTACGTAGGAGCAATGATGACAGATGCAGATATATTGACAAGTAAAAAATGTGACAATAACACAAAGAATTTTGATTTAAAAAGGTTTCTGAAAAATAAACTAAACCTAGCACAGCAAGGAGGTGCGCAACAGGTGGCATAAGTTTTAGTTTTCTGACATAATATAAAATCTATTAATAAACTAATTCAGAGTATATGAAAGACGTTTGAACAATGATAGTAATATTACACGAGTGAGCCGGCTGAGATGGTGACGTCATCCGCCCACGGCTTCCGCCCGCCCTGGGCCGCTGGATCATGTCATAACCCGCGGGGCATGCGGGGCCTCACCTCATCCGCATACATTTTTGACAGCATATATAATCAAGTCCTGGAAATATTTTACTACCTTCTGTACGCAGTGGGATTAAAATTTTTGTGTATACTCCGTGAGATGTAATAAATAACCCCGATTTGACACAAATTCCAGTTGGTTCGTTACAAAGTTTGTAATAAGTACAAACGTAATGGTCGTAATAGGTTGCTTTTCCCTACTTTTATTGTCAGTGATTTTTGAAGAAGCAAACACAATTTTACTTATTAATTTGTAACAAGGCATTAAACCTCACGGAAATATACACATTTTAAGATTTTTTAAATATTTTAAGAAGTCGCTTCCATAATATGTTAGAAAACAATTTGACTTTATGTAAATATGCATCCGATTATCCGATCTCTGCAAGACCTTAAACCGTCTTGAGCTTTAATTCTTCGTCCAACCACCAACCCGTTCTACTAGTGGCATCAAAAGGTATTTTTTTGTGTGAATTAACCCTTTGGCGTAGGGCCGACGAGGGTGGCTGGCTGCGTTATCAGGGCGGGCGTAACTAGGGCACAAAATAATATTAATCTTACTGGGGCAAGCCCTGACTGACTACTGGCGCCCGTGTCATCGACGCGCCGCCGCCGCCGCTCGCCGCCCGCCGCCCGCCCTGCACGTGTACACGAGTCGAGAAACACAGATCTTATATTATATTTACTATTATTTATGTATCAAGCAGTCTTATATACCTACAAATTACTAAGACGTGAGTTTAGACTATTTTTTTTATGTATCTTTAGCAGATTTTAGGGGAGAGTAGGGTATTACCGCGCGGTTGATAATTTCGTGCCCCTTGGTTTCTCGAAAACTATTAACTCTATGTACCTGCAATAACAGTCAAATCTTAGCTCCAAGCACCTCTAACCTCACCCGCATACCGTCAATTTCCATCGAACAACCAAAGCGGAAGGCCGCGCGCTTTTAGTTTTTCCACGTACACGATCCAATTTTTTCTAATATTTTAATAAGAGGCGAGTCAATCAATATTACTTAATGAGTAATAAACTACATACATTTATAACGTAAAAATGGTGTAGAATTTGTGTGCAGAATTATTTTAAATTAATTCTTTACGTTTGTTTTGGTTTGTGAGGTTTGGAATTTAAATTACGTTGTTTGATAATTTCGCGCTCGGGGCGCGAAATTATACAGTATGCAAATATCTATGGCAAATATTTTTCTTTACACAAGGCGACGAAAACGAAGGATCTGGGTGATCCACCAACGAAGTAATTGCATACTAAAATAAAAAGATTCCGAAAATGGACAATTATTTTGAGATTACTTAATTAGTTTTCGTAGTAGAAAGACATCTTTTGTAACAAACAAAAGATGTCTTTCTAAATTGTTTAATATGGAAACTTATAAGTTTATAATTTTGAGACTGAGTTGATTAATGAATATAAAAAGAAATAAATAAACATGATTTTCATTTTCCCATACGCTGTAGTGATAGTTATCAGTTTATTGACAATTTTAATTAGAGGCTCGGTTTTATCAGACCCAGCGCGAAGTTATCGACCTAAGGGCACGATATTATCAGACCAGTTTGATAATATCGCGTTTTCCCATTTTTTTGTTATTTGCTTATATTTTTGTTTTGTGTTTTATTTTGATGATTTTGAAGATTCGTTAGCGTAGCTAGATAAATTCTCCACCTATAGTCATATTTAGTTTTTATTTTAACCCAACCTGAGGTCACTTATATTTAAATTTCCTTAGGGGCTCGGTAATACCCAACTCTCCCCTACCAGAAAGGCATTTTCTGAAAAATATTTTTCATTATAGTGCTACTTAGTTTTTTTTGTGCAACGTAAGTTTTTCATAAGTTATTTGATGACCAGCGGGTCTGCCACGTAACTATATATTAATAAGAAATTCAAGTTAGTGTTGACTGTTGACATTAAAAGTCCCTATTTTTATGGATTTTTGTTATTGTTGATTTCTTTCTTCATTTTATCGACGCTCGTCTTGTTACTACGGGTTTCGTAATAGTAAAACAGAAAGTGGTCGGCGACAAAAATCTATAAATATAAAATCTCAAAATAGATATATTAGAAAATACAGATAAATAATGTTATTTTATTTGTCATTGGATAAGCTCGTTAACCGTATTCGTGAGACGGCGGCGGCGTCGCGGCGGCGACTTGTTGATATCCCTCCTTCTCTATGTAGCGGTGGGAGGGGTGGGAGACTGCGCCGGCCTGCGATACATCGCTCCTGACGCGGCCATGTACGATGCAACCTACCCCAATCTCACGGCGATACCGACGTTAACAAACCATTCATTACTAGTTAACTTTGCATTGTCATTTTAGCGGTTTTGTATGGTTACTAGAAATTGTAAAACTCGAAGTTGAATCTATCTTGACGTTTTGTACCTAATATCACGGTCTATCAAAAGTCTTCATAAGTTTATATATTTGTCTCGCAGTATCCGATTGTTACCAGCTATTAGCCGTGGTCGATACAGGTCCCGTAGACTTCGGTACTAGATGATCCTAACAGCAAAGAGCGCTACGTCGATCGTCGATTCGTCTCTTATCGGAATATCTAAAAGGTTACACATCGATATTATAATTTGCATGGTCTGGGGTGTAACGAGGATGGCCCCTAAAGGGGTCAGCGGCCGAAGCGTGGGCAGGCTCCGGCTGGAAGTGGGTCGCGCGTGACGTCACCAGCATCACCACCCCCTCCCGCGCCCCGAGGCTAATGTCCCTCCACCGACTGACTGCCGACACACCGAATAACAGGACCGAGGCTGAAAAGGTTAATGTATTTTCTCCTCCGGAGTCTTTTGGAGTTCCTTACAACTCCAAAAAATACACCGCGCCGCCGCCGGTGACACGCGGCACAACTGCAAAGTAGCAAGCTTTCGCTGAGAAACTTTTGCTCGTCTGCATCCTTTATTTTGCATGCAGGATGATTTCATTTGGTGTCCTGTGTGCAGTTGTTATTCTAGTCACATATTTGGAGCATTAAAATCGTCGTTATTCCATCTAAGTTTTAACCTAATCATTTGCAAAAATATGCCTTTGTTGTTAGCCTTGTGGTAAAAAACTTTAATTGATTGTTTGAGTGTGAGATAAACGTATTTGAAGATCTGTTCACCAGATGTGAGTCACGATGAATTCGAATACCATCGTCGGCCGTGAGAAGCGCTTCTGTCGCGTCCTGGGGTCAAGCTCAAGTGCGCCGTGTCAGCGATGGTTATATTTAACCCGGGCACGCGCGCCGCTCCTAACAAAACAATTACATATCTAAAAACATTGTGCGGTAGGCACAGGCAGCCGCACTCGCCGGCGCACGAGGTTACTACTCAAATTTGTAGTGTCGCCCGGTGGCTTATGCAGATATTAGACGGTCATCAAAAGTGATTCATTTTCGATGAAAAAGGCAGTGACTAGTGACCAGTGAACGACTTTTAGTATTTAGACACTAAATGTAAAATGAATGTAGTATTTCTCATTTCTCACAAAATTTCGCGGGAACAGGTTGTGCGTGATAATTTTGATTAAAGAATTAAAAGTTAATTAAAGAGAAAAAAAATGCTTGCATGCACTGCTTGTATGCATGTTGCATGATGCGGGTTGAAAAAAGTCTAAAAACGAAAAATAAAGGCATTTTAAAATAAACATAAATAAGTTAGTGACGACATGCCGTTCACTGCAGTGAATGGCACTGTTTACACGCGTCATTTATTGTTCATTTCCGATGTGATGACTGATGAAAGTCCGTTGCCGATGAAACTGCACTGCCGTCTAGTGACTTTCATCGAAAAGGCGCATCGCGATGAAAGATGAATCTACTTAATTAGACAGGTCAGTTAACGAAAAAAGGCCCGTCTAATATCTGCATTAGATGGCAGGTGGCGCGCTTAAAATCATGCTCGCGTGTAAGTTTACTCGTTTTAAAATTGCTGGTGGTGAACTGGCACGTCTGGCACTGATGTATCTATTGATGATAACATTTTTATAAAAAAAAACATGTTCTACCTAAGAACATAAAATAAAAACAAAAAAATAAAAAATAAACATTTTTTTTTGCATTAACATGTAAAATATTTTTCTTTATATTTATTATTTATCCGAAATAAATAACGAACAAACCAAGGTTTTATAATAATATCCTGGTTTGTTCGCTATTTGTTTTGGAAAACATTTTCATTTTAATGTAAAAATAAAAATTTTAAATGTTATTGTAAAAAAAAAAAAATTTTTTTTTGCTTCCATTTTATGTTGTGAGGTAAAACATATTTTTTATGTAAACATCAACAGATACGTCAGTGTCAGTTCACCACTAGCAATTTTAAAAAGAGTAAACTGGCACGCGGGCATGCCACCTACCACCTCAGCCCGCTTACGATGAATAACCGTGATTATATTTTAAGCCACTTTCCTCAAAGATTTTGACACAAATTGGTGACATACTCTGGCTAATGGTAGATACGTTGTTGCCGCTTTGTCCTTAGATGTGCGTCACAATGGACCATTACTTATGTAGTACAATATCATTATTTTGTATTGTGACTTTGAAGTTTGTTATATCGCATCAAATTAATTTTAAGTGGTAATAACGGGTTGGCTAATTTGCTGGCTTTGAATTTAGTGTGTCGACCACATGCTCCACACAATCGGTCAGGGTCGCGCGTCTGTTGCGGCAACACTTCCTAGTGATTGTTTTATTAGTTTTGTTTGTTTGATTTCAATAAACGTGTAAAGTTAAAGCCTTTTAACTGGTTAACGAACTCGCAAAGCTACGTACACATAATATTTTCATTGTTCCAACTTTTGAGAAGACTTCTGATAGCCTTTTCATTGTTGGTCCGTTGTCTTGTCATGTTATTGACAGTGATGCGATCACATATAGCGTGATCTCTTCAAGCACAATACAATTTTGTAAAAAAGTAGCATTGTGTTTTTTTTCAGTTAGAGAGTAACGAACTATTGTTTACTATTTTATAGACGAGGATTAAAAATAGCGTTCAGTTGCAGAATTGATTAGCATACAATGGGTGACATCTGTGTCGTTCATGTAGCAGTGCGTGCCCCCAACGCGTCGCGTCATCGTCGTGTTTCGATAACAAAGGGAAAAACAATTTTTTTTTTCACAAGACCGGCCTAAAATTATTGCTGAAAGCAAATATCATTGCCTATTGTTGCACTGAATTGAGTACCAACCTAAACATACATTTTTCATACAAAGCTAAGAATTTATGATATTGAGTTTCTTTGAAATCTAATAATTCTTGGTGATTGTTGGTTTACTATTTTATATTTATTCCTTTGTCGTAATATGATGTCGAAGCGTCTGGAGATGTTAAGCACGACACTAATTTCCTAATTCTATATGAGGTTAGGTTCGTCGACCTCAATTTTTGTCTCAGGTGTTTGTAAAATTGCTGTAAATATTATATTTTAAACTAACTTTCCGCCCGCAGTTTATCCCGCGTGGACTACAAGTTGTATTGTGCGGGCGGAGACTTGTGCCCAGCAGTGGGACAAAAAGTGCCCAGCAGTGGGACAAAAAGTGCCCAGCAGTGGGTTTAATAGTAGCTTATGTCCTTTCCCAAGGTGCCATCTATATCCGCACAAAATTTCGTCAAATCGGTGCAGCGGTGCAGGCGTGAAAACGTAACATACAGACGTTTACTACTTTCGCATCTATAGTAGAAATATATTTATGGATTAATAGTGTTTGTGTGGTGTTTCCAGCAAACGTCGCTATCGACGAAGGTGGCGCAGCGCATGTCGTTCGGGCTGCTGGGCAGCAAGGCGGCGGCGCGGTGCGAGTTCGTGCGCATGAAGGGCCCCGGCGGCAAGGGGCACGCGGAGATGGCCGTGTCGCGCCCCGCCGCCGCCTCGGGGCTCGACACGCCCGCCTCCGAGCCCGGCATGTCCCTCACCGACCTCTGGGACGACGACTGGGACACCGATCCCGAGGACATGTTCATATACCGCCATCAGGTGAGCTCCTTCACGTTCGAGTGGATCTAATAAAATCAATCTCCTTGTCGACAACAGAGAAGAGACGATTGAATAGAAGTATAAAATAAGTTTCTGTCGAAAATTAAATTTTTGGTACAAGCTTTTATTGCCGGCTGCAGTTTTGTCCACCATATCTGTGGTTAGCTACAAGGCCATCAGCTTAAAGTTTTAAGTGACATCTAGTCCAAATTTTGATAACTACTAGTTTTTAGGACTTTTTTTTTGTCAAACTGTAACACGTTTTTGATTTGATTACAGACAAGACAAACACCGGACAGGTGAAATTAAATAAAATCTTGTAATTATCCTTAAGCCGGCCACATACAAAAAGAATTCTGATTCGGAATTCCGAACAAAATATCGCTAATGTATGAAAATTACGTACGGAAAAACCCCGCACGTGTGTGGTAGGTCCATAGATTTGTATGGATTAGCTGCGTTCGGAATTACGTATGTATGGAATTCCGACGTATATGGTTAGTCGTAGACTCGACATAATCTTTAATCCTGGCTTTTAATTATTATCTTAAGGTAGTCTTGAGATAATGTCTTGGTTTTTTCATCCCAATAAAAATTATAATTTTATAAAAAAAATTACAAGAGTGAATAGCAAAGCTGACCCTCTGAACATAAACTCGGATATTAGTGTAGGAAATGAAGTGATCTTTTGTATGGAGACCCCAACATTAAATCCTCAATCGATGAAACTGCAGGAATGTAATATAGTATGAACCAAAACCTATGTACAAATATCCAAAAACAAAAAAAAAACTATTTGGATAATTTAAAAAATATTTTTCATTTATGATACTTATCATACTGTAAAGTTTCGTCTACTGAGGATTTATTGTGGGGGTCCACTACCTTCGTTTCCTGAAAATCCTACTAATATTATAAATGTGAAAGTTTGTGGGTTTGGATGTTTAAATGTTTGTTCCTCAATCACGCAAAAACTACTGAACGGATTTGGTTGAAATTTAGCACACAGATAGTTGATAGCCTGGATTAAAACATAGAATACTTTTTATCCCGATATTCCTACGGGAACGGGAACCACGCGGGTGAAACCGCGGGCGGCCGCTAGTGGAACTATAAAGTGATGTGTGTGCATTCCAGCGGCGGCTGAGCGACCCGAGCGCGAACCTGAACAACTTCGCGCGCGGCGGCTGGCGCACGCGCGACGGCCACGACAAGAGCCGCTCCGAGAACGAGGGCCTCGACGCGCTCGTGAGCGGCCTCGCCGAGGTCGAGGCCGGCGACCTGCGCTCCGGTCAGTCGACATCACCACTCTTTTCATGCTTTACAATGGACTATTGAAGTTTTGCTTAAAATCTTTCGTCTTGATTAGTTATTTATGCAATTATACTATGTAAAGTCTGTTCATCCTTACTTGTCTTATTTAGTAAACAGTTTTTGACAGTTGTCATACGTCTTTTAAACTTAAATCGTTATTTAAAAATATGATAGTAAGTTTATGAAATTATTGTTAATTTATTAACAATTTATTTAGTAATCTATGTGTGGAAAACCATTTGTTTTATTTTATAAATGATTATTTCAATAAAGAGTTGGGTGAAGATTGTTTACCATATAAGACAAGTAAGGATGGACAGACTTTATAATGAGGTCGTATTTAAACATAATGTATGACAATAGCCTTTCAGCCGCTTATGTAACTGTATTTTGTAACCGGTTATAGTATCACATTAAATACCTAATTATGTACAGTTGCATTCGAGACTTTATCTACACCCATGTTATGAATCCTCTGTAAAGGGTTTTGACTCTGACTTTCCTTCTCTTTGTCGTTATTATATCATCCAAACGAATGTTATTATAATGTTGTACTGAATTTCATAATGTAACCGGTTGCGCGTGAACGCGGGTAGCGCGATATCCTCTCGCTCGGATATTGTAATGTTGGTAGTAAGCTAACTGTTTCAGAATAGAGGATATAAAGCATGGGTGTAGCTATAATAACGTCACCTCGGTTTAAGTTGTAACATATGCATCTAGGATGACGTTTGCCTCGCTTCAGTCGTTGATAGTAACGATGACTGACCATCTTCAGAAAAATTGAGTGCTTTAAACGAAATGGGTAATCTCGTCCCAGAAATAAAGAGCTTTGTTTAATTTGCGCAAATTCTTTTCCTAGTTTTATCTTTGTGGTCAAGTGAAAATTAGGGAAGGTATTTTTTGAATTTTATTGCTTATACAGGCTGGATTTTTGAGACGGTACATTAAGGGCAGGTTAACCGTTATAGTAACAGGAAAACATTCCTAGGAGACCATCTATAACTTTTTAAGATATTCTGAACCGCATTCACAGATTTTGGAAAAAAATTACAGTTAGCAAGAAAATGTTAAAATACCAAATCAATTTTTCATGCCTTTCGATCCTATTGCATGTGGGGATTAAAAGACTATACTTTACATGGTCACCATTTAAGGTATGAGTACTAGAAACGACAGAAATCGCTAAAAACTTTTCCCATACATTTTGTACGGGAAAACAATCAATCAACTCGAAATATTCTTTGTTGCCAAACTATCCTATTTCTTACCGTGATCAAAACACTCTTTAAGGCCAACTGAAATTTGTATACAGAAACTACAGTAAGTCACAAGTCACAACACCGGCTTCACACGCAGGCACAATCTTCTACAACATTGGATCTAAAAGAAGTCGTTTCTGTACTCAAATTTCAGTGAACCTTAAAGAGTATTTTGATCACAGCAAGAAGGATAGTTTGGCAACAAAGAATATTTCGAGTTGATTTATCGTTTTTCTGTACAAAATCTGTAGGAAAAGTTTTTGGCAATTTCTGTCGTTTCTAGTACTCATACCTTAAATGGTCCCATAGAGTATTTTAATCCCCACATGAAATAAGATCGATTGGCATGAACAATTATTTTTTTTGTATTTGAGCATTTTTTTTGCTAACGGTAATTTTTTTTCACAATCTGTGAATGCGGTTCAGAATATCTTAAAAAGTTATGGATGGTCTCCTAGGAACGTTAGGAACGTTTTTCTGTAACTATAACGGTTAAGGTACCTGTTCTGGCTGCCCTTAATGTACCGTCCCAAAAATCTATCCTGTATAAATATATTTTTCCTTGTTATTGGTTCAGTCGGTAAAGGTGACAATATTTCTTTATACATTCTCAATATAAATGTCATTATATTATACACATTGCCGGTAACATAAATATTTAACTCTTTTGTCAACTGAACTTACAAGTTATTTATGTAATTTTCTCGATGTGTGCTTACTTTTTATTATTATGATTTCTTTTATAATCGCTTCAGTTTCGTGTCGTTTGTCACCTGTCATTCCGTACGATTCACATCACACAGTCGGTGTATTCGACTTCATACCGTAGTGAGCATAACGCCCGGAGGAAGCCCGTAAGCCGCGGAAGCTCGCGCGTAACAGCAGCGAGCACTAAATTCACGTTCAAACGACACGATCGCGTTTACAGCTCGTATCCGTAGGTTCGCAGTTGTCGTCTCTAGAAACGGTGGTCGGCCATTTTAAGTCGGGGGTGGGTGATGAATTTTTAATGATAGATTATTGAACAATATGGGATGCCCGAGCGCTAGAAAGAAAGATTTTTGCAAAAATGTGGAGTCAGATCGTCTAATGTAGGTCGTTCTTCGACTCGAAGACTCTTCGGCGGAGGGCGGGGCGATCGGAGCGATCTCCGTTTCTCGAGGCGAGAACGAGCGGGTGGTGGTGACGCTAGCTGTGTTTCCGTAGATGAGCGCCACGGCTCTCGGGCTTCCTCCGCGCGGGGCGGGGCGGGCGCGGGCGCGGGGGCGGCGCCGCGCATGCGCGACGTGTGCGCGCGGGCGCTGCCCGACGTGTCGTCGCCCGCCTGCCTGCACGTGGTGTCGCCGCGCCGCGCGCGCCCCGCCGCCCGCGCCCGCGACCTGCCGCTGCGCCCGCTGTCGCCCGCCGGGCCCGCCGCGCCCGCCGCGCCCGCCGCGCCCGCCGCGCCGCCCGACCACGTGGACGAGTGCGAGATAGCCGCCGAGGCGGGCTCGCCGGAGCCCGGGGGCGCGGGCGCGTCGCAGTACCCGTGCGGCGCGTGCACGGCGCGCGGCGCGGAGGAGGCGCCGGCGGGCGGCGGCGGGGGCGGGTGGGTGGTGGCGAGCGGGGGCGGGGGCGGCGCGGCGCGCGCGGCGGCGGTGGCGCTGTGCACGCTGCCGCGCGCGGGCGGCGCGGCGGCGGCGCTGTACCGGGGCGCGCGCGCGCCGCCGCGCCGCTGCACGCCCGACGGCACGCACGTCTTCTACTGGTGCGACCTGCCGCCGCACCGCCGACACGGTACGACCACGTTTCGACCTACCGACTTTCCACTTCGGCTCGTCGTAATGTCTCGTTTCTAGTGTAATATTAAATATTTTCACTTCTTTTGATTTAAATACATTCGTAAGAAATGTTTTTAGATTGAAGATAACTAACTTCTACCAAATCGATAGAGCCGTCGATTGTGATCATCCTCTTCTTTGATTTTGTCTGTTACCGAAACGCTGGTGCGACTATTATATGTTAAGACGGACATTGTACTCCTTAGAGCTGGACGACGGGTTGTCGAACCCTTTGTGGGCGCGGCGCGGATTCTCGCAGACGTTCCTGCTGTGGAAGGAGGGACGGCGGCACGCGTCGGCGCCGCTGGCCGCCTGCCTCACCTACGTCACGCTGCCCTGGTGGACCATCGCCAAAGGTAGCTTCGATCACAGAATACATAATTTATTTATTTTATTTTATTTATTTTTTAGGTACACCAACAAAATGCATACAGTAACATTACACATATTTCGTTCACTAAGCCAAGCTTTGACGTGTATGATTTCTATTACAGGTATACTCAACATTGATAAGGAATTCTAGCTTATCTATAAATTAGTAACTATATCTAAAGATTTTTAAAGAATTTTAAACAAATTTAAAATGTTAATTAAAATGTTAATTACAGTTTTGAACAATGAGTAGTGAGTAGGTACCTTAAAAAAAGAAGATTATGAACAATAAAAAAAGAGAATTCTTAAACAAAGATAATATTGTTGTACATCACTAATGCAACTAAAATATTACATCCCCGATCTAAACTCTAAGAGGTTGCGTTTAAATTTATGAAAGCTGCAGCCGAAAATATCCAGATCCAAATCAGATGATTCATTAGTTAGCATATTATAACACGTACACATACGGTGAATATGTGAATTTTTGCCAAGTTTGGTCCGACATAAAGGGATGTGAAATAAGTCCTTACAAACATACCGAGAATTAGGTCTAGGAACTCGGAGGGAGATTTCATTCAACGAAGACTCAGCGAGTAACATACCATGTAAAAGTTTATATAAAAAGCTTAAGTCCAATATCCAACGACGATCTTTTAATTTTAGAATATTGAAAAATTTTAGTCGTTCATCATATGTGTGGCGAGATGTTATGCCTCTCGCGGTAAAAGCTAAGTACCGGGTAAAGGAACGATTTATCCTCTCAATCCTGTCTGAGTGAACGCTGTAATAAGGATTCCAAATTACGCAAGCATACTCCAATAGACTCCTGACGAGTGCATTAAATATAACTATTCTGGACTCAGCTCTCTGGAAATCCCTAGTGGCACGTTTTATAAACCCTAACATACGAGAAGCACGATTGACGATGTTGTCGTAATGGTTCGTAAAACTCAAACGCTCGTCTAAAATGACACCAAGATCCCTCACTTCATTGACCTTTTGAATCTGGCCCCCACCAATAACATAGCTATTATTATTGGGAAGTCTCTTCCTGGTAAACGTGATATGAAGACATTTAGAGGCATTCATACTCATTCTGTTCCTGTCACACCAATCTTGAATGGAATTTAGGTCATATTGCAAGTGCATAGAATCCTGTTTACTATTTATGACTTTGAAAATCTTCATATCATCAGCGAACACTGAACATTTACTATGTTTGATGCTACATACTATGTCATTGACGAAGAGAAGAAATAATATAGGGCCGAGATGGGATCCTTGTGGTACACCAGAAGTTGACACATACGGCTGAGATTCGTGTCCCTTAACAACCACACTCTGACAGCGTTTCGCAAGATATGACCTGAACCAAGAGAGTAGGGGTTCAGCGATGCCGTAAGTTCTTTCTAGCTTGCAAAGTAGAACGCGGTGGTCAACTCTATCGAACGCGCTGCTGAAATCGGTGTATATTGAGTCGACCTGCCCGCCCCCGTCTAACACTTTGATGAGAGTATTAATGTATGGAAACAGATTAGTAGTAGTAGATTTTTTCTCTTGGAACCCATGTTGTTTATCACTAATTAAATGCTTGGTGTGTCTAACAATGAAGGGACATACTAATGACTCAAACACTTTTGAAACAGAGGAAAGAATAGAGACTGGGCGGTAATTAGAAATATCATCATGGTGACCTTTTTTGAAAATGGGAACAATTCTTGCCTTTCTCCATTCCGTCGGGAAAATGCCAACACTCAAAGATTTATTAAATATTAATGTGATTGGAAGAGCAATAGATGATGCACACATTCTCAGAAATAAAGGTGGAAGCTTATCAGGTCCAGTTCCCTTGTAAATATAATAGTACTAGTGTACTAAATTTTCACTCCACAAAATCGTTTAAATAAATTGCGGACGGAATTCCGATTCGGAATTTCGAACAAAATATTAATAAACGTATTAATATAATAAAATTCCGTATTAAAAAATCCCGCATGTGTGCAGTAAATCCATAGATTTGTCTGTATTAGCTGCGTTCAAAATTACGTATTTACGGAATCCCATCTGTATGTGGCCAGCCTTAAATGTGATTTGTCGAAATCTAAACGTGTTTGTTCCAGATATCCTGGACCTGCGCGAGGAACCTATCCTGACATTCTGAATGTATACGCCCCCCAGCCTGCCCCCTCGAGTGTTCACGCCGCGCCTTACGGACCCCGCCCACAGTCCGGTCGCCGATATCGCCGCAGGTGGCCGCCCCCGAGGCGACCATGAGCTCCGTGTACTTACTATATTGTATGTGAGTTGTATTCGTGATTTATCTGCCTCCAGTGAGGTAAACCGGCGACCTCTATCGGTAATTTTAAGTAACTCGACTGCTACACTTAGTGATCGAACATTCCACCTCTATATATTTTTTAATGTACTTATTTATTTAAATTACAGTTACACTTGTAAGTACCGAGAATGACCTATACGACGTGACGTTAAACATGGCCTCTCCTCTCTTAAGGCCCTTTTCTTATCATGCGTATTTTCACCCGCGCGCGGGTCTGCTCCGCATGCGGGTGATGCGGACCGTGCGGACCAGAGCTTGCGTGCAGACCAGAGCCTGTGTGCGGACCAGAGCCTGCGTGCGGACCAGAGCCTGCGTGCGGTCCAGAGCCTGCGTGTGGACCAGAGTGCGTATGGACCAGAGCCTGCGTGCGGTCCAGAGTCTGTGTGCGGACCAGAACCTGCGTGCGGTCCAGAGTCTGCGTGCGGTCCAGAGTCTGCGTGCGGACCAGAGTCTGCGTGCGGACCAGAGTCTGCGTGCGGTCCAGAGTCTGCGTGCGGACCAGAGTCTGCGTGCGGACCAGAGTCTGCGTGCGGTCCAGAGCCTGCGTGCGGACCAGAGTCTGCGTGCGGTCCAGAGCCTGCGTGCGGACCAGAGTCTGCGTGCGGTCCAGAGTCTGCGTGCGGACCAAAGTCTGATTGCGGACCAGAGTCTGCGTGCGGTCCAGAGTCTGCGTGCGGACCAGAGCCTGTATGCGAACCAGATCCGCGTGCGAATGAAAATACGCATAACATGATTGAATTTAATAAAAATATTGTCATAAAAAGTAACTTTTATGTTTCTCAAGTATGATAAAAGGCACTGCAACTGCATTTAAAGTTCCGTAGGAATATAATTAAATTCTGAAGTCTAAAGTTCCTGTTCGTTTTTATACGTGAGATCAGCCTCCGAGGAAAGTGGTTTAATTATACTGTGATTCGACATTTCATGAGGGCGATGATTCAGTGAAAATCAATAGAAAAAAACACTTGTCTTTGGTAGGTCAGGAAACAAAACCAAACTTCCTCTGGCCTAAATAATATATTCTTCTGATATAAATAAATTAGATAGACCACTAAATAAGCTTTTGATTTATTGTATTGGATAAATCGCCTTATCTAAAAAAATCAAGATCTTGGTGAACATTGGCCTACATCCATCTGGGGAACACGTAATCGACCCGGAGGAAATAAAAACTCTTAAAGCCAAAACGATACTAGACTTCCTGGGAGCTACAGGCTACTACTTAAAGAGTTATTAAAATTAGGTGGCGAGTCACAATAGATCTTTATCTACACTCACAACGTAAAGTTCGTACGTAAATTCATAAAATATTGTATAAACACTAGGGGTTGCAGTCCCGGTACTGAGGAGAAAACTGAATTCCCGGTACTGAGCTAACTCTGGTACCGGGAAAACCGGGAAATTTCGGGACTTTTCGGTACTGAGATTTTTTTTATTGTATCGTAAATAAAATAAAATAAGTTACGCATAGGTACCTTACCTACGTTACGAATACGAATTTCTCTTTTGCACTCTTAAAATTCATTTTTTATAATTATATGGTTTACGAACACAGTAAAGAATATGCCTATTCTTTTGCTTTTAACAGAACAAATTAGTAGTAGGTAAATAGTTAACTACAAAAGCTTGAAAAATCCTTTAATTTAAACTATAATGCCGCGGACACTAGACACTAAATAGAAATTCTATTGTTTGGGTGATACTTGGCAGCTAAGCCTTAATGAGGTAATTATTGGTGCTGTGGTCTTTGCAAAGATGCCAAATGGACTACAGGTATATCGAAGCCAAGTGCTGAGGAACCTATACGAAAATGCCATTATATCGGTCCTATTACCGAACCAGAGCATAAATTCCATCCAAGGTGTGAGACAGGAAGACGTAATTTCTCCGAAACGGTTCACCGCTGCGTTGGTGCTTGGAGGAAATCTTTAATCTCATGGACTGGAAAGGATTCGGTATCAACGCCTATGGCGAGTACTTTCGTTTTGCCGACGATGTAGTTCATTATGGTTGGCTGAGACCTTGGAAGACCTGAACACAATGCTCGAAGATCTCCGTAGTGCTTTCCAAAGAGTGGGACTAAGGATTATAAGATGAAAATAATGTTGGATGTCCATCCAAGGTGTGAGACAGGAAGACGTGATTTCTCATAAACGGTTCACCGCTGCATTGGAGCTTGGAGAACATCTTTAGTCTCATTGACTGGAATGGATTCGGTATCAAAATCGAGAAAGAGTATCTAACTTATCCTCTTTTTGCCGACGATGCAGTTCTTAAAGCTGAGACCTTGGAAGACCTGAACACAATGCTAAAAGATCTCCGTAGTGCTTTCCAAAGAGTGGGAGAAGGATTATAATTGTAGTATATTGCGGGTAGTTATTTTATCAAACATGTGGGTAGGTCTTACTTTCATATCAATAAATCAGTGTTAAACCAACTTGCGTGTGTTTCACTACATGGTGACAGCGGTGCATCAATTTAAATTGATTTGCGAAGTGACTCGCGTATTTTTCGGTTTTTGTGTGCTGCTTACGTATTTTACGTGTGTAAATAATGGAACACGCGCGTCCTCCGGCGGAATTATCACTCGAAGGTGGCCCCGCCGCGCGATCGGATTCGTGGCGAAAGTGGCGGCGGCTATTTGAGGTGTTTTTGAAGGCGTCTGGAGTGAGCAAAGAGCCTAAGGATGTTCAGGCTAGTTTGTTGGTTAACCTCATAGGACCGGCGGGGTACGAGGTCTATACTACGTTTACGTTTCAAAAAGATGAGAGTGCTGACGACATTGAATGTATATTGAAGAAATTTGACAATCATTTTGGTACTAAGCCGAATATAACGGTACGACGCTTCAAGTTTTTCAGTCGCAATCAGGAGGATCGGGAGACAATTGACGAATATGTGACTGCTTTACGACTGTTGAGCCAAGAATGCGAGTTTGGTAGTCTACAGGAAAGTCTACTACGAGATAAGATTGTCTGTGGCATCGTCAATAATACAGTCAGAGACCGTTTGCTCCGCACGGATGAACTGACGTTGACAAAGGCAATACAAATCTGTCAGGCGGCAGAGATATCCAAAGAGGAAGGGCTTTGTATCGACGGCAGTCACGGTGAAGTGCAGGTGAACGCAATGGCTTCACCCGGGGGCAGCGGCAGCTGGCGCGGAGCGGCCGGGAGCAGGCGCGCGTGGCAGCGACCGAGCCGCGGCGGGCGGCGAGGCCAAGGCGGCCGCGGGGCGGCGCGTGCGCATTTTGATACTTCGGAGTCCGGCGCATGCAGAAACTGTGGCCGTATGCGCTGTGAAGGCGGTATTCGATGTCCGGCGAGTAATGCCTTGTGTTTTGTTTGTGATAAAAAAGGTCATTTTTCGCGAGTGTGCGAGCATAAACAAGTTATGAGTAAAGTGTTAAATTTAAGTATCGAGTCGGAAAGTGAAAGCGAAGAAATGTTTTTTGTGAATACTATAGGAGAGGACACAAAACTCAGTAAGTCATTGAATGAATGGATTGTACGTATTATATGTAACGGTAAACAAATAAATATTAAGATAGATACAGGTTCCATGATAAATGTTATTTCTAAAAACGATTTTTTAAATTTAGGGTTTTCAATTGAACAACTCGAGCCATTTACGAAACGTGTTCATTCTTTCACGGGAAATCGTTTACCTATTATTGGTATGCACAATCTGAATGTCATTTACAATAACAAAAATTATTTGTTACCGTTTGTGGTTGCAGACATGAATTGTCAAAATGTTTTAGGTTTAAAATCTTGTAGAACATTGGAGTTGATAAATTATATAGATATGATAAATATTGATAAATATTCTGGTTTGTTTAAAGGTTTAGGTAAGTTACCTGGAAAATATAGTATAGTAGTGGATAAAAATGTGCAGCCTGTAATGTGTCCTACTAGAAAAATACCGTTAGGGCTCAAAGATAAGTTATTTATAGAATTACAGAGAATGGAAGAGCTCGGTGTTGTGAGGAAAGTAATGCATCCGACTGACTGGGTTAATGCAATTGTATTAGTGGCTAAAAAAGATGGTAGCATTCGTGTATGCTTGGACCCGAGACCTCTTAACCGGGCAGTGCGGCGTGCGCAGTTTACGCTGCCCACCGTGACAGAGCTGGCTGTGAAACTGCGTGACGCCCGCGTATTCAGCGTGCTCGATGCTCGCTGTGGATTTTGGATGGTAGAAATTGATGATGCTTGTGCCGACCTTTGTACCTTCAGTACGCCGTTTGGCAGATATCAGTTTATGCGATTACCTTACGGTATAAGTTGTGCGCCGGAAGTTTTCCATGGAAAGCTTCGTCAGCATCTAGAAGACTTGGAAGGGGTTGAGTCTTTTATTGATGACGTCATCGTGTGGGGACGGTCACAGGAGGAACACGATAATAGATTACAACTTTTGTTGCAGCGTGCGCAAAAAATAGGTATTAAATTTAATCGCGATAAATGTCAGTTCGGTGTTTCGGAAATAACATATCTTGGTCACAGGTTTGATTCTAACGGAATGAGAGCTGATGAGAGCAAGGTTAAAGCTATACTGGACATGCCTCAACCCACGGATAGGAAGTCGTTGGAAAGGTTTTTAGGCATGATTAATTACTTGTCAAAATTTATACAAAATTGTTCAGAGTGTGTAAATGTACTAAGGAGTCTTTTAAAGAAAGACGTCGAATGGGTATGGGAGACGCAGCATTCGGATGCGATTGAGCAATTAAAAAGAAAAGTGGTCAGTGCACCGGTGCTGGCGCTGTATTCGGCGGAGGCGCCGGTCGTGCTGTCGGTGGACGCCAGCAGCGTGGCCCTCGGTGCAGTTCTGCTGCAGGACGGCCGGCCGGTTGAATTCGCATCGTTGACGCTCACAGACACGCAGTCCAGGTACGCACAGATAGAAAAAGAGATGTTAGCGATTGTGTTTGCTGTTGAACGGTTTAGACAATATATATATGGCAGGTCGGATGTCATAGTACATACTGATCACAAACCACTTGAGGCTCTGTTTAATAAACCGTTAGTGTCTGTGCCAGCTCGGTTGCAGCGTATGATGATGCGAGTGCAGGGATTTGACATTAAGGTGATGTATGTTCCGGGAAAATACATGTATGTTGCTGATACACTGTCGAGGGCACCCTTAAAGGAATCCATACAAAATTGCGTGTCTGAGGAAGTTGAAGTGCAGACTTGTTTTATGCTAAAAAATATACCGTTTAGTGAAATGAAAAGAGAGTTGATTAAAAGGGAGACTGAGGCAGATAGTGAGTGTAAACAAATAATTAAATATATAAAGAACGGTTGGCCAAGGAATAGGCGCGATATAAGTGAAAAGCTCCGTGTGTTTTGGCCATATTGTGCGGAATTTCAGTATATTGATGGTATGATTTTTAAAGGCGAGCGTTTGTTCATTCCGCGTGCAGTACGAGAAGAAATGTTAAGGCGAGTGCATGAGGGTCATTTGGGAATAGAAAGGTGTAAGCGACGAGCGCGTGAGGTTATGTTTTGGCCGGGGCTCGCTGAAGATGTGGAGAAAGAGGTGCGAAGATGTGAGGCGTGCGCGTTGCACGCGCCGCGCCCGCGGCGTCAGCCGCTTGAGCAGCACGAGGTACCCTCTTTGCCCTGGCACAAACTAGCTTCAGATATATTTGAATATCAGAGAAAGAGGTACATAATACTGGTTGATTATTATTCTAACTTTGTCGAAGTAGGACAGTTGACTGGTATAGGTAGTAAACAAGTTGTTAATTTTATGAAAGAACAGTTTGCACGACATGGGATACCGGCTGAACTAGTGACAGATAATGGTCCTGCTTATAGTTCTATGGAGTTTAAAAAATTCACTCGAGAGTGGGAATTTCACCATATTACTTCATCTCCACATTACCCTCAGTCGAACGGCAAGAGCGAAAGAACCGTTCAAACAATAAAAAATTTATTAAAAAAATGTGTAGATTCTGGTCAGGATTTTTCCTTAAGTTTACTTAATTTTAGAGCTACATCTCGAGATGGTTTAGATTCGCCAGCTCAAATGCTTATGGGTAGACGACTAAAGACAAAACTACCAATTACTCCCGAGTTGTTACGTGAATCGGTCAATAATAATCGTAATTACAGAGTTTTGATGGCTAAAAGACATTCAATAAAACAACAATACGATAAGACGGCGCGAGCGTTGAAGCAGGTATCAGTAGGCGATAAGGCGACATTAGTGTGCAACGGGCATAGGAAACCGGTTACTGTAATAGAACGCGCAGCGGAGCCGCGTTCATTTATAGTGGAGGATGCTCGCGGAAATAAATTTCGTCGCACGCGCAGTCAACTCGTAAAGCGCTCGGCATCCAATAGAAAAAGCACCGAGCCGTCGTTTGTACCGGCTAGAGGAGCACACCGTACGAATATGAGTGTGTTACCTAGCATAGCAGTTAGACGCAGACGAAAAAATTGCATAGATTTAGGATTTAACGATAGATCGCAAAATGAACCAGGAACTGAGTCGTCATCATCGGCGCCATGCTCTGTAGGGACTCCGCTTTCTGGAGAGGGAACTACTTTAAATGTCTCAGCTGATTCTGCTGATAGTGTGCGTGCTGCGGTATCACCATCGCCGTCACCGCCAAATGTTCCAATAGAAAGGTCTCGGGAGCGAGCAGCACGAATGTTGTCAAATTTAATTTTTGGTGCTTCCAATATCGATTGACTTATATTGTTATGAGTTGAATAGCTATAGTTTAAAAAAAAAATGTATTTTTTAATTTTAACCTGCATACAGATAATCATCATTATGTTATTATTAGCACTACCTTACCATATAAGTTGTTGGTTCCTTTATTATAAAAGTTGAGATTTCGTAGTTTTGTTTTGTGAATGAACAAATAAAAATAATTATATAGATATACGTAGGATTAAAAAAAAAAAAAGTGTACAAACAAACATTGCTAATTTGTTAAGTCTTATGATTATGATACATACTCATACTCAGCTGTTACTAGGTAGTTAGATTATAAACATTTATTTTTGTTGAGCATACATCCGAAGTTTCACATTTAAATTAAGGTGTTTACTGTTATTCTTCATAAACGTTGTTTTGATTATTAATTGTTTGTCAACAATTTATTTTGTTAAGGGGAAAGATGTAGTATATTGCGGGTAGTTATTTTATCAAACATGTGGGTAGGTCTTACTTTCATATCAATAAATCAGTGTTAAACCAACTTGCGTGTGTTTCACTACAATAATTAAATGAAAATCATGTTGAATGTCCATCCAAGGTGTGAGACAGGAAGACTTAATTTCTCAGAAACGGTTCACCGCTGCATTGGAGCTTGGAGAACATCTTTAGTCTCATTGACTGGAAAGGATTCGGTATCAAAATCTAGGGCGAGTATCTAACTTTCCCTCTTTTTTCCGACGATGTTGTTCTTAAGGCTGAGTCCTTGGAAGACCTGAACACAATGCTCGAAGATCTCAGTAGTACTTTCCAAAGAGTGGGACTTAGGATGATAAGAAGAAAATCATGTTGAATGTTTATGTGCCCGCTCCAGTTTGAACCATTATGAATACCTGCCCCCCTACCCAAATGGCCAACTTTCTATTCGTTTGATCGCTACGCTTTATTTTAAAGCTTAAATCTGAGCAATAGATGATCAAATCACATGTCGCAAACTTATGTTAATCACAGACTTAGATGTATTGTATGGAATTGTAAAGCTTACGGCACGTAATTTTATAGTTGACTGCTTATTTTAAAGTTTTAATAGTAAGCGTAGCGTTCAAACGAATAGAAAAGTGGCCATTTGAGTAGGGGGGCTGGACAGAGTAGAGGTAGGTAGACTGTCCAGTTGGATAATTAAAATTTCGAGAAGGATATCTCTTGTCAAATTCAGCTCAAATGGGCAGCATTCGTAAAGCTTTAGTAAATCTTTGCATCCAACTTACCTCAATGTCTCAAGATGAAAGCCCGGTGTTTATCAGCTCGTCTTACTTCGCGCGTCATTCATTTATTTTCGTTCGAAGGGCAATATAATGGCATTTTAAGCTAATAGACGCTTAATTATTGGCCTAATTTTAAGTTATAACAAAAGTACCGAAAGTACCGAATTTCCCGGGAAATCAATTCTCAGTACCGGTACTGCGTAAAAAGTCAATTTCCCGGGAAATACCGGGAAAAATCGGTACCGGGAAAAATCGGTACCGGGAAAAATCGGTACCGGGAATTCCCGGGAGCATGCCCTAATAAACACGTACTTTTTGTTTGTGGATACTGGATAGGATAATTAAAAAAGGCATACGGTTCAACATTCTGCATCATAATAGTACATTATGAGACAAGTTAGCTTAGGTTGCTCATTGCACACGAGGCTGTGGGTTGCAGCCCGAGCTGTAGGCGAGGGCGTAACTCAGCCGAGTGTGCAGTAAGCAAAAGCTCACGAGTTTCATATGACGTTTTTCAACACATTTCCGAGGAAAATACAACGTAATTTACCACACGGCAGCAAATGCGACAAAAACAAAATATGACAATTATGGGAAAAGGCGCGTAGGTTTTTTTTTGCTTTTTTCACACGCCCAATGCAAGAATATTTTGCGAACAAAGGGGTGAGTGAACATACAGCCTACTTCAAATTTATAATTTTAAGTGAAAAACTGCAAATATTTTAATATTTAATATTATGAATTATAAATAATTTGATAATAATAAATATTTATTTGACTTAATTAAGGACTTACACATCTATTTACTTTAAAAATGAATATGAATTTTTTAGCGCCATAAAACCTCTTTGTTGTTACTAAAAAAAATAACTGTATTACCCGGTTAAATTGGGAATGCTCTGTTTACTCGCATAGAACTTGCAGTAACGTACTAATTCAACTTTGTAGGGATAATTTTATAACAACCTAGTGTTTTATATATTATTGCACGCGTTTGTTATAGCACGGTTTATGGCCCTAAAAGCAATATATTAGGGCTCACTTTACGAGCAAGTGTGTTGAAAAATAACTTTTTAATTCTTATCTACACCCATGCTTTAAATCCTCTGTAAAGGGTTCTGAAACAGTTAGCTAACTGCCATCATTACAATATCCCGAGCGAGAGCTGGTCCTGCTGCGCCGCGCGTGCATTATGAAATTCAGTACAACATTATAACACTCTTGCGGATAACATAATGACGAGGAGGGGGAGGAAAGTAGAAGTCAAAAACAAAGTCAAAGTCAAAACCTTCATAGAGGATACATATCATGGGTGTAGATAAGTGTGTTTTTAAACCATTAGTATTAATATATTGTTTGTTTCCCAATTAAATATATAAAAAATGGGTGTAGATAAAGTCTTGAATGCAACTGTACATAATTAGGTATTAAAACACTCATGTGATACTATTCGAACCCACATTCGTGTTTTAATAACCCTCATTATAGTACAGTTGCATAAATAACTATTATGAAACTGACACATAAAGAGGGGTATTAAAACACGAGTATGTGTTTAAAAACCCAGCCGTAGGCGAGGTTTTCAATAGTATCCCACGAGTGTTTTAATACCTAGTTATGTGCAGTTTCATACACTACTCTATCTACACTCATACAATTTGGAATTGAACCTACTACTTAAATAAAAGATCAAAGTTAAAAAAGAGAGAGACTTTGCTGATATTACCGTACTACCTTGATATACGAGTCATTTCCTTTACTGCATCTAAATGTCGGATGGAGTCAAATTTTTGTCAAATTTACTGCTATCAGATATTATAAAGCAAGAATAAAAAAAATCCTACAAAATTCAGTACAACATAAAGTGAACATTTAAATCATAACTTTTTTATTTTGCATTAAAATTGACGCGCCCCGCACCCTAGACCATAAATATTACAATGAGCCCATACGCGCTAATAAATTAAAAAGTAAAAGTGTGCTGTAAAAAAGTTATTTTATGATGCAGTTTACTGCACTGTAATGGGTTTTTTTTAATTTCTAAAAATAAGTACGTGTTTATACAATCTTTTTTGAAATCGTATTTGGAACATTACGTTGTGAGTGTAGATAAAAACTATTTAGGTCACAGTAGAGCCCCTAACGTTCAAATAATAAAATAAACATTGGCCTGAACGTCATTACGTTTTGGTTACGATTAGAGAGGAAAACTCATTAGACACATGTGGGCCACGTGCGCCAATTTTGGTGAATCCGATGAGCCCTATGGGCTCGTCATAACGACGCAACGCGTGGTAACATGTGGATGATGTGTAGCTCCAAACGACTAGCCCTATCTAAAATGTATGGGGACCGACGCGCCCAGATCAGCGGATACGTGGCCCACGTGGGCCTAATGTAGTTCCGCTGAAGTCTCTCTGTCACGCAAACATTCGGCTGCGTACAAACGGTATTCTCGCTCTAGCACGCTCCTGAGCCGCGGAAAGAGACAAAGCGACGGCGAAATGCGGAGCCGTGCTATCCAGTCTAGTTAAGCCCTTATACGGAATCGGGTAGATTGTTGTGTCGTCGATTGTTCCAGATGTATGTATAATCTTCCTCCGCTGTTAGGTAGGTTATCAAATTATTGTGTGATATGTGTGGACGTACTGCAATACTGTATAATCACTTACCGACTAGCTCTTACTGCGTTTAATTAGTGCATATCAATTATTTTAAACGCTTGACATTATTTATGTTTAGTATTATAATTTGACTGCACAGCTGCGTCCCATCGACTACTTACAAACTCTTTTCGGTGAATGTTATGATATTCATGATGATACGAAATGGTGTACTTATGTATTATCTTGTTTTGTTTGTTACGCAAGAAATTTTACGTAAGTGTTGATCGAAAATTATAAATATAATCAATGCTGTTAAATTGTCTATATACTATCCGATCTATGGATTAAACGTAAATTGAAACTTTTATTTTTGTTTTGCACTCATAAATAAAAGGAATTCACATATCGTTTGTTCTTTCGTTCGTCCGATTTTTAGATCGGAAAGTCTACAGATCATTGTATAAGTCTGAAATTTTGTCAGTACGAGCCTGCGATCAGTTCATTATAGATGATCGAAGGTACGAGCCAACATTATAATGCGCACACTATTTGTTGTTAATACGGTTCAAATTATCCAATTAGTACAAATTATCTGAGTTACATTTAGAAGTGAAGTATACGCATTAATTATTATAATGAAGCAGCTGTGTAAACTACATAATGACTGCGGATGTCTAGTCATAGACTAAAAGGAATTGTTTGATGAAGCAATTAAATCAATGATTATTATTATGATTATGATCTTCAATAATGGTATTTTTATGTGTGATGTTTATAATGTAATTATGTTTTAAGAACATGTATTTACTTATACTTTTTATATGGAATAGCATTTTAAACTTATAAGTTTGCACATGATAACATGAGACTTAACATGATAACATCTTAAAAAACGATTAACATTTCATTTCAAATTAATTATTAAAAATATTTATGCTACAATAACTTTTTTAATTAATTATCTCTTTTTAATTCGAGAAATATTAATTCTTAATAAATTTATTTAATAAACTCCAAAGACTAAATATTTGTTTATAATGTCGGAATTTTTCAGTTCATTGGGTTTGAGCGAAAGACATTTCTTGATTTGTATTTTGTGATGTATTCATTATCAAAAGAGACAAAACATTAAAACTAGCAGCAGTACAATGGAAGCGTTCAATATAAGATTTCATGTTATGAGTGTTTTACCAGAGTTACTGATTAAAGGAATTGCATTCCAAATATTCCAAAAACGGTGCAGGAAAAGGCACTATGTATTACGAGTAATAAGTATACAGGGTTATTTGTAAAACACCAACAATCTCGCAGGAGTAGATTACTAACATCATAAACAACAACATTTGTTCTACGACTTTCCGAAAAAGACAAAAAAGAACCACGTTTTATACAAAACTTGACGCTGTTCGGACATTTGTAAGGAAAATCTTGTTTTTGTGATTTTTCGGAAAAGTCGTAATAATTCTACGTTGTGTATGATGTTAGTTATCTACTCTTGCGAGGTCGTTCGTGTTTTACAAATAACCCTGTAGATTCGATAATGTGGGCCGGCCGATGAACCTGTGACCTCCCCCCGGCTTCACTGACGTACCACATATTTACTTATAACATTATTTTTGTACAAATCTGAGAATGCGCTACGTGTTGATATTATGGTATACTGGTCTGATACACGTTGCTGTACGGATGGGTAGATTTAATATTTATGATAGACAAAATGGAAGACAATGTTTTTCATTTATCGAATATCTAAGTTTTAAGTCATTAATCGAAAATAAATTGGTTTCTTTGTTAAATTTAAAAGAAGTATATTTCTGAAAGGTCTCATCAGTATAGCAAAATGTTATGCGTCATTGTATATTGAAAATTATTTAACTAAGGAAATGTGTAATCTAGTCGAAAATCGTGCGCAGATTCATATAATGTATGTTTTGACTGAATAAAATATGGCAATGAACTGTTTTTTATTTATTACTTTCAAAATCAAATGAACAAGATTTCAAACTATCATCCCAGTACAATCATTTTAAAGTCGTCTTGAAAAGGTCCAAAACAAATTTTTGAAAGCCTTAGACTATCGTATGGGAAATTACTTTGTCGACTATGAAACAGCTTCTAAAAGGTATAAAATCGATTCACTCGCGAGTAGACGTGTCTATTTAGATGAAATATTTCTGTATAAAATAGTGAACGGTATAATAGACTCGGCATCACTATTGGAGTTAATTACTTTTAGAATTCCAAGAATCTCCTCACGTTCTATTGATACTTTTTATTATCCCCCATCTACTACAAACTACGCCAAAAACACATTTATAAGACGCTCGTGTCGATATTACAACGAAAATTTGAAACATGTTGATATTTTTTACTTAAATCTATCAATGTTTAAACGAAGAGTGGGAGAAAAATTATTTAATAAAGAACGCCTTAGTTAATAACACCGTAATATTGCATTTACTGCTATGCTATACTGTACTAATCGCTACCTTTGTGCAGACTCAATATTTGTAATTATTTAATGGAACTACCTGGTCTATTCGTAAATTTTGATAATTATCTAAAACTTGTATAATGACTGTATGTTTTCCTGAATAAATAAAATAAAATAAAAGTTCATAACGCCTTTTTAGGGTTCGGTATCCAAAGGGTAAAAAACGGGACCCTATTACTAAGACTCCACTGTCCGTCGGTCTGTCACCAGGCTGTATCTTATGAACCGTGAAAGCTAGACAGTTGAAATTTTCACAGATGATGTATTTCTGTTGCCGCTATAACAAAAAATACATATATAAACAGACAACAATAAAAACAGAATAAAATAAATATTTAAGGGGGGCTACCATGCAACAAACGTTTTTTTTTTTTTTTTTGCCGTTTTTTTCTCGATATTAATAACGCCAACAGATAGACGTTTGAAATATTCACAGAATATTTAGTTGTATATTCACTTCAAAAATAAATAATTAATGGAATGAAAATAAATTAAGGTGGGCTCCCATACAACACTGTTGTATTATACAATAAGGGATGTTGTATTATACGCGTACGAAGAGTTCCGTACCATTTATTTATTATAGATAAATGGTACGGAACCCTTCGTGCGCGAGTCCGACTCGCACTTGGCCGGTTTCTTTACATTATTAGGTAACAAAATATTTAATTTGTGCTTCTTAGAATATTTTCGATAATATTTTAAGATTCGAATCGATTTATTTACTCTAAAGTTTGGGTGGAAAATTAGAGGTATAACATAATTTACCTCATTTCCAAACGTTTACGAAGCAGTAGATCTGGATAAAATAAATACCTGTAACAATACAAAAAAATATATTTAAAACTTTTGAGAACTCATTTTTTATTTACGTACATGAAATAATACGGTAAGTTTAAAAATATGTTTTCACTTCTCATGCTCGTAAAGTTCGTCTTTATGTTGGGTATAGGCTGCATAAAATCGCTTTTTATGCTCTAGTGCATAAAGTAAAATCTTCGTTTAAGTCTCAGACTTTAAGACAAAGGTCGTCAGGTAAACAGCCACACACGCAATTTAACTTCGTTAAATTAACTTGTTATTTCATTGTTTCTTCATTTTTTGTTGTGTTATATTAAAACTTTTTTTATTTTTGATAATGGGTATCAATTTTATTGAAAGACCTTGATATTTTTTTTTTAATTTTTGGATATGGGTATCAAATGAAAGGCCTTGATGAACACATTCCAAAATTATATTTTTTTAATAAAAAAATTAGTTTTTTTTTTCAATTTTTGAATATGGGTATCAAATGAAAGGCCTTGATGAGCACATTCCAAAATTATATTTTTTTATAAAAAAAGTTTTTTTTTTTTCAATTTTTGAATATGGGTATCAAATGAAAGGCCTTGATGAGGACATTCCAAAAAATATATATTTTGTCACAAAAAATTAAGAAAAAAATTTTTTCTTCAATTTTTGAATATGGGTATCAAATGAAAGGTCTTGATGAGCACATTCCAAAAATATAGAATTTGTCACTAAAATTTAAGATTTTTTTTTTTAGATTTTTACATTATTGTTGTTTAATTTCCTCACAATCGAAGTGAAAAGCAGAGTGTATAACTCGTACATAAAACCCATTTTATGCACTTGTTGTACAATCTACTATTGATGATATTGAAGGCTCGAAAACAATGGCACTCTGTACTTAGCGTGAAATTATCACAATATTAGTGCAGAACAATCACGACGTCTACTCTACACATTTCGAAACCATCTTAAGAGGTGGTTAATGAGGAGGAAGCGTTTAATCAAGTCTAGGATGTGGTGACGCGTGGCGGTGGGCGGGCGGATGTTGCCCGCGCACGCGCCGCGCCAGTCGCCACGCCGCGACGCCCAGGTGAACTGTCCAGTCCACTTATTTACCCATAATATAAGGTAAGTTTTTTTTTATTTTCACATTTTCTTCGTATGTTTTCATTGTTAAACTTTTGTTTGTAACATTTATAAATCAGTGTGTCTGCTAGCGGTTAACACTCGTATTTCCCTTTCCAACAAAACGCCGAAATCCTCTGAATCTTTGTTAACCGTTTAATTAGTTATCGTTAAAAACCAACATGCTTTTTAGGGTTCCCTACCCAAAGGGTAAAAACGGGACCCTCTAATACTCCGCTGTCCGTCTGTCTGCCTGTCTGTCTGTCTGCCTGTCTGTCTGTCGGTCTGTCTGTCTGTCTGTCTGTCTGTCTGTCTGTCTGTCACCAGGCTGTATCTCATGAACCGTGATAGCTAAATAGTTGAAATTTTCACAGATGATGTATTTCTGTTGCCGCTATAACAACAAATACTAAAAACAAAAAAGGGGGGCTCCCATACCACAAACGTGATTTTTTTGCCGTATTTTGCTTTATATTAACAACGACAAAAGGTAGACAGTTGAAATTTTCACAGATGACGTATTTCTGTTGCCGCTATAACAACAAATACTAAAAATAGAATAAATATTTAAGGGGGTCTCCCATACAACGAACGTGTTTTTTTGCCGTTTTTTTTATAAAATGTGTGGCACCCTAACCGAAAGTGGCGCCGCGGTGAATTTTAGTACTGTAATTCCGATACAAAATTTTAATAACACTATGTGTGGAATTTTTGGACGGTATCATTACATTCGTAGTGCTAAGTAGATAGCAAAACTGCTAAAAGTGGCCGTTTTTTACACTTTTGCTATCTACTACGAATGACTACAATAAAAAAATACTAAACCATGATACATTACACAGTGATAAATTAAAAAATACTAGACCATGGGCCCAAAAATACCACGTAAAGTTTGTTATAATCATTTTCTAAACAACTTATTAAATAAAAACTCTGAGGGCGCTACTTTCGGTGGTGTAGCCATCTTAATCAAATCAAGAAATATTTTATTACAGTTCGGTTTATAAACTGTTTATAAACCCACATAAAAAGTTAAAACACATATTTTTATTAAACGCTTGTAATAGGTAAAATCATATAAAATGAGCCCTATACTGGTTTCTAGCAAAAACTATAAAGCTTGAGTCCATTTAAAACGGGGTGCACTTCAATAAAATGTTGAGTTGTTGTCCTAAATATAAAATCTTCCGTGTAATAAAGTGTATTGAAACAAATGGGGTCATAAAGAGGATGATGACGCCTCGTAGCGCGGACTAGTGGACGCGGTCTCGCAACCAGGCAATTGGGCTGGCGAGGAATGCGCGGGCGGCGCTATGCCCGCTGACCGCGGTTCGTTTCGTTTGCTTATTATGTTGTTAAAAAGACAAGCGTGGATATGGCCTGACAGAAATCGGGAATTGTTGCAATTAACAACCTAGTAAATACCTATATACTACAGTACGAGGCATATAACTCGAAATCGGGTGGGGATTGCGCGAAACGCGTATTTTGGGTATGCGAAGCGGTGAGGGGCGCGGGCGGCGGGAGAGGGGCGAGCGCTATTGGTCGCTCACAAGAGCACATGCGCGAACTTATCCCCACTCCGTCGAAAAAATTTCAAGATACGTGCCTAGTACTGTACTAGCAATTCAAGTACCTAACACAACAAACGAAGATGACTCAGAGATTCATTTCCAAAATCGTTTCAATGTTGGTATGTGCTTGAAATTGTATCATCATCATCCATCTGTTATCTCGATACGGCCGGTGCCGCCGCCGGCGGGCGCGGGTGTATGTAGATCGCGACATTTGACCCTTTATCAGGCGCCGCGCCGTTGACGCCGCGCCGCGCACTCATACGCAGCTCTGCCCTCCTCTCGACCACTTCGCTGTAAGTTTATTGCGATTGTTTCTTGAAAATTCTTAGAAAGCGGCTCAAGATTAAACAGTTTTCGGAATCCGTAATTAATTAACGTTGAAGTATAACTTGACCGAAAGTTTTATTTTTATTTTTGGTTGATTCTGAGGATTTATCTATTAATTGTACATTGAGTATTATTTTAGAGGTATTTGATAAACAAAAAATTGGTAACACGCAGACGCAGTATTTTAATCGTCAAAAGTTCTATAACTACTTATGTATTGTTCTTTACGAATAATTTAGGTTATTTATAATGGTCAGTCCGAACAAAAACATCGCTTACGGAATGATGCAGCTAAGTTAAGCACACCTATGTTAAAGTCGTACCCAAGCAGTCGCACTTGCTTGACGTTACGTTTCAGCAAATTCGAATACTTGTTGTTCTATGTTGCGATCAGTTTCAGATGCAGTGTCAGTATTAGGTAGGATGGGTGTGCAGTGGTTGGCAGCGTTGGCGCTGGCGGCGTTGGCGGCGGCGTGCCCGCTGGCGCCGGCCGGCCGCGCGGCCCCAAAGGCGCCGGGCGACAACTACTACCGCCTGCTCATCAATGGGGATGTCGAGCGGTACCTGCCCGGGGAACGATATGTCGGTCAGTCTCTTCTCTACCATTCTATGCCGTACTAGGACATATACCGTACTTTTTTGTACTTTAGTAGATTGACTGAGATATGGTTATTGACTGAAATGACTACTCAATGCAAGAAAGACACTGTTCATGTTCAATAAATATAGTCGTATCAACAGCGAAGCGCCTTTTATGTTTTATACCGCAACTTTGACGTTCACGGTATAGTCTAATAAATTTAAAGAGGTAGATGAAATGCAACATTTAACTAATAATTCAAATGATAACCTACAGACTAACAAAAAGTACCGTACTTTTAAAAAGAATTGTCCAACCGAAACATTGGACTGATAGCATTCTTGGAAGCTTATAGTGCAGGAAATGAACACAGCGAAACATTGATAGCAATTCATGAGAAACGAACAGCTTCCACGATTTATATTAATTTCTATGCTAGCAGGAGCAGGACTCAGGACATGTTTTATTGTTTAACAAAGGAATGTAGATCAATTAAATACTGTCAACAAAGTTTAAACTACGTAATAAAATTATCTAATTACACAGATTGTTATAAACTGTACATTGCAAAATTTTTACCTTAACATATTTGTTGTTATGGTCAACTCTAACGTCCATAATGTTACTTGGTAGAATGGCATAGTTGGTCACAGTCTGCAGATGTTAACCAGTTTTAGTGTACAAGCGTCTATTATTTACGGTTACCTACCACAAGATACATCACATCCATTTTTGTCACTACGATGTGATAGTTGGGTAAATCCACGGGCGTTTTGAAAGCCGTCATTCCCATTGACATATTTTCATAATTTTAGGAGTAAGAAAATTCATTTACCGTGTGTAGTTACGAGAATAGGTCGCAGACGAGTAGCGTTGTCAGCATAAGCTGTATTATTTTTTGCAACCTATCATGACAAATTTATATCGAGGAGAATGACGGCGTTTTAAAACGCCCGTGGATTTACCCGGTTACGGTACGATCGGCGACGAAAATTACATAACACTTAAGTACTCGTACTTTGTCATAGTAACTTTTTTGACTAATGTTTCAAACTGTGAGACATTGTAAAAAAGTTGCTACGGTACTAAAGGCGACTTTCATAACTACGTGTGATGTGAAGAGATGATGTTTATCTATTGCAGTGACCCTGGTTGGGTCCCGCACGCACGACGTGGTGCAGCAGTTCACGCGGTTCAAGCTGGTGCTGGAGCCGCAGAGCCCCACAGAGGCGCGCGCGCCCAGCCGCCTTGGACAGTTTCAGCTGTTCGCCGACACGCTCAGCGCCTTCGACCAAGAGTGCGTCAACTCCGTCGTCGAGGCCGACGACCTGCCCAAGACCGAGATCCAGGTCATGTGGAAGGCGCCGCCCGCCGGCTCCGGATGCGTATTACTCAAGTAAGCTTTACTTCACTATCACTACATAGTATTTAAAACAAAGTCGCTTCCCGCTGTCTGTCCACGCTTAGATCTTTTAAATTACGCAACGGATATTGATGCCGTTTTAGAGGGTGTCAAATTCCAAACTACAACGAAACGAAGCGAGGGCGGGTCGCTAATACTAATTATAGTGCTTTGTTTGGCCTAAATGTTTAAGAGGTGATCTTATAATTTGTTTGAATAGGAGCCTTCCAGAAAGTAAATGTTTCCGTTTTGATTACATCTTATTTATCGAGTTTCATATTACAAGTATTTGAACAAAGTTAACGAGAAGAATCCAAAATAACATTTACAAGGTTTATTATTTCATTAATCTAAGAAAGCTTGCCCATTCAACGTGTTTTAATGGTAACGTGTCGACCCTCGTGCAGGGCGATGGTATACGAGAACGCAAGCCGCTGGTTCGCGGAGGACGGGCAGCTGACGCGGCGCGTGTGCGAGGACACCTCCGCCGCCGCCTCCGACTGCTGCGCCTGCGACGACGCCAAGTACAAGGTACTGCACACACTACTACACTCACACTCACAGTTGTAGGTGGTTAACTTATCAAATAAAATATACACTACGTGACAAGAACCGACACTTACGCATGTGTGCTGTAAAGTGCTCGCAGCTATGTGTGAGTGACGCGGGCGAGCGCGGGGGTGCCGCTAAGCCATCGGAGGAATTGAAGAAATCGCGCGTGATGATACCGACATACACGAAACCACACAATAGATAGAGACAAAACTAGTCCCTGACGCAGCTCAAGGTCACCGGTGCTAATGATCTCCCACGTACATGGTAGTGTCGCCACTGTGTCGCTGTGGCAATAAGGAAGTATGCGAGTGCCCTACATCTATGCGTGCTTTTCAGCACTTTTTGCACATTAAAAGTCTGTTGGTAGAAAGAAAGATATTACAAAATGCATACGCTCCGCTCCGCTCTGTAATGCGGTGCTTTTTCACGATAAATAGTGATAGAGCGATGTCGAAAGGCTGAAAGCTATAATGTTCCTTCTTCGACAGATGGTGTTTGAGGGCTTATGGTCACCGCAGACGCACCCCAAGGACTTCCCGACGCAGGCGCTGTGGCTGACTCACTTCTCGGACGTGATCGGCGCCACGCACCCCAAGAACTTCTCCTTCTGGGGCGAGGGCCAGATCGCCACCGACGGGTTCAGGTCAGTCACACTCCCATCGCGACGTTAAGACTCGCTTAAGCGAAAACATTTGTCTTTGTCTTTTTCTTTACGTGTAAAGTGTATGGAAAATAACCTCACTTCTGCACTTTTTCGATGTTTTTCGTTGTTTTTTCATCATTATCTTTCGGGAAAAAAAGTTGATGGGGCAACTGCACAGTACATTAAAGTGTATTTTGATGTAGAATTCAAAACTATTCCGTTCCGCTATTATTTATGCCAAAAATATGACCCGCGACAAGCGCTTTTGATGATATGCTGATTCTTTTGTGAGGTTTATACGCAATTCAATATTTGTAGCTACTAGATAATGTTTTTAGCTTGTCGTATGTTTTTTGTGGCTACAAGTTTACGTTTTCTATATAAAAATATGGCCCACGCAGACCATGTTTTTCTATCATGGACCCTTAAATGTTTACAATAAAGTGTCATATTTATCGCTCAAAGGTCAAAGACCAGCGATTAAAATGGTGTTTAATAAAATATTGTAATTTTTATAACCTACTTATTATATAAAAGAAACAAATTCGATTGTTGCTAAGCTCTATTTATAGGTATACGACAATTTTCCGCGAGTTTTTGGGCATTTTAAACTCGATACTTTTAGATAAACCATTCAATATGCAGTAAAATTAAAAAGGCTGTTAGAGACTTTTAGGTCTCTAACAGACTCTTGAGGCGTCCCTGAATGTATGTGTCTATCGAACCAAAACGGATTAGGTGATCTCTAATACAGGGCCACACCCCAGACACTCTATACAAACGTTCCGTTACAACTACCTATTTCACAGACACTAAACAGATTACTTTTTGTACACGCGCAAATGTGTGTGTAAAGCTAGGGTTACTAAGGGAATCATGTTGCCTCACACACACAAATAAACTAGTGGCTCCGTGAGCTGTAGACCTCGCGTTAAAAAGTAGCTCAAATTGTTTGTTGGGTTTTACGAAAATAGGTTGAGAAATGCGACCTGTAGAGGAGAACAGTGGCCCTACCATGAGTTGTTGCAAACTGTTTACGTTACCGTAAACTATCGTTTTCTCTCTTTCACTTGTATTGACTGTGAGCAGTATATCAGATAGTTTACTGTAACGTAAACAGTTTGCATCAACTCATGGTAGGGCCACAGACAGCGCTGAAAAGCTGGACTGAAATATCAATATGTTATTTTTACGTATCACCACCATTTAAAAAAAATCGTAAAATTAGCTCGACAAAAAAATCTATATAATTTTCAAACCTGTTCACAAAATTTCACGAGAATCGGTTGAGAAATTCAACGTAGCCCTACCATGAGTTGATGCAAACTGTTTACGTTACAGTAAACTATCAGATATACTGCTCACAGTCAATGCAAGTGAAAGAGAGAAAACGATAGTTTACGGTAACGTAAACAGTTTGCATCAATTCATGGTAGGGCCACTGTAGAGGAGAACATCCAGCGCCAGAAAGCCGGACTGAAATAATGTTTTTTTTTACATATCTCACCCAATTAAAAAAAAATCAAAAAATTGGCTCGACAAAACAATCTATATAATTTTCAAACCTGCTTACAAAATTTCACGAGAATCGGTTGAGAAATGCGACCTGGAGGAGAACATACAGCCGGACATACGAAAGAATTTTTGCCCAAGCTAAAGCACGCTTGGCTCGCACTTCGTTTTCGCTCGCTTCGATTCGTCAACTATTGGTTTTTCACCATTTTAATAATAAAATATGTATTAACGTTAATAAGAAATGTTTCCATGAAGTGATATTAAAAGTTTTGCTTTGCTTTTTGCAACTTAAGGGGAATAGTTCTATCCCGGCTTTACGTGGACAAGTCGTTCTATAAAATGTATTTTTACAGAAAAATAGAATTTTTAAAATAGATTTCCTTGTAAGTCTCTTCGCCGGAAAGTAAATATAAAAATATATCTTTTAAAAAGTATTTTTGCAGAGGAAATATAATCACAGAGTCTAGTATGTAATAAGAACTTATTTAAAACCTTTTTCAAAACATGGCAAAATAGCCCTCAGGACGACTTCGTCATTTTCTTAAACTTGTCATTTTCCTATCTTGTCTCTTTTTTAACTCGGCTCTTTCTTAGTTGGTCTCTTTTGCAAAGTTGACACTTTCCTAACTCGTATCATTTTTAACTCGGCTCTTTCTTAGTTGATCTCTTTTGCAAAGTTGACACTTTCCTAACTCGTATCATTTTTAACTCGGCTCTTTCTTAGTTGATCTCTTTTGCAAAGTTGACACTTTCCTAACTCGTATCATTTTTAACTCGGCTCTTTCTTAGTTGATCTCTTTTGCAAAGTTGACACTTTCCTAACTCGTATCATTTTTAACTCGGCTCTTTCTTAGTTGATCTCTTTTGCAAAGTTGACACTTTCCTAACTCGTATCATTTTTAACTCGGCTCTTTCTTAGTTGGTCTCTTTTGCAAAATTGACGACACTTTCCTAACTTGGCTCATTTTTAACTAGGCTCTGTCTCTTTCGCTCTTTTTCCTCACTTCTTAGCCGTGGTCCACCGGATCATTTCACATAGGTGAACCACGGGCCTTTTTTTCTCGTGGTTCACCTGATATTTTTTTTGTTTATAGTATTTTCAATCACTTTTGGATTTTGGATAATTTTCTTTCTTTTGTTCCCTTCGTAATAGAAACATCTCCAAAGTACCAGGATCACATAAATATGAAGAAGGTAAAATAAACTAAGTAAAATTTTCAAAAAACTTTTTACGTTTTTTTTTTAATAATATTTTCTATCACTTTTGGGTACTTATAATTTTATTAATTTCGTTCGATATCTCCGCCAGTCTAACAATTTGGAAAAAAATGTCCAAACAGTTCGATCATCTGCGCCAGTCTAACAATTTGGAAAAAAATTGTCCAAACAGTTTGACTATCGAACTAATAGTAGTATGTACTAGATGGAATAAAGGATTAAAACCTACTAGAATAATAATCTCAAAATAACAAAGTCGCCTAGTCCAGACGAGTTTAAGAAAGAGACCAACTAAGAAAGAGCCTAGTTAAAAATGAGACAAGTTAGGAATATGTCAAGTTTAAGAAAATGACAAAGTCATCTGGGAAAGAGACCACCTAAGAAAAAGTCGAGTTAAAAATGAGACAAGTTAGGAAAGCGACAAGTTTAAAAAAACGACGAAGTCGTCCTGGGGCCGTACCGGCTAACGAATCGATTATCGAAAAGTCTGCTGGGTTTCAAATTAAAACAGATAAATCGAGCCCCAATTGGGCGAAAATGGCGAACCCCAATTCATGATGTCACACGAACATCGTTATCTTCCAAATTACGTCAACAGAAAGTACAAGACGAAATTCCTTACTTTGATTTTTATGTTTTAAGTTGAAACCCAGCAGACTTTTCGATAATCGATTCGTTAGCCGGTACGGCCCCTGAAGGCAAAATAGCAGTGTCAACCCTTGGTCAACCCCATAGACATAGAAAAATTTTCGCTGCGCGTCAACCACTGACATAAAAGTTTTGCAGGTCAATGGCGTCAACCCACTGTCAACCAAAGAGTACATACATGTAATAAAAACAACGTATATACTTTTTACAAACTTTTTAATGTCAAAAACGATATCTGAAAAAAATATATATTCGCTTTATCTCTTGTACTGTGAACCTGTATTATCTATGCTGTGAATGTTGTTTCGACTGCTTTTTCTTTGTGAACCCGATTTTCTTTGTTTTTGCCGATTTATGTTATTATATTACCTCAAAAAGTGTAAAAGAGTGAGTAATAAAGTAAGTGCCAAAGTGTAATAATACATTCATTTTGGAAAAACGTCTCAATCATGTTTATTTCAAATTAGATGTTTTTGTGCTTTTTCTCAGCTATACTAAACTAATATTATAAACTATAAATTATTTGTTATAGAGAGATATATTATTAAATATAAAGAGGAAAGATTTGTCTGTTATTTTGATTGTTTGTAATGCATAAACTTAAAACTGATCAGATTTTAAAATTCTTTCACATATTGAAAGCTTTTATCAGCGAGTAACATTAGCAGTATTTTATTTAAAAAAAATGAGATCTCTATGAAAATTGGAATAATAAAACGAACCCATAGTATATTTTTTTTTATAAAAGTAATAATTATTGATTGGAAGATGATGACATGGAACTAAATGAACTAAACATCTTATATGGACTCAAGTGAATCAGTTCATTTGAGTCATGATGACCCATCTCTAGTGCCTCGAACAATAACTAGTAATAGGAGCGTTTTACCTACCATTAAAACGCATGTTGTGTCCGGAGCCTTATTCGAAGCCTAATAAACAGTTTGAGAGTAGCATCCTTCCGTTTCCGTTCACAGTCAATTTTCCTATTGGACAGTCTTACCAACATACAGTGACGTCACATCCGCCTCACCCCACTTTGTTCACCAGGTCGCCATTGCCGGAGATTTCCCGCGCTCATTGCTGTCTCAAATCTGAAACACACTTTAAAACTATTAAGTATAGAATCACATCAACAGGCAGCTCTTAAAGCTAGGCTTCGAATAAGGCTCCGGACACAACATGCGTTTTAATGGTAGGTAAAACGCTCCTATTGTGTCCTATCGCCGTTATTCGAAGCCTAATAAACAGTTTGAGACATTGTTTGATATCGCCTGGTAAACAGGACGCCAATGTGATATAAATACTATTGAAAGAAAAAAAAAATTTTTGAGTCATACTTGTTATAACAATTTTTATTATTAATTTAGGTAGAAAACAACATTTAAACAAAATTTAATATATGCACAAAATTAATCAAACTAAATGAACTAAACTGAATTAGTAAAAATAACTTTTTAAATAATTATTCACACAACTGAAAACTATCATCATTTGACATATTCTAACCAAAACATAATATGATATCACACTGGTTGAAATTGATTTCTTAAAGCAACCTTTGATGTTAAATTAACAACTGATCTTATTTCTTTCTTATAAAATTTTAAAAAAGGTATTACTTGATTTCCAATTTGCTCGTGACATAATTGTATCTAACGGTTCATTATCTAACCAGCTGCGGGAGGCCACCGCGGACCGTATACTTCCAGGAGAGGCCTTAATACCTGCATCTTTTAAGACTGACTTAACCCAATTAGCTATAGAAGTTTTAGATGCTGGTTTCGGAACTCCACACGCTGTAATGAATAAATTGTGCGTTGACGCTAAACGTCGCCTCTCTGCCCCACATTCTATTAGTTTTTTGATCAAATTTACTGGATCTATGGAAAGATTTTCCCTATTTCGTAGCAAACGCCAACCAGATTGCATATGAGTAGCTGAATCTGTTTTCGAACCGAAAATAGGCCAAAATGTTATATCGTCATCGGTCACAAAGCAACTTTCAGGGGCTACACTCAGCAAAGTTAAATCATGAACTCTTCTACCCGAACATAATAACAATACAACTGCACAGAGTCGAGATATTTTATACAAATTTAAATTTTCCGTATTTTGTTTGGCAAGCCAGGCTTCTAAGACCTGACAATCCCAAATCATTCTTGACCGATGAATAGGTTTTTGCAATGCTATGGATTTAAGAATTTTCTTAACAAGAAAATGTGAACTTAATCGGTTTTCATTGTCAATATTACATAGAGTGGATACTACAGACTTGTGCATAAGAATGGTTTTATATGCTAAATTATATTTTAAGTGTAAATCTGCTAAATACTTTGCAAGATCACTAGGAGAAGGCTTACTATAATCAACTTTAACTGCTGCGCACCATGAAATCCACCTATTCCAAATCGGTTTATAGACACCTAACGTCGATGATCTCCACCCAGCCTTTAATAGTTGTTTCTGTTCTTGGGACCACGTAGTCAACGAACTTGACCACCCCCACATTTCCAAATCTCGAGCGTCAGTTCCCGAACCTTCGGTGGCGGCTGACCCGTCGATGTGTCCACTAATACCCTGTCGAGATTGTGGATCGTGAAAGGTGGGGCAATCGCTCTCGCCTTCAGGTCTACTCTCCAAAACGCTTGTGGCCATCGGGGGGCTACAATCAAATATACTCCTTCCGCTTGATTCAACTGCATAAGGACTCTTGGCAAAAGATTTGGGGGAGGAAAGACCCACGCTAGCTTGAATTTCCATTCCACTGCAAAAGCGTTGTGGCTCCAAGCCTCCCGATCTCGATGATCCAGTGTCACATATCTCTCGACTACGTGTGCGGTTCTGGAAGCAAATAAATCTACCTCTGGAACGCCCCATTTCCTGAAAACCAGTTCCGTCAACGAAGGGCTCAAGTGCCATTCTGGTAGCATCTTTAGTCGAGACAGGCGATCTGCTATACCGTTGTATCTCCCTGGAATATGATGTGGTGACACGTGAATGTCGAAGTCGTGGAGAATCCGCATTATCTGATATGTAAGGTTCATTAAGGGTTTCGATCTCGTCCCTCCCTCGTTTCTCAGATACGCTACCACCGACTGATTGTCGCATTGTAGAAGAAGGGTCGAATGACTCATGTATGGAGCATGCTCTGACAGACATTTGAGAATCGTCAACATTTCTTTTTGGTTGCAATGAAGTTGCTCTTCTTCGGGTGTCCAATTCCCGCTTATATGACAACCGTCTAGATCTGCTCCCCACCCCAAGTCGGAAGCATCCGTCGTTAGAAAATGAGTGACACCTGGCGGGTGCAAATAGCTTGCATTTCGACAATTTTGATACCACCACTGGAGTTCGTCGATCACTTTCTCTGGTAGGACAAACATCGTCTCTGGTTGTTGCTCCAAAATCGAGTTGCAATGATTTAACAGGTGTCTGAAGTTTAGACGACCCAGGGGAATCACCAATCGAGCAAAATTTAGTAGACCTACTAACGATTGAACTTGGCGTAGGGACGCTTCTTTGCGCTCTAGAAGTAGGGCTGTGACAAGTAACAATTTTTGAATTTTCTTTTCTGGGAGGAACTTTCGGTTTCCCCATGGATCCCACATCAATCCTAAGTATTCCATTATTTTCTGAGGGACTACTACAGACTTTTCGGTATTGATCTTCCACCCTAATTGGCCGAAGATTTCTATAACAACTTTTATTTGTTTCATCAATATCGATTTGTCTTGATTTACAATCAAAAAATCGTCCAAAAACACTACGACTCGCATACCCAGCTCGCGGAGGATTTCGGCCGTCCAATTGGTCAGCATAGCAAAAATCTTGGGTGCCGTAGCCAGCCCAAAAGGTAGACAAGTCATCTGAAGAAGTTGTTCTCGGTATAGGACGCGGAGGAAACAGCGATGGCTCGGCGCTATCGGTACGTGATTGTAAGCGTGTGTTAAGTCTACCTTGACCATCCAGTCCCGAGCCTGTAAAAAATCTGGAACGCGGTTCACCGAAATCAAACGAAACTTTCCTATCCTTAGGTACTGATTCAGACACTTCAAATTGAAAATCGGGCGCAGTGACCCGTCGCTTTTTGGAATCAGGAAGAATTTTGATACAAAACTTGGAGTCTCGGGGGCCGGCTCTAGAATCTTCTGATCTATTAATTTTAAAATCATCTGATCCATCTCTGGTGATACTGGAGTTTGATACCGATTTGTTAGAAATTCTGGTAATACAAGCGGTGGTTTGGCTTTGAATGGCATTCGATATCCTGATATGATCTTCAAGAGAACATCGGATGCCCCCAATGACCTCCACTCTGGGACATACTTTATCAACTGCCCCCCTCGAAACTCCAACATTGAATCAATATTTTCTATTTGACTTTCCGGAAAATCTAACAGACTGTCTGGGAACAAAGGGTGGACCGGCTGAATAATAAGATTGCTTTGTAACGCCTTGCGGCTGTTGGAAACGTGGCCCTGGCATGCGAGTTCTGACTTGTCGAAAATAGTTATCCCTGTTACTTGCGTAAGCAGGATAATTTTTAACACCTTGAGGTGGTGTATATTGAGGGGGTGTATATCTATTTACAGTCGACGGTGCCCCAGAGCGACCGGCCGAATTCGTTACAAATGGTCCAGGCTGTGGAAACTGGGACCCAAAAAATTTTTTCTTATCAATTGACACTGCGTTATTAGATTTTAACACTTTCCCTGTTCCACCATTATTTTTAATTATCTCAGAAAAGGAATCTTTATCAAACAAAAATTCTCTAGAAGGTGGTACTTTATTAAAACTCTCACGTAAATATCTTTCTTTTACGAAATTATTCAATAAATAATCACGTCGCTGCTTTATAATGTCAGCCCTACGGCCACATACTAATTGCAAGCAATCTTTTGAAACTTTTTGAAAATTTTCTTTAAAATAATTGTTAAACTTTTCTTTAAAATCAACCATACTTAATGTTTCACACGAATTCACCCATTCAAATAATTGCGTAAAACCCGCCTGAAAAGCCTCGCTTTGCATCACTAGTGCATGTGTCATGGCGCCTAGAAATTTTTCCTCCGAAACACAATTACTCGTTTTATCGAAACATTTAAACTCATCGTTAACTTCGAGACTGGTAAAACCCGGTTTTGCACTGTACATTTTCTGAGTTTCGTTATATCTAACACTATTCCAATTTTCAGACTTAAAATGTTGCAATGACTGTAACATATTCAAATGCTCTTCTGAGGCAGCAGGGATACTGGGTTCTTTTAAGCTCGTGCCTAATTCAAAATCTAACGGCAGCGCATCGGACGTTGGCTTAACATTTTCACACTTCGACGCAGTTAAATCTTCTATAGACTTTTCATCTTTATCATGATTTTCTGATTGCGGGTAAAAAGAATTATAATATAAAAAAATTTGTAAGTCACTGACCTGTTGGCTGAGGTGCTCGATTTCCTCAGTATTTTTATTCGTCCTGCGTCTCTTGCCGTACCCGCTCGCAGCCGATTTTCCAGCTCTCCGTTTTCCAGCTCTTGCAGGTGAAGACGTGCGCGAAGTCGACGAGGAACTCGAGTCAGACTCGGCGCCAACCCTACTTTTACGCACTAGCTTCTTAACCTTAGCACTCATATTTGAAAAAAGAATTATTAGAAAGACTATTATCCACTATAAACTTCTTTGAAATTAAAGATTACATTAACTTTAAATTTCTTTTAAACAAACTCTAACGTTAACTAAACTACTTATAAACGTAAACTTCTTTTAAAATTTCAAACGTTAAAGTGAACTAAACTAAAACTAAACTACTTTTAAAACGAACGCTAACAGCGTTTAAAGATTGAAGTGAACGGTTTGAAATAAAGGACGCCAATGCGCGCGGGAAATCTCCGGCAATGGCGACCTGGTGAACAAAGTGGGGTGAGGCGGATGTGACGTCACTGTATGTTGGTAAGACTGTCCAATAGGAAAATTGACTGTGAACGGAAACGGAAGGATGCTACTCTCAAACTGTTTATTAGGCTTCGAATAACGGCGATAGGACACAATAGTAAAATCTTTTTTACTTTATTAAAATTGTTAGACACGTAATAAAAATAATGTAAAGCTACTAACCGATGATACGATATTCCATGAAACGTTTTAACCTTTGCATCATATTTTTTGCAATCTACAAATGCACAATTCGGCATTTTTATGTCACGTCAATCACCATCTGTCTACCATAGTCTCCCGCAAGTCTCCCGCGGATGACTGAAACGCGTTGGCCCTAAAACTGTATTTTTAGGGCCAACCAACTGGCGTCATTTCATAGTGGCTTTGACCGGGTCCTTACGCTAGTAATATAATAAGTCTATGACAATTATATTTAATGTTCACGTAAAGCCAAAGCGCCCTTACAAACTGAACCATTCCCTTTATACCACATCGTATACGAAAGTTGACAGCTGTTGAAACTTACGACGTTACGACTAAACGAGCACACGATTCGGCGCATAAACTCGCTGGGTGGGGTGAGGTAATTGATTCTATGGCGGGGAGGGGGGGAGTGTCCTTTCTGTACGTAGTACTTATATCTATTCTGTGGTAGGGTAGCAGTTCCTTTGAGTGTCAATCTATGATGTGGTTAGGTCTCTGGCGGAATGGGGCTCGGTGGAGCTGCAGGAGCGGGAGCTGCGGCAGCGGGGGCGCGCGCTGCGCAGCATCGTGAAGGCGGCCGGCCTGTGGCACCCGCGCCTCAACCAGAACACCTCCGCGGTGTTCACCGTCGACAGGAAGCGCCATCTGCTCTCACTCGCCTCCATGTTCGGTGCGTACATCACGTATTTGGGGGTCTAAAGATCCACTACGTTAGTCGTGGGGTATCTGGTAGAGTACGACTAACCCTTCACACTCAAAATTGATCTCCAACCCTCCTAAATGTGGACGGACATAATAAACCCCGGGAGAGGTCTACTTCTGCAATGGACTGTCATGGTTTGTTATGATGATAATGCTGGAAGGGCTTATCTGATGTTATACATATGTTGACAGCATGCATAATTTTCTGCGACTCTCAATTTTGAAAAACCTTCATAATTTTGCGGAATAACACTACTTTTTTTTCATAAAACAGTACGTTTCATTTCATGAATCACACAGGTCCGTCCCCGGACTGGGTGGTGGGCGTGAGCGGGCTGGACCTTTGCCAGAAAGACTGCAGCTGGGCGGAGGACCAAGTTGTGGACCTGTTCCCCTACGACGCCGGCACCGACAACGGCATCTCATACATGGTTAGTTTCTGTGCTTATTTGACTACATATTTACTTTTACATGTGCACCTCCTAACCTCTACCGGTCCCACGATCCAGAAGATTTCTCTTTCAATTGCTGAACTGATTTATAAATTTTACATCATATCAATATAATAACACAGGCTATTTAAGATCTACTTACCTGCACCTTATAATAATACATGTCATTAATTGATTTTAATTTGCAATGATTTAATGTTTTTTAGGTATTTGAGCAATCACAACCTCATTCTCAAAGAACTAAGATCATGTGCGAACTAAGATCATCCGAAGCGAGTGTAATGAATCAATAAATTCCTCTAATCGCCTAATTCAGAGACGGTCCCCCGCGAGCGCATGTACCGCATCACGCCGATGTACCCCGAGGACCCGCGCGCCCCCTTCTACGACCAAGGGGCTGCTATCTTTATCACTAAGAGCCTAAAGTTGAACTTGTCTGCATATTATAATAAACGCACAAAAAAGTTCAACCTCATTTTCAAAGAACTAAGATCATGTGCGAACGAAGCGAGTGTAATGAATCAATAAATTCCTCATAGTCGCCCAACTCGGAGACGGTCCCCCGCGAGCGCATGTACCGCATCACGCCGATGTACCCCGAGGACCCGCGCGCCCCCTTCTACAACCCGGGGGCCGCCGAGGTGCCCCCCATGGCGCGCCTCTACCTCACCCGCGAGAAGCTCATCCCTAGGGGCTGCGACGAGGAGACCCTACAATCATTAATCGTCGAGGAAACTGACAACACAGAATCCGCTGTCAAACGTGAGTTATTAACTAACTAATGATAGATTCAAATATGCTTTAAGCGAAAAGGTACAAAAATAAACCTACATCATGACACAAACTTTTGATTTGATTTGATTACTTTCATTTAAATCAAGTGAATTTTTAATAAAAATCATTGATTAAATCAAATTGCTTTTTTTCTTTAATATTTGTGTAAAAAAATAAAATTCTCTATTTTAGATATTAGATAGACATATTCAAATGTTTGTTAAAATTAACTGTGTGTTAGGATTACTGCATAATACTGCTTTTTTTCGTAAAAAATCTGCCAAATCATCCGTCCTTATATCTTCCACCAGGTATTTTAGACTATTTTATTAATCTTTATTTGTGTTTCTTCCGAATTAAAGTATCAATTATTTGATAAAACAACGCGTTAAACAACAGCGCGTTGTGGTTTCACGCGCTATTTTAGGTGGATTTTAAAGGCTCAAGCAAAAAATCGAAAAAATAGGATTTTTTTTTGAATTTTTGCAAAAAATTAGGGATTTTTTATTTTTTGCAATATATAATGATTTTTTCCAACCCTGCGTGTAGCGGAGTGCGCGGTGTCGGAGTGGGGCTCGTGGTCAGCGTGCTCGGTGTCGTGTGGCAAGGGGCTGCGCATGCGCGCGCGCCACTACCGCATGCCGCAGAAGGCGCAGATGTTCGCGTGCGAACGCCAGCTCGTCGCCAAGGAGATGTGCGTCGCCGCCGTGCCAGAGTGCCAGTCAGTATCGATACTTAGTATAATTATTTACTAATATATTTTCTGTTTTAGATGTTTACGTAGTTTATTCGCTGTAAAGATTAACCGAACAAAGTGATCCGACAGATAACTAAAGTCCGACGACATAGCCCACCGGATTAGCAACCTGAAGTGGCAGTGGGCCGGCCATATTAGCCGTAGAACCGATGGCCGCTGGGGCAGACGAGTTCTTGAGTGGAGACCGCGTATGGGCAAACGTAGTGTGGGACGCCCTCAGACAAGGTGGAGCGACGTGGCCGGCAAGAACTGGATGAGTGTAGGCGCAAATCGTGCTCAGTGGTGTGCACTCGGTGAAACCTATGTTCAGCAGTGGACGATGATAGGCTGATAATGAAAAATTAACCACTTATGTTAAAATATTTATTAATTTATTTATTTCACTCATTACGGCCATATTTCAGGTTCATATTGTCAGTTTATAAATAATTTTCTTAATACTTTCTAAAATAAATTAACTCTGGCTAGAGTCTGGTTCTTCCTTTAAGGCGCGTAAATCTTGCACGTCGCAAAAGGCGTCATCAATTCTTTTGGCGCTCCTCACCACCGTCCTAGGCTACTGGCGCTTGATACGTCCTCTCACTCTACCCCACGTCTACAGTACTGTTTAAAACCACAGGACTGCGTGATAATTTTGTCATAAATAGGACTTACATTTTGCCAAGGTTTATGACGTCTTTCGACCTGTGTTTCTAAAAGAAAATGGTTCGTTCAGTTTCATGGACTGAACACATCCTGAAAATTTGTCACGTGACTTAAAAATGACTCTGTAGATGTCTCCAAACAAGTAGGTATAGACTGGACGAAAATCCTAAATATCCACTTCCTTTACCGTTTCAACGGCATTTTGTGAGCCATTTGGGCAACATGACTTTTCTGATGTAAAAAAATTAATTTAAAAAAATTAAAAACCCGCCTGCATAAACAAGTCATCTGAAAAGATGGAAACAAGATTAAATATTAAAGGCAACATTATAACATGCAGTCGGAGGCATGCATAAAGAAAGTGACATTATGAATGATTTGAGTTATATGCCTCCGACTGCATGTTATAATGTTGCCTTTAATATTTAATCTTGTTTCCATCTTTTCAGATGACTTGTCTTTTTATGCAGGCGGGTTTTTAATTTTTTTAAATTTATTTTTTATTTATTTATTTTTAGTTATTATTTATATGATATACCTTTTTGAAATCCTTATAATGAGCCCTTTAATTTGACACCCATATTGCAGTATTCTAAAAAAATATTTTTTTTTTCACTACGTATAATAGCACCGTACAGCCGCCATGTTGGTTTTTTTATAACGCCACCTCCTTAAAAACACTTGGGCTGACGAGACAAATCTAACGATATGTTAATCATGGAAATCTGTTCAGCCGTTTGAAAGATATGAGGTAATAAAGAATATTACATACAAACTTACAAGATACGCGCGAAAAACAAACTTACAAGATACCCTCTTGCAGTCGGGTACAAAAAGGCTGCTGAATTCGATTCTGAATGTTGCCAAGCCGAATTTTATTTTATTTTTTTCAAGCGTGTTTTGCTCTTATAATGACTTGATTCAAGAAAATATCTCTATATTTCTCTATAGAATTAAAACTATGAATAATTGCCTCAGAAAGACAACACTGGTAAATAGCCCAGTTATTTAACTATATAGAGTAATAAACATGTTGAACATTTTTGTCTAGTAGGAATTGTGTTAAAAAACTAATTTGCATTATGCGGCGGAATTTTCTCAGCCGTTTTTTTTTTCAAAAATCCTCTACAAAAATAAAACTATTAAAATTTACTCCAAAAAAATACTGATAAATGGCCTAGTTATTTAACTATATAAAATAATAAACTTGTTAAACATTTTTGTTTAGTAACTGTGTTAAAAATATATTTTGTGTCGCATGGCGGAATTTTCTCAAATTGTTTTTTTTTAAATCCTCTACAGATTTAAAACTATGAGGATTTGCCTAAGAAAAAAATACCGGCAAATAGTCCAGTTATATCACTATATAGAATAATAAACTTATTAAACATTTTTGCCTAGTAAATGTGTTAAAAAAATAATTAGTGTCGCGTGGCGGAATTTTCTCTCCTCGAGCCACATCTCATACTTCCGGTACCCGGAAGGACTTCCGGTTATCAAAATTGAGTTCAGCGACCCCCAAAACCTATGCCAAAACACCTCACACGACCAAAATCGAGTTCTAATAAGATAAGGCTCCATTTTGGCCGCCATCTTGAATTTTGGGCAAAGGAGCCAAAATTGAGCCTGGCAACATTCGTAACCGAATTTAGCAGGCTTTTTTACCTCGAAAAAGTCATGTTGCCAAAATGGCTCACAAAATGCCGTTGAACTTGAAAACTTCAATTCGAACTACTAGTCTAGTACCCATTTGCCAGGAACAACGAGGCCAACGAAGAAGACAGTTTGTTAACGGGCTTGGAGGTAGAAGACGCATCGGGCGTGTGCGCCGTGTCGGAGTGGGGCGCGTGGGGCGAGTGCTCGGCCACGTGCGGCGCCGGGCTCAGCACCCGCCGCCGGCACTTCCTGCACCGGATGGGCTTCAAGAAGTGCCCGCTCGTGCAGATAGGTGAGGACACACCTACTTCAGTACAACGTAGATACAGTTCGATGTTTATAACTTGGTGGCCCAATGATGGCGTCACTTTCCCTTTTAAATTGATATCTCACCTACAAAATAATATGGCAACTGTCAAAATTAGATAATTTGTGATGTAAATTAGGTTGCGTAGATCCTTCAGGGTGTTTTTCAATTTTTAAGCACTGGTTCTGTTTGCTAATTATTTGATTCTGATAGTTCAAATTGTTGGACAATGAAATGAAACTATGAACTGTTCAGTTCTTGAACTATTTATTTACAAAATGTCTAGTATTGTGTCAAGGATACGCTATAGTTTCTCACAGGTAAAAAAAAATACAATTTTATATTTATCAACTATAAAATAATCTACTGTCGGTATACAGAGGAGACCCGCAAATGCATGGAGGGCCCGTGCACCGGCGAGGAGCCGTCCGTGTCGGAGCCGACGTGCCCCACGACGCCGTGGACGACGTGGTCGCCGTGCTCGGCGTCGTGCGCGCGCGGCGTGCGCTTCCGGTCGCGGCTGCTGCTGGTGCCGCCCGACCGGCAGCTGGACTGCTCCGCGCGCGTCGAGCTGCTGCAGCACCAGGCCTGCACCGAGCGGCCCGACTGCACCATCGACATGCTCACCGCTAAACGTGAGTCCACCACATGTATACATATCATTGCCGCCCGACCGGCAGCTGGACTGCTCCGCGCGCGTCGAGCTGCTGCAGCACCAGGCCTGCACCGAGCGGCCCGACTGCACCATCGACATGCTCACCGCTAAACGTGAGTCCACCACATGTATACATATCATTGCCGCCCGACCGGCAGCTGGACTGCTCCGCGCGCGTCGAGCTGCTGCAGCACCAGGCCTGCACCGAGCGGCCCGACTGCACCATCGACATGCTCACCGCTAAACGTGAGTCCACCACATGTATACATATCATTGCCGCCCGACCGGCAGCTGGACTGCTCCGCGCGCGTCGAGCTGCTGCAGCACCAGGCCTGCACCGAGCGGCCCGACTGCACCATCGACATGCTCACCGCTAAACGTGAGTCCACCACATGTATACATATCATTGCCGCCCGACCGGCAGCTGGACTGCTCCGCGCGCGTCGAGCTGCTGCAGCACCAGGCCTGCACCGAGCGGCCCGACTGCACCATCGACATGCTCACCGCTAAACGTGAGTCCACCACATGTATACATATCATTGCCGCCCGACCGGCAGCTGGACTGCTCCGCGCGCGTCGAGCTGCTGCAGCACCAGGCCTGCACCGAGCGGCCCGACTGCACCATCGACATGCTCACCGCTAAACGTGAGTCCACCACATGTATACATATCATTGCCGCCCGACCGGCAGCTGGACTGCTCCGCGCGCGTCGAGCTGCTGCAGCACCAGGCCTGCACCGAGCGGCCCGACTGCACCATCGACATGCTCACCGCTAAACGTGAGTCCACCACATGTATACATATCATTGCCGCCCGACCGGCAGCTGGACTGCTCCGCGCGCGTCGAGCTGCTGCAGCACCAGGCCTGCACCGAGCGGCCCGACTGCACCATCGACATGCTCACCGCTAAACGTGAGTCCACCACATGTATACATATCATTGCCGCCCGACCGGCAGCTGGACTGCTCCGCGCGCGTCGAGCTGCTGCAGCACCAGGCCTGCACCGAGCGGCCCGACTGCACCATCGACATGCTCACCGCTAAACGTGAGTCCACCACATGTATACATATCATTGCCGCCCGACCGGCAGCTGGACTGCTCCGCGCGCGTCGAGCTGCTGCAGCACCAGGCCTGCACCGAGCGGCCCGACTGCACCATCGACATGCTCACCGCTAAACGTGAGTCCACCACATGTATACATATCATTGCCGCCCGACCGGCAGCTGGACTGCTCCGCGCGCGTCGAGCTGCTGCAGCACCAGGCCTGCACCGAGCGGCCCGACTGCACCATCGACATGCTCACCGCTAAACGTGAGTCCACCACATGTATACATATCATTGCCGCCCGACCGGCAGCTGGACTGCTCCGCGCGCGTCGAGCTGCTGCAGCACCAGGCCTGCACCGAGCGGCCCGACTGCACCATCGACATGCTCACCGCTAAACGTGAGTCCACCACATGTATACATATCATTGCCGCCCGACCGGCAGCTGGACTGCTCCGCGCGCGTCGAGCTGCTGCAGCACCAGGCCTGCACCGAGCGGCCCGACTGCACCATCGACATGCTCACCGCTAAACGTGAGTCCACCACATGTATACATATCATTGCCGCCCGACCGGCAGCTGGACTGCTCCGCGCGCGTCGAGCTGCTGCAGCACCAGGCCTGCACCGAGCGGCCCGACTGCACCATCGACATGCTCACCGCTAAACGTGAGTCCACCACATGTATACATATCATTGCCGCCCGACCGGCAGCTGGACTGCTCCGCGCGCGTCGAGCTGCTGCAGCACCAGGCCTGCACCGAGCGGCCCGACTGCACCATCGACATGCTCACCGCTAAACGTGAGTCCACCACATGTATACATATCATTGCCGCCCGACCGGCAGCTGGACTGCTCCGCGCGCGTCGAGCTGCTGCAGCACCAGGCCTGCACCGAGCGGCCCGACTGCACCATCGACATGCTCACCGCTAAACGTGAGTCCACCACATGTATACATATCATTGCCGCCCGACCGGCAGCTGGACTGCTCCGCGCGCGTCGAGCTGCTGCAGCACCAGGCCTGCACCGAGCGGCCCGACTGCACCATCGACATGCTCACCGCTAAACGTGAGTCCACCACATGTATACATATCATTGCCGCCCGACCGGCAGCTGGACTGCTCCGCGCGCGTCGAGCTGCTGCAGCACCAGGCCTGCACCGAGCGGCCCGACTGCACCATCGACATGCTCACCGCTAAACGTGAGTCCACCACATGTATACATATCATTGCCGCCCGACCGGCAGCTGGACTGCTCCGCGCGCGTCGAGCTGCTGCAGCACCAGGCCTGCACCGAGCGGCCCGACTGCACCATCGACATGCTCACCGCTAAACGTGAGTCCACCACATGTATACATATCATTGCCGCCCGACCGGCAGCTGGACTGCTCCGCGCGCGTCGAGCTGCTGCAGCACCAGGCCTGCACCGAGCGGCCCGACTGCACCATCGACATGCTCACCGCTAAACGTGAGTCCACCACATGTATACATATCATTGCCGCCCGACCGGCAGCTGGACTGCTCCGCGCGCGTCGAGCTGCTGCAGCACCAGGCCTGCACCGAGCGGCCCGACTGCACCATCGACATGCTCACCGCTAAACGTGAGTCCACCACATGTATACATATCATTGCCGCCCGACCGGCAGCTGGACTGCTCCGCGCGCGTCGAGCTGCTGCAGCACCAGGCCTGCACCGAGCGGCCCGACTGCACCATCGACATGCTCACCGCTAAACGTGAGTCCACCACATGTATACATATCATTGCCGCCCGACCGGCAGCTGGACTGCTCCGCGCGCGTCGAGCTGCTGCAGCACCAGGCCTGCACCGAGCGGCCCGACTGCACCATCGACATGCTCACCGCTAAACGTGAGTCCACCACATCTATACATACAGTGGCGGTCACATAATTAAAGACACCAGTCGATTTTCATACAAACGAGGTAACTTTGAAGCCCTGGTTCTCCGCCAAGGACTGTCCTAGCTGTAATCTGATGATAGCTATCCAGGGAGTGAATGAAGGAGATTCAGATCACTATACACACCCAACTGTTCTGATCAGCATTCTAAGAGATATTAAGAATATATTAAAAAAAAACCGCGACATTTGCATAAAAATGTATGGACATCCTAAAACTGACAGCTTTGATCCTTACAGCTCTTAAAATGCTGATTAAATCAATTGGGTGAGTATAGCAATTTGAATATTCTCCTGGATGGCCATCATCAGATCACAGCTACGTCAATCCTTGACAAAGAACTAAGGCTTCAAAATTACCTCGTTTGTATGAAAATCGCCTAGTGTTTATGTGACCGGTTACTATATCATAAAACTCTAATTTCTAAATTTTTGTGCGCGAATCGCACAAATATCGCTGGACATTTAATGGGATTATCGAAGGTCTTTGTGGTCACTTTAAATTTAAGCCATGTAACGTTTAATTTGGATGGCAAGAACCAGAGAAACAGCTTGAACTCTCTGTAGTACTAGCTTTCATCCATTAAGGAGAGCATTTAAACTGGTCACCTTATTATTATTATGTAAGTAGCGGGTAAGGCCGGCCACACACAGACGGAATCTCGTTACGGATTTTTTTTTTCTCTTTATTCTGGCACAAACAGTCATTATATAAACTAAACACGTACAAATAGTATGTAAATTTATAGACAACGAGTGCCGAAACTTAACATATATAATATAATAAAAGAAGAAGAATAGGAAGAAGCTTGTTGAGTTTCAGTTTTTTTTTATCTATTAAAAACATAACCATTGTAAATTATACAGATACCTAGCCTTTTTCTTTATTAGCTTTGGGATTTTTTATCATTCACAATGCTATTTCTATATAGTGTACTAAACTTTCTAGTACCTAAGTACATTATTTAACGTTCACAATGCTATATTATGTTATGGTATTCAATATTATGTGATATAATTAACATATTAAAACTTAATACTATTCTTAATAAGTGCACAGTTTTTCCAATTCCGTACGTACGTGATTCCGAACGCAGCAGCTGCATACAAAATCTATGGGCTGCCACACACAAGCGTGATTTTTCCGTACGGAATCTTCATACTTTGTCGAAATTACGTTCGGAATTCCGTTACGTGATTACGTCTGTGTGTGGCCGGCCTTAAACGTATACCGACCTTTTCTCTACTGGGGATTTATCTATTATCCTCGCGGACGAAATCGCAGGCGAAGGCTAGTTATGTTAATCAATTAACATTTTATGAGTTTTCATCTTACTAAAAACAGTTTAATATTTTGTAATAATATAATATAGGTACGGGTTTATTTCTAAAACGCCAACAACCTCGCAAAAGTAGCTTAGGTACTAAACATCTCAAACAACAACTTTTGTTCTATGAATTTTCTGAAAAAGACAAATAAAACTCGTGAGTACAACTAGTACTTACTTGTTGTACTATTGTCAGCCATTTACCTTATCGTTATTTTTTGGTAACAATAAAGCATCTTTGAACTGGCGTGGCTCCATAACGCAACCGAATTTTATTCAGTCCTTCCGTAATACACGTGAGTACAACTATAGGTAGTACTTACTTGCTGTACTATTGTCAGCCACTTACGTTATCGTTTTTTTTTTTGGTAACGATAACACATTTTTCAGCCTGCATATAAAAAGAACGCAACCACTTCACGCAAACAGACCGACATATTTAGCATCAGAGAGTGCCTCTCCATCCTGTGAACCCAGAGTCAGCCACTTACGCGATCGTTACCAAATTTGTTATGACCCCCTAGTATACGACTTTCGATACAAAACTCGATCAGCTGTTCCAAACAGCTGATCGAGCGAGCTGATTTATATAAAAAGTTGTTTATTTTTATCTTTTTCGAAAAAGTCATAAACCAAATTAAATATTATGATGTTAGTAATCTACTCAACATCTACTACAACAAATTACCCAAAGCACCAAAAGAAATAAATAAGGAAAATGATTACATAAAAGAAATAAAAAAATTTTTAGCTACTAAGCAGTACTATACCATACAAGAATATTTAAACGATAATACCATCTGACTCCCATAACAAAAAAGGTACTTATAATAAATTAACATAATATGCAATAATAAATAATAAAAATAATAATAATGAACAATAAAAAATATCAAAAAATTAAAATATATTTATTACTTACATAATTTCAATTTGACATTTATTCCTAAAAACATTTTACTATATGATAAAAAAGCTTGCCTCCCTCTCTTTTGCTGTGCCCGACAGGGTCCATAATGCGCTGTAACATTATATTAATATACCATCCTGTAAACATTATGGTGCAATAAAAGATATGAATATGAATACTCTTGCGAGGTTGTTAGTGTTTTATAAATAAGCCCTGTGTAAAAAATCGGTAATATAACTTCGATTAGGTACATCAGTAGATCTCAAAGACTTTCTTTTCATGTAAATAAAACTGAGATAGACTTTAAAACAACTAAAGCCGGCAGGCTATGATTTGAAGTAAGATATATTATAGTTGTCTATCAAAGTACGTGGATAGAGAGCGGCGAATACGTGACGAAATCTCTGCGAAGGTACGAGAATATAATCGACTTATAGAGGGATGTTGCAATGCAACGATCATTTACTTCTTATCTTCATTATATCGTGAGAATGTATGATATAAGTATTCGAACTAATGTTCGATAATATTCTGTTAGCAAAAAGTAATAAACCAAATGAATATTTACGAAACACTTATTAAACAATACATGCTTTGTGAAATATTAGCTAACCATTAGCATGTAGCCACAGAGGAAATAATCACTTCGTGCATGTAGCTAACGTGAGATTCATGTATTTTAGTAAGCGAGAATTTTGCAATAAAATACTTGTACGGATTTCAACGCATATTTTATAGTTTTAATTAAGTATTATTATACGTAGGCTACACTGAAAGTTTTGCATGAATAAAACAATATAATATTAAAACCAAGGTACCTACTTATATATTTATTGCGCGTCACATTTTTAATTCATAACATAAGCATCATTTGTCTGAGGGCATGTTTTTCATACGCTATCACGGCTTCCTCTGGCCCCTTATATGTAAAATTTCTCATCGGATCTTAAAGTTCTAGAATGTATAATGTAGAATGGAACTCCAATTTTTCGGGGCCGAAAATTACTTTGTCCTCTTCGCGGTATGGTGTGTTGCGCTGCCACCCGGCCACAGTCGATTTCATAATAAATGAGCATATCAATTAAATGTTCTTTAATTGTTCTTGCTGTACCCGTGAGTAGATTAATTGTACCACAAATATATCTTGTGGAAAAAGCATTTGTTTTTGGCCGGGCGGCGCCGTATACGCTGCAGCCCGGCCACGCATGTTTTCTATGGTAGGATGCTCAGAATGTTTCCCAAATATAAGCCAAACAAATGTTCCTTTTGTGTTCTTTATTTTACAATTAAATAAACTAAGAGAAACGCACAAATAAACAGAAAGATATCTAAATCTAAATATATAAAAGAAGAGACTGTTTGGTGATTCACGTATCAACGCACAGCCCAAACTGCTGGGTCTAGAGACTCCAAATTTGACACATAGGTTCTTTATAAAGTCTAGGGGTGCACTAAGAGAGGATTTTTCAAAACTCACCCCTTAAAGGGGTTAAAGGGGGGCCCAAAGTTTGTATGAAAGTCCGTCAGTTTTGTAGCTAGGATCTTAAAATTTTGTTTTTAGGCTGACAATTGAAAACGAATATACACGTGTCTTAGTGTTTTTGAAAATTCTACTCCCGAAGAGGTGAAAAGGGGGATGAAGTTGTGTATAGAAAATACATAATTTTCGAAGTAAAAATCGCTAAATTTATTATTTAGGCTTATGGGTGTAAATCTAACGCAACGTATATCGTTGTTGTTAGTATTTCGATCCCTATGTAGATTAAATGGGGGTGAAATGGGGTAAATAAACCTAAAAATCGATATGGATTTCGTTATTGGGGTTTACTGGGATGACGATTGCGGAAATAACATTTATTTTGAAGTCCAACACGGTGGACATGATTCATACAACTTCTATAGGGGAGGGGTGAAGTTGGGGTGCAAACATATATGTGTTATAAAAATGATATTAAAGGGGGTAAAAACCCCTCAAGGAATGATTTTCGAAATAACAAAATATGTGTTTTGCCTACTTAGTTTTAGACGTGCTTCTTCGAATTTTAAAGTTGTAAAGTCTATTTTATATTTTTTTCCATTAAAAATGTGAACCCCATTTCACCCCTTTAGGAGTTAAATCATGTCCACCATGTTGGGCTTTAAAACAAATGTCATTTTCGCAATCACCATCCCATAAAAGCTGAAGAACGACATCCATATCGATTTTTATGTTTACTTACCCATTTACCCTCTAAGGCGTTGATTTTCAAAATCACAAAATATATGTTTGCGTATTTATTTTTAGACGTGCTCCTATGAAGTTTAACGTTGTAATGTCTATTTTATATTCTTTTTCCATACAAAAATTGAACCCCAACTTCACCCTTCCCCTATAGGGGTTGAATGAATCATGTCCACCGTGTTGGACTTCAAAATAAATGTTATTTCCGCAATCGTCATCCCAGTAAACCCAGATAACGACATCCATATCGATTTTTAGGTTTATTTACCCCATTTCACCCCCATTTCACCTCCATACTAACAATAACGATATACGTTGCATTAGATTTACACCCATAAGCCTAAATAATAAATTTAGCGATTTTTACTTCGAAAATTAGTATTTTCTATACACAACTTCATCCCCCTTTTCACCCCTTCAGGAGTAGTTTTTTCAAAAATGCAGAAATATATGTATATTAATTTTCAATTGTCAGCCTAAAAACAAAATTTTAATATCCTAGCTACAAAACTGACGGAGTTTCATACAAACTTTGGGCCCCCGTTTCACCCCTTTAAGGGGTGAGTTTTGAAAAATCCTTTCTTAGTGCACCCCTAGACCTTATAAGGAACCTATGTGTCAAATTTGGAGTCTCTAAACCCAGCGGTTTGGGCTCAACGGTTTCAAGCGGTTTTGGCAATCAGTTTCTTCTTTATATATTTAGATTTACATAACTTTCTGTTTATTTGTGCGTTTATCTTGGTTTATTTAATTGTAAAATAAAGAACACAAAAGGAACATTTGTTTGTCTTATATTTGGGAAACATTCTGAGCATCCTACCATAGAAAACATGCGTGGCCGGGCTGCAGCGTATACGGCGCCGCCCGGCCAAAAACAAATGCTTTTTCCACAAGATATATTTGTGGTACAATTAATCTACTCACGGGTACAGCAAGAACAATTAAAGAACATTTAATTGATATGCTCATTTATTATGAAATCGACTATGGCCGGGTGGCAGCGCAACACACCGCGGTATGCACTGAAAAATTGTCATCGGTCACTTCTTGGTCGTTTTTCCTTACTTTTTTTAACGACAGTTGGGAACCAAATAGTAGTGAAGTGATCTACTCATCATTAACTGTGTTTTGTTCTTCAAATAGGTTATTTCAGATAGGACCCGTCTGGGAGAAAAATAATGCAGTCAAATCCTTGCCCACGATTTTCGCCAGTCTAATTATGCCGGTTTAATGTAGACTTCGAACATCAATACAAAAGACTGTTACGTTGTTATCTTTCTGATTCTGGAACAATATGTCAATATTTTATCTTCTATCACAATTACATACACAGCACTAGAACGACCATGTTCGCACTTTAACAACATATTTTTTACATCAATCAATTCGAGCCCGTTTTTTCCATGGTGAGTACATGAAGAATCCAGCGGCAAGGCAACAAAGTTTCCTAACTTTTAAATGCTGATGAATATTTTTTTGAATTTTATGTCATACCAATCCCCAAGTATCCTCAAATTGTCCAGTAGGTAATATGCCGGTTTCTTTCAATTATGTGACAATAGTCTTCTTTTTCTTTTGCACAGTGATCGCATTTGAATGCCGATCTTCATCAATTTCATCATAGGATAGACACCAATGTTAACGATACTTAAATAAGGGCCTTTCTATTCTTAAACCATTTAGAAGTGAAGCAGTGAAAACTTGCGGAGAAAGCGAAGTTTCAAAATCATACAAAAATTTCACCCTATTTCGCGTAAATTTTATTTTTGCTATGAACGAATCGGGCGACGAACTTCGCATTGTGATAAAAAAACAAATGACTCGCAACTTCCGGTAAATTTTTGTTTTGATTTCATGAATGAGTTTTTAGGTTTAAAAACACGTAACATAATATTCAAATATTTGTGTGTTGATCGTAGTTTTCAGTTTCAGGATTTCCATATGTTTTTATGCTAATTTCGGGATTTTTTGAACATATCCTTATATCTTTTACAATGCTGATCAGATCAGTTGGGTATGTAAAGCGATCTTAATCTCCTCCATTCACTCCCTGGATAGCCATCATCAGATCACAGCTAAGTCAATCCTTGGCGGAGAACCAGAGCTTCAAATTTACCTCGTTTGTATGAAAATCGAGTGGTGTGTTTAATAATGCGACGTACACGCAGGCATCTGCATGGAGGCGCCGGAGGCGGGCCCGTGCCGCGGCGTGCACCAGCGCTGGGCCTTCGCGGCCGCTAAGGGCATGTGCGTGCCCTTCACGTACGGCGGCTGCCGCGGCAACCAGAACAACTTCATCTCGCAGGACGACTGCCTCAACACCTGCAGCCTCATACTCGGTCAGTGATCACCACTATACACTATGTCAGTGATTCCCATTTAGTAGTACGCGTAGTCTTACCTAAGTAAGGTCTTATATCAATAACGTACGTAGAAAAAACTAACTGGGAACCACTGTACTATGTTATAACTTCTAACCAACCTAACAGAAACCGACCAAGTGCGAGTCGAACTCGCGCACGAAGGGTTCCGTACCAATAAAGGCAAAAGAATACGTTTGTTGTATGGGAGCCCCACTCAAATATTTATTTTATCCTGTTTTTAGTATTTGTTGTTATATCGGCAACAGAAATACATCATCTGTGAAAATTTCAACTGTCTAGCTTTCACGGTACATGAGGTGTGGCAAACAGACGGTCAGCGGAGTCTTAGTAATAGGGTCCCGTTTTTACCCTTTGGGTACGGAACCCTTAATAACACATTCAAATATTGCGATGTTATTCCAATGAACAATTTTCTTTTATAAAATTTTAATATGAATAGCTTTCCGAAATCAAAATGATGTTTTTTCATGGCCATAATACTTAATACCATAAATCTACATAATAATGTTATAGGGTTTTATTTCTATAATTTCAATGTATTAAAAAACGGGTAATTTTAAAGCCTGGGTCAAACTGAATGCGAGTGGGTTGCAACACAGCGCAATTGCGCGAAAATTAAAAATAATGTTAAGTTTTAGATGAAAATATAGGTGCGCCTAGATAGGTATGAAAGTAAAAAGTAGATACTTTCTAATATGCGTGTTACCGACCAACTTAATAACCTACTGTCAATCAATTAAATTGACAATGAAAATTACTAATTCATAGTTATGAAATATTAAATAATGTCAGAACCTTCACAGTGTTCCACGCAGGTCGTTGGCTTATTGTCGTCTCAATACGTGGCATAATTTGTTACAACAATTACGAAACCGTGTCAAGATATCAATTACGTGAATGTAATGTAAAATAGACTGTGTTATGTTGGATTTAAGGTAAAATTGCGTCTGGTACGTTAATTGATAGGCAAATTAATATATAGAGACAGGTATAATGCGATCATTATACCTGTCACACATACGTTAGGTGATGGACACCTAACGAGGTATTATCGTGTTCGAGTGGTTTGCACACCGGTTTTCAAGGCGTCACCATCTGTTGAGGTCCCGGGTTCGATCCCCGGCTGGGTCAATGTAGAAAATGAACTTTTCTATATTGTCTTAGTCTGGGTGTTTGTGGTACCACCGTTGTCTCTGATTTCCATACACAAGTGCTTTAGCTACTTTGAAATCGAGGCAATGTGATGTTGTCAAATATTTATATTTATTTATTATGGGCGTGTCCACAGCCGATATGGCGTGCGGAGTCTGAAGGCCGCGTGAACGCCACATTACAGCGATCATGAACTTGGATATTCCATTAGTTATGGCCATGGGTAACAATCATAAATCGTGGAAATAAAAGCTTACACATTAATATCGTGGATGAATACTTAATTCCCGCTGAGCAAATCTGCTTGTACAACATTTTCTTTTTCACCACCAAATAAGCGAATGTACTTTATTTAGACAGAGTTAGGTCTTAGGATAATAATTAAATAATATCAATAAAATCTTACATAAAAACTACTGTCTAAAATCAATGAACAGATAAATATTCGTATTGTTTTGCAGGAGTAACTTATTTAAATGGCCCACGTCACTTCCACCGGTGAATTGGAATGATATTGCAATTCGCAAGACAAAGTCTTGTGTTCTAGATGATTAATTATTAAGTAATAAGTTCGTGAGAGTTCATTGATACTCCTTAAACTGCAAGGTTCGCATAAACTGCGCGAGTTAACCCACCTACCATGCGCGCGCATCTAATCACCACCAACGCAGCATTTATAGATTTATTAACTATTCAATACTAAACGATTCCTAACTCATTTTTAGGGTTCCGTAGCCTAAATGGCAAAAAACGGAACCCTTATAGATTCGTCATGTCTGTCTGTCTGTCTGTCTGTCCGTATGCCACAGCCACTTTATTCCGAAAGTATTATGACTACACAGTTGAAACTTGGTAGGTAGATGTATTCTGTTAACCGCTTACCGAATTTAATACAAAAATAAGAAAAATAAAAGATTAAGGGGGGCTCCCCATACATGGAACTAAAACTGAAAAAATTGTTTTTCTTCAAACCAACACGTGTTGGGTGTCTATAGATAGGTCTTTAAAAATGACATTGAGGTTTCTAAGACAACTTTTTCTCAAAGTTAACCGTTTCAAAGATATACATCGCCAAAGTGGTAAAATGTGTGTCCCCCCCCTTTAACTTTTGAAATAAGAGAGTGAAAAATCTAAAAAAAATATATGCTGTAGATCTTAATAAACACTTTCAACGAAAATTGGTTTGAATGAGATATAGTAATTAGTTTTTGAGATATAGCACATTTTCCAAAACCGCAAATATAACTTTGTCATTCATACCAACACTGTGAAAAACAAAGTTATTTTTGCATACGAAAAATGATAGGTGGTATTAAATATGGTATGGTATAAGGTAACTACGGAACCCTATGGCGCGTGGCCCGACACGCACTTGGCCGGTTTTTGTTTGATCAGTTTCTCTAACTTTGCCTGCATCGTGCACGCTATCGTACAATTAATTAGGAATGCCTTGTGTTTCAACGTGTAATCATTATTTAGATATAATACCTATTTTTTTAAATTTGTCATTTTTGCATTCACAATGCTATTTTTATACAATACTAAATGTTATACTGGAAAAAATACGACTCGCACCAGATCAATTCTCGGACGGGAATCGAACCCGCGACCTTTGGATATCCGGTCCAATGCTCTGACCGCTGAGTCGGTAGTATTTTATTTATTTATTTCATTTCCAGTAACAATATTTCAGGCGTGGCTTACAAGTTTGTATGTGTTGTGTCCGCCTCTGTAGTCTAGTGGTTCGCCCACACCCGGGGTCCCGAGTACGATTCCCAGAAAGGGGGTACAATTTTATACTCGGTTTGGTTGATGTTAGGGCTTAGTTCAGATCCGCCTGGCTAGCTACCACCATCTTACCTAAGTCTGACGCGATAACAACAATTAAAAAATTGTTGTGTTCCAGCAGTTAGAGGTAAGAAAGCCAGTTCCTCAGTGGTGAGAATGCCGGGTGTAGTGCGCTTACACTTTCAGCCTTATCGTCACTTAACATCAAGTGAGGTAAAGGCCAAGCTCTATCCCGATGTGGATAAAATCCTTACTAATATTATAAATGCGAAAGTCTGTTTGTTTGTTTGTTTGTTACGCCTTCACGTCCTAATTACTGAACCGATCATCATGAAATTTTGCATACACGTTGTCAGGGGTACAGAGAAGGACATAGGGTACCTTTCAGCTCGAAAAAATGTATTGTTCCCGAGGGAAAGCAAAAAACCTTTCCCACGCAGACGAAGTCGCGGGCGGCCGCTAGTAATCTCTAAATAGCTTTCGAAGGATGTGCGATGTTTATTTTGTTGTAAAACTAACTGGTTTTTATTGCGATCGCTTTGATGCAGCGGTTATTAATTGACACAATGCGGTACGGGCGCGGCGATAAAACACTGCAGTTTATTTGCATTAGTTTGTACTGCAGACTTGCAGGCTCCAGATACGTGTCTATTTAGACATTATTCTATTTAACCACGTTTATTGCATAAACTTTGGATCGGTGGTTATATTATATGATGATGACAGAAGGAGAGTTTAAATAAAAATATGTGTTCGGTACGGATCTCTATAATGAACTAACTTACTAAACAAAATCTGACTTACGCCTAAGGTTTGTTTATCTTATAATCTATTTATAGAATAAGGCTCTCAAAACTTAAAAATCTAAGTAGGTATATCAGCCATGTTTTTAATGTCCCCACTGTTGGGGCTTCATTATGGGTGGATAAGGAGGATAGGCCATAAAGCAACACGTAGGTCCAATGCGGATATGCGCATTGGTGGATGTAAGGGGTGCTTTGCACCAGCGGTGGCGGCTAACCGCACGGCTCCATTTTAATATGTAATTTTGTGGCGTTAAGTGCGTACGATCACAAGCGGTTGCATATTAAAATGGAAAAAGCGGCTAGCCGTGCGGTCAGTCGCCCCGGTGGTTAACCTATAGTGCATAAGAGCGCTTAACAACTATAAATATAGCCGCGACTAACGGCTTAACGTGCCTTCCGAATCACACAGGAACTTGAGATAATACATTTTTGGTCACCCATCCTATGACCGACCCTTACGAAAGATACTTAACCTCCGCAATCGCAGGGCCAGGCGCTAAACCAATGCGCCACCGAGCCCCTCCTAAGTGGTTTGAGTACTTTATTGCACTACTCAAAGTACAGTACTACGTATCTTGAAATTTTTTCGACTGAGTGGGGATAAGTTCGCGCATGTGCTCTTGTGAGCGACCAATAGCGCGCGCCCCTCTCCCGCCGCCCGCACTCCTCACCGCTACGCATACCCAAAATACGCGTTTCGCGCAATCCCCACCCGATTTCAAGTTATATGCCTCGTACTGTACAAAGGATTAACGTTGTGTCCAGTTTTAAATGTATTTGAGCTGTATATTTACAAATGCGTCGAGGAGTCGGATGGATGGGCGCGCGCGGCCTTGGCGTTGTATTAGTTACGGAATATTTTGCTCTTAGTATTTACATTGTAAACGAGCTACAAGCTAGATTCATTATCGTTGAACCGGCTGAAACTAGAATATCAACGTTCATTACCGTTTATTCTGAGGGAATCGGTGACTATTTTTATTATTTCATGTAATTTATCATTTTGCACTTTCATTTATTACACGTAAAACAATCGATAAATGCAAACACCTCAAAAAATTCATAAACAAACTGCGTAAAATAAACCAGTTGCTGCATTAACAGGCCCATATGATTTGTAAGACGCAAAAACACATTCAATATAAGTTAATCATAAATCGCTTCTGTTACGATCGAGGTCATAATAACGATTGTTTTGACCGGCCTCGGCGGGAGACGCCACAGGCAGAGAATGGAACCCGTCTTCCAATACTGCACTGCACATAAATAATAAAAAGTTTCCATTAAAAATAAGATTAGTAAACATCGAAAACAACTGTAATATCTGCGTCGACCCAGTAGTAACTCAACGCGCATACTGTTTATTGAAAATAAGTAAGAAGTGTTTTAAATATAAATTAACATTTATTTCATTGAATTCTTTATTTGGTTTTTGCCCGCTGTTGGTTAGTTGGATTATGAATGAATCTGTAAGTATTGGCTGCTTGCCAACGCCTGGCATCTTGTCTGTGGCCTGGCGCGCCGTTGCCAGGTGCTAAGAAATCGGCGTTTACTTTCAGGGTTCAATCAATTATTTGAATCACCAAACGTTACCTTATAAAAAAAAAAATCCAAAGAACATTTTGTAGTCACATCATCAGTCGATAGCATTTAAACTTGAATCAAAGATACACAATTAGTTACCTTTTTGAAAATATTTTTCTTTTGATTAATTCCAGATATTAAAAAAAACAACGGAATACTGATATCGACTGAAATCAAATAGGGAACATGCATCATTTTTTTTTGTATTAAAATCAAAAGTATAATGCGAGAACAAAATCAACTGTAATATTAAAACTTTTCTCTTGTGTTTTTTTCTCGTGATATAGTTTATTGAAGTTAGCACGCAGCAGCACCCGCCGAAAACGCTCTATACAAAAAGGTCAACATTTGTGACGTTACTCATGTCACGTTTCAGTGCATTAGTATGGAGTTAGCCAAGAATATTCAAATATCTCCCTAAATATTGCGTTTAAGTACATATGTGTCATACAAAATATTATTTCTTATTTGATGTCCGACTGTTAAGTGCATTATATCCGAAAACGTAAAAAAAAATCGTTATTTTCCCTTGTGTGATAAAACTAAAGTATTACATTTTATTTTTTATTTTTCTGTTCTATCATGTTTTTATACGTGTCCGCAGCGTTCAAGCTCAAATTTATCAAAATCGGTGACTTGTGCATGTTCCCTATTAACGTTATGTTTACTTGATACCTCGGATTGACATAAATTAGTACTTACATAAATTTTGGGTACTTACTTCATTCGTTCTTTTCTCAGAAGTCATCGATTGTAGTAAGAAACAAAAAAGACAATAGATACTATGAGAATTCCCTTCGTCGGTTGTGTATGTGTGGGAGCAACGTTTCGTCATGATTCAAACTATTATTTCGCTCACGACCATCGGCGCATATTTACGATCGGTATTTCACATATTTTACAGTCGCAATCCATTTATGTCATTTCCTTCTTGTAACAGTGTTTTAACACTACTTATTATCTTTATAAAATATGTTAATTATAGGACGACATAAACAACGTATTACAAATAGAAGCCGTAATGTCGAATATGGTACCACCACAGTATAACCCAGGAAAATTATTATGAACCCTGAAAACTGCATTTATTATCTTTTTTTCATTTTACGATAAACTGCATACTGACAGCTCTAAACCGAAATTATGTTTTGCTCTTACCTATTCGTGGGATTGATTTATCGAAAACAATATAGTCTGTTTCCGTCTAGAGCAGTCACTTTGCAGTTTTCCATACAAATAAAAAATCGAAATCACTCAGCCATGTGGTAGTTTTCAGGGTTTATAATATTTATCCGGGGTTGTTCGTAAGGTAACCTCTGTTGAGACAGGATCTCTTCACCATATATTCAGCCAAAAGGGAAGTACTGCCACCGAGCCAGGTGTCTGTGCTCGGGGACCGCGGTCCAACTGCTTGATGTTGGAATTTGTATTTATCCGAAGTGCTTAGAAAACTTCGATATCGTGAGTCAGGTCTCCATACATTTCTGTCTTGATATTAGCTTGACGTAGTGCGACGTCACGTCTGCGTAATGTATACATATCGTACTTTTCGCTGATCCTGCATTTCTTCGTCCATTCGTCGATTGCTTATGTAGTGGTATGATTGCGCCGCTACAGTACCTATCTACTATGTTTTGCATTACGGGTTTTTTTTAACACGTTGTATTGTATGTGACGGATTTTTTGTACAATGTCCTAAAATTTCATCAGAGATGGGTTTCTTTCCAGCGCACCTGCTGGAGCAGGCCGGGTTGAGAGCTTAAAGCGAATCTTACTACTCGATCACTTCATCATTAATATTTATTTTTAAAACTAAAAATGACCTTCTATAGGTAAATAATCGGTAGAGCTAACCTTGATTCACCCAGCTGAGTGGTCGACGGCGGGCTGGCTCTGTTGTGGATGACATCATGTTCGAATCTCGATCACATTTTATTGCTTGCTTCAAGTGTTGCGATGAAGATGACAACATCCAGCCCACACGCTTACAAGCTTCGGATTACGTCATACCATTGTTTATATTCTGCTCCTTGAACTTCCGCGTGTTCAAATTATTGAGAGAAATAACTTTTATCAGTTTTTTGGTATGACATTGTATCTGTGTCCTCGGTCTTTTATTACCTATTATAAAAACCCAGTGAATTTAAAATAAACCCTCAACGACAGTGTATATTTTTTACACCCTTGACTGTTTACAATACGACGCACACGTAACACGTATGATCGTATCTAAAGGTAACTTTAACGTTGACTTGAATATAGTAGTCTGTAGTACCCACTAGAATTTATTTTATGTTGAAAGACAGCACCATAGTGGCAAAATGATTAACGATCCGGTTTTTTTGTTATCTTTGTGTCAATTTAGGGCTTTAGTTTGTATACTTTTACATTTCTTGACAGCACTAATGTGTCGGCACCTATTGGTATGTGTATAAATAATGTATGACCGACTAGCTCCATGAATCGATATAACGCTATCAATGCTTTAAATCTGTTTCATGTGGCTTTATACAGATTGACTGTATTAAAAAGTTGCCTATTTAGCATTATATCTTTTTTTAAGGGAACTCGATGGCGCAGTGGTTTAGCGCCTGGATCCGCAATTGTGGAGGTTAAGAAACTTTCGCAAGGGTCGGTCATGGGACGGGTGACCAATATCTCGATCTCCTCCGTGCTTCGGAAGGCACGTTAAGCACTTGGCCCTGGTTGCATTTGCAGTCGTTAACACGCACCAATCCGCCTTGTGCCCGCGTGGTGGGTTATGGCCCATTCTCCTTATCCGCCCTTAAGCAAAGTCTGGGCCCAGTAGTGGGGACAGTAAAAAAGGCTGATGGTCATAATTTTTAAAGATAAGATTTTTAAAGAAAAGCTGTAGCTATAGGGTTAAGTTGGAGAAATGCTTTCGTATACTAAACATATAAAAATAAACCAACATGCTTACTATACGGCCCTGTAAAACTAGTGTGAAAATATTGACAGACCTAATTATTCGCAATATATTGTTTTGTCATACAGGAGGTGGCGGGCCAGGCGCGGGCGGCCCGCCGCTGGGCCAGAACCCTGGCCTTAGCGTCAACTCTGCTGCGCCGGTCACCAGCGTCTCAGGTCAGTCTACATCACATTCTCATAATAACCAACATAAAGGTCTCAATAACTACTATTTATTAAAGAAGTAATTGACTGCTTTTGTTTAGAAGAGTAGCGTACGAAGCAAGGTATTGTACTATCGCTTAAAATTTACCTATAAATCATGGTCTAATAATGTTGTTTAGAGCGAGCGCGTGCTGGTCGAACAATGGCTGTCGTCCAAGCAACTCATCAACACTCCAGAAACATTAAATTTGAATCGGCGTCATCGTAACGCGGGCGGTGCAGCTATTCAGTGCTGGACATAGTCATTACCCCTCATTAAAGCGTCTTGTCATTAATTTCATGGAAACTAGCACTTTTTTATGGGGCTTCCATATTTTATTTTCAAAGGGCAGAAAAGTCACTATGAAATGTAAAAGCGTGGCAACATAAACCATAATTCTTTTTCTTTTTTTAGAAATTAAGAAAACGAAATGTCATTTTGACTTCCGATTTGACATTGATCTGTCATTTGCTTGACAGATACCACAGACTAACAATCAATAAGTGAAAAAGTACAGCATCTTATAAATCACAGATTAAAAAATAAAAAGTATGCAACTAGCATAAAGAGCGGGCCTCTTTATACAGTCATATTATGAATATAAAATTCTTGACTTATACGAATTACTATTTATTGTTAATAAGTGATTCGTATAAGTCAAGAATTTTAATCAAAAGGCCTACAAGAAAAAGTAAGTAATCTGTGCTAACAGTAGTGTATTGTGGTGGCAGGGCCGGCGGGGGCGGGGGCGGGGGCGGGCGACTGCCGGGTGAGCGCGTGGGGCGAGTGGAGCCGCTGCAGCGTCAGCTGCGGCGCCGGCTACCAGGAGCGCACCAGGACCGTGCTGGTAACTATTGTAACGTGGCCGTGTGGTGTGGACCTCTTCCCCAGAGTAAAAACTTATTTCGCAATTTCAAGTTATGTCAACTTTTATTTTTGTTCCGAAAAATAATACTTTAAAATTGACTGTTCGCTGTCTTCAGACTTGATTTTTCGCTCGGCACGTCAAATTTACATCTCTCAATAGGAAAATCATAATTAATGTGTAATGTAATGGAAAATCAAAATTATATGAAATAGTGTAATTCATAGTAGCATTCTAGCTGTTGCTGTACACAGTATATTTACCACTGGATATATCTAGTAACCCAAATTAATTGGAATTATATATATTTATAATTATTTAACCGGTGTGGAGCCCTGGCGTTTCATTGTGACACTATACTCACCGATGAGCCCTTATAATGTGCCCACATGTACAGCACAGGCCAGTCTCGAGGAAGATATCCACGCGGGCCCAATTTCGAATGCCCCTTTTCTGACGGCATCGTTTTACATCGTTTGTAGGTCTTATAGCAAAGGGTGCAGAGGGTGCGAGCAAATGAGTAACATCGACTTCTAGGAGGTGGCTCTGCCAAATGACGGGCTAGGCTAGAACCTCTTCAATTTAAATAAACTAGTTACTATTAAATTCTTCATCGTGTGACGAGTACGATTTGTGATGTCCGTTTGTTTGTCGTCGCTTGCGTAACAGCACTTGTTAACACACATTGTATATTACTAAATTATATTAAGAATAAATAGTTGTTCGCGTCTTGTTACGTTATTGTAAAACAAAGGAGCGCGAGTTATGTAACAAAAGTTACAGGCAGCTTATTAAGGGAGTGACATTATGAGTACAGCACATTTCGCTCTTTTGCATGTTGAAATATCATTCTCTAAAATGTGTCTATTACAACTCTTTAATTAAACGAATAAAAGGTTTGTTAAAAATAATTTATTTAACAATGATAGAAAGAGCAATAGTAGTCATAGTCCAAGATAATACACTGGCCTGCAAAAGTAAGTACTACAGAGGCCTATTTTCATACAAACGAGGTAACTTTGATGCTTTGGTTCTCCGTCCAGGATTAAACGGGGTGTGATTTGATAATGGCCATTCAAAGAGTAAATGGAGGAGGCCCAGATCGCTAAAGAAACCCAATGGATTAGAAGAGTCGTTTACACCAGAGACCGAACGGACTTTTTAGTGCTACAATTTCCATACTTTTGATGTAATTTTAACTTGTTATTTTTTAAGTTCAACCCTGACCTAAACGACTCTTCTAATCCGTTGGGTTTCTTTAGCGATCTGGGCCTCCTCCATTTACTCTTTGAATGGCCATTATCAAATTACACCCCGTTTAATCCTGGACGGAGAACCAAAGCATCAAAGTTACCTCGTTTGTATGAAAATAGGCCTCTGTAGTACTTACTTTTGCAGGCCAGTGTATTTCTTTAGATTTCAGCGTAGGTATTCGGAAGTTCATCTGATTGTATAAAAAAAATAACTTTTGATCATTATCTCATTTGAACAATTTAGTATCCCGAATCGACTGCCCTTATAAATAAACGTAGGGCACTCGGTCACTCGTCGTGTGTAGTATAAGTGGAGTATAATTGCGGGACGTTTACGCGCTGATTTATTAATACGCGCCGTCTAATTGGGGAGCAATGACTCAGACGCAGATAAGCGCCGCCACACTTCTCATGGCATTTGTTTGAAGAAGATATGGATTGCTTATGGTTAGGTACTCTTCGCGTTTTAATTCATTCATTGGAAATAAAACATGTTTTGTTTACACGTTTCAATGACGTGTAAGCATTTTTTTGAAACTCGTGTAAGTACTGTTCTTTACTTGCAAGTAATGTCTGGCTCTTATACCTATTATAGTAGCGTTTAATTAGAAGTCATTGCCAAGGTTAAAAGGGGTTGTTGGCCACAATAAACCGAGTTTTCGGCGAGTTACCGCATAACTTCGAGGATTTTTTGACAAATACCGTTTTTAATGGTTTATGCCACAAATTAATCGCTTACCCAAACTATTGGTGAAATTTCAGCATACCTGAAAAATGAAAAAATACTGTTAGTCAATATTAAAGGTCATTTGGAGTCAAGGCAATATAAAGCACGCAAATCATTTAAGTAAAATATGATGTATTGCAGATTTCACGATTTTGGTAATGTTCCAATGTCGAATATGCCAAATAGTCGACGAAAAGATCAATTTCTATTTTTATGGTATTGCATTGTATTCTTTGCATTATTGGGAGTTTTGAAAATCACGAATCGTTCTAGAAGTGATACTAAACATTGAATAATAAATGGCCCGCCCAGCTGTTAGGCGTGCGCATCCATAATTTAAATTAATATGTGTAATTGAACTTGCCGGTTGCCCTTCACGGTCGTTAATCACGAGAAACTAATGACAGACTTCATCTACACGCATCATATTACATATATCTGAGCGAACACTATGTTAACACAATGTGGTTTGAATTTCGAATGATTGGTGCTACAAGTTACTACAAAATGCACAGTTGTGTTTCTACAACTCGCGCAGATTAAGAATGGGATTGGAATTGCGTCGTCCATATCACTTCTCGCTCGCACACTACACGCCACACCTATCGCTCTCTCAGTCACACTCGTTGTGGTAAGCGCGGTTAACCGCCATTTTCAACCCCATTCTTTCTCTGCACGGGTTGTACGTTAGTTAAAATTAAACTTTTATTATTGAATCCGTAGTTGAACCTACAAGTGTCACTTTGAAAGACATACGGGATACCTACCATTGTTATCCATTGAGAAACAAGAAGCATATGCAAAAAACAGCGAACTAAAATCTATGGAAATTTAATTTGTGTAGTGTAATTGAAAACAAATATTGCTTAAAAATGGCTAAAAATCCTTTGTTCGCTTTAGGACAGATTCTACAACACGGGGAGCAGTAAAAATATGCAGAAATAACGTATCATATCTTTTCGCTTAAGTATAGAAAATATCTTTGAGTATTATATACTTATTATGGTCGCTAATAATAATAAGCAACCAGTTTTCACATGCTTTGTGCTGCATAATTAGATGCCAGCATTTTTAGCTCCACCCACTTAGTTGTAATTTTTGTGTGGTGCCATTTTTTGAGCGCAATGCTTGTTCCAAAGATTTCAGTTCGCTGGCAAAAAACAAGATGATTTAAAATTATGGTTTAAAGAATGCTTCAGCTGTTTGTTTGAGACGTGAAGTGTGACCGAAGCGAACGGGGCAAGTTCAGGGGCGGGACCTGGGGCTGGGGACCGGCCAAGGTCGCGGCTGACGACGCGTACTATCATTCTACTGTAATTAACTTCAAGGACTGAAACTCTTTATGCTGCCTGTAGTCATCATAAGATTTTAAAGTGACATTCCTAAAGATAGTGGCGTCCTATTAATGTGTACCTACCACTTCCAAGCCAGAGGATGTTAATCAGACGCTTTCGCAGCCTGAAATTTTGGAGGGGGTCACTAATAATATCAGAATAGCTTTTTTTATTTTGTAAAAATTTAGAAGATCTTTCAAATTGACGTGTACGATTTGGGAGGAGGGGGTTATGTACCCTGTGACCGCCCCCCCTTCGGATCGCGCCTGATGTTAATGGATCGCTCATTGCATGATGTTATAACGTTACATACGGCAGTGTTTAGGTTAGATTCTTAAAATATACATTATTTATTGATACAAAATCGAGCCGGAAGACGATATTTTCTTAAGATTTGTTATTATTATTTGAGTATTAGAGGCTCTGCTGCTCTATCAGAGCTGTAGACACTGCGACTTAAAGATTAAGATTTATAACAAGAACACTTTGATAAAACGACTGAGAATATCCGAAACCAAACATGAATGTGATAATTTTAAAGGTGATGGATGCTATTATTATTATTTTATTATTTAACGATTCAGAACAGAATTTCAATGTAAAAACAGAAGCAAGAAATTTCAAATAGAAAAGGCGGAAATTGTGCTACTAAAAGTTACTACGGGAATTGCTACGAAAATTCGTAGCTGATTTTGACAAGATTATTAAAGATGTTTAAATAATAATATGTGGTGTAAGTGTTAAGTGTGTGTGTGTGTGTGTGTGTTTATTATTAACACAAGCCTACTGACAAATAACAATGAATAAAAACTTCACTTTACGAGTAAATCTTTAGCTAAGTATTTGCTTTGATCTAACGATAGGGGTATAAAGATAAGGTTTTTTGTACATTTAACATTTTGCTATGATTTACTTATTTCTTACTATCTTATTCTCAACTAAACTTATTTTCAAAAGTATGTATGTATGTAAAAGCTAAAAACGTTGTATTCGTGATATAAGAGGAAAAATTCTGGCTAAAATATGCAAACATTGACTGTTTGTTTAAGCAATAATTTTCGTTTAATAAAATTCTGTAAGTCACTGCCGGCAATTAGTCGACAAAGCCTCCATCGACGTCGCTGCCGTTTTATGGCTGAACAATTTGCATTTCTTTGTGTTCGCCGGAGCGCGAACGAATTACCAATATTACCATACTACTTATCAGTAGGTAACTTTTATTATCATACAGCTGTTAATGTCCCATGCATGACAAGTTTTCAGAACAACTTAAATGAACCTATAATAACAGTTTAGTCACTACAATAGTTATTGTACGTATATCATTATTATTTTAATGTTTCGACATATTTTCTGTTACATTTCAAGCATTTATTGTAACGGAGACTGTTATCATATTTTCGACAAAACTCGGAGACTTTTTTTAACCAATCTCTGGAAAAAATATGTTTACCAAACTGTCAAATAGTGGTCATAAACAGATATACGAGTACAACTAAAAGTGTATTATGTTTATTCATTGTAATAACGTTATACACTGGCCTGCAAAAGTAAGTACTACAGAGGCCTATTTTCATACAAACGAGGTAACTTTGATGCTTTGGTTCTCCGTCCAGGATTAAACGGGGTGTGATTTGATAATGGCCATTCAAAGAGTAAATGGAGGAGGCCCAGATCGCTAAAGAAACCCAACGGATTAGAAGAGTCGTTTAGGTCAGGGTTGAACTTAAAAAAAATAACAAGTTAAAATTACATCAAAAGTATGGAAAATATAACACTAAAAAGTCCGTTCGGTCTCTGGTGTAAACGACTTTTCTAATCCGTTGGGTTTCTTTAGCGATCTGGGCCTCCTCCATTTACTCTTTGAATGGCCATTATCAAATCACACCCCGTTTAATCCTGGACGGAGAACCAAAGCATCAAAGTTACCTCGTTTGTATGAAAATAGGCCTCTGTATTACTTACTTTTGCAGGCCAGTTTATTTACATAGTATATGCACAATAGAGTACAGTAGTTAAGCTTAGCACTCGCGCGCTCGAGCAACTTACACATACACACCTCTTACCGACACTGTGTAACCGTAATTTCAAACCAATCTCAAACTAGTTCGAGTACGCGACGCAGCGGTGAGAGTTGTCTTTGTGTGAGTGCGATGCTCGAGCGCTCGTAGTACTAAGCTTAACTTCTGTTAGTTTCTATTTTGTGGTATAAGTCCGCTTTTTTTAGGTGCCACCGGGCCCCGGGGGCGCGGCCTGCCCCCCGCGCCTCGTCCGCCGCAGGAGGTGCACCAGGGTGTGCTAGCTTAACAACCATCCACCAAAGCGTCTAGATTCTGCAGTGATACAATACAATGTAGTATGACAACCTCAGTCCAAGTTATTTAATGAATTGTGTTATGAAGATTGTTTACTTCATAATTTCTACTTAACGGACTTTAAGAGCATTTTTCAGCATTTATTTGTGCAAAAGACCAAAGTTTTTTAATGATAATAAATAAGTTACTACTGAAGTAATAAACGAATTTCGCATGAATTTTTTTTTATTTGAACACGTCCTGTATGTTCGACTACTTAGTCGAATTAATGAAGAATGAAGAATCCCCAATCAAAACCTAAACGTTTACTTGATAAGTATCATTTCTTGATTTCAGATTGGGGACTCTTCATTGCGGTTAGTTCTTGAAATATTATTTAATCGTATATAGGGTCCTTCGTAAATAGTGCACGATAAGGGGTCAATGTACTCATGCATACAAACAAATTTTACTATGGGACTAACATTGAAATCGCGAAATAAAAAACGGCTGTTCCATACATTTTGATCTATTTGATTTTAAATTTCCTATGGAACAGCTGATTTTTTTTTCGCGATTTCAATGTTGGTACCATAGTAAAAGTTGTTTGTATGCATGAGTACCTACATTGACCCCTTAAAATTATGTGCACTATTTATGAAGGATCTTATATATTTATAACTCCTGTAAACAATATGTGGGCGTTAGGCGTTAGTATATACTATTATTTTTTCGTATCAATAAACATCGCAGGATCTCAATCTCAACCAGTCTAGTTGAAAAATACTAGTAGACATTAAATCGAATCGAATCAACTTTTATAATAGTGCAAATCCGCTACATAACTAATATCATAAATGTTTTAGTGTAAATTAGTCCTGAATAATGCAATTTAAACGCGACGCGGATGTTGCCAACAAAGACGAGTGTGCAAACGACAATGTTGCTTGTTTATAACCATTGTTGACTAATAACACGATAACAATACCACTACATTGACTACAGGCGTCAATCTACTAAGTACAACAACAAACTACACTTTATCCTGCAAAACAAAACGCACAAAAAACGTTTCGTCCCGCGACAATCTCGTTTCGAATATACTTTAGTCCATTTCAAACAAAAACATTCAAATTTTCTTGTTTGTACCGTAGGGAAGCATAATTATATATTTTTTAAATAATATAAAAACTATATCAACTATTTCCTGGCAGTAGCGGATACAGAAGAAAAAACATGGGGGGAGGGGGGCGCTGGTAGACGATTGCTTAGTTATAGGCGTGTAAATAAAATACCTGCTAGAAATATTTTTATTGTATTTGAACACGACCACTGTTTCCATGTAATTGACGTTGTTAAACTAGTTTTATGTGTAAAACTTTTAATTGCAAGTGTCTTTACCTAATTACATAAAATACTACCACAGATAATATAATACTATACCTAGGCTAATAAAGTAGGTGTACCCATTTTTGTATTATTTCCGATTGAGATGGCCTGTACACACAAACAGCTGATGGTACTACTTATTATGTATGTGCCATGTGGTGTCATTGTTTGCGAGCGAGTGCGGCGAACAGAACGACATTGAGCATCGGTAAAGCGGCGCACGCGCAGACATCCGCGCCTGGAATGCTGATGCGAACTACCATTCGGCGACAACGCAGTATAAAGGCATTCTGTCGCATTAATGTATAAACAAGTAATGTCTTCTGAATACCCGCTGATCGTGAACAGAAACATAGGTACCTACATAAAAACATAAGTATAGATAAGGTTTATATTGTCAATTTTCATTATGTATTTACAAGTAATAAAATTGCTCATCTAAAAGTAGCTCTACACAACACACGCAGTCTGGTTTTAGTTTTTCAGGTTTTCGATGTGAATGCGAAATCGAATGAAATTACAAAAATCGATAAGTTTCGTAACACTTGTTCATTTCCCTAAGATATTTTTATGAAGCATGTGGTTGGATCTCACGAACATTAATAAAAGAACATCCCAAACACTTCAATACTTTTTTTATAAAATTTATATAGGTAGCTACTTTTAAACGTACTTAGGTACTTATTTTTTTAAATAAAAGCCATAATAATAAGGTTTGGGCAGATAGTAGAGCATACTTCTGTGTAATTACAGGTGAAACAAAATATAAAAAAATCATTCATTTAAATAGATAGGATGTTTAAGAGTAATGTGTACTTTAAATAGTTAATCCTTTTGACAATAAAATTATGTACATCATATGTACTTATCATATTTAATTATTATTTAGTCTAACAAATTTTTCGAGTGTGTTCCACATATTTAGCTGTTAGGTATATAAACAACCTGATATCGTGGTAGTAGCTGGAACACCGTTGGTATACGATAAACTGCCCAAACGTTTATTGCCGACTCATGTGGAGTGAATACCAAACATTTTTTTTCGACTTTTCCGATTTTCAATTTTCATCATAAAAATGCACTCCAATGAACTTTCAGATAGATTGGCCTTTCTGTGGGAAGGAAAATGAAGCCAATAACCAAGCTTCCACAGTTTCTGGTGAGCACGAGTACCTATTCTCTAAACTACCGGACGCAGCGGAATACGTCGGCGCCGAGCTCGAGCCGGTCGCCGGGTGCTGTGTCCTTTTTGCTTTGTTTACCCATCGAGATCAACCACTACAAGCGGCACAACCGGAGAGACCAGTCGGACCGGGCGGCGGCGCAGCGACCGCGCCGGGACGGGATCGTTGCATGCACTTTAACGATAGCACATAGCTATAAGCTACGAGAGAGATCAAACCGGTCTAGCTTTTATAAACCTTTATACTAGATTGGGTCGACGTCAAAAAAATAAGTATAGGTACAGTACTAAGCACGTATCTTGAATTTTTTTCGACGGAGTGGGGATAAGTTCGCGCATGTGCTCTTGTGAGCGACCAACAGCGCGCGCCCCTCTCCCGCCGCCCGCGCTCCTCACCGCTACGCATACCCAAAACACGCGTTTCGCGCAATCCCCACCCGATTTCAAGTTATATGCCTCGTACTGTACGTACTTTACTATGACGCCCAACCCATTTGATGCAACGGTAGCGAACTTAGTACCTAGGTACAACCGAGTTCATTAGTATATTGTATACACGTTTGGCAATAAATTAAATCAGCAACCTTATGTAGTAACATATAGATAATAGAAGTTACAAACATAATGAACTCGACTGTACTATCGATTGCACCAATGCTTAGTAAGTACCTATTCCGACGTTTGGCAGCGAGGTAGTTTCGACAATTAGTAGGTATGAACGTCTATACAAAAAAAATTTGGGAGTTACAAGGCGTGATAAAGTTTGGCCGCATGATGGAAACTGATCTGTAGGCTGTTCTTAACTAATATTGAGCTGGGCCAAACCATCCTTACATATGATTCCAAACGGCGGCGGGTTGAAGTAGCGTTCCACCCGGCTTCATTCTAAAAATTATAACTGGCCCTGTTTAGCTAATAGGTCAAGTGTGGTATCAATTTCGGATAAATCAATAACGTAGAATTCATTTCTAATATAAATAAATGCTATTGATTTAGTAGTTTCTTAAAAATTGCTCTATTACCAAAATATTCAACTACATATTTTTGCTTTTAGTCACCGTAAACATTAAACTGGTGCATTTATTTCCAAACAAAAAATACTTTATCAAAGCCTATTTAATGCAGATTTGAAATAATATAACTTTGAAGTACCTTAACAGACAATAAATAGCGGAAAAAAACATTTTATCGTCACGCGCCGAGAGCCAAGAGTTCACTTTCGAAATAAATTACCATCTTTGACTAGCTGTGTCTCTGCAGTCTATGGGCCTAGACTACTCGGGTTAGGCTCAAATTGTAGCAAATGTAGTTAGCTTTACAGAAGTATAGGACAAATTAACCTGAAGAGTTATGAATCTCCATATAAATTAATCATGGGTGTTAAAAGTCCTGATAAAATTTGGCCACATGATGAAAACAGTTCTGTAGAGTGTTCATAACTAGTATTGAGCAGGGCCAAACTATCCTTACAAAAGAATCCATATGGCGGCTACTTATGATTTTTTTTTTGTCTAAGAAATTATTATTTTTAAGATAACTCAAAAATAATAAGTGCTCTACAAAAACTTTATTAAGCAATTATGTTACAAATAATTTAATCTATAACTTTGCATCTTGTAAAATTTTTGATAAATCTAATAGTTCATGAGAAAAAGTTATTTTTTATATGGCGTTTCTTTTTGAAACGATCAAATTAGGTAAAAATAATGTAAGTTTACGAAACGTGAGACGCTTAGTGCGTAGTGAAACACAGGTTTGAACGTAAGTACTGTGTTTATTTAATTAAACAATACTACAGCCGAATAAAAGGTAAGTATGCTTATTTTTTACAAGAACACTTGCAGAGAGAAGTACAATTTAATGATTTTTTTTCGCAACTACATGCTTTCGAACACTTCTGCTTGCATCCACACTTAATCATTACTTGACATGCTGAAGCAACTGTAGGAATATTTATCCAAACTGGAAGAAGTCTGTCACCTTTTTTGACGCCGTTTCAAACATTAGAGCGCGTGACGTTTGGTTGTTACAACTTTCCCGTTCCAAACGTCAGAGCGTTGCAACCAAACAACCATCAAAATTGATGGTTGTAAAACGCTCTGACGTTTGTCTATAGAACAAATGTCAATGTCATTTGACATTACTTTCTATTTTGATGTTTTTGTGTCTAATTTTTAAATAAATCATGGTAGTTTCGCAAAAAAAACAGTTTTTATTTGATTTTGAATATTGGAAAGTTTAAATTATGCGTATTCCACATGGAAAATGAAGACTTTCTATTGACATTGACATTTGAAGTTCTTGGTCGTTCCTAACCTTAAAATGAGTTAAAAAACAACCAAACAACCGCACTCTAAGCCTCTGAACGCAACCCTGGCTTGGTAAATTGATAATAGATATTCAAAGTTATATGTATTCTGTAACTTTTTGGGGCGTGGCCACATCATCACCGCGCGCGCATCCTGCGTCAATGGTTGGACGCGTCTTGGCTACCATACCACTGCGCAGCCGCAAAATTAAAGTTAAAGTTTATCAAACTTTTATTAAAGACTTGAAGCAATTTTGCAATGCTGGTATCACCGTCGATGTATTTATTGCATTTTCAGAAGCAACTGTTGAAAACTTGGTGGCCAACAATGCTAAATGGCACAATAACTGCAGACGTGAGATTCATCTAGATAAACTTATACGTAAACAAAATTGTTTTACATTTATTTAAAAAAATTAGACATTACTGAACAGCTTAGAAAAAAAGCATTGCTCTTGAAGGCTGAAAACGTGCTGTTGCAATTGTCTTTGGGTGACATCGAAACCAACGAATTGAAGTATCACGCATACTGTTTTGTTAATTTTAATCGTCGTTCCCAACAATCACAAGAAGCATACGATGACCATGTCTCTAATGAGACAACTGAACAAAGTAAGTTACTGCAAGAAATTTTCAGTTTCGTGCTAGAAGAAATTTGTTCTGGAAAAAAGTACTTTCCCCTCAAGGTTCTTTATGAAGAAATGAGTTGTCGGGCTCAATTGAATAACACACAACCTATAAATCGAACTAGGCTGAAAATAGCTCTTCTACAACGTTTTTCTTTAATTTTGAAGGAGGAGATAGGTTTCCGTAATGAAGTCATTTTAGTGTGCTCTAAAGAAATGAAAGACATCATAGTGTCCACATCTGCTTCAGACGATTTTAGTACCCTTTTAAAAGCAGCTCTCATTTGCCGTCGTGAACTGTTAAAGCCGAGGTATAATTTTGAAAAGGACGGATTTCATTCCGACTGTCAAAAAAACTCTGTTTCTGCTCATCTTAAATATCTAATCGGTCTCATTATACACGGGCCATCTTATGAGGGTGACATGGAAAATGAGCAGAAAAATCTCTCAATATCCCAGCTCATCACATATAATACTGAGGTATTTATATCTCACGAACCTCCATTGCCTGTTTATCTTGGGCTTCTCATTTATTCAAAATTTCAAAGTTCGATTCTGATAAAATTCATCATCATCATCATATCAGCCGCACGACACCCACTGCTGGGTATAGGCCTCCCCCAAGGATTTCCACGACGATCGGTCCTGCGCTTCCCACATCCAGTGGCTTCCGGCAATCTTCACCAGATCGACGGTCCACCTTGTCGGGGGCCTACCCACGGAGCGTCATCCGGTGCGCGGTCGCCATTCCAGAACCTTTCCGCCCCAACGGCCATCGGTTCTTCTCGCTATGTGTCCAGCCCACTGCCACTTTAGCTGAGCAATCCTTCGAGCGATGTCGGTTACTTTAGTTCGCCTGCGGATCTCCTCATTTCTGATTCGATCACGCAGGGAAACGCCGAGCATGGCTCTCTCCATTGCACGCTGGGTGACCTTGAGCCTCCTTATGAGACCCATAGCTAGCGACCACGTTTCACTGCCGTAAGTCATCACTGGCAACACACACTGGTCATAGACTTTCGTCTTGAGACACTGAGGTAAATCGGACACGAAGATTTTTCGGAGCTTCCCGAATGCTGCCCATCCGAGTTGGATTCGACGAGAGATCTTCTCAAAGTTGGACTTACCTAACTGGACTGCCTGTCCTAGGTATACATAATGGTCAACAGCTTCAAGTGTAGTGTTCCCAACATGAACTGGAGCGGGCACAACATGGGCATTTGACATGATTTTCGTCTTATCCATGTTCATTTTAAGACCCACTCTTTGGGAAGCACTACGGAGATCTTCGAGCATTGTGTTCAGGTCCTCCAAGGTCTCAGCCATAAGAACTATATCATCGGCAAAACGAAGGTGTGTTAGGTATTGGCCATTAATGTTGATGCCGAGTCCTTTCCAGTCTAAGAGTTTAAAGATATCCTCCAACGCAGCTGTGAACAGTTTCGGAGAAATAACATCTCCCTGTCTCACACCTCGCTGCAGTTGGATAGGATTTGTTCTCTGGTTCTGTACTCGGACCGACATGGTGGCATTTTTGTATAAATACCTCAACACCTCGATATACCTGTAGTCCACTTGGCACCTTTGGAGAGACTGCAGCACCGCCCAGGTTTCAATCGAATCAAAGGCTTTCTCATAATCCACAAACGCCAAGCAAAGTGGCAGATTATACTCCTCGGTCTTCTGTATGACCTGCCGCAGCGTATGGATGTGGTCTATGGTGCTAAAGCCTTTTCGGAACCCGGCTTGTTCGGGAGGTTGAAAGTCGTCAAACTTGCGAGCGAGACGGTTCGTAAGGACTCTCGAAAACAGCTTATAGACATGACTCAGAAGCGAGATGGGTCTATAGTTCTTTAAGAGGGACTTGTCACCCTTTTTAAAGAACAAAATCACCTCACTTATGTTCCATGTCTTCGGCGTTCTGCCCTCGACGATGACGGAATTGAAAAGCTTCTGGAGGACTTTAAGTATCGGCTTACCGCCCGCTCTCAGAAGTTCTGAAGTGATTCCGTCGTCGCCCGCCGCCTTGTTGTTTTTCAGCTGTTTGAGAGCCATACTAATCTCGTACATGCTGACGTCCGGGATATCTTGGGTATAGTGTCGGGTAAGCTTGGCTCTGGGGTCTTTAGCCTTGCTTTCAACGGGTGTCTGCGTGGAATATAACTGCCCATAGAAACTCTCGATCTCCCTAAGGATTTCAGGCTTCGCTGAGATGATGCGTCCGTCGTCAGTTTTCAGCTTCGTCATCTGGCTTTGCCCAATAGACAGATCTCTCGCGAACACTTTGGAGCCTTTGTTCCGCTTGATGGCCTCTTTAATACGATTCGTATTAAATTGGCGAAGGTCGCTCGTCAAAGACTTAGATATCTGTCTATTAAGCTGCCGATAACGATTAGCATCTACTGAACTCTGGAGCCTCATTTCACATCTCTGATCCATGAGTAGGAGTGTGTGGTCGGAGAGTTTCTTTAGCTTGGGACGGCGGGTCTTGAAGAACTTGGACCCTACCGTACGGACAGTATCCACCACCATATTGTTTAGATCGTCCACATCTATGCTGTTCTCAAGGGCTTCGAATCGGTTTTGGAGTTCGAGTTGAAATCTCTCGGGGTTTTGAATATGGGCCAACAATGGTCGGAGTGTTGATTTTATCAGTCGAGATCTTTCCAGCTTTATGTTGATATTCAATGTGCCACGTACCAATCGGTGATCGCTCCCCGTCTTAACGGCGTTGATCACAGTGACATCATTGAATATTTGCTTTTTCGTCGACATGATAAAATCAATCTCATTTCTGACTGTACCGTCCGGACTGACCCAAGTCCACTTCCGGCTTTCCGGCTTTCTGAATAATATTACCAAGCCAGTATCTGGGCTTGCGCGCATATGGCTGAAATAAAACATCGAGATCCATGCCAGTATCGGTGGAAGAAAGAAGGTGACACACTTCTTCCAGTTTGGATAAATATTCCTACAGTTGCTTCAGCATGTCAAGTAATGATAAAGTGTGGATGCAAGCAGAAGTGTTCGAAAGCATGTAGTTGCGTAAAAAAATCATTAAATTGTACTTCTCTCTGCAAGTGTTTTTGTAAAAAATAAGTATACTTACCTATTATTCGGCTGTAGTATCGTTTAATTAAATAAACACAGTACTTACGTTCAAACCTGTGTTTCACTACGCACTAAGCGTCTCACGTTTCGTAAACTTACATTATTTTTACCTAATTTGATCGTTTCAAAAAGAAACGCCATATAAAAAATAACTTTTTCTCATGAACTATTAGATTTATCAAAAATTTTACAAGATGCAAAGTTATAGATTAAATTATTTGTAACATAATTGCTTAATAAAGTTTTTGTAGAGCACTTATTATTTTTGAGTTATCTTAAAAATAATAATTTCTTAGACAAAAAAAAATCATAAGTAGCCGCCATATGGATTCTTTTGTAAGGATAGTTTGGCCCTGCTCAATACTAGTTATGAACACTCTACCTACAGAACTGTTTTCATCATATGGCCAAATTTTTTCAGGACTTTTAACACCCATGATTAATTTATATGGAGATTCATAACTCTTCAGGTTAATTTGTCCTACACTTCTGTAAAGCTAACTACATTTGCTACAATTTGAGCCTAACCCGAGTAGTCTAGGACCATAGACTGCAGAGACATAGCTAGTCAAAGATGGTAATTTATTTCGAAAGTGAACTCTTGGCTCTCGGCGCGCGACGATAAAATGTTTTTTTCCGCTATTTATTGTTTGTTAAGGTACTTCAAAGTTATATTATTTCAAATCTGCATTAAATAGGCTTTGATAAAGTATTTTTTGTTTGGAAATAAATGCACCAGTTTAATGTTTACGGTGACTAAAAGCAAAAATATGTAGTTGAATATTTTGGTAATAGAGCAATTTTTAAGAAACTGCTAAATCAATAGCATTTATTTATGCTAGAAATGAATTCTACGTTATTGATTTATCCGAAATTGATACCACACTTGACCTATTAGCTAAACAAGGACAGTTATAATTTTTTGAATGAAGCGGGGCGGAACACTACTTCAACCCGCCGCCGTTTGGAATCATATGTAAGGATAGTTTGGCCCAGCTCAATATTAGTTAAGAACAGCCTACAGATCAGTTTCCATCATGCGGCCAAACTTTATCACGCCTTGTAACTCCCAAATTTTTTTTGTATAGACGTTCATACCTACTAAATGCGATAATCGGAAAGTTACATTGTATTCAGTACATGATGACGAGATTGTCATTAGTTAAGAGAAATCAGAATAGATGGAACTGATGTTGATCGACGACAAATTAGGCATCAATTGAACCTATAAAAAGGTTAGGTTCCGTCTCGCATTCATTTGTGGTCAGCTCGGAGGAAAAAAGCTGGAATTGCAAAAGGCCTATTGTGCGCGGCTCGCAGCTGGCCTCGGGGCCAAGGCCGCGCCCGCGCCCGCTCTCTGTAGCCATTTCTTGTTTTATTTTGTCAAACTTAACCTTGTTGCATCAAATATACCAATTATTTTTACATTACAACAGACTTATTTAAGAAACATAAAAACTAACAACGACGATGTCCACACCTTCTGAAACTTTTCCGGGCAATGATCTTCAGTATAAGTACACTTCCGTAATATCAGGTGTCAGAAGACACGCGATTGTGGTCGTGGTAGAGCAGGGTCGAAGTTGGGGTCGTGGTCAAAAGCAATGGTGATCGTTTAGGTGGATGGAACGAATGCGAAATCATTTGTGTCTGTCTTTTTCTTTACGTGTAAAGAGTATGGAAAATAATCTCACTTTTGCACTTTTTCGATGTTTTTTGTTGTTTTTTCTTCATAATCTTAAGCACAATTATCTTTCTTGAAAAAAAGTTATTGGAGCAACTGAATAGTACCTACGTTAAAGGGTATTTTGATGTTGAATTCAATACGTTTCCGCTATTATTTACGCCAAAAATATGACCCGCGACAAGCGCTTTTGAAGATATTCTGATTTTTTTACAATTATCGGTGAGGTTTATACGCAATTTAATACTTGTAGCTACTAGATAATCTCTTTAGGATGACGTAGGTTTTTTTTGTAGCTACACCTTTACGTTTTCTATATAAATAGATAGATAGATAGATGAACACTTTATTGCACACATACATTATAAAAGAACAATTTACAAACTAAAACTTAAATCTATGGTGGGCAAAGGCGGCCTTATCGCTGGAAGCGATTTCTTCCAGGCAACCTTTGATTTAGGATAGGTAGCTGAGAAGAGATTTGAAGGGCAGTGCTACATATAAAAAATGAAAATGCGATACCTAAATAATCTATGGTTAAAATATATGGTTTTCTATATAAATATATGGCCTGCGCAAACCATGTTTTCCTATTATGGCCCCTTAAGGCGATTCCTTGATCGAAAGTGGCGCCCTTACACATTTTTATTTAATAATCTGTCGCGTTACAAGGAAAGAAGATAAAGAAAAGCCTAAGATGCAGGAGGAGCCTATCTAGTAGGGAGGGAAACAACAGAGGTATAGGTTAACAAAAATAGAATATTTATTTACGATTCCTAAACAGAGGTAGCTAACTTCCGCTCACGTAAATAACCTAAAGTAGTTTAAATTTAATTTACCTAATTTTCTCACGGTCTGTTTATTTATTTTGTTTTAACCCACGAGAAAACTTGACACCTTATCTGTGGATAAAGAAATAAGCGATATAATTTTATTAGTACCTAAATAGAAAATACTTTATTACAAAACATTTTCTTAACAGGGCACATCGGCATAAGTGACGCAATTGGGAATCAACTGAATCCAGTTCTGACCTAAATAAAGCGTGAGCAGGTAGAGCGTGACCTTGGCTCCGTAGCGCGGTCCCTGATGACGTCATCGCTCCAGGGGAATCACGTCACCACCGCGATTGACGGCTTTATGGCCAGGGGGGTGGACCCCTGGCAACAGGGTACTACCACAAATCGGCATATCGCTACCCTGACCTTTTGGACTGAAATTGGAGCAATAGGTAAAGTAGGACCTACGCAATTCGCTTGACCCATTTATTTTAATAAATGTCTCCACAAAATAATAGACAATAAAGTTGGTTGACTGACTCGGTGGATCAAAACTTTTCTTACTGGAATCTAAGAGGAATCGAAAAATTCCTTTTTTGAGTCTAGCAAAGCTATTTGGTACGGATTCAAATTTGTTGTCCGTTCGTTGGTGGAAGTGATAGTGAATTTTCATTGATATCTGTTTCCTAATAGTTGACTTGGAGAGAATGCTTTTAGCATGAAGTCCGCCTTTTGTAACATGTTGAATAAATTTACAATAAAGATTGTTAAAATAAAATAAAATAAATTGTGTAGCTAGTTAATTCATTATGAAATCACGTATATAAAAATTTGGTGGCGATAAATTATCATACTTATAGGCATTGAATTATTATATTACTAGATACTTAATTGAGTTATTGTCGTATACCTAGTAGCGATCAAAGAGAATGTAAAATAAAACCGGTCAAGAGCGAGTCGGACTCGCGCACCGAGGGTTCCGTACCATCATAATTGCACCATTAAACCACACTGCAGAGTAGAATAATAAAATTAGTATTGCCGTTTTAGGTCAGCGCCATCTCTTGACCGATAGTGGAACTAATGTTAACTTTTTTAGAAATTTGATGATTTCTAAATAAGTGTGCTATATTGAGACATCGTTTTATTTTTCCTGTAATCTTTATATAAAGTGCTATCACATAGAATTATTTCAGATTTTTGTCCTTGCAAACTTCGGAGATAAAGGGGGGAACGGTATTTTTTTTTACATTTTTCATCATAAGTCGAAAACTATAAGGCCTAAAAAAAAGGAAAATATATTGAAAACGTGCAAACGGCGCTCTTTCATATGTTACCCCACATGCCCTAGTAGCCCCACTTCAAATTTTTAAGACCCCTTTTCAGTCCCTGTTGTAAAAAAGATATTTATTTTTTATTTATTTCTTATTTGCACAATAGTTCGGCAAATATCATCTCAAACTATTCTAAATTTCAAGTTGATACCATTAGTAGTTCTCGAGATATCCAGCTGTGACAGACAGACTGAGTCACACCATAAGGGTTCCTTTTATACCATTTTGGTACGGAACCCTTAAAACGTAGCGACTAGCCGCCCCTTGTGGCGTCACAAGGAGTTTATCTTCCCCCGCACATGACATCATACGGTGACACGATAATGACATCACCGTAAAATAAACATTTGACTGCTTTTTACGTCATGGTCAAGCAAGACGCCGCGTCGTCTCACTAAATGTGCTGTGCTCGACTATAAAAACTTAAAAGGCGAAAACAAAGTAGGTACCTACCTACCACTAGAATATTAGAGAGGAAGGTAAAGTTCTTTGCAATATTTATTTATTTTTATGGTAAACTCGTACCTATGTCACAGAATAACGAATAGTACAAGTACAAAAGCAGCACTCCGCATAGTAATTTAAATAAATAGCGACTTTTGCTCCCACACAATAAAGTGCAATTCAGGTCGCGCAGCGTTAATGGCCTACAGTTATATTCACCTAGTAGTTACCTCTCTTTCTATCGCGTGCTCTTACCTTTTCTGATGACGCAACGTTAGGGTTATCTTCTTTTAAATGAACTGCGTAGCATATATCATAATGTGAAAAACGACAATTTGTTCATTGATTTTTTTGATTTTGACATCCGTATATGGCACAGTAATGTCGATTCGACATTGTTACTATTATAAAGAGACAATACCTACGCAGGCATAAGATGCCGCGCGACTACGCAGGCCGGCGTGTGGCGGCCCTCTGCTCACTTGTTCGTTCGAACGAACGGCTAGCGGTAGGTGCTTATCGCGCGGCCTGCCTATGTTTGTTGATTAACTTATTTAGTTTCGTTTTCGTAGTTAAAGATGACATGTTACATCTGTATTACCTTTTCCATTATTTGACAAAATTACGTGCATTTGACATCTAAATGTCTCAGGTCAAGAGGACCAAAAGAAAAGATGTTCGAAATCCGAAATGTCTGAAAAGTCCGCTTTAGTAAGTACTTTGACTAGACCTGCACGAACACGAACTTGAGACTACGTGGAAATAACTAACTCAACCACCGTGGTTGGTCTTTTAACATTTGAATGCAATTAAACAAATTGGTACGTACCTACATACCTACAAACTTGCAGCTACGAACTATAATTATATAAAATGCAATTAAGTACACTGTTTGTATATTGAGGAAATGAAACAACAACGATACAATCTTTAAAAATACAAATTGCAGTAATTTTGTTTGCAGGAAATAACAATTGTTCAGAAATAAGAATGGTTAAAGTAATTTTAAGTAGATCAATGTAAATTAATGAACAATGGACTGTAATTTTACGGGTCACCTCCTCGGTCCAACGGCGACCCATCCGTTTGGCAACCATGCCTCTCGCGGATGTGCCTCTGATCGACATTGGCAATCATCAAAATTACTTAATTTCAAGGGCAAGCGGAATTAAGTCAATTGCGGCGGTACCTAATTGTATTATAATTGTATCAGCAGTAGCAGTTTCAATTTGGTAAATGTTGTTATTATGGTAAACTCATTTATGTTAATATTAATGGCTAATTAAAAAAACCCAATTTTTGCAACAAAAATATTGATTAAAAAAAAGTGGATAAGTAAGTACCTTATCACAAAAAAAGGATTTGACCATAATTTTTAAACAGTCAAATACCAAATCAGCAATAACTAGCTCGCCTAAAAAAGCTTATTTTAGTATACTTCATAGATTTGACCATAATTTTTAAACAGTTAAATACCAAATCAGCAATAACTAGCTCGCCTAAAAAAGCTTATGGTAGTATACTTCATAGATTTGACCATAATTTTTAAACAGTCAAATACCAAATCAGCAATAACTAGCTCGCCTAAAAAAAATTATGGTAGTATACTTCATAGATTGTGTGATCAACTTCTGCCCCCCTACTCAAATGGCCACTTTTCTATTCGTTCGCTAACTTAAAGCGTAAAAATAAGTAATTAAACGATAAAGTCACACATCTCAAGTTTATGGAAATCACAGACATTGTTGTATTGTATGGAATTGACAAGCCTATTTTTAATCTTTAAGTTAGCGAACGAATAGAAAAGTGGCCATTTGAGTAGCCACCCTGGTTTTTATAGTATAAAATAAAATATTCGATAAATAAATACAGGTGATATGAGTCACGGTCACGGTATTCAGTCCATATGTGACTGAACAACTTTGTTTCTTTTCTGACAAAGTTGTTCGGTTACATAATAATATAGGTAGGTATGTATACACTATGGTTACATGGACTGAACTCATCCGAAAGTTAGTCGAAAACGTTACATTTCTACACCGAGCTCCACGTGAATGCGATTGACAAAAGTTAACTGTGGACCTTGGTTTATTATTGCTTGTTTGAAGCAATTCTCATCAATCATGCGTAGTAAAAAATAAATAAAAAAAATAATTAAAACCCGCCTGCATAAAAAGACAAGTCAACTGAAAAAATGGAAACAAGATTAAATATTAAAGGCAATATTATACCATGCAGTCGGAGGCATGCATAAAGAAAGTGACATTATAAATGATTTGTATTATATGCCTCCGACTCACTGACATGAAAAATTTTCTTTTTATTCTCCGACTGCATATTATAATGTTGCCGTTAATATTTAATCTTGTTTCCATCTTTTCAGTTGACTTGTCTTTTTATGCAGGCGGGTTTTTTTTTATTTTTTTTTTTATTTCTTAGGTTATTGTTTATTACGGTCATGATATACCTTTTTGAAATCCTTATAATAAGCCCTTTAATTTGACTCCCATATTGCAGTATTCTAAAAAAAAATTTGTTTTCCACTTCGTATAATAGCACCGTACAGCCACCATGTTGGTTTTTTTATTACGCCACCTTCTTAAGAACACTTGGGCTGATGAGACAAATCTGTTAATCATGGAAATCCGTTCAGCCGTTTGAAAGATATGAGGTAATAAAGAATATTACATACAAACAAACAAACATACATACAAGATACGCGCGAAAAACATAACCCTCTTGCAGTCGGATAAAAAAAGGGTCGCCAATTTATTAGATCAATAGTTATTCTGCTATATACTTATTATAAAACTAGGTGTTATAATCTATTCTGTGGTGATGGTAAAGAACGAATAACTAAGTTAGTAGCCTATATTTAACAAAAGAAATTAAAAAAGTTAAAAACAAACTAAAACTACTAATTTAGTTAACTATGTACTTGAAGGTACCTAGGTACTGCGTGTGCATTGCATTTCCGATGCGTGTGCTACGCTTCTCCAAGGTTGCCACAAAAGTAATGTTATTTTTGGTAGGTAGGTATTATAGGAGTAAGAGCGTAGAATAGAATTTACTCTTATTATTGTACACTCAACCTCAAATTAAACTAAATTTCCATTTTGACCTCCTAAACATTATTGATCTCTTGAAATATCCAGGATAAATCTTAATAACCGTTGATAATACAATTCCCCAGGATTGCGCTATCGCAATCACAACGCTACTATTAGCGTTGTGATTGCGATAACGCAATCCTATGATTAAGATTAAATTTTATTTATTTCGTTTTCGGCAAATAATATTAAAATATTAAATACTTAAGGACTTAATTGAGAATCGTGGATTGAGTGGCAGCCCTAGCGCAGGTTGACCGTGACCGCACGGAGAAAGTGTGGGCGGAGCGTGGTGACGTCACCACCGGTGGCTGCACAACATTGCGCCCGCGCAACCAAGCTGATGCAGCTCTATTATCTATCTCTACATAAGTACAGTACGTACCACTTAGTTCTCAACTTCTCATAGTTGTGTAGTGTTACCTGTGTTACGAGGTGTAAAGATTTTCTCATGTATGAAGCTTAGAGTACTCTTGAATCCTTGAATGTATGACCTTATGTTAAAGAAAGAATTTAAGGATGCCTTAAAATTCCATCGTTTTGCTTAGAAGATTTAAATCATCGCATTATTATTTCGATGCAAAAAATATAATTATGGGTTGACTAAATCACTCACTCATGCTTCACTTTTAAGTCGGTTATTCCCTAAGAATTCCATTCTCGAGGATCCTGTCCCGGAGGATCCCGAATTAAGCTAAACATAGTATTGTTAAGTTCATAAAGATAAAAACAAATCGGGATCCTTCTGGACAGGATCCTCAGGGAATGGGATCTTTAGGGAAAAGGGCAATGAAAATGTATTTATACCAATACCATATAGAACTATGCCACATTCAATCTGCCATCGAGGTATTTTACCCATATAGATAGAAGTAATTAAATATGTAATGTGACATACGTAAGTATAGTTCCATGGTTTCATTTCATTGCTTACACTGTATTACATACAAGTATAATTTAATTGGATTATTAGTGAAAAGGCAAAGTCTTTAGTAATTTACTTTAATTTACATAACTTTCTGAGGGTTAGTTAGTAGAGAATTGCCTTTTTACTCCAAAGTATTGAAATTTTCATTGACCAAGGTAGATTAAAAATACCTATACTTTTATTCGTAGGTACCTATGGTATAGGTAGGTATATATAATGATGCATCTAAACTGAGTATTATTTATAAATATTTAATAATTATAAATTATTTAATAGCATAATAATGATCATAATAATTGCCATTTATTTACCTACTCATTTCCTTTCAATAATTTTCTGTTCCAATTTGAGTTAAATAATGACGCATTTACTTATTTATAGAAGTGTGTGTGTGTTCAAAGGAAACATATTGTTTGTTGGTATACTACCTACTCGTAGTTTATTTTATTTAATTAGAATTTTATTTATTAGAATAGTTTATGGTACTTACTTAAGTAGGTATCAAAAATATTGTGGAAATCAAATTATTTTAATTCATCAATGGCCGCGCGGCCGCAATGCGGCCGGCAACAATAAAAAATCTATTGTGTCTCATTTTCCGGGCGTTGAAGTCCTTGGTGGAAATCCTTTTTAACCGACTTCATAAAAGGAGGAGGTTCTATGTTCGTCTGTATATTCGTTTTTTTTTTGTATGTCCACCGATTACTCGAAAACGGCTGGACCGATTGAAATGAATTAAACGTTACTTCATCAGGATTGTTCCCAAGTTGGTCCCATTTTTCGAAAATTTTAAATCGGTTCAGTAGTTTTCGAGTAATCCTGAAAATACTGTAATTCTTTTGGTAAATATTGCTCGACTTTTTACGGATCTACAGACATACCTAACTTCTTTGTTTACGAACAGATTTAGATGATTATTGTTTCGTTGAAAAGAAAATACCTTGAGGGTGGTCTCATGTTAATTTCATTAGCATTAGACCTTGGACTTCGAAGATACACATGAGAACTCTTAAAAATCAAATAGGATTTAAGGTAAATGTCCCATACTTCGGCATGTTAAGGCTCTTACGAATTTGAGATTTTTTATAAATTTAACTAAACATGATATCAGTTTAATATCTTTTGTGTGATGAATATTGGTATTTTGACAGTAATTCAATGCATAAATTATGTAGTTTTAGCTTGAATTTATTTTTATATTAATTTATTTGTAGATCTCTTGTTTGAACCCTGTTTCGTGATAAAAATTTAGCTCTGCTTCTAAATTCGTGAGCTCATGTCCCCTGTTTCAGGATAAAGATTTTTACATTGAATTATGATAATTTATGAATAAAAAACATAAATATTTTAAGGGTTTCATAATTAGGAACAATTTGAACATATATTTAAAATAAAAAAGATGTGAGAGCAATAAATAAAGCTTTTATTACTTACAAAAAATATATAAACAAAATTCAATAAGTATCTCTTTTGTTTGAAATTCTGGTTTTTAAAGAATAAAATTAATATTATAATATAAGTTTCCGAAAATAAATAAAATCGATTTAATAACAACCAAAGTTATGCTGGTAGTACCTACTCAGGCGAATTTGACTTAAAATTGTAAATTAAGGTCACCTTCAAACTCGAATTTATAAGAGTTCTAGTGAACAAAACATATACCGAATTTAGCTCCTAAGAAACTTAATTAAATATATTATTTGTTTTTTAATTTACATTTAAATTATCATAATTATTATATAAATAAATATCCTGTCCTTCGTCCTGCCTGTCATGACATACGGAGCCGAAACGTGGACACTCACTGTAGGGCTGGTCCACAAATTTAAAGTCGCGCAGCGAGCTATGGAAAGGGCTATGCTCGGAGTTTCTCTGAGAGATCCGGTCCGGAACGAGGTGATCCGACGGAACAGAACTAAAGTCGTCGACATAGCCCACCGGATTAGCAAGCTGAAGTGGCAGTGGGCCGATCATATTAGCCGTAGAACCGATGGCCGCTGGGGCAGACGAGTTCTTGAGTGGGGACCGCGTATGGACAAACGTAGTGTGGGACGCCCCCAGACAAGGTGGAGCGACGATCTTCGCAAGGTGGCTGGCATAAACTGGATGAGTATAGCCGCGGATCGTGCTTAGTGGCGTTCACTCGGAGAGGCCTATGTTCAGCAGTGGACGATAATAGGCTGATGATGATATAAATAAATAAGCAAGGAAAAATTTAGCTATAATATCTTTGATTCGGTGGTAACACGAACTAGGGGACACACGAAAAATAACATGACCGCTATTTCGTGAGTTGATTTATTGTAATTTTAAAGGAATTACAATAAATCAACTCTAATATTTTTTCTAAGTCAAATCAATTGTTAAGGAACGCTAGAAAGCACTATTAAAAGTTTTGTTCAAATAAACATAAATTTGCCTTTCTATGGGCTTAAAAAGTACGAGCGCTAACCTTACGGTAATGACAAGGAATACACGCCGCACAACTGTCCGTGGCCGACGCAGAGTTTCAAAACGTTACATTGCTCTTAGTTTAGTCGCCAAAATGATAGTATTTGATTTTTTCGATGGTTTTAATGATAGAGATTTTTTACTGATGTATAATATAAATAAATTATATTTAAATTCCTTATTTTTCGCGCCAGAATCAAAATTCACGAAATAATGTACTATCACGAAGTAATGGCCCTTTACCTTACCAGTAGTGTAAATCCAAATTTGCAACCCTGAAAGACCTGTGCTAACTTCGTAGTGCTCGAAAAACCTCGACTTTTTTCAGTTTTTGGCTTACAACTTCTAAAAAATGAATTCTACGGCAAAGTCGTCTATGACACTTTTAAAGAAGATAAAATTACTAACAATTTGAGTGCAATTTCAGCTCTGAGTGTCATATATATCTCGAGATACACACTTCAAAAACGGTCCATTTTTGACAAAAAGTTATAAATTTGTAGCAAAGCTAGTCTTTCGAACTAAACACCGTCTAAAATATTCATTCTATGAGAAAAAGCATAAGAAATAAAGATGCAGAGCAGCTATTTAGCTTCAATATAAGATTAAATAAAAAAAACTCTTTAGAACCAATAATAATTCTCTTGTTATCAGATAAAAAAATAGGAAATCGGATTTTCAAATTAAGCCTGAAAAATTAAGCCTGACGGACTCTTTTAAAGAATAAGAATTATGTCAATCAGCGGAAAACTATTTATCATGCAAAATGAAATTAAATACAATTAATGTTAGGTAAAACAAAGTTCTCTGCGGCGTCTGTCTGTTTGTTCGCGATAAACTCAAAAACTACTGACTCTCAAAACTAGAATTAAAGAACTCAAAAATAGATAGTGTGATTTATGAGAAAGGTTTGGATATATAATTTGTTAAGGTTTATGTAAATTAGATGAAATATAACATGATCCGAGCGATAAACCTCCTATAATAAACAGTTTTTAGGCGCAAATGGAGGTGCCGACAGAAGGTATTTGTTTTCTTTTAGGGGTGATGAAAGGTTGCAATTGATAAAATAAAGGAAAAATCAAAGCGAAGCCTGAGTAGATTGCCAATTTCTTAATAATAAATTCACAATAGCGAAACGATGGAGGAACCTCGAAATTTTCAGACTTTTTTCAGATTTTGACTTACAATTTCTAAAAAGTGCATTCTACGGCAAAGTTATCGAAAACACTCTTAAAGAAGATAAAATTAACAATAATTTGAGTGTAACTTAAGCTCTGTATGTACTATATATATCTTAAAATACAACACCTCAAATTGGGTATTTTTTTCAAAAAAGTTTGATATTTAAAGTAAGCTAGTTTTTTGAACGAAATACTGTCTAAAGTATCTACTCATTATACGAGAAAAGACATGAGAAATAAAATTGTAGAATATTTATTTAACTTTAATTTAAAACTAAGATAAACCCTTTAGTACTAATAATAGTTCTCTTGTTATCAGGTAAAAAAAAGATATGATCGGAAATTTCAAAAAAAGAAGCCTGATGCATTGTAGGACTCTTTTAAATGGTAAGAAAGACATTCAATCAACGTAAAATTGTTTATCCTGTAAAATGAAATCGAACACAATTAACATTATTAGTGGCGAAGTGATGGAGAGACCTCAGCTTACATCTGCGACAGAAACACGCAACACGTCAATTACCTACTATTTATTAATCAATTACAACAAAAATCAAATCAAATCAAATCAAATATGTTTATTGTGAAACACAGGTAAATAAGGTTATAATAAAAAAAAAAAAATGTTCAGCTGGTTTCCGCCGTTATGGCATACAATTAAATACAATGTCAATATTTTAAATAGTCAAAGAAAACAGATTTCAATTCATATCATATAGCTATTTTCACATTACACAATCATTTCAACAAAATTTATTATTATTAATTAAATTGGACATAATTTACAACATAAATAGCTTAAGGATAAATATAAAAAAAATTATATAGTACGGTCAGTTAAAAAATCATTAAGCGTGTAGTAACATTTGTCGATAAGAAATGTTTTCAGTTTATGCTTAAATGCAATTGTATCAACATCACCATTACGTATTTATACCGGGATTTTGTTATATATACGCGATGCATTACAGAACACGCTATCTCTCAGAGCGAATTCCATTTATTTATTTTTATTTATTTTATTAAGAAATTACAAAGGTCTTAAAATAAAGATATAAGTTAACAATGTGACAAAAACCAGTATTGGTTTGTCCGCACACTGACACTCGCCTCTTTACGCTCACATAGGTATCTTAATAGGTATACATTTTATAAGAAAGAAAAAAAAAATAATGTAGTCAAGCAATGTAAACAAGTATTACAATTACCCACAAAATTGTGCTCCTACTGCAGGCACAGCGCTGTGGAGCCACACGCGTAGTATTTAAGGTCACACGGGGTGATTGTGTTAATTTTTTTTATAACTGTAATTTTATAACTTTTTTATTAACTATTGTAAAATATGGGTATTATTTGTTTATAATTATATTTAAAGATATTATATTGAAGGGTTATTTAAAGATAAAAAATATTCTTTTAATTTGTTTTTAATATTTGATTCAGTGATTTGTTTTTTTAATGTTGACGGAAGGTCATTAATTAGTTTAGGTATTTGGTACTGTAATAGTTGTTTGCCGTAAAGATTGTTATAACAAGGTACTTTCAGTTTAACATTAGACGCACTACGAGTTTACTATCAATGTTAAACCTAGAAATTTTGTCGTTTTTGTGTCACTTATTCTTTTGTCTGAGTAGGTTATATTTAACTGTGTCTCATTCGCACTGTTGACATTACGTTGTTTAAAAACCATTATTTTAGTTTTATCTAAGTTGGCTTTGAGATTATTAGACCCAAGCCACTTCATGATAGTCCCTAAAGTAACATTAATATTTTCTTCTAATGTATGCATTGTATTGCCACTAAACAAAACCGTGCTATCGTCTGCAAAAAGTGTAACATGATTGTTAGTAATTGCTGGTAAATCACTAATATAAACTAAGAAAAGTAGAGGTCCCAATATGCTACCTTGAGGAACTCCAAACTTTACTAATCTCGCTTTGGAATGATAAGCGACTTCAGTTTTCGTCGTCTTGTCGATTTTCTCTATAACAGTCATTTGTAACCTATTTGTTAAATATGATTTGATCAAATTATTTACATTACCTCTAATTCCATAGTTGTGTAATTTTTGTAAAAGAATATTAAAGTCTACATAATCGAACGCCTTTGTCATATCCATATAGAGCGCAACGGTTGGAATTCTTTTATCAACATTTTTTGTCACTTTTAGCAGAAAGTTATAAACTGCCATGTTAATGGACTTATTCTTCCTAAACCCATATTGCTCTGGTACAAAGATTTTATTACTTTCAAGAAAAGAGTAGATATATTTATAAAAAATCTTTTCGAATATTTTGGATAGAACTGAGAGTAATGCCACTGGCCTGTAAGAATTCAAGTTAGAGTGATCACCTTTTTTAAATAAAGGTTTAATTAAAGATCGTTTTAGTTTTTCTGGGAAGATACCTCCCACAATACACAAATTGACTATATGGCTAAGTACTGGCGCAATTATATCTGCAACATCTTTTATGACTGACGTTACAAATCCATCAAATCCTGAACTATTAGTGTTCTTCAAAGATTGAATTACTTTAATTATGTCAAAAGCTGTCGTAGGACCTATGAAAACTGAATTCGAAATATCAACTGTAGTTTTAATTTTGGCATCCTTAGAAATTGTTCTTTTGACTTCATCAATAAAATGATCGTTGAATGTATTGGCAATCTGCTTCGGGTCCGTAATTGTTACATCTTCAACTATAATTTTCTTAATACTATCCCTTGGAAAATTTGTTTGAGACTTATTTATGATTTCCCATGTGGCTTTACACTTGTTAGATGAGTTTTTTATATAATAGTCATTACGTGCCTTTTGTGTTAACTTTAAAATAGATTTATAACGTTTCGCGTACATTTTATAATCAGTTTTTGTTTTTAAGTTGCGGTTTTTTCTATATGCCCACAACAGATTTCGTTTACGCTTACTACATACTCTAATTCCCCGAGATATCCATTTAGGCTTAACAGTAGCTTTGCATTTTATACGTTTAACAGGAAAACATAGGTCATAAAAACATTTAAATATTTCTTCAAATTTGTTGTACGAGCCATTTGGATCATTTAAATTAAATACTTCGTCAAAACTTATTTTACTTAAACTATCAATAAATTTATTTCTATTTTCTAATAAATAATCACGCCTCATAATGTACCAATACTTAAGTAAGCTAGTCCTTTTAACAGGAAATCGAGCCAACTGAGCAGAATGATCAGACAATCCCAACTCTATTACTTCCCCTAAACATCCTCTAAAATTATGCGCGATATTATCGAGACAAGTTTTACTAGCCAATCTGGTCGGTTCCTTAAATTTTAATTTAAGATTATAGCAATTTAGAACATTAATAAGTTCCTTCGTGTGTTTAGATGATTCCAGAACATCTATATTAAGATCACCACAAAGGATAATTTTCCTTGACGTTGAACTTAGTTTAAATAGCACAGTATGAAGTTTATTAAAGAAAATATCAAAGCTTTGAGTATCATATTTTGGTGGCCTGTAAATGCAAAGTATATATAAATCATGTTGTGGAATTTCTGTCGCACATATTTCTATAATATTAGGAATTGAAAGATCATTGATATGGTTCATGCTATTAAAATTAAATTTATGTCCAATTAATATACAGGAGCCGCCGTGTCTACTGCTCCTGCAATAGCAGGACGCCAACCTGAAGTTAGGTATAGACAAATTTGATGTATCATTATCAATCATATTGTGCTCTTTGTAATTCATTAAGTAATGATCTAATTATAATTTTATTTATTTGTTAATCTTTGTTAAAGTCTGGAAACGATATACATATTTGTAAATATCGTTCCATTTGATAAAGCTGGTAAGTTTTTTGCGCCCGTTTTTCTTGTCAGCTAAAAGACGTCATAATGGGTGGTAGGGCAAAAAAATTATTTGACGATTTAAAAACGCTCATTATGTGAGCTTATTTGAATAAAGATTTTTTTCATTCATTCATTCATTCTGTAATACATAAAACGTCAATTGGTTTACTTTTAATTTCCAGTTCATCTAAGCAAACTGTTAACATATCCGATTTGTTAATAAGACCGTCAATATTTTGGTGTAACACATAAATATTATTATTATACACGAAATAAATCATTGTCATTAGGTCTTCGTTCCCAAATAATATAAAAATAAAAAGGTACATTAATAGATAATAAATTAATAAATAATAGATAAATGTGCAATGTTGATAACAATTTACATTCAAAGCTCAATTTCTTGAAAAATCCGATTTTCTAACATATTTTTTTTACCTGATAACAAGAAAATTATTGGTCTTTAAACGTTATTCTTAATCTTAAATTAAAGCTAAATAACTGGTTTACAATTTTATTTCTTATATTTTTCCTCGTATTATCAGTATTTTAGACAGTATTTTGTTCGAAAGACTAGCTTTACTACAAATTTACAACTTTTTGTCAAAAATGGACCGTTTTTGAAGTGTGTATCTCGAGGTATATATGACACTCAGAGCTGAAATTGCACTCAAATTCTTGATAATTTTATCTTCTTTAAAAGTGTCATAGACAACTTTGCCGTAGAGTGCATTTTTAGTATTTGTAAGCCAAAAACTGAAAAACGTCAAGGTTTCTCGAGCACTACGAAGTTATCGCAGGTCTTTCAGGGTTGCAAATTTGGATTTACACAATTGGTATCTATCCTAACAACATTCCAAAACCTCACAACCTTGCAATTTTTTTGCGACCTAACGCGATTTTTGTGTGTACGACGACTGGCCTATGAGGGACACCTCTAGCTATAAAACTTTGGTTTGATATAATTATAGGTACTTCCAAGAACCTTATATTCATATTCTAAGGTTCTTGGGTACTTCACTTCAGTGGGAATCTGTCAAAACAGTCATTAGGGAGAGTAGTCGCGTAGCGTGAAATTTCCGGTGAACGTCGACTCGCTTCCTTCCTATTCTACCGATCATCATCCGATAGCATCTATTATCGGAGTAGTTGTAAAGATTATGTTGTTACTTACTTATTATTATGTAGGTAGGTAATACGTAAATTGGCGCTCTCCGACACGTCATAGAAACCATTAAGTACTTTATGCGTAAAGCGCTTCAAATAGTGGTTTTAGTAATGTAAACAACCGTAGGTAATTAGAGGTTAGTTCTCTAAACCCTAAAATAGAGGTTGTTTTCGACAAAGGTCAACAAGACAAAGACACAAGGGTAAACATGTTTCCGAAGCGCATCAGCGTTTGTTTTTGTTAAACTTGATTTGTAATAAATTGCCTACTTAGATGCTATCGAACAATACCTAAGTACCTAAGAACACTAAATCGGTGAGGCCAGACGTTCGAATAGTGACTATATTAGAAGTTTAGTGTTTAGTCACAAAGACAAGGAAGTGGTGGGACCTTGCTTCACGGCATTTTAAGCACCTTTAAACATATGTTTACGAGAACTAATATTTGTATGTTTACAGAACCTATACCTATTCAACCAACGTTTTATGAATATTGATGGATTACTTAAGATTGTTTGTAGGAACTTATGTTTGTCCACACCAAACATCAAACTACGTTTTCAAAATAATTACTTAGTAAGGATTGTGTAATATCTGTAATGTTTTTTTTTACAAATGACTACCTAAACTTACACATGATAACATTAAAATATCTACCTTATTCCAAGAAAGAACGTGCTATTGAACTTTTTTCAGTGATTTATTCAAATCAAAACCCATTCAGAGAAAATCAATAGAAAGCGATAAAATTAGATACAATGCTCACACATGTAAATTGTAAATGTAACCTACAACAGTTCTTGTTTCATTCACAACCGTGTCGCCGGCAGGTGCCGGCAGAGGGCGCACCGGGCGCTAATTGTAATTATCCCCACGCGCCGTTATTACACAACCCCGCGATGCCCACAATTGGGTTAATAGGGCGAACCCTGAACTATTTTTTGGACTAATCGACCCTGTTTTGGACACTAACTTTTTACTAGACATAAAAGATGGCAAAAAGTTTATGGGCATACATCGAACGAAATGTCATTCGCTTGGGTTGACAACTTGACACCCTGACCTTATTCGTACCTCTGTTTTTATCCTAAACGTAATATTTCACCGTAAGTTTATGAAGCATTGCCGTAACTTAATTCTCCAAAATATTTGCAAGTAACAAGTCTTTATTGGTAGGTAGGTGTTGTGTACATAGGTACTAAAATATACAGTGCCTTTGGTCTTGAACTAGCGATAATTTGAAGGCGTGAAATACACCTATTTTTATCGACAAAAACACCCACATGTTGTGGTCTATCGCTACGCTACTTCTGTTAGAATGGCCGCCATTTTAAATTTGACTTTTTATTTGAGTTATAACCATAGACATAGAAAAATTTTCGCTGCGCTCAAGAAGACCAACAAAGCGTCGAAAAGAGAAGTTAACATCATACGGACACGGTCTATGTGAAAAAGAGACAAAGGAGCAAGTGACATGTGCCAAAATTTTTTACAGTAAGAGCCCCTAGCGTCCCGCCTAGCAAATGAGCAATCACAGTTTGTTTAAAATATCTGTTAATCTTAATTAGAATTTGAAATAAAGGTATCGTGCAGCCATGGTGTCTTGTGCTCTAAGTAATTGTGATGTGTCAAAAAGAAACAATCCAAGTAATCACACTTTTCACAGGTAAATAAGATATTGCCACGCATTTCTCTAAAACCAAATTTCGCTACATTTATGCGGTCATCGACGAAGAAAACAGTATGGAACATAATTAACTAATTTCTTTTGCCATATATAGTCATATTATATGTATCTAAGTCATATTTTACGTATCTCATATAAAATGTATGTATTAGTTTTCGGATCACCTGTTTATTGACATTGTTGTTCTTTGACATTCTATTTCTATGGTTATAACAAAAATCCTGTTCTAAAGCTAATAATATCATCTATCAATTTAAAAAAATCATAAAAAGTGTAAACATTCATCTTAAATACGTCATAAAAAATTACTGAAGTATAATTTTAAACGAAATTTGTGTGCTTTTTTTAGTTTTTCTAACATATCTCAAAAACTAGGATATAAATGCATTTTTTTTTGCATTATTCGAATACACAGGGATATTATCTTCAAAACGACTTCAAAATTTATGGCTCTATGTTGCATATTTCGAGAGCTATTGTTATTTGAAGATGACCCCTACGAGCACTAAATGGTTATTTTCGAAAATGAAAAAAGTCTAAACTCCAAAAACTAGATCTTATCATTTGATGAAATTTGTATTCAGATAAAAGTATCAACCTAATTTAAAATATGTTCAAAATGCTTGTAATTATGTCCATTTTTGAAAATAAGTAATCATTTTTTGGTTACGTAAGATTCATAATTCAAACAAAAAAATAACTCTCGAAATATGCAACATAGAGCAATAAATAAATTTCAGAGTCGATTTGTAGATAATATTCCTATGTATTTGAATACACAGGAATAGTGCAAAAATGGACATTAATGTCCTAGTTCTTGAGAAATGTAATAAAAACTAAAAAAAGCACAAATAAATTCGTATTAAATTTTACTTCAGTAATTTTTTATGACGTATTTAAGTTGAAAGTTTACAAAGTTTTTTTAAATTAATAGGTGATATTATTAGCTTTCGAACAATATTTTTGTTATAACTGTTGGACTTCTAAATCCGGAGAAATTAATATTTATCCGCAAGGTCATCTAAAATAAAAAGTCAAATCTAAAATGGCGGCCATTCCAACAGGAGTGGAGATAGACCCCAACTGTGGGTGTTTTTGTCGATAAAATTAGGTAGGTATTTTTTTTTTTTTTTTTTTTATTACTTAGGGAAACATACAGCTTTAAATAGTACATAGTAATAGTAAAACATAATTTCAGTACATTAGCCAAAAGAGTTTCCACCACTAAATTGTACATTACGTTGAACAGACAAATTATGTAGGCAAATAGATGTAAGAAATTATTAAGTAAAGATATTACAACAAAAAAGTTAAATTTTTAAATGACAAATTATTAAGGGTGTAATTTACTGATATTAATCTATAAAAGTTTACAATACAGCATATTTATTATTTAACACTTTATCTTATGACAATTTATCGAAAATGGTTTCAATTTAACACATTAAGGTTGTAATTTGTTCATACAGATTTTAAAAGTTTCATTTTTAAATTTAGCAAATTTTGTATTAAATATATCTATATCACTAAAATTCGCATTATAATTCTTCATAGCTCTTAGTATATATCGGTTTTTTCCGTAATTGGTTCTACTATGCGGTACCGAGAAAGTATTACATGAACGCAGTCTAGCACCAGAACATTTAAAAAAGATCTTACTTAACAAATAAGGGGAATCGATCTGATTATTCAAAATTTTGTACAGAAAAGTTTGATCTCGTACTTCTCTGCGCGATTCAAGAGGTATTATCAATTTATGAAAGTTATTGAATTTATATCTAAGCCTTTTAATTAATTTATCCTGAATTTTTTCCATCATCTTTTTGTATTCAGAATACTGCGGGTTCCAAACTGTGGATGCGTATTCTAAGTGAGATCTGACAAGCGAATTATATAATACAAGAAGTGTATGAGGGTCAGTAAAATCAACGGTTTGTCTGAAAATGAATCCAAGCATTTTATAGGCTTTACTTGTGATATGATTTAAGTGCGATGAAAAAAGTAAACCACTATCTAGAATAATGCCCAGGTCCCTCAACTCGGTAACCCTTTTGAGAATTTTGTCATTGAGATGGTAATCGAATGTTATTGGTTGTTTTTTTCTGCAAAAAGTGATAGAATGACACTTATCAACATTAAGAAAGAGTTTGTTAAGGCGGCAATATTCGAATAATCTATTTAAATCATTTTGTAGTAAGATGCAATCTTCAATAGATTTAACAGTAGCAAAAATTTTAGTATCATCAGCAAATAATAAAAATTTTTAATTTAAAAAGCACTTTATTACATCGTTAATAAAAATATTAAAAAGTAAAGGGCCGAGGTGAGAGCCCTGAGGAACACCAGACGTAACAGGTATAAAGTTAGATATAAAGCCCTTGATTGTCACAGCTTGAGTTCTGTTCTGAACGTAGGATGTTAACCACCTAAGAAGGTCGCCATGTATACCAACATGTTCCAGCTTGCTAATGAGTAATTTATGAGAAATTTTATCGAAACATTTGGAATAGTCGGTATACACGGCGTCCACTTGCCAACCTTTGTCCATGACGTCTAGAACCTGATCCAAGAATTCACAAAGGTTAGTTTCGGTGGAGCGCCTATCAACAAAACCGTGTTGCTGTGACAATAACATAGGCCTTATAATTGGGAAAATGGAATCGCAAACTATCTTTTCAAAGAGTTTTGGTATCGTTGAGAGTTTGGAAATACCCCTATAATTACGTATGTTATGCTTATCACCGTTCTTAAATATAGGCACCACCAGAGAGTGCTTCCAGACTGTTGGCATAACTCCCTGGGACAATGAAAGCTCAAAAAGTAAAGAAATTGGTAACGCCAACTGTTCACGGCACGACTTTAAAAATAATGGATGTAGACCATCGGCTCCAGGGCCCTTGGTTGTATCGAGGTGTGCAAGATATTTGTCAACAATGTCTGGAGAAACGTCCACAGAACCGATAGTAACACAAGAGCTGCAGTCGCGGGAAACAATCTCACAATCTCCATCCTCGTCAATTTCAAACACTGATTGGAAAAAAATATTAAACAAGTTCGAGATGGATAAACCATCTGAACCAGTTGTATCATCTAAGTATAAAGTATTAGGAATAGCATTAGAATCTTTTTTAGATTTTATAAAGGACCAAAAATGTTTACTATTTTTTTTTATATTATCCTGAGCCCGTGATATGTGTTCAGCGTAGCAAGTTGATTGAAGACGTTTAATTTTTTTACGAATTTTAGAAAAAGATATATAATCACTTATTCTTTTATAAGTTTTCCATTTTCTATGAATTAGCAACTTTTTGTTAATTAATTTTATTAGAGATCGAGAATACCAAGAAGGATAATTTTGATTGTCTCTTATTTTCTTAGTTGGAACGTATACATCTAACAGTTCGTTGACTATACTATTGAAAATATCCACTGCCAACTCGACACTACCAACATTTAAAACTTGTCTCCAATCGATTAATGATAGCTCATAATTTAACTTTGTGTAGTCCGCGGCATGATAATTTCTAACCGTACGGGGCGCAGAACTCAAAAAAGAAATACCATCGACGTTACATTCGATACTAAGCGCTGGGTGGTGAGCGTCCTCGGGAAGCGACAATGGGTTAGCACGTATCACGGTACAAGTCAGGTTCGAGGTAATTACGAGATCGAGGCATCTTTTATTAACATTTGTGATAATGTTATGTTGCGACCAACCCGTAAAGCATAAAAACGTATTCAAGTTGTGAACCAAATTATTGAAATATGGATTGCTTAAAGTTATGCCCAATGACTCATCATCAAACCAATCAGCGTCCCGAATATTAAAATCACCCACTAAAATAAAATCGTAATCAGGAAATTCAACGGACAGATCCTGTATGTATTCGAAAAACATAGTCTGTGACAATTCCTGATGTGTACTTTGCGGAAAGTAAGCGCAAAAAATACACAACTTCCTAGAAATATTATGATTTTTATCTAACGTTATATTGACAAACGTGATTTCGGTATCGCAAAACGAAGGTAGTGGTCTGACAGCGCGCGCGTCGACCGCGAGCCCACGGCGTATTTCACGTCTTTAAATTATCGCTAGTTCAAAACCAAAGGCACTGTAGGTATATTATGCTCTCTTTAATCATTTCTGCGGTGGTGTCGCGTGAGGCGGGTCGTTACGTTCCCTCAAATATGGTTGAGCGAAACGATGGCTGGTTCATGCGTCATGCTCGTGAACGGGTGCTGCCAGTGGGAATGGGTATGCTTCTGACTGCCAATCTTAACGCATATTGAATTGTAAAGTTTTTTTTTCTTGTAACAGCCTAGACTGAATAATAACTTCAAACTTTGAATTTAGCTTGAACCCTGTAAATTGATTAAGAAAGTTTGTAATTCATTAATTAATGATCTAATTATAATTTTATTTATTTGTTAATCTTTGTTAATATAAAGTCTGGAAACGAAATACATATTTTTGTAAATATCTGTTGTGATACTGGTTAGTTACAATGTTTAATCTAAATTCTATGATTCTATGTCATCGTAGACAGCTGTTTATACCTGTACTTTGTTTACTTGGTTACCAAAATTTTCACTAGTAAATACTGATTTTACCTGCTCAATTCTTGTTTAATTCCTTTTACAACAATATCGATCCATTTGATAAAGCTGATAAGTTTTTTGCGCCCATTTTTCTTGTCAGCTAAAAGACGTCATAATGGGTGGTAGGGTAAAAAATTATTTGACGATTTAAAAACGCTCATTATGAGAGCTTATTTGAATAAAGAATTTTTCATTTCATTTCATATTATTATGTTATTTCACAAACTAACTTTTATTAGAGAATTTGAAGTTAGGTAGTCACTAAAATTTTACAATCATGTATAAAATTGATTTGTGTTAAAAGCTCCATCCTGATGATGTACTAATAATGTTACAGAGCTTTAGCTCTGTAATATGTCTGCAAATATTTACTAATAGGTAATATTTGTAATTCTTTAATGTTTCGAAAAAAATATAAACATCTACTTACTATATTATTATGCAATCATCAAAGCTTTTTTGTGCTCTACCGGCGGCGACGATGACACTGTCTGTACCCCAAAAATGTTCGCCGTTTTCGTTTTGCGCTACCCTGCGCGACCTTGCGCGTAGCACGCGAGCTCCGCAGTCCGCATCTACCGCCCGCCCAATTATAGAGAGATTTTGATTGCTACACGAATTCGATAGATTCGTAAGATTCGTTATTGGTAAACAACAACTGCTACGAACATAGCGAAAACTTAGAAAGTTCTAGAGAATTTCAAGTCAGCTTGCAGCTTCTAATGATTAGGGGTAGTGGCTAGAGCTAGAGTGTAAGTATTCAAAAAGGTTCTGAAATACGCGGGATCCATTTGTAGTCAGTTAGAGACAAGATTATACATGTGCCAGTTTTCGCATCTTTTTTGTGTGTAAAAAACCTCAACATTCTATCATAATTTGAATTATAAAATTTATATTGCATTTTTATGAATAAATATCGACGTTTTTCGTTTACTATTTATGAAATCTATCTTAAATATGCATTTTTATACTTTATCTTACATGGTGTAAAATAGCCTATTATTGTTCACCAGTGATTTCACTTAACATGGATATGGTATTTACTCCCATTTATCTTCCTTTAATTAATGTGCATAATTAACGGCCGTAGTAACTGGCCCGTGCGTCAAAGCCGCTCCCTGAAGCCAAGGTCCATAATTTGTCCTGGAGCACCCGCGCCGTCCACGCCAGCCGCCCCGCGCCCTAACTACCTATTTGCTAATTATATTACGCTATTTATTACATCAGAATCGTGATCAGTCAGTCACGCAAGTCGAAATGAAGATGAAAAGCTGTTTTGGGTGGAGCCTACTGCCAAAATAGATACTTAGGTAATAGCAACATTTTTAGCCTGCTATGTTTAGTTCGTCATTATCATAGTATTGGCCACGCTTGATGACCTAACTAATATATAAACCTAAACAATTTGAAACAAACACATTATAGGTATTCAACACTTTTTTTACTAAAAGAAAGGGAAATTTTATAGTTTTTGTCATTTGCTACGAGTCTACGAGTTGACTACGAATGACTACGAATATGATACGACAGGAAGGATAAATTTTGAGCTTTGTTTGATTTTGGCACTGCATTGTTTTTACTTCCTGACATGACGAAAATTTTCATTTCTTTAAAGAAATAAATTAAGACTAATGCAAATATTGTACAGTGCAGTTAAAAAGTTTAAAATGGATTTCTTCATATTTTTTCCTTAGTAAACGTGTCTCGTAGTTTGCTGTCTAAGTAAAATTACATTTCTAGAAAGTGATTTCGTAACATTAGCATAATGAATGCTCTAACTAAGTGCAATAAGTGTCGCATGGAACACGTGTCGACCGTGTCACGGCAACACGGAGCGGGTGAGTGACCGCGTGCAGTTTAATCATATTAGCTAACGACGCCGCGCCACAGGTTAATTATTAATAGTTAGTCATTACGGTTTGGTTTTAGTTTCGCGATACATATTGTGCTATTAGTTATTCTGTGACATAACTGCGAGTGCATAGGTACCTGGTACCTAACACAAACCCAACCACTCGCTCATTCGGGTACCTAGTGGATTTACAAAAATTTTTTTTATATTTCTTATTATGGTTTACTTAAATAAATTACTTATGTAAAGTGTATATTGAAGATTTAAGAGTGAAATAAAATACAAAAGTATAGTTTGTATTTTATTTGACCTAAAATTTATTTTAAATTTTCAGTTTTTGCCTTTTCTGTAAACAGTTGTAGGTAACCTACTTAGGGATATTTTTCAAACCTACAATAAATAAACAAGTAAATTAATACGAAAAATATCTGTTTTTCTATTGTTTAGACATTTAGAGCCTAAATTAGAATGGAACGCCTATTGTTTGTGGGTCGATAAGTGTTCAAAGTGATAATGATCGTACATGTTGAAATAAGTTTATAGTAAAAATAAGTACGTAGATACAATTTCAGGTAATACCTACGTATACCTAAATATTGCGCAAATATTTTCAGATTGTACACAAACTAAATAACATACCTACCTAGCTTTAGTTGCTGTAAATTACGCCCAATTAGAGTGAGTACTGGTGAACCAACTTTTTGTTTGAAGGTCAGACAAGACTAATAGAGAAAAAATGAAAGAACAATACAAACGCAAGTTTAAATACTGTTTTGGCTTTTAATTTTATTGCGTTGTGTTTATAATCCATTTTTATTTACACAGTGCAGTTTATAAAACATAACCGCATTAACTTGTAACGACAATATAAATGTTAATTTCTTTTGTAAGTATTACTTAATTTTAAGTTTCTCATTTAAGTGAATGTATTATGTAATTCTTTTGGGAAATAGATCTTTAACCATAACTTACAAACGAAAAAAACAATAAGCAGGTAGATATTTGGGGAACGACACGCGATGCGGGTAGCGCAGATAGATACATTTTTAACATTTTCTCATAAGAAGAAATAGTGGATCGACGGATTTCTTGAGAGTAAACTGGCTGTTCCAGCGACGCGCGGCACTCGGTTGGTTAAACTTCGGGCGGCGACGGTTAGCCGGTTTCTGGACGAGCGCTCAACCGACGACACTAATCCATCAAGGTTATTGAATTATTCCTATGTTATCTATAATCGTGATGTTAAATTTGCTATGTTAAATGATACTTCGTGGTATATTTAGAGTTTGTCAGAGTAGGTAACTAGTTAGCACTAATACTTTTAATAAGGGGTGTTTTGCGTAATTGACATTTCAAAATTTTTAGGCATACATGTTTTTATGGATATAATGAAAATTTACCGTCTTTTAGGCAACACGTATTTTTTCTTTTCCATTTATTTTCATACGTCATGACTAAATATTGACTTACACTTAGTTGAAATCATATTTTTTTTTTAGTTTAACTTTAAATTGTCCTCCAAAGTTTCTAATTTGCAGGTCTACAACCTACCTACTTGTTAACATGTTTGATGTAATAGGTTATGCGTACATGCGTAGTCGAGCCGAGCTCAATTTAGTTTCTACTTTAATGTGAATAAAAATGTGACATCGCACATCACACGTAATCCCATTAGCGGCGAGCCCAGCTGGCCGGTGTTTACGGCCGTATCCGGCGGCCGTGACCCGCGCCGGCGCCGGACCAACCCACCCACTAATTGAGTCTTCTCTATGACACTGGCTCTTTCACCACGAGTACGAATATACATAAACTACCCCCGGATATAAGCCACCTAGACTAACTGACTGGGTTACCGCGTGTCTAAATTACACGTACCCACATCAAAGGCATTTTAGTGTTAGCTTCTCTCACAATTTTCTTTTGACGCCCTAATTATTAAGTATTTTTTTGCGCCAATTTAGTGCTTTGGCCACTCAGCTGTCGTGACATCGGTTGCCTTGTTCGAACCCCGGTTACATATCAGTTCGTGAAAAGTGATTATAAATTGTTTATTTTCACCACAAACAAGTAGGTACATCCTTTTTATCTTTATTGTAAAACAAACCTAATAATCAGAAAACTATAAAGACAGCTGAGAGACCGCGTCGTTGATGAACGGAAAAATTATAAACAAATTTATGAAAACAATAGCATTGAATTGAAATTATTATATTTGTGTTGTTATTATCTGCTACTTAATGGGTGTAACCACTTCTGGTATATTTAGAAAACGAAGAATTTAGTTAGATAATTTAGTTAAATGGTAGGTAACCTACTTATCTAGGTACCTGAGTAACAAAAAAAATGTTTTAAAGTGGTCTTCACGTACAAACCTACAATAATTTTATAAGACCTATTTATGTCACCTCACACTACTTATGCGATTGATGGGGAAAAAATCATTTTCATATTCATATTCATTTATTCACAACATAATGTTACAAATTATATTCGTTCCACTTTCATTCATACTCAATTACAGCTTTTTTTATTTAGTACCTACTTAGGGCATCTGAGCTAAGCCGCGGACGAACAGACGGACCTGGCAAAACATAAGGGTTCCTTTGTAGACTTGACTACGGAACCCTAAAAAAATAAGTTCCACTACATCTAGGGTTACCATTTCCTGACAAAAAGCTGGACATTTCAATAAAAGTCCGGACATACTTATTTTTTTTTTCAAAAAGAACTGACTGAAAAATGATATCTTCCGCCATGGTGTATTTTTGTGGTACCTATGCTTAAATTTTAATGCACAAGATAAAATGTACCTTCCAAAAATCAAAGTGGTGTTAGAGAAATTGGATGATTAGAAACTGTTTATCGTGTTTTTACATATTTTTTGGTATTGTAGGTACATAGACGTGGCCCAGACTCCATACATTTTGGAACATCTCTGTCGATCACTACTGCTATGTGTTTTATAATTAGTATTTTTTACACCGCCCAATCTAAAAAGTCGGACAAATTACAAAGCTGGACAAAGTCCGGGCAAATGTCTAAAAGTCCGGACATTTCCAGACAAATCCGGACGGATGGTAACCCTAACTACATCAAACTAGGTATCTAATGTGTCAAAATTTACATTAGGTATATATTTACTTCTAATTTAACCAAAGTCGGTTTTTATTTTTTTTTAACCTCTAAACTTAGAGCATTTAACCAACCTCTAAATAAATGAAAAATTGAAAAAATATTTCTCTATCTTTCTATTAATATCGATATTAGGTTGTTCTTTTTAGATGTACCTATACTTACTTAAAAGTTGAACCAAGTTCAGGAATTTGTGCCGCTCCAGCGCTGTACGGCAGTAATAACAATAAAACTAGTCCGTTCCTAGTCGGCGATACATATATTTCTGTGGCGATACCGAAAGCGTTCAGATTCGGCGTTCCCTTGGCATTTGGAGTGCTAATTTGATAGCCTCACTCCACCACTGTGGCATTGAGCAGCCCGCATTAAGTGCACGGATAAGGTCACTCGTATTATTAAACATGTTCATGTTTACATTCTTAAAAGGCATTATATTCATGAATAGACCACAGTTTCAACAGTTGTTTATTGATCCTACTCAACAGCCAAAAGAAAAGACCCTATTAATTATTTTACTAATAACGTAATAACTTAAACATTGAATAAATCAACGTATTTTGAATAAGGTAGGTAATTCAGTAAGTACTTACATACCTAAATTTGTTAAATTGTTTGTCAGCTACCTGGTATTTTGAAATCCTTGTTTTATTGTGAATTAATTTGCAAAAGTTTATATACCTACTTATAACTATATTTCGTTTAATTAAATTAAAACAAAGTGAACGATGCCCTTATCAGTAGAGCATAGAGCTTTCAATTCGCAGACCTAAGTGGGCTGGCGTGGCCGGCGGGCGCGCGACCGTGGCCCGGTTCCGGCGCCGGACGGGTCTCGCCGGTGGTATACACAGACAGAACTACGTTTATGATGACTGAGAAACTACGTTTATATTTATTTCTTTATCGTCAACAAATTATAAATGATTGCTTAGGTATTCTCTTATTGATATCCCACCGAATTCATGATTTGGTAAACATTTTGGAATTCGCCGAATAAAGCTTTTTATTCGGAAATAAGTAAGTAATACCTACAAAATGTTCAATTTTATTTATGCTTTGCTTTCATCAAATAGCCTACATGTATTTAACAAACTATCAGAACAACTATTAGAGGAAATGGACTAAAGCAAATAAAAGTTTTAATGGGTAATCTTTAGAAATGGGCCGATTGAAATGAGGATTGAGATAGATAGGAGGGGTGAGAGGGGGGGGGGGGACCCCCAATGCCACTCCCGCCGCGAGGAAATTAATAATTACTGAGATATATGATTTTAAAAATCCTGACCTCAAAACGCCACTTTTCTTACATCTAAATTCTTTCTGTCACGGCTCCGCGATCCTGCCGTCCCTCCGCGCCTCCGCACCTTATAAAAACACTCTTGGGGTAGGGCAGACTAGGTACCACGTGGTGTCGGGGGGCACGACTTTCGGACGTACGTACAAAATTTCGCACGTAAAAAAGTCGTTTCTGGCGCTTCGCCGGCCGCTGCCGCGGCACGCTCGCTTCGCTCGCTCGGCTCGCGCGCTGGGTTCATGTCAACCATGCTCGTCGCTACGCTCCTCGCACCTATCACGTGGCCTGCGGTATTTGGTCACCATCGCAACAATTAAGCAGTGCTACCAACCTAGTGCGCCGACATTAAATGAATACACATCCAAATTTCACAAAAACAGAAATGAAGATTTGCGCCTCGCATAAATGGAAACGGAAATACTTACGCGCGAACTGTCAAACACAAATAAAAAATGTGTAAACGTGTTCCGTTCCACGCAAAAATGCGCAATGTTGACATTTCGTCATACAAAACTTTGGTTTTTTCAAAAACACTAGAATAATAATAAAAATTAAAATTAAAATTTCCTCGCCGAGGATATAGTATCTTTTGAAAGGCCTTTCAAAACTCTACAAAATGCGATATATTTCAATTCCAAAATCAACCGACGCATTTCTAAAGCCAACCCGTTTTAATATCTAATAACGTCATCGTATAATTTTATGGATCCAAGAAACTTTAAAAACAACTGTTAACAACAATTTCTAGGAGGTCTGCGATAATCCAAATACCCAAATTTTTAGGTACCTAAAGCTTTACTAATTTATATTTCATTACATTTTCAAGAAGAAAGTAATAAAACAAAGAAGTTCATACTGATGTAAAGCATGGCTAGTTTATTTTTTTCTATTAATCAGACTTTACTTAACCTATAGTAATCAATTAGGGACGTAACTATCTATAACTATAACATACATAAAAGAAAACTAGACGAGTATAATATAAAAAAAACTATTTAAGGGTTCCTTGCCTTGTTGATTTATTTATGGAAACTTAAAAAAATGGATTAAAAATAAAAAAAATAACACAAAAAAGTTTGACATGCACAATGCACATGGAAGTTATTTATTGTTTCCATAGGGTTCAAGGAACACGGTACAGTTTTTATGAAGCAGTCCAGAATATCAGAGAACAGAGTTCCCGTACCGTGAATCACGGTTATAAATCACGTATCAATAACCCTGACGAATTTAGGGCTCTTCGTAAACATAATCTGACATTTACACGGAATTCCATTAGCGTGTTGGACCTGCGTACCATTTGAGATATTTGGCGTGCGAACGATAAACTAGCGAACTGCAAGGTAAACTTTTAGATAGGTGTACCTACTTGGTGTTTTATCAAGAACATTGTTTTTTCTACATATCGTAAACTTTTGATTTCTTATTTGTGTTGGTTATTCCTAGAAGGCGTTTAGAAATATTTGTAGCTATGATTTCAATTTTTAAAGTTATCGATTTTGCCTTTGTGAGAAACAGCGAACTAAAATCTCATCATCATCATCATCACAGCCATTTTAATGTCCCCACTGCTGGGGCACAGGCCTTCCTAATGGGTGGATAAGGAGGACGGGCCATTAACCCACCACGCGGGCCCAATGCGGATTGGTGGGTGTTAACGACTGCAAATGCAGTCGGGACCAACGGCTTAACGTGCCTTTCGAAGCACGGAGGAGCTAGAGATAATAAATTTTTGGTCACCCATCCCATGACCGACCGTTGCGAACGTTGCTTAACCTCCGCAATCGCTGGGCCAGGCGCTAAACCACTGCGCCACCGAGCTCCTAACTAAAATAAATCTATGGAACTAAAATCTCTGGAAGTGTAATTGCAAAAAAATATTGCTTATAAAATGGCACCACGGGGCTGAAAAAGTACAATCCGCTCAGCTTTAGTCGGGCCAGCCACGCACCCGGTGACTGACGTTAACGTTCTTTACAATAATTGCAGTTTGTATTGTAGAGAAAAGAGCGAAAGAGAAAATTTATTAGAAATGACGTCCTGTGTAGTCAAATGGTGTAAAAGACGCAAAGAAGGCAGTAAAAATATGTAGAAATAACGTATCACATTTTTTCGTTAAGTTTGGAAAATCTCTACGAGTATACAAATTATGGTCGCTTATAAGCAACCAGTGCTCAGACGCTTTGTGCTGCATAATTAAATGCCCGCATTTATAGCTCCATCCACTTATTGTACTTTTCGTGTGATGCCATTTTTTGAGCGCAATGCACAAGCATTGCGCTCAAAAAATGGAACAATTTATAGATTTTAGTTCGCTGGTGAGAAACAATGCACATTGGCCACGTGTGACATCTGTATTATCAATATTATTAGACATTGCAATAATGTGTCGATGCTCTAATATTGCTCTAAGTAACTACTTACTCAAATGTAGGTTGAAATCAATTGAAACCGTTTGAAATTTGTCAGTTTCAGTTGCTAACAGACCGTTAGCACGCAGTTATCACCTGAAACTGTCAAATTATAATTTTAAAGGATTTCAAACGGTTTCAATCGATTTCATTTGAGAATTGTTAGCAACAGTGTTACGTAATCAGGGAGCTGCTCATTGAATTTGAATGGCCCAGCCTTTCAAAATTCGTCAAACTTGTATGTAGTTGTAGAGTAGATACGTGTGAGAATTTAACCTAAAAACATTAGTCAATCTTGTACCCTTTCCATATAAAAGTGCAGTGTTAACATTCACAACACCAAACGGAACTTCAATAAAACAAACCAACATCGGGGTCACAAAATACAGACAGACGCAAGCGCAGAATTGTCGTGTCAATGCATGTGCGTTGTGTTGCGTCGTCGCCGGAGAAAGTGTCGACGCCAATAAGCTAACAGACAGATCGCTAGAGTAGAGATAACAGCTAGCATCATCACGAGACAACAATAATTATCTAACGATACCTACCTATTTCATAATATTTTACACTCAATGACAGGTCGAATAAAGAGAGAGAAATTACTTGTCTAATCTAATGTAAATACAGAATACAAGTAAAAACAATTGCATTTGCAATGCAATGCTTCTTTAATTCACATGCAATTAAAGACCTTATTAATTAATCATATTAAATCAACGAAATAAGAACTAAGGAAGCCTAACTCCTAACAAATATTGCTTAAGAAATGGCACCTTCGCATATTCTGTAACACAAAAAGGTCGCAAACTCAACAATGAACTAGTAAAAACATACCTTATTACAGTGTACGCATAATCGGTATTAGGTTGTATTCTAACGCATATCATGTTTTCTACTGGCTGGGGTTTGAACGGAGATCAAACATGATTGGATATTTGGCTCGCGCCGTGTCACTCATTGGGCCGTTGTCGTGCCTTTGTCATTGAAGCGAGGACGGTGTAATGTAGAATGCAGTCAGTACACCTAACCTGCTAAGATCACTACGGCCCGGCGCGGTGGGCGGCATCATAAAATTGTTTTATGAAATTAGTACATTATTATTTGTTAGGTATAATGTTTGTTTTATTATGTAGACAGACGACTTGGTAAAAAACGCTCGAATACGCTGAATGTAAGTCGTCTGCAACTAGTCGCTCTGGAAAACTAAAAGAGACATAATGTCAGGAGTGGACGTCTTTCGGCTGTGATGATTTTATTGTTATTTTATTTTATGAAAATTATAAAATGATGATGTTGATGAATGATGATCATATTAATTGGTAAGACACTTGATTTCAAGAAGGACTAAAATTAGGTAAGGTATTGAAATAAAATAGGTATGCTTAATAAAAGAGAATGTATTATGTAGAAATTTCTTTTTCATAACATGTAAGTACATAATGTGGATAATTATCACATTGGCGAAAGCAACGCCTCAATACGTCTTTTAGAGGTGTGACTGCGTATTAATACGTTGCTTTATTTTTATTTTTCACATAAAAAAGCACGCTTTAATTGGCAGTACAAAATTCGTATAGCGACATCTTTTTAACCCACTTCAAAAAAGGAGGAGGTTCTCAGTTCGTCGGAATATATTTTTTTATAGCAGCGTATTCCACCAAGTCAAAATTTATTCTTGCCAAAAATCTTTTTCAAATGCAGACTATTTTAATATGCTTATTGACCGGTGCGCGAATACCTAAGCTAGCAATATATATGTGAGACGGTGGATTGGAAGAGGTGGATCAACTCCGTAGCTAGCGCGATCGCCAGATTTGACACCTCTTGAGTTTTATTTGTGAGGTCATGTTAACAGTTGATGTTTAAAAACATTTGTGAGAGTGAAGCCGTAATGCGTTTGCGAATAATAGCCACTTTTGTACTTATTAAGTTGAATACAGGTGTGCTGCAAAGTGTTCGAGACAATATAGTGCACAGTTGCTGGGCATGTATTGCTATTGGTGGTGGAAATATGGAGTAGCATCTTCGCAGCAGATCTCATATTGGGGTTCGAGCAGAACGATCCGCGAATCAAACTCCATATTATTAAAAAGCTGTTTTCAGAGCTGCATAAAAATCATAGTTTCAGGAAATTGTCATTACTTTGTGTTCTGACGGTCTTGACCTTATGACGTCACTACTTGTGGTGCCGCTGCCTTCAGTGTTGCAATGTGAGTTCCCCATTTTTCGTTTATTCTATTTTAACCAGGGATTTTTTTTCTTGTTAATCAAAGAGGATTGTGTGAATAGAATCGAAACTTTATAGGTACCTACCTAATCATCCCTTCACGGATTGGACAGAGTTTTTGTTACACCCTGTATGATGATAAAAAGCAAGGAGTTTACATCAGATTACTCGTTTTCTATGGATTGTATATTGCAGGACGCGCCATTTTTATAGCATTACAAAATTTTGATTTTAATTTTCCTTTTTTTCTGTTGTACTGAATTTCATGAGAGAGTTTTATTCTTGTTTAAAAATCTGTGATAGCAGTGAACGTGAAGATTTGACGCTGCCCCACAAAGTGACTGAACACTTGTTGCATAATAGCTACCATAGATTGCATGTATACGCTCATAGATATTTCTAAATAACGAAAAATATTTTACTTACCAATGATATGATATGACCGTATTTGTTTTGATGCCTTCTATTGGTCTTTTACACCACTTGACCACACATGACGTCATTTTTTACCACTTTTTAATGATTTTTTTGTCGTTGCGCTAACGACTGTCACTGAGCGCGTGACAGACATGACTAAACAGTGCTTCGGTTGTACTTTTTTAGCCCCGCCCACTCGGTTGTAGTTTGCGTGGTGCTATTTTTTGAGCAGAATTACACTTCCTTAGTATCTTTGTTCGTAGTATTAAATGCAGTTTTAGTGCATTTAATTAGGATGCAATTGCAAAATGACAATCTTTGTACAAGGTCGACGCGACCGGTGCGGTTCGGTTGCAGTTGCAGCCAGAATGCCGCGGAAATGTCACACCAAACTGGTTCTGCAGCAAGCTTGCAAAAAAATATTTCTTCCGTGTCGAGTTATGGCAAAAATTTTTGACCTTTTACTTAATTTGTCCATATCTAATGGAAAACTTGTAATTGGCCTTGCTAGTGGTTAGAATTAGTAGTAAAAACAAATTGTAACGCTGTTGGTTTTCAAATAAAATAAAATTAATGAAAATCTAACCTTTATTGTTAGAGTAGGTGAGTATGCGCAGGTAGAGTTGGAAAGCGCCCCGCGGTGTCGGAGAAAGCCTCGCTGCAGCGCGCGCGCGGGCCGATTGATCACGTGCGTAAAGTTGCACAACTGACCCTCGCGTAATCAATCAAATTATATGTTATTATTTTACCAATAATGTAAAGGTCTACCAGCCTTTTTAGTAGGAATGCAATCTATTTTTTACAAACTAACATCATTAAAGATTTGAGAAAAAGACACAACGATTATTAAGCGCTATTTTACCTACCTAATTTAATTAGAAATCGATTTATTCACTTATTAATTATTAAGTACTTAGGTGGGTACCTATAATACATGCAACGTGTAACAGAATTATTGGCTAAACCAGAACACTTATTAATTTTGTATGAAATAGCAGATTTTTTTTCGTGAGTTCAGAGTTGGTGTTCAGAGAGTTCACCTATCATAGTGAATTTTGATAAGTATGATGGTCCCTATCTACCATATTCTGGTTTACTTATTAATTCTGTTACATGTGAGACGACTCTACTCTAAAGTCTAAAGTATAGAACTCTAGGTATAGTAACAGAATAACTAATAGTACAAAACCATACTATCGAATTCAGAGAAACTTCACAGTCTGATTGGTAAATTTAAGTAGGTAGGTAAGTATTTACTTACAATTTTCTCAGAAACAAATCAGTATTTTAACTGAAGATTTCCTAAAAACATCTTTCTGGAATAAACTTTACCTACACCTTGAACAGATGTTTCTTATTAGGAAGCCGAGGCGTCGAAATTAACAGAAATCGAGAAAAACAAACTGCTTCGTAGTACTTGAAGGCGTCCATTCATGAGTAGCTTTCCAATAAGAAACTCGTTATAAGTAATACCTACCAAGTTACCATTTATAGGAAGCTTTATGACGGTTTTTTTTATAGTTTGTCGTTGAATGTTGACAGGACATGGTAGTTGATTCGTAGAGTTCGGCTCATATTAACTGAAGGAAAACCTAAAGCTTTTCCAATTTTTCACTTGGTACTGAATGAAATATTTTCAATTTTCCAAACTTTTCGAAAAGATGTTGAGTCAAAGAGCAATTTCTTAATTTAATTAATATTGAAACCAAACTTTGTAGTAAAATCGCATACTTTCGCATTATTCCCTGTTATGTAAGTAGGTACACTAGGTAGGTACCTAGAGTTTATTGTGTAGGTATAACAACCAGTAAGTAGGTAGGTATACTTTTTAGTTTGTACGGAAGCCCGTGTTGCTTTAAGGTTTGACCCGACTAACTGCAGCCTACAATTAGCATACTTTGCGAACTTGCCTAACTAGTTAGTCGTGGTGTGGTGTAGCCACAGAATATATAATCGTATGTAGCACCAGCATCAAAAGATAGGACATACCTAATCTTGGATAGATCAACAAAGTTCAAACAAAAGACAGAAAAACAAGAGCTAAACTATATTGTAAGTAAATTAATCAGACATTGATTTTTCGTTGCAATGTTTTATCGTTTTCAAAGCGCATATAAATTCGAAACAAATAATTTGACAAAACTTTAATCCTTATAAAAATTCTAATTCTTATCTCAAACCTGTAGGTATTAATGTTGCTTACTTATTTATTATTACCGTTACAGCATAACTAACGATAAAATCGTGTAATGTTACGCCATACGTTATAATGTACGTTTTGTTATTTCTTTCAGTCACATCCTACGACGTTATTACAAAACAACATTGTTAAACCTAACCTTTTCGACTAAATATAACAAAAAACAAGTACCTACCTCGGTGAATATTTGAGACGCCCAAAATTGATGTCTCGCCATAATACTCCTAAACGATAAGGAATTCAAAATAAGTGATAAAAGATTTGATTTTGTACAAAATAAGCGCCCAGTTTGTAAGAGGGGCGTTATTTCGAGGTGCCGTTTTTGCTGTTCAAGTTAGTGGAGCGTTATCTAGTGTATTCTTGATCGAAGCTTTAACATATAATAATATGTAATACCATTGATTATAAAATAATGATGACCTATCTCTATTCTGATCTCAATTATACATCATTTCAGCAACCACTATGTCATTATTTACTACAATTACGTCATTATTGTCACAAATCGTCATTATTGGCAACACAATTTTCAAAAATTCTCAATTATTTCGAGTGCCTTTAAAATTAAATAGCATATCTTTGCCCTAGATAATTTTTTTAGCATAAAATAGAATTACTGACACGAGTTATAGAAAAAATACAATTTTCTATCAAAAACATTTTTCAAAGAATCAGCCACCTACTTATTTACCTACCTAGTGTATTAAGCCCGTATGTGTATTGGTAAATCTTAGGTTTTATTTACCTACTGAAAAATTTTAGGAATTTCTAACATGAGTTGGTAGGATTTTATGAAAAAGAGAGAATTTTTCGTAAGAATAGATTTTCTTTGACCCATCCATCATGTAATAGTGGTCGGCATACGACCTCAAAATCAATGGAAACCGCCAAATCGATGCTTACTTCAGGTTAGATACTTATGAGAATATTACGTATCATTTACGAAAAACAATTCAACCGTATTGTATCTGAGGAGCCCAAATTTGTGATGTTTTGAAAATGTTTTTCCCCTTACTTACTGGGTTTTTTTTTGAGAACTGCGGCTCAAAAATAATGTTTTGACCTTAAGGTACGTGTGCCAAACGGCTATCCTGTAAACATCGATTTGCGTACGATTAGCATCTATATAGGTATATAAAACTCTAAATTGATTGATTGTTGGGATAGGTGTAGAGCCCTAACGGCTGAAGGTAGAGACACCATTTTTGGAGGGTTTTTGGACCTTTCATGATGTAGATGAGCACTAAGAAAGGATTTTAGAAAATTCCCGTTATACAGGGTGCTACAGGTTGTTCAAGTTTGTATGAGAATTTGTATAGGGTTGAAGGTAGAGACACCATTTTTGGAGGGTAGATACATTTCATGGTGTAGGTGAGCACTAAGAAAGGGTTTTGGAAAATTCCCGTTATACAGGGTGCTACAGGGTGTTCCAGTTTGTATTGGGATTTGTATAGGGCTGAAGGTAGAGACACCATTTTTGGAGGGTACATACCTTTCATGGTGTAGGTGAGCACTAAGAAAGGGTTTTGGAAAATCCCTATATACAGGGTGCTACAGAGTGCGTTTGTGCGTATTTTTTATGGGAAAATTTAAATGTGTGAAATTAGGTCTACTGATAAATACCTAGGTATATTGGTAATCCGTGACTATCTTCTCCTCTTCCTTAATCACGCGAACGAAGTTGCGGGCAAAAGCTAGTTATATATATATAAGTAAAGGGTTGATAAGATAAAAGAGCGATCTTTACGAATATAAGGTCGGTACTAAGGTAAGAAAAATGTCAGGGTACCTATAAGATTTACGGATGGCGTCATACTCAACGATGCAGACAATGATCTAGACGAGGTGAAGTGCGGAACAAATTGGCACAACGGGTGGCCGGGTCAGCCTAGGTTGACCCGCCATGTTTGCTCGTGGTAGTATTTAAATCCATACTTTATAGGGACGCAGAAACTATAGGTAACTTTACTTAAGCTTATGCCTACAGTTTATTCCTGCGTCTGGGCAAATTTTGTCTGAGATAAACAATTTTCGTGAGTCTACGTATATAATTGCAAATTACATAGGTACCTAGTTACAATTAAGTAAATCGAAATTATTTTCTTTCTTCAAATGAATTTATTAAAAAGTAGGTAGGTAATTAGATTGTGGGGTATGTATTTTTTTTGGGTAGTTTTCTTTTACTGATGCACTTTCAGATGAAAGTTTCAGAAGAAAAGCATTTTACCATGCACGTATTAATAAAATAAAATAAATAAAATGCACTGTGGTTCAGCTAACTTTTCAACATTCTCGGTTGCAGAATCACAGTGATTCAATGCCGAGGGCAGTAGCATCTAGGAACACAAACAAACCGTAGATATCTGTTCATTAGACTGTCAATTTGCTCGAGACTCCATTTAATTTGTAGCCGTGGTTTTCCACCCACAAACATTCTAGCACCTACAGTAGAACACTGGAATGTAACACTGAATCGAATGATCTAATAATCACTAATTGCTACGATTTGAAGTTCAAAGAGCAAGGTTTGTTAAAATTGAGGGTGACTCAGGAGCACTATAGGTCACGAATTCATGATATCATACAATTTTTTAGCATTAAATCAAGATCTAGCCAAGACGTCACTTTCGTAAATTAGTAAGTAAGCGAGCTGATTTTTTTTTGTGGCAAATAAAATTAACTTTAATAATCTGCTACAATGTCTCTACATGTTGGTTGTTGAATATGTACCTATTGACGCGCGTGTCACTCAAAATTAAAAGAAGTTTAAAACATTATTATTTCTACGTAGATACCAAAGCACAGAATTGACATTAAAAAGTACTAACGTACCGAAGTAAGAAAAAGTTGAGTGCCCTGAAAAGAACTCGACAGATTGCTTGTAGGGCAGCCTAATTATCCCACCGCTGGGCTGTGTAACGTGTCAAGGTGAGAGCTCTCACGGGTACCTACTTAAATACCTTGCTTTATGTAGGTAGTAGCCAGTAGGTACGGTTAGCAAACGGAAATAGCTGAACAATTTACTTATACCTACTTTGTCGTAATTAAGTATCAACTTTTTTGAAACAATAGTTTCAAAATTAAGAATGTGTCTGGCAAAAAGTTGCTCTGACAAAGTACTGACCGTGCCTGCCGCCTGTGGCAACCTTCATTAACTCGGCTTGTTAATACGTCTGTTTTAATAACAACTGTTTCAATAAACGATAACTCCAAATAGCAAATAAAGTTGATTAATTGTTATTTATTTACCAATTTTATTCCTATCTGCATCAAGGGAATAGAAAGCACTAGAAAAACAATACTACGACACTACGGAATTAAATTAACTAAGGATAGGGAGTGTTAGGATCTAAGGAATCAGTGTGTATTATGGTTTGCACAGTTACGTTTAGTATAGACCTCGATAGAGTAGTAAGCAATTTTGTATGCAATTTGACACAGCGCCTCACGCGGTAACTAAGTACACTAAACTAAAAGTTGACTTAAAAATGTCAATTACTTACCTATTGAGTATAATAAACGTAAACTCATAATACGCCTACAGAGACGTAGCGTCAACTTGATCATAAGTATCTAAGTTCAAACGTTAGATAGGTAGGATGTTGTGGGTAGGTACCTACACTAAAAATTAATGTTTTTCAGATATCATTTCAAGTGCTCCTGAAGTTGATTTCACTTACGTAGGTAGTGTAGGTACTTAGGTGGGAAGGAGCTGACAAACAATATAACATGCAAAACTGGTGATATAAGTTCATGATAACGGAACAACACTAAGTTAAAACTGTTGACTATTGAGTAGTAAAATAAAATAGTAGTAGTAGTAAAGTAAAATTAATAAATGGATCTTCGCTCAATGTCCATTGAAAACCTCAAACTATTTAAAGATTGTTTGTATTATTATCTGCCGGTAGTTGCATAATGCAAACAAACTCCGAAGAAAGTTTACAATCTGTGAAAGTCAGGTTACGATACGAATGTTGTTATGTTTTGCGGGTAGTTTTAGGAAAATAATACCTGCTTATTTAATGTTTTAATAATTGCAATCTAGATATTTACCTTTTCCGGAGAGTTGCGTACGTAACCGCGCGAGTTCCCTTGAGTGGCTGCGACTCCTGCGGGCCGCAAGCCGGCGTGGAGACCGGGCCATCTTCAGCTGCCCCTGACTCTCACTATCACATACTTGCACCATTCGGACGCACTTAACTCACGCTCATCACTAGTTCGAAAGTACCGAGAAGTTTCGGTCGGAATATCCGCGGAAGGCACGTGTGGCTTAAGGCACGGCGAGGCGGTAACTGGCGCGTGTTGCGTGCTGCGTTGGTGCTGCCGCGGCACACCTGCCCCACGTCACTGATAACGCCTGCAGACTTCTCGCTGCTTGATTAGACGCGCTCGTCGCCGGCGGCGGCGGCGTTGTTGATAACTAGAACGCTTTTCAAAACATAGCAAAACTAAATTAGTATTAACTATTTTCCGGTAGAATTAACCGATTAGCGTAGTACCTAATTGGGAGAAAACATTAACAACGCAAAACATACGTAGATAAAAAAATATTTCTACCTACCCTATTTTTTTCGAATATGGAATTAAACGGTAAACGACATTAAACTGCATGTATACATAATAGTACGTTTTATTGTGAAAGTAAATTAAAATACATACCTAGGTAGTTCAATAGCTGGTAAAAAGCTTTAGGTGCTTAGGTACGTTTGTAAATAAGTACCTATCTATACCCAGCTCCAGTCAGCCTCTAATAGCGGAATATTGCGAGATATTACGTCATATCCTGGCCAACTTCATTAGTGGTTCCACTGCTAATCGTAACTAATTAATTTAACGTCAGTTAGCGGAATTACTTATTCATCAACAATCAACAATGGTAAACGATTTCTTGGTTTTTTACCATTTCCGGTATAAATGATAATATTAAGAACTCCAAAAGGCTCCATTATATATTTTGAATGTCAGGTTTGCAATATCATTACTCATTTGAATTGAAATAAGATCGATAATCATCTCAAAATTTTCGAATTACACGAAAGGTTTTCTTTCGGAAATGGTAATACTTATCCATAAAGCTCAAACAAGTGGACATTTCCGAACTGTGCTCGAGGTTGTATTTCCGATTGTAGGACCTTAACACATGGTATATTATGCCATGGGGCATGCATATTAAAGTTACTACCCTCGGTTTACCAAGATAGCCGCCTCTGTGGTCTAGTGGCCCACCCGTGCAAGACGCAGGGGTCTCGGGTTCGACCCCAGGGGGTACATTTCGTACTCGGTTGGTTGGAAAAGGGCTCATGTCAAGTCCGCCTGGATAGCTACCACCATCTTACCTAAGTGTAACGCCATGCGTGAAATTGTCCAAGCATTTATTATTATTATAACAATTTAAAATCGTTCTGTTCGTGGCAATTAGAGGTAAAATAGCCAGTTCCTCAGTGATGAGAATTCTGGGTGTAGTGCGCTTACACTTTCGGGCTTATCGTCATTTACCATCAGGTGAGATGAAGGCCAAGCACTATTCCGATGTGGATAAAAAAAAATGACCTTAACAAAAAAAATGTATGAGAAACAAGATAATAAGTATATAAAATTAGTAGCGTGCCTAATAAGTTTGTCCGTAATATTAGAGAGTTCCATTAAAGGTCTAATGTTGTATCGACCCTGGAATGAGGCTGTTCAGCCAGTCATCGGCACTCGTTATTTTATAAACTACGAATATGTATCGATTGTAACATCTTTATACCTAACATTATGGTTGCAATAAATATATTATTTTCGAGGACAACCAAATGTCTCCAACAGTAGGTACGTAAGTTCTGTTACGTTCGGAGACAGTTCATGAACAAATGTTCATGCTGAAGAAAAATGGCTTTTTTTTGGGAATAACTACTGAAGTGACCATTGTTATCTTAGTCAATTCGGAGCTCGTTTCAAAACAGCTATAGTATGTATAGGAATCGGCAAGGATCTTGAGCGGTGAAAGATGCGCAGAAGCATAGGCTGTCTCTATTGCTACGCTATAGCGTCTTATAAGTCTTTTGTTCGCTTTAAGACAGATTACTCCAATAGAGCGCATTAAACCCCGCTCAAGATCCGTGCTATGCCTATCCGCCATACAGGCCTGTAGTTATTGAGACCCTTTCGGGCCCGTGGACCTACTGACCCAATAGGTCCATACAACAGGTTATTAATTATTATAATGTGACTGACCTCTTACTAGCACAATCAATAATACAAGGCAGTCAAGGCATCGTATTAGGATTTACTTACAAATTTGAGGTAGCGGTACTGGGCGCCGGGCTGCATTGCATGCGTGATGAGCTGCCCAACGGTAATCTGAATTGATTATGCGGTGTCACCTCATAATTTGAATAGTGCCGGCTAATCAGTGACGTAGATGATATTATCAGAGACATGTTGAGCTAGGTCAGGTCTGTACGTACCATATTGCGACATAATGTTACGTTGCTGGTCGACACTTGAGATTTTTGAATAGTCACCTACTATTTTGGATTCTCCATGTCAGTAGGAGGAATTATTTATTTATATTTATTAAGCACTTCCTTTCTGTTATAAGCAGGATAAAACTAAATTATACTTACTTACTTGTTGACTAAGTATACCTAGTGTTGTAAAAAAACAGTTTTTTTTCTAACGTGAAAAAAAAACATGAGAAAAACGTGTTTTTTTCTGGAGCATGTTTTTTTCAAGAGAACAGAAATCAAAGTTATTAAGAAAGTTTCCGTTAAAGATTAATACTTATGAGTTCATATTCACATTTTGTGTTCATTTTTGAACATACATTATTTTTTTGGTTGAAAAGTACCAAGTTTTCAACAGTTGGCAGCATTTAAACGACACGCACGGTGAAATCTTCATTCGGTTTTTTTTTTGAAGTACCTACCTATGAACTTAAAACGAAGAACAGTGTCTCCAGATTGGGGGGTTTTCCCCATTGTGTGAAAAATTTTAATTATTGGGGAAAGAATTAAAATCTGTTCTTCATACAAAACGTAACATTTAGGGGAACAAAAAAAGCGTTGGGGGAAATTTTTAATCTTCTCTTCATAAAAATGTAATATTTTGGGCAAAAATAAAATGAGATCTGAGAAAAAATTGAAATTCAAACACAAATCTGATATTATAATTATTGATTTGATTAAATAAAACATTTCTTTTCCAAAGATTGTATTCTTGAAAAAAAAAAACAACAGTGCTGTTTTTTTTTCAACATTGTGAAAAAAACAAAGTTGTTTTTTTTCATGTTGCATCACTAAGTATAAAGTTAATTTTAGTTTTAGTTAACATTATCCGCAACCTAACATGAACACCGCAATGTCAGAATCCATTTTGTATTTTAATTTTTTCAGTTATGTGTAAAGGCCGGATTTGCGGTGGCAGGAATACAAACTTGCTAGTGATTACCAAATTATCGTAAATGTTTTTATATATCGATGTTTTGAAAATATTTTTGAAGTGGAACTCTTTGATCGCGTCTGTTTTTATTTTTTGTATTTTACCAAGGAGGATGTATTTCTTAAAAAATTGACATTCTACTTCACTCACTTTGACTTTGCTATCTTTGTATCAAGAAAAACTGCAGTGAATTTTATTATTTATACATTTTACGATTTTCACTTTTCTTAATGTAGGCAGGTAATTTCTATATATCACGTTACATAGTTATAATTTTTTTATCGATAAATTACACAAATAGATAATCAAGTTGTCCACGCACTATTAAACGTCATTTTATTCGTGCCACCGCAAATCCGGGGTCTGGTTATGTGGCTGTCAGGACAGATCAACACTTTTGATTCTGTCCATTATTAATAGTTTTGAAATGGGGTTTTATTTAAGGTGGTTATACCACTGAAAGTGGCGCCCTCAGAGGTTTTTACTTAACAAGTTGTTAATAGAAAATGATTTTAATAAAACTGCGTGGAATTTTTAGGGCTCATAGCATAGTATTTTTAGAAGTTATTACTATATTCCCTCGTAGTCATTCGTAGAAGATAGAAAATGTGTCAAAAACAGCCACTTTAGCAGTTTTGCTATCTACTTCTAGCAGTGACTACGAGGGAATGTAATGATACTTACCTACCGTTTAAAAATGCTATACTATGACCCTAAAAATTTCACGTAAAGTTTTATTAAAATTGTGTATTAGAATTACAATAATAAATAAAATTCACCGCGGCGCCACGTTCCATCATAAAAAAATACCGCCTTAATAAAAGTGGCCAATTTTTGTTTGTTGTGTGGTCATGCTAGGGCGGCAGAAAAGGTGGTAGGTACCTAATTAAAGATGGTTGGAAATGAAACACTTGTTAAAGAACGAGAACAAATAATATAATTTATATCTGTTACATTCACATCTTTGCTTACACGTAAAGGGGCGGGCACGAGACAGGGCGCTCCTCGATCACACACCTTATGTTCTGACAAATTGAGTTCAAAATGGCGGGCGCCGTTTGACAAATATTTTTGGTCCCTGTTCTAGGGTTGCTTGGTGGTAGCGGTGGAAGGGTGGTAAGGTAAGGGACCAAGGGGTTTAGGACAAGAGGTTACCAAAGGACCTTAACAAGCATACAATTTTTGGGCATGCATCTTAATAAATCAATAGAAAAGATGAGGGTAATCGTTATGCGACGGACACACTAATGGTATATGATAACACGTACTACACAAATAAGGAAAATTAGCGCGTTAATAGCCATGGTGTGGCCAATTGAAAAGTAAATAGACAACAGATTAGAAAAACAGAGATAGAAACTAAATTATGTATACCTAGGCACATTTATAATCCTTTAAATAGGAGTATGTACTTACTTAAATATAAATAATTTCAAAAGAGATGAAAAAAATAATTTTAAAACTAAACTAGTAAACATTTCGAGTGATTACAACTCCAAAATCTACAAAAAAGTATTGATAAATTAATATATTTGTAACATACCAAATTCACTTGAAGACATAACGTAGCAAACATAACTTATGAATTAGTTAATAAAAGTAACTACATAAATACTGCAAACATTGACAGTATGAAAAACAAGATTATATAAAAGAGAGCTGATTTAACCATTACCTTAATGTGGTGGGATACTAGTAAAAGTGATAAAATAAATATATGTAATAACATAAAACGCAAATAGTATACCTACCCTCACAATTAACTTTGTACCTGCAATGTAATTTTGTAATGTCTGCAATCTGATTGGGGAATAGCTTATATTTGGCAGAGTCGCGACCATTTATTGCGCCATCTATCCGTATGTTCTCATATTGTAGAGGTAAATTGACAATCTAATACTACTTTGTACTAAAAGCACACTTTAAATGCTGTTATTTGTATATAGATGGAACCATGAGACCTTGAATAAAGCAGAGATAAAATGGTTTAACTTAAAATCACTTTGTGTAGGTACATAAAATAATATACTTAACGAAGACTAGATTAAAATTTATTTTAGTATATTATCCTACCAATACATAACCATAATGTTGATTACAATTGTATTTAAAATGTAAAAACAACTAAAACTGCAGGTACAAAGTGAATGGTCGAGTCTAAGTTGATTATTGGACAGCGCCATCTCTCGTGCCCAACCAAAAATAACCTTAGTCGATGAACAGTTAACAATAATAAACTGTTACGAGGTATATGTGATAAATATTAGTTACAAGTCCTTCAAAAACCACTAGCAGTCGACATTGTAAAGACTCGGAAAATTTTTGCTTCACCAAGTTATATCACAATAATTTATTTAGTAAATATTTTTATTCTTTAATTTTACATAATAAATTAGTTGTTTTCTGATAATCTATCTATAAGGTATATAGATAATTAAAGGCAAATATAGTATGATTTGGTATTCGAAAGGCAGACGTTTCCCATAAAATAGAGCCAATTAAATTGGAACGTCGATGTGTTCTTTAGTATGTAATCAAAATCATTTATATAGTGCTCGAGTCCGAAAGACATAATATCTAAAAGTGCACAATTTTAATATTGCCTGATAGCATTTGTTGCATCTAATTTAGTGGTGTTCATAAACATGGACGAAGCTACAACTTAAAGCATATTATAATTGATAATGTAGTATCAATTGAATAAATTCAACAAAAATATAACCAGTTTAGTTATCTACTTAAGAACAAACATAATTTTCAATTAAAGCGTTCGAGACGAATCAACATGTAGCTTCCAGTATTAAAAATATCATAAAAATTGTTAAAAATTAATCTTATTATTAAAACAAAGAATCTACTAAATCACAAAAATACTTGGAAACACCACTGTCATATTTAGCCTAAAATTATAAATAAATTTATTACAAAATATGCTTTCAGTATTTATACATTTATGCAAAATATTATAAACTAGATTTACAAATAAAAGTTTTAACAAGCTGCATGTTATAGCAGAGTGTATAACTCCTATAGAAAACTATAAAATGAGGTGTCTCCACAATAAAAATCACCATAATCTTTGGATTTGCAATTAAATTGTATTCTTTATTAAAAGAAATTACATTGATCTGTTAAATTATTACAAATTGGTATATAAGTTTTGATAGTACTCGCAATATTTTCATGTACCGCGAATGTAGTCGCAAGCTGATAAGCAGAGTTATCATGGCGTTAGATTTTATAGCGCCACAAAATGGCGGAAACAGCGCACATGTGTTGTTTGCTCATTGTTCAGTCTTTAACCGCCGTATACACACACTGTTAATTTTTTTCGATTTTTATAAGATGCAGATTAGCTAAAATTCGTTTATTAAAAATAAAAACTGCAGCAGAAAATATATCGCAACTTAGGCCTGTCTCGTCAAATTGTACATTTAATACTTAAATTAACCAAAATGACTATATAGATAGATACTTTACTCTCACAGCTCTGTAGTAAAACCACACGCATACCGCTATTTAGGACGACGGAAATCTTTGTAACAAGACGATGACAAATGCAACAACTTTCTGCATCATTAAAAACATAACTATACCATTACATTTCATTGTCAACACAAATAATATGGTGCACAGCAGTCTGTAGGTATGTGTACGTTTATATGTGTGCGTTTTATTTAAATTACATTTGTCTTTGCGCTCTTCTTTAGCCCGAAAGAAAAGAACAGTACTATAAATCAACACGAAATGGAAATAAGTCAATCCAAGGGACTACTCAAATGGCCACTTTTCTATTCGTTCGCTAACTTGAAAATTCAAAATAAGTCATAAACACCAAAATTACTTGTCGTAGGCTTGTCAATTCCATACAATACAACGATGTCTGTGATTTAAATAAATTTACGACGTGTAACTTAATCGTTTTATTGCTTATTTTTAAGCTTAAGTTAGCGAACGAATAGAAAAGTGACCATTTGAGTAGGGGGGCTGGAACAAATATTTCTGCATTGTTCGTTACAGAAGTATAAGACTAAATATTTGAGTTAAGACTGCGTACACATTTTGCCGCTGACTGCCGCTCTCTCGCTCGCACATTTCATGTTTTTTCAAGATTTCTTAAATCTGAGTGCGTAATTGAAAAATGTGTCTTGGCCACTTTTCGCAATATAAGATTACGGACATTTCAACATATATTTCAGTTTCGAGTTGCTGAAGTACAAAAAGTTATCGTTTTTGCCAGTTTAAATAACTGTTAGAAACGACAACTTTTTGTACTTTAGCAACAAAAATCTGAAATATATTTTAAAATGTCCGTAATATATATTGCGAAAATTGGCCGAGATACATTTTTCAATTACGCACTCAGAGTGAGAGTGAGAGAGCGGCAGTCAGTGGCAAAAACTGTCTCCATTCTACTTACTACATTCAAATGTGAGTAAAATATCTATATAAAACGTCATCTTTTACATTGCTTACACTATTCTGCAGTTTCGTGATCCCATAATAGCATAGATACTCTCGTAATAAGTGTACTATAAAAGTGTAAAGTGCTGTTTATCGCGACTCGTGGTAAAGCGTAACAACATTTAGTAACAAACTATTGTAACAATAAAATAGTCAAATCAACAGCTCTAAGGAATACAACTTTTATAATAGCCACCTGTTAAATGCCTGCACGTAAAGACCATTCCAAAAAATTATGCCTCGTACGAAACAAAAGATTCTTTACAATCTAAGCTTCACCAACTCGACAACCAAACATAAATTAGGTACAATCCGAAACCTTCGTTAAAGTTGGCGCAACGTTTTGGAACGGGCAATAAGTGTTCAATCATTCACTGTCCAACGAGTAGTATAATCTATCATTGTATATCATTAAAATAGTGGTCGACATCCCTGTGACCGAATTTCTGTACCGCGCTAACCCTACTGTATACATACTACACGGTTTATATAGACATCCATTAAGTACATTAGACACCAACTTACTGGATCGTGAATACGTGAGGGGGCGCGGCGTCAGCTCAAGAGAGCGCCGGCCTCGGCTGGCTGGTATCGTACGCGCGGATCACATCCGCCTGCGACACGCTGCCCCCCTCTTCTTGCGAGAATGCGAACCCATCTACGGGAAAAACACTCTTAATACTTCAAGTTAAGGTCGGCAGTCCATCGTCATTGTGTGTAAAAAGTTAAAACCATTCGTGAGAGTAGCGAATCGACGCAATCTATGTGCTGAACGTGTGGTGTAGTTGATAATTAAACTATGGAAATACCTGGTGTGAGGGTGAATACCGAAGTATAGTACGGCATCTGCATTCATATTTATTTTTCCAAAATGTGTTTGAAATTTTGCACAATTAACTCATCATTTCTCCCTTAAAACCATAGTGTAGAAATACATTAAAACTAAAAGGCCTGTTTTACAATTAAAAAGTAAGTTACTTGATAGATAATTTGACTATTATGATATGTAAAATATATCAAATTATCTGTCAAGTAAACAGTGAACCAAGTAAGCTACTCAGAAGTTATTGACTGTGAAACAGGCCCTTAATATAATATTTTTCATAAAAAAATTAAAGTACTTCACCCCCACACATCAACGGTGTGCAAACATGTTTTTAGTCACGTATTTGATACCTGTGTTGATCCTGTGTTAAAGGGGTACGCTCGACAAAACAAAGTGTGTGCTTACTGAACTAGGGTTGCCAACTAATAAAAAAGATCTACAGCGAGTGCTGCAAGATTATTGTGTTAGCATTGTTTAACGTAAAAGGGTGTTCTGCTTAAATTTAAACAACACATAATTTGTTGTAAAAAACCAAATCTTAATTTATAGATAACACTGATATTTTTTTTAGACTCAAGAACTGTGAAACTGTGTAGTACGCTCTGTGTTAATCGACAGTGCGTTACATTACAGATATTTCAAACTTTGTGTTGCGTACCTTCGTATACAAACAATGATTATAAGACATAAAAAAACTAAATTACTAAATCATCAGCGATATTTCATAAAACAAGATATCTTCTTAAAAGATAATTATCTTAAGCAGAAGACGGACTCTTTCGTCCGATCGAGACCACGCCTGATGTTTATTACTTACGAGAACTTACCACTCTACGTAACAAAAATTTTATGCGGTATCGATAGAACAAAATGTGTCGTCTGCGGAGTCAATTATACGTAGATACTTTAAAAGTTAACTAAAATTGTGAGGTAAAAATACCTACCTAGTGTAACGTTCTTAAAATAAATAGTGTAGTGTAGTGTCGGTCGGTTGGCAACCCTGAGTGCGTACTCACGTGAGAGCTCAAGGTCGAGTTGCGCGCGCGCGGCGGCGCGGCGCCCGAACACGCTGCGCACGTTCTGCAGCAGGCGCGCCGTCTCCGTGAGGCTGCCACACACCAAGCTCACTACTACTGCGGAACTGGACGATTCGCGCCGAAGCGGCAGCGGCTCCTATCTTACGAACGGCTCGTCGAATCGATGCGAATACAGCCCGTGAGCCTCTTCATTTAAATTCAGTAACCGAAGCCGAGACATTTCATATTGGAACTGTTAAAACGTAGGTAATTTCCCATTCCATGCTTTTTGCAAGGGTATGCAATGCAAATATAAACACCTCACGGGCTATATCGTTCGCAAAGGTACTTTTTACCGGCACATTCGTTTCGATAATGTCATTAGCCGCTGACACTCGAGAGGGAACCGAGCCGTGGTCGGGGCGCGTCGGGCGCACCCTCGGCGTGTTAGTAAGCGTGCATGCGGCAAGCTGCGTGCGCGGCGGTGCGTGTGCGTGCGCGTGCACATGCCGTACTTACACTGGGCCAGCCGCAGCAGCGCGTGGCGGGCGTCCGCGGCGCTGCGCAACAACCAACGTTAGTACACGCCCTCACCGCACCGAGCCGCCTCGCGACACTCTACCGGCCCGTTACTCATACGAGTACGATCCATCGCCAATGTACCCTTCATTTTGTACGAATGTGGCGCAGGAGCGGAGTGGCACTACGCTTTTTGACACAATTCGTACTGACACTTACATGAATTACATTTTTAACAACGCGTGATTGTCGGTTGCATTTCTTGACACTGTGAAAGGCTACATACAGCTTTTGTCATCTTGATGTATGACAAAATCTAAAATAGCGATCGAGCCACTCCAGTCCTCCGCTACTTTTTAAGTGACCAATTTAGCCAATCACCAGATTAATTTTAAATTTTGTTATTCAGCATCGAGCATTGTTTTTGCATCGCAGCAGTTTGAAATACAATAAACATGTTTTTCTTAGATTTCAACATTTTAATATATAAAATCATCAGGAAATCATAACGATATGATTTCCAACGGCAGCGGTATCGCTTGCTTCCTATTTACACGTATATGGAATGTAAGGAATTATAATTAAATATAAAAAAGAAGACGACAAAACGCACCGCCCGAATACGCCATCGATCATCAAATTGATAGTTTTTAATTCACCCGTTCAATGCATGCGTCATTTCTAAATTTTATTACATCACCATAGGGGCCTGTTTCAAAATCAAAAAATTAGTTCTGAGTAAGTTACTTGACAAATGATTTCACAGTTGTGATATGACAAATATGTCAAATCATCTATCAAGTAAGCTACTCAGAATTTACTTTTTAACTGTGAAACAGGCCCTAAATGCAATGTGATCGTGGTATTTAATCTTACATCTGATTTGTACTAAGATCACGCCTAGTGAAGGTAGACTACTAATGCAGTTTTAAAACTGCATTGATATGACGTCAGCTGTTAAGCCGTTCTTTATTATAAAACGGTGCGTTTCATCGTCGTATCTGCATTTGTACAAAGACTATCATGTGATTCTTATAAACATGTTAAAGTAAGGAATCAAATGGAATTTAAAAAAAATATAAGTAGCTTAAAATAGAAGTTTACAACTCAATACGTATAGCTTTGTCCAGATTAGTCCATTTTGGCGTATCAGATCAGCGTATCTTTAACATACATCGCTAGTTTGGTTGGGCGTGCGTTGAAATAATATCAACGCACGCCCAACCAAACTAGCGATGTATGGTAAAGATGCGGTGATCTGATACGCCAAAATGATACAAGTCTGGACAAAGCTTATAATGTGCAAGCGAAAGAAAGAGTCATGTTCCAAAAATATTTATGAAGTAAATAGTTAAATGAAGTTACTTGTATTTTTATATTTTCTACTGTATGTGTTAGAACAGCATGGTACAAAATCATAATTTGTACTTTTAAGCAATATTTCAGCATTGATGCAACCTGACACGTGTCAAAAAGAATAGATAAATCGTGAGGATATTTTGAATCAAGGCTGCAGACTTTGACTTTCGTCAGCGCCTGTTGTGTGAGCCAGCAATAAAGTTAGGAACGTTTTATGTGGGACCTAAAGTCTGTTCAAAAAACAAATACCTACCATGGGAAACAAGCCTAGGATTAAGCCTAGTAATGATTTCTTGACCTACAGTACGGTCGGTCGCACATAAAACATTTATTACTATACAAAGTAGGGTCACAAAACAGTAATGCCACCTGCTTTTTTCTTTCTTTCGTAAAGTTAAATGTGATTGTACTAACATTCAATCGATCGAGCAATAATATATCAATGTCATTTAATGAACAAGTAACTTCAATGTTCATATTAAAAAGTGCAAGAGGAGATAAGATGAAAAGAAAAATAGATTAAAAAGCAAAATAACTGTAGCAAGTTGTTTGGTATACACAAGGAACTAGCGTTTGTACAAACATCACGTTTATTTCAATAGTTATTTACAATCATTGGGAAGAACACTGTACTGTTACATTAATCATCAACATATCAAAACGAGATTCGTCAACGTCTAATTGACAATCACCTTATGGGGAATGTCTGGAAAAAATGACTGATTTTTTTGTCAAAGATAAGCTCCCTTTATAATAGGAAACATTTTCACAATTTTAGGTTGTATGAAAAATAAAAATAAAAAATAACTTCGTATTCGAAAAAGTACGGGAGTAATAGCAGAATCAAAGACGATTTTTATTTAAATTTTTCACGCAACTAAATTTTCTGAAACTATTTTCTATTAATAAGGGAGTTTATTCCTAGCTTTAAAAAATCTGCCAATTTGATTTTTTTCAGACATTCCCCATTGTGAGTTCAAGATAAATTACAATACTGGTTTCATGTTACAATATAAAAATATTACAACTAACTTGTCTATGGTGAAAGTAGAAAAATATATCGTATTTAGCGGCTAGCTTCACAGCAGCCAGCACGAATGTAACCAATTTATTTGATGAAGCAACCAATTGGTTACTAAATATTGTCAAATTATTTCTAATTCAGCTTTCGGGTGCTATATCGTTTAAAACACTGACGATTTTCCATGAAACTTACTGAGTAGTTTCAATGAACTCATGAATACAATTTTGTTTGAAATTCATACTTTGTACTAATATCCGCAAAATAATAATGAAAAGTCATAATATCAGTTTTATAATATAACGAATGATTAGGCATTTAACTATATTAATTGATTAGTAAAGTTTAAGTTTCAACTTGAACTTTACTTTAACAAAAAAAAAGATTCCTTTGTTGATTTAAAGCAAATAGGTATAGGTAGATTCATCTATTTCATATCACCGTAAAATAGGAATCAATAGAAACTGACATTCAGTTTGATTCAATTAAATATTAAAACATTCGTGCCAGCTGTTGTGAAACAATTAAATCTTAAGTACAGCTTGGCTGCAAGCATATAGTTTCTACTTCACTCAATACTCTAGCTATACTATCACACCTGTGACAATAACACTAAATATCATCATAATAAATATCAATCTTCAGTTCCATTCAAATAACATATAATAATTTTGATATGACACATCTATCTCACTAAAACAATTTGGAATCACTAAAACATCTCACTTAAATAATGCTTTGCATTGCAAACAAAATAATTTGACCATTTTCTAATTAACTCTATAAATATCAATAGATTAGTTAGTGTAAATAAATAATTTTAACAATTTGTGTAAAAATAATCAACAACGTTTGTCTATTTGTAAATATGATTGTTATTACTTAGTTAATGTTAATCGAGTTGAAATATTAAATGCTTTCATCAATACTGGTATTGGAGACGTAAAATCTAGAAGACTTTATGAGGGATAACAAGCTAAGTACAAGGGTTCTGGCAGAACTCTATCACTCACAAACACATGAGGTAGTTACCATTTCATGGCAGCGGTTCCTCTTATCATATACTTCAGATACCGCCATCTTGCAATCAAAAAATAACTTTAAATCGATAACAATAGAATATATTAATATCTATACAATATCTTAAGAAGACACTCGTTGTGATTCTACCTAATCTATTCTTACCAATATTCTAGCAGAAGACGAAAAATTAAATATCAAACGTGATACTATTATTCCTAGTACATACCAGGAGCAAATACATTTGGGAAGCTACAATTGGTGTTGGGGCTACGTTTCATTTCAGTCAATAGATGGCGCTGTCAATAAGCAGATCTATGTAAGTATTACATCAGCTTCAGAGATTAAATTAAAAAGTAGAACGAGAAACCTGACATTTTAATAGAAACCTCATTAGGTTTCTATTAAAATGTCAGATTTCTCGTTATTAAAAATTGTTTTTCCATATCAAGTAAAAATACGTACATTTTAATGTATATTTTGTATTTTTAAGGTACTAGATTGCAACTTTCCACAGATCTACTTATTACAACGCGCTCTTATTTACAAAATCTGTATATTATTTACATATCACATCTAATCAGTCGTTTCCCTCGGCTTGTACTCGTGTACCTACTGATCGTTTTACAAGTTTATTCGTATTTATTATTACTACATTTTACAACCTCCCTCGTCGCGCTAACGGTAGAACACGGAATGAATAATCTTTACAACTCGGACAAAATGTAAAGGAAAAAGTTGGATATCGGAAGAAGTGTCGATAACTTTGCGTTTCGTAAATGCTTAAATTGTAGGTACTCATATAGAATTAACAATCGAGAGTAATAGGATATTAATCGACCGGCGACGTTATCCAAAACTGCCTAATACCTCGAAATTTGCGTTCACTTCAAGGTTACGATAAGTAGGGGTATCTCGAAACTATTGTGACACCATGTGAGGTGCGCAGGAGTTTCAGGAGTGAGAGCATAGCCTGCGCAAACTTTATTGTCTATTATCGTTTGAAGTTATATTGCGCAACCCATTCGTATTAAAACGCGGAGACAGCCCCTCCGCACACGGCATCGTAGCGTAAGCGTAGCGTAATATGCGTATCGAACGAGAGCAATACGAGCACGTACATGTTGAAAGAAGTCCGTACACGAGGCGATGTTGCAGCGTATCGTTTAAGATTTTTATTGTCATTACGATAGTCGTAGCGTACTGGCGTAAAAAAGCAAGCGTAGAAAATACTTTCTATGCGGTTGGTAATAATTATCCGTCAACGAATATATATAAACTAGAGACTACATAGTTTATATTCTGCAACAATATCTACGTCTACGCGACAATTCGTGTGTAGAATTCTGCTCATCTCGTACTCGTTGCGTCTCGACGATACGCTTACGAGACGACTACGCTTACGAGACGACTACGCTTACGATCCACGTGCAGAGGGCTTTTTGTAGCGCGACGAGCGAGGTTCAGGCGATGGTGAACCGTCATACGATATGCGAGGTCCTCGTGCGGGGGCGCGCGCGGCGGGGCGCGTGTCCGTTAGCCGGGGGGCCGGGGGGCGCGGGGGCGGCGGGCGAGGGGGCGGGCGCGGGGGCCACGGTGCGCCGGCGCCGCAGCCCGCTGTACCCCACACACACAACGTCAACACCGAGCCTATGTGCTACCGCCGCCGCACCTGCCCTAACAGGGGGCTCTTCCACACGACAATGTACCCACGAAAAGCGACAGTCTTCCATCGAGACTAGATTAATGCTATAAGTATTCGATTTCCGACGTCGACGGCTCTCGACGGACAGCGGAGTAGACCAATTACGTGAACGTTGTCGACGCGTTGCGACACTAGACTCGATATAATTTAGTTCAAAAGTAACACTGTTGAAAGTTTTAAAGTTGACTTACTAATATTGAATCACCCGGTTCCACATTTTACATAGCCCATCACTTTCCGCCATTCGGGAGCATCGTTCGATTCGATATAGAGAGAATACCGCTCGACGGCTATGCTCCCCGATGTCGAAAAGCGCGGAGGTAGTCGAGTAATTTTCTTATTCTTTTTCACGATGTTTCAATGAGACAAAAAAAGATTGGGGTTGGATTTAGAAATGGGGCGCCTGATTTTGGAATTGAAATATATAGCATTTTGTAGAGTTTCACTTAGGCCTTTCAAATGATACTGTACTTCCGGCGAGAAAATTTGTATTTTTATTTTTATTATTATTTAAGTGTTTGCGAAAAGAAACAAAATTTTGTTACGCAAGGGCGAAAGGGCTTAAAATCATATATCTCAGCAATTTTAATTTTCTTGCGGCGGGAGTAGTACTGGGGGGTTTCCCTCTCTCCCCCTTACCCTCCTATCTATCTTAATCCTCATTTCAGGCGCCCCATTTCTAAGGATTACCCAAAGATTGTACTATGGAAAAATGCGACGCTGAAATGCGCAATGTAGCTCGACCATTATTCAACGAAAACTTTCATCTAGTTTACTCTCGAATACAACGCCATATACAAAAAAAAACATGCAACTAAGAACTAAGAGCATTTCCGATAAGGGAGTGGAAAGAACCCTACGGACGGTCCGGACCGACCGTCCGCCTGTTAGCGCGGGCGTGGCGCGGCGATGCCAAGCAACTCAAACATAACCGAACCACAAAATGGACCGAACCAAACAACACCTGCGTGCGCACTACGTCGCATGAACCGTGCGAGCCTGGATACTCCCGTAGTACCACCGATCAAATATAGTATTGATCCCACTACTGATACAATACTATTTTGGTGGGTATGCGTTAAAAAAAATTGTCAAAGTAATGAAAAAAATTTCAGTGCTTACTACAGAAGTATCGTGAAAATTTAGAAAGCTCTATGTATAAGAAAAATAAAACTATTAAAATATAATAAAATTAAATAATTATAGTGATGCTACATAACTACTCTTAATTATATCATACACATGACTACGATTAAGATTTTATTGAATTGCAATTTATGTGGAGTTCAAACAATCTATATATTTAATTTCTAATTTAACTGACATGAGGAGTTTTTTATCAATATATTTATTGTTGTGTTATTATTTTAATGATGCATGTGTGTAATTTAATAAATATTTATAAATGGATGCTTTTATCACAGTGGTCTACTTCTAAGGACTTAATTGGGAAAATCTACAGGGGTCAATAAGATTGTATTATTAAATCTCTGCGAGATATAAAATCTGACAATAAATATTTACACATATACATAAACATACACAATGGGCTGGTTGGTTAATCGACGTACATATTTCATAGTTAGCCTGCACAGATCATTCCAAGATAATGCAACACGGGACAGCCACGCATCCACTCAACGCCACAACGTTAGCTAAGCTACTCATTAATGCACTCATCATTGTTAATTAAAATATGTCTTTATAACAATTAAATTTTAATATACTATCACTCGTAATTTATTTTCTTAATATCTGCAACATTTGTGCGACAACGCTTTATGTCTATTAGATTTAAAGCTAAGATGATATACTTATTTAAAAGAAAAAAATCCTTCCATTGTAAATAATTGTCGAATAAATGCTGCATGCATATTTTCAATGTATGCGAGTTGTCAAAAGAATGGGCTGACTCTACATGATAGCATATTGAAATAGGGATGTTGACTTATGAATAAAATAACGAAATACTAATAAAAATCGTAAACATATCAAAGTTTTGGAGTAGCTTGTATACCTCTTGGTTTTATATATTGCGTATTATTTGTTTTATGACCCTTCAAAGTTGGGTAGACAAGTCCATTTAAAAAGTATAAAATTTGTTAAAATAAATAATACATTTAATTAGTCCGTAAAATTTATAGCAAATTTGTCAAAGAAACCATTTTGATAAACACAATATTGAATATAGCTGCCGAACAAATTTCCTACGCGTTGCATACAACGTAGGAAGGCGTGACGTCATAACTTGGTAGCCGTTAGTATGGAGCGTTTTCGGGTGAGTCCAATTTTGTCCATTTCAAACTATGATATCTCGGGCAGTTTTCATGCTAGCGTTTCAATTCTTATACAAATGTTTCTTTTTTTAGGGGTAATTTATGTAACATAAAATAAAAAAATAGTCAACATGCCTATTGAATATGTTTATGTCAGAAAATTAAAAACATTCGTTATTATGTAGCTTTAAAAAAATAAGTTTTACCTGACAATTATTGTAAGGTAAAACTTCCTTCTTTCGTTTATTTTTAGTTTCTATCTTTTAGTCTTTCTGCATTTTTCCCGTTTTGCCCTCATAGTCTTTTTGCCTTTTAGGCAGCTTATATTTTTACAGTGATTTTTTTATTAAAATGGTTTTAATTTTATCATGTAGAGTCAGCCCGTGACGTGATTAAGAAGCACTGAGCCAACAGGTCGGCGCGGGCCGCAAGCTGTGTGCTCTCGCCCTAATAATAACCTAGTCTGTGTACGACGAGCGATCAATATTTTCTATTTATTTGTTTATCGCAATCTCGACTTTCTTTGTATATTTTTTGTGACTTTAAATTTTGACTATTGCCTTTCTTGTATTCAACTTGAAAACTACCGATTTTTTTGTTAGACAACCCGATTAAATTTCATCCGTGTCCATAAGTTAGTTTTCAGGTTGCAAGATGATCAAAATATTTCGTGTCCGATCAAAATGTTTGAATATTGTAAATGTTCATTGGTCAAGTAAAAGTATTTTTTGTTTAATTTATCTACTCAGATTATTTAATCAAATTAGGCCTGAGCAACATAAAATAAGATTTAATTTTGACATATTATTTTTTTCCACATCCGAAAGCATAAAAAAAAGAAAAGAGGCCTATAAATAAATAAAAACATTAAATATGACAATGATTCCGGCGGACTGAGAAACTCCTCCTTTTTTGAAGTCTGTTAAAGTACATTTGGATCGGACACGTCCTCAACCGTATAGTGATTGGTGACCGCGGCGCGTGTGGTGTAATAAAGGCGGGTACTCACGAGTGTCGCGGCTGCGCGAGGAGCGCGGTGGGGTCGCGCTGCTTTATTTCGCTCTCGCGCACCGCCTCCGTCATCGTCTTGAACGCCGAGTTGTGAATGCTGCAAGTGTACGACGAGCCTAATACTTATTGTGTCATACAGGATGTCCTTTTATTCATTCTCTAAAATTTAAGGATGTGTTCAGGAAACATAGGGTCAAATATGTAAAAAAAGGTCTTTCCATACAAATCAAAGAGATCACCGTGATCAGTTTAGTAAGGGATGACCAAAATTTTTGGCGCATTTCGACATGTCAAAACTTTGACACATCCTAAAAATTTGGAAAGTAAATTTAAAAACACCATGTATAAATGATCATAACAAATGGTGTTACGAAAAATCCCTAAAGCCAAATATGGTACATAGGGACCAGCAAACTGAACAACTTTTACTACGTGAGCAATTCTGAAATCGCGAAAAAAAGCTGTTTCAAATATTTTGATATTTTCGTATTGACTTGACTTGACTGACTTAAAAATAATACTAGAAGCGTTCGAAAATTGCTAGTTTTACTCAAGTCATTACTTACTCGTCTATAGATACGAGGGTAAGAATAATTCAGTTTTTCTTACTTAATGAATATTTATTCAGAAAAACTAAACTAACCTATCTATTGTCTAATTTCAAAATCTACCGCAATCGCTTTCAGAATGTGACACATTGATGCTTCCTTTTAGCACAAATAAAAACTTACCAAAGATATGTAGCAATGTCTCATCCATCTGTGAAATGAAAGCGATTGCGATAGATTTTGAAATTAGACAATTAGCCCCCAGAGTTTACAATATTGTTACATTCTAAAATCATCTACGATTACCAATTCTACCGTCTTAGATGGACTGTGTATGAACCTTCAAAAGCATGGATCCTCTTGTTCAAATAGCTTACTCTTCCACGTTAACCTCAGATGTTTATCCTCAGTGTATTTCTAAAACGATCAGCATCGAATTATTTTGAGTATTTTATTCAAAGTTTACAGCTAATTAATAAAATTAAAACTATCTAAATAAAAAAAATACGTCTTAAATGATTAATCTACCGTCGGCTATTTCTTTTATTAGACAAAAACTAAGTAATTTGTCTACTTATAGTTCAGTTACATATGTTTTTTCGCTATAACATCAAAAACCAGATTTTTCAAATAGGTATTAGATTAGCTAACGCTAATTTGTTTATACTGTCTAACTAGCTTCCGCCCGCGACTTCGTCCGCGAAGACATTTGAGAAAATCCTAAGGGAACCAATAACCAGGATAAATAGTATTCTTTGTTTAATATCAAAATCACGTAAAAATGATTGACGTCTCCGTCCCCGTCCCCATTTCACCCCCATAGCCCATAGGGGTTAAAATACTAACAATATACGTTGCGTTTGATTTCCAGCCATAAGCTCAAATAATAAATTTAGCATATTTTACTTCGAAAGTGAAGGATTTTCTATACCTACACAACTTCATCCCCCTTTTCACCCCATCGGGGGTAGAATTTTCAAAAACGCTGAGACGTTTATATGTTACTGTTAAAGTACGGAATCCGATAATCTGCAAATTGACTAGTGATTCTGTAGATTAAGACTCCGTCATGCGAAATCATTTGTCTCTGTCTTTTTCTTTATGTGTAAAGAGTATGGAAAATAACCTCACTTCTGCACTTTTTCGTTGTTTTTTCATCATTATCTTTAGCACAATTATCTTTCTTGAAATAAAGTTATTGGAGCAACTGCACAGTACGTTAAAGTGTATTTTGATGTAGAATTCAATCATTGGCGGCTCCAGGGGGGGGGGGCCAAGGGGGCCATGGCCCCCCTACAAGGCCGATTACCTTTGCGGATAACATTAAACTTGCATTGAAAATGGCAGTTATTTTTTTTTTAATTCTTATTGTTTTATGTTGGTAGTTGCAGTGCCGCTATCTTTATTTTTTTTATAATACGTGGCCCGAGTAGGGTTACCATTTGACAGACATTTGGCGCATTTGACAAGCAGTTTACGGTTTCAAGGCGTGCGGCTGGCGCAAAGCAGAGACAAGCATTTTTTTAATTTAATGAGTCTCGCTGTGTAATCTCGCATGCATGCTCCAATCACGCAAGCCTTGCTGCGCAAGCTACCCGTACGCCTGGATGAAACCACATTACAAGATTAGTTAATAAAAATGGCGCAGCGCGGGCCCCGTTTTTTACTATAAACAGACAAGATTAATTGATGAAACTAACTGAAAATCGCGCTGCGCGGCCGTATTTTTCACTAAAGGCAGCCAACAGTACAAGATTAACGGATGAAACTGACTAAAAATGGCGCTACGTGACCATATTTTTACTAAAGACAGACAAGATTAGTGGATGAAACTGACTAAAATCGCGCTGCGCGGCCGCTTTCTTTACTATAGACAAACAAGAGTACAAGTATAACAGTTGTAACTGACTAAAAATGGCGCTGCGCGGCCGTTTTTTCCTAAAGACAGACAAGATTGGTGGATGATACTGACTCAAAGTGGCGCTGCGCGGCCATCTTTTACTATAGACAGACAAGATAAGTGGATGAAAGTGACTAAAAATCGCGCTGTGCGGTCCCTTTTTTTTTGCTACAGATAGGAAAGAGTACCGGATACAAAAGTAACGAATGAAACTTACAAAAAATGGCGTTGCGCGGCCGTTTTTTTTTACTAAAGACAGACAAGATTGTTGGATGATACTGACTAAAAGTGGCACTGCGCGGCCATATCTTTTAATACAGGCAGATTAAATAAATGAATGAAACTGTCTAAAATCGAGCTGCGCGGCCATTTTTTTTTACTATAAACAGACAAGATTAGGAGATGAAATGAAACTGACTAAGAATCGCGCTGCGCGGTCTTTTTTTTATTTACTATAGTCAGGCAAGAGTACAAGATTAGTGGATGAAACTGACTAAAAATCGCGCTGCGCGGCCGTTTTTTTTTTACTAAAGACAAGCATTTTTCTGAAAAATTAGGCGTTATGTGCATCCTAGGGCATCCTCCCTTACAAAGATATCTATGTAAGGTAACCCTAGACCCGAGGGTCCAGGGCCCCCCTAGACTTGAATCCTGGATCCGCCCCTGAATTCAATACGATTCCGCTATTATTTACGCCAAAAATAGGGCCCGCGACAAGCACTTTTGATGATATTCTGTTTTTTTTACAATCATCTGTGAGGTTTATACGCAATTAAATACTTGTAGCAACTAGATAATCTCTTTAGCTTGTCGTATGTTTTTTTTGTGGCTACAACTTTACGTCTTCTATATAAAAATATGGCCCGCGCAAACCATGTTTTTCTATTATGGCCCCTTAACAAGTCGAAACAGTTAAAGCGCGAAATTTTTCTTAAAGTATACGATTTTCGCACTTTAACTAGTTAATCTGCATATTAACAGATGCTAAACCGTTAAAGTGCGAAATACAGTGAGTAAAATAGGCAAGGCTACAGGAAATTTTAGTAAAAGACCTTTATTGAAAGTTTATTTAAAAAAAACTTCGTTTCTGGCGCTTCGCCGGCCGCTCCCGCGGCACGCTCGCTCCGCTCGCTCGGCTCGCGCGTTTTCGGTCAGAATACTAACCTAATGACTTGTTTAAGACTCTTCCATGGCATGGGGCTTCGCTGCCCGAGCCCCCCTTTTGGGGCGGCTGCTTCCCCCCGTCCTCCCCGCTTTTATGTCAACCCTTTTTTATGTTATTACACATTTTTTTCAATAAAAGAGGTTCTTATGTTTCCGTACTTTAACTGATCCTTCTTCGTTAATATGCCGATTAGATAAGGAATCTGCAGATTACCTAGTTAAAGTACGAAATAAAAAAAAAGTCGCACTTTAACTGATTCGATTTGATTGATTTTTTTTGCATGCAATTTGCAGATTAACTAGTTAATCTGCAGATTCACTGATTTCCGCACTTTAACGGTGACATATATATTAATTTTCAATCGTCAGCCTAAACACAAGATTTTTAAGATCCTTGCTTCCAAACTGAGGGATTTTCATACAAACTTTGGCCCCCGTTTCATCCTCTTAAGGGGTGAGTTTTGAAAAATCCTTTCTTAGTGCACTTTTAACCCTCCTAAGAAACCTTTATGCCAAATTTGGAGTCCCTTGACCCAGCGGTTTGGGCTGTGCATTGATATATCAGTCACCAATCAGTATCTTCTTTTTTATATATTTAGAAGATGATGATATTTTTACTAGGACGGTACTCATGATACTGACTACCACTACAACTATATCTACTATTTAATCGACTATTTGATAGGGTCAGGCAAGTTACAGTAATCGCATTCGGCGAGCCAACGGCGGCGCGGTTCGTCTTATATCTCGACGCAGGTTATCCAGCTTCGACGAATGCTGCATAGTACATTATATAACATTAGTACTATGTTTTGTACTCTTGAGACAAAATACTGAAACGTAACCCAATTTAAGAGATCTACTTAATAATTGGGGTCAAAAGTACGATATTTTTTCTCACACGCAGAGGCTCTCATATCTTCTGTGATGTTAAAGATTTTTCCGTTACTGGTTATTTCTAATTATGATCATAACGGCCCGCTATCAGCAAAAAAATAAATAAATATATATTATGTGCGATTTTATTGCCGTTTTTTGGTACGGAACCCTTCGTGCGCGAGTCCGACTCGCACTTGGCCGGTTTTTCTCGGTAACTGTCCTTAATTCTGTAATTCTTCTTTTGTGTGCAATAAAGTGTTATTTATTATTATTATTATAAGTTTTCAAGAAAAGCAATGTACCTATGCATGAAATGTATCGTAAACATTATTAAAAGTAAACGCAGCCTTTAAGGCTAAGTTTATATGACCGCGCGTTACGGCTTGGAAGTACTAACCATGCGGTACGAGATTATTTATTTATTTATTTATCGTTTTTGGACAGCTAACAGCTTATATACATACAGATAATAACAAATATGTATAACTAAAAGCTATTGACAAGCTTCCACATGTAGAATTCAAAAGAAATTGATCATAAAGTAATTGTAGCCCAAAAGGGTCAGGTGCGTAACAGTATAGTAACATTAAACTAAATTTTAAACAGTAACTTAATAACAGTCTTAATGCTGTTGAAAAATAAATCAATATTGGCGTCGGCGTTATAAACTGTTATATCGTCTACATTACCGCGCGGTGCCACGCGGTACAACGCGGCGCGCCGCGATCCGCGCCCAAGATCTTGCACCACGCGGTTGCACGTGGTTCAAGATCTACATCCACCCGTTCAAACCTACATCAATCCGTTCAGTTGAGAAGCGCAGTTTATCAATGAATTGCCTCCTCCACGTTATTTTTAATGCCAGACTGCCGCGCGTGCATTCGCTATCATGTGAATGCTCTTATCGCGCGACGACGCTCGGCACCCCGCGATCATATGAACTTAGTCTTAATGTCTTTGAATAAGTTTAATAGTGTGTGAGACTGCTGCAAAATGTGACAACGCTAATACTGGGTAACACTTTTCAACACCGACTCGAATACTAATCTTTAAATGTATGCGCGCATACATTACCTATGATACATGGGACTAATCAGTAAACCGAGCGACAAATGTTATTAATTTACTTATTCAATGCATCAATACCGATACGATTAAGCTACTGTCGTTTTTTTTTTTCAAAAATACGTAGAACTACATGGAGTTATCTGTATCAAAGTAGCCGACTCACAGCACAAGCTCTTGAAGTCGGCTTGGTCGCGGGGATCCATTGCGGGGTACTGCAGTCTGTACTACCGCGTAACCTGCAACCTCGCGCGATATAGTAATGCGATGGAGAAGGGGGCATCTATTATATCACTTGAGACTCGCAAGGGGGAGGGGGGAGAGAATTCGGAAAAAATCACATAGGGGAGGGGGGAAATATCAGGCGTATTTATTTTTTTGTTGGACACGTGATTTTTAAAGCGAAAAATCACGTCGTCTTTCGGCGTCAGTATAGAATCTCACCACGTATCATAGTGGCGGTTTAAAGAAAATGCCAAAAAAATATCACGTGATTAATGGATGACCCCCAAGGCCAATAGGTCTGTTAAATAACTTTATGACTATGTAATGTAGTTATATGTCTAGCTGTACAACGCAATTAGTTTAAGAATGTACAACAGAAGTGACCGACTGTAGAGTGCTTTGCGGTACAAAAATAATATTTTAATCTGTATACTCTTTGCTATACATTCTCGAGTGAAGTTAACTGTACTATTTATTGATTCGCGTTATGACATCATTACAGCGAAGACAATATAACTTCCCTGTTTTAAGAAATATCGCGAAAATTTTTTCACAGTTGTTCATGTGGTACACTAAGCTATGGACAAGTTATTAAACAAAATTAATTGTATTTTGTCGACACTTATAATTGTTGTATTTACAGGTATATAGCATAAGTTGAGACTCTCCAACAATTTATTGTTAATACTATGTGAGTGTTGCTTAAATAAACAAATAAACAAAAATAATTGGTGTAATTCATTGGACTCATATTTGTGTGCTAACTAGTAGCTCTCGCTGTCTTGCTTTATAAGATTTTTAAATTTCTTTGAAGACCGACATGTAAATCTGATTACTGAACGTGGAAGAATAAGAATCAGAGCGCGAGCGCCGAGAATATACGAGAGGTTAGGTCGAAAGATATCGGTTATAAAGTTGTAGTTATACGAGATTTTTATAGTATTCGGTTGGTGACCAGCGAGTCGGGCAGCAGCGTGGCCACGGGAATGAGGTGCAGCACCGGCGAGCTGACCACATGGGGTCATGTAGTGGTACAGTAGTATACTCACACGGTGACCAGCAATTCGGGCAGCAGCGTGGCCACGGGGATGAGGAGCAGCACCGGCAAGCTGACCACATGTGGTCATGTAGTGTAGCACAGTAGTATACTCACACGGTGACCAGTAAGTCGGGCAGCAGCGTGGCCACGGGGATGAGGAGCAGCACCGGCAAGCTGACCACATGTGGTCATGTAGTGTAGCACAGTAGTATACTCACACGGTGACCAGTAAGTCGGGCAGCAGCGTGGCCACGGGGATGAGGAGCAGCACCGGCAAGCTGACCACATGTGGTCATGTAGTGTAGCACAGTAGTATACTCACACGGTGACCAGTAAGTCGGGCAGCAGCGTGGCCACGGGGATGAGGAGCAGCACCGGCAAGCTGACCACATGTGGTCATGTAGTGTAGCACAGTAGTATACTCACACGGTGACCAGTAAGTCGGGCAGCAGCGTGGCCACGGGGATGAGGAGCAGCACCGGCAAGCTGACCACATGTGGTCATGTAGTGTAGCACAGTAGTATACTCACACGGTGACCAGTAAGTCGGGCAGCAGCGTGGCCACGGGGATGAGGAGCAGCACCGGCAAGCTGACCACATGTGGTCATGTAGTGTAGCACAGTAGTATACTCACACGGTGACCAGTAAGTCGGGCAGCAGCGTGGCCACGGGGATGAGGAGCAGCACCGGCAAGCTGACCACATGTGGTCATGTAGTGTAGCACAGTAGTATACTCACACGGTGACCAGTAAGTCGGGCAGCAGCGTGGCCACGGGGATGAGGAGCAGCACCGGCAAGCTGACCACATGTGGTCATGTAGTGTAGCACAGTAGTATACTCACACGGTGACCAGTAAGTCGGGCAGCAGCGTGGCCACGGGGATGAGGAGCAGCACCGGCAAGCTGACCACATGTGGTCATGTAGTGTAGCACAGTAGTATACTCACACGGTGACCAGTAAGTCGGGCAGCAGCGTGGCCACGGGGATGAGGAGCAGCACCGGCAAGCTGACCACATGTGGTCATGTAGTGTAGCACAGTAGTATACTCACACGGTGACCAGTAAGTCGGGCAGCAGCGTGGCCACGGGGATGAGGAGCAGCACCGGCAAGCTGACCACATGTGGTCATGTAGTGTAGCACAGTAGTATACTCACACGGTGACCAGTAAGTCGGGCAGCAGCGTGGCCACGGGGATGAGGAGCAGCACCGGCAAGCTGACCACATGTGGTCATGTAGTGTAGCACAGTAGTATACTCACACGGTGACCAGTAAGTCGGGCAGCAGCGTGGCCACGGGGATGAGCACCAGCCCGAGCCAGAATACCAGCGAGCTGAACACCATCCGGTCCATGCCACGCATCACCGCGCCGATCAGTATCCACGGGTAGATATTACTGCAAAACAAACATTACATATTAAAATATGATAATAGAGTGTTCCAGCCCCGCCTGCAGTGTACGTGTGTATAGAGTATAGTGACCTGTAGGCCAGCAGGAAGAGCAGCCACATGGCCACGGAGCCCCAGATGGCCAGGTGCGTGACGCACGTCCACGAGTGCGTGGCCAGCCCCGCCTTCAGGCACACCGTCAGCACCACGTACTGGAAATAACAACAATCACGCTTTAACTTTGATTGCCGAAGTCGGCGCATCGCACGCAGTAGACGAAATTCTCGAGTGTGTAAACTTATCCGAAGGCGCACACTCTAGCTAACGTGTAAGGACAATCGTCCACGCGTCCCATCGCTCCACAATTTGCATACAAGGAATGCCAAAGTCCATATCGGACGGCGAAAGACTGGAACGATTCGGTACGCGTTCTGTAACTGGAAAAGCGTTGAGCTATAATCATTTATTATTTTTTCTTTTCTTTTCCTGGTATTATTTATACATAAATATTACATATTATGTAGTGTTTTGAGGTTAGATACTAGACAATATTGAGGATGTCGCCTAAGATAACCCAAATCCATTAGCCATTCAATAAAACAGTCTTCAATCTCACGAAATGAAAGATAGTTTGAAATATATCGTTGGGAATTCAAAAATAATATATTTTTATTATTGGATTTTATTTTTGAGGCACAAGACCTAAATAGGTGGTATCATTAGGCGTCATTCTCCTTTGCATCTAGAGTGTGAGCTAACTGTACAAATATTTAGATGAATATTTAGTGGTCACCGTGTATATGATGTTGCCGAGCACCAGGTAGCCGCCATCTTTGCCGCTGGGCCACAGGATGTGGTGGCTGGCCATCAGCGTGGGCAGCCAGAACAGCAGCACGGAGTGCAGCAGGGCGTTCACCGCCCACACCCAGAATACGCGGACGTTGAACAGAAGCCCTTGTTGCGACGGGATGTATAGGATCGGGTGCTGCACACATACGCATGGTTATTAGTCTTCTCTACATTGGCTGAATATACATGGTGTAAAAAGACCCTCAACGAAGCCGAGGTCTACGTACTATGCCCATCATCAGGATCATTTCTGTCCAAAATTATTGCTGGTTTATGTTGATTTTTGTGTTAAGAAAGCACTTCAAACAGTACCACGCAATGTAACGCGTGCAACAGACCGCGCCTGCGTGTGCGTGCTGAACAGCTGCGTGCGGCCGAGTTGAAAGGCAGCGTTTATGTGCGTGCTCGTGAGATACACTGAGTGATCACGTTTTGAAGCCATTGTTTGTTACGAAATACTTAAAATTTTGATAACGTTTTTTGAGACAAAAACGAGGATATAACGTATACTTGATGTTATTTTTCATAAAAAAAGAAAAAAATTTACTTTGATCTTCAATAACTTCATTGCTATTGATTTTCCAGATATAGTCTAAAGGACAAAAATGGTCCTGATGATAGGCGAAATGCGTGGACTTCGGCTTCGTTAACAATCTTTTTACACCCTTTATTAGCACACATACAGAATTTACTGACGCAGAAAATATGAAGAAAAAAGTAGAAGTAAATTAATATAAGTTTTTCGACTGCGGATAAAAAAATTAAACCTTAGTCACACTGGTGTGTTAAATTGCTTTGATTACGGATCGGTTGGGGAAAAGTCGGTCCTACAAATATGCATAAAGACTTTATAAACTACAAAAACTAAACTAGAAGAAATTAAGAGTTTTTAAATACAATTTTCATCGTTTGCAGAAATTATTTATGTGGCAGTCCCTTACCCTTAGCATGATCTCCGGTGAGCAGAGCTTGTCGAATAGCCCGATGGCGAAGGGCGGCAGCGCCGTGAAGATCACGTTGTAGAACCCGATTGTCCACCGCTCGAATATGATCTGGCCGGACCTACGCGCGACATTATTAAATTTCAAGCCTCAAAACCTTGCCTCTTCGATCAAGAATATCCTAGTTAAAGGCCGCCTCGACCCGGGGCTGCTCAAACGGAGTAAATTTCATCGCCGCGGACCGAGCTAGATTTTGTCGGTTTTTGTGCGCATTCAAGGGCGCCTCAGTCAGTCTGAGCCGTGCATTCAGTAGAGACGGGAGTGTATAAATCTAAACTCACTTCGATCCACCGTACCTCGACCCTCTGCCTTAAGGTGAGCAGCCTCAGTCTGGATCAAGAAGAGGCTGCTCTAGTGGATACGAAGATTAACGCTTAACGAACTAAAACAGCGCGCAAATAAGGCACCGACTAACAAAACAAAAAGCTATTCGAAATTGTGAAGGTCGAATTCCCACATGAATATTTTTATCTGGGTACAAATTACTTTTTTTTTTCCAAATTTAACTTTAAATAGTAAGATGCAAGTACGCTCCGTGGGTAGGCCCCCGACAAGGTGGACCAACGATCTGGTGAAGATTGCCGGAAGCCACTGGATGTGGGAAGCGCAGGACCGATCGTCGTGGAAATCCTTGGGGGAGGCCTATACCCAGCAGTGGGTGTCGTGCGGCTGATATGATGAGTAAGATGCAAAGAAGAGAATACTCTGTACAAAATAAGCTTCCAGTTTGAAAGTGGAGTGTTATTTCGAGGTGCCGTTTTTGAGACTGATCTTGGGTATTCTTGATCGAAGCTTTGAAATGCTGCGAAAAAATTATGTACTAGTATGTAATCATGACTGCATGACCGATGTAATAGTTGTATTGCAGAAACAACTTTTATTATGTAAGGCATAAAGATAGTATCAAGGTCAACAAATTAAGTCTGAAAAGTCGCCATCCGTACATTTTTTTCTACAAGAACTGACGTCAGTCTTGCAGAAGAACAAAAGGAAAATCAAATGTCCTCACAACATGTCTTTTTATATATTTCTCAAGTCAAGTTTAAAGTATACTCGCTTGTCGCCACTGAAATACACAAAAACCAGTTTACACATAAATAAATATACAATGTAAAGGGATGTAAATGATTTACTATCGCAATAAGTCATAGAGTTAACGCGTAAGTTTGTCTGTTGTAAACTGCGAAGTGTAATTGAAGTAATATTCGTTCCCTTGTAAATGTGTTGTCGTGAGCGAAGCGAAAGGAATAAATAAAGTCTCGCAGAGCAAATAAGTGCACTGACCATGCGGAGTAGATGGCGAACCAGAGCTCGATGACGTAGAGGCAGATGTTTTTGTAGAACGAGTACAGGATGAGCTTGCTGATGCGCGAGTAGTTCCACGCGCCGTGCACCAGCAGCAGCCGCTGCAGGAACCGGAACTGGAACAAACAACGCACCATTCCGGTTGCGACAACTTTCGGTGGTAGGGCTTATTTCAAGTCCGCCTGGCTAGCTACCACAATCTTACCTAAGTCTGACGTCATTATTAAATAAAACCGATCAAGCGCGAGTCGGACTCGCGCACCGAGGGTTCTGTACCATCATAATTGTATCATCAAACCACACTGCAGAGTAGAATAATAAAATTAGTATTGCAGTTTCAGGTCAGCGCCATCTCTTGACCTATAGTAGCACTAATGTTAACTTTTTAGAAATTATCAAATTTCTAAAAAAGTGTGCTATATTGAGACATCGTTTTATTTTTCCTGCAATCTTTATATAAACTTCTATCACCTAGAATCATTTCAAAATTTTCTCTTTGTAAACTTCGGAGATAAGAGGGGCGAACGGTATTTTTTTTTACATTTTTCATCATGAGTCAAAAACTATGCGGCCTAAAAATAAGAAAAATGATTGAAAATGTGCATACGGCCAGGCCTCCTTCACTCGCTCAAGGTCGCGCGATAAGCACCTACCGCTAGCCGTTCGTTCGAACGAACTAGGGATGCGCGATCCGGGTCCTTCGATTCGATTTTTCGGATCGTAATGGATCGTAAAGCCACGATCCGATCCGCGGATCGGATCGCATGCCGTCGATCCGATCTTTAGGAAATCGATCCGGATCGGATACAAATAAGTAAGACACAATTGATTTTAGATCTTTGTTACGTAAACCCATGTAAACCTTGTAAACAAATAATATTTAAAACAAAAACAAAGTGAAATTGTAATAATAAAATTGTATTCAGAGAACATAAGACTATATTTATTTCTCAAAAGTTTAGACTTCGAAGACTGGGATGGCGGGCGCCTAATTAGTTACAGTTAAGTACAATTTTTATAGGCGCCTTTTTTTTCTTCGAAGTCTTGACTGTAAACTTTTGAGACTTAGTAATTTGACAGACGGCGTGGATCCCGTCTGTTGCGACTTTCACACACAATTAAATTGGCCGATGATATTATTATTCGTTTATTAATTAATATAATGTATAATATTAATGGATCTACCCGCAAAGGATGCCACCAAGTTCAAAATGTAAACAAAGATATAGTTTACAACAAATAAACCTAAGTAAGTGCCCATTTTTTTGTAAACAAACCGCGTTTTAATTCATACGATCCAAGCGATCCGATCTTTCAAGTTTTGTATCGATCCAACCAAAAATCGTATGGCCTCGATCCGATCCGAAAATCGCCGGATCGCATGCTTGCCGATCCGATCTTTCAAAAGATCGGATCGGATGGTCGCATCCCTAGAACGAACAAGTGAGCAGAGGGCCGCCACACGCCGGCCTGCGTAGTCGCGCGGCATCTTATTGCCTGCGTAGATATTGCCTCTTTATAATAGTAACAATGTCGAATCAACATTGCTGTGCCGTGTACGGATGTCAAAATAAAAAAAAACCAATAAATAATTGTCGTTTATCACATTATGATATATGCTACGCAGTTCATTTAAAAGAAGACAACCCTAACGTTGCGTCGTCAGAAAAGGTAAGAGCGCGCGATAGAAAGAGAGGCAACTACTAGGTGAACTGCGCGACCTGAATTTCACTTTATTGTGTCGGAGATAAAGTCGCTATTTATTTAAATGACTTTGCCGAGTGCTGCTTCTGTACTTGTACTATTAGTTATTCTGTGATACGGCGCTCTTTCATATGATACCCCACATGCCCTAGTAGCCCCACTTCAAATTTTTAAGACCCTTTTTCAGTCCCTGTTGTAAAAAAGGTTATTTATTTTTTATTTCTTTCTTATTTGTAAAATAGTTGGGCATATGTCATCTTAAATTATTAAAATTTTGAAGTTAATATTATTAGTAGTTCTCGAGATATCCAGCAATGACAGACAGACAGACTGAGTCACACCATAAGGGTTCCTTTTTTACCATTTTGGTACGGAACCCTAAAAAGGCCGGTAGCACACCTCTGCGGGAAACAATTTTGACCGCCTCTGTGGTGTAGAGGTTCGCCCACCTGTGTAAGACGCAGGGGTCCCGGGTTCAATTCCCAGGGGGTGTACAATTTGTACTCGGTTTGGGTGGTGGTAGGACTTATTTCAAGTCCTCCTGGCTAGCTACCACCATCGTACGTGCCTAAGTCTGACCGAGTCTGACGCCATAATAACAATATAAAATTGTTGTATTTCGGCAGTTAGAGGTATGAATGAATGAATGAATGAAAAAAATCTTTATTCAAATAAGCTCACATAATGAGCGTTTTTAAATCGTCATATAATTTTTTTACCCTACCACCAATTATGACCGTCTTTTAGCTGACAAGAAAACGGGCGCAAAAAACTTACCAGCTTTATCAAATGGATTTACAAATATGTATATCGTTTCCAGACTTTAACAAAGATTAACAAATAAATAAAATTATAATTAGATCATTACTTAACGAATTACAAATTTTCTTAATCAATTTATAGGGTTCAAGCTAAATTCAAAGTTTGAAGTTATTATTCAGTCTAGGCTGTTACAAGAGAGAAAAAAAAAACTTTAGAATTCTATATGCGTTAAGATAGGTAGTAAGAAGCAGACTCATTCCCACTGGCAGCACCCGTTCACGAGCATGACGCACGACCCGCCTCACGCGACACCACCGCAGAAATGATTAAAGAGAGCATGACATACTAAGGCTACCCATGTTAAGACATCGAATTGAAAACTAAAATCCAAAAGCTTTTCATAGGCAATATTTATGTATTTTATATTTTACTTTCTATAGTCAGCATTTATGTATTTTATAATACATAAATACTGACCATAGAAAGCAAAAATATTGCAATTAAATAAATCAAAACAAGGTAAGTTATTATGATAAACGTTTTGAGTAAGAAGTGCCATACATACAGACAATATAAAACAGATTTTTTATATACGACGCCCTTAATACAAGCAGACAGAAGCAGACCCATTCCCACTGGCAGCACCCGTTCACGAGCATGACGCATGAACCAGCCATCGTTTCGCTCAACCATATTTGAGGGAACGTAACGACCCGACCCGGTAGGATAACCAGTTCCTCAGTGATGAGGATTCCGGGTGTAGTGTGCTTCCACCTTCGGCCTTATCTGTACTTAACATCAGGCCAAGCACTATCCCGTTGTGCATAAAAAAAACCAGCGAAAGCGCAATAGTTCCGCCATCCTACAGATTCTACAGATCCCTACAGATACGAAGCTGCTGAGGAAAAAATAAAACGTCATGACACTCGGCGGAAAGACTTAGGCCGGCCACACCCAGACGTCCGTATCACGTAACGGAATTCCGAACGTAATTTCGACAATGTATGAAGATTCCGTACGGAAAAAACACGCTTGTGTGTGGCAGCCCATAGATTTTGTATGCAGCTGCTGCGTTCGGAATCACGTACGTACGGAATTCCGTAACGAGATTCCGTCTGTGTGTGGCCGGCCTTAGCCAACATAATACAGCCAAAATTACAAATAGTCAAACATAGTGTAAAATATCAAGCAGTTAGACTTTTTAACAAATTGCCAATTGGACTGAAGGACATCTCAAACATTAGTATTTTTAAATCTAGACTGAGGTCCTATCTACTGGAGAATTTTTTTTATAGTACTTATAGAAGATTATGTCAACTCGGTTTTTTAATTTTGTATACAATTTTCCCGATAGACCCTGTATAATAATAAAAATTTAATTTAATTCAATGTTTAATAATGGAAATATTTTATTTTTTATTGTTTGTTAGTAATAATAATTCGTAATTTTATGTATGTGCTTATTTAAAATTCAATTTCCGACAAAATGTATTATTGTCTTATGGAATAAATAACTTATGAACTTATCCGACTTGTCTTCTATCGACGACGATCACATCTACGCAGCGGTTTCGCGTCATTATTTTCGTGGCGGAGGCAGGCCTCCTTCACTCGCTCAAGGCCGCGCGATAAGCACCTACCGCTAGCCGTTCGTTCGAACGAACAAGTGAGCAGAGGGCCACCACACGCCCGCCTGTGTAGGCGCGCGGCATTTTATTCCCTGCGTAGATATTGCCTCTTTATAATAGTAACAATGTCGAATCAACATTACTGTGCCGTGTACCGATGTCAAAATCGAAAAACCAATAAACAATTGTCGTTTATCACATTATGAAATATGCTACGCAGTTCATTTAAAAGAAGACAACCCTAACGTTGCGTCGCCAGAAAAGGCAAGAGCACGTGATAGAAAGAGAGGCAACTACTAGGTGAACTGCGCGACCTGAATTTCACTTTATTGTGTCGGGGATAAAGTCGCTATTTATTTAAATGACTTTGCCGAGTGCTGCTTCTGTACTTGTACTATTAGTTATTCTGTGGCGGAGGTGTATGTACGGACCGAGCCGGTTGGCGGAATCACGCGTGAAAAAGACAGTAACATCATAATTAAATCTGCGTTAGAACAGGCTGTTTAGCATCTGTTTCGCTTGTTCAACGGACAAGTAATGGCGGAACTACTGCAGTTTCGTTGATATTGTTTCGCGGAAGAGGTGTGCTACAGGCGTCTGTGTTATTTATTTAGTTATGCTGATGATAACTGTCATAGGGTCTAATTTAATCGTCCAAAAGTTGAAGTTTTGAATTAAAACACTTCAAATAGACAATTAACAACTTTATATCGCAGGATGTATGTGTTTTAATTATTATGCCACCCATTCGCTATTCTGAGAAAGTTGTCTGAAAATAAATTTTTAGATAAAACACTCTAACGGAATGTATGGATTTCGTAGAAAAAAGAGACTGTGTTCGCACGACGTGGTTGTACAGTACGAAGCAAACATTTTGACACTTTTTCGACGGAGTGGGGACAAGTTCGCGCATGTGCACTTGTGAGCGACCAATAGCGCACGCCCCTCTTCCGCAGCCCGCGTACTTTGCCGCTACGCATACCCAAAATACGCGTTCTGAGCAATCCTCTCCCGATTTCAAGATGTTTGCCTCGTACTGTATACACACGATACCTGCGCGATGCTGTAGTCGGACGCGCACACAGCCTGCAGCCCCTCGACGCCCGAGATGCCGACGCCTACAGACGCGCGCGGATCATGGCCACACGTTGTATACACACGATACCTGCGCGATGCTGTAGTCGGACGCGCACACGGCCTGCAGCCCCTCGACGCCCGAGATGCCGACGCCTACAGACGCGCGCGGATCATGGCCACACGTTGTATACACACGATACCTGCGCGATGCTGTAGTCGGACGCGCACACGGCCTGCAGCCCCTCGACGCCCGAGATGCCGACGCCTACAGACGCGCGCGGATCATGGCCACACGTTGTATACACACGATACCTGCGCGATGCTGTAGTCGGACGCGCACACGGCCTGCAGCCCCTCGACGCCCGAGATGCCGACGCCTACAGACGCGCGCGGATCATGGCCACACGTTGTATACACACGATACCTGCGCGATGCTGTAGTCGGACGCGCACACGGCCTGCAGCCCCTCGACGCCCGAGATGCCGACGCCTACAGACGCGCGCGGATCATGGCCACACGTTGTATACACACGATACCTGCGCGATGCTGTAGTCGGACGCGCACACGGCCTGCAGCCCCTCGACGCCCGAGATGCCGACGCCTACAGACGCGCGCGGATCATGGCCACACGTTGTATACACACGATACCTGCGCGATGCTGTAGTCGGACGCGCACACGGCCTGCAGCCCCTCGACGCCCGAGATGCCGACGCCTACAGACGCGCGCGGATCATGGCCACACGTTGTATACACACGATACCTGCGCGATGCTGTAGTCGGACGCGCACACGGCCTGCAGCCCCTCGACGCCCGAGATGCCGACGCCTACAGACGCGCGCGGATCATGGCCACACGTTGTATACACACGATACCTGCGCGATGCTGTAGTCGGACGCGCACACGGCCTGCAGCCCCTCGACGCCCGAGATGCCGACGCCTACAGACGCGCGCGGATCATGGCCACACGTTGTATACACACGATACCTGCGCGATGCTGTAGTCGGACGCGCACACGGCCTGCAGCCCCTCGACGCCCGAGATGCCGACGCCTACAGACGCGCGCGGATCATGGCCACACGTTGTATACACACGATACCTGCGCGATGCTGTAGTCGGACGCGCACACGGCCTGCAGCCCCTCGACGCCCGAGATGCCGACGCCTACAGACGCGCGCGGATCATGGCCACACGTTGTATACACACGATACCTGCGCGATGCTGTAGTCGGACGCGCACACGGCCTGCAGCCCCTCGACGCCCGAGATGCCGACGCCTACAGACGCGCGCGGATCATGGCCACACGTTGTATACACACGATACCTGCGCGATGCTGTAGTCGGACGCGCACACGGCCTGCAGCCCCTCGACGCCCGAGATGCCGACGCCTACAGACGCGCGCGGATCATGGCCACACGTTGTATACACACGATACCTGCGCGATGCTGTAGTCGGACGCGCACACGGCCTGCAGCCCCTCGACGCCCGAGATGCCGACGCCTACAGACGCGCGCGGATCATGGCCACACGTTGTATACACACGATACCTGCGCGATGCTGTAGTCGGACGCGCACACGGCCTGCAGCCCCTCGACGCCCGAGATGCCGACGCCTACAGACGCGCGCGGATCATGGCCACACGTTGTATACACACGATACCTGCGCGATGCTGTAGTCGGACGCGCACACGGCCTGCAGCCCCTCGACGCCCGAGATGCCGACGCCTACAGACGCGCGCGGATCATGGCCACACGTTGTATACACACGATACCTGCGCGATGCTGTAGTCGGACGCGCACACGGCCTGCAGCCCCTCGACGCCCGAGATGCCGACGCCTACAGACGCGCGCGGATCATGGCCACACGTTGTATACACACGATACCTGCGCGATGCTGTAGTCGGACGCGCACACGGCCTGCAGCCCCTCGACGCCCGAGATGCCGACGCCTACAGACGCGCGCGGATCATGGCCACACGTTGTATACACACGATACCTGCGCGATGCTGTAGTCGGACGCGCACACGGCCTGCAGCCCCTCGACGCCCGAGATGCCGACGCCTACAGACGCGCGCGGATCATGGCCACACGTTGTATACACACGATACCTGCGCGATGCTGTAGTCGGACGCGCACACGGCCTGCAGCCCCTCGACGCCCGAGATGCCGACGCCTACAGACGCGCGCGGATCATGGCCACACGTTGTATACACACGATACCTGCGCGATGCTGTAGTCGGACGCGCACACGGCCTGCAGCCCCTCGACGCCCGAGATGCCGACGCCTACAGACGCGCGCGGATCATGGCCACACGTTGTATACACACGATACCTGCGCGATGCTGTAGTCGGACGCGCACACGGCCTGCAGCCCCTCGACGCCCGAGATGCCGACGCCTACAGACGCGCGCGGATCATGGCCACACGTTGTATACACACGATACCTGCGCGATGCTGTAGTCGGACGCGCACACGGCCTGCAGCCCCTCGACGCCCGAGATGCCGACGCCTACAGACGCGCGCGGATCATGGCCACACGTTGTATACACACGATACCTGCGCGATGCTGTAGTCGGACGCGCACACGGCCTGCAGCCCCTCGACGCCCGAGATGCCGACGCCTACAGACGCGCGCGGATCATGGCCACACGTTGTATACACACGATACCTGCGCGATGCTGTAGTCGGACGCGCACACGGCCTGCAGCCCCTCGACGCCCGAGATGCCGACGCCTACAGACGCGCGCGGATCATGGCCACACGTTGTATACACACGATACCTGCGCGATGCTGTAGTCGGACGCGCACACGGCCTGCAGCCCCTCGACGCCCGAGATGCCGACGCCTACAGACGCGCGCGGATCATGGCCACACGTTGTATACACACGATACCTGCGCGATGCTGTAGTCGGACGCGCACACGGCCTGCAGCCCCTCGACGCCCGAGATGCCGACGCCTACAGACGCGCGCGGATCATGGCCACACGTTGTATACACACGATACCTGCGCGATGCTGTAGTCGGACGCGCACACGGCCTGCAGCCCCTCGACGCCCGAGATGCCGACGCCTACAGACGCGCGCGGATCATGGCCACACGTTGTATACACACGATACCTGCGCGATGCTGTAGTCGGACGCGCACACGGCCTGCAGCCCCTCGACGCCCGAGATGCCGACGCCTACAGACGCGCGCGGATCATGGCCACACGTTGTATACACACGATACCTGCGCGATGCTGTAGTCGGACGCGCACACGGCCTGCAGCCCCTCGACGCCCGAGATGCCGACGCCTACAGACGCGCGCGGATCATGGCCACACGTTGTATACACACGATACCTGCGCGATGCTGTAGTCGGACGCGCACACGGCCTGCAGCCCCTCGACGCCCGAGATGCCGACGCCTACAGACGCGCGCGGATCATGGCCACACGTTGTATACACACGATACCTGCGCGATGCTGTAGTCGGACGCGCACACGGCCTGCAGCCCCTCGACGCCCGAGATGCCGACGCCTACAGACGCGCGCGGATCATGGCCACACGTTGTATACACACGATACCTGCGCGATGCTGTAGTCGGACGCGCACACGGCCTGCAGCCCCTCGACGCCCGAGATGCCGACGCCTACAGACGCGCGCGGATCATGGCCACACGTTGTATACACACGATACCTGCGCGATGCTGTAGTCGGACGCGCACACGGCCTGCAGCCCCTCGACGCCCGAGATGCCGACGCCTACAGACGCGCGCGGATCATGGCCACACGTTGTATACACACGATACCTGCGCGATGCTGTAGTCGGACGCGCACACGGCCTGCAGCCCCTCGACGCCCGAGATGCCGACGCCTACAGACGCGCGCGGATCATGGCCACACGTTGTATACACACGATACCTGCGCGATGCTGTAGTCGGACGCGCACACGGCCTGCAGCCCCTCGACGCCCGAGATGCCGACGCCTACAGACGCGCGCGGATCATGGCCACACGTTGTATACACACGATACCTGCGCGATGCTGTAGTCGGACGCGCACACGGCCTGCAGCCCCTCGACGCCCGAGATGCCGACGCCTACAGACGCGCGCGGATCATGGCCACACGTTGTATACACACGATACCTGCGCGATGCTGTAGTCGGACGCGCACACGGCCTGCAGCCCCTCGACGCCCGAGATGCCGACGCCTACAGACGCGCGCGGATCATGGCCACACGTTGTATACACACGATACCTGCGCGATGCTGTAGTCGGACGCGCACACGGCCTGCAGCCCCTCGACGCCCGAGATGCCGACGCCTACAGACGCGCGCGGATCATGGCCACACGTTGTATACACACGATACCTGCGCGATGCTGTAGTCGGACGCGCACACGGCCTGCAGCCCCTCGACGCCCGAGATGCCGACGCCTACAGACGCGCGCGGATCATGGCCACACGTTGTATACACACGATACCTGCGCGATGCTGTAGTCGGACGCGCACACGGCCTGCAGCCCCTCGACGCCCGAGATGCCGACGCCTACAGACGCGCGCGGATCATGGCCACACGTTGTATACACACGATACCTGCGCGATGCTGTAGTCGGACGCGCACACGGCCTGCAGCCCCTCGACGCCCGAGATGCCGACGCCTACAGACGCGCGCGGATCATGGCCACACGTTGTATACACACGATACCTGCGCGATGCTGTAGTCGGACGCGCACACGGCCTGCAGCCCCTCGACGCCCGAGATGCCGACGCCTACAGACGCGCGCGGATCATGGCCACACGTTGTATACACACGATACCTGCGCGATGCTGTAGTCGGACGCGCACACGGCCTGCAGCCCCTCGACGCCCGAGATGCCGACGCCTACAGACGCGCGCGGATCATGGCCACACGTTGTATACACACGATACCTGCGCGATGCTGTAGTCGGACGCGCACACGGCCTGCAGCCCCTCGACGCCCGAGATGCCGACGCCTACAGACGCGCGCGGATCATGGCCACACGTTGTATACACACGATACCTGCGCGATGCTGTAGTCGGACGCGCACACGGCCTGCAGCCCCTCGACGCCCGAGATGCCGACGCCTACAGACGCGCGCGGATCATGGCCACACGTTGTATACACACGATACCTGCGCGATGCTGTAGTCGGACGCGCACACGGCCTGCAGCCCCTCGACGCCCGAGATGCCGACGCCTACAGACGCGCGCGGATCATGGCCACACGTTGTATACACACGATACCTGCGCGATGCTGTAGTCGGACGCGCACACGGCCTGCAGCCCCTCGACGCCCGAGATGCCGACGCCTACAGACGCGCGCGGATCATGGCCACACGTTGTATACACACGATACCTGCGCGATGCTGTAGTCGGACGCGCACACGGCCTGCAGCCCCTCGACGCCCGAGATGCCGACGCCTACAGACGCGCGCGGATCATGGCCACACGTTGTATACACACGATACCTGCGCGATGCTGTAGTCGGACGCGCACACGGCCTGCAGCCCCTCGACGCCCGAGATGCCGACGCCTACAGACGCGCGCGGATCATGGCCACACGTTGTATACACACGATACCTGCGCGATGCTGTAGTCGGACGCGCACACGGCCTGCAGCCCCTCGACGCCCGAGATGCCGACGCCTACAGACGCGCGCGGATCATGGCCACACGTTGTATACACACGATACCTGCGCGATGCTGTAGTCGGACGCGCACACGGCCTGCAGCCCCTCGACGCCCGAGATGCCGACGCCTACAGACGCGCGCGGATCATGGCCACACGTTGTATACACACGATACCTGCGCGATGCTGTAGTCGGACGCGCACACGGCCTGCAGCCCCTCGACGCCCGAGATGCCGACGCCTACAGACGCGCGCGGATCATGGCCACACGTTGTATACACACGATACCTGCGCGATGCTGTAGTCGGACGCGCACACGGCCTGCAGCCCCTCGACGCCCGAGATGCCGACGCCTACAGACGCGCGCGGATCATGGCCACACGTTGTATACACACGATACCTGCGCGATGCTGTAGTCGGACGCGCACACGGCCTGCAGCCCCTCGACGCCCGAGATGCCGACGCCTACAGACGCGCGCGGATCATGGCCACACGTTGTATACACACGATACCTGCGCGATGCTGTAGTCGGACGCGCACACGGCCTGCAGCCCCTCGACGCCCGAGATGCCGACGCCTACAGACGCGCGCGGATCATGGCCACACGTTGTATACACACGATACCTGCGCGATGCTGTAGTCGGACGCGCACACGGCCTGCAGCCCCTCGACGCCCGAGATGCCGACGCCTACAGACGCGCGCGGATCATGGCCACACGTTGTATACACACGATACCTGCGCGATGCTGTAGTCGGACGCGCACACGGCCTGCAGCCCCTCGACGCCCGAGATGCCGACGCCTACAGACGCGCGCTGGATCATGGCCACGTCGTTCGCGCCGTCGCCGATCGCCAACGTCACCGCGCCCGTAGCGCGAGACACCATTTCCACCACCTACATACAAAAATCATACAAGTTTAGCGCCGCACCTGCTGAAAGTGTACCGCTAAACGTTTGCCACCGCAATGTTTTTGAAGTGGCTACACCAGCCGAAACTACGTCGCGGTCAGGCGTAGCCTTAAATCTTTCTCGAAAAAATTTAAAATGACATAGCGCACGATGCGTTACGCGACCGAAGGTTTAAATAGCTACTTGCTACGTAACTTCTCATTGCATTTTTGTGATGTCAGTTTGAAATAATAAGCAATAAAAAAAAATAAAAAAATAATTAAGATTTTAACTTGAGACAAAGTTGATGATTTTAAATTAGAATAAGGTTTTGGCTCCTTGCTTGGGAGATGAATCAAACATTTGATATGTTGTTGTACAAATAGATGAATCCGGCTCGAAGGACCATGTTTTGATACGAAATAAAACGTGTGGACTGTAGGTATGATAATGGATGTAATGCTGTTTAACAAAAGTTTTAAATGGCAAACAAAAGGGACAATTAAAGAGTCACGTATGCATGGCCGTTCGATTGCGAAGAGTGATGCGGTTGACTGACCTCTAATCTAATACATAACCCTAGTGTTGGCGCTGCTGTTTGCGCGTGAACAGGCAGTATATAGTGTATTTAGAAATAGCTATTTACTAAGAGACATCTTTTTTATTTGTACGTGTTTTTTTATTAAAGTCGCATTACTCATCTCCCAGCAAAAATGTAAACAAAGGTGTTGCCAGAACAAAACAACTCAAGAGGAAATAGTATATTGCTAAGTCAAGAAATAAACACACCTACATGTTTTTTCATCACGAACCTAATAAAAATAGATTAGATAAATATTCTGAATCATGAGTTTTGCGGCAAAAACAGTAATATAATTTAATATTTCATAATAACAGTTTTATAGTAGAAAAGATATTCATGATGCTGTGCACACATCAACTGCAAACCGTGTACATCAACCTTTGGTTCATTTTATAAAATTTAATAAAAAATAGTAATAATAGTAGCTGTAGTAGTAACATTTGTCTTTTGGTTTGGGGAGGGGACGACGACGACGACGACGACAGGCGAAGATGCTAAGACATTCTGCCAGTTCTCGATTAAGAATGTATGTAAAAGATTTTAAAATTTGTCTTAAAATAAGTTCAGTTTAACTTAGATCCAGCATTTTAATAAGAATACCTAAATAATCTTTAGATTTATTTCTTATTCAAAATAGTTTAACAAAAACCATAAACATTTAATTCGTAGGGGAGACATAGGAGGGGGGTTGTGACATTTTTTTATTAACCGACATAAAACTATGCGCGATTATGAATGATCATTCGATTATTATTCGATTATCTCAATCATTCGAATAATTCGAATAACTTACTAAAATTAGTAGTGTAGATATTTTCGGAGAAAAGGTCCGATTTGCATTGAAAATCAGCAGTTTGAGAATTAGATACGAGGGGGGGGAGGGGGGGTGTTTCGCGCTCATCACTTTTCAAAAGTATTACTACTTAGTAATACTTATTCGATTATTGAAATTAGTAATCATCGCGCATCCCTACATAAAACATGTAGCTTATAAGGCTATTACCAAAATTTCTTGAGGCGGCGCTAGTGGACGCACGATGCACCTTTAAGTATTTGGTTACTAATCTTGTTGTAATTTATTTGCATTTGCGTAGGAAGGGGGGAGCGTGCGCACCCCATAACAGTGTGGTGCCACCCCAGACAAAAAACCTGATTAACCTGATATATTGCCCTTCTATACTGCAACGAGGCTCTAGCACGCACCCCCCTCCCTCATTAGTTTTACCTCCGAACTGGGGGCCAGCTCCCCCCCTGGAAAAATCTCTAGATAGATAGGCCAATGTATATTTGGTAACGATTTATTTAAGTTTGTAATATCGTTACTTATCCCTGTTAAAGCTGATAAGTTTCTTGCGCCCGTTCTTCTTGTCAGTTTAAAAAGTCTGGAATGGGTGGTAGGAAAATATAGACGACTCAAAATCTCTAAATTTTTTAGTTTATTTGAATAAATATTATTTTGATTTCGACTTGGACTTTTATTGTAAATAAGGTTAGTTGAAACAATTATAATGGGGAGGGCAACTGTCAAAATGGCGCTGCACACGCTTGTTGCAGGAGAGCTATGAAAACAAAGTACTTTTACTTAATAATATAGTTTTTTTTTAGCTTTAAAATGATTAAATTCTGTGAAGTAAATCTGGATATAGAAAAATGCATAAGTTCTGTAAAGGTATGATTCCGATGTTAGCAGCACTGCTGCGCGACAGTGCTGCGCAGCACTGTTGCTGAGCTCGGAATGTAGTCTCATATCAACCTATAGAGAATGTATGGGGACCAGTGGTGTTGCGGCAGCAGTGCCGCGCAGCACTGCTGCGCAGCAGTGTCGCGCAGCAGTGTCGCGTCGCTTCCCCGCTCACATCAAATTGAGCCTTTCAAACGTAACATTAGGGTTCAATTTGGAGTGCACTGCTGCGGCAACACTGCTGCTGCTGCCGAGATCGGAATCATACCTTAAGAATAAAAAGTCTTAATTTGGCTTTCAATACCGGCATCTCCATTTTGTTTCTTCCGTATTTTATATCCATTTTGGGTCAATGGGTCTTTTTCGGTAAAAAAATACCACAAAATAAAAAACTATTTTCCCATACATTTTGTTCTGAACGTCTACTGTCTTAGGAACAAGCGTACGCAGCGACATCTACAATTAGCTTTGCGTTGCCAACCCCATTGATTGCAATGTCCTGTTACCTACGTATTTTTAATAGTTTAGGTACATACAGTCAATATCTAAGTTTAGTTTTCTTATCAGTTCGTATCAAGAATTTTTAACATCAAAATGGTTATGATAGGTTATAAAGATAAAATTTCTTATTACCATCATACTTTAAAATTACTCTGGATAAAATTATATTTATTATGACTCAAAATATAATAAACAAATTAAAAAGTTATAAACGTGACCAAAGGTTTTCAATATCTGAAAATGTCACTATCAGGGTCAGTTTGTCAATTTGACAGTGACGTTTCTTTGTTTACATTTTTGCTGGGAGATGAGTAATGCGACTTTAAATTATAAAGATACAGTTATATATTCGTCAGCTAAAAATATCACAGTGTGTGTGTACTCTAGATACAAAGTCAGAACTAACGCTACAGGATCTTCAACTCAAAAATGCATTGTTAATAGTTTCTTTCAAACATTTTTATCATTTAAAACCATTTTGGTTCATCTGTTTTATTTACTAGTTTACCTAAATTTAGTACATTTAACGCCCGGAAAATGAGACACAATATATTGTCTATTGTATTCTGGCCGCATGCGGCCGCGCGGGCGTTGAAGCATACAAGCAGTTAGTTTACGTAGAATTGACTTACCTCAGCCTTCTGTATGGGCGACACCCTGCAGCAGACAACGACCTTGCAGGAGACGCAAAGGTCCAGGAAGTCCTTATTGAGGTCACAGCCCATGGCGTACTTCAGCGTAGTTCCGTCGATCACTAGCGCTAGCTCGTTCTGTTTGCGCAAGTTCTCGCCGAGCTCCACTATATGTCGCCCGATGCTCTCCCGCGTGCCCTAAGTGAATACGAATAAAAGGACAAAATCATATATTATGCTCTGAAAGTATTTGTCTTGAAAATTTGTCGTGCAACATGACGCGTAACATTTTTATCAAGAAGACATCAAGTGCTATACGTGCTGCGTTTAATACGAGGATTCTTGAATTGAATATACGGTCTTTATCAAAGAGAATCTGAAAAGGGCCTTAATGTTTTTACATTACGTATTTTACAGTAATAACGTGTTAACGATAATATTATACATTATGTATCAAAAACACTGTCAGATCCTGAAACAGGTGAGTGTTGCTAAAACTGAACAATATTCTCTAAGGAACATAGGTCGAAAAACGAATTTTTCTTTCGTTTTTCAACCTATGTTCCATGGAGAATGTTTCTGGAATGGCGACCGCGCACCAGAGGACGCTCCGACAAGGTGGACCGATGACGTAAGGGTGAAGGCCGGGCGCCGTTGGATGCGAGCCAAGCAAAACCGATTACTGCGGAGATCCTTGGGAGAAGCCTATATCCTTACTAATATTATAAATGCGAAAGTCCGTTTGTTTGTTTGTTATGCCTTTACGTCTTAACTACTGAACCGAACATCATGAAATTTTGCATACACGTTGTCAGGGTTATTTGTTTATTTGTTTATTTTATTGGAAAACCAACAGCAACAATAATATTATAAGCTACAATATGTTAAACAGAAAGCCAATTACAGGTTTTCACTTATAGCAATTAATTAATACAATAGGGGTGTGAACAATATGTATGTTACAGCTTAATTATGGAGTTGTTAACACAAAAAATCAAATATCAAAATCTATTCGAAAAACTTACGGGTTAGACACTGCTTAGTCTTAGACACGCCACTTGTAAATAGATCCAAGTCATGTTCCTTGCACGCCTCATTCACCAGTCTACTCGCTCGCAATACATACGTGTTCTGTCTATAATTTGTCGATGCGGATGGTATAGATATTGGCTGATTAAACCTTAGAGACGCTGGTGGTATTTTAAGTGAAAATTTACATAATAGATCGGGGCAGTCGATTTCGTTATTGAGGACTTTTGTCAGAAAGATACAGTCGGAGATATCACGTCTAATTTTTAGTGGTAGGAGGTGAAATTTTCTGCAAAGATTGTGATAGTTGGCAGAGTGATATTTAGTTTTGGAACGGTAGCATATATACCTGATAAATCGCCTTTGTATGCTCTCTATACGGTCAATATATCTATCGTAGCAGGGGTTCCACACTTGAGACGCATATTCCAGGTGGCTTCTAACAAATGAACAGTATAGTATTTTAATAGTTTTGATCATGTTAAACTGTTTAGAAATCCGCATAATAAAGCCAAGCGCTCGTGATGCTTTTTTTACTACTTCATCGACATGAACGTCAAATAATAACTTTGAGTCATGGTGGACTCCGAGGTCACGAATGGAATCTTTCCTCGAGAGAACTTGGAACTTGGATAACACCTAGTGTATAAGCAGTAGGGATAACATTATGTTTCCTAGTAAACGTAACCACTGCGCACTTAGAAGGGTTGAGATCGAGTTTATTGATACGGCAGTAGTCTTCCAGGCGCGATAGATCTGCTTGGAGAGAATCCATGTCTGAAGAAGACGAGATGTTCATGAATATCTTCATGTCATCGGCAAAACACAGGAGCTGAGAATGATGCAAGCAGGCATGGATGTCGTTAACATAGATGACAAATAAGAACGGACCAAGCAACGATCCCTGGGGTACACCACTGGGGATTGGGACCCAGCTAGACATATAGTTATTCAGGACTTACTGCTTGCGACCTATTATCGATGTAGGATGCAAACCACCTTAATAAGTCACCACATATACCTATGTTATACAGTTTTGTTAACAGCACGCTGTGGTTTATGCGATCAAAACATTAACTGTAGTCGGTATAGATAACGTCGACTTGATCTCCACCGTCCATAGCTTTAGTTATATGGTCATTTAAAAGTACCAAGTTTGTGACTGTGGATTTGCCCTTAAGAAAGCCGTGTTGAAATGGGCTAAGGTGATTGCTCAGTGGCGGATAAAGATGATCATATATGATCCTTTCAAAAACTTTAGCTATTAAACATAATTTAGAAATTGGACGGTAGTTGGTAATGTCCGTCTTGGATCCTTTCTTATGCACTGGGGATATAAAGGCCGATTTCCATATTTGGGGAACAGTGCCCGAACTAATAGATTTTTGAAATAGAAGAGAAACTGGTAAGGCAATAGTCGAGGCACATCGATTTAGGAGCTGCGCTGGAATACTATCTGGTCCGGCTGACTTAGTAATATCTAGTTTTTTAAGCAAGAGCTCCACGTCGTCAGTATTGAAGTTGATTCGATTTATACCCAGATTATAATGTGATTGTAAATGTTGATCCCCGACCACAACACTATTAGGACCATTATCAGAATCAGGGTTAAGAAATGTTGAGTGGAAAAAAGTGGAGAAGGCATTGCAAATAGATTCACCGCCCTGTATGGTACTATCGTTGTATGTAAAGGAACTGGGTACGGAGTTAGAATTGGAGCGCTTTTTAACGAATTTCCAAAAGTTTTTAGGGTCTCTTTCGATGGATGACTCCGTAAGTTTTATGTAGTTGTGATAGCAGTGAGACTCTAACTTATTTACTCTATCCCGTGCAGATTGAAATGAATTTAAATCTGATTTATTACCATATATTTTGAATTTATTCAGGTATTTGTATTTTTCCTTAATCGCTTTAATAAGTGATAGGTTGTACCAGACAGGGTAGGAGTTCTTTTGGATTGGTTTCGTAGGTATGAATTTAATTATCAATGAATTTATAAATTGGTTGAAAAAATACACGGATTCATCCAGAGACCTAGTGTCGAATTCGTGCCCCCAGTTAACACCATTAATAGCATCATTAATGGATTCAAAGTCACCCTTATTGTACACAAAACGGGTACGGGGCGGACTATCCAATGGTGAGAACTGGGTAAGTTCCATACTAACCAGTAGTGCTGGGTGATAGGAGTCGATGGGTACCAGGGAGTCAGTACATTCGGAGACTAAAATAGAAAGATTTGAAAATACAAGGTCAAGTTGTTTGCCAAATTTATTCGGTATACTGTTATATTGAGAAAGGTCGAGAGTACACATTTCATCCACCAACGCATATTCATCAGAACTGTTAAGGTTCGCGGGCGATAATGATAAGTTGTCGGAAGGCAACCAATTTATGCTGCTCATATTGAAATCGCCGAGAATTAAAAACATGTCCGTAGGATTATTAATAACAGCATCGTTCACTTTTTCAAGAAAGTTGCTCAACTGTGCGGAAAAAGATAACCCGAAATAAGTTATATAGAAGGACATACCTTTCATCCTGAAAAAAAGTATTGCTCCCGAGGGATAGCAAAAAACTTTCCACGCAGACGAAGTCGCGGGCGGCCGCTAGTATGATATACTTAGATAATGATGATGTGATGGTATTATAGTCTATATTTTTTTTCTAGTATTTTTTTGGTCGGGCAACCCTGACCGATACACTTGTCAAAATAAACCAGCTGATTTTATAATTCAATTAAATTGTTTAAACTTAGAATTTCTTTAATAAGTTGTGCTTAAATTGTTCTTCACTTTATAAATATCCAGTAGAAGTGTTATCTTTATAATCAGTGTGGTATAATTTGAAAAAATATGATTTCAAATTCGTAACGACGCGGCGGCAACCAAATGTCACTGGAGAAGATATAAAAGGCGGATAATTTTGTAGAAGAAAGGACAAATTTGTGATCTGCTGCATTTTAAACCGGGGGAGTATATTTGTTCCCTAATTTTTAGTAATTAATACGTACCTATAAGGTATAGGTTATTAGGGAAATACCAAATTAAAACTTTGTGACTGAATTGAATTTTCATAAACCTACCCAGCAACCACAGAGGCGCATTGTTTTCCAATTTAAACTCATTCATTGACCACTCCACTACTACAAAACTCACTAATAGTGAGTAACTTCACAACACAATACGATCTGGCACAGTTATAACCTCTCTTTACTTGACATACAGTGGAAGTAAAAGTTGACGGTGGCTACTATTGTCACAGACATTCACTATACTTTTACACTTACAAGCATTATATTTGTACAGAAACACATCTGATCAACTTCACTTTTAAACAATAATTTTGGGAAACCGTTCTCCTCCTTTTCTCGCAATATTAATTAGTTACCTATAACATTGATCCGGTACTAAATAACTTTCACTTTAGACTATCAGTCACTCAGTTTTAACTTCATTTAAGTATAGTTAGGTACCAACATTTGTTTACTAAATTCATAGGTACTGACTGACACACATTAAAAGAAAAAGGTTATGACCCTGTTTTTATAGTCAATATAGTCAATTGCATATCAAATCCATTATAAATAATAAACAGATATTTTAATATACTGACCTCACTTTGAATAACTTAATTTGTTTTTCTTTGTACTTATTTATTTATTTAATATAGGGATAACTCTGAAAACTTGTAATAAATACCTATTTGCCAAGTACCTACTAGTAATCTGTGTTTATTTAATCTTCTATTAAAATTAATTAAGTTTATCGATTAGAGTGTACGTTGATAAATCTTTCCTTTTTTTACCTTGTAGTTGTAGTACATATAAAAATACTAGTAAAGTTTATCATTCCTTACTTTATTCATTCAAAGATAGACTGATGGTGATACCTATTCACTTTGTAATCAATAAAAATTAAGTACTTAGTTAACTAACACAAATATTGTTAAATCTTCTGGTTAACTGTACCTACTTTACAAAACAAATTGCTTGCTATCAGTCACCTGATTGCACTACCCACATTTTTTTTAACTTATAACTTTTAATTAAACTGATTTTAGTAACTCTTTAATATAGACAGCAGTGTAAAGTTTGCTTTATTTACATTATACTAACTTCTTATTGTATATTTGCAGTGAATGCGGCTTTGAATTTTCAATTCAAGATGTTGACCCGTAAGGCAAATGCGAAGGATATGGAGCTCAAACTCAAGCACACCTTGGAGGACTTAAAAGCTGCTAAAGAGCTTAACAATACTCTTCTGCAAGAAAGAGAGGATAGTGAATGCGAGATCCTCAAGACCATTACTAGGAACACCGAACTCAAGAATGAGCTTGCTGAGCTTCATATAAAGTACTCTGAAATTGTTGAAAAGTGCAACCATATGCAAGACTTTATTCAGTCATTTAAAGAGTGCAGTGACACACATGAGCAGGCATTGAGTCGCATCACAGATCTTGAAATCAGTTTGTCTCTTGCTCAAAAGAATATCTTAGAGTTAGAACAGGAAAATAAAAATATTACAGAAGAAAAGCATTCTCAAAGTCTGTTCAGTGAGTTACAGCAGTGTGACTCTGCGATATATGATAAGTCAATTTTGGTTTATAACAACCTTGATGATAAATCAATTATGAGTAGAAATAACTGTCAACTGAATAGCGGGAAAAAAAATAAAAAAATACATTAAGTTAAATAAATACATTAGGAAAACTCAAAAGTTGATAAAAAGGCAAAACTATTATTGTAAATATTCACAGTTGAGAAAAGAACGCAAGTCATTGTTAGAGCAATTAAATGTAATAAATAGGGTTACATGTAATAAAAACAAAGAATGTGAAATGGTTAATAATCGGTTAGGTGAAAAAATTGACAATTTAGAACTGTCACTTAGGGAAATGTATAATAGCTTGAGTGAGTTTTCTCGTAAGCAGTTAGTTTACCAAAAGCTAGCTGCAAATGATATGATTGATATGTGTAATTTTAATACAGACCGGTTTGAGTCCCTCGGCAAAAAACAGAACTGTAGCTGTTTAAACCGAAATGTTGATTTAATAACAAAAGAAGCATCTACTCAGTCTGCCCCAGAGTGTGCAACTACTTACTCGGTGTGTCAGCCTGAAGTTTCTAATATTTCCAATAGTATATTAAGCGCAAGCAAAACTAGTTCATGTATAAAAGATGATTGCAGTAAACCAATGTCATCACAATACATTATGTATTGTGATGAAATTGGAAAGAACTTAGGCCAATTGATACAAAATCAATTAGGGGGAAATGTTATTAATTATTGTATGCCTGGGTCCACTTTAGATGACATTATGAATATAGTTGTAAAAAAATCATTCAGTGATAACACTAACTTGATAATTTTAATTGGAAATAGGGGTAATGTCAACAAAAACCAATTGATGACATATTGTAATTCCCTCTGTTCTCTGAATGTTAGTAAAGTGATATTGTTTACATTTCCCTACAGCAAAAGTCTGTCACAGGTGGAAAATAATGTAAGATTTAATTTGAATCTATCTTTAAATACAGTGGCATTTTATAATAGCCAACAGCTGCATTTAATTGACATTAATAAATTATTTTACAATTTTTACTTGACAAAAGATAAATATTATCTGCCTTCTTCTTTTACGAGACAAATAGCATTATCGCTATCTTTTTATTTTAAACAACTAGCCAATAATTTGGCTAGACAAACATCTGCTTCTATTGAGCAGTTAACGTCTGACATGTGTAATTCAACTTTGGAATCCGTTCCAAATAATTCTGTAAATAATTTTAGTAATAATTTATTACATTTAAATTACCATTTGAGACAATAGAGGCATCCTCTAGCGCTAAGCCGACAATAGGAAAGCCAAACTGTTTAATAATTGTCCATCAAAATATACAAGGCTTTTCTCGCAAGGATTTAGAAATTAGCTTATTCTTAAATTCTGAAGATATTGATGTGTTATGTGTTACAGAGCATTGGTTGAAAAAGCACGAATTAATTTTAAGTTTGGATAATTATAAAGTTGCTAGCTCGTTTAATAGGAAATCTGCTATAAGAGGGGGTTCACTTATTATTCTACATAATAGTTTACATTGTAAAGAGCGCAAAGATGTAGTATCCCTCTCAATTGAACGAACCATTGAGTTGTCTTGTGCGGAACTTGATCAAATAATTATAGTATGTGTATATAGACCCCCCACCGCGAATTACTCTGAGTTTGAGTCCACTATGGAGGAAGTGTTAAAAATAACTTGTAGGAAGAACAAAAAAGTCGTGATTTGTGGAGATTTTAACGTCGACATCTTAGATCCTAAATTAGCCAAGCTATCGAGTAGGTTCATAAACCTATTTAAATCATTTAATTTACTACATACTTTTAATGAACCAACGCGAATCACTCCCACATCGGCAACCTGCTTAGATAATATTTTTTGTAACTGTAATGTTCTTGAAAAATCAATTTTGAATTGTATTAAATCCGACCACAGTGGACAATTAGCCTCTATTGAGCACCATCATGTTCCGCCTAAACGGGAAATAATGTGTAGACCAATAAAAAAACACTGCATTGAAAAATTCAGAACCAATGTCACAAGTAAAATTGAAACATTACCAGAACCAAATTTTAAAGCCAATAACTTATATAATCATTTATTTAGCGTAGTTCAAACCGAATTTAGTGAAACTTTTAAGCAAAAAGTCATCAAATGTAACGATAGTACGAAATTTAGTGACTGGGCCACACCCGGTATATATAAGAGCAGAAGGAAATTATACGAACTTTATGCAGAAAAAGCTACTTCTTGTGATCCTAACTTCATTGAATTTGTCAAGAAGTATTCACAAACATTCAGACAGGTTTGTATCCTAGCAAAGTCCAAGTACTTTGCAAATAAAATAAAATTAGCTGATAATAAAATTAAGGCTACTTGGAATATTATCAATAAAGAAACGGGCAAATCAAAATCCAATATAAATTCCTTCTGTTTAAAATCTGGTAATCAAACTTTTGAGTCTGACAATGAGGTCGCTAAAGTTTTTGAAGATTTCTTTGCTAGGATACCAGCAGAAACTACCAGTACTCTTAGTGCTTGTCCCAACATCGCTGTCTCCCTCCTGGAGTCTAGTGTTGATAAGTGCAATGAAGCTTTTTCCTTTAAATATATATATATAGTGCAGATATCATTAAAGCTTTTAAAACAATTAATGTTAAAAAAACTGAAGATCTTTGGGGCATGTCAACAAGCATTATTAAATCAATTATTGATATACTAGCCCCTTACTTGGCTTTTATTTTTAGCAAATGTATTGATGAAGGGGTCTTTCCTGACTTAATGAAAAATAGTAAATTGATTCCTCTTTTTAAATCTGGGGATAAAAGTGACCCAGCTAACTTTAGGCCAATATCAATACTTCCAGCACTTAGTAAAATATTTGAAAAAAATATATATTCCCAATTATTAGATTACTTCACATACAATAATATACTTCAAAAAAATCAGTTTGGATTTTCCAAGGGTAAAAATACTACTGATGCTGGAATTGCACTTCTCAAACATATTCTTGACGCTTGGGAAGAAAAGCAAGATGTAATTGGTATTTTCTGTGACCTTTCTAAGGCATTCGATTGCGTTGATCACCAAACACTATTAAAGAAGCTAGAACATTATGGTGTCTCTGATAAATCAGTTAGCCTTATGAAATCGTATTTGTTCAATAGAACTCAGAAAGTAGTGATAAATAAAACTGAATCTACTGGAGCCCCCATCAATATGGGTGTGCCGCAGGGATCAATATTGGGCCCATTGCTGTTTCTAATTTATATAAATGACCTTCCCAACTACGCGAATAATTTATGTGAGACAGTACTATTTGCGGATGATACTTCTTTAGTTTTCAAAGTAAACAGAGGTAATAACTGTTCGGACGAAGTAAATAGTGCCCTCTCTAAAGTTTCATACTGGTTTAATAGTAATAATTTAGCACTTAACCCCAAAAAAACTAAATGTGTAAAATTTTCATTGCCTAATGTTGAGCAGACAGAATTAAATATTAATTTGAATGACGATGAAGTCGAGTTTATTGAAAGTACAAAATTTCTAGGTATCACACTAGATTCTCGACTACAATGGGATCCACATATCGAAGCCTTATCAAGTAGACTTAGTTCAGTGGCATTCACTGTTAAAAAAATAAGGCTTTTAACTGATATTGAAACGGCAAGGTTAGTATACTTTAGTTATTTTCATAGTGTAATGTCTTATGGACTGCTATTGTGGGGCTCAGCTGCCAGTATTGAAAATATTTTTGTACTCCAAAAAAGAGCTGTTCGCGGCATATACAATCTTCGGCGGAGAGATACCTTGAGAGAACTGTTTAAAGAAATAAATATTTTAACTTTGGCAGGCCAATACATATATGAAAATTTAGTTTATGTAAGAAAACACTATGATTCATTTGCTAAGAACAGCAATAATCACCAGTTTAATACAAGAAATAAAGATAAACTTGCCGTTCCAAGATTTAGGCTTGCAAAAACTAGAGGTTCATTTATGGGGAAAGGCATAGCCTTTATTAATAAAGTTCCACAACAAGTAATTGATCTTCCTTTGCATGAATTTAAAAACCATGTTAAAAAAACGCTCATGGGTAAAGGTTATTATAAAGTAGACGATTATCTTAAAGATCAAAATGCGTGGAAATGATGTAACACATAACTACTATAAGTACTTTGTTGCCAATATAATAAGTCTATGTTTGTTGCCAATAATCCTGTCACCCTGTTGTAATTATCTGGTAACGATATATTTAAGTTTGTAAATATCGTTACTTATTGCTATTAAAACTGATAAGTTTCTTGCGCCCGTTCTTCTTGTCAGTTAAAAAAGTCTTGAACGGGTGGTAGGAAAATATAGACGATTCAAAAGTACTTAATAATTAAGTTTATTTGAATAAAGCTATTTTTGACTTTGACTATACTTACGTCCAGGCTGTCTTCGTTGAGCAGTATGATGGGCATGGAGGAGTGTATGAGGCGCGCGGAGTGCGCGATGTTGATGGCGGTCTCCTGCTTGTCGCCCGTCAGCACCCACACGTATATGTTGGCTTGGAGTAGCGCTGCTATCGTTTCGGGCACACCGTCCTGGTACAATTAATTGATACGGCAATTAATATTCCATTCATTGTCTTTTGTCGCATTTCATCCACTTTACATTATAGTAGGTATATTTTGTTCACTTAGGGCTGATTTTTCAATGTCGAGATAAAGCTTTATTCGATTGATAACGTATTATGCCACCAAATTGAAAATAATTGTCATATGTGTACGGAAGGATGAGTAACAGGGAGAGGTGTGAGTGCGAGAGGGAAGGAGGATTAGAGTGATGGATGAACGACGCATACCAAAAGACGCAAGACGTTTACGATTTTATTATTATTTAGTTATTGTGCACGAAATACAGCGTTCGCAGACAAGCAGCTCTTTCATTGATACCACATATGTTTGTTTGTCAAATTTTTTGAATGATTTTTATGTTATTCGGATTATAATTTAACTGACTGATACCTGTTATCTGAGGATTGAAAATTCAGCCCTTAGCGAAATATCATTCACTTTGTGAATCGTTTCTAATTTTATCCACTCCGTATAATTGATTATACTGCTGTTATTGACCTGACCAAATTTGATAAGCGGTCAAAAAATTACCCTGTATTAAATCTAAACTGACCTGCAGCTTGTCTTCGATGGCGGTGGCCCCCAGCAGGCGCAAGTTGGTCTCTATTAACTCCGCGGCCTCTTCGATCTTCTGCTCGCGGTTTTGTATGGAGATGCTCGCTTTATGATACGTGTTCGACCATTCCTGTAGAATATAATCAACACATTTAACAGTGTGAATTCCCTGATCAATTGACATACACCGCGGACTCGACACGACATGACAAAAGATAGAACTTATATACACGATAGACGAATTGTCTGGCGGTTAAACTATTTTCAACTTTAAGTCCAGTGAATAAAGATCAAATTCCATTACGTTCTATATACGTCATGATATGTCTGGCTTGGCCCGGTCTGTCGTGTGGATGCGACCTCAAACTTCAGGTAGTGTTGTTCAGTGATTGGCAATAAAAATAACAATTTCGAGAAAAAATATATCTAACTAACTTTCACTCTTACTAAAATTCTAGAAAGCATACGCGACGCGGTGAGCGTGCAAGTACGAACTAACGTGCTTGTGGGCGGCGTGCGGCAGCCCGCCGCATTGGCCCGACCGGTCGAACCCGCCAAGTATAGCTTCATACCTAAAAAAGCACAGCGCAGCGGCGACACTGCCTTGTACGTGTGAGCTCTGTCACCGGTGACCTTGAGCTAAGTCGGGGACTAGCTTTGTCTCTCTCTATTCTGTGGTTTCATGTATGTCGTTCTCATTACGCACGACACACACGCATAGCCGCGAGCACTTATACAGCACACATGCGTAAGTGTCGATTCTTTTCGCGTAGTGTGTATTTTATTTGCCTAAAGTCTGGAGTATCACTGGCCTGCAGCTACGCACATCTCTTCTCGACTCCGCTTTATTAGAGTCCGCGCAGTCCCCACCTACCTGGTACAGCGGCTCGGGTATGTCCGCAGTAGCGAACACCAGCGTCCTGAGCCCGTCGGCCGCGAACCGCTGCAGGTGCTGTAGCGTGCCGGCCAAGCGAGGGTAGATCACTGAGTCCGCGCAGTCCCCACCTACCTGGTACAGCGGCTCGGGTATGTCCGCAGTAGCGAACACTAGCGTCCTGAGCCCGTCGGCCGCGAACCGCTCCAGGTGCTGCAGCGTGCCGGCCGCGTGCGGCGCGCGCGCCCCGCCCGCTAGGCGAGGGTAGATCACCGAGTCCGCGCCCTTACACAGCAGTTTTATCTGACCTGATAATACAGAAAAAAGTCAAATACGGCCAGAACCCTATTTAATATCGTGACATTTGTCAATTGTCATGACAATTTAGTTTACGACGTAAAAAACGACTGCGCAGCACGATTTTTAGTAAAGTTTCTATGCTTGTAACCTTGTCTGTTTATAGTAAAAAAACCCGCCGCGCAGCGCGATTTTTAGTTTCATCCACTAACCAAACCTTGCTTGATTACAGTAAAACAAAACGGCCGCGCAGCGCGATTTTTATTCAGTTTCGTCCACTAGTCTTGTAATTATCCCCTGTTTTTAGTTAAAAAACGATTACAGCACGATTTTTAGTAAAGTTTCTATGCATATAATCTTGTCTGTTTATAGAAAAAAAACGGCCGCGTAGATTGATTTTTAGTCAGTTTCATTCGTCGCTAAAGAATTATTTGTGCAATATATTCTATTGATGTGGTCTAAAGTTTTGTGAGTGACCGTCGCGGGCCGGATGATGTACTTATGCGGGCCGCATGGTGGCCCGGGTGCCGTATGTTGGACGGGACTGAAATATAGTATAATAGTAGGTATAGTCACTATACCATACAAATACGTTACAGAAAGGAGCGCACCCAACAAATCGGGGATTCGCCTAACGTGAATGAGATCCAGTACGGCGCCGGCTATGTTCCGTCTGAATTATTACTATATTAGGTACTCGATATTAGATGTTCTGTATGTATAAAGTATTTCATGCGTCGAAAAAGACAATAATATTGTTATTGAGAAAGGGGATATTCGTTTAATGAAAACGTTTTTTTTCTTGGTGCACGGGGCCCCTGGTGGAGTCGGGGCCCCTAGGCAATTGCTTACTCTGGCTTATGGTTAATCCGGCTCTGCATACACGTTTTGTCACGTACGGAGAATACCTTTCATCACATAAGTAAAAAAACGTAAACTGAACAGAGTCCAAGCTGCCTACAAGCGGTCCGCTGTAGGTGCACTCATACATAGCGCGGCGATGTGTGCGTGACCTCTCACCGACTGGTGTAAAAGTAGTCAGCTGGGGTAAAAACTGGTTTGCACCGGCTCAGTCATGGTATAACCGACAGGGCCGCCACGTGGGACCCCAAGAGGATATACTTGAATTTCTTAAATTTTTTCTTCGAGTTAGTAATTTGACAATATTAGTGTAGTTATTTTTTGTCACTCATTTTGTCAGTCATATCGACTGAGATTAAAATTGTGATTTTATATTTTTAAATAAGATTGATGAAGGATTTTATTAGTGGTAATACTTAATTAAAGAATAAATACACAAGACAATAAACAAAAAGATTACACTAATATGACAGTGATACTTCTAAGCGTCAAATTACTGACTCGAAGAAAAAATCCAAGTAAGTCACACTGGGAGTTTCTCGAATGACTTTGTTGACGAATTAGGGATTCCATTCTACCATTTCAGTGTGTAAAATAAAACAATATAAAATCGATTAAGGTAGGTATAACATTCTTTAATAATTAAATATGCCAAACTCTTGCACCGTATGAACAATTCCCGAAAAAATAAGGTCTTTTTTCGTACCTATCTAAGAAATCATGTACAGTAAGATAATTTCAAATACACATTTTAGTATTCACTTTTCTTATTTTATTTTCCCTACTTTTCAAGCTGCAACAGGTGTCAACCCTTGAAGAATGGGTATAAGTTTTGAGAGCTTGTACTCTGTTCCGTTTATTTACTCATGTGCCTTTCATCCCGAAAAAAGTACTATTCCCGAGGGATATACTAAAATATTAACAAAAGTACAATCTATGCATCTAACTAACTGCTCTTGCACTATTCGCATTAATCATAAACTGAAGAAAGAGAAAACTGGAAAAATACGGAGATGAAAGATTATGTTAAAACTAATACTGAAACATGGATAGATTTAGTGGTGTGTGTTTTGCGATACATACCTGTAGGCGCGCGCACGATGACAGACATGCGCTTGCGCGCGGAGGTGAAATCGATAACGTTGAGCACTTGGTACTCGAGCAGGCGTCCGCGCGCGCGCACGCGCACAGTGGTGGGCGTGCGCGTCTCGAACACGTAGCCCCATCGCGCCGCGCCCTGCACTAGGGCACGCTCGTCTAAACACAACAATAGATGTCATTAAAGTTGATGACCGAAAATATACGTGACATATTCATGAGTAGTAGTAGTATTCTATTGACGATGTATTGATTGAAAACATTCACCAAAAATAAATCATTTATTATCTTTAAAAAAAAAAGTTCAATAGTGTGAGCGAGACAGCCTATCTGAGCTGCAAAATGCGAAAACACTCGCATCATCAGCAGCACCTGTATTGTGGCGTGACATGTGGACAGTGGCCCCTAGTGACGTATGGCTCACCAGGCGAGGCGGCGTGGTAGTTGACGCCCGCCTCCATCTCTTCGGGGATGACGGTGTGGCAGACGGGCAGCATCAGCAGCAACTGTATTGTGGCGTGACATGTGGACAGTGGCCCCTAGTGACGTATGGCTCACCAGGCGAGGCGGCGTGGTAGTTGACGCCCGCCTCCGTCTCCTCGGGGATGACGGTGTGGCAGACGGCCAACATCAGCAAGAACTCGTCGATGGCGTCCGCCCCTTCCCCCGCTGCTAGTTGCCGGTACAGTAACGTATCTTCTAGTGGCTCATTTGGACCCGGTTTAGTGTAGATCACCTGTATGTGTAAGAACATGTTTAGAGTAGCAATACAACTTGCAGAAGTTGACTTCGGCAAGCTGTTACCTCCGTGTAAACAGGTGTGTTAAGCTAAATTCTCAAAGTGTTGCAGCTTGCAAATTTTGCTCGCTCAAGTAATTCCAGGAAGAACTTGCTAGTCTAAACCTCGCTTATAATACGGCTCGAAGAACAATTAATACTTGTACGGAACCGTACGATTATTTTTATATACATATTTACGAAATAATGCATTTCATTGACGTATGCTTACGTCGCTATTTTATGTACTGGCTCGCAACGCGAGTATCAATTTATATGACGAAATAAAGTTAGTGCAATTACGGCATTCTACACGGGCAGTTTGATTTATCATCCCCGAATTTATCACTATCATTTAACTATCATATCAATTTATATTGTATGAACCATACATAGTTTTTTTTTTTTTTTTTGTTATTATCATAAAAATATTTTTTTGCTATCAAAAATTCGCGAGCGGTTATCACGCGAATTGGGACTCTCTTGAAGTGCCTTACGGACAGTGAGGGTGCGCAAGAGTACAAAGGATCATCCTACGTCAGTGAGTAGAGCTGACAATCCGGAGCACCGAGGAGGCAGCCCTTCCCAGCATCAAATCAAGTAAGACTGTTCCTTTTATTATTCAACCATGGAAACTTTAGTCGCCCGCCAGCGTGAGCTTTTGGACAACATCAATTATATCAAGGTCAACTTCGGGAAGGACGCCGCAGCCAGGAAGACCCCAGATTATCTTCAGAAAAGAATTCAGTCACTTGATAACCTTTGGGGAGAGTTCGAACAAAATCATCTGAAGTTGTCGGCGTCTCCTGCCGAGGCCGAGGATTATTTCTCTCAAAACTTGTATCAGCAGGGTCAGGAGTTCTATCGGATGACTCGAGAACTTTTTACTTCTTTTGGTAAGAAGGACAAGGCCACCGCGCCTTGTGGAAAGGCAGATGAATTATTAGCATTGCAAAAAACCAATTTTCGGGCTTTTAATAGACTCCTTCAGATTATTGACTTAGAAAATTTATCAGATAAATGGGAACTAGAAGATGAGTTGCGAAATATTCAGGCAAAGTGGAACAATATCGATAGTTTACACTTGCAAATAGATCACTTGTTATCAGGGGAGGACTTAATTTATGAGGAGCAATTTAGTAGTTTCGAAAAAATGTTTCGGGAAATTAAGCGCAATATCAATAAAAAATTATCATCATTAACTCATATTCAGCAATCTACACCGCATATTGAAATTCCTAGTTTTTGTGGTAAATATTCTCAATGGCCTACGTTTTATGACATTTTTTCGGAAACTATTCATTCAAATAATTCAATTACTAAGGCGCAAAAAATGCAGCACTTAAAAGGTAAAGTTAAGGGTGAAGCTGAACGGTTAATTCAGCACTTGCATATCTCATCCGAAAATTATGAAACTGCGTGGGACATTTTGGTGCATAGATATAATAATCCTCAAATTTTATTTACCAATCAGATTGAAATATTTTTAAATCAACCGGTTATTCAAAAACAATCATCATCGGAATTAAAAAGATTACACGACACCACCTCAGAATGTATCCACGCAATACATAATCTCGGATTAGATACAACATCTTGGGATCCATTGCTTGTTCATTTAATTTGCAAAAAGTTAGATTCAGAATCATACACTAACTATATGGAGTTCCGAAAGTCGCCTAGGGAGCTCCCAGCATTGGAAGAAATGATGAATTTCTTAGAAAATAAATTTACATCTCTCGAACCTGTCAATAAGGGCGAGAAAGTCTCTGTTATTAATCCTAAACCATCATTTAAGCGTAATCAATATCAACAAAGATTTACCTTTAACAAATCAAATAACTACAAACCGAATAATTATAATCATTCCTATCATAATCATTCAAATTTTCAAGCAGCAAGTACTATTAATTCGAGGTCATGTCCGTTGTGCAATAATTTGCGCCATGACTTATACATGTGTCGGAAGTTTACCGGAATGAAACCTGAAGCCCGGTTGTCGACAATTACGAAATTAAAGTATTGTCGGAATTGTTTGTATAATCATTTTGATAATAAATGTCTATCGGCAAAAAGGTGCAAAGAGTGTCACGCGGAACACAACACGTTGCTGCATGATGCATTTGTATCAAGCAATAATCCATCCACGTCCCGTCAACCCCTTTGTTATCAGAATGAAAAGGCAACATCAATGTCTCATTTAGAACCTATCACTCAGTCAAACACGAATCAACACAGTGTAAATCACGTCGCGGCTGAAAATGAAGAAATTTTACTAACGACTTTGCTTATAAATGTTTTATCAGCTGATGGAAATTACGTTACGTTAAGGGCGCTCCTCGATCAGGGATCGCAAATATCATTGATTTCAGAAAACGCCACACAGTTGTTAGGTTTGCGACGGGAAAAATACAATGCATCCGTATCAGGTATAGGTCCCGGTATCAAACAAAGTAAGGGGATAGTATCAATTGAAGGTCATTCTATCTATGGGGACTATTCCATATCCACTCGAGCACTTGTGGTCAATAAGGTAGTTAACAATTTACCGAATATTTCGTTTGCTAAAAAATCGTGGTCACATCTTCAATCACTTCAATTAGCGGATCCGGAATACAACGTTTCTAGGCCGATCGATCTCCTTTTAGATGCAAGCATTTATTCAGAAATAATTTTGAATGGCTTAATCAAGGGCCCGTCTCAGGCGCCCATAGCGCAGCAGACAAAGTTAGGATGGATTTTGTCCGGTAGTGTTAGTTTTTTAGGTTTTAAATGTCATGTAGTAATAAATAACATTAAAGATATATCACAGTTTTGGGAAATCGAAGACATTAACGATTCTTCTTCTAACTTGACCGAAGATGAAGAATTATGTGAAAGTTTTTACGTGAATACCACGCGTCGGTTAGAAAATGGCCGCTACGAGGTCGCTTTACCTTTAAAACCAGGGTTTGAATCAGAACTTGGAACGTCTAAGTCAAAAGCCATTTCCCAATTCAAACAGTTAGAAACCAAAATGTCCAAAAATATACAATTCGCAAATGAATATAAGCACTTTTTCCAGGAATATGAGCAGTTAGGTCATATGCATGAGGTAGGTAATAATGAGCAATCAGCCTTTTATTTGCCACATCATGGAGTGATAAACTTGGAGTCCACTACCACTAAATTGAGGGTGGTCTTCAATGCATCCTCCAAGTCTACCTCGGGCCGCAGCCTTAACGATGTAATGTACTGCGGACCCAATTTACAGCAGGATTTACTTTCTTTAATCTTAAAATGGAGAAATCATAAGTATGTTCTCACAGCTGACATCGAAAAGATGTTCAGACAAATTCTTGTACGTCATTCTGATCAAAAATTCCAAGCAATCATTTGGCGTGAATCACCGAATTTAGCACTGAGTACGTATCATTTATCAACCCTAACCTATGGTAGTAAGGCAGCGCCGTTCCTTGCGATGCGAACGTTACAACAGATCGCTAGGGACAGCAGGGATAAGTATCCACTAGCCGCGAGTGTAGCCGAAACATCATTTTTTATGGACGATCTGTTGAGTGGGGAAAGTTCTTTATCCAGAGCAAAGGAATTACAAGAGCAACTCATTAACATGCTAAAAGATGCAGGAATGAACCTGCGTAAGTGGTCCAGTAATGAACCGCAGCTTATCAAGGATTTATCGGCTGATCAGTTGAATAGTCCATACGAATTTCGAAGCTCCGAGACAAGAAAAACTCTTGGCTTGCGATGGAGCCCTTCGGATGATAAATTTATGTTTCAAAATCAGTTAAATCAGCAGGAAATAGGTAACATCACTAAACGTCAATTATTATCTAATATTTCCAAGATATTTGATCCGTTGGGTTGGCTGTCACCGCTCACCATCAGAGCGAAGCTATTATTCCAAAAGGTCTGGTCAGCAGGTGGTCAATGGGATGAAGAGATATCAACATCATTACAAGGTGAGTGGAAACAATTAAAACAGGATTTGAGCATTATTGATAAATTTAGCTTGCCGAGATATTACGGTAATACAGGGACATCATATCAAATTCACGCGTTTTGCGACGCGTCTGATAAAGCATACGCGTGTGTTATATACATCGTTAGCGTGAATGATAAGGGCGAACGCATAACGACCTTAGTCGCGGCTAAGACTAAACTAGCACCATTAGCAAAAAAGGTATCATTGCCTCGTCTCGAGTTATGTGGCTCGGTTTTATTAAGTTCACTATTAATTAAAGTTTTAGACTCATTGCCCAAACACGCGGCTCAAATATTCGCATGGACCGACTCCATGGTCGTATTAGGGTGGCTAAATGGGGACGTGTCTCGGTGGAAGCCTTTTGTGGCCAACCGCATCAAGAAAATTTTAGATATCATCCCGGCGTCGTGTTGGCACCACGTACGTTCGGAAGAAAACGCCGCGGACTGTGCGACAAGGGGAGTGAGCGCCGATTGTCTGCTAAACAAATCCTTGTGGTGGGAAGGACCCGAGTGGCTTCGTAACTTCAACCCCACAAGTTCAAAAAAATTATCATACCCCTCTCCAAAAATTGAAGAGAAACGCTATCATGCACATGCAGCTTTAAATCAAAACGTTTCTTCTTTTATCACTCAGTTAGCACACAATAAAAGTTCAATAACCCTAATTACAAAAATAGTAGCATGGATATTACGTTTCATTTCTGTCTTGCGAAACACGAACAGTTTGAATGAACGTAATACAATTCTAACACCAGCGGAAATGCAAAATGCCTACAATTTTATTATCAAATCTTTTCAATCAGTAGAATTTGAAAAGGAATTATCTGATTTGAGAAACAAGGGCCATGTACACCCAAGTAGTCGTTTACACACTTTAAAACCCTTTATTGATGACAATGGTATTTTAAGGGTTGGTGAGAGGCTCGGAAACTCGCAACTTAATTATGCGGCCAAACACCCAATCATTTTATCATCTCACAGTCGACTCACTGAATTAATTATTCATCAAGCGCATATGACTACCTTACACGGGGGCCCAAAATTGACTCTAAGTTACATAAGAGACAGATTTTGGTTACTTAGCGGGACACGAACGGTGAAAAGTCAACTTAGACGCTGTGTAACGTGTCGCCGATTCAATCAACAAAGCAGTCAACCAATCATGGCTGACTTACCAGGGCCCAGAGTCACCCCGTCGCATCCCTTCACGCATTCTGCTTGCGATTTCACAGGACATTTAGAACTGAAAGCGAATAAGGGTCGCGGCATCAAGACTGTGAAAGGGTATATAGCTGTCTTCGTTTGTCTATCAACAAAGGCAGCTCATCTAGAACTCGTGTCAGATTTGAGTACCCCTGCATTTCTCGCCGCCTTCCGTCGTTTTTGCGCTCGGCGCGGTACACCGAGTCACATGTACAGCGATAACGGTCGGAACTTTGTGGGCGCTAACATAATTATGAAAAAGGAATATCAAGAAATCATAGAGAACATCAATCCAGAATTTTTAAATGATATCAGTGACCTTAACATCCAGTGGCATTTTAATGCCCCAGTGTGGCCAAATGCCGGTGGTCTCTGGGAGGCCGCTGTAAAAAGTCTGAAATATCATTTAAAAAGGATTATAGGTGAACAGCGCCTAACGTACGAAGAGTTTACTACTCTTCTTTATCAAATTGAGGCCTGCCTTAATTCAAGGCCGTTATGTCGGCTCACCGATGACGCGGAAGACGAAGTGCTGACGCCGGGACACTTCCTTATAGGTGCCCCTCTCTTATCAAGGCCGCAGACTGAACCAGATTCTCTCACGCTATCGAATCGTTGGCAACTTGTTCAGTCCATCAATAAGCAGTTTTGGAAGATATGGTCATCCGAATATCTACAACAACTGCAGACCAGAACCCGATGGCAAAAACCTTCCAAAAACCTGGAAGTCAATGATGTAGTGCTTATAAAGGACGAAAATCTACCCCCTGGTAAATGGGCTATGGGTAGAGTCCTTACTCTACATCCAGGCGGAGACGGTTGCGTAAGGGTGGTTACCCTAAAAACATGTAACAATAAAATGCAACGTCCCGTAAATAAGTTGGTATTATTACCGGTGCACGAACATAATTATAATCCATCTGAAAAACCTAAACATTCCACGGATCAAATAATTTTGAACAACGCGAAAGGAAAGGACAACCGGCAATCAAATCACGCACGGTATTCATTTAAAAACTTTTTCTTATCACTAATGTTATTATTTACATTTATTAGTTCTAGCATGCAAATGAAAACGGAACCGTTTAGCGTAGTTCCTCTCGAAAATCAATCAGGATTTTATCTTGATAAGATATCCGATCTTCAATGTATTAAGGACGATTGGAAATTAGTTGTATTTTACAATATATCTATTTATAATCACGGTGTCCATGATCTCAGAAATTATATTAATCATTTAAAAGAAACGTGTAATGACATGAATATGCAATATCAACAAATCATTTATCAATTAGAACACGAACTAACGGAAATTGAGCACTATGACGTTTTACTTAGGAAACATCATTTAAAAAGATCGAAACGTGGATTGATTAATGGAGTAGGTTATATAGCAAATACGTTATTTGGCGTTCTAGACGAAAGATTTGCTGCCCAGTATAAAAAAGATATAGAGTCTGTAGCCAAAAATGAGAACCATTTGCAGCTTCTTATAAAGAATCAAACGTCGGTATTAGAATCAGAATTTAATGTTATCAAAAGGAACGAAATTTCTATGCGTAAACAATTTAATTTTATTAAGGAACACTTACAAAATATTTCGTCTGAAATAGACCGAGTAAAACTGGTTGACCGCACAAGTTCATATGTGTTATCATCAGCTCTTTCAGCGTACATAGCTATATCAAATTTAAAACAAACACAGCAATCTCTGTTAGACACCGTCACAGACATAAGTCATGGACAAATCAATGTGCATTTGTTATCACCTAATCAGCTTGAATCCCAAGTGAGTATCATAACTTCACAAGTGAGAGGCGATTTAACCGTTCCTTGTGAAAATATTCGAGATTTATATAAACTTCTCAAAGTATCAGCTCGAATATATGACAACTATTTTATCATTGAAATAAAAATACCCCTAATTACAACTGACACGTTTGAATTGAATAAGATCATCCCAATACCATTTAAAAATAACCAAAATTATCATCTTCTTCGTTCCTCTTTTCCTTACATCGCTTACAATATAAGAAAGGATATAGCAATATTTTTATCAGATGGTAACTTAAATGCTTGTTTCCATATATCTAATAAATTAATATGTTCAGTAGACGAACCCGTTTATAACTTAAAAATAAAACAATCCTTTTGCGATATAAAAATTATGAATGAAGATAAAGTGTGCACATCTGTAGTATCAAGTTGCGGGGATCGGTGGTTTAAGTTGCACAGTCCGAACGCCTGGCTATTCTCGTGTTGCGAGGAATGCAAGCTTCCCATTTTCTGTGCATCAGAAATGACAATGACTTCATTAATTGGAAACGGGATTATTAATGTAGGTCAGGGCTGTACTGTAGAGACACCATTTTATAGTATCACCGCGCATAATAATTATTTGCATAATACGAAACTTCAGAGTGATGTCGAAGCCCCTAGGTTAGCAGTACTGAATAAAATCATCAACTCTTCATCTACGCTGAATTTCACCGAGATCGAGAATCACGAATCAATTTGGCATGACATTCAAACACAGATCGACACGATCAAGGAACAGTCTAATCAGAATTTATCAGTACATGATATCCATCATTACAGCTTGCTATATATTATTTTAACCGTTTTGATCACGATCGGCAGCATAATAGCATGTTGGAAGTTAAAGAAAAGATGTGGGAAGGGCCGCGGTAGAGCATCATCGTCACCGGCGAACCGATCAGACATGCCGGCGATCCAGCATGAAGCGGTGGCAGCCAGCGGCAGCGGCGCCGCGAGCAGCGCCAGCAACGCGACCAACGTGGCTTGTGCTGTTTACAGCACAATCAGCGAGAAAGTGAATGCGTCCAATCTGTGTAGTGTCCCTAGTGAGCTAAAAGGGTCCGTTATCAGTGTTAGTGATAAGGGAACTTCACCCTTGTTTATGCCTCGATTAGTGAGCCCAGTAGTGCGTCCCGAATAACAAAGACTTGCGTCGATCGTTTAATAGTTTTAAGTTAATAATATTTTCAAAAGACATTTTCTTACATTTATATTTTTTTTGCATAAATATTTAGTGTAAATCAAATTGTAGATTAACTTTTCCATTTATTTGTTAATTTGTATCATTTTATCATTGATCACTATGCCATCTTTTCTGAGGGCGGAGGATGTACGGAACCGTACGATTATTTTTATATACATATTTACGAAATAATGCATTTCATTGACGTATGCTTACGTCGCTATTTTATGTACTGGCTCGCAACGCGAGTATCAATTTATATGACGAAATAAAGTTAGTGCAATTACGGCATTCTACACGGGCAGTTTGATTTATCATCCCCGAATTTATCACTATCATTTAACTATCATATCAATTTATATTGTATGAACCATACAATACTAAACCATCCGATATCTTGAAGTTAAAAACAATACGATTGCAAAAATAGGAGATTTATTGATCGGTGATCTGATGATGGCTATCCCGTGCGTAAATGGAGGAGATCCAGATCGCTACACATACCCAACTGATCTAATCAGCATTCTAAGAGAGAGATGTAAATATCAGAGTCCTCAGTTTCAAGATCTCCATACAATTTAATGCTATTTTCGCGTTTTTTTTTACCGACTTCAAAAGGAGGGAGGTACTCAATTCGACCCGTTTTTTTTTTGTTTTTTGTATGTACACCGATTACTCGAAGACGGCTGAACCGATTGAAATGATTCAAACGTTATTACATTAGGTAAACTTCCAAGTTGGTCCCATTTTTTAAAATTGTGACATCAATTCAGTACTTTTCAAGTAATCTTGAATAAAGCACGAAAAAAGTATGATTTTGCGTAAACTACCTCGATGATCAGTCGTATAACTTCTTTGTTTATGAACTGAATAAGATAATTATTTTTTGTTGGAAAAGGGATATCTTAAGTATAGTACTTTAACCGACTTAAAAAAGGAGGTTCTCAGTTTGACCCGCATTGTCCCGCATGTATGTATGTTTCTCCGCGATTAACTCACGTTTGGCTGAGCCGATTTTTCTAAATAAATAATAAATATACCTACACAACCTAATACAAAAGGTATCTACACTAAAAATAAAAAAAAAAAAATTGTTTAAAAAAACAAAAAACCGACTTAAAAAAACCTACCTCTCAGTGGCGAAGGGTCATACAAGCCGATTCCCATCGGCTTACCTTTTAAAATCCTATCCCCATCAATCCATTATAACATGTCATTACTTAATTTTTTTGTCGCCATTTCGGTAAGATTAATTAATAATGGCTACAATTATTTTTTATGAATTTCTAAGTATTTAATTGTCTACTCTAAAAACGCTCGCGCGCGCGCCGCCCCGCGTGTGCAAGGAATATCAAATCAATTTTCGTACAAAATCTCCTTGAGGCAAGCCGACGTCCTTTAGCTTCCTTTTTGCACTGTGTCTTGGCGCAGTTGCCACGGGCAACGGTTGATTGTTATTACTCTGTCTCTTTCTCACCAACGCACCACAGTCGCGTGCCTTTCGGTTGAAAATGGTGAAAGGCAAGCCGGCCGGCTGTGGCTTAAGTTTTCTCTCTCTTTCTATTTGAAGCGATGTTGACGTTTCTTTTCTCTTTCTGTTATGAAGAGCCGAATAAGTTTTAACTTGCAAAATAAACAAAATAAGAACGATAGAAGAAAATACATTGCAAATTAGATATTTTTATTTAGAAGTATAATAGTACGTTTCCGCCATTATCATTGTTTATGTGAGTGTTTGGAACGTGATTAGTTTTTATCAAAATAGTGAATTAGTGAGTGAGAATCGATACTTTTTCCCGGTTTTTGTTTATTTTAATGTGTTTATCTCATGTATTTGTTTATTGCGGTAAGTTTTATTTGCCATAATGGCTTAATTTATATGGATTTTCGTTTAACTGACTAGCGCGGCGAAACATTGTTTTCCAAACTTAGTTACGAAGTTATGGTTACGTTAGCAAGATGGGTTTTTTTAAACATTTTCAATATAATACATCATTCTACGATAAGGATGACAAGCAGTTACAAACTCAATAAAATGTTTTGTTTTCCATGATTATTATTTCTGATTCCAACTCAGTATAGAGTAGCGCGGGCTAGACTGTCACTATTTTATCAGTGTTTTTTTGCATGGTGAAATTGAGGCCCTAACTTCTGAAGAAACGCTTGAAGCTTGCATCACGCGGTGGTGTTTTTTGGTCCGGATTACCTTCGCCATATTTCGACCCCTCGCCACTGCTACCTCTAAAAAGCAAGAAATAATATTCGTAATAATAAAAACACGTCTATTGAAGTCGGGTGGGGCTTTTAGAATAAAAAAAGGGAATTTGTACTCCAGCCCCACCCGACTTCAATAGACGTGTTTTTATTATTACGAATATTATTTCTTGCTTTTTAGAGGTAGGTTTTTTGAAGTCGGTTTTTTGTTTTTTTAAACAATTTTTAACATTAGTCCAATAAAACTAGCTTTATCTGGACATAATTAATAAACTCGTTGTTTTTATTAGTTTATCGGATATTGATATTAAGTGTCAAATATTAATTAGATATGTGATGTAAGAAATCCGGGGTGGTAACCGTTTCACATAAAAATCATGAGATTTCGTACATTACCTAGCTTTTTCCTAAAAGCAAAATAGTTAACCAAATACCTTGTTAGTATAATTTTATGGTGCATTAAAATGCTATCACCTAATAGCAAAATTAAACTAAAATCCAAATTCGCATGTTCGTTTTTTTTCACAGTATTCATCTGATCTCAATATCTAGATAAGCCAAAATGGTAACTATGATGCTTGTATCTTATTAAGCTATGCGTCTTTTTAGACAAAAATTAAACATTTATTTTTTACGTTTTAATAATAATGTATTTATTAGTAGTTAATTTTTTTTTAGTTTTATGCGAAGTTTCTAAATGTTTAAGGGCCCTATCACATTTTTTCGTCGAAATTTCGATTTTGACGGATTTTAGCGCTACAACCTAGAGAAACCTTTGGGTCTACTAAATACATTTATATGTGTTCGCGACAAAAAGTAATATGATGATACACTGGAAAGTTAAAGGGTTAGAAAGGAAAATTAAAGTTGGTGAACGATTTCTTAGAGTCAACTTTGAACATACACAGAAAGAAAAACAAGTACAAACAACAAATAAAATTGTGAAATTTGATTTTCGTATGAAGTAAAGATTATTCTAATATAAATTTTACGTAATAATAATTATGTATCTAGGAGAAATTCACAGTTAATTCTGAGCGTTTTTAGTAGTTTTATGGTTTTTGATTGGGATTTTTTTTCACATATTCCATACATAATTTCAAAATTCTGAGGCCGCTATGAGATCATATGAATCATTTTTGAATATTATCATAATTGAATATTATCTCTTGTATAGTCGAATAGATATTCGACTATACAAGAGATAATATTCAATTTTTTTATTTCATTTGTTTAGCACAGTAGTTCAATCCATGACCCCAAAAAAGTGCCTTCGCGCATTTTATGAAAATCTTTCTCTGCAATTTCGGGTTTAATTATAAAGTTAAGCAAATTTTCAAAAAAGCGAGGCCGCTATGATCTATTCCAATAGCTGTTTTACACTATTCAATAAGTCAAAACTGTTAATGTATTGTTGTTTCTGAGATCGAGAAACCCAAAATTGGCCATTTTACGCAAAAATCACAGTCGAAACGTAATATGCCTCTTAATTCCTTTTATTTTAACTATAACTAACACTAATTTATGACATAGAAAAAGAAAATTTCAGTCATCTTATTATGTCCCGATAAAGCTAGTTTTATTGGACTACATGGGGTTACTCCCGAGACACGAACGAGAAACTGAGATCGAATTGGTATATCGATTAAATATCAAACCACTGTACAATTGACACCATGGCAACCGTTTTTAAACAGATTTTTGACGTTTATCCTATCCTGATGTGAACTCGATGTCGTTAATTACCGTCAAGTTGGAGGGCATAGACCATTTGGCTCGTTTAGCGATCTGGATCTCTTCTATTCACTCCTTGGATGGCCATTATCAGATCACAGCTCGGTCAATCCTTGGCGGAGAACCAAGGTTTCAGTGAAACAACAAACAAATGACATATTACAAAGTCCCTCGCCGCGTCTGTCTGTTTGTTCGCGATAAACTCAAAAATTACGGAACGGATTTTCATGTGGTTTTTACCAAATGACAGAATGATTTCTGAGGAAGGTTTAGTTGTATAATAAGCTGAGGTTTTATGTAAATTGGTAGAAATATGACGATAATTGTTGAAGATGTTGGCAAACATTAAGCCGACTAGGAGCTTGAATCGAAAACGTCGCGTAATCCATTTGCGCTATAACAAAATAATGTATGATGGAATTGTTCCTCTTTTATAAATCTACAAAAATAACCGCGATGGCATATATTTATCTTTTAAGAATAGCTTACTATATCTTCTAAAAAATTGGTCACTTATAATGCGGTAATTTGAAATGCTATTAAGAAGGATACGGTATTAATCCTTATCAATTTAATTACGTTAGTTACCTTAAGTATTTTATGCACATTATTTTAATCATTTGCGCTATACCATTTAAATGAATATCTTAGGAGTTGTCGCAAAAAAGTTAACAATTAATGACGTTGCAGGTGAGCGTCCCGGTCTTGTCGCTGAACACGTACTTGACCATGCCCCTATACACTATGTACTGACCTCAGCGATGGAGCACTTGTGGAACTCCATGACGTTGCAGGTGAGCGTCCCGGTCTTGTCGCTGAACACGTACTTGACCATGCCCCTATACACTATGTACTGACCTCAGCGATGGAGCACTTGTGGAACTCCATGACGTTGCAGGTGAGCGTCCCGGTCTTGTCGCTGAACACGTACTTGACCATGCCCCTATACACTATGTACTGACCTCAGCGATGGAGCACTTGTGGAACTCCATGACGTTGCAGGTGAGCGTCCCGGTCTTGTCGCTGAACACGTACTTGACCATGCCCCTATACACTATGTACTGACCTCAGCGATGGAGCACTTGTGGAACTCCATGACGTTGCAGGTGAGCGTCCCGGTCTTGTCGCTGAACACGTACTTGACCATGCCCCTATACACTATGTACTGACCTCAGCGATGGAGCACTTGTGGAACTCCATGACGTTGCAGGTGAGCGTCCCGGTCTTGTCGCTGAACACGTACTTGACCATGCCCCTATACACTATGTACTGACCTCAGCGATGGAGCACTTGTGGAACTCCATGACGTTGCAGGTGAGCGTCCCGGTCTTGTCGCTGAACACGTACTTGACCATGCCCCTATACACTATGTACTGACCTCAGCGATGGAGCACTTGTGGAACTCCATGACGTTGCAGGTGAGCGTCCCGGTCTTGTCGCTGAACACGTACTTGACCATGCCCCTATACACTATGTACTGACCTCAGCGATGGAGCACTTGTGGAACTCCATGACGTTGCAGGTGAGCGTCCCGGTCTTGTCGCTGAACACGTACTTGACCATGCCCCTATACACTATGTACTGACCTCAGCGATGGAGCACTTGTGGAACTCCATGACGTTGCAGGTGAGCGTCCCGGTCTTGTCGCTGAACACGTACTTGACCATGCCCCTATACACTATGTACTGACCTCAGCGATGGAGCACTTGTGGAACTCCATGACGTTGCAGGTGAGCGTCCCGGTCTTGTCGCTGAACACGTACTTGACCATGCCCCTATACACTATGTACTGACCTCAGCGATGGAGCACTTGTGGAACTCCATGACGTTGCAGGTGAGCGTCCCGGTCTTGTCGCTGAACACGTACTTGACCATGCCCCTATACACTATGTACTGACCTCAGCGATGGAGCACTTGTGGAACTCCATGACGTTGCAGGTGAGCGTCCCGGTCTTGTCGCTGAACACGTACTTGACCATGCCCCTATACACTATGTACTGACCTCAGCGATGGAGCACTTGTGGAACTCCATGACGTTGCAGGTGAGCGTCCCGGTCTTGTCGCTGAACACGTACTTGACCATGCCCCTATACACTATGTACTGACCTCAGCGATGGAGCACTTGTGGAACTCCATGACGTTGCAGGTGAGCGTCCCGGTCTTGTCGCTGAACACGTACTTGACCATGCCCCTATACACTATGTACTGACCTCAGCGATGGAGCACTTGTGGAACTCCATGACGTTGCAGGTGAGCGTCCCGGTCTTGTCGCTGAACACGTACTTGACCATGCCCCTATACACTATGTACTGACCTCAGCGATGGAGCACTTGTGGAACTCCATGACGTTGCAGGTGAGCGTCCCGGTCTTGTCGCTGAACACGTACTTGACCATGCCCCTATACACTATGTACTGACCTCAGCGATGGAGCACTTGTGGAACTCCATGACGTTGCAGGTGAGCGTCCCGGTCTTGTCGCTGAACACGTACTTGACCATGCCCCTATACACTATGTACTGACCTCAGCGATGGAGCACTTGTGGAACTCCATGACGTTGCAGGTGAGCGTCCCGGTCTTGTCGCTGAACACGTACTTGACCATGCCCCTATACACTATGTACTGACCTCAGCGATGGAGCACTTGTGGAACTCCATGACGTTGCAGGTGAGCGTCCCGGTCTTGTCGCTGAACACGTACTTGACCATGCCCCTATACACTATGTACTGACCTCAGCGATGGAGCACTTGTGGAACTCCATGACGTTGCAGGTGAGCGTCCCGGTCTTGTCGCTGAACACGTACTTGACCATGCCCCTATACACTATGTACTGACCTCAGCGATGGAGCACTTGTGGAACTCCATGACGTTGCAGGTGAGCGTCCCGGTCTTGTCGCTGAACACGTACTTGACCATGCCCCTATACACTATGTACTGACCTCAGCGATGGAGCACTTGTGGAACTCCATGACGTTGCAGGTGAGCGTCCCGGTCTTGTCGCTGAACACGTACTTGACCATGCCCCTATACACTATGTACTGACCTCAGCGATGGAGCACTTGTGGAACTCCATGACGTTGCAGGTGAGCGTCCCGGTCTTGTCGCTGAACACGTACTTGACCATGCCCCTATACACTATGTACTGACCTCAGCGATGGAGCACTTGTGGAACTCCATGACGTTGCAGGTGAGCGTCCCGGTCTTGTCGCTGAACACGTACTTGACCATGCCCCTATACACTATGTACTGACCTCAGCGATGGAGCACTTGTGGAACTCCATGACGTTGCAGGTGAGCGTCCCGGTCTTGTCGCTGAACACGTACTTGACCATGCCCCTATACACTATGTACTGACCTCAGCGATGGAGCACTTGTGGAACTCCATGACGTTGCAGGTGAGCGTCCCGGTCTTGTCGCTGAACACGTACTTGACCATGCCCAGTTCCTCGTTCAGGTTGGACGTCCGCGCCATCGCGGGCGTGTCGGTCGCCGCGTGGTACATTTCCACGTCCATCGCTATGAACTTCGCCTGAAACGTGTCTATAGTTTGAGGACGAACAATAGCCTGTAGATAAAATGCGTTTCTTATTGGCGGCAGTGAAGTTAGCCTCTATTAGCGTAGCCGTGGCCCACCACTCGACTCTCTCACCCACTTAGGGGGCGTCCATTAATTACGTGGGGCATTTAGGGGGGAGGGGGTCTAGCCGAATCTCACCCAATCTCACGTGGGGCAGAGGGGTGTCTCGGCAAATATAAATATAACGTGAGAAAACTGGGTCAAATAAAGTGAATCATTTTTCTTACCAAAATATGACTAAATCCTAAACAATAATGTTTATTTGCAAAGCAAGCAAGCATAGATAAACATTATTACACTGAAAATACGCGTTTTGAAAAATGTCACGTGAGATTTATGGGGGGAGGGGGTCAACCTAAATTTCACCAAGGGTCTAAAAATCGCCAAAGTCACCTCACGTAATAAATAGCCGCCCCTTTATATCGAAACTGTGTTCCGAGCCACAAGTAAGCTTAAAACGTATTCTAGACGCTTGCAGCATCACGTGGGGCATCGATAAAGCAAATGAAATGGTATCAAAGTCAGCCTATAGCTCCGTTACCTCATAGATTTGGGGTCTACGACTTGGCTATTGTTATTTCGCTCGTTCTAACCAATCGTTTGGCATACAGTTTTTCTGAATCGAGTTTTGTTTTCGGTTCATACATTTTGGACTTTCTCATTTTACCTAGTTATTTCCCACCCCTTGAAGGCCCTATTGAGACGAGACTTCGCAAAATATTTATACTAGAATAAAGTACTTGTTTTAATATCTTTAAACGCCCTAGGCAATATTCTCAACGCTTTAAATAAAATAAAAATGAAAAAAAAACTTTGGCTATGGAACTGCTAATAAGCTCTACTTCAAAACTAACATTATTAAAAATAACTTAATAAAAAGTAGTGAAAAGTAACTGAAGTGGTACTTACTTGGAAAAATCTAACTATTTCTGCAGTAACTTGTAACGATATAGGTATAAGATTATTGTACAATATTAAAAACGTCAAAAAGTTAAATCCGAAATGTGCATTCTGCGCTTCTGTAACAAAGAAAACATCAAATTATTATCATTGAATTTTATTTTATCTAGTCTCATATCGTAAAATTCGAATTATGAATTTCAAAACGAAATTATATTGGCATATTTTATACACGCAATACCGAAAAAAAATTATTCTCATTACGATACAGGGCAAATCCAAGAAGAAGGCAGTGCCGCGATTTAAAAAAAAAACAATGATAAACCCACATACTTTCCATGATTAAAATGTACTCTATGGTGATCGATGACTTAGCGTAACGATTAGTCTGCTGGAATGCACTATTTCATTATTATTTTTTCTAATAGAATACGCGCCATTTTTAGAATTTAATTTTTACTTTTGCTTAAAAATGTCTGATAGTAGTGAGTGAGTAGATATTTTAGATGCGGCGACGGAAAAACGTAATACCAAGGTAAGTACGTAGAGTTTTTGTAGTATTTGGTTATAACCTACCTACCTAAAGCACAGTCGAGAAACTACTTCCTCTTTTTATCATTGATATTTTATTTTGTAGGTTCAATCACAATATTTGTATGAGAGTAGATAAAGTAGTGTATAAAACTGTACATAACAAGGTATTAAAACACTCGTGTGATACTATTAAAAACCTCGCCTGCGGCTCGGTTTTTAAACACACACTCATGTTTGAATACCTCTCATTATGCATCAGTTTCATAAACTACTATTCATTAACATAATGAATTAAGTCAATATTGTTTAGCGTAGGAAATTCTAGTTTTTTGTGTATGTGCGTGTGAGTGGCGGTCGCTCCGTGTGTGTGACGGTCGCTCCGTGTGTCGTACCTGTGAGCCCGATGTACCAGTCGTTGTGCGCGCGCGTCCACAGCTCGTTGAAGCCGGCGCTCAGCAGCGACAGCGCCAGCAGGATCAGGAACAGCATCAGGATGTGCGTGTTGGTCTGGCGGTCGATCGACGAACGCTTCAGGGGCGCTGCCGATCACAACATGAGGTATAGACCGCCGGCTAACAGGCTCATTTTCAATCTATTGCATATTGGGACCAGACCACATTGGCAAGATAGCCATTAGCTTGGTCTTATCAAACAAATATTATCGTCTGGGTTGCGAAGTAGGAAGCTTTTGGGAGATATGCCACCTTGAACATGGTATCCGATCGCAAAATAAATCGATCGCGTATAAATGGTGAACAGGGTCGTGGGTGGCATCATTAGCTAAACTATTTTTAGTGTTTTCATATCGATCGAATAAGAAACAAAGCTTACAAGAGCAAAATGAGAATGAACAAAATGTGAAATGTACTCACCTGCCCTGATCTCCTAGACGCTTCCTGAAAGCGACGCAAGACTATGGTTTTATATACGCCCGGGACCTGCCCCATCCCCTGAATGTAATCACATGCCAATATGTAGTCGATTACTTCTTGGAAAATAAGGCTCTATGTTTCTACCCTGGCCGCGCGCCTACTCCTTGAAAACTAACCAAGCCGATGTCTAACATGATTGTAATTATACCACCTACGACCCTGTTCACCATTTATATCAATATGCGATCGATTATTTTTTGCGATCGGAGACCATGTTCAAGGTGGCATATCTCCCAGAAGCTTCCTACTTCGCAACCCAGACGATGATATTTGATAACACCAAGCTAATGGCTATCATGCCAATGTAGTCTGGTCCAGGCGGGGTCGCAGCCTGAAATTTTGGAGAGGGTAACAAATAACAACACAAGTAATGATTTTTTTTTATTTTGTAAATTTTTAGAAGATTTTTCAATTTGACGTGTACAATTTTGGCGGGAGGGGGTCATGTCCCCTGTGCCCCCCCCTTTCGGACCGCGCCTGGTCTGGTCCCAATATACGATAGATTGAAAATGAGTCTCTAGGCCGGCGGTCTAGTATGTAGTGTGGCCAAATTATTAAGGAAACCAGTAGATTTTCACACAAACGAGGTAACTTTGAAACCCTGGTTCTCCGCCAAGGATTAACCGAACCGTGATCTGATCTCCTCCATTCACTCTTTGGATGGCCATCATATCATCAGATCACAGCTTGGTCAATCCTTGGCGGAGAACCAAGGCTTCAAAGTTACTTTGTTTGCATAAAAATCAACTGGTGTCCTTAATTATCACTATAAGTGCCGTAAGTAAAAACAGTTTAAAACAAATACAACAGCTTTTAGATAAGCAGTGGCAGATTAACAACGTATTTGTTTCCATTTGTAACAAAGATTACTAAACTTTTGAATTTAGTTGATAAGTTCACACATTGAAAGATTATAAAAGTTTTTTCTTATTAACCAACTTAGGCCCGTATTTATAAACCGCTCTCAACGTTGAGAGCCATCTTGAGCTCATACTTGAGATGCCGTTCTAATCAATATATCATACTTAAGTACATGTTTAAGTTCGTGGTATCAACTGAGAGTCACTCATATTAATAAACAAAACTCTGCACTTGAGATCGCTCTTGAGATGATGATTGAGAGCGTGTTCGCCAAGTGCTGCAAAACCGTGACTTGAGAGCGTGCGCGCGCGGGAAAGTTATGACATTAGCGATTTTTTTAATAATTTCCAAAAACAATTTCTTTTCGAGTGGCAAAAATACGTGTTATTTGTACTCATATTTAAGATACTTCTATCTATTTACTTAAATTACGAAATGTAAAATAACTTTACAACTCAATTTAATTACAATATCCCGCCAAACATTATTTTTCTGTTTTCATTTTTTCTGTTCGTGAAACAGAAAAGACAAAGGCATATATTTGCACCGTACAGCCTAGAGTTCAGTCTTCTATATTCTATACTCTGTCAAACATCTTGTATTAATAAAAATATTTTTCGCGCGTGGATACGCGAGGTGGAAGGGCGCGTTCGGAGTCACACTAAACAGCAGCGCCATAAGCGCTCTAAAGCCCAATCCGAAAGCATTATGTACAAGTTAGTATTTTGTGTTCATGCTTACATTACAATCGTCACATAAGTGGAACTGACGTAAAAAAAATAAAGTGACACTTTATTTGTTTTCATGTAAATAATTATTACAATTTACCACTTATGTCTAAAATGTTAAACGAAACGCTTTGTAGTTTGAGTTACTTAATTCTATACAGCTAAAACAAACCGCCGTTAAGATAATTCTTATGATTTATGGTCGGTCAATCATTCAAACTTCATTCAAAAATGTAGTGTTGCTACCTACAAAAATCGTGAATTTAAGATCCTGGGGGTCTATTACGAAAAGTTTAATGCGATACACGCAGCTGCGTCCGTGCTTTGTTTTGATTGTTTCCTATTACAAATCACTTTCGTATGCGATATTGCGAAGTGATTGCGTGAGTTTGACAGTTTTCTCTAGCGTATCCGACACCGTTCGTTTAGTAGTCTATGGACTACGATAGCTAAATCCAAAATGTTTGTTATAACTACAACCAACGAACTGTAGACGACTATCGTGGCCAAGTGATTGCGTTACGCAATTGCGTACGTTATTTTCGTAATATCCTAAGATCGATCTCATTTGATACGCTCTTGATATCCGACTATTAATTAATAATCAACTCAAGATGCTGCTCACATCTTGAGAGCGTATCAACTGAGATCACTATTGAGATCGGTATTGAGAGCGGTTTATAAATACGGGCCTTAGACAACATATTAAATCAACTGAAAAATGACAGTCAACAACTACTGTAGAAACTACCAAAGATGACCATCAGCCATTTTTAATGTCCGCAATGTTGCGGCACAGGCCTTCCTTATGGGTGGATATGCGCGTTAACACCCACCAATCCGCATTGGGCCCGCGTGATGGGACATAGCTCACCACGCGGGCTCAATGTGGATTGGTGGGTGTTAACGACTGCAAATACACCCGGGACCAGCGGCTTAAAGTGCCTTCCGAAGCACGGAGGAGCGCGAGATTATAAATTTTTGGTCACCCATCCCTCGACCGACCCTTGCGAAAGTTACTTAACCTTCGCAATCGCAGCCACTAAGCCACTGCGCCATCGAGCTCCTCCAAAGATACAAGAAAATAACAAACTCTCTAATCTAGCAAGCAATGACGAATGAATAAGATGGACCTGACCTACCTACGAAAAAAGTGTGCATACCTACTTCATTGTTCTCCATTCAAACGCAACTAAACATGGCGGCTTAGCTTAGTGTACATACATACACCTTACGTGAACAGCATAAAGTCGAAACTGTAACATGTAAACGCAACACAATATGGCGGACACGGCGCGCGCCTGACGTCACGAGTGCTTTGTTATTGCAGTTTATGCCACTTCCATAGGTTTCCTTTTTCAGAGCTAGCAAGCCCCTCGTACGTTCGTGACTCACCCTTGGTGGAGTTCTTCATGAGCTTGGTCTCGTGGCCGGTGTAGACCACGAGCCCGTGCACCCACGCCGTGTTGCGCAGCATCGCGCCGCGCAGCAGCATCTGCTCTAGACCCAGCGGCACCGTCCTAAAAATATCACAATTTTAAATAAGTAATAATTATTCAGTAGTTTTGACAATAGGGAACATGCATCAATTTTTTTTTGTATCAAAATCAAAAGTATAATGCGTGAGAAAATCAACTGTAATATTAAAACTTTTCTCTTATGTTTTTTTCTCGTGATATAGTCACTTAAAGTTAGCTAGCACGCAGCAGCACCCGCCGAAAACGCTCTATACAAAAAGGTCAACATTTGTGACGTCACTCATGTCACGTTTCAGTGCATTAGTATGGAGTTAGCCAAGAATTTTCAAATATCTCCCTAAATATTGCGTTTAAGTACATATGTGTCATACAAAATATTATTTCTTATTTGATGTTCTATCCGACTGTTAAGTTGTAAGTGCATTATATCCGAAAACGAAAAAAAAATCGTTATTTTCCCTTGTGTGATAAAACTAAAGTAATACATTTTATTTTTTATTTTCCTGTTCCATCATGTTTTTATACGTGTCCGCAGCGATCAAGCTCAAATTTATCAAAATCGGTGACTTATGCATGATCCCTATTATTAGTAATCATTTTTTTTGTAACCTTTTGCACGTTGACAATAACAACGAAATATGCTGGTTGTTTGTATGTAACAACTAATGTAACCATATTTTGCAAATAAATATATTGATTGATTGAAGGTATGTTATTATAATAACCCAATAAGGGGCCATAATAGGAAAACATGGTTTGCGCGGGCCACATTTTTATATAGAAAACGTAAAGTAGTAGCTACAAAAAAAAATATTCCACAAGCTAAAGAGATTATCTAGTTGCTACAAGTATTAAATTGCGTAAAAAAACAGAATATTACCAAAAGCGCTTGTCGCGGGCCATATTTTTGGCGTAAATAATAGCGGAAACGTATTGAATTCTACATCAAAATACAGTTTAACGTACTGTGCAGTTGCTCTAATAACTTTTTTCCAAGAAAGATAATTGTGTTTAAGATAATAATGAAAAAACAACGAAAAAGTGCAGAAGTGAGGTTAATTTCCATACTCTTTACACGTAAAGAAAAAGACAGAGTCAAACGATTTCGCATAACGGAGCCTTAATATTTTATTCCGTGTTTAACCACAGACTAAAAAAGTTTTTTTCTTTATCTAATTTAAGGACGCGACGCAGACTGCTTGAATATAGATGTTATTCGATTGCAATAAGACTCACTTTTCGTTAGTCTCCTTCAGCATCCCGTTGAACTCGTATAAGTGTCTATTGGGCGGCTCGCATTGCACGGTGGCACGATATGAAGCTAGTTGAGATGCCCACTCAAAGCGCGCTTGAATATGGACCCTATAAAGTTGAAATAAGACTCACTTTGCGTTGGTCTCCTTCAGCATCCCGTTAAATTCGTACAGGTGTCTATTGGGCGGCTCGCACTGCACGGTGGCGCGATATGAAGCTAGCTGCGACATCGTCTCGAGACGCGCGGTGTCTACATGTGCTTGCCGGATCTTCAAGTTCGTCTCCCCATCCAGATTTGATGTCTCGATGAACGATATACCTTGCGGCTCACTGACAAGTTCAAATATACAGGTAAAAACATTTTTAGGAATGATTAAAAATAAGGACTTCATCTTATCTGATGTAATAGAGTTATCATAGAGCTTAAGACCACACTCGACAAGAATCTTACTTTTAACTGTATTTGGTGCTAATTCCTTTATAGTTTGAGATTAAAATTAATTTACATGTCAACATATTGTTAAAAACATGAATGAACCATTATTCGACTAAAATTCAAAATAACTTTACTAATGGCTTTGTGAGCTATAAGACTTCGTATTTGTGACATTTTTGAACATTATTCGAAATGGCCGAAATATTTTTTTTCGAAGATTTTCGAAAAAGTGAAAGACAAAATTATTCTATCTGTGCATAAAATTTCACAAGAATCGGTTGAGAAATACGACTTCTAGAGGAGAACAGACGGACAGCCGGACATACAAAGGGTTTTTGTTCAAGCTGAAAAGGGAGACGCTTCGCGCTTTCTCGTTTTAAAATTCACAATGCTGACAATTCAAAAGTGGTTAAAAAAAATTGAATACTTAATGAATTTGAGTTTGAGTGGCGGTACCTAGAGGCGAGCAGTACTAGGTCGGCGGGGAAGAACTGGTTGTTGAGCACGCGGCACACGTCGCCCACCTGCAGGCGCTCCCAGCGCACCGTCAGCCAGCGGCCCTCGCGCAGCACGTCCACCTTGCGCCGGTTCGTCTCGTCGTCCGCTCTGTGACGTTTCTGCGCAATACCAAACAAGGCATTAACTAGTAGTATAGTCAAATTAGCAAAAAGATTGGAAGTAATTCGTGTAGTTGTGATTTTTATGGAATCATCAGAAGACATGAGCATAAGTTTCCTCTGAGTTTGCATCATCCCTGTTTAGTACGGAACATCGTTTAATGTTAGGTATTAACATTAAAGTCCCAATATTTTTTTAAATATAATACCTACAATAACAGTTATTCTTTTCATATTTTGTTACAATTTTAATTAGTACCTACGACGTCCAAAGGTGGCGCCTCCTAGGTTTATATTTTGTCAATTATCTCGGTAACTTTATTTTTATCTGATTTATACAAGCTAGGTATGCAAAGATAGGTAATTAAAATTGTAAGAAAACATGGCAAGAAACTATTAATGTAGGTATTATATTTAAAAAAATATTGGGACTTTAATGTTAATACCTAACATTAAACGATGTTTCATACATAGCAGGAATGGTGCAAACTCAGAGAAAACTTATATTCAACTTCTAATGATTTCGAAAAATTTATCAAAACAAACAAAATACCGGCTCACAATATTTTACGAGAATCTGTTGGGAAATGCGACCTGTATGTAGAGGAAAACAGACGGACAGTCTCGGATATACGAAAGCATGTTTGCTCAAGCTGAAACGAAGACGCTTTTCGTGCGCTTGCTCAATAAACGTTTTAAAACAACTATTGAAATAGCTCGAAAAACCATTATCAATTTTATTATTTTACCATATCAGTCTTCGATACTCCCCACACTGCAGTTATAAAATGTTTGAAAACGATATTGAATGTTCTAACAATATAACATTTTCATAGTCCTAGTGATGTGACAGAGTCTGTGACAAAAGTTCTGTTACAAATATTTAATTACAATTTTATAACCGCAATGTGGTAACGCACCATTTGCCAAATAGGCGGGTTTTTCTCATTTATCTTACTAAATTCCGTCACAGCAAACGTTCGAGGCAACTAATACGTTACCGAGCCGTAACTTATTTGCTAGCTATTCACGGCCAAATCACTCAATCGATAAAGCTAAATTTTGGTAAAAGTTTAGCCCTGAAGGAAAGCCCTGAAAGGCGGCGTAGACTACACTCGCGCGCAAAAGTATGGAATCACAGGCCTATTTTCATACAAACTAGGTAACTTTGAAGCCTTGTTTCTCCGCCAGGGATTGACCTAGCTGTGATTTGATGATGGCTATCTAGGAAGTTAATGGAGGAGATTCAGATCACTACAAACCCAACTGATCTGATCAGCATTCTAAGAGATATAAGGATCAGAGTTCTCAGTTTCAGGATTTTCATACATTTTTATGCTAATTTCGCGGTTTTATTAAACATATTCTAATATCTCACAGCACGCTGATCACATCAGTTGGGTGTGTATAGCGATCTGTATCTCCTTCATTCACTCCCTAGATAACCATCATCAGATCACAGCTAGGTCAATCCTTAGCGGAGAACCAAGGCTTCAAAGTTACCTCGTTTGTATGAAAACAGGCCTGTGATTCCATACTTTTGCTCGCGAGTGTACAATAACACGTAGAAAGTATATGATATAGGTATCATAGATTAATTCCGGAAATCCGGACTTAAGTACGACTGACGCAAACATTTTATGAGTTCCACAAAATTACTAAAAACTAGAGTAGTAACATAGAACTCTTTTATTACATTTTAAAAGAATGAGATATTCTACAACAGTAATAATACGGTAAGTTTATCAATAATAAATAATTTTATCTACACCCATGCTTTAAATTCTCTGTAAGAGGTTCTGAAACAGCTTACTGCCATCATTACAATATCCCGAGCAAGAGCTGGGCCTGCAGCGCCGCGCGCCCACGCGCGAGCAACGCATTATGAAATTCAGTACAACATTATAACACTCTTGCGGAAGACATAATGACGAGGAGGGGGAGGAAAGTCAAAGTCAAAGACAAAGTCAAAACCTTTATAGAGGTTACATATAATGGGTTTAGATAAATATTATGGGTGTTTTTAATCCATATCTATTAAAATATTGTTTGTTTCCCTAATAAAAATAATAAAAAATGGGTGTAGATAAAGTCTTGTATGCAACTGTACATAATTAGGTATTAAAACACTCATGTGATACTATTATCCGAGCCCACATTGGTGTTTTAATACCCCTCGTTATAGTACAGTTGCATAAATAACTAATAGGTCCTAGAAAAAATACGACTCGCACCAGATCAATTCTCGGACGGGAATCGAACCCGCGACCTTTGGACGACCGGTCCAATGCTCTGACCGCTGAGCTACCGAGTAGAGTACAACACATAGTAACGTTCAGAGCATTTTACCGGACATCCGAAGGTCGCAGATTCGATTCTCGTCCGCGAATTAATCTGGTGCGAATCATATTTTTAGGGTTCCGTACCCAAAGGGTAAAAACGGGACCCTATTACTAAGACTCCGCTGTCCGTCTGCCTGTCTATCTGTCTGTCACCAGGCTGTATCTCATGAACTGTGATAGCTAGAAAGTTGAAATTTTCACAGATGATATATTTCTGTTGCCGCTATAACAACAAATACTAAGAACAGAATAAAATTAATATTTAAGGGGGGCGCCCATACAACAAACTTATTTCTTTTGCCGTTTTTTGGTACGGAACCCTTCGTGCGCGAGTTCGACTCGCTCTTGGCCGGTTTTTTCTAGTACCTATGTTATTTAGTATTGTATAAAAATAGCATCGTGACTGCAAAAATGTTAAGTTTAAAAACGGTAAGTTTATTTTGGATTTAAAACCTTTGTCATCTGATAATGTCCGAAAACATCCAACCAACGTCCAACTCATTACCCTTGACATAATTATCTAAACAGGGATCGCCTGAAATTATTCAGAAGTATGACGTCACTGACAGTCGGAAAGTTGTATGCGTTATGTTTACGCAAACAGAAATAGGGGTCAAGATATTTAAGGACCGTAAGCGAAACAAACTGACAGCTTATTAATTACATTCACAGCTTTACGTCATTATTTTTTATTATAAACACAATATCTACGTTGGTTGGGTATCTATAACGTAGCGGCTATGTTTAGCCAGTGATTTAATTTTTGGTCTAGTAACTAGAGATGGGCAAAGGACCCGATTTTGACCAGACTGCGGGGTTTAAACCCAGTTAACGCCCAGCCCATAGACCATTTTGTTGAACTAAATAAAATCTTTAGAAATAAAAGATGTTTTGTCCTTAGGTCTTTTGCCCATCTTTAGTAGTAACTAGTGAGCGGCCACACTTACGAAGTCTTCGACGATCTCCTTGATAGCGCTCACGCTCAAGATGAGTATGAGCGGCGTGAGCGTGGTCCAGCGGCCCGTCGGCGACACGTCGGGGATCTGCTGCAGCAGCGCTATCAGCAGGAAGAAGCAGTTGGAGTACCGCCGGAACTGCTCGAATAGGAACAACGGGACGAACGATGGGACACTGCAAAAAAGAAGCAATATTATAACCAGAACAATTTTGGCTCAGAATCATATTTTATCGATATTTGGGGGATTTACAGCTCTCAATACAGTTTAGTATGACGGGATGAACGATGGGACACTGCAAAAAAAGAAGCAATAATATAACCAGAAGAATTTTTGGCTCAGAATCAAATGTATCAAATAGAAATATCCAAGTCTACAATTGATTCAAAGTCAACGCTATTAAATAAATTTTATGCTGCATTTATTTGCCATAGAATATTGCCGTAGTTTTACAACTGAAACGTAAAAGACGACACGACATTGTCTCAGTGTTTACAAACAAAAAGGTTGGTCGCTTTATGTAAATCACTAAACTAGGCAACCCGCCAGATAATAATTTCCAGTAGGATGTATTTCTGTCACTAAGTCACTTTCACTATGATGGCATGAGAGAGAAATAAACGTACCTAGTATCTTACAAGTTTGGATGAGTCGTGAAAATATGTATGGCGGCTATTACACACGTCAATCTGGTGTAATCTGGCCCCTATTTCACAGACGTGACATTTGTAAATGACAATGACAATTCGGTGTCCATGGCGTCAGCCAATTTGAATTTAGAAAATTAACTGATGAAACTACTCACAGACACCGCAACGTACATCAAATTGTCATTGTATTTTACAATTGTCATGTCTGTGAAATAGGGGCCTGATCAAAACCACAGATTGATGGAATTTGATGCGGTTGGTTTGCGACGTTACACGGTCAATCCAGCGAGATCTGGATCGCAGTAGATCTTGGTAGATTGACAATCTACCACGATCCACGGTGGTCTTTGGCAGGGTTGCCCACTTTTTGCATTAATTTTCGCGTGATATCGATTGATGACCCGAGTGGTGCAGTATTCAACATGCCAGTCTACCACGCAAGAGATCCCGGGTTCGATGACCGGACGAAATTGAAATGAAATATTTTAATTTCTGTGACGGGTCTGCGTATAATAAGTACCTATCTATTGTGAAAATAAAGTACCTACCTAGTAAAATCAGTTGTCTAGGGTTAGATGACGCTGTGTGTGTAAAATCAAATATCGATATTTATAATACTATATTACTAAGCTATGAACTATCTGAGTGCCAAATTTCATCCAAATCAGTTCGGGAGGAGAAAAGCCGGAGGTTGTTTTTCTGTTCGTCTGTATGTTATTTTAGGGTATATAGGTAGTTAAAAATAAATGTGGACTTATATTTTTTTTATAAATTTCCTGAAAGTCAGTACTTACTACATATTAATTTCAATGTTTAAAAAAAAATACTTAGGATACCTTTGACCGAGATAAAAAGTAGGTATCCTATGTTTTAATCTAGGCTAATAAACTGTGCCCTAAATTTCATCTTAATCAGTTCAGCCTTAAAAAAAACATGTATCGGATAGCAGTAGATTGCGATGAGCAGACTGCAAGTTCTCTATTCGTTTGTATGTTTGTTTTTTAATCATTTTTCGAATGTCCACCCACGCGGATGTAGTCGCGGGCGGACTAGTTAAAAATAAATATGATTTAATAAATATTCCAAAAGTAAGTACTATAATGTTTAAATGTTTTGAAAATAATACTATTATTACCTCGAAAAAAAGGTGCCAACCCTAAGTCAGACCAAGCCAGATTGACGTAGATTGACAATCCAGCACAATCTGATCACGCCAGACCGCGCCAGATTGAAACAGATCACGAACAACGTTACACAATCAATCTCTGTCAATCTGGCGCGGTCTGGCGTGATCAGATTGTGTGTGTAATGGGTGCCTATGAGTGATGAGCACACAATAATATGTCAACGATGTGTTTCGTAGCTTGGCCTGAACTGATGGTGACGATATGGAAACTGTATTGTGTTTCTAAGAAATTTACCTCGCATTCGTCTTAGTTAATATCGTGGCCGTTTTCTTTTCTAATCATCCCTTTCCTATATTCAAATCCATTAGTAAATTGATCGGTCAAATCGTATTGGATTGATAAAACATAAAAGTTTCAATCTTTCATGGCCAGATAATAATAGTCGAGTTAGTTTTTAATGGTCGACGACATGACATGCGATGTACAGACAGACAGTTGTCATTGTCAGCTCGTCAACATACTAAATCAAATCAAATCAAATCGTTTCTACGACATAAATATTTTCAAGTTAATGACTTGAGTTTCATGATAATTTGGATAAGTTCACTCTTGCCATTAGCTATGAAGTCATACACCAAGATATTGTAAAAACACATTACCAGCCAGGCAGCGGTCGAGGCGGGAATGCGGGATCGTAAAACATAAAATTCCTAATAATTTTGGATTATATTGAAAAATCCCACCCAACGCAACAATTACGTATGCGTTTATTTTTCTATGAAACTATTTTGCTACTGAGTCAGGTCATAAAACGAGTGGTAGGCGATTTTTAACGCTTTAAAAAACCAGCATATCCCTTGCTAGAACAATTTTAAACAACAAACCTTTTTAATAGACCCCCTTCTGACCGAAATCAATTTTTATTGTGTGTAGAGCACCATGGCTTAATTATGAAGAACTGGAACTTTGAGGTAGGTATTGTACTTTTTATCTTGGCCACATTCGAGAACCATAAGGCTAAAAAGAGGCCGAAGATGAAGCGAGCTTGCCCAGAAGAAGCCTATTCACTCGGGCTTTAAATATGGCTGGGTTATATGCTTGCGGGAATACAGACGCAGGCAGGGAATTCCACTCCTTGGCTGTGCGCATTAAAAAGGAAGATGAAAAACGCTTCGTGAGCATGAATGGAATGTCAACCAAATAGGGGTGAAACCCCGCCGTGCGTCAGGATGTCCGATGGTAGAACGGGGATGGCGGAATGAGCTCATGCAGCTCAAGAGAACACTCTCCGTATGTATTGACCCTCAGCCTGTTTAATGTCCCAACTGCTGGGGTACAGGCCTTCCTTATGGGTGGATAAGGAGGATGGGTCATTCATAAACCACCACTCGGGCCCAATGCGGATTGGTGGGTTAACGACTTCAAATACAGCCGGGACCAACGTTTTAACGTGCTTTTCGAAGCACAGAGGAGCTCGAGATAATACATTTTTGGTCACCCATCCCATGACTGACCCTTACGAAAGTTGCTTAACCTCCGCAATGGCTGGGCCACGCGCTAACCACTGCGCCACCGAGCTCGTATACGTATACCCACTCGTTAACATACCTGTACTTGGCTGTGGAGATTGTGTTGGACAGGAACTTCTGCGGCTGCGGATGATTAACGAAGATGACCCGATTCTGCTGGTCGCCGGGCGCGCCGTCCGTCACGCCGGACGTCGTCGCCTCGTCCTCGTCTATGAGACAAAGAAAACGATATATCACTATCGTTAGTTAACGAATGTCTTCCATAAGGAATTGTGGATAAAGAAAGAAGAAAAATGCCATCAGAAGACGCATATTTTCATTTAACCACTATTAAAGCTAGACATTGTTAACGAGAAGATCTGATTTGGAATTTGTTAGCGGTTTAATATTTTTAGTTATAAGTCCAAAAACCTCATCAAATAAAAGCATACCCATGCGGTCACTCGCCGCGAGCACAACCAATACTGATCGATGAAAGTATTCATGACCGATAATTCTTAAAGTAAAGACGCAAACCCATAAAAAATATCGATCCTTCTTCATTTTTAGTACCTAAATGGATTTCAATGTTTGTCCCGAGTATGAAATGTATTTGTTTACAATATTTACACGTGTAACGCGAATGCGAGCGTGGGTTATTATGGCATCTAATCTAGTATTCAGCTGCGGGCGAACACCTATAATTACTGTTGTTTTGTTGATTGGAAATTGGAAGTCAAGTTGTGGCCGATGGAAATAACACCCTTCATGTCATGATAGTGGCATGGGCTTTGGAAAAGAAATGGAATTTCTTACATTAGGTTGCGTACGTCCGTAGATTAGAAGTTCATCCACTTATTATCAAACGGCCTCAGGATCGAATCCGAACTTAAAAAGAGGACTCATTTGGTAGAGAGGTGTGAGTGTAAGCGGTGGGATTTTACCATTAGACCATTGCATTGCTATATTTCGGCTTTATGAAGATTGACTTACTAAAGCCTATTTTCAAAGCAGCCAGAAGTGTAATAAAATAAACGGCTTCATCTCACTCACTCGGGGAGCTATCGCCATAACTACATAACTAGCTCCAACTTCCAATTTTAAACAATAAAAGGAAACAAGCGGCGTTCGTCTTTTACAAAATCATCATGTCGAAAGAAACGATACTATGCATAGGTACTACTATTCAGCGGCATTTCATAAGCAGAGATAAGCCTTACTGTCGCGTCATATCGCAATATCGCGTGCGATTTGTCATTCACCTCATTTCACTACACACTAAAAATTATTACACTGCCATTTTTTTACCCTGTGTCATAAGTTTATGAATGGTATCATAACCAGAATTTACTACAACTCAATGGCGATAGTAATTTCCTAATTATTTCAAAAAGGAGTTTTTCACTGTGTTTTGCAAAAAAAGATTAAGAAAAGGACGATACAATGGTTTGGTCATGAAAAAATGAAGATCATGGAAATGCACCGGAAAAGACAGATAAGCTAGATTTACTCATAAGTAATGTTACAGAAAGAAGAAAGATGGAATATCATATCCCTGATCAACTCATGGAAGTATTAAGAAGTATTAAGAAATTAAGAAAACATCTAATGCTGGATTTGAAAAGTGGAAGAACAACACCAAAGCATTTGACCTTATTTTCACATTTTATTTTCCGTTAATCAATTTACTGTCATTTATCAATCACGATAAATTGGCCAGCAAAGTGTGAGCTGTAATAACACACGATACCTCGTTAATTCCCAAAGTAACGAAAAAAAGTGGAAATTATAGCAATTAATCGGTAAACTGCTACCATCAATTAATCAGAGTTAAGTTACCATCAATGAACAAGCTTGTTTAGGAACATTCCGCTAGTACCTAATTTGAGTCTACGAACAATCTTTGTTCGTAGATTTGAGTAATTGTTTTTGGATCCGGCATGGATTTGCCCTTGAACTTCATTTCCAATGAAATCTATTCTATTACCTACCCAATTTATGGTAATGAATCGTGGCGTTCCCCGATTTCATTAAGAGGGTTTTCTATTAGAGTAAGTAGCTGGTAGGTACTATTCAAATTGGTATCATTGACAAGTACTTTCACAAAAGACCGCTAGTTGGATAATATTGTGAGCGAGTGATTCAATTTAAAAAAAAAAACCGGCCAAGTGCGAGTCGGACTCGCGCACGAAGGGTTCCGTACCAAAAAACGGCAAAAAACATGTTTGTTGTATGGGAGCCCCCCTTAAATATTAATTTTATTCTATTTTTAGTATTTTTTGTCATAGCGGCTACAGAAATACATCATCTGTGAAAATTTTAACTGTCTACCTGTTGTCATTATTAATATAGAGCAAAAAACGACAAAGAAATCACGTTTGTTGTATGGGAGCCCCCCTTAAATATTTATTTTATTCTGTTTTTAGTATTTGTTGTTATAGCGGCAACAGAAATACATCATCTGTGAAAATTTCAACTTTCTAGCTATCACGGTTCATGAGATACAGCCTGGTGACAGACAGACAGACAGACGGACAGCGGAGTCTTAGTAATAGGGTCCCGTTTTTACCCTCTGGGTACGGAACCCTAAAAAGCACGAAGGATCTAGAGATTGATAAGAAAAACGATCGCACAAAACCTTCAATCGATAAGTATTTTACGAATATTCAGTAATAGACGATTACTATTATTTGGATCCTGTAATAGGTTAATTCTGAATACGCCATCATCGCTTCGTAAGCCAACAGCCGGCGGTGGGAGTTAAGCATCAGAAAAAAAACCTATTTCAGTTGCTGCAAGGTCTACATTACATGACTGATATTATTATAGTGGAATGCTTAAAAACTGTGGGCTATTAATGGGGTAAGTTGGTAATGGATCATTGCTTATTTATTGAATAAACAAACATTTAGAATTGAAAAGAATTGGTGTGTAAAAGAAAAAGCTCGAAATATTTTCTTGGTTTTGTTCGACAGTCACGATAACTAATCGATTACAAGAGCTAGCTAGACGAATAGAATAGATGAATAATTAGATACGTATACGACATTGTGCTTCCATGCTCCATGCTGTCGATGACCATGACGATGATAAAGACCACAGGCCATATGTCTGTGATAAAGACGCAGGTAACGTATCCCAACAAACATTAATCAGAAACAGAAGTCTTTTTTCCTTTTGCAATGTGCAATGTCAACGATGACGAAAGTCTGTACGATGTGCCGTTTTAAAACTCAAAACACTAATATCTAGTCTGATCTAAGAGTTTTGACGTTGCCCTCCTTTGGGTAGTAATCATCTAGCTTCACTTTCTTAACGGGATGTATCGCTGAACGATTCACACAATGCCGTAGCAAATTATCGCGTTGGCTATTTATAAATGATGAATGCAACGACGACCTTCCTGTCACCCGAAGGTCGGGGTCCTTTTGTCGTTTTCGCATTGACCCTACCGAATGTAAAACGGAGGTTAAATAAATGGTTTATTGCTGTTTGATCGGGAATATCAATGCAGTCACAGGTGTTTTTTTCAAATATAATTTTACACGCCATAACACACGAATACCATGACATCTAGTCTAACTTCAAAAATCGATTAAAGTACCTAATCCTTTTGACGAAGATTATGTTGTGTCTACAAAAGTTTTATTGCAGCGATTATCCTAAATGAATGAGATATCCCATCCATGGCGTTACATTATAGCGATATTTCATGAATAAATCGCATGTTTCGATACTATCAGCTTTCTTTACGACTAGGTAGTCTACAGGGAGAAAGCGTGTTGTTAGAAGCAAAAATGCGGTGTTTTTGGTGTAAGATCTAAGCGGCCTTGCTTGAGTCACGGCCGCCGTAGCCGGTTAGACTTGAAAACTGTACGGTGTGCCGTCGCGCGTGAAAACTGAACTCAATCCCCTTCCGGCGGCGACCTAGACGTCTACTAGGAAAACCGGATAAAAAATATCTATCTTTTTCACATCGACATTCATTGAAAAACTTTTGGCTAAAACTATAGCGTAGTCAGACTATAAAACACAAGTATATACACTACAGGAAAAAGAAGTGCACCGAAGACCCAAATGAAACCGATTTGTTTACAATACGTTTATGAAAGAATGTAGATGACTCGAAATTAAACTTCACTTCCAATAACAAGCCCATTAAGCCTCCATGAAACATTAAACAACCAATTTCCGCGGGCGTCTTGAAAGCAATTAGATAAGCAAGAGAGCTGTAAATCAATAGAGCGTTTGCAGGAGTCGGATAAGGAAATGGCTCGTTCAGAGCTGGAGGGAGCTCCCCGTATCGCGGCTGGGCTGCGCAGACACGGGACTATGCTTCCTTATTAATGTTAATTAAAATACTCGTAGCAATTGCTGAAAATAACACAATTTAATCTCACGTGGATGTGCGGGGTTGATAACGTAACTCTGCTGCTTACAATTCTCGTTTGAAATAATTTTAAATTAATGATGTTTTAAAGTGATGTTATCAACTGAAACTATCAACGATTTGAAATGGTTTCAATCGATTTCAAACGAGAACAATAATTTTTAACAACAGTATCGTAAATCAGGGTCACGTTTTTAGTGTTTGAATCCCATTTTGGCAAACGGCAAATAATAAATATAAAGTAGATAATAATTTTAGCAGTTTAATATCCTTAAGTTTAATCACAGCGCAGACTAACGGGGTTTCCTGTTGTTTGTTAGCACATCGTAATGGAGAGTCCCCTGAAATAGGAAAAACGTCATCAGACGCGTCAAATAACTCTACCTCTTGATATATGTGTAGGTAAGGTATGGCTGCGGCTGTGGGCAAGAGCGTCGCCAGCCTATGGCCCAGGGGGGGGCAAGTTAATATTAAGGAGGATGAGAAAACAAACATATGAATTGTAGGTACAGTCAAGAGCAACCTAGTGAGTTTATTCAAGTTATGAGATGTGGGATTTATCGGAAAAGCATAAGTTGCATGCTTGGACGAATTAAGTTGCATGGCCTCAGAACTTTGGTAACTTTGCAGTTGGCTAAATTTTTTAACCTCTAGGGGGGGGGGAGGGGGCAGTTGCCCCTCCCTGCCCACCCTTGGTGACGCCCCTGGCTGTGGGTGTTGGGGTAATTAAGTAGGTAATTGTCTTACCGATTCCTCTAGTATCGCCAATGTTTATAGGTTGATTGATTGCCTTAGTAGACAATACCCTCTTGTAGAGGCGGAGGCACTGCTAAGCTAACTCAAATTTCTCATCTCACCCTGACCTACTTATTGAGGTAGGGCAGTGTTAATTCTTAATTGCCGATAGTAATTACATTCAACGCGAATTATTTCTTACGAGATAGGGCTTGAGTAGGAAAACAGCATTAACTTTGGAGGATCAGTCACATTGCACCTGATGTCAACCTGTTTATAATATATTCTGTAACAAGTCCAATGTTGTTAGTTTCTTTATAAGGCAAGAATGCACTCGATAAGTGCGCAACGGAAACCCCGACCGTGTATCATGTGCAGCGTGTCGGTCAATGTCAATAGTTTATCCATATCATACAAGTTAATTTGCGATTAGTGTCAATTTTGAAGATAATTCTTGATTATTGTTACTAATGTAAGATAATTAGTTATTAAGATTTACTATCTAATCCTGAACAGAAATATACTGGTATATACAGGGTTATTTGTAAAACTCCAACAACCTCGTAGGAGTAGATTAGATCATAAACAACATTTGTTCTACAACTTTTCCAAAAAAAGACAAAAATAATCCGACTTTTCCTACAAAACTCGATCAGCTGATCGAGTTTTGTACGAAAAGTCGAATTTTTTTTGCTGTTTTCGGAAAAGTCGGAGAACAAATGTTGTTTATTATGATGTTAGTAACCTACTCCTGCGAGGTTGTTGGTGTTTTATAAATAACCCTGTATATGGTTACCACAGGCTAAAAAAATTAAGGTTTGAAAATCAATACAGGGTTATTTGTAAAACATCAACAACCTCGCAGGAGAAGATCATCATAAACAACAACATTTTTCATTCCAGCTTCATGACGACAGCTTGGCCATAAAGAGTTGAAATTAAATAAAATGGAACTAAAATTTTTAGTACAAAACATTGTGTTTACATACAAAGTGGCGTCCTCAATTTTTGTCAACTCTTTATGGTCAAGCTGTATATTGAATCTTGATGCAAATAATGAGAAGAAAATTGCATAGTAGTGCTACACAAAAGAGAAGTAATATTTCTACAGGATCATCAATTACCTAAAAAAATTTTTCATTTAACCCATCAAGGCCCGGAAAATGAGACACAATAAGATTCTCTAATGTTTTATTCATGTGTTGATTAGAGGTATACAATACATAGCATCAACAAGCATCAATAATGTAACTACACAACAACAAACCACCCCCAATAGTGAGTGTACTACACTACACTTGGCTTGTGTCGGAGCCGGCTGAATAAATCATGTGCTGATTATAATCAACCCTTTGGGGCCGGAGGCCACCGAGTAACCTTGGGCTGAACTACTGACTGCTCCAAGGTCAAGGTTGTTATTTTTAGATACTTAAGTATATTTATTACAGAATTAGCAAATAAGTAATAACAAAAACAAAATTTGAATGTATGAATTTAGTAAGTAAGCAAGGTAAGTACCTATGTTTAAAATAAATAAGTGTGACAAACAATTTTATAAAATAATTTAATTTAATTTAGTTAATTTAATTTAATTTAAATCATTTATTTACTACATACTTTTAATGAACCAACGCGAATCACACCCACATCGGCAACCTGCTTAGATAATATTTTTTGTAACTGTAATGTTCTTGAAAAATCAATTTTGAATTGTATTAAATCCGACCACAGTGGACAATTAGCCTCTATTGAGCACCATCATGTTCCGCCTAAATGGGAAATAATGTGTAGACCAATAAAAAAACACTGTATAGAAAAATTCAGAACCAATGTCACAAGTAAAATTGAAACATTACCAGAACCAAATTTTAAAGCCAATAACTTATATAATCATTTATTTAGCGTAGTTCAAACTGAATTTAGAGAAACCTTTAAGCAAAAAGTACGAAATTTAGTGACTGGGCCACACCCGGTATATATAAGAGCAGAAGGAAATTATACGAACTTTATGCAGAAAAAGCTACTTCCTGTGATCCTAACTTCATTGAATTTGTCAAGAAGTATTCACAAACATTCAGACAGGTTTGTATCCTAGCAAAGTCCAAGTACTTTGCAAATAAAATTAAATTAGCTGATAATAAAATAAAGGCTACTTGGAATATTATTAATAAAGAAACGGGCAAATCAAAATCCAATATAAATTCCTTCTGTTTAAAATTTGGTAATCAAACTTTTGAGTCTGACAATGAGGTCGCTAAAGTTTTTGAAGATTTCTTTGCTAGGATACCAGCAGAAACTACCAGTACTCTTAGTGCTTGTCTCAACATCGCTGTCTCCCTCCTGGAGTCTAGTGTTGATAAGTGCAATGAAGCTTTTTCCTTGTAATATATAAATAGTGCAGATATCATTAAAGCTTTTAAAACAATTAATGTTAAAAAAACTGAAGATCTTTGGGGCATGTCAACAAGCATTATTAAATCAATTATTGATATACTAGCCCCTTACCTGGCTTTTATTTTTAACAAATGTATTGATGAAGGGGTCTTTCCTGACTTAATGAAAAATAGTAAATTGATTCCTCTTTTTAAATCTGGGGACAAAAGTGACCCAGCTAACTTTAGGCCAATATCAATACTTCCAGCACTTAGTAAAATATTTGAAAAAATTATATATTCCCAATTATTAGATTACTTCACATACAATCATATACTTCATAAAAATCAGTTTGGATTTTCCAAGGGTAAAAATACTACTGATGCTGGAATTGCACTTCTCAAACATATTCTTGACGCTTGGGAAGAAAAGCAAGATGTAATTGGTATTTTCTGTGACCTTTCTAAGGCATTCGATTGCGTTAATCACCAAACACTATTAAAGAAGCTAGAGCATTATGGTGTCTCTGATAAATCAGTTAGCCTTATGAAATCGTATTTGTTCAATAGAACTCAGAAAGTAGTGATAAATAAAACTGAATCTACTGGAGCCCCCATCAATATGGGTGTGCCGCAGGGATCAATATTGGGCCCATTGCTGTTTCCAATTTATATAAATGACCTTCCCAACTACGCAAATAATTTATGTGAGACAGTACTATTTGCGGATGATACTTCTTTAGTTTTCAAAGTAAACAGAGGTAGTAACTGTTCGGACGAAGTAAATAGTGCCCTCTCTAAAGTTTCCTACTGGTTTAATAGTAATAATTTAGCACTTAACCCCAAAAAACTAAATGTGTAAAATTTTCATTGCCTAATGTTGAGCAGACAGAACTAAATATTAATTTGAATGACGATGAAGTCGAGTTTATTGAAAGTACAAAATTTCTAGGTATCACACTAGATTCTCGACTGCAATGGGATCCACATATCGAAGCCTTGTCAAGTAGACTTAGTTCAGCGGCATTCGCTGTTAAGAAAATAAGGCTTTTAACTGATATTGAAACGGCAAGGTTAGTATATTTTAGTTATTTTCATAGTGTAATGTCTTATGGACTGCTATTGTAGGGCTCAGCTGCCAGTATTGAAGATATTTTTGTACTCCAAAAAAGAGCTGTTCGCGGCATATACAATCTTCGGCGGAGAGATACCTTGAGAGAACTGTTTAAAGAAATAAATATTTTAACTTTGGCAGGCCAATACATATATGAAAATTTAGTTTATGTAAGAAAACACTATGATTCATTTGCCAAGAACAGCAATAATCACCAGTTTAATACAAGAAATAAAGATAAACTTGCCATTCCAAGATTTAGGCTTGCAAAAACTAGAGGTTCATTTATGGGGAAAGGCATAGCCTTTATTAATAAAGTTCCACAACAAGTAATTGATCTTCCTTTGCATGAATTTAAAAACCATGTTAAAAAAACGCTCATGGGTAAAGGTTATTATAAAGTAGACGATTATCTGAAAGATCAAAATGCGTGGAAATGATGTAACACATAACTACTGTAAGTACTTTGTTGCCAATGATAGTAATAAAATAAGTCTATGTTTGTTGCCAATAATCCTGTCACCCTGTTGTAATTATCTGGTAACGATATATTTAAATTTGGAAATATCGTTACCTATTGCTATTAAAGCTGATAAGTTTCTTGCGCCCTTTCTTCTTGTCAGTTAAAAAAGTCTTGAACGGGTGGTAGGAAAATATAGACGATTCAAAAGTACTTAATAATTAAGTTTATTTGAATAAAGCTAATTCTGACTTTGACTTTGACTATATTGTTTTCATAAGGGAATTAATTAATTGGGATACTTAAATACTAAACTGGGCAGCCATTTATTTTTTGGGCGACAAAATAACTAACTGAACAGTGGATTACAAAAATACTTAAAACGGCCGACTACATGTGGGTGACAAATAATCTAAATGGGTGACTAAAATACTGAGTGGGCAACTATTATTCCAAGTAGGTAACTATATAACTGATTTAAGCTACCCAACATGGTATTTTAAGATGTTTTTATTAAATTGTGTTCTTGTTTGTTTGTTTGTTTGTTTTTTGTCATCTTGATTAGGATAATAGTCATCTTTTTATAAATAAAATATATGCCAAATTTTAAATGTTTTGTGTGCCCTAAGGTTGTCGCCCAAATTTGGTCGCCCGTTCTGAATAACTGGTTACTCAATTTGTATTTAATATTACCATGTCATGTGGTCAGGTCATTAATGTGTCAGGTGGTCACCCATTTTCAATATCTGTAGTCGCCCTCGCTGTACTATTATGTATTCTGTGCCCTCGCTCCATCGCCCACTTAGTATTTCAGTACACTGTATTCAGTATTTTTGATACCCAAAATGGGAATTTATTGTTACCCGATTAAATACTACACTTTTCATAATCCCAGACATTATTCAGAACAAAATGGATTCTGAAGTACTTATTTATTGTGTAGCTTAGCTTTTGTCAAACCCATCTACTAGGATTAATATTTGTAAAGATTATTTATTTGGTTTGCATTATAGATAGGCTCCTACTAAAATACATCTAGGTATAGTACGAGGCATGTATCTTGAAATTTTTTCGACGGAATGGGGATAAACTCGCGCATGTGCTCGCCAAATAGACCAATAGCGCGCGCCCCTCTCCCGCCGCCCGCGCCCCTCAGCGCTACACATGCCCAAAATACGCATTCCGCGCAATTCCCACCCGATTTCAAGTTATATGCCTCATACTGTATATAAATTCTTTTTAGAACAAGGGTGCCGGCAGAAATAATTCCTAGGGGGCAGCTTTGTTTTTCATGCATGTATTTAATATTACACATTATTTACAGGGTTTTCATTTAAATAGCCCTAGGTAATATTGATCCAGAGATTCCCAAGGGGTATAAGTGCACCACCTGGCAGTCCCTCGCCACGTCTGTCTGTTCGCAATAAACTCAAAAACCACTGAACAGATTTTCATGTGGTTTTCAACAATTATTGATAGAGTAATTCTTGAGGAAGGTTTAAGTGTATAATAAGTTGAGGCTTTATGTAAATTGATAGAATTTTTTTTTATTAGAAGAATATGATGATAATTGTTGAAGATGTCGGCAAAAATTAAGCCAACTGGGAGCTAGCATCGAAAAAGCTGCCTAAACCTTTTGGGCTATTACAAAATAATGTATGATGGAATTGTTTCTCCATTATAGGTCTACAAAAAGTCTGCGATGGCATATGTCTATCTTTTGAGGATAGCTTACAATAGCCATTTACCTTTTTTAAAATGGTCACAAATAATGTGGTAATTGGACCTTTCTAAAAATACCTTTATTTAGACGGATACAGAATTAAATGCATTTGTTACCATAAGTGTTTCAGACACATAATTTTAGTTCTACACACTATAAATAGTTTAAATAAATATCTTAAGTTATCACAAAAAGTTTACATGTGTAAAAATAAATTCAAACACATTTCTCATACCGATGACGGGACTCATACGGGATGGGTAGGTGCAGACTTTTGGAGCGAATGGAGGTGACTGTCTGGAAGGGATTCGATTTCTTTTTCAATGGTATTTGAAGGTGGCAATTGGCAAAAAAAGGAGGAACCGAAGCAAAGCAAGGGCGGGTCGCTAGTATTTAATAAACTGTGAGTAATTACGGTCGGAGAGTCAGGTTCGGGTACTTTCCCAGCCAGCGAGGGTAAAGGAGAAAGGAAATTCCCAAATTAAGTCCTACTCAAACCTGGGGCCGTACCGGCTAACGAATCGATTATCGAAAAGTCTACTGGGTTTCAACTTAAAACAGAAAAATTTAAGTAAGGAATTTCGTCTTGTACTTTCTGTTGACGTGATTAGGAAGATATCGATGTTCGTGTGACATCATGAATTGGGGTTCGCCATTTTCGCCCAATTGGGGCTCAATTTATCTGTTTTAATTTGAAACCCAGCAGACTTTTCGATAATCGATTCGTTAGCCGGTACGGCCCCTGACCAGTATCCTGTAATTTACTGCATACCCATCAGGTAATCGTTACCGCCACCGGTACAGGATGCTGTGGGTCTATTGCCCAAGTCTCGTCGACTTCGCCGTCGGCTTCATTTGACAGATGGATGAAATACATTGCTACTTCTTTTTGGTACCAATAAAAACTTACCAAAGAAACCTAGCAATGTATTACAACCATCTGTCAAATGAAGCCGACGGCGAAGTTGACGACACTTGGGCAATAGACCCACTGGTCAGATTTGAGTAGGCCTTTAATCGTCTTCAAATGTGTTCGGAGAGATGAGCTGAATTTCATCATGTAGGATAATAAGCTGAGAGTTTTATAGGGCTTTGGAGACACTTACGCTGATTTATCTTGAGCACCATGGCTCGGTAGAACCTTGAGAACGGCGCCATCACGTTATGATTGTGGAATCTTTGGGAAATACGCGAAAAATATTCTGGGCACGCCATTTGCACTTCAATATATAACTGTTTATTTTTAACGAGTTCACCGCACTCCACACTGTTCAAAACTTATTAAAACACTACATTTGACACACATTATCACCGGCTAGTAATTATGAATAAAAATACACAGGTAAACACACAGCCTCCGGGATCGACTTTTTCGACGGTAGTGACATTTTCATGAACTTGGGGTGCAAAAAGATAAATATACGTCGAGTGATGGTACTAGCAAAATATACCTACGCATTGAAATAAAATGTGGAAATTATTTTTAGAGGCTTTTTCTACATGTTGACATCACAAACAACCGCTACGCGAGCTAGACGATATCGATTCGATTTCCTCTCACTCCTCCATTCCACCGCCCACACTAGTGATGTGATGAAGAAATGTCAAATGTACAAAGCATATCGATAAACATCTCCAGCCAGCGAACTTTTTGAAAACATTGAACAAAAACATTTAAATAATCCCAAAATCGTGTAATATATATGTAATATAATAATATATATATAATAGTAAATTGGTGTCGATTCTTGGATGAATTAACCACTGGATGCGAAATGACAGCCATATTCGCCTTTACCCCTCTGCCACTTACACCCGATTGCACTAAACTTAAGGATCGCCTAAGTCTGTTCCTAACTACAACACGACCAAATTAAAACGGTGTCAAACTTAGCGGTCATGTAGCTGTCATTCGCCTACTTAACTTGGTCGAGTTGTAGTTAAGAAAAGACTTAGGCGATTCTTAAGTTTAGTGCAATTGGGTGTTACTGTGACCGATAGCCTCAGTAAACGATATCGCGTTGTCAGTGTGATGCTAGAGCTCGTGGCGAAACATTGGTACAAAAATTGACAAAATGCTTCGTATTGTTCAGCAAAAAAAATAGTGGGCAATCAAGAAATGTTTCTTTTCACGCGTAAGCACAATTTCAACCTATTATAGTAGATATTTTTCGCAAAATAAATAAAATTTGGTATGTAAACAAAGTAGGGTGACTTAGCCTGTTTGCCGGCCCCCTTTGGTTTTCGGCCATTACGGAAAATGTAACAATGTATGAAAGAAATTTTTCGTGAAATTTCTTTTTCGCGGTGTTATTAAAAGTTGAAAAATACACTTATTTATTACGTATACAAAATATAATTAGAAACAATTTACGAGACGTACTGCCCCCAGGAGCTGACGTTTTCGAAAAACTTTCTAAAAATATTTTCATAATATAATTTTAAACAAAATATATCTCATTTTTTTAATAGTTAATATTATTAAGAGATACTTATACCTACACAAAAGCCAATAATAATGAACAAAAAACAACATTTTTCTTACAAAACGTTTTCAAAATCATGTTTGACTTCCGTAAATTTTCGTCTTGAAAGTCATTTCGCGCGAGGAACTGCTGTTAACACTGGTAATAGAGGAATTACCGGAATTATCAAACTGCTTGAAAACAAGCCGCAACGTCCTCTTCAATGGCTAATATGTCAACTGCACGCAAATGAGTGAAGTTTAAGACATCTTTTTGAATACTTAGACGGTAGTACTACAGGGCCGAAAAGCTTTAGTGCTCCGATAGGGAAGGCACTTAATAATTTTGAATGTCTTCCAGTCTATCATTTACTGCCGTAAGCTATTGTTTGCACAGATATAACGAAGAGCCGTGATGATTTAAGTACAGACCAACTGTATATTTTAGAAATGTGTCCAGAGGGCTTAGTACGAGTTGTGTTTCTCACCTCACTTTGCGAATAGTATCGAGTGAAAGAGAGGAAATCATGCGAGTGAGTGAACGAGTGAAAGAGAGAAGACGATAGTTAACTATTCGCAAAGTGAAGTGAGTGCAAAAAACCAACTCGTACTAGGCCCTCAGCAGTCAGCAAGGGCGAGTGTGATGAAAGATTGGCGACACATAAACTTGGTAAAGTATGTTATTGGAGGTGGTTTACCGCGGCAAACAAAATTATCCACGACACTACCAGTAGTGCGCCTTGGTAGTGTCGTGGGGAAGAAGGGCGAAAATTGAACAGGGTTGGTGTGTCGTTAAAAGTAGCAAGAAAATAGTGCATGTGAGTTTTTTTGGAAGGTATAAGTTACAATGTAGTTTACGGTTTGATACACATAATTTTTATTACTGAGTATGGTAAATTAGTTTTAGTACTGTTATTTTGACTTAAACACGTAAAGTATTCGGTATGATACATTTAAAAGCGAATGCGCAAAAATACCCGAGCTCCGGCGCAAATGAAATCTATCTCAGGTTTTAGTAACTTTTATGTGTATAACAAAAAAATATGTGGGACCTCTGTGACTGGTGACTATCATAAAAAAAAACTGCAAAGAATATTTTTTCAGGCGCTAATATTGGAATGATATTACCAACAAAATGATGAAGTAAAATATAAAATAATAGCAAGTACATGATTGACAAACAAGATTGTGTAGTAACTCTATTAAAATCATAAGAACAAAAGTCTTATAATAAGAAATCAAAATATTTTTATATATAGGGTAATGGTCAAAAAGTACAAAAGGTCTTGAGTTACCTATACAAGAGGGTGTTCGGCTATTACCCATTTCTGTTTATCTTAAAGTAAGTTAACTATGTTAGTTATGTAATTGGGCGCCTCCCGTTAACTAATAATAATAATTCAATTCAATTCAAAATTCAAAATAATTTATTCAGTCTAGGCTGTTACAAGCACTTGTGAATGTCATAGAAGCTACGCCATCGGTTCGCAAACCCTAAGCGGGAGACCTTGTAACGAGAAGAACCGGCAAGAAACTCGTCAAGGGCTGCTTTTTTTCTCCCTGTATATTTCAAACAGAGTCGTCAAGATTGAAAAATGAGCTCCACATTTAAAGTGAGGTCATTTTCCATCACAATAATTATCAAAAGGTTACACACAATGGGTAGGTAGGTTAAATTAAATATCTACTTCATTCAGATAGGTAATCGTGAGAGTAAATAACTTTAAACTAGTTTAGAAATCACTCCGTCTGCTACTCTAACCAAAAAACACTTGATACAAGACATAAAAATAAAAACGCAATTCTTACAATTCAATATGCGTTAAGATAGGTACTCAGAAGCAGACCCATTCCCACTGGCAGCACCCGTTCACGAGCATGATGCATGGACCAGCCATCGCTTCGCTCAACAATAAATAAATAATAAGGGGCCCCAATGCGAATTGGTAGGGCGTGATTATTACCTAATATTTTATGAAAATATACCTATAGCCACGTAAAATAATAACGCCTGAAAAAAAAATTGCAGTTTTTTTTATGTTATTCACCGATCACAGAGGTCCCATATTTTTTTTTGTTATACACATAAAAGGTACTTAAACCTGAGATAGATTCAATTTGCGCCGGGTAATTTTGTATATAGCCTGCGCATTCACCTTTGATGGCCTGGTAACTAAATGCGTTTTTGGGAGGTCATTTGCTTTTCGGCCGACTGGCCGAAAACTAATGTATGAGTTTCACAATCCATAATATTTGGCCGGCAATTATGGCCGAAAACCGGCTACATCACCCTATAACATTGACATTATTTGACAAGTGTAATCCCCCCTCACCCCGCAAAAATTGGTTGATCGTGATTTCATACATTTTTCTTACGTTACGTATCCAGTGGTTAATTCATCCAAGTGTCGATTCGGTTGACACGACTTAACTAATTAATTAGACAGGCCTAAACTAAATTTTAGCATCCTGTTCTTGTCTTTTCGATACATAAAGAAAAAGATGGAAAACTTAGTTAAGTCGTGCCGACCGAATCGACCCCACTGTTTAAATGTTTTTTGAAAACATTTAACAAATAACAATTTGTGTTAAATGTTTTCAAATAAAACCGGTCAAGAGCGAGTCGGACTCGCGCACCGAGGGTTCCGTACAATCATAAATATATTTGGATATGTTACTTTAGTACAGTCTTTAAAAAATTAGGATAAACGGCAGACAGGTGGAAGGGCGAACAGGCGGACAGTTAATTTACAAATCTTAACCACAGCTGCTTATGGTGACTGAAAAACGTTTCAGCCACTCCACATTGCAAACTGTTTATATTACTAAGTAGGAACTTATTCTTCGTTTATTCGTACGGCAAATAGTAGGTAATTATATTAGAACCAGCCACCAATTTATTGTTGTAGTATTAGGTTGCGCCATCTCTTGACCGATAGTGGAACTATTTTTTTTCTTAGGTTAGCATTTTTAGGATAGCGCCATCTGTTGATTGGTAGTGAAACTAAATATTTTTTGTTTGATTTTTTTAATTTCTAAAAAAGTGTGTTATATTGAGACATCTTTTTATTTTACCTGTAATCTTCACATAAACTACTATCACATAGAATTATTTCAGATTTTTCTCTTTGCAAACTTCGGAGATAAGGGGGGGAAAGGTATTTTTTTTAACATTTTTCATCATAAGTCGAAAACTATGCGGCCTAAGAAAATAAAAATTAAAATGTGCAAACAGCGCTCTTTCATATGACACCCCACATGCCCTAGTCACCTCACTTAAAATTTTTAAGACCCCTTTTCAGTCCCTGTTGAAAAAAAATATTGATTTTTTTATTTCTTTCTTATTTGCAAAATAGTTGGGCAAATGTCATCTTAAACTATTCCAAATTTCAAGTTAATACCATTAGTAGTACTCGAGATATCCAGCTGTGACAGACAAACAGACAGACTGAGTCACACCATAAGGGTTCCTTTTTTACCATTTTGGTACGGAACCCTAAAAACGATAAACTGTCGCATGTGATTGAGAGTGAGACCCAGTGCCGTGCGTGTCCAGTGGGTCTACCGCGCATCGATATTAGCTTCATTTGACACCTGCCCCCCTAGCATGACCAGCATAACACGATTTTTATCGCGTGATATAGCGTTTTATCACGTTTAACTGTCAAAAAGACAACGGAGTTTGACAGTTGAGTGCCGATAAAATGCAATATCACGCGATATAAATCGGTCATACTAGGCAGGATGGGTGTGAACTTGCATTCATAGCACATTGCTACTTTTCTAGGTGAGTTTTATCTGTGTTAAAAAGAAGTAGCAATGACGTGTCGCATCCCTCTGTCAAATGAAGCCGATCACTATGCCTATAACGATGACACTTGCGTAGTAGATAGACGGACTAATTAGATTTTTTTCAGAGTTAATACAAAATTGAACGCTTTTCAGGTCATAGAAAATAGTAAATAATTTTGGAAAATTCGTATTTTTTTCTGAAAATAATATTTTGTTGGAAATAAAATTAGTCACAGTATCTATATCTATATCTATATATATATATGAAGCCAAAGCCTTTGGTTTTGGCTTCATACAAAACCATTAACCCGGCCTCAGGAGGACAGAGTCACCTTCTCTGTCTCCCACTGGGGCAATTCCCGTCCGGCGCGTCCACGTCGCGGGGGTGGGCACCGCTCACTTCAGTAGATGAAGTGAGATGGTGGCGAAGTTCGGATGGGGACCCAGTCCTACGGGGTATATCGTAGAACCCTTGCCCAGGGTACGGGTGAAGACCTCAACGGCTGCAGAAGCGGAGATGGAAGCCATCAGTACGGTAATGCAGGCGGAAGGGGCAAGTCACAGGGACTAAAACCTGGATCCTGACAGAGGGCAGCAGTAACTGTCAGTACTACCCAGAGGCGGAGGGCAGGAGGCCTAGCACGGCTCTGAAGTAGACTTCTCTGGACGCCGACTCACATGCGTTAGACAGAGTACTGCGGGGCGGAAGGCAAGAGGGAAACCACCGCTCTAGTGTCCCTAAACTAGTAGCATGGAAGGTCATAAAAACAAAAGTAACGTTCTTGACAACGGGCTTCCACGATGTCATATCCCGTGGCGGTCTGAGTCCGGCGGTGGCAGACGCCCTTGCAAGGCTGCCTCAGTCGTCACTATGCAAAACCCTTGCACCATAGGCACATGGAATGTGAGAACAATGCTAGAAGAAGGAAAAATGGAAGAAGTGAAGATGGAAATGAGAAGAATGAAGATTGATATACTTGGCCTAAGTGAAATGAGATGGGAAGGAAGTGGAGACTACTGGAGCGACAACTATAGAATAATTTACACAGGGGAAAAACAGGGAAGGAATGGAACTGGAATAATTTTGAACAAATCTTGGGGAAGTAGAATAGAAAATACCATTCATCACAGTGATAGGATTACAGCGATTAAAATTAAAGCAGACCCAAAAGATCTTTTTATAATACAAGTATATATGCCAACAGGAGACCGTAAATACGATGAAGAAGTTGAAATAATGTATGAACAATTGGATACTATAATAGATTCTACAAAGAAAACTGATAATCTAATTATAATAGGCGATTTCAATGCAGTAGTGGGAGAGGGAAAAGAAGAAAATAGTGTGGGTAACTATGGGTTAGGTAAGAGAAATAGCAGAGGTGACAGATTAGTACAATTTTGCAAGGAGAAAAACATGACCATTTGTAACACACAGTTTCAGTTGCCAAAAAGAAGACTTTATACATGGAAAATGCCAGGGGATACTGGACGATACCAATTAGACTATATATTAGTACAAACAGAAAATAGAAATCAAGTCACTTCATGTAAAGCGTATCCAGGGGCTGATTTGAACACAGACCACAATCTCCTACTGAGCAAATTTAATATAAGAAAAAGCTTCACCAGGAAAAAGTTTAAAAATAAAAATATTGATCTCAATAAGTTAAGATGTACCAAATATCAAGTGCAATATAATAATAAAGTTAAAGATAAATATCTAGAATATAAGAAGAAATGTGATATAGAGTTTAATAATATAGAAGATAGATATGAAAATATTAGAGACATTTTAAGAACTACAGCAGAAGAATGTTTAGAAAAAGAAAAAATTGTTCCTAGAAAGAAATGGTTAAGTCAACAGATAATTGATATTATGCTTAAGAGAAGAAGCTTGAGAAATAAGACAGATGATGATAGTGTTAAGGAATATAGAAAACTCACTAATAGAATCACAACAGAATGCAGGAAAGCTAGGGAAAAAGATATAGAGAAAGACTGTGAACTTATTGAGCATTACATGAATACAGGCAGGATGGACATGGCATATAATATAATAAGAGGTTTGAATAAGCAGAGAAAAACATCGAGCAAAACAATACTAAATGAAGAAGGAAAAATATTAATTGACAGTGAAGATATAGCTAACAGATGGAAAAGATACATAGAGAACCTATATGAAGGTGATGGACTGAATGAAGAAGATATAGTAGACGAAAATAATCTAGAAGAAGATTGTCGTGGCCCAGACATCCTAAGAGATGAATTCGATAAAGCTGTAAAAAGTATAAAAAATAATAAAGCTGCAGGAGAAGACAACATTTTTATAGAATTAATAAAATCAGCAGATCCATTAGTATTAAATGAAATTTACGAACTCACAAACTTAATGTACACAACTGGAAAAATACCAAGAGACTTCCAAATAAGCAAAACTATGGCGATACCAAAGAAAACAAATACTTTAAAATGTGAAGAACACCGAACATTAAGCATAGTTTCACAAGCATCAAAGATTATTCTTAAAATCATTCAAAACCGACTTAGACCTAAATCTGAAGAATGTCTGGGAGACGACCAGTATGGATTCAGAGAGAAGAAAGGCACGAGAGAAGCAATACTAGCGCTAAGACTTATAATAGATAGAAGATTGGATTTAAACATGGACACCAGCGTGGCATTTATAGACCTAGAAAAGGCATTTGACAAGGTAAACTGGAAGAAAATGATGAAAGGACTAAAAGAGGTGGGAGTAGATTATAGAGACAGAAAGATAATATATGAACTGTATAAACATCAAGAAACCATAATACAAATAGGAGAAGTGAAGAAAAAAGCTAAAATACAACAAGGTGTGAGACAAGGATGTTCCTTATCTCCACTCATCTTCAATATATTCATAGAGGGTGCCATGAAAGAAATATCTGATAAAAGCAAAGGAATAACAATTAATGGACAGAAAATAACCAGCATTAGATTTGCAGATGATATTGCAGCAGTAGCAGAAAATGAAAAAGAACTAGAAATTTTACTTAACACAATGCATACAATTTTTCAAAAATTTGATCTCAAAATTAATATTAATAAAACCAAAATTTTAACAGTTTCTGAAATTCTAAAAGACAACTCTCAAATCATTAAATTAAACAACACTCCATTAGAAAAAGTAAATAACTTTAAATATTTAGGCAGTATAATAACAAATGATGCTAAATGCTCTTTGGACATCAAAACTAGAATAGCAATAGCAAAACAAGCCTTCCACAGGAAAGGATGTATATTCAAGGCAAAAATCGCTAAAAACATAAGAAGACGGTGCATCAAAACTTTCGTATGGAGTATAGCCCTCTATGGATGTGAAACTTGGACAATGACACAAAAAGATAGAGAAAGATTGGAAGCATTCGAGATGTGGTGTTGGAGAAGGATGGAGAAGATAAGCTGGACTGAGATGGTTACGAATGAGGAAGTATTGAAAAGGGTAAATGAAAAACGCCAAATATTGAAAATCATAGAGAACAGAAGAGGTAGAATGATCGGTCACTTGATAAGACACGACAAATTTATTACAAACATCTTAGAAGGAAAAATAGAAGGAAAGAGAGGAAGAGGAAGACCAAGAAGAGCCTACATGGAACAGATAAAAGAGAAGGTGAACGTCGTGTCTTATCAAGAAACCAAGGAATTAGCTTTGGACAGAGACGAGTGGAGGAAGCTGCACAGACAAGAGCGCGGCTCTTAAGTTAAGAAGAAGATCTATATCTATATAAAAATAAATCCAATTTCGCGTGGTCAAGCCATCACGCGTAAACGGCTGGACCGATTTCGCTAATTCTTTTTTTGTTGTGTTTTTTATTATAAAGAAAAGGTTCTTATGAAAGAAAAAACAAAAAAAATTGCGTGTAAAATTAGAAAATTTAAGAATACTTAACCACCATGTAACATTATTTTGGACAATATAAACTTTTATAATGTAACCTTATGACTTTTGACATAGAATTGACAGAATGCGTGCTGCGAATATCGTCAAAGAGGATGTAATGTCCTGTCTTAGTTAGGAATATTCGAATTCAATATTCATAACTAAGACAGGACAACGTCTGTCGGGTCAGCTAGTACATAATAATAGTACAAGTACAGAATGGACAATCCGCAAGATCATTTAAATAAATAGCAACTCTTACTCCAATACAATAAAGCTCAATGCAGCTCCTTTACTCACAGTTATATTCACCTAGAAGTTGCTTCTCTTTCTATCGCGTACTCTCATCTCTTCTAACGACGATGTTAGGTTTGTCTTGCTTTAAATGAACTGCGTAGTAAAACTAGAATTTACTACAAATATATATTTAAATCTCAGTTAAAACTAGTTCTTACTGAGAGCTTTAGTTAAATCTAGTATTAGAGAATCTTGTTTGGAGAAATGACTCAATCACAAGCGAATCGAATCGAATCGAACCTGCCTTTCTATTGTCTAATTTAAAAACCTATCGCAATCGCTTTCAGGATGTAACACATTGAAGCTTCTTTTTGTCACAAATGAAAATTTACCAAAGAAATGCAGCAATGTGTCACATCCATCTGTCAAACGAAAGCGATTGCGATAGATTTTTAAAATTAGACAATGGGGAATGTCCGAAAAAAATCAAATAGGCTGAATATTTTTTCATAGGTAGGAATAAGCTCCCTTAGTTATAGAAAAAAAAATTCTAAATTTTCGGTTGCGTGAAAAAAAAAAATGAAAGTCTCTTCGACTTCACAAATGTAAGTAAGTAACAGCAGAATGGAGGTTATACCTTTGCCAACACCTGCCACTATGACAACAAGAATAAAAAAAAAAAACAATTTTGACATTTTGTGTTGAAATTTTTTTTAAATACCGTGTTGTGGTTGTAGCAGGTGATGGCAAAGGTATTAATCTACATTCTGCTGTTACTTTCCTATATTTGTAAAGTAGAAGAGATTTTCATTTTTTTTAAATTTTTTCACGCAACCGAAAATTCTGATTTTTTTTTTCTATAACTAAGGGAGCTTATTCCTACCTATGAAAAAATATTCAGCCAATTTGATTTTTTTCGGACATTCCTCATTAGCCCCCAGTTTTATTCCTGTAGGCCCCGCGTATAGGTTAGAAATTTAAGGCGAGCGCGAAGCGCAGCGGAGTGTGAGCCTTAAATTTCGAGGTTATTTTTTTATAACAGACAACAAGAATATTTTCTTTTATAATAATAACTGACAGCAAACGTACCTACGTTTGCTGTTTACAAAGCAACAGGGGCCCTACCGCCTAACTCAAAGCTTTAGCCATCAATGCTCTGTCCGTCCTTGTCATATCATAACACGATGACAAGGACGGACAGTGCACTGACGTCATAAACCAAAGCCAGAGTTAAAGCGATAGAGTTAGGCGGTCCCGCTGCCGGTGTCAACCCGAGTTAGGTGACATCTCTCTACCAATCAGAATGAGGCACGATAAAGTTTGACCTAGCTCGAAACAGTTCTTACTGAATCAGTTTGTTAAGGGAACGTACCCATACTACGTACCCATATTTTACCATTTTTGACCCCTCTCCCCCCCTTAGTGACCACCCGTAGTATATGCCAAGACCCCCCTCCTCCCCCTGGTTTTCACGTAGTATTTCATAGATAATGGTTTTACATCATTTTCAACAGAAATCTAAAAAAAATTTGCTCATTTTTGTCTTTTCATTAGTAATGCCAAGAGTCTGTATTATAATTTTACCTACAATTACAAGTGAAAAAATGTATCAAGAAGAAAAAAAATTTCGCTGCGTGCCATATTTGAATACAACTTGAAAAAAAAGAACCAGATTTCCATTGACAATATTGACTACGTGACAAAACATAGCCCCCCCCCCCGTGACCAAGCGTGGTATTTTAAAGACCCCCCTCCCCTCCCTTAATGGGTCACGTAGTATGGGTACGTTCTCTAATACGCTTTTTGACTAGTCAAAACTAGTTTTAACTGATAATATTTATTGAGCAGCAGTAAATACTAGTTGCAACAAAGGTCTTAAGTAAAAACTAGTTTTGACTAGTTAAAACGCGTTTTAACTAAAAAGGGGTTTTTACTGTAACAGTTACATCTAAAATATTTATAAACATGATCATGGACGAATAAAAGAATGATTCATGCTATCAAAAGATTGATTAAACATTTTTATTAATCCAACAGCAACGATCGATATTTTCATGTTTATCGACTTTTAGCTTCACTATGAAATGCGGCAGCACCACTAGCGCCATAGCAATTGACATTTCATTTGACGTTTTAAAGAATAAAATTGCCATAGTAGAAAATAGTTAAAAAAAACTTTCGATGGACAGGTATTTATAGCCCCATTCGTACAACCCAAAAAAATGAAGAATACGGCTATTCGTGAACCAAAGATTTCCTTCGGTAGGATTGATCCTTGTGTTCCTAAAATGGGTTTACGAAGTGGAGCCACCTGAATTTTTCAAGCAGGTGGTGGGGGGAGGGGGGAATTCTGACGTAACGAAGTCCGAGATGAAAAACTGCCTAAGTTTAGATACTAAGCCAAGTTTGGTATCATTTTCGGAAAGCTTCGTACAGACTGAGGCGAGCGAATCGCGGGCGTCGCTCATTTTGACAGATTTTGATCGCGTAACTCAAAGCAATAGCCATAGCCATTGCCATAGCAATTTCTTTGACAATGGCTATGGCTATGGCTATCGCTTTGAGTTACGTGGTCGCACTCGCGAATTTCGCGCGGAATTCGCCTCAGTCTGTACGAAGCTTAAATCAATGACGTAGAATTCATTTCTGGTATAGAAAAAGCAATTTATTAAGAAGTTTCCTAAATAACAATAACAATTTTTTTTACTTTAAGTCATCGTAAATATTAAATTGATGTTCTTATTTGCAAACAAAAAATATGTTAACTGAACTGATGACTGAACTTTGATGCACATCAGGGGCCGTACCGGCTAACGAATCGATTATCGAAAAGTCTGCTGGGTTTTAACTTAAAACAGAAAAATCAAAGTAAGGGATTTCGTCTTGTACTTTCTGTTGACGTAATTTGGAAGATAACGATGTTCGTGTGACACCATGAATTGGGGTTCGCCATTTTCGCCCAATGAGGACTTTTCCAAAGGACTAAAAACTATAGGATCGATAGATGGCGTTGATAAATTAAGCACTGTCAACTGAGGCGCATTCAGAACCTACGCTTCGAGTGCAACCACCGCTCTAACGGGCGTATCAAACAATAGAGAGTGACGTTCAGTTGACACAAGTTTGGTTGCACTCGGAGCGTAGGTTCTAAACGCGCCTCAGTTGACAGTGCTTAATTTATCAACGCCATCTATCGATCCTACAGTTTTTAGTCCTTTGGAAAAGCCCTCATTGGGGCTCGATTTATCTGTTTTAATTTGAAACCCAGCAGACTTTTCGATAATCGATTCGTTAGCCGGTACGGCCCCTGAAAGAAGATTAACGGTGTTACCATTAAAAAAAATATAAAAATATGTTGCCATAATAATATAAAATTACTACCAAATGGTAAAAAATAAGAACAAACTAAGCAATCGCAAAATATCGTAACTAAAGGTAAGTCGGCAAAGTTGAGCTTAAATGGCAAAGTTGCAGCATTCTACGGTATTAAATAAAATTCACTGCGAGGCGCTTAGAGCATTCTCTAAGGGTGGGTACCCACTTAGGTTCGCGAACCTCCGCGCTCCGCGAACCTGCACCAAAAAAATTGTTTATGCTGTGCTGCAACAGTGCGCCCTAGTGTGTACGTGTGCGAACATGTATGTGAACCTGGTTCACACACGTACACACTATAACCAAAGTGAAAATAAAATGTTTGCTAGGGCGCACTGTTGCAGGTTCGCGGAGCGCGGAGGTTCGCGAACCTAAGTGGGTACCCACCCTAAGGCGAGGCGTCATTTTCGGTCATACAACCGCCTCACGCGTTTAAACGGATAGAAAGTTAGTCATTTAAATCTGGGGCTATTTCCGTATCCCTTTTTATTGTCAAAGTGTCAAAGTTCCATCCGATCCTAAAACTTCAGCAGTGGGAGCAAGAAAACTGGCTAATGTCGATTGGTTTATTGCTAGTTTGTGTTCATAACAATTTGAATGCGTACCTAGGTAGCTACGATACCCCCCAATGACGTGCTCGATATGAGTCCAAAACTGAAGCCACACGGGGTCGATCGGGCCCTTATTTATTGGCTCGGTTTTGGCACAAGCCCGATACACCGCCACTGCCAAATGCATCACATAACCAGGACCCGACACCCGTGCGACTGCTATTGCACTATTTAGAGTTAGGTAAGCTAGCTAAAAAAAGGTACCTATGTAAACGTGGTAGGTACGATTAATTTAAGTTGCAGGTACCTAATGGAAGAGTTTTTCATATAATTGAACATAACATTACTTGAAGTAGGTACTTACCTAGGTAAATGAAAAGAAAAAGCAAAAAAATAGACTTATACCACCTTATACCTAATAATTTACTATGGGACCGACTCTGAAATCATGAAAAAAATAAATAAAAAAATAAAAACACGACTGCCCTGCTGAAAACAAACTTAAAAGTTAAATAACAAGTGTCATTGCAGTCGGGGGACCGTTTTGTGGAACAATTTTTAATCGTAGAGGTCCCCCGACTGCAATGACACTTAACTTCTAAGTTTGTTTTTAGCAGGGCAGTCGTGGTTTTAGTTTTTTTTTTATTAAGTAATTTATTTTTATTTCACACATTTTAAGTGACAAATTATATATTTTTGAAATGTGCTCATTAAGGCCTTTCATTTGATGCCCATGCCCATATTGTAATAATTGAAGAAAAAAAAATTTTTTTTCACATTTGAAAAAGGCGTCATACAGTCGCCATATTAACTTTTTTCAAAAAAAATATACCCAGTGTCATTCGGAATGATGTAAGGATTCTAACAATACCCCATACATCCAAATCCGTTGAGCCATTTAGAAGTTATGGTGGAATAAAGAAACTCACATACCCACAAACGTACATGAACCCTGAACACACATTTTTGCTTTGGGCAATCGTGTAAGAATCAGCTGTTTCATACAAAAAAATTATAACGAAACGAAAACATCAAAATTTATGAAACAGCAGATTTTCAGAGTTGTTTCCATAGTAAAAGTTGTTCAGTTTGATGTTTATCTTACCATATTCGGCATATGGGGTTATTTTGTAACACGTTGTGTGTTTCTTATGTCTAATGTGTACCTTTTCAATAGATAGGTACCTACTTAGGTAGGTACGTACTTAAAAATAGTCCCTTGGTGCGGTAAAACCATAAGCGCTATCGCACACAGGCAACTTAGTCTCCCAGCAACTGTTTTGTCTCTCACATCAAGTCCACGGGTTTATATGGAAGCGCGCACACGAAGCGACACGGTCGTCTGCAACTTTTCATACAAATCACGTGAGAGACAAAAAAGTTACGGAGACAGAAGTTGCCCGTGTGCGATAGCGCTAAGAAGTTTCATTTTCTTTTGGTAAAACTCTTAGCGCTATCGCACACGGGCAACTTAGTCTCCCAGCAACTGTTTTGTCTCTCACATCAAGTCCACGGGTTTATATGGAAGCGCGCACACGAAGCGACACGGTCGTCTGCAACTTTTCATACAAATCACGTGAGAGACAAAAAAGTTGCGGAGACAAAAGTTTCCCGTGTGCGATAGCGCTTATTTGCGTAGTCGGGTTAAAGGGTTACACGTTGGGCGCCAATTAAACGACATTCACGAACCGACACTGCTGACTGGATTTACATAAATAGTAAATGATAGTGAAAAACGAAATTCTAATAAGACATCAGTCATCTGGATAGAATGGTAGGTAGTTAATTAATTTCTATATATATTCAAGTTTGTAAATATCGTTACTTATGGCTGTTACAGCTGATAAGTTTCTTGCGCCCGTTCTTCTTGTCAGCTAAAAAAGTCTGGAACGGGTGGTAGGAAAATATAGACGATTCAAAAGTACTTAATTATTAAGTTTATTTGAATAAAGCTTATTTGACTTTGACTTTGACTCTGAAAATCTTTGTGGGTGAATTCCTGAAACTTGACTTTTTTTATATCTCAATGACATAGGTAGGTACAGTTAGTTTATTTGTTGTTTATATTCAACCAGTCTGTTTGATGTTTATGTTATTGATTCTGTGATCCAGGGCCAAGTTCGTATTGATTACGAATTTGAAGTCCCTTTGGGCTTTGTTTGTATCAATGCCGCGAGATCGTCAGGACAATTCGCATAATGTGGGATAAAATATTCAGGGGTAGGTCGGAAGCAGGTTATAGCTTTCATATTTATTGAATTTCAGCGGCAACTGCCGATAAGCGCAGTTACGATTAACGCAAATTACAATTGTGCGCGGCTGTTGTGCTTTATTTAACATCCGACCTAGGTATTTAATCGTTGGATAAACCGCACTTATACGATAACCAAATGTGTCGCCAGCAAATAACCGTAACAAACACCGTTAATTCAACACTTAATCTAATTTTGTTAGAGACGAAAGCTGGCCAAGAAGTAGGTAGGTATAGGTACCTACCTAGGTACCTAAAAGAAAAGATGCAAGCAGGTTGATTTTTCGACACAATTAATGTTAAAAACTCATATTTACACTTACTTACATACAAACATACGACATAATTAATACCTACATAAACCCTGAACACAACACAATACACTCTTATTTTTGAGCAGTCGTATAAATAAAGGATTTTTCAAAAAAATATTTTCTCTTTTCAGCAATCTTGACTTGACCACGGATTTTTACATTTTTCCACATAGATCTGACCGGAAATCGAACTAATAAACCGAAGATGGCTGTTGCTCTAAGACCGCTAATTTTGGAATTCTTCGGCTCAGCCACGCTTTGTAAAATAAAGGTTTTTTTAAAACTCGTTAGGATATGATATCAGAATGAATAATATTTACCTAGTACAAATGTACGATATCTTTCATAAAGTGATAAAAACGGCACACAATACCTACTTAGAAAGGTTCGTTATTTATCGTATCTCTACTAAGAAGTGACTTACTCAGGATACAATACAGGGGGGGTATTACAACCTCTTAAAACTTGCCAGGTTTATGAATTGCTATAGTTACATCTCTTTCTCGCTGTATAGCAAATAAAAGTGATAGATTGATAGCCAGTCAGAAAACTGCCAGGAAATAAGAGGTCATAATACGGCCCCAGGTATTTTTAGAATGTCACTTTGTTTACAGCCTAGTTTCAGGATTAAAATCACCAGTGAAATCGTGCTCGCCAACATCCGGTCCGAGTCCGTGCCGGCCGCGTGCCGTCCGCGTGCCGGTGGCGGACACGTGGCGGGGCTTCGCAAGGCCAAGACGGCTGCATCTATCTCATTAGACCGGGTAATCCGACTATCTGACAGGAAGTTGATTTCAGGCATTTCAGCAGATTTACCGGTGTCGTCGTAATATATCAAGGCTTTAGGGCTATCCTGTGCCTAAGCTAGCTTAGGTACTTGACAACTTATTAACTAAGCATACTACTTACTTACCTATACCAAAGTCAATTTTATTTCTAACTAGCTGACCCGACAGACGTTGTCCTGTCTTAGTTATGAATATTGAATTCGAATTGGTATAATGATCCGTTCCCGTTCCCGTTACCGTTTCCGTTCCCGTTTGCTTTATAACCCAACAGCTTTTTAACCAAGTATCCTATATCACTTATGTTAGTAACGTGTATGCTATATAGTCTATCCAAACTTATCAATTAATTTTAGGCGTGATGGCTCTGAACTAACCGTGATGAGCACTAAAAAAATCAGTTTTATTAGAGCCTTTTTGTAAGAAATAATAAATTAATTATTTTTTTTATCAATAAAATAATTGATTAAAATGTTTTATGTCCAAAATAATTTTATATGGTGGATAAGTATTCTTTAATTTTCTGATTTTCTGCTCAATTTTCTTAATTTTTTCTTTCATAAGAACCGTCTCCTGATAATAACCAACACAACAAAAAAAGAATTAGCGAAATCGGTCCAGCCGTTCACGCGTGATGGCTTAACCACGCAAAATTGGATTCATTTTTAAATATATAGATAGAGAGTCATACATACAGCCTTAGAATAATAACACCTAGAACGATAGTTCTCTACAAAGCGCACTCTCAAAAGTGAGGCAACTTCAGCCAAAATGGCTCCTTTTTCAGATTGTTATTCTACATGATTACCTATAGTTAGGGAGGCGAATAGGGGAATTTTCGGTAATACTCGAGCGTGGCAGTTTAAGATATGAGAGATACCTTGGACCTAATAGAACAACCTTGTAAAGTATTTAGCTCTATATGTAGTGACGCGCGCCTAGGATAGACGATCAGATTAGTAAAAAAAAATCGATAGTCTGAAATACTCGAGCGCGTCAGATTAAGATATTGGGGGTTGATTTTAGTGTTTTAAGACTAAATTTAACTAATCTGACGATAAGTCCTTGACGCCGCCGAGTTGTAGGGTCGCGAACTTGTAAAAAAAAAACGTTAATCCGGCATTCTCGAGCGCGATTTTTTTATTTTTTATTTTGAAGAATATAATCTAAAACGTACTAAAAATACAAAATCTGCCGGTTTCCGCATGACCGGGAGTGTGGAGGAGCCATTTCGTCTTCCGAAAAACGCGTTGCGGCATATAAGTCGCGAACGATACATTTTACAAAAAAAAAGTTTAAATAAACAAAAAAGGTAATTTTATTTTACACAAAAAAGGTCTCTTTACATTTTTGTCCAAAGTTAAAACTTTTTGACGTGAAGCATCATAAAAACTCAAATTCCCGGTTTTTTGAGTATATCTTGAAAACCATTTTTTATATCATTTCATTTTTTTATACAATAAATAATACAATTCGTACTACATTTCATCTACATTTACGTTGGTTGTAACTATCGCTTTATTGTCATTCTTAAATTCCCCGTTCTATCAAGGAGAAAGAAAGGAAAAAAAACCAAAAAACCTTTCCGGTCAGATTAAGAGAACACACCAACATTTTTGTCAGATTAAGAAAATATGCTTTCAGGATACCGAGATAAACCTCCCCTATGAAAATCTGACGCGCTCGAGTATTTCAAAAAAACTTTTTTTTTTTGCATTTTCAAAAATTCATCGTAACTTATGGTCACGCCGAAATCGTCAGTTTTTTTAAAGGGAGCTTCCTTGGGGCCTACTTAACACCCCTTCCGAAAATCTGACGCGCTCGAGTATTTTTTTATTTTTTGCATTTTTGACTACTTTATATGCCTACCCCCACCACGCAAACCGGCAGATTAGTATACCGTTGTTATCAGAAGCACTTGGGGCATACGTATTATGAATATCTGACGCGCTCGAGAATTTTTTTTACATTTTTGAAAAACCGTACACGCCAAACCCACCGCTAAAATGGTTTTTACCATACGAGCTTTTCTTTTCGAAATTATTTTATCTTTCGATTTTGATAGGTCTCGACGGCGCCGTTGAATTACGCCATTTAGCTACCTCGCCTCCCTAACTACTATTTTATTACCGATTTTATTATAGGTATAGATTATACCGATTAAGTACAAAACAGTTACAATTTTCCCACATTTATGAGACTAATTACTATATTATAGGGTTTCAGTTACGATTAGTTAACGTATGAAGGATATAAATTTGAAAACTAAGCCATTCTGGCTTGGTATAAGTTGCCTCACTTTGCATACGCGGACACGGCTTCTAGGAGTTATTATTCTAAGCATACCGCTCACAATTTCTATAAAGACTCAGTCAATCCAGTCAATCCATTTTTCCATTACTTGTTCTAACCGTTTTAGAATCTTATAACATGTACCTAAACTACAATAATCTATCATCATCGTTTCCTCTATTAATTTTAATTTTCTTCTGGTCTCACTTTTAATAAGTACTTACTTATAATTTTTTCAAAACATCTCTTTTTTCAGCCCCACAATCGTCTTTTCAGCAAAGATAGAAAGAAAATACATAACAGTTTATGGCGAATAACTTAACTTGGCGGATACCAAGCTAAGTTATTCGCCAATTGTAAAGTAATTGAGTAAGTGGATACCTTACTCATTTACTTTACAGTGCGAACGCGTAAGTATCACATATTTCATAAATGAATATCGTCTTATCTCACAAATAGGTTGTAAACACAGTTCTTATCCTTATTGAAGCGATAAAGCGCCAAATGTGTAAATAAAAGTAGGTACTTAAGTAGGTAGGTACTCTTATTTTCCTCAAATCGTATCATATCGATAATACTCATACTTGGCAATACTTTTATCTAAGTCGCTTTAATCATCTAAGAGTTCTCTCGTGGGAAGCCGCCTCTAATCAAAGCTGTGACTTATTTTAGAATATTGATTGATTGTAGGTAGGTAGGTAGGATCTACCTACACTCTCAAGTCTACATATACGTATCTACCTACACTCGTTTTGAGCGTTGTGCGTAAACCAGCATCGAATTCGGTGCTGGTTTACGCACGATCTAACTCCTGAGGATGCTCCGGGTTGGGGCGAAACACGTGTAGAGTAGTCTAATTGGTGAAGGTGCAAAGTGTGTTGCTGTCTAGCTAAATGCTGGTATTGTGCACTGATATTTTGTGGTATGTTTTGTGCATTTTTTTGCGGGCGGGCGGGCGGTGCATATTACATGTTTGCGGAAGTAAGCTACATACAATAGGTATTTCTTTTTAGGGTTCCGTACCTCAAAAGGAAAAAACGGAACCCTTATAGGATCACTTTGTTGTCCGTCTGTCTGTCTGTCCGTCCGTCTGTCTGTCAAGACCCTTTATCTCGGAAACGCGTGGAGGTATCGAATTGAAATTTAAACCATATACTAAGGTCTACGGGCCCTTGAAGCTGTAAAAAAATCAAACTTCTAAATTAACGTAAAAAAAAGATACTGCCGTTTAGGGCGCAAAAAACGCATTTTCGATACTCTCAAAGGAATCAAAATTCATAGGGTACTTCCCGTTGACCTAGAACTATGAAATTTGGCAGGTAATAGCGTCTTATACTACACTTACAGGAATAAATCTGAAAACTGTATATTTGTAATTAAATCATAATAAAATAAGGTCATTAAAATTCGTAATTATTAATCATCTTGGTGATACAACGGTATGCGCGGCATTGCGCGGTCATAGTTTAACTTCTAATTACTTTTGGATTAATCGCGCCACTAATTCTTTTAAAAATATCAATATTTATTATTATTAATTATTCAGATAATTACGTACGGGCGCAGCGGAAGGTCTAAAAAAAATCAATTTTATTTAATAAAAAATATAATATTTAAAATTACAATTAAAAGTAATGAAACTCGTCCGAAGTGTGGTACAAGAATGTCTTATGAAATAGCCACGATGAGGTGAATCGGTGTCGTCGGCGCGGTCACGTTGTGCTGCGTCGGCGACTCGTGCGTTGGCTGTTGTTGCGAGGAATCGGGGCGATGCTTATGTGACGAAATGCATGTACTACGTGTGCGTAACACCTCCCCCCGTAGTGCAGCGACTATTGAAGACTTTTGTCGTAAATTGAGCTGGAAGCTGCGTTGAGTCTGCGTTGAGATGAACTCTTGACACGCTTGGGATGGCGTAAACTCTCGTAACCTTGGACTGATCTTCTTGAGAGTTGTCTGTCTGAACCTTCGTTTTGCTCTTATACTTGCGGTTAATTACGACGCTAATCAGTACACATGCACCGAATAGTACCACATACATTGGGATAGTTGTGTGATACAGGCTGTAGTCGGCGGCTGCGATCGGCTCTGTCGGCATCTGCAAAGCTATCTTAGAGTTGGTTTCATGTAAATGGTCCAGATTAATTGAGGTAAGTTTGAATGGCGGTGGCATAGGTGCGCTGATGCTGCTTCTCTCTGGTAGGTCCATGATCTTCATCGCCTGTCCTTTTATACGATCCTTTGTGTTAGATATCAGGAACTCTGGAGTTTCGATGTAACATTTTTGCGGGATCATGATGAGGAAGCTACCCTGGAGTATTTGGTGTAAATCTTGTCCACAGGATAAATGTACCTTGGTCGGGTTCGGGAAGCTGACTGTGTAGTGCCGGTCATCGAGCTCCTCGAAGGCTGGATTATCTAACAGGATGGTGATTGGGTTACATACGGCGGTCCTTTGTTGCGTGGTGATCAGTTGATGAATACAGTCTGGTGACGTTCGGCTCCGCAGGTTCCGCATCTCTTGACATAGATACCCTTTGCTCGTCTTCGGGCATTCTGCCGCTATGTACTTGAAATCTTTCTCGTGGATTGCCAGGAAGGGAGATAAAGGAGTAAGGATCTCATGATGTTTATTAGGTATAATAGATAGTTTATAAAGATCATATAATTGAGATAAAATAATAGGGAATTTATATACTATAACTATATTATTTCCTACGTAATAAGAACCTAACTTGATTATATCGTAATACTCTCTAGTATCTAAGCTAATTATATTTTCATCTCCATACAAAGATTTCATCTTATTAATTAAGTCTCGAATGGAGTCTGGGCTAATAATAGAATGGTGCATTGCCGAACTTCTAATGAAAGCTAAGTTATTCTGCAACTTAGTTATCTCTATAGATATAGAATCAACGTTATCTCCTAAGATGAGAAAAGCTTGTGCTAGATGAGCGTATTTAACTAAATCATAATCGTTAGTAGCTATACATTCTCTAATTTTATTCATTATCGATTCGATTTTATTTTGATTGGAGACTATACTATCGATTATCTTTGAATATTGAGATGACCATTCTTTAGTTAAGCTAACGTGGTTATTTAATTCCGTAATTATCGCGTTTTCTTTATCTTGTAGAGCTTTAATAGCATCGTTATAGTGCAGCGCGTCAGTATAATCGAGGTTGCCAGTTATACTTTTAACTACGGAACCTAAACCGTCAATGAGCCCCCTTTTAACGCGGTTAGTTTCAAATGTTAACAACTGCTTAGACAATGAGTTTAGTTTGTTCTTTAAATAGTTAATATGGGGTTCAAATAATGAAGACGTACTATTATTAAGGTCTGGGCTAATAGTAGATAACTGATTATTTACAGAGCTTATTTTACTTTGTAAATCTGCAAAATCTACGTATTGCAAAAACGAATGATAATTTGAGATAACGTTAGTGGGGCCTAGTCTAAAGGGTAACACACCGGGTCCATCATCCAGATTCTCAAGTTTTATCTCCTGCATTAGGGCTGGTTGCAGGAAGATTTGTAGGGCCAGGAGGATCCTGCAACAATTGGGCGCTTTTAGGTACTCTTTTTAATCGAGATTTAGCGACAGGGCCACGCTTTTTCTTAGTATATATATGAATAGGAAGATCTGCCATAACTACATCTTTAGTATAACGAGGAGCAAGTTTTTGACGAGATGAAAAAGGGTTTTTGATAAAGATTTGCTGCTCGGGAGAAAACTCAGCTTCAGCTTCACGATCTTTATTTCGATTATCTGTTAATTCTTTACGATAAGATGTACCGGATTCATGAATTAAATTATAGACTTTGCTCATTTTATCTTTATGATTAGTAATATATTGTTGTAATAAGTGAGTTGAGAGATCTATATCAAAAGGATCGCGGGGGTCAAAGTGACCCGTTATTACTTCGATTGGCCTACATTTAGTGAAGCTGTGTATGGTGTTGTTATAAGCCAAAAGGGCATACGGCATTAGATTTATCACGGATTCGGTTTTCTTATCAATTTTTAAAATGCGGAGATGCTCTAAGACAGTTGAATGAAATCTTTCAACTATGCCGTTTTCATTAGGGGCATGAGGAGCGACGCGATGATGCTGTATCTTGTGCAACCTAGTGAATTCGGCAAAGAGTTGATTACTAAATTCAGGGCCATTATCTGTTACTAATGTGATAGGTATTGAGTGATGAGTACAATATTTTAGAAAAGCCTGTACGACACTAACAGCCGTACCGTCTCTCAGGTAGTAAGCCTGCGCGTATTTGGAAAAGGCATCTACTATTGTTAAGAATTTTTCGCTTTGAATTGTTAATAAATCTAAGTGAACTAGTTCAAACGGTTTAGTTGCAGGTGGTACTAAATGAAATTGTTGCTTTATAGGATTGCGGTCATACTTTGCTTGGCCGCAAACTGTACATTCATTAATAAACTTCACGATGTGCTCTCGCATTTTGGGCCAATAGTACTTATGAGATAGTGCTAGGTAAGTTTCATTGATACCGCGATGATTAGTCTTACCATCGTGATATTTATTAATAATGTCTTGCTGTCTTAGGTACTCTCTGACATTTTCTAATTCCCGCTTGGTTAGCATAAGATTCATAGCCGAATTTTTAAATGTCCTTTGTATAATTGGAACAATATCATACATAGCTTCAGATGGATTTATAAGAAGACCGGTCTTAATTTTAGGATGAACGTACTCTTTGATGGCGTTGATGACGTCATCTTCTAAGTTAGACCTTGATAACTGAATAGTCGTGCGCGTGTGCGTTTCGAAGGGCTTAGTTACCGTAGACCGTCCTTTAATGTCGCCTACAACGTTAAAAATTATCTGTTTAGTAAATTTATTCAAAGGGTCATCCGTGATGGGGACCTCTAAAATAGGGTTTTCTACTTCCGTATGTACTGTAATGGTTCTAGAATCATCAGCCTCTGGTGCTGTCATGGTTCTGGAATCATCGAGAGAAGGAATCTTTTCTGAAGGGTTAACTATAATAGAACTTATTTCGTCATTGTTAACTTCGATTCGCGACAGAGCGTCCGCGTTAGTATTGACTTTGCCCGGTTTATAAACTACTGTATAATCGTACTCGCTCAGCTTCAGCCGCCATCTATTTAATCGCGAGTCTGGATCCTTTAAATTCATGATCCACTGTAAAGGTTTGTGGTCAGTAATCAATTTAAATTTACGGCCGAAAAGATAAGGCCTAAAGTATTTGATAGCCCATACGATAGCTAAACATTCCTTCTCTATTGTACTATATTTAAGCTCGCTTGAATTTAAGGTCCGAGAAGCGTACGCAATGGGTTTATCCGAGCCTATTGTGCCCTGAGATAACACAGCGCCAATCGCCACGTTTGACGCATCAGTCGTTAGCAAAAATTCCTTAGAAAAATCCGGATACTGGAGGATTGGATCGTTTGTTAATAACGTCTTACAATGCTCAAAACAATTAACGTAGTTTTGGTCGAGTGTTATCTTAGCGCCCTTTTTAAGACATTGGGTTAGAGGTTTAGTTAATTTGGCAAAATTTGGGATGAATTTTCGGTAGTAGCCTAATAAGCCGAGAAAACGTTTGATCTCCGTAGGCGTTTTGGGCAGTGGGTACTTTTCTATCGCAGCAATTTTTCCCGGGTTCGGTTTCACACCGTCTGCACAGATTACATGGCCTAAAAACTCAGTTTCCAACCTTAAAAATTCAGATTTGTCCATCTGTATTTTAAAGTTGGATTCCCGCAGTTTTTCGAACACTTTTTTAAGGTTTAGTATATGCTCCTGAAGGGACGTGCTATAAACTATAATATCGTCGAGATAGACCAGACAAACTTCGTTCTGAAGGCCTTTCAAGACATTATCCATCACCCTCTGAAAGGTTGATGGAGAATTCTTCAGACCCATGGGCATCCTTAAAAATTCGTAATGTCCATTTTCTACGTTAAATGCTGTTTTTTCTATATCTGCAGGGTCCATCTCAACCTGGTAGAACCCACTGGCCAAATCAAGGGTGGTGAAATACTGACACTTACCCAGTTTATCCAGAACATCCGTAATGTTCGGTAACGGGTATTTGTCATCAACCGTTTTCTCGTTAACTTTCCTAAAGTCCACTACAAGGCGCCATTTAACTTTACCGGATGCATCTGCCTTTTTGGGAACGACCCAAATAGGAGAGCTCCATGCAGATTCCGAAGGTCTTATTATGTTCTGCGTAAGCATTTTCTCAATTTGATCACGAACTTCTTGTCGGTGGACATAAGGATAGCGGTAACTTTTAGCGTGTACTGGAATTTCATCAGTGGTTTTGATTTTGTGTTTGATCTTGTTGGTGAAGGTCAATGCTTCTCCCTCAAGATAAAACACATCAGCATACTCTGCACACAAATTTTGTAAGTTAATTAACTCTTCAGAATTTAAATGTTCTGTGCGAAGGCGCGATAAAACATTTTTAATACGATCAGATGAAATTTCAGTACGGTCAAATTCTATGTTAAATAATTCAGCCGATACGGGACGGTCCATAGAAAATATGACGTCATTAGGAGACGTATTAGTAATCTCTACCCAGCCTCGGTTATTCTTGACTTGAGTTAAACACTCCGAAATTAAACAGTTGCATATAGTTTGATCATTAACTAGTACGTCTCCGTCTTGACTATTTATAGGCAATCGAACTAATTTAGTAGTGTTACTCGGGATAATTTCTTCATATAAGTTTGCATTGCGTGAGTCATACATTTCTATAGGTAATTGCGTACTACGAGTAATAAGAAGTTTATTTTTTAAATCAATATTAGAATTCCACACATCAAGCAAATCAAATCCTAGTAAGCCATCGAAATAGTTATGAAAATCATAAACGAACAAAGTTATATCTCCCGGTTCCCTAAATTCTGAAAAACAAGGTAAAGTAATCGAATGATCGTTTCTACTGGTAGCATGCACATTGGTGACTTGAAAAGGTTCATAGTTCAAGGGTAAATGACTAAAATATTTTTTTACAGCTTGAGGGCTAATAAAGGACTGATTAGCTCCCGTATCGATTAGAAATTTAAGTGGGGGGTTGCTGATTTGAATATAGCCAAGTTGCCTTTGAATATGAAAGTTGACTTCTATTTTTGTGTGTCTGATTTGGATATTTTCTGAAAATTTTCATCCTCAGATGGGGAAGGATTCTGGCTCCCTTCTTCAACCATGGGGTTCTCAAACCATGGCTGCTCATCGACATTATTAAAATCGGAATATTGTTCGTAATTAGCAAAATCAGGATAATAGCAATAGTCAACGTGGCTGTATTCATAGTAAGGGTCATAATCATATTCAAAATCGTTAAAATTGACCTCACGTGTTTTAAAATAATTACTAGGAGGCGGGTTTCCGAATTTCCGCCAGTCGTGACCTGATGGAGGTAATTGCTTCGGAACGAAATGGCTTACACCACTCATTGGACGGGGTGCACCAAAATTGTAAGACTGTTGAGGTTGAGGTCTATTAGGCATCCTAAAAGCGTTATTCTGTTGGTTATAGTTTGGTGGAGGGGCCCGGAACCTCTGCTGAGTACGAGTCAAGCCACGCGGGGGTTGACCCTGGGCCTGTTGCCAATTCTGTTTCCAACCCTGATTAGGAGGATATTGCATAGGTGGCTTGGATGGACCAGGAATATTCATAATTTGCTGTCTGGATGGACCAGGCATGCTAAAAATGGGCATTTTCTGAGCAAAATTATTTAAGGGTAGGTTAAAATTACTATGAACACTCTGGGGTTGAAATTCCTTTCGGCTAGGCCCTTCATTACGTTGTTGCATATAAAGTGTGTTAAGTTCCTCTTGAACAAATTCAAGAGCCTGCTCAATGGTCGTGGGGCGCATGCATCTAACCCTATAACCTAAGGGATCTTTCAAACCACGTAAATAAGCCTGTACTGTAAGTTTCTTATAAAGGGTGCGTTTAGCCTCGATTGTACTGCGCACATTTTCGTGAAGGGTGACATAAGTCATTATAGTACTATACAAGTTTTGGCACCGCTCGTAAAATTCCTGTGGGGTACCGGCACCCTGAGTTTGCATGGATAAGTCATTATATAGCGCTGTCTCGTCGCGATGATCAGCGAAGTTATTTATTAGAGCGGTACGTATCCCATCCCAATTTTCCGGGATACCACTTGAATTGATAAGTCTAGCCGCGGGGCCAGTAACTTTATTAAGTATGCCATTTATGAGAGCTAAATTATTTAAATCATTAGGCGCGGTGATTTTAAAATGCCTGATAACTAATTGATCGCATATATTAATAAAGCGTGTAAGAACATGGGGGTTGCCGTCGAATTCGGGCACTAACCTGAGAGATTTGAGAATTACATCAATATCGTCGTTAGACATTGTCGGGGCAGGGGCGATAGCTTCCGGTGCTATTGGTTCGACTAATAGTCCTTGGTCTAAAATATTCCTAGTCTCGTCCATATAATTATTCCTGTTCGACCTACTACTGCCTGAGCTATCGCGAGAAGCTCTGGGGTGAAAAATTTTGAATGTTTTATATGTACTAACACACCACTAAAAACACTTATTAAAATTTTAAAATAAAAAAAAATTACGAATATAGTATAGAAATATAGGATAGTTCTAGGAAGTAAGGAAAGCAAGAACTTGAAAGATTCAAGGTACTTACAACATTTTCTGGTATCTTTTTCTTAGTTGAATCGATGTCTGGATTCCCTTCTGCTGCAGCCCGTTGTAGATTCGGAATACCCGGAACGCGACGTGATAGCCACTCGGGCGGCTTTTTGGGATAAAAGTACGATGATTTTACTCTAAATACCCGATCCGACCCGCGGGTATCCTACCGACTGCGCCAATTACGTACGGGCGCAGCGGAAGGTCTAAAAAAAATCAATTTTATTTAATAAAAAATATAATATTTAAAATTACAATTAAAAGTAATGAAACTCGTCCGAAGTGTGGTACAAGAATGTCTTATGAAATAGCCACGATGAGGTGAATCGGTGTCGTCGGCGCGGTCACGTTGTGCTGCGTCGGCGACTCGTGCGTTGGCTGTTGTTGCGAGGAATCGGGGCGATGCTTATGTGACGAAATGCATGTACTACGTGTGCGTAACAAGATCCTTTCAAATATTGTTATAGTTAATTACTTTTGAAAATAAAATTAAAAAGTAATAAATTTGGCTCTAAATATTTTCGCAACATGGCGGTGTGTCACGCTGTATGACAGGGGCTCTTCTTCTTCTTATTTTTGTTTTGGCAATCTACTTTCTTCTTGGAAGTAATTTTTGCCAGTGTCAAGTGTTGAATAGTTCAGTGGTAGATTGTTTCAGTTTACATTAAAATGCGGGTGCATCGCATTCCAATGTTGCTTGGAGCATTTGGCACCAAGTATAATCAAGACAGTTTACTCGGTAAGGTCAGCCGAGGTAGCCACCACTACAATAAAAGTCTCGGCTTCACACAACCAAAGGGTCCTGTTGGAATACACCCATTTTCTCTAATAACATTGCGATAGATAAAACCATTTCACAGAACATTATACAGTGTACTATCGATATACAGCGCCATCTGTTGACAATCAACAGTACTTGTATTTTATACAGGTGCGGTGGGTTTGTAATTATTTTATTTTTTCTCAAAAATGCTTGGAAATTCGAACATTATTTTGACAACCTTCTTCGTGCTAAATCAGAGTTTACGGACAGACCTAAACCGCGCCGTCAATATTTGTATGAGAATCCATTACTAACGTGTTATAATGGATTTTCATACAAAATTGCCGGCGTCTGTCCAGCAATGTTTCTATTAAAACTCATTACACACGTGTAATTCAGAAATGGAGCGAACTTTTCAATGATACACAAATATAGGTATCAAATATCGCCTTGATGAGCGAGCACATTCCCAATTTTTTTTTTTATATTCGGTATACTGGTATCACGTGAAAGGCCTTGATGAGCACATTCCAAAAAATTGAAAAAAAAAAATAAAAACGAAAAAAAACTGTTTTGGTGCAATATGGGTATCAAATGAAAGGCCTTGATGAGCGCATTCCAAAAAGATAAAAAAAATTTAAAACGAAAAAAAATTTTTTTTTTAATACCTATGGGTATCAAATGAAAGTTTTTTGAAAAGTTTTTTGGAATATGCTCATCAAGGAGCATATTCCAAAAAACTAAAAAAAAAAATTTAAAAAGAAAGGTAATTTTTTTTGCAATATGGGTATCAAATGAAAGGCCTTGATGAGCACTTTCCAAAAAACTGGAAAAAAAATGAAAAACTGGAAATAAATGAAAAAAACCGGATTTTTTTTTCAATATGTGTATCAAATGAAAGGCCTTTATGTGCACATTCCACTTTCCATTTTCTTTTTTCAATTAGTGTAAGTAATTTAAAATTAAAATAAAAAGCTTAAAACTTTTAAAACTAAAAAGTTAAAAGTTTAAAAGTACTACACAAGCCTTGGCCGCAACTAGGCATTGATGGACTAACGTATGTTCTTCAGTGCCTGTCTTGAGTGCCGCTGCAGTAATGTACTATTCCATTTCAAACTTCGCCCGTGGTCAATTCTTTGTCGTAATCCCTGGAAGGGTTATTTTCTACGTGGCGACAAAGGATTTCAAATGGTTATCTATATATAGCAGTCTGCTGAACGGATTTTGATGGTATTTTTTTACAGTTTGGTAGCTTGGAGTCCAACTTATAAACTAAGCAATTTTTCACATAATTCCGGTAGGTAGAACCTGGGATAAAGCTTGAACTCTCCGTAGTACAGTTTTCATATAAAAAACTAATAACTACCAACCACTTTTTTTCAAAATATTTCCTTTGTACCGACACAACTTTTCTATAGCTTTATTTTATGTATAGATGTAGGTCTGTACGGAACCCTCGGTGGGCGAGCCCGACTCGCACTTGTCCGGTTTTTTCAAAATGGTTTGGGACTTCCGCCAAGTGACGCCTGATTCAATCAAATAAATTGCAACGTTTTTGCAACCATGCACTTAGCCCTATTTATAGATCGAAACATGGGAAACATGAAACCAAACTAGGTAATTAACATAGACCTACTTAAGTCCTTATGAAAATGATAAACTAATAACACCTTAGTACCTACCTAAAATTTACAAAAATATCAGCATAAAGAGAGATAATATAATATTCATTGAAACAGCTTGCAGGCTATTTTGTTGTTCAAGTGCTGGTTTTCGTGTAAATGACACAACACAATAAAGTTTATCACTAGCGGACCTCGGTAGTATCATAGTATGTAATGTTACACAGCCGGACAGGCCCGCAGGCAAGCCGGTTTAACTGAAACAACACGATTCCTTATCATATCCGGTAGTCCCCCGGGAAAACATTATAGTTAAAAGTTGTTAACATTATTACACAGTTGTTAGTCCATCTGTAAGTTTCAAATTATGTTATTTATTAAATCATTCTGATAGCTAAGGCCTGGTTTACATTAGTCAAGTAGACGACCGAGTCGAGTAGCGAGTAGAAATACATTGCTTGGCATGTTCGTCGATTTTAAAAGAACGTCAAACACACCACGCAATGAACTTCTACTCTCCTAAAACACTCTACTAAAGACTAAGATAATGTAAACCAGCCCTAAGAGATTTTTCTTGTGCTTTGATATGAAGATATTATGTATCTCTTAAGGAGTATTTTACAAAAAGCCCAATCTTGGTACCCTTTGAAAATGTTTTTTGGTTTAATTTAAAAAAAGTGATTTAATGATGGGATATATTTTTAGAACTGGCTCAGCAAGCCTGGTATCAAATGAAAGCATTCGATACCATACACGATAGGTTTTAGAAAAAATATTTTTTTCCCCATACAAAAAAAGATGACACCATAACTCCTCTCCTAAGAGAAGAATTTTTAAGAAGTGCGGGTCCAAAATTTTGACCTCAAGTAACATACGTGTAACAAACGGCTGTACATCGATTTGCGGTTTTTTTCGCACACATGTAGCACTTTAGTGCCTTAGTGATTTTTTTTTGAAGCGTGGCGCGGCGTGAATTTTTTAAGTTTCACGGCCCGTGCCACGCTTCAAAAAAAATCATCTCCTTCAATATACAATCACCTCGAGTGTGGCATCATTTTATGATAAATCAGAGATGAGGGAGACATTATGTATTAGAGATGCGCCGAAAGTAGATTTAACCGAATACGAATGTTCGGACGAATATTCGTTCCAAAATATACCGAACCGAATATTCGGCCGAATCATTCGGTTTAATTCTGCGCAGTAAACATGTTTTACACGTGTCGGGCGGGCGTTTGCCACAGCACAACCCCTTCTCTAGTACGGTTCGCACAGTCAATGTACAACCCCTTCTCTAGTACGGTTCGCACAGTCAATGTACCGCTCTTTCGGTTACAAATAATTGCAGTTCGGAACTGCATACTTTGAAATTTATTATTACGTTGATGAAAGTTTTTGAAGATGAGGCATACATTGACATTTATAAAAAAACATGATTACACATTTTAATACTTGTGTTGGTTCCTAAAGATAGCAGTTTTTATATGCTAAAAAAATTACCGTATGTTTTTGAAATGCCTAAAAACTAGGGCTGTACGTTTTGATATCTTGAATATCTATCAAATATTTTGAAATATTTGCATTTTAGTGATTTGACCAGTAGGTAAAAAAGACCACTGATATTGAAACAGCAATAGTTATGTACCACGCTTGGCTATGGACATGCTTGGCTATCCTACGGAGTGGTCCTGTGGGGTAATAGTACGGATGCGGCGTTGCTACTTACTCTACAAAAGAAGTTGATCCGTATCATAGCCAACATCGAAGAAACGGAGAGCTGTAAACCCTATTTTCAAAAATATCATATACTTCCCTTACTATGCTTATTCATTTTGGAAGTTTGTAAGTTTGTACCCAAACATATGGAATTTTATATTAAACGTCAAGACATACCTTCTAAATATCCAACACGGTACAAAAACAAATTAATAATTCCCAGTTTCAGGCTTAAACTAACATCTAAAAGTACATTTCACTCTTCAATAAAAATATATAATAAATTGCCAGAATCAATAATTAACGAAAATAAATACCCCATATTCATAAACATATTGAAAAAATATTTACTATCTAAATGTTATTAAAGCATAAATGAATATTTAACTGATAACACCAGCATATAATTAATAAATAAATACAATAATAATTCAAAACGTCTTGTCTAACATTATAATCTACACAACTTTATTTTATTTTGTTAATTTGATTTAATTTGGTTTATGTAGCTTTTCTTTTATATTAAGCGTTTCCTCTCTTTTATTACCCTTTTGCGTGCCCGACAGGGTCCACGATGCTCTTATATATAAAAATGTACCATCCTCTGTACCCACTGTTTTCTCACCAAATGCTATAAACGACCAGGAATCCAACATATATGTGAAAAATGTTCTGGATCAACCTTACCAGATGTCGGTATCACCCAAACCAGTAACCGTTAGAGAGGTGTGGTCGACAATTAAAGACTTAAACGATCGGAAGGCTCCTGGTTTCGACCTTATTACAAAAGAAATATTAACAAAATTGCCCAGGAGAGCTGTAGTATTCCTAACCACTCTATATAGTGGCATATTTAGAACGCAACATTTTCCTACTATGTGGAAGGTATCCCAAATTATTATGATTCCCAAGCCCGGCAAGCCACCAAATGAAGTCTCATCTTATAGACCCATCAGCCTCTTACCAATACTGTCGAAAGTATGTGAAAGAATTATTTTGAAGAGAATACTTCCCATTCTTAAGGAAAACAGAACAATACCGGACCACCAATTTGGTTTTAGACAAAACCATTCGACTGTGGAACAGGTGCATCGAGTAACAGAAGAGATCAGAAAAGCACTAGAGAATAAGGAATATTGCTCATCAGCATTCTTGGACGTTCAACAGGCATTTGATAAAGTGCGGCATGAAGGCCTACTATGCAAAATTAAAAACTGCCTCCCTCATAGCTATCATCCTCTCATGCAATCGTACTTAGAGGGCAGAATATCTCAGGTGAAAGAATCGGGAGAAACCTCCGATTTCTTCAAAATTAAAGCAGGTGTTCCACAGGGGTCTGTATTGGGTCCAGTGTTATATACGATATTCACTGCGGACTTGCCAACCATAGCAGGTGTAACTACAGCAACATTTGCCGATGACACGGCTATATTAGCCAGCAATAAATGCTCGATTGCGGCGTCTAACACTCTCCAAGAAGGGCTAAACGAAATAAGTACCTGGCTGAAAAAAATGGAAGATTAGAGCAAGTTCCTCACCTTCGCCCTTAGAAAAGGGGATTGTCCACCTGTATATTTAGAAGACAACATATTACCCCACAAAGATAATGTGAAATATCTCGGCTTACATCTCGATCGCAGGTTGACATGGAAGAATCACATAAAAGCGAAACGGGAAGAAATCAACTTGAAATACAGAAATATGCTTTGGTTGCTCGGACGTAACAGTAAACTCTCTGTGGATAACAAACTATTAATATATAAAGCCTTGCTTAAGCCAATATGGATGTATGGCATTCAACTGTGGGGTAGCGCGAGTAACTCCAACATTTCTATTATACAAAGACTACAGAACGTTATCTTGCGAACCATATCCAATGTGCCCTGGTTCATAACAAACAACGAGATCCACGAAAACCTACAAATGAGTACAGTAAAGAAAGAAATCCGGGCTACATCTACAAAATACCAAAAACATCTTGCTCAACATCCTAACGAGCTAGCGGTCGCACTGACAACGCAATCTTACTGTAACAGGCTTAAAAGGCATAATATTTTGTCACTATCGGAGCGGATATAGCTCTGTATCATATGGAGTAGTGCTCTCAATGGAAGGCACACTCGTCGCAATCACTATAGACGGACAACGCATTCACTGAAAGTAGCTGACTGATTGTGAATTAACCAACAAAACAAAAAAAAAACCTTTGTACCCACATTATGGTTGCAAATAAAGTATTGAGTATTGAGAAAACAAAAAAGTGCCAATATTTTCAAATCTACAATATTTTAAAAATCAAAACATACAGCCCTAGTTTTTAGGCTTTTCAAAAACATACCGAAAATTCATATCTGTAGAATTAAATCTGTGCTGGTTAAGGTTTAGAGAGGGTGGGAAACGTTATCGCCCTTTATATGGAGACCGTTTGCTAGACAAACCTCTTATTTTTTTATTGTGTCAATAAATAAATTGGTAGTATTGGCACAATTTAAATATTCGGTAATTATTCGGCAAATCAACCAAATATTCGGCCGAATACGAACATGAAAAAATATGCCGAATTTGCCGAATACGAATATTCTAGACGTGAGGCGTATTTATTGTAACAGTTAAAAATAACAGATAATTAAATGTGACTGTTTCGCCCTGTTACGAGGGCTATGAAATAACTGTTGTTCAAAGGAACAGGCGAAACAGACTGTTCTCGCCGTCTAGACTGTTCCCTGTACCGAGCTGTTATCAGAGTAACAAAACAACCTGTTGCCACTGTTTCGCCTGTTACGTGGAACAAGCGCTTTCTTACTCTAACATATGGAAAGAAAAGAGACAAAGCTTGTTATTTTTATCTGTTATATAAACCGACCATATCAAAAATACATTCAACTTTGTAAATTAGTCGTGTTATCTGTTCCTGTGTTTGTTTATGGCATTTTTTGTTTTTTGTGGCAATAGAGTTTGGCTGTTTTGCCAATGTTATGTTAAAAGGTAGGTAAACAGGCTGAATTAAATAAAACTATTTTAATTTTATTGAGATTCTAAAGGATGTTTAAGCACTTTATTATTTACGTGGAATGGATGCATTCTTAAAGCAAATTAGGATATGCGGGTAGGAAATGGGACATCTAGTGCTGCCAGGGATTTAAGGAAAAGATCAGGGTTCTCAGATTGGGGGTATTTTCAGTAAAAAATCCTTGAATTTTTTTTTCTTCAGTAGACTTAATTCACCTGGTATTTCATCATCATCATCATAATCACCATTTATGTATCTACTGCTGGGGTACAGGTAGTGATGGGCAGTAGATAAATATCCTAAAGGTAAAAAACTCGGATATTTATCAAAAATAGATAAATATCCGTTTTTATCCATTTTTAGCGGATTTTTATCCAAAAATGCCGGATAAATATATTCAGGCCTGAATCTACACAATAGATTTGCTTCTTGTTAACTACATTTTTGACGAAAACAGTATTTTGTGCTCGAAACAATGTTTTCTTAATTTTATTATCTGTATAGCGTTGTACGTAGTGATGGGCAGTGGATCACTCAAACTCAAAAGGTGGAAAACTCGGATATTTACCATAAATGGCGGATAAATATATTTAGACCTGTTTCTATACACTAGTTTTGGTCCCACGTGAGGCCCCGCCCCCGCTACTAACCCAACCACGATGACAACTGTACCTGGCAACATATAACAAGCGCACATTGAGGACTGGTCCCTAGGCTAAATGGTGTCGTTTCATCGCCCACAAGTCCCTTGTCAACGACGTGATTACCATCGCAATTGTGTTGACCAGGGTATGCTGGCCGACTGTTTTTGGGCCGATTTCGATGAAACTTTGTTTAGGGCACAATTTTTAAAAGAAAACAGCAGAGCAATATTGAAAATATGAAAATTCAAGATGGCGGTCATCTTTTTTGTTTATGGGCCCACTTCGATGAAACTCTGTTTTTTGTACTATTTTCACAAGAAAACAGCGCAACGCAATGTTAAAAATGATAAAAATGCAAGATGGCGGCAAACTTTTTTGTTCGTGGGCTGATTTCGATGATACTCGGTTTATGTACTATTTTAACAAGAAAACAGCAACGCAATGTTAAAAATATGAAAAATCAAAGATGGCAGCCAACTTTCTTGTTTTTGGGCCGATTTCGATGAAACTCGGTTTTTTGTACTATTTTGACAAGAAAACAGCAAAGTTATATTAAAAATGACAAAAATCGAAGATGGCGGCCAAACTTTTTGTTTGTAAGCCGATTTCGATGAAACTCAGTTTTTGGTATTATTTAGACAAGAAAACAGCTACGCAATTTTATAATTATGAAAAATCAACGATGGCGGCCAACTTTTTTTGGGCCGATTTCGATGAAACTTTGTTTGGGGCACTATTTTTAAAAGAAAACAGCAACGCAATATAAAAAATCTCAAAATCTAACATGGCGATTGGCGGCCAACCTTTTTGTTTGTGAGCGGATTTCGATGAAACTCGGTTTTTAGTACTATTTTGACAAGAAAACAGCAAAGCAATATTAAAAATGACAAAAATCTAAGATGACGGCCAAACTTTTTGTTTGTGAGCCGATTTCGATGAAACTCGGTTTTTGGTACTATTTAGACAAGAAAACAGCAACACTATTTTAAAAATGTCCAAAAATCAAAGATGGCGGCCAACCTTTTTGTTTGTGAGCCGATTTCGATGAAACTTGGTTTTCTGTACTTTTTGACAATAAGCAACGCAACGTTAAAAATATGAAAAATCAAAGATGGCGGCCAACTTTCTTGTTTTTGAGGCGATTTCAATGAAACTCAATTTTTTGTACTATTTTGACAAGAAAACAGCAACGCAATATTAAAAATGACAAAAATTTAGGAGGGTGGCCAACCTTTTTGTTTGTGAGCCGATTTCGATGAAACTCGTTTTTTTGTACTATTTTGACAAGAAAACAGCAACGCAATGGTTAAAATTAGAAAAAGCACCCAGTTTTTTATTTGTATGTCGATTTAGATGAAACACGGTTTTGGTACTATTTTAACAATAAAACAGCAACGCAATGTTAAAAATATAAAAAATCCACGACGGCGGCTAACTTTTTTGTTTGTCAGCCGATTTCGATGAAACTCGGTTTTTGGTACTATTTTCACAAAAAAACGGCAAGGCAATGTTAAAAACATAAAAATGTGAAATGGCGGCCAACTTTTTGATTTTTGACATTTTTAATATTGCGTTGCTGTTTTCTTTTAAAAATAGTGCCCCAAACAAAGTTTCATCGAAATCGGCCCAAAAAAAAGTTGGCCGCCATCGTTGATTTTTCATATTTTTAACATTACGTTGCTGTTTTCTTGTCAAAATAGTACAAAAATTGAGTTTCATCGAAATCAGCCCACAAACAAAACAGTTTGCCGCCATCTTGCCTTTTTAACATTGCGTTGCTGTTTGCTTGTCAAAATAGTGCCAAAAACCGAGTTTCATCGAAATGAGCCCAAAAACAAAAAAGATGACCGCCATCTTGGATTTTTGACATTTTTAACATTGCGTTGCTGTTTTCTTTTAAAAATAGTGCCCCAAACAAAGTTTCATCAAAGTCGGCCCACAAACTAAAAAGTTGGCCGCCATCTTAGATTTTTGATATTTTTAATATTGCATTGCTGTTTTCTTTTAAAAATGGTGTCCCAAACCAATTTTCATCTAAATCGGCCCAAAAACAAAAAAGCTGGCCGCCATCTTGGATTTTTCATATTTATAACATTGCGTTGCTGTTTTCTTGTCAAAATAGTACAAAAAACCGACTTTCATCGAAATCGGCCCAAATACAAAAAAAATTGGCCGCTATCTTGGATTTTTCATATTTTTAACATTGCGTTGCTGTTTTCTTGTCAAAATAGTACAAAAAAAAGAGTTTCATCGAAATCGGCCCACAAACAAAAAAGTTAGCCGCTATCTTGGACTTTTGACACACTAAACATTGCGTTGCTGTTTTCTTGTCAAAATAGTACCAAAAACCAAGTTTCATCGAAATCGGCCCATAAACAAAAAAGTTGGCCGCCATTGTACATTTTCGACATTTTTAATATTGCTTTACTGTTTTTTTTTTAAATAGTGCCCAAACCGAGTTTCATCGAATTCGGCCCAATAACAAAATAGTTGGCTGCCATCATGGTATTTTTTTACAATATTAACTGGTTTCCGAACCCTGCGTGTCAAGTAAATTTTGTGACAACCCTTCCGTTTTTGCGTAAAACTACGTGCTACGTACGTTGGGGGCTGGGGGTGCTAGAGTCATCGAACGAATTCATTCATAATTCTGAAGTAGTTTGAGAATTCTCAGGATGTAGTTTTCATTCTTCTATTGCATTTTTTGGATTTCTTAATTATAATGCACTTCAATAGCACTTATTTTGTTTAAAATTATTAACTACCTTTATTTTAATTTAAAAATTTACGTGACATATCAAGAAAAGGGTATTAAAATAAATATTTTGTTAGGACGGATAAATATCCGTCCTGTTGGATAAAAACTCGGCTAAAAACGGATCTTTATTGAGTTTTTATCCATTTTGAGTTTTTATCCGGTCAAAAACCCATCACTAGGTACAGGCAAAGGCCGGAATAACAAAATAATGTAGAGAATATAGGACAACATTTGACTAGTGATCATTACTTAAAAAACGGGTGCAAGCGATTTTAGACCTTACTGTCAATATGGTCGAAAATTGCTTGCACCAGTTTTTAACAACAATCTATTTCAATTTTTACTATTTAAACTTATTTAGTAAATTTATGATAATTACTGCCATCTATCGCAATTTAAGAAAAATGCTTAATGAAAGTAGTACTGCAAGCAACTTTATTAGGTGACATGATGGTTCACCCAATACAAACAAGATGTCGCATGTGTGCCGTAACTGCCGAAATGGAAAACGTATTTCATAATATTACATTTTACTTAATTGCAATAAAGTTTAGATTTGCTTAACAGAAAAAAATAACAGAACATTTAATGATCACAAATTAATAGATAAAAATAACAAGCTTCGTCTCTTTTCTTTGTGTAAGTAGTCCTAAGGTTAGAGTAAAGAAGCGCTTGTTCCACACCCGGAACAGGAAGAACAATGGAAGTAAATTGTTACGACATGGCTGTTATTTTTGTAACAGGGTGTTGGAACTGTTATTTTAGTGTAACAGGAACAGTTGAAACAGGTAGGCAATTTACCCTGTTACAACCCATGTCTAGAATATTCGGCCGAACATACGGCGCATCTCTATTATGTATAGTTTTATAGAAAAAAGTTAAAATATTGACGATACCTAAGCAGTATCAAAATCGATTTGCAATTTTTTTATTCAACAGTCAGTTAGCCTATAATTATTTGAAAATACTAATTTGAATGTCGTCCAAAGAAATAAATTTACAAATAAAGTGCAGATCCAAAAATATTAAAACTTTATTTGCAATTGATACATTACGAAACCCTTTGTATATAATACGGCAATACATATTTATGTATTTAGGTACTTATCAATGAGCCATGAGAATTCATTTCGTGCAACGACTCTGTATGAGCCCTTGCTAAACTCATACATTAACTTGATTTATCTGTCTTGATTTGATCTTGATAATAACAACACTCGTAAAATATAAACTTGATATATTTATAAAATTGTAAATAAATGTGTGCACACAAAGAAAGGCTGCTTAGAACTAAATTACATGTTTATGAAATAATTAATTACGATATTGATGATTCTGTACTGATTGTAAATCTGTACTTTGTACATATTCCGGGGCGGGAGATGCTGGCTTGATTAATTTATGTAAGTAAATATAAGTGGACTAACTTAAGTACATAGTTACATTTCATGATAAAGAAACTTAAAAATGTACATGTCATTATTAATGACTAACTTATAAAAATTACATAACACAATAACATAGTAATTACGACACTGTGCTATATTCTTGTTCGTGAATGGTGACCCTCCTCGGTGTCGGTGACGTGTTTCTGTCTACTCGACGGGGTGCTTCTGGAACTGGCATCGTGAAGTGCGTGGGAGCGTGGTGGTGGGTACCATGGCTGGGCGTGATGTACGGGGCCGGGCTGTGCTGGCCCGGCGGCGGTGCTGCTGCGCTCGGGGCGGGGGGCGGCGGCAGAGTGGCTGCGCTCGTGACCCGCCGATCGGGCTGAACAGGGAGCGCACAACTTGCACTGCAGGCGTCGTTGTATCCATATTATGCATGCTATTCCAATTATGCTGACCACTACGTATATCATTACGTAGTGATGCATATCGTGAGATGACAGCTGCTCGGAGGCTGTAATCAGTTGTTCTTCATCCTTCTTGATTGTCTTGATCTTGCTATCGATGTCCATTGCGCCCTCCAGCAACTGTTTACTTGATAGCTCATCTTCCTTGGTGAAATGAGGTAAAGAGAGATTGATGATATTGTTAATTGGGGCAACTACAGGAGTATACAAGTCAGGGGATATTTTTATCTCGCTTGTGTGAGATCGATGCGGATAAATTGTAAATTTGTCCGTCTTGATAATACAACCATGACCTATGGTAATAAGCCCAGTTCCGTTCAGTACATGTGCTGTAATTTGATCGTCGCACATAACTCTCACATTACATCGGTTGCAATAAAAATAAATATAAGTATTTATTGAATATGATTCTTTCCATATATCTTGGCGTGTTTCTGTATTTATCATACATTCGGATTTTTCTAGTCGGCATAAATTCTTATCTCCCTTCATCTGGTATTCAGGGCCTTGATTATGACAGAAGTAAGCGACATCTTGATGGAAACATGCTTTTATTGACGTCATTTTCGGACATAGGGATGTATAAGTCTTTTTTCATGTTGACTGACACGTAGTCCTCCACTGGAATTAAACTTATCATTTTTCCGTCTTGATACTTCGGTATTGGAAATATACGCAGCAGTTCAAACGTTTCCCGGCTGATAAGTGGTATCTTTATTTCAAAAATAAAGTAATCATCTAGTACTCTTGTTTTACCGACTTCAAAAGGAGGGAGGTACTCAATTCGACCCGTTTTTTTTTGTTTTTTGTATGTACACCGATTACTCGAAGACGGCTGGACCGATTGAAATGATTCAAACGTTATTACATTAGGTAAACTCCCAAGTTGGTCCCATTTTTTAAAATTTTGAAATCCGTTCAGTACTTTTCAAGTAATCTTGAAAAAAGCACGAAAATAGTATGATTTTGTGTGAACTACCTCGTTGATCAGTCATATAACTACTTTGTTTATGAACTGATTTTTAGGGTTCCGTACCCCAAAAGGAAAAAACGGAACCCTTATAGGATCACTTTGTTGTCCGTCTGTCTGTCTGTCCGTCCGTCTGTCTGTCAAGACCCTTTATCTCGGAAACGCGTGTAGGTATCGAATTGAAATTTAAACCATATACTAAGGTCTACGGGCCCTTGAAGCTGTAAAAAATCAAACTTCTAAATTAACGTAAAAAAAAAGATACTGCCGTTTAGGGCGCAAAAAACGCATTTTCGATACTCTCAAAGGAATCAAAATTCATAGGGTACTTCCCGTTGACCTAGAACTATGAAATTTGGCAGGTAATAGCGTCTTATACTACACTTACAGGAATAAATCTGAAAACTGTATATTTGTAATTAAATCATAATAAAATATGGTCATTAAAATACGTAATTATTAATCATCTTGGTGAAACAACGGTATGCGCGGCATTGCGCGGTCATAGTTTAACTTCTAATTACTTTTGGATTAATCGCGCCACTAATTCTTTTAAAAATATCAATATTTATTATTATTAATTATTCAAATCCTTTCAAATATTGTTATAGTTAATTACTTTTAAAAATAAAATTAAAAAGTAATAAATTTGGCTCTAAATATTTTCGCAACATGGCGGTGTGTCACGCTGTATGACAGGGGGTCTTCTTCTTCTTATTTTTGTTTTGGCAATCTATTTTTTTCTTGGAAGTAATTTTTGCCAGTGTCAAGTGTTGAATAGTTCAGTGGTACATTGTTTCAGTTTACATTAAAATGCGGGTGCATCGCATTCCAATGTTGCTTGGAGCATTTGGCACCAAGTATAATCAAGACAGTTTACTCGGTAAGGTCAGCCGAGGTAGCCACCACTACAATAAAAGTCTCGGCTTCACACAACCAAAGGGTCCTGTTGGAATACACCCATTTTCTCTAATAACATTGCGATAGATAAAACCATTTCACAGAACATTATACAGTGTACTATTGATATACAGCGCCATCTGTTGACAATCAACAGTACTTGTATTTTATACAGGTGCGGTGGGTTTGTAATTATTTTATTTTTTCTCAAAAATGCTTGGAAATTCGAACATTATTTTGACAACCTTCTTCGTGCTAAATCAGAGTTTACGGACAGACCTAAACCGCGCCGTCAATATTTGTATGAGAATCCATTACTAACGTGTTATAATGAATTTTCATACAAAATTGCCGGCGTCTGTCCAGCAATGTTTCTATTAATAGTACATTACTGCCGCGGTATATAATGACTGCGTTGCTGGCAGCGATTATGATGGCCGAGAGCGGAGCTTAGCGCAGGTCCAGGCCGTCACAGCGCGGTCAGCATTGCAGCCCTTGATGGCCAAGCTGAAATAAAGGCCGAGACCGGAGGTCGAGGCCGGAGGTCGAGGCCTTTATAGCGCGGACAGCAAGGGCTGCAATGATGACCAAGCTTGAAGGCCGAGAGCGTAGTTAAGCTTAGCTCGAGGCCATCATAACGTGGCCAGCAGTGCAGTCATTGTGGACCAAGGCTTGTATAGTGCTTTACTCAAAAATGCGAGTACTACATACTACTATAGTGGGTACTTATAACCTAATTTCGAAAAAAATACAAAAATGCAAATATCTCAGAAACGGTGCGTCGGAGCCAAAAAATAAGGTTTTTTTCGACCCCCTAAGATACTCCGGAAGTGGTCAAGAGGTATTTAATGAAAGATCAAAAAACGGTCAAGTGCGAGTTTTTTATATTTTTCCATACAAATTGTACATAAAAATACAAACATCACCTGTGTATTAGGGTTTTCTCCCCTCAATGTACAACACCCGCGCAGATAAAGAATGGGATTGAAAATGGCGGCTCACCGCGCTTACCACAACGAGTGTGACCGAGAGAGCGATAGGTGTGGCGTTCTATGTTTGAAACAAAACTCGACAATAATGGATTCTCAAAGGAAATTGCTGGTGGCTAAAACAAGACAATAATGAAATCTCATACAACATTGCCGCGTCACAATCGGAGGAGCGCGGCAACCCCGACTTTGCTCAAAGAAGGTTGTCAAAATAATGACCATATTACAAGCATTTTTGAGTAAAACTCATTACACACGTGTAATTCAGAAATGGAGCGAACTTTTCAATTAAACACAAATATAGGTATCAAATGTCGCCTTGATGAGCGAGCACATTCCAAAATTATTTTTTTTAATATTCGGTATACTGGTATCACGTGAAAGGCCTTGATGAGCACATTCCAAAAAATTGAAAAAAAAAGAAACGAAAAAAAACTGTTTTGGTGCAATATGGGTATCAAATGAAAGGCCTTGATGAGCGCATTCCAAAAAGATAAAAAAAATTAAAAACGAAAAAAATTTTTTTTTCAATACCTATGGGTATCAAATGAAAGTTTTTTGAAAAGTTTTTTGGAATATGCTCATCAAGGAGCATATTCCAAAAAACTAAAAAAAAATTAAAAAAGAAAGGTAATTTTTTTTTTGCAATATGGGTATCAAATGAAAGGCCTTGATGAGCGCATTCCAAAAAGATAAAAAAAATTAAAAACGAAAAAAATTTTTTTTTCAATACTATGGGTATCAAATGAAAGTTTTTTGAAAAGTTTTTTGGAATATGCTCATCAAGGAGCATATTCCAAAAAACTAAAAAAAAATTAAAAAAGAAAGGTAATTTTTTTTTGCAATATGGGTATCAAATGAAATGCCTTGATGAGCACTTTCCAAAAAACAGGAAAAAAAAAATGAAAAACTGGAAATAAATGAAAAATCCGGTTTTTTTTTTTCAATATGTGTATCAAATGAAAGGCCTTTATGTGCACATTCCACTTTCCATTTTCTTTTTTCAATTACTGTAAGTATTTTAAAATTAAAATAAAAAGCTTAAAACTTTTAAAACTAAAAAGTTAAAAGTTTAAAAGTACTACACAAGCCTTGGCCGCAACTAGGCATTGATGGACTCACGTATGTTCTTCAATGCCTGTCTTGAGTGCCGCTGCAGTAATGTACTATTCCATTTCAAACTTCGCCCGTGGTCAATTCTTTGTCGTAATCCCTGGAAGGGTTATTTTCTACGTGGCGACAAAGGATTTCAAATGGTTATCTATATATAGCAGTCTGCTGAACGGATTTTGATGGTATTTTTTTACAATTTGGTATCTTGGAGTCCAACTTATAAACTAAGCAATTTTTCACATAATTCCGGTAGGTAGAACCTGGGATAAAGCTTGAACTCTCCGTAGTACAGTTTTCATATAAAAAACTAATAACTACCAACCACTTTTTTTCAAAATATTTCCTTTGTACCGACACAACTTTTCTATAGCTTTATTTTATGTATAGATGTAGGTCTGTACGGAACCCTCGGTGGGCGAGCCCGACTCGCACTTGTCCGGTTTTTATTTTTGTTGGAAAAGGGATATCTTAAATGTAGTTCTTTAACCGACTTAAAAAAGGAGGTTCTCAGTTTGACCCGCATGTATGTATGTTTCTCCGCGATTAACTCACGTTGGCTGAGCCGATTTTAATTTCTACCTAAATAATATACCTACACTACCTAATACAAAAGGTACCTACACTAAAAATAAAAAAATAAAAAATTGTTTAAAAATACAAAAAACCTACCTATAAAAAGCAAGAAATAATATTCGTAATAATAAAACACGTCTATTGAAGTCGGGTGGGGCTTTTAGAATAAAAAAAGGGATTTGTACTCCAGTCCCACCCGACTTCAATAGACGTGTTTTATTATTACGAATATTATTTCTTGCTTTTTAGAGGTAGGTTTTTTGAAGTCGGTTTTTTGTTTTTTATTATACTTAGAAAATCATATATCTTGCGTATATCTGAATGTATGTTGTTCACAGGCAAAGATACGTCCGGTGGTGACTGACTTGATATGGTGTTCAGTTCCTTGATAAGTTGTTCTGGTGTGAGAATATGAATATTGAAATATCCTTGATGAATTTCGGTAACTGTATCCAATAAAGTATTTTGTAAAATTCTCAAGTTCTTCAACATGTTGCTTGCTATTATGGACTCTAAAGCGAAGTCATTACGGACGAGATTCACTCTACGAATCATCGAAATGTATCTACGAATATGGAAGTTTATCATTTGAATTCAATAGAGCCTAGTACTATTATACATATATTCTGTGGACTGGGAGGTATTCTCATAAACACGATATGAAGACATGTCTCCCGGGAATCGACTTCAGCCATTCACCGTCAATTCCCTGGACTCTACAGAACCCATCGAGATCACATTCAACAGCCCCTTCGTAGCAAAATGTGCACCTGTTGCAAAATGTACAATACGCAAAATACGCGTCCGTCTCAATCCGGATATTTTGTGAAACACCAACAACTTCGCTCGCAGAAGTATAGATTATACCTATATATAACACTAGCGGCCGCCCGCGACTTAGTCTGCGTGGACAGTTTTTTGCTATCCCTCGGGAACTATATGTTTTTTCTGAATGAAAAGTACCCTATGTCCTTTTCTGCACCCCTGACAACGTGTATGCAAAATTTCATGATGATCGGTTCAGTAGTTACGACGTGAAGGCGTAAGAAACAAACAAACAAATAAACAAACAAACGGACTTTCGCATTTATAATATTAGTAAGGAAAGTAAGGATTATACTCGTAACCCCAGTTCATAAGAAAGGCGACAAAAGTGATGTGTGCAACTACCGCCCAATTTCAAAATTGTGTATATTCTCAAAGATACTTGAGAGAATAGTCCACCAGCAACTATATTCGGCCTTTAAATCATTACTAACCCACTCTCAGCACGGGTTTGTGTCGAATCGCTCCACCACTTCCAACCTGCTTCTATTTAATGACTTTGTAACCTCTAAGATGGATGCAGGTGAGGAAGTTCATACAATCTTAACAGATTACTCCAAGTGCTTTGATCGAATAGACCATGCACTCCTGCTGCAAAAGCTTCTTTTTGCAGGAGTGCACGGTGACTTATTCAGATGGTTCACTTCCTACATAGAAAACCGTTCCCATAAATGGTTTTTCCTCGTCGTGGAATGTGGTGCCCTCAGGAGTCCCTCAGGGTTCCATATTGGGACCACTTCTATTTGTAATTTTTATTAATGACGTGTCTAATTCCTTTAAACATTCTATTATTCGCAGACGATATGAAATTTTTTAAAATATTCTATCTAGTGTCAACCAAACGCGAGATCTTGGAATTATCCAAGACTCACAGTTAATCTTTGATGAACAAATAGAAAACATTGCAAAAAAAGCCTCAAAAGCACTAGGGTTTCTAATGAGAACCTGCTCGCAGTTTAAAAAAGTTAAACAATAAAAGTTTTATATTGTTCTCTTGTGCGGAGTATTCTCGAATATAACTCGCAAGTATGGAATCCGCGTTATTCCATATACATAAATCGGTTGGAATCAGTACATTAGAAGTTATTGAAATATTTAGAATTTAAAACACGGTCTTACGACACGAGCTACAAGGAAAGATGTGTAAGACATCACTTGCTCCCTCTAAAAGTCCGCAGAGATATTACAGATCTGGTTTATCTATCTAAACTGTTAAAAGGCAAAATAGACTCGACTGAATTACTTGATCGTATAAAGCATGGGTCTCCAAACTTTTTAGAAAAAGGGCCAGACTTACTCCTGCACCAACTCCCAAGGGCCATTATCTAGCTAGCTCCATACCAACATACTGTAAATTACCGTTTGTTAAACTTTTTAGAAAAAGGGCCAGACTTACTCCTGCACCAACTCCCAAGGGCCATTATCTAGCTAGCTCCATACCAACATACTGTAAATTACCGTTTGTTAGTACGATCCGGCCTGCTTTCGCGGGCCGGATCGTTGGTGCTCGCGGGCCGGATCTGGCCCGCGGGCCGTAGTTTGGAGACCCCTGGTATAAAGCTTACTGTGCCTTGTAGCTCTAATACCCGTAGGAAGTTGAGACTGCATGTTCCATGGGTGCGAACCAACTACCGACGTAACAGTTACCTGATTCGCTCGTGTCGCTTGTTCAATTCTATTAGCGATGATACGGATATTGACTTATTCTTTGACGGCATTGTTTTACTGAAGCGAGCACTCGCTACTAAATTCCTCACACATTATTGAGATGATGGGTAGTACTGGGGTATATTGCTGTGTTGTTTTTTCTTTTATATTTTTATCTGTGTGTTGTATAACTTGTTTATAAATACTGAAAATAGCGTCACGTTTATTCTTCTCGAATTATGATTAAGTTACATTTTTAACTATCTGTGGAAACTTGTTATTAGCTCGTGATTATTCGTGTATGTTTCTGTGTAATATGTATTAGCAGTAAGTTTTCCTAATGAATAAAAATAAAAATAAAATATATATATTATATATTATATTATATTATATATATTATATAACAACAAAGTTTGTTCTACGATTTTTCCGAAATATAAAACACAAAAGAAAATATTCGAAACAGCTGATCGAGCGAGCTTTGTATGCAAAGTGTCGTTCCTGCTGCCTATTTGTCACAACTGGATATCTCAAGCAAGAACTACTAATGATATTAACTTGAAAGGAATAGTATAGAAATAAAACAGCAGGACCTGAAGGAGTCTTTAAAACACCCTGACTTAAAAATTCTAAGTGGGACTACTAGGGAATGTCATGGGGAAAAGAGTGCGCTCTGTTTGCACATTCTCAAGCATTTTTTATTTTTTTAGCCCGCATAGCTTTCGACTTTTGATGAAAAACATTAAGATCAATGTGTTAGGTACATTTACTTAACTCAATGTTGGAAAATGTAAAAAAAGACCGTTCACCCCTTATCTCCGAAATTTGCATGAAAAATATTTCAAATTATTCCGGTAGAAGTTTATACAGAGATTACAGGGAAAAATAAAACGATGTCCCTAATATCACACTTTTTCAGAAATCCAACAAAAACTGCGCTGACCTAAAACTGCAATATTCTACACTTGACCGTTTTTGGGTTTTTTGGAAAGTCGTAGCAAACCCGATGTCTATCTATACTCCTGCGAGGTTTTATGACACCTGTATATGGAACTTAGATATTCTTTTTTAGTTAGTCGGTATATATTTTTTATTTTTTGAAGCACTGAAACAACATCAACAGAGTGATGCTGTAGCTTTTAAATATTTTATACTTTATTTATATTGTGACATTGCTCTTGATTGAGTGGATGTTTACATTGTTACTTACATTATTCTCCATTCAGGGAATAGGAAATTTTAAATACTTTTTGGTCAAAACTAATTGAGTTGACAATCAAAAACTATGAAATGGACAAAGTGAAAACAAATTCGGCATATAACTCTGGTGGCCTCATAAAAATGACGTGTAGGTTATAAAAGTGACGTCCGCTGTTCAGCCTTTGATCGCACGCTCACTTGTTGATATTTAGCATCGTTTGGTTAAAAACATGCATGAATGGAATAAACAGCAATATAATTTATGAAACAGCCGGTATTAAACTATTTTTATCATACCGCGATGAAAGAATCCAGATTCTATCCAAAGTTATTGCTATTTCTGTTGGAGGATGCAACGATTGGCTGATACTGGCCAGCAAGTGTCATGCATGTAATCTGCCACATTAGCTGATGTCACAACTTGCTAAATGTGAGGCTAATAAAGATGTCTGATTGAACCATTGTTTATATATTTTAGTAGGGTATTTGGGTGAACGCTACTTTGCTATTAAGTAAGTGAATTTACAAGAGTTTCCGACGTCCGCCGCCCGCTGGTTCGGCGGTTAAATAATTCAATTCTTTTATTTTATCTAAGTATCTTTCACTTCGATCATATTTCACAAAGATATGGATAATGAAACATAGTAAAAACATGCTCTTGTGCAGGATGTAGTTAAGTGAAAGTCGATTGGTGATTGATTGATTTATTTTCCAAAACTCACTTATTATATACAATTTTGAGAATGCTTAGAAAAGGACACAAATACCTACATACATCTGTCTCATACAATAAAATAATTAATGTGAAGGTGCGTCGGACATCTATACATACACAACTACCTACTGATATAAAAAACGTAATATAAATAGGGTCGACAGCGGCGCCACCTCAGTGTGACTGGAGCGCTTGAGCCGAAACAATGTAAATGTGTATGCCACACTCTTTTGATCACCTTTGACTGGGATTATTCATAATCCAGGTTTTAGAAAAGTTGCAACTCTACCGTTAACGTCTCTACAGTACGTTAACTGCCTACTGCATTAGGTACTCTACTACTACTTGGGAGATAACTATCTCTTAACTATGCCTACTCTAAGGGCAATCTTAGTTGTTAGACTAACGCTCTACTTGCGTTAACTTAACTAACAAGTTGATTTCTTATTTTTTATGTTAAACTTAGGAGCGGTTGACTACTCCATAAAAATAAGCCTTAGTGTCACTTTTAATGGAGCGGCTGACAACTCCTTATAAATAAGCCTATAGTCATAGAGGAGCGGATGACAACTCCTTATAAATAAGCCCTAAAGTCACGTATTAGGTTACCTTCTCTGGAGTTCGCGTCATTGAATGTGAACCTTACTCCACCATTGTTTGAGCTGAATGCTTGAGGATATGACCTTCTGATTGAGCTGAGCTTGCGTGATTGTATGTAAGGTATGACAGACTGTAATGGAAGTGAGAGTTGGTATACCACATCTTTTAACCTTGAAAGAAAATTTTCTCTAAGTCGAAAATTTTTCAGGGGCCATGGGAGAAATGTAATGTTATTAGGAGGTCCTTTGCAAACGTTCCCAAGAACGTAAAACCATACGTATAAATAGGATAAATAGGTAATCTAGTGTAAATAAAGCTAAGAAACGGTGTGAGGAAGAATATGTACCTTAAAGGGCTTGTATCATAGGAACGGCCCATTATAGGGCCGTGATATTTTTCCCGCGATAATTTCACATTGCATTTTGTATTCTTATGTCGGTTTGAATCTTATTTAACACCATTTTTATTCTTTGCTGAGAAAATTATTTATTTGTAAACATATGTCTGTCATTTTTGGACTCTATTAAGTATTTATAGTGAAATTGAGAAGCTGGTTAAAGCTGCGAACATGATGAATGAAGCCTTTTACAATAAATATTTTATAAAGTCAGAAGTTACCAAAATACCAGGCTGCTGCAGTAGAAAGGCTGAGAAACATGTGGTTCAAAAGAAAAAGGAATTGAGCAAAGATACTCAGATGGTTTGGCCATCGAAGGACGAGAAAAATTTGATTGAAGAAAAATACTTACGAATTGGAAGTGAGGTGGAGATACAAGACGTGGGAAGTTTAAATAGGCGAAGCGAAACAATTTGAAACAAAAAAGAACGTATGTAAGTATACTTATAAAATAATAAATTAGTAAATAATGTGATTATTACTTGGGATTCATTACCACATAATACTTAATATAGGTATAGCTATAGAGACAAATTGGAATATTGTTAATTATTAATTAATCTATCGTTTTCCCTACATTTACCGGAAAGCATTTTGCCAGAAGGTAGGACAATGTTAATGTGATATTAGACATGATAATCAAATAGCATCGACGTCTAAGTTGATTATCTTTCCTTTGTGCGAATGTTATTAAATATTAGGTCCCAATAAACAGAGAACGATTAGGTATATTGATTAGATAAAATATAATTATAAATAAGTAACTTACCTACCAACTTACTATGATTTGTGATAAGAATAAGTTTTCTTCTACCACTGAATTTTCAACCACCGGGGTTCGACTGACTTGAATAAGTTTTTTTAAATTTCGTAAAACTACAGAGACGTCACACTTTAACACATAGTTGTCAGTATGACAGGTCTGATCCTATTGATTAACTTTTGGTTGGATAATGTTGAAAGGAAGAATAGATTGACACGTGCATAAGTACGGACAGCAGAGCTTTGCTGACTGCACTGAATCCGACTGTCCATCAAGTCTGGAATGATGGATTGTTTGGGCAATTGGTACTTCATGGAGGTAGGTAATCTCCTTCTTCTTATCGTATGAGGATTAGTGGCCACCTCTGGTGTTAGAGGTAATCAAGTAAGGCCTCTAACTTGAGTTAAAGACTGTTATCGGATGACAACAGCCGGGACTGACGGTCTAACATGCCCTTCGACGCACGAAAGCGCTCAGTTGTAATGCCACTTAATGGTCACCCATCCGGCACCTGGCCGGACGGAACGTGATCGAGTAAGATCAGTCTTTGAAGCTCCGCCATGAGCGCTTCTAGGAATCTAGTAAGAAGGAAGAAGGAAGAACGTTATTACTTAAACATAGGGTGTGAGTTTCTGGGAGGATTCTACCAGGTAGATCAATCAGAACAGGAACCTTTGAGAGATTATGTGTGCATGAAGCCAATCTTTGCATAAGTGCTCATTACTCACCAAGCCTCCTGAAGGTGGGAACCACAGCCCAGCACATCCTCAACATAATCTACAACTAGTTCCTCACTTCGACACCTCTAAACATCGTACAGTCATAGGAACACTTCCAAACTAAATAATATAAATGCTTCAAAGTATTGTCAAGTAGTAATCTATGACATGAGCCACGTAAAACACGAGGCATGTGGCTATGTACATGAATATCAGTATTTGGACCAACATGATGTGTCCAACGTCCGGGTGCGACTGCCGTCGGCGGGGCGAAGCCCTGCAGGTGCCAAGGTGAGCGGAGTTAAGCACCACTTACAGAGATCAACTTACGTAAGGCGATGGTATTAGCGGTGTGGTGGACGGTTTTCGGCCGGCTTAGGTGGCTCAGACAGTGCGCTGCTAATGTGTTCGATATGATTAATGGGTTTTGGTGGCGTGCTTAATAAACAATATTTTGCGGGTAATTTTGAGGTAACGTAGGTCCTCTTGGTAAATACGACCGTTCTATACACGAGAGGTAAAAATGTATCATAAAAGTTTTATATCATAATGATGCATAACTGTGTCGCTGTCAGTTCAAAAGGACGTATGTAAAAATATACTGTTTTCAGGAAACACCTAAAAACTTTTTGAAACCAGAAAACGCAATACACCTTTTTGACGCTGTCATTCCAGAAAGTCGTATGTAAGAACAGACTGTTTCAGAAAACACGTCGAAAACCTATTTTATAGGTATAGAATGAATATTACGACTACGCCTACGACTTTTTGGTATAACCGCAAGGCAATTATAACAAACAAAATAGCTTGAACCTGTCAAGTATAAACGTATCTCAAAATTGCGTATGTCGGACATACGCAATTTTGAGATACGTTTATACTATAAGGCAATTTTACAAAAACTAGTGACTTTTTGAATAATCGTCCAACACAACTGCTAATGGCATTTTGAGACAATGAAGATTCCGTTCAAAACTACGCATACAGCTGATAAAAAATAATTATAATAAAAAAATACATACTTTCTTTTGAACTGACAGACAGCGACGACTGTATGAAGTCGAACTCTTTCGGAAAGAAAATTGTATCGTAATTGTATTTGCGTTTACTCGGGTATCAAACGTATCGGTTACGTACTGCTACTACTGCTCCTTTTGCCTCCGAGTCAGTCCGAGTTTCAAAGTTCGGTTCAACCGTATTTGGTTTTACAATGCGATTAAATTGACAATAGACAATGATCCTCTGCTACTTCACTCGAGAAAGAAAAGATTTTTCAGATTAAAATACTTACGTCGTTTTGTACCTGCAATACACAGACCATACAACAAGATAACACTCTGACTGAAGTGAAGGCACTTCAGTTGTACATTGTTTATTAATCGCTCTGTACCTTAGAGAAAAATTGTGTCTCTCTTAGATCATGCATAACATGACATAATTATTTTTTACAGGGTTTATATTTTATGATAAATAAATAATATGATAAATCTATAAATATGCTATGTCATGATCATAATATAAAAAAGTCGATACGCCCGTACTATCTGGGTGTATTAGTCGTACCGTACGTAATAAATTTTTTAAAACACTTTTATAAAAAGTTTATTGCTATTATATTATACAAAGTGCTACAAAATAACTCCAATATGGTTAATAAGGACCAACAAACAGGGATCTGCCAAGCTTCAACTTAGAACAGAAAAATCGAAGTACGTATTTCGTATTGTACCTACTATTTGCCGAAGTTATTTGGAAGATAGCGATGTTCGTGTGACATCATGAATACCTATTCATGAAAAATAATGTAAGTACTTTAATGTACTTTTGAACAAAAAAAAATGTACTCTTCTAATTTCGACATACCTATACGTGGTCGTGCCCGGAACGAGTTTTCTGGCACGACCACGCACGACCACGCGAGATTTTAGGATTTTAGTATTGTGATCAATTTAAGGATATTATGAGGTATGAGGACATTTTAACCGCCTCTGTGGTCTAGTGGTTCGCCCACCCGTGTAAGACGTAGAGGTCCTGGGTTCGATTCCCAGAGGGGGTACAATTTGTACTCGGTTTGGTTGGTGGTAGGGCTTATTTCAAGTCCGCCTGGCTAGCTACCACCATCTTACCTAAGTCTGACGCCATAACAACAATTTAAAAATTGTTGTGTTCCGGCAGTTAAAGGTAAGATAGCCAGTATTCCGGGTGTAGTGCGCTTCCACCTTCGACCTTATCGTCATTTAACATCAGGTGAGATGAAGGCCAAGCACTTTCCCGTTGTGTATAAAAAAAGAGGTACAAATTGTAGAAAATATATGTACTCAACTTTACAAGTCAAATTGAGCGGTTTTTGCAGTATTATTCAATCTCAGTTCTTTTGATAAATTTAATTAGTTTAATAATAAATTATGACATAAATCTATTCAAAAAAGTAAGCAATTATTCTTATTTCCTTTCTACCACTTAATCAGGACGTTTTTTTTGATTTGGATGTCATTAGAAGCTAATTAAACCTATCAAAAGAGCTGAGATTGAATAATACTGCTAAAACCACGCAATTCACCTGTAATTCTAATTGTAAAGTTGAGTACATATATTTTCTACAATTTGTACCTTTCAATATCCTAAAAATTATCACAATATTCTAAAATCTCGCGTGGTCGTGCCAGAAAACTCGTCCCAGGCACGACCATTTTAAGTATGCCGGAAAGTCAAAACTAGAAGAGTACGATTTTTTGTTCAAAAGTACATTAAAGTACATTTATTTTCATTAATATGTAGCACTAAAAAATTAAGAAAATCCTCCGTGGTCATGCCAGGAATCATTACATAAACGAAGTTTATTTGGGTAAAACTAGAGGAATTAACTTACGGTTTACGATGGTCTGTCCATCAAGCACCGTGGTGGCAGGCACGGGCACCGTGGGCGCCTCGCCCCCCCTGCCCGCCCCCTGCGTGGGCAGCTCGACTCCTCCGCCGGGCCACGCCATCGCGCGCTCATCGCTGCGCCCGCGCACCCAACATACCGACCATTCGCAGCAAACCGTCGATGCACTCACGACATTACGAAACACACTTTAATGAACACTTTTGTTGATATTTGAACACGTTCTTTGGTCGTTATAAGCACCGATGTTTATTTTAAAGAGATATGTTTTAATTGGCCTTTTTATTTTTTATATTGTTTCTCACTGTATACTTACCATTTATGATTTTGAATATTTTTTGAACTATAAATCGTAATTTATAAAAGTGTACCTAAGCATAAAGACGATTATATTGAACTATTAATCAGAAACTAATGGTTAAAATGACGCGATGCCTCGTAGACCGAGCTACTACTATTTTAAGGCTCGTGAAGGCCACGATGACAATGTTCTAAAGCTATTTATTGGGTACTTGTCATTATGTTTATGGACAGTTTCATTTATAAGACAAATATGTTGTAAATAGTCAACCAAAACAACAAGTATAAATTATGCTATCTTAATAAACTTGACTTCGGATTCCTTGAAGCATTTATACAATTCGCCGAAAATTTTCTGTTTCTCTTAAGTTTTCTCGCTAACGAAGAGATAATAATATTCTTTGGTCAAAAATAAACATTTTAATAATCTAATTTAACAACAGTATTGGAACTCCCGAAATTGGTGGAAACTGTTTCAAAGATTCTGGTATATACTTAAGTATATGGAACAACTTTTTTTAGCTATTTTTATAAACTTATAGCATTTTGTAAACGAGACTTTGCCAGAACACATTTTTTAATATTTAGTACATAATATTTATGTTTGTAATATTTAGCACATAATATTTATTATATGAAATTAACACAATTCGATGCTATGAAGCGATGTGTTTAAAATAAAAAAAGAGAAGAATGATCAACACGCTCACTTTCCGAAAGCATACTGAAAGGAAGCGCGGCACTTGCTTGTTGTGTCCTAATGCGATAAGATACGAAACGATAAAGTGTTAAAAAGATAAACAATTTTGAAACCAGTGGCCCTACCATGAGTTGATGCAAACTGTTTACGTTACAGTAAACTATCGTTTTTAACCGACTTCAAAAAAGGAGGAGGTTCTCAATTCGATTGTATGTTTTTTTTATCGTTGTTCGCGCATATCTTTGTCATTTATGGATAGTTTTTGAAAATTCTTTTTTTGTTTGATTGAGTTTTGTTGCGAGATGGTCCCATTTAAGTTTTTTTCAGATCGGTTCAGTAGTTTTCAAGTAATCCTGAAAATACTATGATTTTGTATTAACTATCTTGACGACTTTGTTATTTATGAACCGGATTAGCAGATTATTTGGTGGAAAAGGGATACCTTTAAGTGTAGTTCTTTTAATTTCATTGACATTAAACCTTGGACCTCGAAGATATCCAAGGGAACTCCTCAAACTCAAATAGGAAATGTAATTGTGATTGAGATATTGGTAGGCTTATGAAATTCCAAAACAAACCGAGCTATGGTCTGTATGCTACGTTATGGACAATACTTGGACTAAGAAGACACAACTGAACTTCTTTGGAAATTGAGTAATAGGCATTTTGAAAACATATAAAGTTAAAGAATATTACACGCTTACATACCATAAAAAAGATGAAAATAAAAAAAAACTTAAAAAAAAAAGAAAAACCGCCTTCAAAAACCTAAAAATAAAAACAAAAACAGATTCAAAATTAAAAAGCACTAAAAAGCAATAAATAATATTCAAATCACTAATACGCATATTAATTTTAATTAAAAAAACTGTCTAATGAAGTCGGGTGGAGCTTTTAGAATTAAAAAAAAGTTGTTCTCCAGCCCCACCCGACTTCAAAAGACGGTTATTAAAATTGATATGCGTATTAGTGATTTGATTATTATTTATTGCTTTTTAGTGCTTTTTAATTTTGAATCTGTTTATGTTTTTATTTTTAGGTTTTTTGTCTCTTTCATTCGCATTGGCTGTGAGCAGTATATCCGATAGTTTACGGTAACGTAAACAGTTTGCTTCAACTCATGGTAGGCCCACTGGGCTTCTATTGAGTAACTACTAACTAGTTAACTATTAGGAGCGCAAACTCTTTAAACCTACAACTATGACTAGTGAAGAACCGCAGAGTTTGATGCTGAACTGAGGAACAAAAACAAGTTGGTTCGAAGAATTGGAGAGACTATTTACGTTGCGATTAGTTATTCTGTGTCTGCGGTTCTTCCTGTCCAGAGTAGTCACTTTTACTACAATATAGTTACTTTGTCCTACTATGAAGTGCTCTGTCAGCGTTATCTCTCTCTTACAATATAACTAACTTGCTTGTCTTAGGCCCTTAGTCATGCTTTCCATATTTTTCTATGGTTTCCGTTTGTGTCTTTTGACAGTTCGATTCGAAACGAAGATTATTATTTTCGGATTCATTTGCGACAGCATTTGGTGTCGGGGGAATTTTATCCGTGCGTATAAAATTTATATTTCGAATACGGAAACCTAGTAAATACATTATGGGGACTAAGGTAAAGGGCCATTACTTCGTGATAGTACATTATTTCGTGAGTTTTGTTTCTGGCGCGAATAATAAGGAATCTATAAATTATTTACTCATATTATACATCAGTAAAAAATCTCTTTCATTTAAATTGTCGAAAAAATCAAATACCAACATTTTGGCGACTAAACTGAGAGCAATGTGACGTTTGAAAGTCTGCGTCGGCCACGGACAGTTGTGCGGCGTGTATTCCTTGTCACCACCGTAAGGTTAGCGCTCGTACTTCTTAGTGTGAGTTGCACCAAAACGCTGTCAAAGTTAAAGTTATCGTCAAATGATAATGCTACCTTTTTGTCACGTCAATATTGTCAAAGGACCATCATGCTGGCTGGCAACCTCTTTTTTTGGCCAACTTATGCCTAACCGGTACTATAACAAGCTAGTTATTGTTAAAGTAAGATGGTTCAACTCAGCCTTAAGCTCATAGAAAGGCAAAGGTGAGTCCATTTGAATAAAACTTTTAATAGTGCTTTCTTGCGTTCTTTAACAATTGATTTGACTAAGAAAAAAGATATATGCAAGCTTATAATTCCTTTAAGATTGCGATTAATCGGCTCACGAAATAGTGGTCATGATATTTTTCGTGTGTCCCCAGTTCGTGTTACTACCGAATCAGGGATATTATAGAGAAATGTTTCTTGTTTGTTTATTTATATAATAATTAAGATAATTAAAATGTAAATTAAAAAACAAATAATGTATTTAATTAAGTTTCTTAGGAGCTAAATTCGGTATATGTTTTGTTCACTAGAATTCTTATAATTCGAGTTTGATGGTGACCTAAATTTACGATTTTAAGTTAAATTGGCATAAGTAGGTACTACCAGCATAACTTTGGTTGTTATTAAATTGATTTTATTTATTTTTGAAAGTATATTTTTATTATATTATAATATTAATTTTATTATTAAAAAAAAAACAAAATTTCAAACAAAACTGATAATTAAATTTTGTTTTCATTTTTATTTTGTAAGTAATAAATGCTTTATTTACTTATTGGGCAATCAGTCACATCTTGTTTATTTTAAAAATATCTTCATATTGTTTCTTATCATAAAACCTTTCAAATATTTGTTTATTTATTAGTTTTTATCACGAAACAGGGTTCAATCAAGAGGTCCACAAATATAAAAATAAATATATTACCTAATATAAAAATAAATTCAAGTAAAAACTACATATTTTATGCATTGAATTACTGTCAAAGTACCAATATTCATGCCACAAAAGATTTCAAACTGATATTTAAATTTATAAAAAATCTCAAATTCGTAAGACCCTTAACATGCCGAAGTATGGGACATTTACCTTAATCTTGGTAGTTCCATGAAGTCGGTAAAAAATTTAGTATTCGATTGGGCAGCGTGACCTGTCAATGTCAAACAATAGCCCTATCAGTTCCAAAAGTATCCGATTGGGCAGCGCCACTGTGTTTGGAGACCTGTCAAACAATAGCCTGATCAGTTGCAAGAGACCTGTCAATCAAACTATTACACGACGTAAAATTGTTAGTTGGGATGTTATCGATGACTGTACCTACTTACGTCTTTTCTGCGTGGCTTAGTGGTGATATTTTCAATCGAATTTTTCATCTGCGCCATCGACCTACAATACGACTACAACCCGCAGTTGTATTGTAGGTCGATGGCGCAGGTGGTTGTGGTTAGTGCACTCAGTATCGTAGGATTCGTAGGTAAAAATAGGTAGGTAATTAAAACGTTCCGTATAGTTCGAATAATTATTAATGGGTGTGTAATGGATGACATATATTTACATGGACAAGCACAAAAATAATATCATACCTACAGTATTTTATTTATTTTATTTTATTTTATTTTATTTTATTTTATTTTATTTTATTTTATTTTATTTTATTTTATTTTATTTTATTTTATTTTATTTTATTTTATTTTATTTTATTTTATTTTATTTTATTTTATTTTATTTTATTTTATTTTATTTTATTTTATTTTATTTTATTTTATTTTATTTTATTTTATTTTATTTTATTTTATTTTATTTTATTTTATTTTATTTTATTTTATTTTATTTTATTTTATTTTATTTTATTTTATTTTATTTTATTTTATTTTATTTTATTTTATTTTATTTTATTTTATTTTATTTTATTTTATTTTATTTTATTTTATTTTATTTTATTTTATTTTATTTTATTTTATTTTATTTTATTTTATTTTATTTTATTTTATTTTATTTTATTTTATTTTATTTTATTTTATTTTATTTTATTTTATTTTATTTTATTTTATTTTATTTTATTTTATTTTATTTTATTTTATTTTATTTTATTTTATTTTATTTTATTTTATTTTATAGTTTTACAGAAGGCCATTTACAAGATTCCACTTATAGTTATTGATTAATCATAAGTAGACGGAAAAAAGAGATAATAACAATTTAGGTTCAAAATTCAATTAATTAAGTTGGACTCGAAAAAACATTTAGCAAGTTCTCGCTTTAGACGTAAGGCCGATGTACAAAATAGGTCAAGGTCATGCTGCTTATCTATATCATTGAAACACTTACTCGCTCTTATCACGAACGAATTCTGCCTGTAGTTAGTTTTCCCACGCGGGACATGTAAGTAAAGTGCACTGTCTCCTGCTACTACCGCCTCCGTATGGAACACGCAGACCAATAAACTCTAACAGCTCAGGGCAATCAACCGAGCCATTTGCTATGTTCAATAAATAAGTAAGATCCGCAATGCATCTTCTCACGCTTAAAGGAAGAATATGAAATTTCTTACAGCGTTCAATGTAATTTTGTAAATAAATACTTGCTCAGAATTGTAAGTAACGTAAGAAACGCTTCTGAATATTTTCGATACGCGTGATATAAACATTATAGGCTGGGTTCCAAACCTGTGAGGCATACTCTAAACAAAGAGAAGTCGGTAAAAATATACACTTGCTCTAAATGACTACGCACAAAAGCACAGTACAGAATTTTAATCGTTTTTATTGAGTGAAATTCAGACGACATACGTAAAATAAATCCAAGGCTTTTTGATGCTTTGGCAATAATGTTATCTATATGAGTGTTAAAAAGTAATTTAGTATCAAAGTTAACTCCAAGATCACGAATGTTGTTGACTCTGGTAACGTTTTGATGTAAAAGAGTGTAATTAAAAATAAATGGCATAGGCATACGAGTATATGAGCGCTTTAATTTATTAACAGAACATTTAATATTAATAATTTTTAGAAATTTGATGATTTCTAAAAAAGTGTACTATATTGAGACATCGTTTTATTTTTCCTGTTTATATAAACTGCTATCACATAGAATTATTTCAGATTTTTCTTTTTACAAACTTCGGAGATAAGGTTAGGATATAAATATATTGATTTTGTTATTTATTTCTTATTTGCAAAATATGTAGTTGGGGAAATGTCATTTTAAACCATTCCAAATTTCAAGTTGATACCATTATTAGTTCTCGAGATATCCAGCTGTGACAGACAGACAGACAGACTGAGTCACACCATAGGGGTTCCTTTTTTACCATTTTGGTTATTACCGGAACCCTAAAAAAGAGACAAACATAATAGACGTGAAAAATGTCGTCGTAGCGTAGATATATGACATGACATCACACGACCAGTGTGACAATGACAACCTATGGTATTCAATCATATTCGTGTGGTGTGCGACAACCTCGAACGACATGTTCAGGATAGGTAGCGAGAATATTCCGGGCACTGATGCAAAGCAAACAAACACTCTCCCGAATTTTGACTAAGAAGGTTGTGGGACAAAACTTGCTTAACAATGAACAATAATCTTTAGGGAATGAAAAACTCCAGCATTTGTTTTTCTCGGGATTACTTTTTCGTGTTTACGCAACACGGCATTAGGAGAAAATGATTTAAAATTCTCGGTCTGCGAAACTTTTTATTCCTTTTGGATGTTTTATGAGTTGATTTTTGAACAAAAGACGAGAGGATGTAATTGTTTTTTACTTATGAAATAGGTAGGTACCATGGGCAACAGAGTCGCTTAACCACTCCTAAGGTTAAAATCGCTTGCACGCCGCGCCCGCTGTCACATACGTTTAGTTCGTGCAGGGGCGATACGCGCGCACACGAATTTTGTTGCTAACTGGTTAAGCGACGCTGTTGTCCATAGTACCTATATTAAAAGTAAAATGAAAAATATATGTGGCTAAAATTAGAGATGTTGCTTATATAATATTGCCTAAATTAATTGAAAAGGTAGTTTAGAATTCCAGTAACAAAATACGTGTCAAACGGTTTAATCCGCGTTTTACGTAAAAAATGTAGGTATTGGAGTGAATTTTAAATCTCCGTTTCCAAATCAGATTATGGCGGGGTTAGGGGCTTAGGGCTGCAGTGCAGTGTTCTGCTTGTTTGTCATAAACACATGAAGTATTTTACGGCCTATGGTTACCTACATAACAGCATGTAATAAACATGAAATAAAACAATTTTTAACGGATACTAGCGCGGTTTTATTGAAAGTACTTTGGTAATTAGTTGGTATTCGGTTTGATTTTTGGTTTCCCGACGTTTCGGCAACTTTGCAGCTGCCGTGGTCACGGGGGACAATAAAACCGCGCTAGTATCCGTTAAAAATTGTTTTATTTCATGTCTAGTGAGCGCGTAAGCTTGAGAAGTGAGCATGTAATAAAGTTAAAGTGCTCAATCTATACCAATCGCAAGGTCTATCGTTTGAGGAGCACCTACTGCTCTCACCTTTGGAAGTGAGAATTGGCGCCCAACGTGGGGCATTCATGGCTTAATTTTGGCAACCCTAACTCAATAATAGTACTCGTTTACTTCTTGGAAAAAATATAGACGAATTGACGAATTTTAAAACAAATAATTACTAGCCGATATTTCCGAATTGTGCAATTGATTTGCGGGCGGGCGGGCACCGACTTCTTGCATATTTTAATTTTACCAACTGTTGTGTGGAAGTTATTGCTAAATATTATTTGTTGCGTCCATTATAATGGGAGTTCTGCCAGGTAACTCCCGATTTTATTAAAAAACATTTTAAGTGGTTTAGTTGAAATAATAAATAACTAGGTACCTAAGTCTGTAAGCACCTAATGGGCTATTCAAACTGTATTCACGACCGGAGACATTATTTAATTAATGTATGTACCATAATGTTGTTATAATTAATTAGTAGAGACTGCGGATAGGTGTTTTACCGGGCGGTGGGAATGACCGCAGCTTTGATTGCTATGACGTCACCTTACCTACAGATACTCCTTTTGATGGGGTGACCATATGACACGTTTAGGCACAAGGATTTTTTTTTGCACAACGGGATAGTTCTTGGTCTTCACCTCACCTGATGTTAAGTGACGATAAGGCCGAAGGTGGAAGCGCACTACACCTGGAATCCTCATCACTGGGGATACATTTATAACGATATGCCTCTAATGGCATGCTATCCCGATAGCAAACGAGCACGGCGCCCGTGCAAGTTATTAAATGTGCGGAAGGTGGCGCGACCATCGGTCTTTTCTAAACAACTGCCTTCTCAGTTTAAATCTTATTACTTATCAGTTACATACATACAATAAATAGAAGGCTAACCACAAATGTTATTTGAAACTCATCACGCACGACTAACCAAATTACTAATAAATAAAGCTGAATTTGTTTTACGAGAAATATCAATACCTACCTACCTTACCTTACCTTATTTTACAATATATAAGTAAACCAATATCTTTCATTTTTCACTTAGATTGAAGGAATTAGGTAAGTATAGAAAAAGAGATAAACGTTTTTAGAGTTAAGTACTACCCAAAAAGCTACTTAAGCAAATAATGTGCGTAATCTTTATATTTTGAAATAAGATTATTCCAAGGAATACTGTAATCACAAAAAATAGCGCAATCCGTTAAATTGCATCATTCATTTTTATTTAAGGGGTAAGTAGTTTCCGTATTTTACCTTAATCAGTGCAGACAATGTAATCACAGCTCGGTTTAAAAGTTAGTGTCTACATAAAGTTAATGGTTATTGGGGGGAAAGGCTCGCGGACAGGCGCGGCAATCTGGGCGTGACGTCACGCGTGACGTCATGCGTGCTCATCGCGGAATGGCGCGCTTTTGGCGGGGTCACCATGGGTTTACGGGAAAGTCGGACACATATATTGGGATTAATGATCCTAGGTGGTTATCGCAAGCCCATGTGAAGGTCACACCTTAATTGCTGCGGTTACGATGCGGTAAAAAATAATTCTTAGGATGGGTCCAAAATGGAGGAACTTAAATCTATCATTAAATTATTTTTATAGTTTTTTTTACAGTTAGAAATATTACTAAGTAACTTTATGACCACGGTGCCTGATATGAAGCAAACTAATTATTTGTTACATACAATTTTGGAAGTATTTTAGAAAGCAAGTTGTCTTTCTGACCATTTGTTAGAGACACAGATGAGTGTTTCTTTTGAGAAAATGTAGATGATGATAGCCTGTTGAAATCCAATAATATTAAATCTACCATATTTTATGTGGATTGAAATACAATCGTGTTGATAGAATCAACACGATACTATTTCAAAGCATTTCAACACTCCTGCTTCTGCTTGTATACTATTTCCTTACGAAATACGTATGAAGCCTTCACTTAAAATGTACATGAAATGAGTTCTTTTCACACAAAATACCTAAATCAGAAAAAGTTACCCCGGAAAACCTAGTCAAAATATATTTGTAGGAAAGATTCCGAGCCATCTTCCTGCGAATTTCAAATGTTTGAAAATGTTATTCCATCTTACCTCACGTGGCAATCAACATTCTTTGCCCATGTCCAGGGCCAGGGACATAAAAATACATCAGAAAAAGTTATACCCCGGAGTTATATAGGTACCTAGTCAAAATACATTTTTAAGAATGATCCCTTGCTAAAATACCAGGGGATCTTACTTAAAAAAAAATTTCACTCATTCTTCCTGTCAATTTTAAATGTTTGAAAATTGCATTTCAGAATTCGTTTATTAATTTCATCTCATTTTGACGACCTCCGTATTTGAGAGGTTTGCACGCCAGTTTTTAAGGCATCACCATCTCTTGAAGTCCCGGGTTCCATCCCCGGCTAGATCAATGTAGAAAATGAACTTTTCTATATTGTCTCAGATTTGGATGTTTGTGGTACCACCGTTGTCTCTGCTTTCCATAACACAAGTGCTTTAGCAACGTATGTGATGTTGTCAAATATGTATTTATTTATTTATTATGTGTATCTCAGTGTTGCCATGCCAGCCGTAAAAGTAAACGATGCGGCACCCTTTTCGCCAGTTATTTTGTGCCAGTGGCCACCGGGCGCACCCTGCCCGGTTAGTGATTGAATTAGGCGAAGCCGGGTAGTTCCGGGTAATGTGCGTGGCGCAGGCGATCCCGGATTGATTAAAACAACGTCTATTCCTGAATATGATTGTGGCCATGCAGTGGTTGGCCGTGACTGACCTAGAAGTGAAAATTCGCCTGTACCTTCATTCAAATCGTAAATTTTACCTACGCAAAAACAAACATCTATCTAAAAAACAAACTTTCACGTTTTAATGTTATAAATAAACTACTATCTACCTAATCTCTATTTTTCTTAGATAACGAAACATTAGTTCTAATAATACCTATTAGAAATCATAACTACCTATACAGGGTAATTTTGAGCTTACCATCCAAATTTTAAGGATGTGTCCAGTCCATGAAACTAAACAACTTTCTCCAAGAAACATGTGTCAAATTTCGCCAAAAATTTTGGTCATCCCATACTAAATTGATCACGTGATCTCTTTATTTGTATGGAAAGTCGATTTTTATTTTACATATTTGACCATGTGTTCCTAAGAGAAAGTTGTTCAGTTTCATGGACTGAACACATCCTCAAAATTTGGATGGTGAATACAAAATGACCTTGTATAGTAGCGTCTGCTCACGTCACGAGCCACGCACAACACGACATAAGAGATAAAAGTGCAATATACGGCGTTTGGTCTTCTTCTTCTTTGTCCTCGCCTTTTCCCGTTACACGGGGTCGGCTTTCTTTATCATGCGACAGCATAAAGTCCGCTTGCTGGTGTCTTCTTCTTTAAGTCCGAGGCTCTTCATGTCTCTCTGGACATTCGTCAACCAGGTAGTTTGAGGTCTTCCCCTTCCCCTTCTTTTTGTAGCCATGGAAAGGCACTTTTTCACGACATAATCATCAGGTCTTCTCATCACGTGACCGTACCACCTAAGCCTAGATTCACATATTTTGTCACTTATGGGTGCAACCTTAAAGCTGCCTCTCAAGGTGGGTATACTCAGTTAGGTTCGCGAACCGCCGTGCTCCCCGAACCTCGAACAGTGCACCATAGCAAACATTTTATTTTCACTTTGGCAATAGTGTGTACGTGTGCAGACCAGCCTTTCTATTGTCTAATTTCAAAATCTATCGCAATCGCTTTTAGGGTGTTACACATTGATGCTTCTTTTTGGCACGAATATAAACGCACCAAAGAAATGCAGCAATGTGTCACATCCATCTCAAAAAAAATATCAAATATTATTTATTTCCTTATAGAGACTTACATCACTTTTTATTTAACGGAGCCTTCTTTTAGGCTTGTAATCGCTTGTGCCAGGAGACAACGCTCTGCATAACTTAAGAATCTCTCCATCTGTCAAATGAAAGCGATTGTGATAGATTTTTAAATTAGATAATTAGCCCCCAGGTTCGCATACGTGTTCTCACATGTACACACTATGGTGCACTGTTGCAGCACACCATAAACATTTTTTTTGGTGCAGGTTCGCGGAGCGCGGAGGTTCGCGAACCTAAGTGGGTTGGGTACCCACCCTAATGTATTCTATCGCGTATTCTATCCTTACTACTTCTACGGCGTTTGGTGATCAAAGAATATCCTTTGGCACGGTGAATCTTCTGAACCCGTAGAATATCAAGGTGAAAGTGAAAAATGATCTAAGGCTGAGATCATTTTAAGGGATATTTTGTATTATGTATGGGAGGGAGTTATAAACACAATCTTTTTTGTGTGGTTCTTTTTCTAAATTCCATAGTGTGGAGTATCAGAAATTATAAGTATGATTTGATTAAAATAACTTACACCGCAAAATTAATTAAATCCAATATGCGACTTATACTTGAACGTTATAAATTAATGTCGACGTCATTATTACTTTCTCGATAATGTACGACTAATATGATTTCAATTTAACTTGATTACAGGTTCGATGAAAAGAATACTTAACTGCAAAGTGGGTTAGCGCATCGCGATGCCGGGAGTTGAGCAACTTTTACAAGGGTTGTTCTTTTTTTTAATATAGACTGGGCAGGCATTTGACCACCATCTTGCCTGGTAAACAGGATGTGGTCTTAGGTGTAGCATGCATGCCCAGGAAATGCCTATTCACTCTTGCCTTGAAAAAACCGAGGTTGTAATTATCGGGGAACACATGAGCAGGTAGCGCATTCCATTCTTTTGCAGTTCGCATAAGAAATGTATTGGCATAGCGCTTGGTACGGACCCTTGGAGTATTTACTATATATATAAGGGTGATATGCTAACCTGCGTCTGGTATCCCGATGGTGGAAAGGGGCTGGAGGAACAAGGTTGTGCAGTTCCCTCGCACATTCTCAAGTGTATTCTATAAAAAACCGATAAACTAGCAATTTTGCGACGGTGACTGAGGATCTGAAGTTCTGCCGTGGCCAATGTTGAGTTGCCGATTAGCCTCCTGGCACGGTTTTCAATCGATTCAAGAAGTTCAAGCTGATATTTAGCAGAACCATCCCACAGATGACAACAGTACTCCATAACCGGACGAATCTGCGCTTTGTATAACAGAAGCAGCTGGTTCGGTGAGAAGTACCGCTTAGCCCGTGAGAGGACGCCAAGTTTCTTAGCAGCACACTGTGCAATCGAGTCGATGTACCTACTCGCCAAAATTCAGGTTTGATGACAGATTCAGGCCAAGAAGTTGCAGGTGTTCCGCTATCGGTAAGGATACACCCTAGAAAGTTGGAGTCAGTTGGAAAGGACTCCGTTTTGCGGTAAATAAACAAACCTGCGCTTTTAATGTTCATAGGTTGGGTGACCGCAAAAACTTATTATCTCGACTATTGCAGTTGTTAACACCCACCAATCAGCATCGGGTCTACGTGGTGGGTTATGGCCCGTTCTTCTTCCACCAATTAGAAAAGCCTGTTCCCCACATTCGGGACATTAAAATGGTTGATGTGCACAACTTAAAAGAAGAAAGAACGGAATACAGTTGCAGTAGAAATACTGCGCTATAAATAAAGTGGCCATTCCACACGTAATTATAAAACTGATATCGACCGTGTCTATTAAATATGAACGCAGTGAAAGGACGAACAGCTAATAAGGGTGAAGGCACACGCGCCGCACAAGGGTATCGTCAAAGAAATGTATGATGTATCCTCGTAGAGCCATCCAATGTTTTTTGATGAATCTGACATACCTACGAAGAGAGACTTCATTTTAAAATTCCACCTGTGGTGATTTTTTTTAAATTAAATATTTAATATCCAAAAGTTTCTTTCACGTAATATTAACAATGGGGAGTGTCCTTGGAATGTCTGAAAAAATCAAATTGGCTAAATAGTTTTTTTTATAGCAGGGTATAAGCTCCCTTAGTACTAGAAATAGAAAAGTTTCAAAATTTTCGCTTGCGTGAAAACTTAAAAAAAGTCTTTACAAATATACCAAAGTAACAGCAGAATGGAGATTATACCTTAGCCACCACCTACCACAACGTGGTATTAAAAAAGTTTCGATACAAAATGTCAAAAATTTTCTTTTAACCTCTACAAAAGTTTCTGAAACAGTTAGCTTACTGCCAACATCAAAACAACCATTTATAAATCATAACATCATCCAATCGAGTGTTATAAAGGTGTGGATCTGAACTGAGAGCCCAAATTTTAAATCATTGCGAATCAAATTGAAACTTATAGCGGAGTTAATAAAAAATTCTAAAAACCTGAAGCAAAGCTTAAAAAAAATCTAAAATGTGAATTATAGCTTTTATAGCCGAATGTGTTGGGCCCTCAATCCAGACGTTTGCAATAAGAGGCATGGCATAGATTCCAGAAAGTACCATCTCTGTCTTAATAGTTTTCATTTTAGAATTTAGTAATGAATTTCTAACATTGTTTTAGAAATTTTCAACTCGCTAGGATACGGCATAACAGATTTATGGCTGTTTAACTTGGGCCCTCAGTTCAAACATACAGAATCTTCAAAACATGAGTTAAACTGAAGAAATAAAATAAAATCACGTTATTATCATAAAGTCTAACACTTTAGTAAATTTCTAAAAAAGAAATATACGTCAAAACGTTATTGGTTAAATAGTAAGTGAAACCCGAAATTTCTTAAAGCGTTTGAACTGAAAGTTCTACATTTTCGGCTATATTAACTAGGCTAAACCTCATAAAATAATGAAAATTACGCCAAATTTGTAAGAAATTCTTTATTAAAATTTGATATAACGTTCGTTGTTCCTAATAATATCATACTTTACGAGAAAATGCATTTTCAATTTTTTGTATTACCATAATTTGTGGGGTGTCCAACTGTCCATAATGTTGTTTAAGTGAGTAAGTACAAAAATATATAAATTACTAAAATGGCAAAAGGTAGAATACGGAATTGAAGGCACAAGTGTTCAATGGGTTACCTCTATCTGGCAGAAACTTGAGGCTCCGAAATTTATTTGGCAGAACACACTTGGCAGAATCTTCTTTAAACGAATATTTTTAAGGCATAAAAATTGTTTAATATAATTATTGTTTGGCAGAATGTTTACATGTCCGAATTTACAATGGCATACTATTCAGATGGCAAAATTTCATTAGGCATAAATACCTTTGGCAAAATTTTTATTCGCAGAATTTCGTTTGGCATAACGTTTATTTAGTCGACAATTATTTGGTATAATTTTCACATGGTATACTACGAATATGGCAGCATTTCATTAAGAATAATGTCATCAAGCATATTGTAATCTCTAAAAAAATGCATTTTAACTTCAAATTGAATTAAAAATTTGTCTTAAAAAGTCAAATTATGTTGAATTTTTGTAAATGTTGTGCTACAAAAGTCAACAACAGAACGAATCGCTGCAAAACCGATATGCATGCTGCTTGCTTGCATGCATGCATGCTTGTTTATGCTGCTTGCATGCTTGGCTGGCCCCCCTGCTCGGGGGGGTCGGGGGGCCTGAGGCCCCCCGCTATAAAGATAAACTTTTAATGCACCTACCAGTAGGTTAGGTTAGGTTAGTGTTTTGACCACTCGTAGCGGAGCGAGCGAAGCGAGCGGAGCTCCACAATGCTTGCATGCATGCTGCATGCTTGCTTGCATGCTGCATGCTTGCTTGCATGCTGCATGCTTGCTGCATGCTTGCTTGCTTGCTGCATTTTTATTTGTCTGCATGTAAGGATGCATGCAGCATGAAACATGCGTGTAAGTAATACAAAATTATTCTAGATATGAATTTTCTATTAAATGTATGCCAAAAGATGATTCTGACTATAAACTGTCTGCGATATGATGGTTCTACTATTTGATTATTATGGATATGAAATGTATGCCAAAAGATGATTCTGGCTTACAAAATTATTCGTTTTAAGTGTATGATAAATGAGTGTATGCCAAACGATTTTCTGCGACTTGAAGTTTATGCCATTAGTTGTTATGCATAATTAAATTATGACATAAAAAGTTCTGCCATAAAAGGTAGACTCGTGTTCAATAATTTAATTTCGTTATTACCGTTACGAACAAAACTATGTAAGCTTCCATTTTTTATAAATTTTACACAAATCTTTTCTGATTCGCTTGCTATAGCGTTTTCTTGCAAAATGAAGGTGCATCAGAAAATATGGAATCTGTAGGAAATCGTTTGATGACTGCTCATTTTAGTTTTTTTGCTTTTCTTGAACGGTAGGTACACGTTTGTTATTTTTTCGTTTTATTCCCTTCGGGTAAATTTGGGCTCTCAGTTCAGATCCACACTTATAAAGTTGTACTAAATTTCATAAAGCAACTTTTAATGTCATAACCATTAAATCACTTCTGCTATCAAATTACTGTTGACGAATGTATTGTTTAACCCCCGACGCAAAAAGAGGGGCGTTATCACTTTACGCATTAGCATGAAATAGTAATATGAATGAGTTATCGCAACTAAAAAAAATCGGGTTGCACTCCGGGAGTGCCGGCAGAAGTGAAAACTTGAATATTAACGTTGTGCATTTTTGATATTTTGGAATGGTTAGGGAATAATTTTTATTTGCACGAATTTACTCTGCATTTGAATTTACGAATACAGAACAGTATTTTACGAAAGTCTTATCCATAGCACAGAATACATAATAGTACAATCCATAGCTTGACAAAAAATCTAGAGTTTTGACATTGAATTAAATAAACAGCTTCAAAATTAAATACCTCTAAAAAAGCGAGAAACTTCAAAAAACTTGAAACAAAAACAGAAGCTGTTTTTGTTTCAAGTTTTTTGAAGTTTCTCGCTTTTTTAGAGGTATTTAATTTACCTCTAAAAAAGCGAGAAACTTCAAAAAACTTGAAACAAAAACAGAAGCTGTTTTTGTTTCAAGTTTTTTGAAGTTTCTCGCTTTTTTAGAGGTATTTAATTTTGAAGCTGTTTTTGTTTCAGGTTTTTTGAAGGAGGTTTTTCTATTTTGTTAAAAAAGTTTTTTATTTTCAACTTTTTAGTGGTAGGTATGTAAGCATGTAAATATTTTTTTACTTTATAAAATATTTTCAATCGTAAAATGCCCACAACTTAATTTCCAAATTTACGCTGTTTGTTTTTGAGGAGTTCCGTTGTGTCTTTGTAGTCCCAAGTCTAGTCCGCTGTCCGTAGCAACGTTGCATCGCAAACCATGGTTTGGTTTGTTTTGGATTGTCATAAAACTACCAAAATCCAAATCACTTTACATGAACTATTTGAATATGAGGAGTTCCCTTGTGTATCTTCGAAGTTCAAAGTCCAGTATCGATGAAATTAAAATGTGACCACTCTTGAAGTATACCCTTTCAAACAAAAAAAGAATCATCTAAATCGGTACATAAACAAAGATGTTATGTTCGAAAATCCGTGAAAACACGTGTGATGGCAAGCTAAATAATTGTCATTTTTCAGGATTATGAAAAAACTTCTAGCTAGATCTCTGTAATTTTTTATGGGACCACACACAAACTATGTTCTTTGAGATAAAAAAAGAATTGTATAAATCGGATAACAACTGACGAAGTTATGGTAAAACATACATAAAAAAAAAATAAAAAAAAATACCGTCGACTTGAGAACCTCCTCCTTTTTTGAAGTCGGTTAAAAATTCGCGCGTTGCTATGGTGACACAAGTGTTTACGTCTTGAAATGACGCGCCGCCATTTTCGCCGCGCCCCGTAGAAAGAGAGGGGGATACTTCCGCCGCCGGCCGTCTACTCTCCATCCGCCACATCCGTTTTACGAATTTTCGGTCAGTGTCACGTTTTTGGGGGTTAAGTAACTCGCGTCCGCAGGTTTTAGCCCTCGATGGCCTGCACGTGACCCCTGGGTGGCGCCAAATGAGTTACACCTACTGGTGGTAGGCTCCGGCCGCGGCTAGTCACCACCCACCGATCAAAGCCACGCCGCCAAGCGGCTCCATGTCGTGTTCCGTCGTGTTGTTCGGTGCAGCCTAACTGGGAACGGGTCTGATCAGTTGTTCAGTGCAACTGTATACCGGTTTTATGTGTAATTAAGCATCTGCGCCGGGGGCCTCGTTATGGAGGGTAGCGGGATCCGAAGCACGGTTCTCCGCTGGCCGACCGCAGGTTGTAGGGGGCCCAAGTAGCCGGTTAGCCACCGATGAAAGGCTGCCCCACCGCCTGTGAAAAATCCTGAAATGCTCCGCCGTGCCGGTTGGCGACCGGACGAGAGGACCCGGCGGCCATTCTCAGGGGGGTTCGGGCGTCCCCGCAGTCTCCATGCGAGTCCCCTACCAGCAATGATGTCTTTTTTGCACTGAGGTTATGTTGCGCTGTGCCTCCATCAACTGCCGCTCCCTTGCCTTCCACTCTAATTAACATGCCGAGGAAAAATAAGAAAAAGAAGTTAGTACAGCGGAAGCACTTCCTCTCGCTTAAAGTGCATTTTTCGAATATTCGAGGACTGCACTCCAATCTCAACCCAGTCCACCACCATCTCGAGACTGAAAAACCTCACCTTCTTTTCCTGACTGAGACGCAGATTAAACGTCCAGCTGACACAGCCTATCTTCAGTACCCTGGCTACACTCTGGAGCATAATTTTAAACAACATGCTGGCGCCTGCTTATATGCTCGCGATGACATCTGCTATCAGCGTCTCCAAAACCTCGAAGACCCCAGTTTCTCTGTTTTATGGGTAATTGTAAGCACCACCTCAGAGCAAACCCTCTATGCCTGTGTTTACCGATCGCACACTGGCGACTTGGAGACCACCAGGCTCTTTGATTACCTTACGGACATGGCAGATACTGCCCAGCAAAGGTACCCCACAACGCAACTGGTGTTTCTGGGTGACTTCAACGCTCACCACAAAGATTGGCTGATTCCGTACGAGAAAACAGACTACGCCGGTAGAGAAGCGCTTAAATTTTCACTCTCGCTTGATCTAACTCAGCTCGTCGACCAACCAACGCACATACCTGACGTTGCCGGCCATAAGTCTAATTGCTTGGACCTTCTGTTAACAACTGATCCAGACCAATTCTCGATTTCGGTGACAGCTCCCCTTGGGACCTCCGACCACTGTCTGGTGAAATCTGTATCTAGCTACGTCCCTCCTTATTCCAACCCAACTGTATCTAGGAGAGTATGGAAATACAGGTCAGCAGATTGGGATGAGATGCGTCATTTTCTTGCCTCATATCCTTGGCGGCAAACATGCTTCACTAGTGAGGATCCTTCAAATGCTGCGGAAGCCGTTACTGAGGTGATTTGTCGGGCAATGGAATACTTCATTCCTTTTTCCGATGTGTCCCCTCATGGTACTACTCACCCTTGGTACAACGCTGCTTGTGCTCGTGCTGATGCATTGAAGCAAGCCGCATACCAAGCATGGGCTACAGCTCGCAGCCGCAAAGCTCGAGACACCCATCTTAAAAAGATAGCATTCAATAAAGCCTCCAAGTCCTGCAAAAAGACATTACGCAAGGCCCAATTCGACCATATCAGACGAATCGGATCCAAAATTGCCACTCATAAGGCGGGTAGCAAAGCGTTCTGGTCTCTTGCCAAATCGGTACAATCCAATTTCTGCCGTCCGTCATTACCTCCTCTGCTGAAGCCTGATGGTTCACTGGCACATAACGCGGTTGAGAAAGCGAATCTCTTTGCCTCTCTTTTTGCGTCCAATTCACATCTAAATGCCAACAATCGCACCCCTCCAGTGCTACCTCACTGCGGATCACAAATGCCTGAGGTTTGCATCCACCAGAAAGATGTGCTAAGGACGCTTAGGTCATTAGATGTGAATAAAGCTAGTGGTCCTGACGGCATTCCAGCGATTGTTTTACGGACATGCGCACCTGAGTTGTCTCCAGTCTTGACACGCTTGTTTCGACTCTCTATAAAATCAGGCCTAGTTCCCAAATCTTGGAAGTCCGCCAATGTGCAACCAATCCCGAAAAAAGGCAGCCGATCTGACCCCAATAACTATAGACCCATCGCCATCACGTCTATACTTTGTAAATGTATGGAACGTGTTCTAAACAACAAACTCCTTGCATATTTAGAAAGGAACGACCTCCTTAGTGATCGCCAATTCGGATTTCGCCCAAGTAGATCCACAGGAGACCTTCTGATCTATGCAACTCACTTATGGAGTGAAGCGATTGAGAAACACGGAGAAGCTCTTGCCGTGTCTTTGGATATTTCCAAAGCTTTCGATAGGGTCTGGCATGCGGGCCTACTTAGCAAACTTCCAAGTTATGGGATTCCCGACAATCTGTGTGTTTGGTTACAAGATTTCCTGAGCGAACGATCCATTCGTGTGGTCCTCGATGGCCACTCCTCAGATCTAATGGCAATCAACGCCGGGGTACCTCAGGGGTCTGTTCTGTCTGCAACCCTTTTCCTGCTACACATAAATGATCTGCTAAAACCGGGTATCATTGGGTATGCAGATGATAGCACTGTTGTAGACAGATACTTCTCCAACGCACGAACTACTGAAGAGGAGACCACAGCGCTGAGAGCTGCTTTAGTTGAGCGTATTAATTTATCCCTTCAGGCTGTCTCCGAATGGGGCGATGCCAACCTGGTGAATTTTAATGCCACTAAAACACAAGCGTGTCTATTCAGCGCCAAACGGAGTCCATTTAACCTGACTCCGACTTTTCGAAATGTACCTATAGACATTAGTGACCATCTAGACCTCCTTGGACTTGATTTGTCACCTGACCTCAATTTCGGCCGTTCCATAGAACATAAAGCAAAAACCGCAGCCAAAAAGCTGGGTATCCTCTCCAGGGTGAGACGGTATTTCACGCCGGGACAGCTTATAACTCTATATCAAGCTCAGGTCCGATCGTGTATGGAGTATTGTTCTCACCTCTGGGATGGATCTGCCAAATACCAGTTGGCTGCCTTGGACTCTATCGAACGTCGAGCAAAGAGGCTGATTGGTGACGATGATCTGGTCCACCGAAGGCTTCAAAGTTTAGAGCACCGACGAAGGGTAGCCTGCCTATCGGTCTTCTATAGGTTACATTTCGGGGAGTGTGCTCAGGAGTTACACTACCTCATACCTCCTGCCCCGTTTCATCTTCGGACTACCAGGCGCAGGGCGGCTTACCATCCCTATGTTGTTGACATTCCACATACCCGCACGAAACGCTTCGGTTCCAACTTTTTAATTCGAACAGCTAAGATGTGGAATGACCTCCCCGCGTCTGTATTCCCCGAACAATATAACTTGGGCGTCTTTAAAGCCAGAGTAAATAGGCATTTACTGACTGTGCGTTCTCCATCTTAGTCCTCCTTGTCACTTCCCATCAGGTGAAAGTGAGGACAAACGCGCAGACAGTCCATACATAAAAAAAAAGTGACCCTGACTGACGCAAGTTTAACATTTTTTCCCCATTACAAAAAAAGCGTACAACGCCGCTAAAGAAGTTTTCACTTCAAAAATTATTTGATAGACCTCTATTATTTTACTCCTTTTCTTACGAATTCTCTCTTAAGCAATGTTTATGGAAATGGAAACATGTTACTTAGGTAAGTATTTAAGCTACTCGTATCAAAGCGTTTGTGCATAATGTAGGTACATCCTGAATGAGCCCACTTAGCGAAACTTCTTGGATAATATTAAAGTACTGTCTGGCCCCCTTGGCCCCACGCCAGCTCTTAGCCACTTTGCTCTCCTAACCGATTTTTTAAGTGCCATATTGGACGGATATCACTTTGGCTTGAACTTCACCAGCAGGTGCTCACATCTGAATAGGATTTATTATCTAGCTAAGTAGCTACCTGCTATATAAGCTTTTCACAATTGAAAATTTTTAGTCACTAAGTTTGTAGTACATAAGTAGATTATAATTTATTGTGATTTTTTTGGTTGTTTTACAATTAAATAAAATCAATAATAAACGAACAAATCATTGTAAAATTTTTTTTTTTGAAAATATTTTCCTCACCTCACCATGTCAAATGTCTTTTGTTTTATGAATTTCAGATATTTAAATATCTACACCGTTAATTTTTAAGTATATCTAAAAATGAAAAGGGGATTTCAGACCACGTAAATGAACAACTTTTACTATGGGGCCAACCTCGAAATCACGAAAAAAATCAGCTGTCTCAAATTATGTTTGTGAACCGTATATAATACTAGTCATAGTAACGATTCTGCCAATCACACAAAGATCAGAGTCTAAAGAAAATGATAGATTGATGATTTAGCATTTTGTGCTAAGGAACCCTAAACTAACTGCAATGGCGCTCTTAGAAGTCGTTACATGGAAACCTAATTTCTAATTTTCGGCTAAGAGCTGAGTGAATGTTTTGTAATGATAATTGAGTTGCTATTAATGGCGAATATGTTTTATCTATTAAACTAATATTATTTGTGATTCATTATTTATTCGAAATCTTGCGGTCCATGAAAATATTAACTATAAACGTAAGGATTATAGACGAAAAAATTAAATCCGCATATGAAAGTAAGACTTATGAGCTAACTTTAAGCCTTACTTTTAAGATTACCTTTACTGTCATTATGGCTGTAAAATCGTAAGGTATAGCAAAATATGGCAACATACATTTATTTTTATTTCCTTCCTTTACACGATCACAACATGCGCTAATGATTTTCAGATAAAACGGTCTTTGAGTGCTGCTTGGTTGCATTCACACTATCAAAGTGTCGAGTAATTGTAACCGCACTGCTATATTACCACTAATAAGCCGAATTAAAGAGGTTCTACTGACTTAGGAGAAGCTGATGTGTGGAATAATGGCATACTGATGTCTATTATAGTACTAGTAACACTCGAGTTGCGACTACTCTACATTATTTCAACTGAAACGCAATTCATCTTACGATATTTACAGCATTTAAAGCAGAGAGAAGTGCGCCCAAATCGCGTTGAGAGAACGTTCACAGATCGTTTACTCAATATTTTGTAAATCCGCCTCACCACTGAAAGCTGAATTAGAAACGTGCTGCTGACTTTTTTACGACACAGATTGCTAGTTGGGTACATTTGATTATAGTCGAGTCGATGTTGTACTTTTCTATGGAACAGTTGTTTTTTTTTTGCGATTTCGTGGTTGGCCCCATAGTAAAAGTTGTTCATTTACGTGGTCTGATATCCCCATTTCATTTTTGGATATACTTAAAATTAGCCGTGTATTTTCCGCTGATTTTTGTGATTACATAGCACAGTGTTTTAAAGACCCTCATTTTGTCTCACCTTGGTTTTATTGAAGAAAACAATAGTTATTACCATTACAAACATCAGAAAAATACTCTAATATTCATATGGCTTAAAGATAGTCTGGAATAAAAATTCAGAGTTTGCTTAAAATTGGGTCCGAAAATCACAAAAAAATATTTTTTTTAAATAACTAAGTACCTATGCGTGTTATTTAAATTTGGATTATCTCAATTAATAGACATACAATACAACACCTTTTGACAAGTTTTTGTAGATTTACTAAGATCCTATCAAGAAATATAAGTTAAAGTTAAATACATAAAACCGAAACTGATAAATAAATTTATATTTCTTGATATGATATTAGTAAATCTACAAAACCTTGTCAAAAGGTGTAGTACTTATTGTATGTGTATTTAATTGAAATAATCAAAATTTAAATAACAGGTATAGTTTTTTTTTATATTTTTCGTGATTTCCGGACCCAATTTTAAGCAAACTATTAATTTTTATTCCAGAATATAAGAAATATGAATTTTTGAGTATTTTTCTGATGTTTCTAATGGTAATAACTATTGTTTTCTTCAATAAAACCAAGGTAAGACAAAATGAGGGTCTTTTAAACACTGCGCATAGCTGACCGTAAGTGAAATAAAACAATTATTAACGGATACTAGCGCGGTTTTATTAAAAGTACTTTGGTAATTAGTTGGTATTTGGTTTGATTTTTGGTTTTCCCGACGTTTCGGCAACTTTGCAGCTGCCGTGGTCACGGGGGACTGAAGCTACCCGTGAGTCTCAAGCGAAGAATTTTTTTAGACGTTCAGAAATTAAATATTAATATTAATGTTATTAAATAAAACAATTTTTATTAATTAAAAATTGTTTTATTTCATGTCTAGTGAGCGCGTAAGCTTGAGAAGTGAATATGACCGTAAGTGATTAGATTAGCCACTAAATGCTTTATTTATAACTAGTAGATTAATTTACACTTTGGCGAAAAAATTGTAGATTAAAATGATAAAAAAAATACTCGCTACAAAAAAAACCGTTGAAATCTTGTTGAAATACACTGAAAACCGTCTGAAAACCAATTTTGCTAGCAAAGTGGCTTAATTGGCAAGTTTACCTGGAAACGTCCCGTTTTGCTACGGTGGCTGGCGAGGGACGCGTCGTCTGCGTCGGGACGCTAATTAGCGGGAGGCGGGAGGCTCGTGACGTCACGCGGGACGCGATGCGCTGACATACTAAATAATAATAATAAGAATAAGCACAACGTTCTCGCTCAGTGTGAACTGTGCTTTACTAAGGTCATCAGGACTCACTTTGTGATGAAGGCGTGAAACAATAATATAAGTAACCTTAACCAATACAATGTTTAATAACAATGTTTTTTAAGTTAAGTAAATGTACTTAAGTTACTTAGTTTCTGTATATATTAATTTGCGTTTGTGTTTTCATTACTTACAAGCAATGATCGACCTAAAATTTTCTATCGTGATAAAATATACAAATTAGCTAAAAAACATAGAGCAGGTTGTACGTTTTAGAGAAAACATTTTTTTTACAAATTTTCTCTTACATGTTTGATGACGTACTGCTGCCATAATAATACAAATATCTGGGCGACCGAGCTTTGCTCGGTTATTACTATTTATTGTAATATGGTGGTGTTTAGGTGATAATCTACATTGTTATCTCAAACATTAACTACATTTTATCAAACCTATCTAAAAATAATAAAAATTAAAAAAATATATAAACTTATGACATAAGTATATAAAAAAAACAAAAGTGAGTCACAGAGCGGGATTCGAAATTCGAACCCGTAACACTCGTTTCTTGCCGTCCGCGTCTTGACCCGCTGGACCAGACGGACAGTGGCCGGCAGGACGAAATTAGCGAAAAATTGTTTAAAAAAAAACAAAAAACCGACTTCAAAAAATCTACCTCTAAAAAGCAAGAAATAATATTCGTAATAATAAAAACACGTCTATTGAAGTCGGGTGTGGCTGGAGAACCTACAGATTCCTTTTTAGGGTTCCGTAGCCTAAATGGCAAAAAACGGAACCCTTATAGATTCGTCATGTCTGTCTGTCTGTCTGTCTGTCTGTCTGTCTGTCCGTCCGTCTGTCTGTCTGTCTGTCTGTCCGTATGTCACAGCCACTTTATTCCGAAAGTATTAAGACTACACAGTTGAAACTTGGTACGTAGATGAATTCTGTTAACCGCTTAACGAATTTAATACAAAAATAAGAAAAATAAAAGATTAAAGGGGGGCTCCCCATACATGGAACGGAAACTGAAAAAATTTTTTTTCTTCAAACCAACACGTGTTGGGTGTCTATAGATAGATCTTTAAAAATGACATTGAGGTTTTTAAGACAACTTTTTCTCAAAGTCAACCGTTTGAAAGATATACACTGTCAAAGTGGTAAAATGTGTGTCCCCCCCCCTTTAACTTTTGAAATAAGAGAGTGAAAAATCTAAAAAAAATATATGCTGTAGATCTTAATAAAAACTTTCAACCAAAATTAGTTTGAACGAGATATAGTAATTAGTTTTTGAGATATAGCACATTTTCGAAAACCGCAAATATAACTTTGTCATTCATACCAACACTGTGAAAAACAAAGTTATTTTTGCAGACGAAAAATGATAGGTGGTATTAAATATGGTATAGTATAAGGTAACTACGAAACCCTACGGACGGCGCGTGGCCTGACACGCACTTGGCCGGTTTTTTATTTTATTCTAAAAGCCCCACCCGACTTCATTAGACGTGTTTTTATTATTACGAATATTATTTCTTGCTTTTTAGAGGTAGGTTTTTTGAAGTCGGTTTTTTGTTTTTTTAAACAATTTTTTATTTTTTTATTTTTAGTGTAGGTACCTTGTAGGTAAATTATTTAGGTAGTAAAATCGGCTCAGCCAAACGTGAGATAATCGCGAAGAAACATACATACATACGGGTCAAACTGAAAACCTCCTTTTTTAAGTCGGTTAAAGAACTACACACATATCCCTCTTCCAAAAAAAAATTATCTTATTCAGTTCATACACAAAGAAGTAATACGACCATTATCATCGAGGTAATTCACACCTCATATTATTTTCGGGCTATTTCAAGATTACTTGAAAAGTACTGAACCGATTTCCAAATTTTAAAAAATGGGACCAACTTGGGAGTTTACCTAATATAATAACGTTTAAATAATTTTAATCGGTCCAGCCGTTTTCGAGTAATCGGTGGACATACACAAAAAAAAAAACAAATATACAGACGAACAGAGAACCTCCTCATTTTTGGAAGTCGGTTAAAAATATTCTGCGTAGAAAGAAAAATGCATGAAAACTCGAAAACACGTGTTTTCCCAAACATTAGACTAATCTAGATCGATTGTTTACCTCCGAAAACCCCCATCCATATACCAAATTTCAGCGAAATCGTTAGAGCCGTTTCCGAGATCACAGAAATATATTTATATATAAGAATTGCTCGTATAAAGGAATAAGATATAATTCAAGCAATGAAGATGTAAATACCCACATAAGTTACCTACTTTTACCCCTGTTCTAGGTCATTAATAATTTACCCTGAAGTTGTTTGTAGCTATCCAGGGTGGCATTTTACCACTCTTGCCATAAAAAAAACACTTGCAACAAACCTATACGCAATATTACGATAAAATCTTCTTCTCTTATATAAAAGTGAAGGGGAGACTGAAATATCAACGCCCAGCCCAAACCACTAGAGATTTGAAATTTTGTACATAGATAATTTACACAGTGTAGGCATCCACTAAGAAAGGATTTTTTGGAAATTCGACTTCTAAAGGGGTGAAATGGGGGTTTCAAAGTTTGTATAGAAAAAAATATTAAATAAATATTTCGACTTGAAACTTCGTAGGGTAGAAGTACTTCTAAAAAAAATAGTAAACTGATATGGATGTCGTTATTGAGGTTTTATGCCCCTAATCAGGGGTGCGATTGCGTAAGACAGTTCATATTGTATTCCATCGGCTGCAATTTGTATGGGATGACATATGAACTGTCATATGAATACGATTGACTTTACGCAATCACCTAGCTAGGGTTGGGTAAATTTCACGAAAAATTTCAGTCTGTGAAATTATGTATATGATATTTAGAATAAGTTTCATTTTGGTTTGAAATATTTCACTTTAGAGTGAAAATTATTTTTGAATTTCAACTGGCCTAAGGTCAATATAATCAACATAATTATAGAATAAAACAATAAACCAGTAAGTTGACTTTAATTATGAATAACTTTGGCTATTTTACAACTTTAAATACCAAAATATTCAGTGAAGTTCGAGAGACAAACAATCAACATTATTATGTTTAACAATAATAATGTTGATTAACTGTACTTTGACTCAAATTTGAACAATAACGGACCGTCACCTTTAAAATTATAATAAAAATATAAAGAAAAGTAAGTACAGCCTCGTGTACAAGGGTGCTTTTTAGGAATCCCTACCGCAAAACAACAATAGTAGTAAAGTGTATTTTTATCTCATTCATAACATACGTCTCATGTGACATTACAAAATAGCTACGTGTAAAACATAATTCTTGTGATATTACTAAATAGCCAAGTTAAAATATCTAAGATTTAGCTTGATAAATAGTTTGATGAATTTGCTCAACAGTAAAATCTAAATTATATCTTTAATTTTCATTTAATACATTAAAATAGTAAAATTATTCAGAAAATAAGGGATTTCTAGTACAAAATAAATTTCACTCAAAACTGAAATATTTCAACCTGTTTTGAAAGATTTCTTAAATTTCATAAAAATTTTCATTTCATTGAAATTTTCACTGGACCCAGCCCTACACCTAGCCGATTTGGAATGACACACAGATCAGATAGTTATAGCCTGGGTTAAAACATAGAATACTTTTTATCCTGGTCAAAGATTTCCGAACCCCTATACCCTAGGGATTCCGATACCCTAGGGATTTTCCGAATGTCCACGCGGACGAAGTCGCGGGCAAAAGCTAGTAATTACATATAAGTAAACAAACTGCTGTGTTTTATTTTATTTTTTTGCTGCTGCTGTGTTATTGCAATCACGTTGTTTGAAGGAACTGAATTCGATAAGTATTGTGAATTTGTGACAAAAAGCCTCGTTGTAGAGAGTGCGTGGTAATAAAGGTGAAAGAACGCGCGGCTTATTTTATATCTATTCGCCATTTATTGCTGTAGGAGCCTTTCATTGGGTGAATGAAGCAGATGGGGCGACGCCGTGACGCGGCTCTAAGTTTACCACATGGTTTAGCTATTGTCGTGTTCTACAGCTTTGTTTGATTGCCACTAATAATAGTAAGACTTCGGAAAATGATCATACACAGATTTAAGACCAGATAAAGTCCAACCATTTTCATCAGGTCTTAAATCTGTGTATGGCTACTTTTTATAGTCTTACTTTTATCTGTGGCAATCAAACCAAGCTGTAGAACACGACAATAGCTAAACTATGTGGTAAACCTCGAAAAATAAAAAAATATCAAATTTGGAGATATACAAATATAGGTTACGGCGGGTTGCGATCTGTAAAACTTGGGTTAAAGTATCTATAATTTCGTAATAAATAACTATATCACAACGGCAAACGGTAACCTTTTTGGTGATTTAAATGTCCTACGGGCTACTGTACTATACCAAAGGAAATCTTTGGTTCAATAAACCCCGTATTTTTGACCGTACACCTACGACTATGACGTCTTCTACTACATATCATTCATAATTATAAAGAATGACAGATTTTTATAAAAAATTCAAACCCCTATCTATAGTGTGCCAAATTTCAGCTCAATCTGTCCAGAGGGCTGATTACGTAACTTTGTTGCAATCAACTCTGACAGAAATCACAGTAACATTGCTGCTTTATTTAGAACCAATATGAGAACTATCTTACTTAAAGCAGCAATGTAACTGTGCTTTCAATCGATTTCAATCGAGAATCGTTAGCGACAGACTTACGTAATTCGGGGTCTGTTCAAGCTGTGCGTTGATACATCAATCATTCACCTTTGATATTTAGATATGTACACTCTGCCTGCTAAGTACTCATTTCATAAAGGCTGGTAAAAAATATATTCGAGAATTTATTTCCCCGGAGGCAAGCCCTTTCACATCAATAGGATAAAAAATCGTTCGAAGGAATGTTGGCTAATTAGCAACGCAAATAATATTACTGTTCTCGTTACATTTCACATAATTAAGTCTTACCCATATGGGTAATATAACCAATACAACACCAATACAACCAAATAGATCCCTACTTACCAAAATTTGATTAATAAGGAAGGGTGTAAAGCCAAAGATATAATATCATTGTGTAAAGCGATAAAACAAATAATAAAAAAATCGATACTTTTCGGGGTTACACATTTCTTAGCCAGTGTTGCCAGGTTGCCACCCTCAAATAATTATTGATTTTCCCCGGACTCCTTGTAAAATTTCTCTAAATTAGGCACTTTTCAAAATATTTTCCTCTAAACATTAATTGAAGTTATTTAATTATGTAGGTATTTTAAACTTTTTTTATATTTCAATATAATCCATGAATCTATTGTTTAGGTTTCCAACACGACTTGACTGTATAAAAACACTGAAGAGTCGAAATATTCAGTGGTTTTTTCTTAAAATCGTACAATGTCACTCAAATTTTTCTCATCAAAATTCCCCTTAGTAATTGTGTAGGGACCCTAAAATATCCCTAAACGTGTAAAAATCCCCTAAATTTAAGAGGAAATATCCCATAAATATCCTAGGCTGGTTTACATTATCTTAGTCTTTAGTAGAGTGCTTTAGGAGAGTGCTTTAGTGGGAACATGTAAACGGTCGTCTTATGACTAAAGAGAGTAACGTTCTAGTAGCCTTTCTACTCGCTTTCCAGTAGCACCCCTGCGCGCCCGCTCACCCCCCGCGTGATATTTTACTCGCACTCGCACTGGAAGCATGTAAATCGGCATTTTAGTAGCGTCTTTAGTGGAGTGCATTTGCCAGTGAACGCGTGACGTGTATTAGGTATGGCGAAAATGACACTCTACTGGAAGCGTGTAAACGGTCACTGGAAAGGCACCAAAACTACTAAAGCACTCGCATTCGAATCTACTCGCACGCTACTAAGCACTCTACTAAATACTAAGATAATGTAAACCAGCCTTAACATTGATTCACTGTTAGCCTCTGAAAAAGTTCGGGAAATGAAATATCAAACTAAATAACGCGAAAAGTATTTAAAAAAATTTACTATGTACGTTAGTATTTAAGTGTTTTTCCCTCATTCAGTGCTCATGATCCTTTATTTCCCTGATAACCAAGAACAGACGTCAATCCTCAGTCAATCAGATTTTTCAGGTGAGTTGAAGGCCAACCACTATCCCGCTGTGTTTTTAAAACTTGTACAGTACGAGCTGTACGAGGCACGTATCTTGAAATTTTTTCGACGGAGTGGGGATAAACTCGCGCTTGTGCTCGCCAAATAGACCAATAGCGCGCGCCCCTCTTTCGCCGCCCGCGCCCCTCACCGCTACACACGCCCAAAATACGCATTCCGCGCAATCCCCACCCGATTTCAAGTTATATGTCTCGTACTATACTATAAGGTATTCTGTGGTTGTGCATTAAAAGTAAAAAATATATCATTTACATTTATTAAACAAAGCAATTCTATAAATCACGAACGAGTCCTTCGAGGTTCGAGTGCAATATAGGCAAGTAATTTACTCTGTAAAGATTGCGAACTTCATAGATTTATTAGCTGCGGGCGATGGTATCAGTAATCAATCCGTTGCGTAAGTTGAGAAGAACTACTTAAGGTGGTACCCTGAGCGAAAGTGGCGCCGCGGTGAATTTTATTTAATATTATAATTCTATTATACAATTTTCATAATGTTTATCGTGGAGATTTTAGGGCCCACAGTCTAGTATTTTAAGTCGGTATCCTTACATTCCCTAGTAGTCACTGCTAGAAGCAGATAGAAAAACTGCTAAAAGTGGCCGTTTTTGACACATTTGCTATCTACTTCTACGAATGACTACGAGGGCATGTAGTGATACCGTCTAAAAATACTAGACTATGGGCCCTAAAATCTCCACGATAAACATTATTAAAATCTTTATCTATTAATAACTTATTAAATAAAAACCTCTGAGGGCGTCACTTTCGGTCATACAACCGTCTTAAGCAAACAAACAGACGAACGTCCTGGATCCAGACACGAATAGCGACTTTGTTTTATACTTACACTTAATGAAGATTACTGTGAAGGTTCTCGGTCTATCCAAAAAAGTGAAATTAAGCAATTATAGCCATGTAAGTATATAAAACAATAATGATAATTTTATGGATAGAAGACCACCAAAGAAAGTTAATATAAGTGCCTTTGTCGGTTTTACTGCGAATAAAAGCTTTAAGGAATTCACTATGGGGGAACATATTACGCCCCGTTTTATGCCGACGGTACGCCTGATTTTTCTCAAGAAGCTTTCAAGACTCGACGATGCTGTGGACTTATAGAACTTTCGGTCTTAAGACTTTAGTATTTAGGTCCGCTGCTAAGAGCTGTGTTAGAGCGGATTAGCGAACTTATACCGAGATGAAAATTCACACGTTTGTAGTGTTACGTTACGTTACGTTACGTTATTGAGTTTTCCAGTAAAGAGTAAATATACAGGTCCTCGGTCTTACTCCGTTTACAGGAGAGACTATAGTTGTGAGAACATCTCAAAGTTCAAAGACTGTCTAAAAAGCATCTCTTGGTCAGACATTTATAACGAGACTGATTTGAATGATGGTTTCAATAAATTCCATGAACTGTTCACACTTTTTTACAAATTATGCTTTCCAAAAATAAAAATAAAGATAGACGTCTCTAAAAAAAAGAAGAGTAATTGGGTAACGAAAGGATTAAAGCTAAGTTGTAGAAATAAAAGGAAATTTCGATACATATATTATAAAAATAAAACACAATTAAACAAGGATAAATATTTAAGTTATTCGAAATTGCTAAAGAAATGTATTCATGCTTCTAAAAAAAAATCAAACATTGACTTTATCCATAAAAGTGAAAATAAATGTAAAGCGTCTTGGCTTATAATAAAAAATGAATTGACTGATACGAAGCATTCTCTTAAACATATAAGTGAATTAAATGTAAATAATTCAACATTGACGGATCCTCTTAGCATAGCTACGGCATTCAATGATCATTTTGTAAATGTATCCAATGGTGAATCTCATAAAAACATAAAAAAAGATATGAAGCAACCCCAAATATTAAATTCTATGTTCTTAAAACCTCTTAGTGAAGCAGATGTAAGAAAAGAAGTAATGTCATTGAAAAACACCAAAGCCGAAGGTTATGATGAGGTTTGCACTAAGGTTTTAAAGGATTGTGTGAATGAATTCATTGCCATTTTGACTCACTTAATAAACTTATCGTTTTCTACTGGTATGTTTCCAGAACTGCTTAAACTTACATTAGTAAAACCATTGTTTAAAAATGGAAATACCGACGAAATTGATAATTATCGTCCTATTGCAAAAATATCAGTGTTTTCTAAAATATTTGAAAAGTGTATGCATGGGCAATTGGTTGATTTTTGTAATAAATTCCATTTATTAAATGAACATCAATACGGTTTCCAAAAACATAAATCAACCACTTTGGCGATGCATAAACTTATGGAAATTATTTTGACAGGTATTAACAACAAAAACTTGACAACTGGTATATTTGTTGACCTATCAAAAGCATTCGATCATGTCTCACACCAATTGCTTATAAGAAAACTTGAAATGATTGGTGTACGAGGTCATGCGTTAGAGTGGATAAAATCATACATTTGTAACAGAAAACAGTGTGTAGTTATCGAAAAACTTAGTGACAGAAATGAAGTTGTAGAATATTTATCACAATATAAGCACAATCAATGTGGTGTCCCGCAAGGTAGCGTATTAGGCCCAATGTTGTTTATTATTTATGTTAATGACATCTTTAATTCGACCAGTTATCAATGCATCGCATTTGCTGATGATATTTCTGTAGTAGTAACTTCAAATAAAACAGTGACAGAACATGAAAATGACATAATTAATACTGTATATAACTTGATTCAGTTTCTTGACATGCACAATTTAAAAATTAATTTGACTAAAACTAAATACATACAATTTAATAAATATAAAAAAATAAATCTTGACATTAAGTATAAAGACATTAATATTGATGAAGTAAAGCAAATAAAGTTTCTGGGAATAATAATAGACAGTGACATAAATTGGAAAATGCATATAGACAATATTTGTGCCCGAATTAATAAATTTGTATACGCATTGAAGTGTGTCAGAACTGTAACGAACTTAAATACTGCGATTGCTACTTACCATGCTTATGTGTGTTCAATTTTACGATATGGGTTACTGATATGGGGCAATAGTTCTGATATTAACAGAGCTTTTATTGCTCAAAAAAAATGTTTAAGAGCATTATATGGTGTTCCACCACGGACTTCTTGCCGTTCTTTATTTGATCAAATGCAGTTACCGACTTTAACATCGCTTTATATTTTTGATGTATGTGTATTTGTGATGCAAAATAAGCATTTGTTTAAAAGAGCATGTGATATCTATCCTAGAAATAGTAGAGATCCGAATAGGTTAGTATTTCAGGTAGCTCCAAAAACAATGCAGTACAGAAAAAGCTGTTTGACTATGTGCATAAAAATCTTTAATAAAATACCCAAGGAATTTAGAACCTTACATATTGATAATTTTAAAAGACACTTGGGTAAATGGTTAGGCTCACATACCCTGTATGACTTAAAAAAATTTTTTGACATTAGAGAATAAATTGTATATTGATTGTATTATATTAACAATGACATATAAAAATAAAGAAATTACTACTTACCTAAATTATAAATGTGAATATTTTGTATTAAAATTTTGCATGCTAATTAATTTGGCTAAACATGTCTAGTGCCTATTATTACTTATTAAATCTTTTGTATACCATGTTTATTTGCAAATAAAGATTATGATTATGATTATGATTATGATTATGATTATGATTATGATTATGATTATGATTACGAGTTTTGTCGTAAACATAATCCTCGTTAAGTTAGGGAGTATAACAGAGAAATTACTGAATATTTTAGACGTTGCGTTTTACCGTGGAAAGTATTTGACATCAAAGTCATTCATTAGCTCCCCCTGAGATGAAGACTTTTATGAAATAGCTGAAAAAGAGTAAAAATTATCAGTCTTTAGTTTTATTCATAATTTTTTTCCGTTTGAAAGATTTTCCTAATGGATTTTTTACACAGATAAATTATTTTTTATACTTAAGCGTGATCTTATATCGTACCGTTGTATTATTTATTTTACAGCCTCGAAATCGAAACAGCATCAAGCGGAGCTATTTGCTCATCTCCTTCTCAAGTTCGTGGCAAAACTAATCAAATCGATAATCCCCTTGGAGTTTCGGAGATTCTAAATGGATTCAAGTTCAAACTGTTTCCCGCGATCAAGGTATACGTACTCCCAGGGGGACTAGGAAAGCATACAAAACAATTATTCAATCACTAACTTTAGAATACTGTTCTTATGTTTTCTCAGTGGGATTGTGACAGAGGAAATACTCAGGAAATAACATAAAATAAGCAGCAGGTGTTTTTAATCAATCGGTAAAATGAGACAAGAAGAATGGTAGGTTCTTCCTCAACTTATCTCCGAAGAACTATCAGAAGACAAACAACAATCTAATATGTTGCTAAGTGGACTTAGAACGAATTTCTCCGCCACATTATTTCTTGTACTTAAATGATTCTTTTGATTAGGTTCCAGATTTATGAGAACCACAAGAACACTAATAAAACGAAAAGTAACTTTAGCAGGATTCGCTAAAACTTATCCACAACACACTAAAACTTTGCTAAGCTTTTAAAGTTTATTTAAAACGGAAATGTTGCATAAATGCAACTTAAGTAGAGCGACAGAAACCGGTCGGAGTAGATTGCAGTTGCACCGCCTACTTAAGTGACGTAGGAAGGAACATGTGGCAACTTCACAAACTTTCATTCATAATGCCTGCTTCGGGGAAAGTTAGCGTACCTATATGTTGCGGACATAGGTAAGTTTTAACATTTTCTTTGGTTATATATTACTTATTCTTGGATGTATACATCCCCTTCGGTCGTTTTGACCCTGAACACATTACACTCTCTGTTTTTTTGGGCAGTTGTGTAAAAATATTATAGAGTTTCCCGGGCAAAGTGATAAGACCGCTGTATTAAAGGTTTAGTACAGAGAAATGGTGTTTTTGGTGAATTTTAAGTGGTGACGTTAAAAATATATGATGTATTAATTTAATTGGTAGCTCTAAGTTTGAGGTCTATTTAGGTGAGTTGATGTACTCACCATACAATTTAAGAAAATTTCGCAATAAATAAAACTATTAATCCTCAGAATTTATATTAGTATTATATTATCTGTGGCTCTACTTTTCAAAACAAAGATGCAATCACAGATCACAATGTTCTGTGGATGCAATGCATTTTATAAACATGATATTTTATACTTTGACATTGTCATCATGGTCCCTAACCTTTTCTTTTATTCATGCCTTGTTTACTTACAAAACCGGTCATGTTTTTCAATACGCAAAATATGTTACAAATAGAAACATTGCTCACGTGCGTCTCAAAACATATTTTCTTCTTTTCTCGAATGAAGCACTTGCAATGATAACTGTTAAAACTGCGATATGTAAGGTAGATTTTGCCACTGATTAGATAGGTATTGAGATTAGCCGGTTAGGAGAGCGCGTGAGGTTGCATATTGTCGCGTGTCGGGACGCGCGCCCTCCCCGGCTCCCGAGCTTCTACTACCGGATGGGACGACCGGATGCGAAGCTTGTCCGGTCCAATTATTGTAACTTTTAGCGTTACTGGGTCATCTTTCATAATACCTACTTAGCGGGAGCTTTTCCTATTGTGTACGTTACAAACGCCGTCATATTCGGATCTTTGTTCAGTGGAATAATTAGAGTTAATTACTTACTTACTTGTATTTTTGCAGTTTGGAAATTTTGCATAATATTTTAATCGTATGCAAGTAATTTTAGATTTATTGAAATATTTTTATTCTTACTACATAAAAGGTACAGAAATCATGAATGTGTTTCTAAATGTTGGCATTTATTAATATAATCGGCTTCATCTATAATCTACCTATATTATTGTGGTTATTAAAAGATAATTATCATAATCCACCGAGTGTTCGACATCTAACATACGTGAATAATATAACGATAATCGATTAAACCCTATTCCGATGTGTGTGATGTGTGTCCATACTTTCATATTATCGATTTTTCTTAACAATTTTAAAAGAAAACGGTCCTTATCTGATTCTGTTGTACTTAGGTCACATGAGTAAAAAAACTAGGTAGTGAGAGGTATCTAATCGTTTTCATATTTGGAATTTCAAAATGATTTTCAGTCTTTAACTTCTTCGTCAAAAGTTCACTTTTACATAATTAATAGTACACTTCAAACTTACTTTGTGCTTGTTTATGAAACCTACACCCTATTGCACTAAACTTAAGGATCGCCTAAGTCTGTTCCTAACTACAACACGACCAAATTAAAACGGTGTCAAACTTAGCGGTCATGTAGCTGTCATTCACCTACTTAACTTGGTCGAGTTGTAGTTAAGAAAAGACGGCGATTCTTAAGTTTAGTGCAATTGGGTGTTAGTGACGTACAAGGTGAACTTTAGTTTTTTGTAGTTTCCCTTCGGCCAAACTTTATCGGTTAAATAACCGATACTGGAACAAAATTCCTGGGCGAGCAAGTCAAAGAATCCTAGTCTCTTTTCATAGACGTAATTTTCTGTAAAATTGAACTTAACAAATCAATAGCTATCTCGCCAAGGGATATTTATAGCTTTAACTCTTCCAACGAATTTTTTAAAATTGTGATTGCAGATACAATTTTTTTTCATTCACGATTGGGTAAACCAATAACAGTGGGATCCATCCACCGTATTTTCATATGTTCCTACCAATTATAACTTTTGCAATCAAAAAATTGTATTTTTCTATTGTTTTCAGGCGAGTATTGATCTTACGGATTGGTCACGGGTTTTATGATTTTGTGATTAAATTTTGTTTTTTTTATATCTACAGGGTTATCTGTAAAATACCAACAACCTCTCAGACGTAGATTACTAACACCATAAACAACAAACACCAACAATATCGCAAGAGGTTATCCCTGTAAGTATATAAAATTCAAAGACTGACTGATGAGGGGTAAATGGGGTAAAAAGCCCAAATTCCATATGGATGTCGTTATTGAGGTTTTATGGGATGTTGATTGCGAAAATGGCATTTATTTTTAAGTCCAACATAGTGGCTATGTTTCAACCCCTAAAAGAGTAAAATGAGGTTCATGTTTTGTATAAAAAAATAATATTAAATAGACATTTTGACGTGAAACTTCATAGAAGTAGGTACTTTCAAAAACTTACAACTTTTAAAAGCAAACACGCAATTTGTGATTTTCCGATAATTAATCCCTTAGGGGTAGATGGAGTAATAAACCCATATAATAGAATATCATTTATTTGCATTTGATTAAGTTACACTCAGGTCTTTAAAAGATTCAACCATAGGTAACAATAGCATGCAAACATTATTTTAAATTAAAATTAACAAGTACTTCTACTTTTTTTTCATAAATCGATATTGATATCGTTATTGAGGTTTCATGGGACGTTGATTATGAAAACGGTATTTATTATGAAGTCCAACTCGGTGGCCAATGCAGAAATAGGGGGTACTTTGTATGTTTTTTTATTAAAAGACATTTCGACTTGAAACTTCGTAAAAGTACTTTTAAAAACTAAGCAAAAACACATATTTCGTGATTTTCTGAAAATGTTTAATTTTATTTACCCATTTACCCTCAACCACAGAATAACTAATAGTATGCCTCAACACCTCGGAGGTTAGTGGGAAAAATGGGTAAAATGGGTAAATAAACCTAAAAATCGATATGGATGTCGTTAAAAGGTTTTATGGGATGTTGATTGCGAAAATGACATTTATTTTAAAGTCCAACAAGGTGCCATGATCAACCCCTAAAAGGGTGATTTGTATGGAAAAATAAATAATATTCAATAGACATTTCGACTTGAAACTTCGTATGATTAGATACTCTAAAAACAAATAAGCAAACAAATCAAAATAGATTTCGATATTGAGGTTTTACGGGATGTTTATTGCGAAAATAGCATTTAATTTCTTGTCCAACACGACACGGTGGACATTATTTAACACCTAAAGAACTGAAACGAGGGTTAATTTTTTTACGGAAAAATATTACGGGAACGGGAACAGGAATAAGAACGAGAACGGCAACGGGAACTAATAAAATTATAAATGTGAAGTTTAATGTTTGGATGTTTGTTGCTGAACGGATTTGGAATAGCACACAGTTATAGCCTGTGGTAAAACATAGATACTTTTTATCTCGGTCAAAAGTTCCGTAGCGATTTTCCGAATGTCCACGCGGACGAAGTCGCGGGCAAAAGCTGGTGTAATATAAATTGTCAGGATTGTGTACGATAGCGCAATAAATAAATATTGAATTCTACCTCATAAGTGATAGTACCTATAGTACAGTAGCCCGTAGAACATTTAAATCACCAAAAACACTGACATGAAATTTTTTTTTTTTTTAACTGGACTGGCTGTCTGTATGATTTGATAGCTAAGTTTTTGTGCCTATTTGAAACGCCACTAGCGTGCGTCTAAAGAACTAATTTTGACGTACAATATGAAAATAGTTGCCGTGATGGTCTCTCCAGACTTCAAACTTTAGTACCACGTACGCACGCTATGCTCACGCTACGTCCTACAGCGCCAAAATGGCGGAAATCAAATAGGCACAAAAACAGTTTGACATAAGCCTGTCACAGATTTAAGACCTGATGAAAATGGTTGGATTTTATCTGGTCTTAAATCTGTGTATGATCACTTTCCATAGTCTTACTATTATCAGTGGCAATCAAACAAAGCTGTAGAACACGACAATAGCTAAACCATGTGGTAATCCTTGAAAAATAAAAAAATATCATTTTTGGAGATATACAAATATAGGTTACGGCGGGTTGCGATCTTATAATTTCGTAATAATTAACTATTTCACAACGGCAAACGGTAACCTTTTTGGTGATTTAAATGTTCTACGGGCTACTGTACTATACCAAAGGAAATCTTTGGCACACTGAAAGTTTTGCACTTCTGACAACACACAAACATTTGAATAAAGAATGTTATGTTTTTTTAAACCTATAAACTCATTTATGAAGACTCTAGAGGCGGATTCCCCGAAATTATTTTTCCCCTTAGATTATTTATATGTCAAGATAGACAGTCAAAGCTACGACAGCGTCGAAAAAAATATCACCCAACAGTTGGGTGACCAAAACACGCACACATTGTCAGTAGTGTGAGCCGGCCATAGTTTTTATTACAATACTCTTTGGACGCGATGATGCTAAAAATGCACACCACCTTAAAAAAGTTGGCCTGTTTTGTTTAATACGTCAAAAGCCTAAGACTCTATCTAGACATATAAATAATCTAAGTTTTTCCCTAGTATTTTAATTTCCATTCGCTTTATTCCCCAAACTTTTTTTTAACCAATAGAACAATTTCCTGAAGCATTTTTTCACATAATGAAATTAAAACAAAATTTGACCGAAAGTTGCGAGTCATTTGTTTTTTATCACAATACGATGTTTGTCGCCCGTAGCAAAAATGAAATTTACGCGAAAAGATTTTAGGGGGAAATTTTTTTTATGATTTTGAAACTTCGCTTTCTTCGCAAGTTTTCACTGCTTCACTTCTAAATGGATTAAGAATAGAAAGCCCCTTATTTAAGTATCGTAAAACATTGGTATTCAGAATGTAATAGTTTTCTTGTCTCTCCTATGACGAAATTGGTGAAGATCGGCATTCAAATGCGATCACTGTGCAAAAGAAGACTATTGTCACATGCATATTACCTACTGGACAATTTAAGGATACTTGGGGATTGGTATGACACAAAATTCAAAAAAATATTCATCAGCATTCAAAAGTCAGGAAACTTTCTTGCCGCTGGATTCTTTATGTACTCACCATGGAAAAAACTTGAATTGATTGCTGTAAAAAATATGTTGTTAAAGTGCGAACACGGTCGTTCTAATGCTGTGTATAATATTGTGATAGAAGATAAAATATTGACATATTGTTCCGGAATCAGAAAGATAGCAACATACTTTTATATTGATGTTCGAAGTCGACATTAAACCGGCAACATTAGACTGACGAAAATCGTGGGCAAGGATTTGACTGCATTATTTTTCTCTGAGACGGGTCCTATCCAGGCGCGGTCGCAGCCTGAAATTTTGGGGGGGGTCACTAATAATAATAATTGCTTTTTTGTAAATTGTTAGATGCTTTTTCTATGTGACATGTACGATTTTGGGGGGGGTCATGTCCCCTGTGACCCCCCCCCTCGGACCGCGCCTGGTCCTATCCGAAATAACCTACTTGAAGAACAAAACACAGTTAATTGAGTCGATCACTACTATTTGGTTCCCAACTGTCGTTAAAAAAGGTAAGGAAAAACGACCAAGAAATGACAGTTGACAATTTTTCAGTGCATACCGCGATGAGGACAAAGTCATTTTCGGCTCTGAAAAGTTGGAGTTCATGATCCATTCTACATTAATTTTTGACTTTACATCTTGCAATTTCTTTATTAATCTAGAACTTTAAGATACGATGAGAAATTTCACATGTAAAGGGCCGAAGGAAGCCGTGATAGCGTATGAAAAACATGCCCCCAGACAAATGATGCTTATGTTATAAGTAATAGTTTGAACGATTTAAAAACGTTTTAAAATATAATGGAGAATATTGTGACACGCAATAAATATATAAGTTTTCAAATTATTGTTTAATTTATGAGTAGTGCAAAACTTTCAGTGTGGCCATCGTACTTTTATACTGATAATTAAAGCAATTCGTGCAAAATTATTCCGTAACCATTCCAAAATATCTAAAATGCACAACGTTAATATTCAAGTTTTCACTTCTGCCGGCACTCCCGGAGTGCAACCCGAATGTTTTTTTTTCTCTTCAATCCACCCTTTCGTATGTTCCGAAAACCAACCTCTTAGGGGAAGGGTTGGGAAATAGATTTAACGATGAGCTATATAAAATAATTACAACATTTACGCGGGTCAAGGAGCATTTCGTTTCCAGTAAGATTCCAATTAGCTTACTTAATCGATTGCCAAAAGATAAAAGCACCAAATGAAGCGATTGAGTCATTTGGTGTGAGTGTGTGCACGAGGCCGTGTCGTAAACGGGGGCAATTTCGCCCGGCCGTCACCGGATCACCGACGTGAGGAAACTATCCCACAACCGGGCGGTTAGTTTAATGAAGCCCATTAAAGTTCAGTTCAGAAATTAGCTGGACTAATTAACTGAACAAATAAACTAGCTGCCACATGCATTGTGGCGAGAAACCTGGGAGGTCGAGTCGAGCACATCGCAGCAGTATCTATTTCTACTGCTGCAACGTGCAAGCAGTATTTCTACTGGATGTAGGTAAGTAAATGCAAAGCGTTAAATCGTTTGTGTTCACGCCAGTACAAATTATTAGTTCATAAGTTGACAATAGATGGCACTGTACCCGAGTGCCTCGCGGTATGGTTTTGCCTTGCATAGATCGATAATGTCCATATTAGTATATCAGTTACCATAGATCATTAATAGATGGCGCTGTAGCCAAATACATCGCGATATGGTTTTACTTACTGTAGATCATAAGGACTTTTGAGGTTGAGTGCATGAAAAACCAGCTTAGAACAGAACCCTTTTTGGTTTCATTTATTTTCCAACACTTTCGGGTTCACACATAGGTAGTTCAGATACCACAATCATCTGCGGTATTGTACAGTTTGTCAATTGGTTTTCAATCAAATCAAACTTGTTTGTGAACCAAATTAACAATACAAAAATAACAAAACAAATTCTGTTATTTTGGTAGGTACCTATAAAGATTGGAGAATGACGAAAATCCCACGAGAAACGAAATCCGTGCGGATGAAGTTACTGGCATAAGTTAGATTTATTCAATAACTCCTTATTTTGTCCCAACCGAAAATATACATAAATAAGAGTCGCAAGTCTGCTATTGTTAACTACATAATCGTGTTTCAATCGTATTTGAGTCGTAATGCTTTTTGAGACGGTTCTTGTTTCTTAAACCTATTGGAAATGGGTCCTAAATAAAACATCACTATTTAAGTGTGATGAAATAATCATCTTTTAATTCCACAAGGAACGAACGATACATAACGCTATGGAGGCCTGCGGGTTACTAATAGAACTAAACAATAGTTTTATAAAACCAAAACACAATTAAAACACGATTATGACATTAACAATAGCACACTTGGGGAATATTTAAAAAAAGCGAACCGCTAAAACAATAATAAGTAGGTAATACATAATGCTGTGTAATTTTACCTTTAATTTTACCATCGAATTATATTAGCATACGCACATAAAAGCAAATAATATGAAAGCACTTGAAAATCAGTCCGAATACTGAAATGACAGTTAATCGATTGGCCTGAAGCGAGCTCCTGAAACCGCGTTCACAGATACCGACCATGAATAATGAAAAACCAACGCAATGTTTCCGTAGGTATTTGTAATGTTTATTTATTTGGATCACAGCCACAATGCGGTACGTACAAATAAAGCGTAACTTAAGAGTAAAAAAAAATCAATATCTAAAATGTTATGAAAGGTGTAATGTATGTAAATGTTATTCCCCTTTAAACGTGAATAATAGGACCTAGGACCTACCTTAAGGTAAGGGGAATGACATAACCTTGATCAATAAAGTTCCACAACAAGTGATTATTCTCATGTTAAAAAGTAGACGATTATCTGAAAGATCGTAATGCGTGGAAATGATGTAACACACAATTTTCTAGTAAAGTTCTTTGTTGTTATTAATCATTTGGATTTAGTAACGATGTATTTAAGTTTGTAAATATCGTTACTCATTTCTGTCTAAGCTGATTGTTTCTTGCGCCCGTTCTTCTTGTCAGTTAAAAAAGTCTGGGAGAAAAATATAGACGATTCAAAAGCGTTTAATTACTAAGTTTATTTAAATAAAAATATATTGAATTTAAATAAATAAACTTTAAATAAATAAATAAGTAGGTAACTATTTTATTTCGGAACTTTATTAGTTAATTTGAAGTAGGTAGCTAGGTACCTATAACTTAACATCATTAAACCATATACACTACTCAAGTCCCTTGTCTCCGTGACCACGGCAGCTGCAAAGGTGCCGAAACGTCGGGAAAATAAAAAAATCAAACCAAATACCAACTAAATACCAAAGTACTTTCAATAAAACCGCGCTAGTATCAGTTAAAAAGTGTTTTGTTTCATATCATTAACCATTTTACGTAAATTGTCAAAAAAATACCCTTACAAAACGCAACGATTAAAATGTCAGCCAACATTTTATTGATGGTAATTATCCTTAATGTATTAGGCTTTGTCGAGTCAAATTAGATCGATTAGTGTGGTGACTGTGGTGTGCCATGTGACCAACTGGACAGTTGTCCAGAAGTGGGCAATTACCCTCGTGTACTCGTTATTGTCCACAACAAATTGTTCTGCGGCATGGGAGCACATTTGATAGAATAGCTACCATTTTTAAACAATTTTCACATTCAGCATAGTTCTCGGAATTTAATGTAGGTATACCTACAGAATTCTCTACCCTTAGCTCGAACAGCTATCGAGAAAAAAAACGCGCGTCAAAGTACTCGATATAGAATTCTCTATGGCAAATTGCATTCCGCTTTATGGCGGTAGATGGTGCTGTACTAATTTCTCATTCAAAAGGACATCCTCCATTTTGGTCCAAATGTGAAAGTTCCGGCCAAAAAGCAAAAGTGCTTTATTCTGATAGAGTTTGTCCATCTCAACATTTCTTATTAAATGTTACTATACCTACCTAAGCGAAAACTTTTAATTAGCTTATTGTTTACTACGTTTTTTCTACACTTATTTGTATAGCTGCTGGTTTTCCATGAAATAAATAAAATAAAATAAAATGGTACCGAAGCTGTAGCACCGCTATATTTGATTTTAAATAAGTTCAATAAGTTCTTTTCATACATATTGGCATAAATGTAAAAAAAAGTCGGCCAAAAAGCAAATTCTGATAGATTTTGTCCGTCTAAGCATTTCTTATTATGGCACCCAAGCTGCAGCACCGCTCTGCCTTTGATTTTAATTGAGTTTAAAAAGTCTGTCTTTTCATAAATTTTGACACAAATGTGAAGCGGTGCCTACAGCTTCATAAATAAAACCGGTCAAGAGCGAGTCGGACTCGCGCACCGAGGGTACCGTACAATCATAAATAAGATGTTATTTTAGTACAGTCTTTAAAAAAGTAGGATAAACGGCAGACAGGTGAAAGGGCGAACAGGCGGAAAGTTAATTTACAAATCTTACCCACAGCTGCTTATGGTGACTGAAAAACGTTTCAGCCACTCCACGTTGCAAACTGTTTATAATTATTACTAAGTAGGAACTTATTCTTCCTTTATTCGTACGGCATATAGTAGGTAATTATATTAGAACCAGCCACCAATAAATTATTATTGTAGTATTAGGTTGCGCCATCTCTTGACCGATAGTGGAACTATTTTTTTTCTTGTCAGCATTCTTAGGACAGCGCCATCTGTTGACTGGTAGTGAAACTAAAGAATTTTTGTTTGTTTTTTGAATTTCTAAAAAAGTGTGTTATATTGAGACATCGTTTTATTTTTCCTGTAATCTTTACATAAACTACTATCACATAGAATTATTTCAGATTTTTCTCTTTGCAAACTTCTGAGATAAGGGGGGGTACGGTATTTTTTTACATTTTTCATCATAGATGGACAAAATCTATCAGAATAAAGCACTTGTCTTTTGGCCGGCACTTTCATATTTGGACCAAAAGTGTATGAAATATGGATGATGTCCTTTCTCTATCGAATGAATTACACGCGATATTTTTTCGATAGCTGTTTGTCTGTTTGTGCTAAGGGTACAGGTACCTACAGATGTCTGAAGAAACTTTGTCAGCGTAATTTTACATAATTATGCAATCATATTCTTTCAGTTCGGTAAATGTTTCACAATTATAAATCACAAATTTATAATTTTCAGTTCTGTTTTTTTTTTCTCATTTCCGTTTCATGAGTTTCTGAACTACGTTTAGCATATTTTAACCTTGAATAGATGCTTTTAAAATAATTATTAAACATTGCAGTAACGTGTTTAGCACAACACTTGGATATAAGTACCTACTTAAAAATTTGAATATATTTTTGTTAGCTTTGATTTTAATATAAATAAAAGACTTAAACGCGCTCGATCAATATAATAATTAAACTGATGAACAGACTCAATTTTAAAGTTTTTTTTTTATGTTATGAAATTTTAGAAGCGAATTTAGTAATTTAGTAATTGCTACTTACTTGAAATATACCTCTTTGATAGTCCTATGTAAACAAAAGTAGGCTTATGTCTATGAAATTATGTTAGATTTCAGAAGGTTTTAAGCTTGGTTTTAAGTAATTAAAGCAAATTCAAGCCTGTTAAATTTAAGACAAGCTACACACTCTACTTACCTAAGGCTAGGCTAGTGTCAGTTAGAGTACCATTTATTCCGGTTCTTACTTGAAATACCGGCAAACCTGGCAAAGACAATGTACGGGGTACTATTATACAGGGTGTCCCAAAACTTTGCCACACAGAGGGAAAGGACCTTAAATTATTGAAGATAGGTAATTTTATTAAACGACTTCATTTTGATTTTAAAAATAAAACGATGTGCGTTCAAAGATTTTAGAAAAATTGTCTGCCTTAACCAGGAATAGAACCCTAAAAATATAAAAAAGGCAGTCTTTTATTTTTAAGATACCGATCGAAAGGGTTACTCATGAGGATTATTATTTTTATAATAACAAAGTTAAATAAACTTAAAATAACAAAACAACATTTTTATAATATTTAACATCTTAAACAAAAAGAAGTCCACGAAATTCAACATTTTTAAATTTCATTATTACGTATTGTATCATATCGTATGGGATTTAAAAATCTTTGATACCAGTTCAAATTATTTTGAAAAACAAAATGAAGTCTTCTTTTAGTAAAATTTCCTATCTTCAATATTTAAGGTACTTTCCCTCCGTGTGGCAAACTTTTGGGTCACCCTGTATATTCTATGGCACGGGCATAAGATGGTGCGGGCTTTGTAACCGGCGCTATTGGATACTAACCGAAAATATCGCCATTTATGTCCAAGGCGCCTGAACATATTGCCTCGTTGTGACGTATAAGTATAATTACTGCATTTCGGGAGTGTTTGGTATTGTAAAAAAAATCGGTATTCAATTATTAATTATTAAAAACATCATTAAAAACAATATTAAAAACATTCAAGCACTGAATAAATTATTCTACTTTAAGTAGGTATCTATGTTATAACAGGTTGTTTGAATAAAGGATTTGAGAATCATTCCTATTTCCAAAGATGTAAACACAGACAATACATACATACAAAAATAATAATGTTTGTAGATGTAAACAATGATGGATCATGTTACTGACATTGGGTAAAATAACTGAGAAACCCTCATTTACGTGCGTCGGAGGCTGGGGAGAGTAAACAACATGGAACAATAATTTCAGTGTTCAGTTAATTTACCCAATTTACCCGGCACCGCCACCGGTCGAAATACTTGGAAATACTAATGAGTAATGATGAACCCCTTTCTACAAACAGAAGTCAAGTGGTATCAGGCAAAACGTTAAATATAACGACGTGCCTAATTAATTATAAACAATTCTATCTGTACTTTAGCAAATGCTGATTGTTGGATGATGGGTGGGCAAATAATATTGTTTCCGCTTCAAAAATGTGTGGAGTTTACTGTTAAGAAATTGCAGGCGTTGTTTACAAGTAATTGTACTAAAAATATTGTTAATTACAGTAGGTATTATAATTATACTATATATTGTAAATCTTTTTACCCTAACTAAAATCGATTTATCAAAATCATAGGGAATAGGGAATGTCTGAAAAAAATCGAATTGGCTGAATATTTTTTTATAGGTAGGAAAGCTCCCTTAGTAATAGAAAAAAGATTCAGAATTTTCAGTTGCATGAAAAAAAGTCTTCGTCTTCACAAATGTATGGAAGTATTTTTTCACACAACCGAAAATTCTGAAACTATTTTTTATTACTAAGGGAGCTTATTCCTACCTATAAAAAAATATTCATCGATATTTGTTTTTTTTTTAGACATTCCCCATTAAAGTTAATTTATAATTTACTCAAAACAGTCTGTGCTCTGTGGAAAAACATGTGTCTGCCTGCCACGTAGTTGCTCATGTGATAATTTATTTACTAGCTCATTGCGGCTGACCCCTCAACAAGCTTCCATTAATTGCTAACCAGCCTGAAATAGTGGATTCACAAAAAACGCTGCGTGCACTCCAACCCTGAATAATTTAGTATTCAGTGGTGGCCGTCCGTACATATACACACAGAATTGTTGCTCACCCTTTGGTACTGCGAAGTATTGCCATAACACCGTCCTTCTTGCAAAACGGTATGTTTGAATACAGGTGCCGGCACTACATACTACATATTCGCCCATGATCGGCACAATTCAACGTACGTTGCCGGTTTTGTAATAAATGCGTCAAAGAGGTTCTTTCAAAAGCACCAACGCACAGGCACCATAAATTATTGTGCCGATCATGGGCGAATTTGTAGTGCAGCCGTAAAAAATAAAGCTAAAAAGTGTAAAACTAACAATCTAATGGGCTTTATTTTTCATTTGTTATCAAAATAGAAAGAATGAACAGCATTGTGTTAATCTGTTAATTACTTACCTACACCCTTGCTGAGCAGAATCTTACGTTCAATTGTAAAATAATTTGAATACCTCTACCTACTAGTATTGCAAAAGTAGGTACTTATTTTGTAAATGAAGCCAAGATGCAAGCTTCTTTTTAATTACTAGTCAATCGGATGTCGAGGGTAATTCCTTACATTGATAAAACAACGTGGTCTTGCAGCGTAATTTCGACGATGCCACGTAGCTCACTTGGAAGAGCAATGGACCGGACTTCCAAAGGTCGCCGTTCGATCGTGCCGAGTCGAATTTCTTCTAGTAGGTATATTATTTAGTATTACTTATGTCATACATATTCATAAATAAACAATTATATATTATTACATGAATATAAATTATTATGTTATTACGCAAATTTTATCAGTTTTTTCATTACGAATTAATCTGCTATAATAGGTATAATGCTATTATGAAAAATCTTTTGAACAGCTTCAGCGTGTTCTAAATAAGTACTTCTCATAAATACTTACTCGTATAAGCTGTTATTCTACTGTCGCCGACCGCAGCTTCGCGCGACAGACTTGAACAATAAAATTATTTAGCAAGTCAAGTGCTGTTTGTCATATTTCGTCCCTCTTGTGATGTGACACTAAGACACAATCGGGAACATAATTACCTTGTTTTTAAATGATGATTACGATTACCCTCATAATATAAATCGGAAAATTATACTAAATCAATCAACCTCGTCATAAACATTTTGGCCTAATAGCCGGATTAACATGTTTCTTTTTGCTTTATTTACTCTTCAAAAATCAGGTGTAGGTATTACCTACTGAAAATTGAAAAGCCACATTTTTTTTACATTATGCTCTGAAAGCTGACAAAGTTTTTTTGATTCTGAATTCAAACTAAACTCAAGTAATCATAAGCATTTCTGAATAGACATTTTTTTACCTTACCGTCCATTTAAGATGAAATCTCCATAGCATTACTCTGTTCAACGAGTAAAATTGTACGAATAAATTGTTGAATTAAGTAAAATAAAAACCGGTCAAGAGCGAGTCGGACTCGCGCACCGAGGGTTCCGTACAATCATAAATATATTTGGATATGTTATTTTAGGACAGTCTTTAAAAAAGTAGGATAAACGGCAGACAGGTGGAAGGGCGAACAGGCGGACAGTTAATTTACAAATGCTGCTTATGGTGACTGAAAAACGTTTCAGCCACTCCACATTGCAAAATGTTTATATTACTAGTCCATCAGCCATTTTAATGTCCCCACTGCTGGGGCACAGGCCTTCCTTATGGGTGGATAAGGAGGACGGGCCATAACCCACCACGCGGGCCCAATGCGGATTGGTGGGTGTTAACGACTGCAAATGCAGCCGGGAGCTCGAGATAATAAATTTTTGGTCACCCATCCCATGACCGAACCTTGCGAACGTTGCTTAACATCCGCAGTCGCTGGTCCAGGCGCTAAACAACTGCGCCACCGAGCTCCTCGTTATTATTATATTACTATATAGTAATATATATAATTACTTAGTAAAGTATGAACTTATTCTTCGTTTATTCGTACGGCAAATAGTAGGTAATTATATTTGAACCAGCCACCAATTTATTATTGTAGTGTTAGGTTGCGCCATCTCTTGACCCATAGTGGAACTACTTTTTGCCCTTAGGTTAGCATGCTTAGGACAGCGCCATCTGTTGACTGGTAGTGAAACTAAAAAAAATTTGTTTTTTGAATTTCTAAAAAAGTGTGTTATATTGAGACATCGTTTTATTTTTCCTGTAATCTTTACATAAACTACTATCACATAGAATTATTTCAGATTTTTGTCTTTGCAAACTTCGGAGATAAGGGGGGGGGAACGGTATTTTTTTTTACATTTTTCATCATAAGTCGAAAACTATGCGGCCTAAGAAAAAAGAAAAAATTGTTTTAAAATGTGCAAACAGCGTTCTTTCATATGATACCCCACATGCCCTAATCACCTCACTTAAAATTTTTAAGACCCCTTTTCAGTCCCTGTTGTAAAAAAAATATTAATTTTATTATTTCTTTCTTATTTGCAAAATAGTTGGGCAAATGTCATCTAAAACTATTCCAAATTTCAAGTTGATACCATTAGTAGTTCTCGAGATATCCAGCTGTGACAGACAGACAGACAGACAGACAGACAGACAGACAGACAGACAGACTGAGTCACACCATAAGGGTTCCTTTTTTACCATTTTGGTACGGAACCCTAAAAACATGTAAGTAGGTAAGTACCTTCCTAAGTATCCTTATTGGAAAAAATGGAGCCAGATTAATGCATGATAAGAGGGGCCAAAAGACGGAATAATAAATAATGAGGCTTCTTTGTCTTTCCATTACTAACTTAAAGAGAATAAATCTACGTAGGTAAATACTACGAAAGGCGCGGCGGCTTTTAACAAATTATTAGAAATATAATAAGTACGTTTTCCCAATAAAAACAGAACGACGATTATTTAAAAAAAAATAACGAAACAAGATTGTGTAACGAAGAATATTACATACAAACTTACAAGATACGCGCGAAAAACATAACCCTCTTGCAGTCGGGTAAAAAGTGTCGAACAGTACAATAAAAACTTGAAAATTCATTTTTGGCGAATGTATTGAGTTATAATAAAAGCCGTAGAACAAACTTTGTTGTCTATGATGTTGGTAATCTACTCCTGTGAAGTTGTTGGTTGGTGTTTTACAAAAAACCCTATATACAGGTGGTGGCCGGATAATTAGAAACACCAGCGGATTTTTATATAAACGAGGTAACTTAGATGCCTTTGTTCTTCGCCAGGGATTGACCTAGCTGTGATCTGATGATGGCCAATTGGCCATCCAGGAACTGAATGGAGGAGATCCAGATCACTATACACACCAAACTGGTCTGATAAGCATTCTAAAGCTTGACTTAGTTTCAAAGTTTTGTTGTTGAAATCCAATATAAAATTAAAAAGTTAAGTTTAAGTTAAAAAAAGGTCAATCAATAAAACTTGCTCCAGATTTTCCATGAAGTACCTATAATAACTTATGTGCTCGTTAAACAACATAAATTAAGGGTTGGTCGCACTAATAGGATTTGCACATTACCGAGGTGTGTAGTTGTAGTAGGGCTTGCAATATTCGTCCATTTTTTCTATTCGAATATTTCGAATTGTTCCAAAATGAATATTCGAATTATCCGAATATTACGAATTTTTCGAATACTTTTTATCTAGAGAACAAAATGTCCTTTTGACTTGAATTTAATATCATATAATTCATAGATTTTATAAAGGTAAAATTTTACTAATTTAAAAAGAAAAACTACGTTTTTATTTTATGAACATTTAATTAATGATCAACAGCTTCGAGTGTTATGTTGCCAACAACAACAACTGGAGCGGGGATCTGACTTGATTTGCGTCTTATCCATGTTCATCGTAAAAGATCTTCGAGCATTGTGTTCAGGTCTTCCAAGGTCTTGGCCATAAGAACTTCATCCTCGGCAAAACAAAGGTGTATGCTAGGTACTGGCTGTTAATGTTGCCGAGTCCTTTCCAGTTTAGGAGTTTAAAGGTGTCTTCCAACGCATTTTTGCACAGTTTCGCAACCCACGTCTGACTTTTTCGTATAATCAACTTGATACATCTGGAGATTCTGGAGTAATTGTTCAGGTCTGGATAGAATCAAAGGCTTTGTGGTATTCCACAAACTCCAAGCAAAGTGGCAGATTATACTCCTCGGTCTTTTGCACGACCAGCTACAGCGTATAATAAAATATAGCACTGCTCTTATAATTAACAAAAACAAATTAAATCAGCTTCTGATTGACAATTTTCCATTATTAACAGACATAAAACTAATAACTTTCTTTTGTCATTGTTTATTTTTATTGTGAAGTATACATACGTATTACAAAAATACCCCTAATGTCGAACATAGTAGATAAGAAGAACAACTTTTACAATGGGACATACCAACTCTGAAATCGCAAAAAAGTCTGCTGTGCTGTTGCGTACATTTTGATATTTTCGTTATTATTTTTTGTATGAAACAGCTGTTTATTATTACACGATTTCAGAGTTGGTCCCGTAGTAAAAATGGTTCAGTTTGATGGTCCCTATCTACCATATTCAACATTAGGGGTAGGGTTTCTTTATAGGCAGCGGCACGTAAGTTTAGCGGTGAGAGAAATTGGAGGGGATTACTGCGCATGCTTGCAGAAGCCCCGCACCACGTCTCCCACAAATGAGACCCCAAAAAATACTTCTGCGCACAAAATGGCAGTGCTAAAGTTACATGCCGAGGCTTGTAACACACTGTATATCAGTATTCGAAAAGTTCGGAAAATTCGAATACTACTCTCAATAATATTCGAATAATAAATGAGGCGAATATTCGGATAATACGAATATTCGGATATTCGAATACCAAGCCCAAAGTTGTAGTCACGCTGCTCGATATGAATCATCCCTATAGGCACCCCTAAGTATGCCTATTTAAAAATTGACTTATTTACTTACAACACTATAATAAAATTGTGATAGAAATAAATAGGAAGATACTACTTAATCTTTTCATGTAGATATTGTACGAAATTAACCTTGATCTTGACCACGAAAACGACACAATCTTTAAAAAACTGTATTGTGTTTTTGCTGTAGGTACCTACTTAGATTATAAATTTTATAAAGCGTCATCAATAAATAAAAAACTGTTAAGTTATAAATTTATTCTCACTGAGGTATAATGTACCTACTTTCTTCTACTGAAAGTCTGAACTTTCGTATAATACCACCTACTTAAGTAAGACAAAAGAAGAAAATAAGTTTTTTTAATTTTTTTGGCCAAGATTTACTTATAATTTATTTTAGACGATATCTTACAGAATAACTTTTACTATGGGACCAACTCTGAAATCGCGAAAAAAATCTGCTGTTTCATACAAAAATTAATAACGAAAATATCAAAATGTATGAAACAGCTATTTTTTGCGATTTCAGAGTTGGTCCCATAGTAAAACGTTGTTCAGTTTGATGGTCCCTATTTACCATATTCGGTATTACGGGTTATTCTGTAACATGTTGTAGATAGAATGTGTGTAGATGAAATTTATAGTCAGAACGAGTGGTAGGAAAATATAGACGATTCAAAAGTACCTACTTAATAATTAAGTTTATTTGAATAAAGCTATTTTTGACTTTGACTTTGACTATAGGAAATCTGTGACAGCTCTGTAGGTAGTTTACTTGTAGTTTAGCATTGACCTTTCCATAAACTCCAAACGACTCGACTTTCATTACCTAATTAAATATCTACCTAATATAAAAAACTAATTAAATTATTTTTGAAGTCTGTGCGTGACGTGAATGGGTGAAATAACAACAAGGATTTAACAAATTATGGTTCGAGTTTGTATCAAAGTAATAAGCAAATTACTAAAATGTAGTTGCGTGACAAAACCGCGAATTAGTGATAGTGATAAAATTACTGTGTGAAGTCACGATGTGTCCTTCCCTACCCTATGCTTGTGCTGTGCTTCTGTGCTTCCCTACCCTATGTTTCAACTATAAAAATACCGAGCTATTTACTGCAAAACTTTTTCAGAAAATTCAGGTGATTCATTTCGATACAAATCCGTTTTAAATACCAACATGGCCGTGCGGCGGGCTTACGAGCTGTTTACATGATAATAAAACTCCATCCCTCACCGACGTTGTGTGATTCCAGGCATGCCATGTTACGATCCGGATTGTTCCGTTTTTTTGAATGTCAGTGAATATCAAGGCTGTTCGCTGGCGCCCAACGTGGGGCCGACATTTTTGCGTTGTAAAGGCCACCCACAAAAACTATCAAGTAAATAGCAACAGCTACTAGTGAGAACCGCAAACGGAAGAAAAATTTTACGTGTTTACGCTGAAGCCGCTCGGCTGTAGTGTGATGGGATCCGTGGTGCAACGCTGCTGTCGGGTGACTAAACGCCTATGTGTGAAAACGCTCTTACTGCTTTTGAAAAGTTTCTTGAAAATTTAAAAAAGTTGTATTGGTTTTTCTAAAAAAATATTAAGTATGTATTCAAAAGCAAATCTTGCTTGAATTTAAATTCTTCCTTATTAAGACAATCACGCTGACAGACAATAACTTATTGAAAATACTTCCTGAAACATAATTATGTTGAAATACGAGAACTTCTCTTGTTGGAATTTCATGAAAATACTCAGTTGGCCTTAAACAATGGATCCAGTGGGTGGGAAAAGCTCAACATTAATTAATTACGCGCCGGCAGTATTGTGTAATACGTACCGTTGTAATTATAGAGGTGGCCGCTGGAGGAAAGTGTCGTATTTCTACATACGGAAACCTGAAATGCTTATTACTGCGACTTATTTCAGGATATATCACATAGCCATCAGCCAATTACATAAATCTTGTTTTCAATAGGTTACCTAGGTATATTGATGCTCTTTACTTTTTAAGGTATCTGCCCACTACACCGTACTATTCGATGAGCGTGCTAGGAACGAATTAGGCAATAAAATATTCTTTGTATTGAAAAGTATTCCCAAATTTCCCAACAGACCGGTTCCGTCACTGGCCATGGACTTGTCATACTTGTCAATAGAAAGAATATTTTTTTGCCTGACACCACCCTAGCACGACCTTTATTCTGAACTTAGTTTATCTTAATGAATAATTTTATTTGGAGTTTTAAGGTCTTCACTACTTTTGGATTTGTACAAGATTCTTAGAATGCTTTTCATTAGCAGTCGCGAAACTGGTTTGACATTAAAAGCTCAGCAAGTTTGCATTGTCGGTTACACTTTAAAAAGTGGGTTAGCTAAAATAACAATAGAATAACGTTGGCAAACAAATTATGGCCGCGCACACGGGCAGTACGTCGATTCTGTAAAATTCAGACAACAACACGCATCTCACCTCGCTATTCACTCTCACTTCGCATAAGGTTCAAAATGACCTTGATTTTGCATTCTGTAAGCATCACCTCGTCACTTGCGAAGTGAAGTGAGCTCCGAAGCGACCAACGTTGTACTAGTGACGGCCAACCGCAACTTAATGTTAGTCGAGTTTTATCGATTCCACTTTTTTGACACAATTATTGAGTTTTGGCACAGAATTTTAACTGATTTATGATTTTTAAATTAAAATATTTTATTAAAAAATAAATTGAGACAGTTTATAAGTAAAAAAACAGAAAACTCTAAATTCGTGCCGCAAATATAATCTATGCTTCCCTTACGAAAAAAATGTCAGACAGCAGGTCTCTCACAATAATATTTTGATAGTGAGTGCGACAGTGCGTTGTGTTCGTTCTTTCAGTACTGAAAATAACTGTGAAATAATCATGAAGTAAGTTTATATTGTGGTTGTGGAATTTATAAGCGATATGAATTAAAATACGTAAGTATTTATTTTGTTTCCTAATCCAACAATAATGTTCCAGTCCAAAGAGACGACACGTTCCTCTCACCCATCGTCAGCTAGAAACTCTGGTAGATTTCTTGGGAAGAAACCCTGGCATGGCGAAGGGTTTCTTGAGGACTCAAAATGCCAGAGAATGGTGTCGACGCCAGTGGAAGGAACCATCACAAAAGTGGCACGATCAAAAATTATAAACAGTGGACCAAGGTAAGCATCGCTTTTATTACTACATGTTAGTTAGAACCACTTAACATTCCTCGGCTCCAAAGCAAACCACTTCAAATGTGCGACGAATCTTTGTTTAAAGTGTGTTCCTTGGTTTCATAAATATCTTATTGTTAATTTTACTCAACCAATGACTAGATATTAATAATAAGTAAATGCAGTTTTTAATATAGTTCGAAATATAAGGTAATTAGTGTGATTTATAACAGTATAACAGTATTGGTGTAATTTATAACAGCAAACATAATATTTTTACAATTTCTTTAAATGTCTGATTGTAGTAGGTATTGGTCTGAGAAAAAAAGCGCCATTAAAAAAGTAGGTAGCAGCGCGCTCTCATATTATTCGACTAACTAGGTACATACCTATTAATTATAAATTTGATATGTCTAGATTATATTCAATTAGACCTAAATGTAATAGGTACATAACCTACCTATCTATATTTAAATTCATTTATAATATAATTCTTATACTAAATTTATCTTTAGGATACTTTTTTCAGTCAAAATATTTTTTTCTAATTTTATTCCACAAGGAAGATATGGAGTAACATTTTATTCAATTTACTTTTCAGGGTTCCGAGCTGATTGAGGAGAGTCAACAACACTCTCGTAATTACAGACTACCTACTCCTGCAATTTCGAGAAGACTGTTGTTTGCTTCCTCATCCAGCTCAGCTGTTGGAACGAGCCAAAACATTTTGCAGGTATGTGTCTAGGTAGAAACAGATTTTACTTGTCACAGTAAGTGTATACTGTGACTGTAACGATTTAAATCACATCTTGAGAACAGACGTCTTTAGGTCCTAATTTTTGTTGATTATTATTTAATAATGTCTATATAAGTATTTTATTTTATTTATTTTTGAAAAACTACTTTCACTAGGTAGTATTATGTGGCTTTGCTCATGCTCAATGATGAACTCAGGGGGTCAAGTCTGCTAATATTTTCGTCAAAATCGTAGTTCAATGGTGTTTGAATGGTTATGCTTTTTGACACAGTTCTTGTTTCTTAAACCCAAAAATGAAACACATTATGTTTCTTAAACCCAAAACGGAAAAATATTGTAGAACCTACTTGTAAGTTATGTAAATATTTATCTTTTTAGCTTCACGTCACGCAACGTCCATTGCCTCCCCTTCTCGCCGCCTCAGGACAAATATGGCTCGTACTAGTCGAGGTGCTGGTTCTATGTGTATTAATAATAATCATCAAAACTATATTTTTCAAAAAGATGACTACGAAAAGCTGCTATTTAAGATGATAGTTACATATATAGTAAACGATGATCTTTTTTTTTCAGCATCACGTCACACGTCTTCAGTTGCTGGTCCTCCACCACCTCAACGGCGAACGGAATTCTCCACCATTACCGAGAGATTCTTAAGGGTGGAAGAACAGCAGCTGGGGATACAGCGACTAAATGCACAAATCCTGCAGTTCTTTCTGGAGAGAAATGCGAAAAGGGACAGGGCCATGGATGAAAGGGGTGCAGAGAGAGATAGGGCCATAGCTGAAGCTGTGGCTGCAGTGGGGAAAGGGCTGCAAGCATTGGCAGAGGCTAAGAATAGAGATTGGGTGTAGTAATTTAAGTTAATATAGTATTGTAATATATTCTATGTTTTAATCCAAGTAATAAACTATCAGTGTGCTAAAGTTCATCCAAATCCGTCCAGCCATTTAGGCGTGAAGACGTAATAAACACACACACGTAAAATCTATCTGATTTATAATATTTTATGTAAGTCTGGCAATTACCTATCTAACCGATAATTATGTATTATAGATATACATTTTTATACCTACTTACCTTTTATTAATAAGTAATCTTCTACCAATGTAATTTCTTTAAGTAGGCACAGTCAGCCTTAAATTGATAATGCTCATATTATCAATTTGACACTGACTGTACCAAACTACCTGGTACCTTCTAAATATTTAGTAATAATTGACACTCATTGAGACGTTGAATAAAACTAACCAAAGCATTGCCTTTTGCTTCTATTATTTGAAGTAAATACTTCAGATTTGTTGAATAATTAAGTAATTTTTCATAAAATCCGAAGCATTTACTTCAAATAATAAAAGGAAAAGGCAATGCTTTAGTTTTATTCAAACGGCCTGTTGTTTATAACAAAATAAAAAGAAAAAAATGATTGTGAAGGAAAGTGACCTCACTCTTAATGCTGAGCTGAGGTCATTTTTATTTGACAACTCTGTCTATGAAATATAACAGGGAGAAAAAAAGTAGCCCTTGACGAGTTTCTTGCCGGTTCCTCTCGTTACAAGGTCTCCCGCTTAGGGTTTGCGAACCGATGGCGTAGCTTCTATGACATTCACAAGTGCTTGTAACAGTCTAGACTGAAATATTGAAATAAAACATTTTTAAGTAAATGGACGCTAGAGCGGTTTTATTTAAAGTCCATAGATGATTAGTTTGGATTTCCCGATATGTTTCCCGATATATTTCCCGATATGCTAAAAAAAAGAAATCTACTGAATCTACCACCATTTGACAAATTGGGCGGCCTCCAAGAAAGAAATGGCGAAAGAAAACTTGGAAAGCGTTGTTGACCTCCGTCCTTTATATTTATTTATGAATACATAATTACTATTTACTATTATTAATTTATCGGTGGTGTCGGTTAGTACTTTAACCGACTCCACCGATAAATTAATTATGACGTGAACGCCATAGCCTATTTACTAAGTCTCGCCTACGTAATTGCCCTATAGAGCTAAGTCGGTGTTAGATGGCAAATCCCAGCCTCCTATGAACTTCAGCAATTGTTTGTAGCTCTTCTAGTCTCTCTTCATCTGAAATTGTGAATGCCAATTCGCGATTGCACATGTTGTGCAAAAAACAACATGCAATAACAATTTTTGCGACTAGCACCTAAATCGTCCTTTTAAGAGACCTATTGTTCTCTCTACTGAATTGCGAGCAGTTAAGTGACGGTCATTGTAGAAAGCTTCTGGGGAATTATCTTCAGCACCACTAATTGTCGTCATAAGGTAGGCGCGCTGAGCATATCCTGAATCACCTGAAAAAAATAAGTATAGAATAGTTATGTAGTTCTTAGTACCTAGCTAGGGGTAGGGAGGGATTAAATAATCGAGCAAAACAACTTCTTCACCAGCATTTGTTAATGCCTCTAAGTGGGCTTTTGTAACACTATCATGAGTAGCTTAGTAAATATGTTGGATCCACATTTAAAACGTTTATGATTACGATTTCGATGGTTGCGATAAATGTATGTCCTTATATTTTCTTTTATTATTTTTTGGTAACTGCCATTACCTAATAATGACAAGGTACATAACATCTGTGAAACAATAAATCAATAAAAAGATTAAGTAATCTAGATCTAGTCAAAACAAAATAGGGATCAACTGGTTATTAACATGCATAACAATAATACCAAGTACCTTTATTAAAACTATAAATATAGAGCCCTTAGACTAACATGATAATATTATTATAGCTAGCAGGGACAAAAACTAAAAGGAATACTAATTATTTTTAAGCAATAAATTATGTTAGTGTGCTTGGTTACAAATCTATCACCGATAAACTGTGTAAATACTTACAAAAGTAACATTATACTTAGTAAATGAAACACTTACTTTTATACGAGCTGAAAGTCCTTTGCCTCGACGTTTTGTGGTCTTTATCAGAAGCAGTAACTCATACTATAGTTGGTCAATTAGTTCCTTTGACAATCTAAGTATATACGCTTACATAGTCGTCGTCTCGGGTTAATAGAGATAAACTTCGAATTTGGTTAGGATGTTGACGTTTTTCTAGTTTATCCAAAGCATGAGCCTCTTCTAATATAGATTTCAACAAAAACATTCTTGCCATTGTTATCACTTATGTAAAACTTTATATACACAAACACCTCAAAAGTAGTTTCTAACCACAAATTATATAGTTATTGTACTAATTTTTATCACTGTGACATAAAAATATTGTTTTAACACTATTTTTAAAAGATTTCTTCTATTTTCACTCGTAAAATAGATGCTTATAATTTGACACATTGAATCGGGTTCGAGTTCGAAGTGAGCATCGAAGTGAGGGGGGAATTACCTTACAGAATGCCAATTCTTACGTCATCTCATACTTTAGCTCACGATAAATTTAGTTCAACTCGCTGACACGCTCGCAAGGGCAGCGCTAGTGTAAATTCGAATTATCAACCGAGTTTATAGAATGCCAATCAAGAAACCCACCGCGGATTCAGATTCGAAGTTTAGAATGAAGTCTTACAGAATCACACTACAGCGCGGCGGGCGCTAAAAGCTTCCGGTCACAGACAGCGTGTGCGCCAGTCGGCCGGACACAACTACCCTGCATTGACGGACGGAATCGGGCATGACATTATTAAGGTGGTACCCTGAGCGAAAGTGGCGCCGCGGTGAATTTTATTTAATATTATAATTCTAATACACAATTTTAATAATGTTTATCGTGGAGATTTTAGGGCCCACCGTTTTTAGACGGTATCGTTACATTCCCTCGTAGTCACTGCTAGAAGTAGATAGAAAAACTGCTAAAAGTGGCCGTTTTTGACACATTTGCTATCTACTTCTACGAATGACTACGAGGGCATGTAGTGATACCTTCTAAAAATACTAGACCATGGGCCCTAAAATCTCCACGATAAACGTTATTAAAATCTTTTTCTATTAATAACTTATTAAATAAAGACCTCTGAGGGCACCACTTTCGGTCATACAACCGCCTTAACATTATTCCGTTTACCAATGCGATTAAATTGACAATAGACAGTGATCCGCTGCAACTTCACTTGAGAATGTGTGGAAAAGAGAAAATTTTACGTCGTTTTGTACTGCATACGCGCTCTGAAGTTAGTTACTTCTTTTCTGTAGTACCAGCACGCGTAGCATGAGCAAACCGGACTCTTGTCTACGAAGACTTGTCGTCTCGACCTTCTCGATTGCTGAGCACAGTTTGACAGACAGGTGGGACTCGTTCTCAGAATTTCGAAACATTTTAATGTCTTTTAATAAAAAAAGTTAATTTTAAAGGTAATCTTTTTATTTCAACACCAAAAAATGTCAAAATTATCTAAAATGATCAGAAATAATTTAGTTTAAACATGATTCTCATTTTTTTATAAGTTCTAAGATAAAGAGGCACTCAAGAAATCGTTCTCTTCCGTAGACAAGCTCTCTCGAGCTCGAGAAGAATAATATTGCCAATAGAAAATAATTACTTTATTTCTCATAAAACACCGTTCCTTTCTATAGATTTCACAACGCTAAACTCTTAAAACTAATTAAATATAGCTGTATGGATATAAATTCGTTTGCCTTTCTTTTATTGAGAGTATTTTGAAAAGATAACACAGACTACTAACGAAATTGTTAATTTAGTAATCTGTGTAAAATGACGAGAAAATTACGAAATACTATAATCAACGTATGAAAATAATTTTAATTTAAGTTTTTAAGGAATAAAATATAAGCTCGGATAATTTAGATTTATTTTTATTGCGAAATTTAGATTCATATAACATAAAATACGTAGAAAACTATTTCGAATCTTCTTATTAGTCTGTGATTCTCTCTCGACCTTCTCGACTACTCAAAGGGTGGTAGACAAGTTTCTCTGATTCAACTGTCAAATTAATGTCAGTTGAAGAGAAAAGCTCGTGTTTGTCGACTTTTGACATTAGGCCACGACAAAGAACAATACGAGTCTACTAGTTGTAAATGCGAGCATGAGTATCTCGATCTCAACCCGACAAAAGTGACATTTCGGTGTAGACAAGCCATTGTTCTGTGAGTCGAATCTTATCTCGATGTTGGTCATGCTACGCGTGCAGGCTAGGCGCACTCCGCGCTTTAGGTACGAAGCTACAAGTAGGCAGCGGGTCCGTCCGGACGGACTAATTTCAGAGGGCTGCCGCCGTTGGCTGGCTTTTAGCAGTTTGATTTCGATAGTCACTCACTCGCCGCGTTCATCTTAATACTAATATAAAGGATCCGAATCTCACGTTTTTCACACTTCCAAAAGTTCCAAATGACATCGAAACGTAAAAAGTGCTTGTCTACTACCTAGATATTATTTAGTATCCGTTTATTCTTAGGTACTTACTTGTCTTATTTGCTAAACAATCTTCACCCAACTAGGTATTTATTGAAATAATAATTTATAGATTAGGTAGGTACTTACTTACCTACTTTCGAAATAAAGTTAATTATTAATGACAATGTTATTTCGTAAGAAAGCAAATTTCCTCAAAGTCAGCATGTATAGTCTGATGTGGCGTCGACTGTACCTAGCCTAGGTTTTTTTTAATTGTATTTAAGTACATTAAGTACCTATTATTTAATTATTATTTAAAAGAACAAACCCTAAAGTCGTTAGAAGAGATAAAAGCTACGCGATAAAAAGAGAGGCAACTTCTAGGTGAATATAACTGTAGGGTGGGAGCGGTGTGCGACCTGAATTGCACTTTATTGTGTATGGGATAGAGTCGCTATTTATTTAAATGACTTTGCGGAGTGGATCTTCTGTACTTGTACTATTATGTATTCTGTGGTAGTACTTACATTGTTAAATTAATCGCATTGTATATTTTCTTTAATGACCCTGAATAACTAATTTCCACTTCTTCACAATCATTTTACCACTTTGGAAGTGTATATCTTTCAAACGGTTGACTTTGAGAAAAAAAATGTTTTAGGAACCTCAATCACAGAATAGATACAATGTAACTTTTAAAGACCTATCTATCTAAAAAAACTAGGCCGTTACGTCACGATAGTTGCAAATAAACCAAAGGTTTTAAAACAGATTATGGTTAAAAACCCTACATAGGTACCTACTCAATTTTAGATGGCTCGTCTGCTTGAAGTAAAAACTGACCTTTCTTCAGTGAAGCGATGCTAAATCGAATTAATTAAGCCCAATAAAAACATTTTTTTTAAACAATAGGCTTGATGAAAACCTGATGAACCCCGCGGGAGCCGTCACTCAATGTTAGTTGCTGATTAATAGCCGCCCCGTGACTAACTTTTTATTTTTAGGTAGTTTATTAATTTCTGCTGTGATTGCTATCGTTTGAGTATAGATAGTAGGTAGGTACCTTTAGTCTAGCTATGTTTACTGACATTTATAATAAAACCTAGGAATAATAATTATTATACGAAGGCAACGTTTGAAAAAGGGTATTTTGGAGTATGGGTTCGTATTATGTGGTCCTAAGCTGGGATATAATTTATAAGTAGGATCAGAATAGTGATTCGATCTGCAATCTGCAATCGATCGAACCAATTGTCCAGAACTTGGATGAATTAACCAAGTCCAGAACTTGGATGAATGTCCAGAAGGATAAATAATATCCTTGGATGAAATAATATCATATCATACCCGTTAGTAAATATTTATCTACCAGTGAAATAAAACTTTATTTCAATTATTTTTTTTTTCAATCAGACATAAATATTTTTAAAGTTATCTTCTGAACGCAATAGATGGCATCAATTTTGTAAATTGTAATATGGACCAAAAACGATGAATATTCAGCACTTACCTAGCAGCAGCCATGACGACTTGTGGTAGTGCAAGCGACGCAGGTACCGCACCCCGCGGCGGCAGACCGTGGTCAGCCACGCTGTCACTGCGGCCGCCGACCACTGCCTGGGCGCCGCCGCTTCTGAATAGTCAATACAATACAGGCATAATACTTAGGAAATGAACTGTGAAATGAAACCGCTTGGTTTCGCAATTTATTCTAATCAATTTTCCGAACAAGTACCTACACAAGAGGTTTATGTGGATAGGCAGCAGGCGGAAGGAAAAGGACTTACATGTATGGCTGGCCACTGCTTAGCCAGCGGCAGTGACGACTCCAAATGAAGATGCTGGTGGTTGTTGACACTTGCACCACACTGGCACTCACTTCTGTTAGGTTCCTTGATCGATCAATGGAGCCGGCTCCGTCTTTTACACCGTTTTTCACAGTAATTTAAGGATTTTCAGCGGGCGGTGACCCGGCGCGTGCACGCGGTGTTTCGAAGAGAGAGTTCTTCCAGTCTTCTTTTGAGGGCGCTAATGTCGCGCAGCCAGGTTTACGTATTGGCGTCAGAGATGGCGCTAGGTGTTTTGAAATGGAGGTGAAATAAGTAGGACAATAGGATGGGAAGCCTAAACAAACTGAAAAAACGCTGTCAGAAAGATTTTATTTTATTATTATTCATCATTCAATCTCTTCCAAATCATAAACACTAATCAAATCACATTAATTGTAAGATAGCACATCGATAAGTACCTACTGTTATCGCACACCGATTACATGCACGTTCTGACTCAACGTTTAACGGTTCATCGACACACCTCGCAATTTTCTCATAAATTATTGTGGAAATTCGTATAAAACAAACACATTGTAATAAATGGCAGATGGCCGTTGCAACACATAGGTAAATAAACTAATATAAATGCATAGGTACCTAGGTACTACTTCAATGTGAGAGTAGACTATTTACGGTAAGGAAAGAAATGCTACTTATTATATAATGTAGCCAACCCAGGTTGTTATATTTTGGAAAAAAAAGTATTTTCAGCACATTTACCTAGAGACAAATGTAGGTAATCATAAACATAGGTAATCAAATCGTTGCTGCTCCTATTCTTCGTAAACAATCTATTAAAGTGTGTCCATCATTACTTGTCTTAAACAATCTTCACCCAACTCTTTATTGAAATAATCATTTATAAAATACAACAAATGGTTTTCCACTCATAGATTACGAAATAAATTGTTAATAAATTAATAACAATTTCATAAAGCTACTAACATATTTTTAAATAACGATTTAAATAAGACGTATGACAACTGTCAAAAACTGTTTACTAAATAAGACAAAGTAAGGATGGACAGACTTTACCTAGGTACCTACATTAAATTGGCATTGATAACGCGACCAAGTATGTCATGCGATTGTTATTGTCGGGTTCCATTTTGTTTTTCTTGGTAAATATTGAAAGCACTCACCAGTCTCGTCGATGTCATCGTAGCCCTCCCTCAGCCTGTGCAGGCGCAGCATTTGAGTCACTCGCGACGTCCAGTAGTTCGCTGTCGTAGTGTTGGTAAACAAATCTGCATTACCGACTGACAGTAAGTACAGACACGAGGACATGACGTCACGCGATGATTACCGTGATCCCGACGGTATCTAATCTAACGACGCGTTCGGAATCGTTCAGTTTCATTTTATATTACTGGTGAACGCGTCTTTATCCGATATCTACTTATCAACATAAAAAGATCTAAGTAAGTAGGCGTACCTACTGTACTACAGACTTTTAACCTCCATTTACACGGTTGTAAACCAGGAAGGTCACCTTGGATAGGACGTGGTTTGCATTGCAGCCGTGTAGCACGCACTTTATCCTAGCCAGTTCCTCAGTGCTGAGGATTTCCGGTGCGCTTAGGTACACTTTCGCCCTTCTTCCCCACGACACTACCAAGGCGCACTACTGGTAGTGTCGTGGGTATTTTTTTTTCCCTTCTACACTAATACCGGCCCAGTAGTGTCGAAGGTAAATGAATAATTACATACATATGCATTCCCCACGACACTATCATCATTTTTAAATTGGAGATTTTTGCATTTACAATGCTATTTTTAAACAATACTAAATAATATACTAGAAAAAATACGACTCGCACCAGATCAATACTCAGACGGGAATCGAACCCGCGACCTTTGGATATCCGGTCCAATGCTCTGACCGCTGAGCTACCGAGTCACTAGTGACATCGTCGAATTTTTCCTAGTATATCCTAAACTCTTACGCTGTAAGCCAGCGTTATTTCACCAATGTGAGGAATTACCTCGACATTCAATTGAAATATCTTTCCAGATATTTTAACAATTGATTATTTAGTATTGTTTAAAAATAGCATTGTAAATGCAAAAATCTCCAATTTAAAAATTATATAGCTATTTCATCTTAATCAATTGTTAAAATATCTGGAAAGATATTTCAATTGAATGTCGAGGTAATTCCTCACATTGGTGAAATAACGCTGGCTTACAGCGTAAGAGTTTAGGATATACTAGGAAAAATTCGACGATGTCACTAGTGACTCGGTAGCTCAGCGGTCAGAGCATTGGACCGGATATCCAAAGGTCGCGGGTTCGATTCCCGTCTGAGTATTGATCTGGTGCGAGTCGTATTTTTTCTAGTATATTATTTAGTACTATCATCATTTTTTCGTTAAATGGCAGATTCTGGTAATGTCACAACAATACATGTAAATAAATAAATACCTAACTAAATCTCCATTTAGACCGGTTTATTTAGCACACATCCAACTTGAACTTATAATAATTAAATTCTTTAAATTACATTACCAAAGTACCAGGATAGCATAGATTTAGAGGAGGTTAACTTTATAAAATATAATAATCGCAAATCAGAAGGAATTTTGCTGAATTTGCGCTAAATAAACCGATCTAAATAAAGATTTACTTGGTGGTACTTAACACGTATTGTAGAAAATAATAAAAAAATAAAAGCGATAAAAATACAGAATTAAAACTTCCTTATGTTTATGCGATCCTGGTACTTTGGTAAAATACAGATTGTTATTTATTAACATGTTGTCACCAAAATAAATTGGTAGTGTCGTGGGGAATGCGTATGTATGGAATTTTTCATTTACCTACGACACTACTGGGCCGGTAGTGTAGAAGGGAAAAAAAAATACCCACGACACTACCAGTAGTGCGCCTTGGTAGTGTCGTGGGGAAGAAGGGCACTTTCGTCCTTATCATCACTTAACATCAGGTGAGGTGAAGGCCAAGCACTATCCCATTGGGATTAAAAAAAGCTAGAAGATAACTAACCTAGATGTCTTTACCACTTGAATAAATCTTGCAGTTTGATTTTACCGATCAAACTGCAAGATTTATTCAAATGACAAAATGATGATGATGGTGATTTAATTAAATGAATCCGATGACTCTATTAATAAAATTATTACTTGCCTACTTAATTTAGTTACTCCAAGATACTACTTATCGCTAATCGCTACTGTTTCTAGGCTTGCCAACTTTATACTTGTTTTATAGAGAAATGCCTGTCTATAGCAAAAAAAGGCCGCGCAGCGCGATTTTTTGTCAGTTTTATCCAATAATCCTATTATTTTGCCAATTTTTGTGAAAAGAATCGGCCGCGCAGTGCGATTTTTTGTCAGTTCCGTCCACTTATTTTGAAATTTTGCCTGACTAAAGTAAGAAAATAAAACAGCAACAGCAACAATATAAGCACCCAATACTTGTAAGGGGCTGATTTTTGTTTTTCTTCTATTAATGACTTTTACTGATTTCCGGGACAAAAGGCGTCCCGCAAGGAGTCACGGCGGGACGGCCCAAAATTTTGACTCAGAAGCGGGACGTCCCGGAAAATCCAGGACGGTTGGCAAGCCTGTTTCGCAGTTTGTGTTGTAAATTCTAGGTTCATTATAATTATTCTAACCTAACCTCAGAATAATTATAATAGTACCAACATAAATAAACATGTGGGTATTTAAATAAAACTAGATCAATACAAGCACCCAGATGATTTATTCGTCGTTAGGAATCTCAGAACTGTAGTCGTTTAACAAATAATAATTGAACACTTATATAAACATCTAATATCTTAGGGTACTACACATTCGTTATGAAAACTGGCATAGCCTGTAATGAATTAGATATATTTTAATCAATTTTATAAATACCTCTTGGTACATTATGGTGATTGGTGGTCAACTTTACTTGGAAATTATTAAATCAACATCTCTTTATGGTCAAACTGTAAATAAATATCCAAGGCATTTCTTCTAGGTACTAGTGGCTCCGTAAGCTGTAGACCTCGCGATAAAATAAAATTGGTTAAAACTGCCTAATGTTTTCTGGAAATACTTACCTACTTATACACTCAGATCAAATACAATCATTGAAAGATGAGAAAACTTTATACGGTCACATGTCATATCACCTACTTATCTATCTCCGTCTGTCTGTGTGATATTTCTTAATTCTATTATTCGAATTTAATAACAACAAACATAATACAAATAATTTATTATTAAAGTTATTTTGTTTCAGATTTTGTTCATTGATTCAAGAACACTCTCTAGGAGGTACATACATACAACCCGCGCAAACAAAGAATGGGATTGAAAATGGCGTCGTTCATGTTCACTTTTCGCTGTCACACTAAACGAAATACCTATCGCTCTCTCACTCCCACTCATTGTGGAAAGCGCGGTGAGCCGCCATTTTCAATCCTATTCTTTACCTGCGCGGCTTGTAGGTAGTTTTTGTCTACTACTAATCACAAAGAATGCTAGGTACAAAAGACAGCACAGTTTATAATACTTCGTTGATTTAAGCGGGAATTATGCTAGGCCATGGTCCATGGCTAGGCCGACGACATGGGCCACGTAGGCCGATCTGGGTGCATCCAATAATGTACTCTATGGGCGTGTCATAAGACATAATTTTTCGTTGCGTCACGTAATATGGTATCGCGTCGCAAGGCGTGGATACACGTGACTGTAGTACAGCTCTAAACTACTAGGCTCTATGTAAATTATATGGAGACCGACCGACGACCCACCCAGATCGGTGTTTCTGCTTTTGTCCAGTAAGTTGTCCTAAATTAAACTTGAAAAATACACTGCTATATATTATAAGTAATTATTACAATTCATAACCTCTTAAAAATTGGTCAGGTGGAGTAAGACATGACATATACACAGACATATATGCTGTGTGCTGTCCTCTACACATTACATAGGCAATTCCCACTGCATTTTATGCACTTAACAAAACTCAACTTAGTATATCTTAAGGGGCCTACAGCCGTCCACCAGCGCCGCGATTTCATTTATTTTTATAACTCATAAACCAGATTAAATATTTAAAAAAAGGAAACAACCATATGTCCTCTTAAATTGTCTCTAATATTTTTTGAAAAACTCCTCAATACTTTTAATTCTTTTTATAAGTTAATTCATTAGTTTCTTGCGCCCATTCTTCTTGTCAGTTATAAAAATGGGTGGTAGAAAAATATAAACAATTCAAAAGCACTGTTTATTTGAATAAAGGATATTTCATTTCAAACCAAAAGGGGCCACTGTCGTTTCGATTGCGTTGTCATGTTTGTTTTCTTTTTAACAGGTTTTTTTTATATTTACTTGGTTTACACTCGTAAACCAAGTAAATATAAAAAAACCTAACCTAACTTAATAAAAATAAATGAAATGGTGGCGCTAGTGGACGGGCATACTCGCCTTAACTGTCGGTGTTATTTATTAAGGGGACGCTATCTTCGGCATCTGACTTCTCACTGTCGCTCGTCGCTGGAAAAACAATAACCAATTTATTCACCTCGAAACATGCTCTATAAAATGGTAGCAGGAAGCATAATATTGCATGCGGTGAAATAAGCAAGAACGAGATTAGTAAGAGAGTTAGTAGAATAATTTTGAAGATTTCTTCTCTGTTCCAAATAAATTTTCATTGTTCTTTATGTAGTTGTGAGTAAAGAGCCTATTTTTAACAGATATTAAAAATATAGAATCAAATTATAGTGCATAAATAATATCCGAGGCAGTATGAATACAATACAAAAAATTTGTCTCTTTACTCTCACGTACATTTAAACTAAGTTAATTCTATTGACAATACCAAACTAATTTTCGACTTTATTTAAATCCAAATAGGGTTTATTTTACTGTAGCTGTTTCAAACTTCCCAAAGTACATGAAACGTCACGCCAAAACAAATTTACAAGCAACAGCGTAAAACGACACGCTCTACAAACTATAAAATCCAAAGAATAAGCATAAACACATCTCCACTAACCTTAGCGTCCGTACGTGGTAGCAGATATACATATTACATAATCATATATTTAATTTTTAAATAGCTGTGACCAACAGGGACTATAATGATTCTAAAATGTTAAAACATTCCACTAAGATGTACCTATGTTATGTACTATGGGCAACAGCGTCCCAGTTACCAACTAAATTCGTGTGCACGCGTATCGCCCCTGCACGAACTAAACGTAATGTTAAAAATTAAAAAATATTTATTTTGTTCACAAAACATTGGTATGTTGTGTCGGCGCGGCGTGCGAGCGATTTTAACCATAGGAGTGGTTAAGGCCAGTATATTCCAAAAACTCTGTCTCTGTCTTTTTCCTTACGTGTGCAGAGTAATGAAAATAACCTCACGTATCGCCCCTGCACGAACTAAACGTAATGTTAAAAATTAAAAAAATATTTATTTTGTTCACAAAACATTGGTATGTTGTGTCGGCGCGGCGTGCGAGCGATTTTAACCATAGGAGTGGCCTTAAGCGACGCTGTTGCCCATGGTACATAGGTACATTATATAAGGTCCTTCTTAAATAGTGCATACAATTTTAAGGGCTCAATGTACTCATGCTTACAAACAACTTTTACTATGGGACCAACATTGAAATCGCGAAAAAAAATCAGATGTTCCATAGAAAATTTAAAATCGAAAAGATCAAAATGTATGGAACAGCTGATTTTTTTTCGCGATTTCAATGTTGGTCCCATAGTTAAAGTTGTTTGTATACATGAGTACACTGACCCCTTAAAATTTCGTGCACTTTTTAAGAAGGACCCTATATATTATGCAATATAAATATTGATGCATTCATTAGGGGTGTCTCTTAAATAAAATAAAAACGCTTATACTTTTAACAAATTCGGAAAATCATACGTTTGCTTTTAAAGACATTAAATATGACATTAGCCCTTATCTTGAAATTATTCAAATACAAGACAAACTTTACCATGATTTACATAAGATAGGTTTCTCAAACACTGAACCTGCACCATAGATTTTAAACATACACAAACATAATACAAGTAAATACTTTACATATTATCATTGTTACGACAATAAAATAGACGAAATCAAATAAAACAATGATTGAAAATGCTGATTTATTTCACATAAAAAACACGTCACATATATGATACAGATAGCTTTCTTCGCGTCGTAACTTATATGTACAGGTTTTAATCTCCGCGCGAAACGCAAGCCCCCCCCCCCCCCCTCCTCCCCCCTGGCAAATTTTGCAATCAAAAGCGACTCTACTGCTATAATTATAAAGTCCATATTTAATTTTATACACTTGCGATACAAGTTTATTTACCCATATTAGAATGTACATATTCTCATTATCGTTACATGTTTGACTAATATGTATAAGAACAGACAGGATAACTTAAATCATTGTACTGACTGAGTACTACATTTGACAGCAAGAATAAAACTACATTGCATTGATAAAAAGTTGTGCTGATTATGACGTTCGCAAGCGTTCCTATTTATCTCAGTAGAAAAGTATCGAGGACGGTGGATTTCATGTAAGCATTATCTTGCAATAAAGGTATTCAAATAAAAATAATAATAACAGGTTCCAAACACTAACAAATATTTTTATAACTCACACCACCTCACAAGAATGTATCTTGCATCAAAAATACATAATAACGACGAAATATAAATAATAATTAACATTATTTTACTTATCAACAATATTTTACAAAACATTACGCAGTTGCATCCTTTTGGCAAGTCAAGTCACTATTTCTAAAACTGGTCATTTTCCTGACATATTAATAAACTAGCATTTGTTACATTACAAACTAAGTGCGTGTCGTTTCGTGTTGTTTATTTCTAGTACGATAAGGACTACTATCGCCTAACAATGTGAGTATTGTTCTTTTTACATACTGACCCTTTAGCTATCAGCTTTGAGAACGATGTGAAGGCAATCTAGCCAGTATATTTAATTAAAAGAAAATTTAAAAATACGAAGGTTGGTCATATCTCACTTATATCTAATAGCTTATAATGGGAAGCTTTTAAGATGCATATGCATACTTTCACATCGTCCTGAACAGCTCGTAGCGATCCTTTCGATGTTATACTTTATACTCAAACCTACTTTTCATTAGTTATTAAGTTAGAAAGAAGAGCAGAGAAATAGACTTCTGTTAGTGACAGCCACCTAAATTAAGAGACCACATTAAGTCCTATAAATTCCATTTCCAACCCTGTGTGTTCATTTTGAAAGTTGAAATTGAAATGTTAGGATGAAATGAGTACTTATATCTAGTGTGTTAACAGCTATTTCATTTTTTTATCATAGCATGCGTAATAAATAATAATATAACCTATGTACAGTTGGATACAACATTAGTACATTTTTATATCAAACGCGTGTCACATATACATATATAAGACGAATTGTACAGCGATATAAAGTGTAACCATATTTCCGGTATTAAAAAACCCTAATAAATCCGCTATAATATGAACAACGTTATATTTAACTTCAAACCCATTTCATTCCGGAACCGGCCAGTTTGCAGAAGGTATTATTGAGATTAATTAGCAAATAATGAAATAAGTTTTGATTTTATTTTATGTATATTATATTAAACAAGAGTTTTACTGTTTTTGGGCGACCGGTTTTATTAAAGACATACCTAGTTAATTTGATAACACCTAAAAATATGTTTAAAAATATCTAGCTCAAAGCCACTACATTGCACTAGCTGACGACCAGTATGAATAATATATACAAGGTAATTTTGTATTCACCATCCAAATTTTGAGGATGTGTTCAGTCCATGAAACTGAACAACTTTCTCTAAGGAACACATGGTCAAATATGTAAAATGAAAATCGAGTTTCCATACAAATCAAAGACAAAGAAAAACCGAAATTTTCTGGCGAAATATGACACATGTTTCTTAGAGAAAGTTGTTTAGTTTCAAGGACTGGACACAGCCTTAAAATTTGGATGGTAAATTCAAAATGACCCGATATAAAATAAATAAATGAATATAACACGACTCTATTAATTAAATTATACTTCAGAACTAGCGTCGCGTGTTAGTCGATAATTTGATTATCGATATCTAATACATACACAGAAAAACAACTAATTAACACAACCGAACAAATAAATGATAAATTTAAAGAAAATTCTCATCCTAATTATATACCTATGTAGTTACTGCTCAGTACAGTTCTTTTCTACAAGTTAATTTACAACTGCGTAAAATTAAGTCAGCCTACACCGTCTACCCAAAATACATAATGGTTTATTTTGAGAACGTGTCTTTTATGAGTTATATACGATGCTATGACATAAGTAATATACAGTGTGTCCCTCGATAAAGTGCAACCCCGATAGGGGTGAAACTAGATCACAAATTTTGATAAAAAATATTGAAGACTAAAAATTTGTAATATTTATTAAATTCTTATAAATTAGTGAGCCGATTTTTTTTGACTTGTGAGTGTATTTAAAATAATAAACATCTAAAAAGAGACTACAATGACTTAACTGTGTTTTTTGTAAAAAAAAACATTTTCTATAACTGTTGTGATCTTTAAAGGAACATTTTTTAGTATATTTTTTATCGAAAATGTCCTTGTGTTAGTGTGTTATCAAAGATTAACATTTGATGTTAGTAATAAATAAATAAATGATAAAAAAATCATTATTCATTTATTTATTAATGAATTATAATTCACCAAAATAAGTTTTAAATCATGGTGGTTTTGTAAATATCACAATTGGAAATTTTGATTTTTTACGCTTATGATGATCTTCTGACAACGCGACTACGCTTATGATGATCTTCTGACTACGCTTGTGATGATTTCGCTTTTGACGTTCCGCGCCTAAAGGTTATAGTTTCACCCCCTTCCAAGGTTGCACTTTATCGAGGGACACACTGTATAATATTCCGAACCTTTAATTAATATTGAGCTTTCCCTTAGGACACTTGGACACCAAGCAACAGAGCGTAACCACACGTTGCTACTTACTGGTCTCCTATGTACAGACAGCACTTATCCGTGCCACCATCTACAACATAACAACTCAATTAAGGGCGTTTTCGCATTTCACTGTCTCACTCTCACTCAGACTTTTGAAGTTCTTTAAACTTTGACTTTATTTATTTCTGGTGAATGTTTTCAATACATCGTCAATAAAATAGTATTACAAAATATTATACATAAGTACATGGTTTTACTACCATTAACAATACGTATTGTTTTTGAATTTTTAAATTTTAGGCATTCAGGCTATTTTTATATTAAGATAATAATTTTAATAGAGAAAACACTAGAAAATACTAGAAAAAATGCCACTCGGTAGCATAATTGGTTAGTGCAATGGGCCGGATTATCTTAATACGTATTGTTATTATTGTTTTTGTTGAAAACTTATATTTAAATGTCCCAAAATTAGTATTTTTTTTAAGTTTGGTTTATTTCACCAAGTAAATCCAAAATGTAACTATAAATAAGTATTCGTAATCTATTGACGATCTTTTGAAAACATTCACCAAAAATAATTAGTCATTTATTATCTTTAAAAAAGTTCAAAAGTGTGAGTGGGACACCTATCTGAGCTGCAAAATGCGAAAACACACTCTTAAGTGTAAGTACCCGGTTTCGAAACTATATTCGAGTTACTTTCCTGATGGTATTTTTACGAAAACCTTGTCAGCAATGTGAAACGACTCTTACTAGTATAAAAGAGTCACAATTTGCATGTATTTTTACAGTAAATAATAATAATAATTAATAAATGTTAAGAATTTATTGTTAATGGGTTTTCACTTACAAAAAAATTGGCAACGAAAGTATTCCGATTTACTATGTATGATCATTATAGATAGTTACAAAAATAATCTGTTTTTGAGATGGTTCACACGTGAAAAGTACGAATTGCGAATTGTTTTTAAATATTTTAGTTTCTAAACTGTAATCTAACAGTGTTATTTATCACAAAAAATAAAACGCTTAATAAACCTATCTTAGTTAAAAATCTTTTTCTTTCGTATTATAAACAGAGTTTGAACAGAGTAGACAAAACACGTTTTAAATAATATAGGTTTATTAAGCGTTTTAATTTTTTATGAATAAAACGGCAAGAATCTAATCTCACTGGCCTTTTTTAGCATACACAGCCGCTGTGGTCCTAACAGTAACGCACATTAATTTTGCTACAATAACTTGTAATTATTGCTTCACTTATGTGCGTTTGAGTTATACTATCAACATTTTATTAAATAGTGCCTAATTTAATTAAGTTCAGTGAAATATGTAGTGATTCCGGTTATGTTATATCACTACATTTAATCGTCAATTACAGGTGGTCAATTCTGGCGTTGAAAGTTAATTTAATAATAACAACAAAGCAGTTTGCAATAAAAATTTAAATCGCACGTCGCTCACATAAATAAAAACTGGCAAGTCAAACAATAAAAAATTACACTCAGTACCTCACGATATTAAACAGAAAGTGTGTAACTAGAAATTAGATATATGTAGCTTAGATATCAAACATTTCTCACATAATTGCCAACACTTCACATAGCTAAATCAGGATCTATAATTCCATCTAATACATTTAAAATAATTTTGCAACACCAGAATCAATCTTATTCTCAAACCATAGCGGCTAATCGAACGAAACAGACAAGTGACAGCTATTTACAAGAGTAAAAAGAATGGAACATAGATTAGAATAAAAACACTTTAAACGAATAACAATTATTGTACAAAAATACATTGGAATATACATAATAATAATATACATGTGGACTTGCGTACATTTAGTTAATGCGATTGAGTTAACACAATATTGGGCCCATTTTTTAACATTAATTGTCAAATCTCTTTTTATAGGCAAATTGCTACGGTGAATTTTGAATGAAGCCCAATATTCTGTTAATATTTTACTGATTAGTATAGCATAGCCATTACCCTACAAGCATAGACAGATCCACGAGTTGGTAAACATCTTATAATAAATGTACATACATTTAATTATATCTCGTATGTTCCATTCGATTTAACTTTAAAATTTTGGTAATTTTGAATTATTTTAATCGTTTCCTTAAAAATTTGACTCGCGAACGGTCAAGACACGGTCAGTTTTGAAATGTCGATACATACTCCACCACCGTACTAAAGAAACCATTCGATATACAGTCTAACTTGTAAAACGTCAGATTTCGAGCAATTTGTGTTTGTCGATGAAATAAAACACTTTTACGGGTTTAAGTGTATTTGAACTGTATTTATTTTGTCATACCCAATTTTATTTATATTTATATTGTTTTCTCGAAGTTTCCTCACTTTTGCAGTTGAGAAGTATTTTATTCCACCGACTAGTACAGTTCTTTAAGATAAAGAAAGGGCATCGGCTAACTTCGTATTTTTGCTTTTCTTAGAAATGACGTTGACATTTATTTCATTGCAATGAAGTTGAAATTGTACTACAATGAAGGATCAAAATACTTTTTCACCTCTCCAGCACGAAAAGGGTGCTTTTGGCGCGTAAAAACTCGCAGCAAAATCGACTTTTCCTGCGAGCGTGAGACAAAGTGCTTTTTACCAAAAACTCGCAGCAAAATCGACTTTTGCTGCGAGCGTGAGGCAAAGTGCTTTTTTAATTTCTAACACCTTTTCTCGCTGGTAGAGGTGAAAAGTTGTATGTTTAACACGAGAGCAAATTTTTTGATGTCTCGTGCCTTTAAATCACTCACTGTGCTCAGTAGTCTATATTAGAATCACTCGCTACGCTCGTGATTCAATTCTAGACTACTTCGCTAGTTCGTGTCAGCACAAAGTCAGCACTCGCAGCAAAAAATGACTTTGCTCTCTTGTATAACAAATAACTATTTATTAATCGTCTTTGTTATGTTAGGCGGCCCCTATTTAACTCTTGGTAGACTCGTGTGTGTTTTTTTAACTCACTACTCTAAGGTTCGGAACGACTAAGAACTTTGTCATTAATAGTATAAAGTCTTCTTATTCGAATTATTTAAACTTTCCTATAATCTAAATCAAATAAAAAACTGTTTTTTGAGAAGCTACCACGAACTTTAAAGTTCTCGGTTGTTTCAAACCTTAGAGTGGGTTAAAAAAATATCACACGAGTCTACAAAGGGTTACCTAGACGACACAATAATATTGCGCAATATTATTGTGTCGTCTAGGGCCCGCCTTAGACGATCGATTCCGATGTTTTTCAATGCCCATTCATTATTTCGAAGTACAGTACACGTGGTTTAAGAAATGAAATTAGTCAGTGTAGATTCTATAAGCGAGACAGCTGTCTCAAGAGTCGATTGTAAGTGTACAAGCTTGTCTAGCGTCTAGCGGCTAGCGGCCAGTGGCGCGTGTTTTCGCGCGTGGCGAGCGGAGAGGCGGCGCGCGGCCGTACCGTTGCGGTCGGCGGCGGCCAGCGGCACTGCAGGCTGCGGAGGGATCTTAAACAGCTGTATTCCCAAGTGGCCGCAGATCTCCAGGCACACCTGCCCCGAGTACCGCACCAGGTCCACGCACACCCATATCTGGAAATCCACGTCGGAATGTCAACGGGCTCACTGATGCCAGAACACTTCAGCCTTCGGCACACGGCGTAGTGTAAGCGTATCGTAGTATGCGCCGCGTCGAACGAGAGCAATACGAGCAAAAATTACTAACATATATCTATCCCTTTTGTACAGTGATAATTTCTCTCAGTTACATCTTTAATGGGCAGTTAGCTCTGTAGCTGTTTCATGTTCAAAGAAGTCCGCACAGCGCGGTGTTGCAGCGTATCGTATAAGATTTTTATTGTCAATACGATAGTCGTAGCGTACTGGCGTAAAAAAGCAAGCTTAGAAAATATTTTCTATACGTCTGGTGTTGAGTTTCCGTCGACGTGAAGCTCTCGTTTACATTCTGCAACAATATCTACGTCTACGACGATTCGTATGTAGAATTCCGCTCGTCTCGTACTCGTTGCGTCTTGACGATACGCTTACGAGACGAATACGCTTACGATCCGTGTGCGGACGACCTTAGTGTGCGACGAGAGTTAGTACAGCGTCGAAAACGTAAGGCGGCGTTTTAAAGTTACTATTAATATGATAGGATCTCATTTTATTTCTTATTTCCTAATTTTTGCCCAAAGAAATCATCATTATCAAAATGTTAAATATTTCGTAACAAACAATGGCTTCAAAACGTCATAACTCAGTGTATCTCATGACCACGCACATAAACGCTACCTTTCAACTCGATCGCAAGCAGCTATGTAGCATACACTCGCAGGCGCGGTCTGTTGTACGCGTTACACTGCGTGGTATGCAATGCTTCTTTAACACCAAAAATTAAAATCGTTTCCCAGCAATAATTTTAAACAGAAATGGTCCTGATGATGGTCAGAATACACAGACCTCAGCTTCGTCGAGGGTCTTGTTACACCCGGTATACCTAGACCCTATTTTATTGAAAATAATAATTCAATAATTTATGTATTAAGTGAGAAGGTTCCATAAAAACGCTTATGAATATGGCACCGACTGACAAAACTAAAGGCGATTCGCTTTAAACCCCACATGAATATTTTTATTCAGGGGTACAAATTACTATTCTTTCCAAATTCAACTTTAAATTGTGAGCAACGAAAAAGAGAATACTTTGTACAAATAAGCTCCCAGTTTGAAAGTGGGGTGCCCTAGGGTATTCTTGATCGGAATGCTACACTTAAAGAACATGTTATGTACGGTCGCCTCTATGGTGTTTATAATTTAAAAGTACGACAACTATCAATAAATTAAAGTACAAAACATGTTGGCCTTAACGATAAGAATAGGGAATATGCATAAGTCATCGATTTTGATAAAGGACATGACCCATCGCGACTATGTTATTTGCCTCACAATTCTCAAAAATGAAAGTCTATCGCGTCTTAATCAAAGTAGTATGTCAGAGTAGGTAATTTACTCTGGAATCAGATTTATAATTATTTTCTGCATTAAAAAGTGGGATTTTTAAGTTAAAACGCTTTTAAATCACAATTTTTTTTATCATGATATTTACTTACATTTTTTTCACAAATTACTTCAGAAAACAACTTAATGTTTTTGTAATTGTTTTTTTCTAGATATAAAACAATTCTTGACTGATACTATACCTAAATAAATGTATTTAACATTTTTTAATTATAAAGTAATTAAATAAAATGAAACTGGGGCAACGCTGGGACATCTACTTTGAGCTTGATCACTGCGGACATGTATAAAAACAGTCATGATGGATCAGAAATAAAAATTTTAGTTTTATCATCACACGATGAAATCAGGGGAAAATAATGATTTTTTTTCATTTTCGGATATAATGCACTTAACAGTCAGATATAATATCGAATAAGAAATAACATTTTGTATGACACATAAGTACTTAAACGCAAAATTTAGAGAGATAATTTGAAAACTCTCGGATAACTCCATAATAAACAAAAAAAAATACAAAAAATACAAAAATGTTTATTTCCAACAAGTAAACGCAAAACAAACGCGCCTGAAACACCTGAAACGTGACAAGTGACGTCACAAATCATGACCGTTTTCGGCGGGTGCTGCTGCGTGCTAACTTCAAGTAACTATATCACGAGAAAAAAAATGGAAGAGAAAAGTTTTAATATTACAGTTGATTTTCTCACGCATTATACTTTTGATTTCGATACAAAAAAAATTGATGCATATTCCCTATTGTAAATTTAAATAAAAACAAAAATATGTTGAAAATTGAGCTAATTTTGTAACTCAATTGCAATCAATTTCTGATTGAAGCTGACAGAAATGACTGTTACATTGCTGTTTTAAGTAAGATAGTTATCACATTGATTCTTACAAACGAAGAAGCGGACTGAAACAGATTTACAAAATCAGATGGCCGAGCCATTGGAAACCAGTGACTTAATAGTTCTAGAAAGTAACGTGTACGTACCGTGCAGAGCCATAGCACGTAATACTCCGGTATCGCGTTATTGAAGTACTGGTTGAGGAACAGCATGGCCGGCCCCAGCAGCGACCAGTCGTAGTACTCCATCTCGCTCTTCGTCATCTGCGCCACCTGAGACAGACATACATTTCATCACTGTTGTTTGGAACAGGGGCACAGAATAGATAAAAGTACTACCGTACAGAAAGGAAACTTTCCGCCCCGCCCCGCAATCAATTACCTCACCCCACCGGCGCCCACCGCGCGAGTTCCGTGTGTTCATTCAATAGCTCGCACACAGTTGCGCGTGTGCAAAAACGTCACTGTGTAGCGCCTGTGTAATAGGTAGTTGAAACGCGACGCTTGTATGGAGTGCCCGGGGTGTGATTCAATGTTGTTGGAATGGTAATGATTTTTGATACAGTTCTTGTTCCTTAAGCCCAGAACCAACACACAGTGTGTTTCTTAAACCCAAAACGGACGCACAATGTGTCTAGATTTTGGGTTTCAGAAACAAGAACAGTGTCAAAAAGCATTACCATTCAAACACCATGGAAACACGATTTTGACGCTAACATTAGCTGACTTGACCCACAAGGACATACCACCCGCGCAGATAAAAATGGGATAAGAAATGGCGTCATTCATATTAACTTCTCGCTCGCTGTCACACTCTTTGTGGTAAGCGCGATGATTCGCCATTTTCAATCCTATTCTTTATCTGCGCGAGTTGTACAACCGCATCGCTTGCGTCGTTTAATTATAGATTAGGAGGCCATAACAAATTTGGCAACGATCGCGTAAGTGGCTGACTCTGAGTTTACAGGATGGAGAGGCACTCTCTGATGCTAAATATGTCAGTCTGATTGCGTGAAGTGGTTGCGTTCTTTTTATATGCAGGCTGAAAAAAGAACCATAAATTTTTTGAATAAAAATTATAGCCCATGTTACTCGCTGATAATGTAGCTTTCTCTAGGTGAAAAATTTTCAAAATCGGATCAGTATTTTGAGTTTATACATTACAAACAAACAAAAAGTTAATCGCTTATACCTATGAAACGCCACCGAATTTTGGTCAGTCTTTACACAGTTCACGTGAGTACAACTAGTACTTACTTGCTGTACTATTGTCAGCCATTTAGCTTATCGTTTTTTTTTCTGCTAACGATAACACATTTTTCACCCTGCATATAAAAAGAACGCAACCACTTCACGCAAACAGACTGACATATTTAGCATCAGAGAGTGCCTCTCCATCCTGTGAACCTAGAGTCAGCCACTTACGCGATCGTTACCAAATTTGTTATGACCTCCTAATATATTAATTATGATTACACTAAAAGGTGGTACACTGAGGAGCTCGGTGGTGCAGTGGTTTAGCACCTGGCCCAGCGATTGCGGAGGTTAAGCAACTTTCGCAAGGGTCCGTCATAGGATGGGTGATCAAAAATGTTCTCGAGCTCCTCCGTGCTTCGAAAGGCACGTTAAGCCGTTGGTCCCGGGTGCATTTGCAGTCGTTAACACCCACCAATCCGAATTGGACCCGCGTGATGGGTTATGCCCCGTCCTGCTTATTCATCCATAAGGAAAGCCTGTGCCCCAACAGTGGGGACAATAAAAATGGCAGATGGACACTAAAAGGTTTACATTCATGTACTAGCATGTTATAAATCCTTAGACTTAGCTCGTATTTTTATTAACCTTTTAATCAACTCTAACGCTGAAAGGTAAAACGTTTTCTTAATTACATTCAATTTTACATCTTATCTCGCTAAGACAGAAATTGGGCTGTGATTGATTTAAGTGAAATACGTAAAAGAAAACTAATCTGTGTCATAATACAGAAAACAGAAATATAGAAAAATGGCAGAAAAGTACATCTTCAATTTAGAAAATGAACATTTCTGTATTGTCTCAGGTCTGGGTGGTTATGGTACCACCGTTGTCTCTGATTTCCATAACACAAATGCTTTAGATACTTTAAAATCGGAGCAAATGTAAGTGATGTTGTCAAATATTCATTTATTTTATTTATAATCCGGACAAACGTGTCATATTTGTATTTCAATTTATTATTAAGAGTATACACATTTTGTAGCTGACTGCCAATCTTTCGCTCGCACATTTCATGTTTTCTCAAGATTTCTTAAATCTGACTGCGTAATTGAAAAATGTGTCTTGGCCACTTTCCGCAATATAAGATTACGGACATTTTAAAACATATTTTAGTATTTTGTTGCTAAAGTACAAAAAGTTGTCGTTTCTAACAGTTATCTGAACTGGCAAAAACTACAACTTTTTGTACTTCAGCAACTCGAAACTGAAATATGTGTTGTCCGTAATCTTATATTGCGAAAAGTAGCCGAGACACATTTATCAATTACTCACTCAGATTGAGAAAACATGAAACGTGCGAGCGAGAGAGCGGCAATCAGAGGCAAAATATGTACGGGCTCTTAAAACTCTAACTTACCACTAGCCTATTGGTGACTTTCGCAGCGACCATCCCGAAGGCGAGGATGTACAGAGCGGGGTGGTTCTCATACACGTGGGACTCGCTCTTCTGGAAGATGATGAAAGCCGGCACCACCACGAACGAGAACGGAATCACCGGCGACAGGATGCTCGTGCCCTGCCGACAACGCTCGCTGTAACTCGGCTCTCGCTCGCACGATCACCACGTCTACATAAAAAGCGACACTACCCACAAGCAAGCGAACGTGCACTACAAATTAAAGCATGCGACATTCCCAATGTGATATGAACACAAATGTATGATACAACACAACCACGATGAGTTTAGAGATACCCTCTCGCCTAGCCGCTTTCTAAGAGCTAGCTGCAGATTTGCTCGATTTGAAACGATCCACAATCAAAATCAAGTATGGCTTAGTTCCAAGTCACGCCAACAGCACTGTTAGCGCATAATCCATTAAACGCAGTAAGTACAAATACCCTATTTTGTGTAATTTTGTCGGATTCGCGCAAACAGCGCTGTCAGCATGATTAGGAACGTGGCTTATATGTGCAGGCGACATGCGATTGACTAAATTCACTGAAAGTTTTGTGGATTGTCACTATCTATAGACATTTTTGTACGATACACTAAAACGATCGCTCAGTTATTTGTTTTGTATTAATCGAGCTTGTTTGTAAGTTTTTCATCAAACGAGCGAGACACCGAGCAAATCTGTAGACACTAAGGCATTGCAATCAGCGCACGCGATGGTGCGTCGTTAGTTGTCATACGCTGTGCGAGTCATGTTAGTGTCAACGTCACAATGCGTAAAACATGGGTCCTTACTGCGACCGTGGAGCCGTTTTTCCCAACTCCACCCCTCATAATGACATTTACGTAGCTGAAGATAAGGTACGCCGCGCCGACGATCAGGGCGTAATTTGCTACCACGATCAAACGCACGTTTACTGACGGTAACTGTGGTTAGTCGGCCACATGCAATGGCGGCGCGTGTAATGGTGGTCGGTGATCGGCATGCGGTTAAGTCCCGCCCGGCAGCGACATATCAGAGAAAAGAATACAAACATGCCATTAATAATGTCATCAGTTGAATTAATATACATTATGATTGATAGAGCCCATGTGCTGTCTTCACTCATTGTGTATTTGATACAGATTAGCATCCATTATTATCAAAACCCGCAGCATTTGCATCATACAATTAATAGGAGACCCTTTGTGTGAATGAAAGGAAGGTTACGTGATAGTGTCTTATGAGATTAACCATCAGAGGCAGTGAGACGCTTCGGTTATTGCGAACTTTACATAAACAGATGACTGATCGCCTTGTGACGTCCCGTGCTACAAATATTCAGGTGTCTTACAGCGACAGTGGATCCGTTTTTGCCACAGCCCCTAAGGCGGAACGTAGAGAAGAAGTTGCTGATAAAGCAACACTGAGCACCATTGCACAATACACTGCCCACCAGGTTCAGCGGCAGCCCCACCACTGGGATCTAAACCACCAATGTACAACTCTGTTACTCTAATCGTCACGCCACTAATTAAAGTCAAACGGTTAAATGTTTGTGGGATTAGATTGAAACTTTACGCGTAGCCAGTCGCCATATCAGTTAAATTAAATAATACAGGTAAATGAGTGAAGACCCACAAAGATAAAGAAATTACGGCGACTAACCAGCCACATCCACAATAACCGAGATGTTTCTAACACTTGACACAACAATATGACCTAAAATAATGATAATTTACCTTAAAACTATATGTATAGATCATGCTCCATGTCTTTACAAAATAAAACTGAAAGGTAACAGTGAGCATAACCTAGAAATAAGAGTAGTAGTGAACTAACACACTATTAAAAAAACCCACATGATAATAAGCAATGGAAACAATATCAAAAGAACGATTCAAAGGCCTATTAATGACCCTTACACACTTTTAGTAAGAAACAACACGATTTTCGAATGGTTATTAAGCTTTTATGGACTGCAATAAGTATGATTTTAGACTGGATGTAGGTATCATAGTTTGATATACTAGATCATCTGTTAGTCCAGTTTTCCAGTTCCTTGAACTTTTACGTGTGAATGATTGATTAGTGTGTAAAGGTTTTAGAACTAAAGAATACAAGTAAAACTAATTAATAGGTTTATTTTGATTACGGTGAAATAGTGTCCATAACTTCACTTAAGTAACAGAAAGCCCAACGCATTCGTAAGTCCTAACTATAACCTGGCAGGTGGAACGGGAGATTTTAAATATACTGAATATTCATTATTTGACCAATACGCGATTATAAGAAAATTATAAATAGAACAAAATGTACCTATATTAGAATATGAAGCCCTAAAATAATTGAATAGTGCTTTTTCACTTCTTGTGATGATGTGAGGCTCCGCGCAGACAGAAAGAGTTCAGCCGTTCAAGTTCTGCGTTCTTTCTTTGCAATCTTTGCAACTTTATAGCGCCGCGCAGACAGTAGGAGGTCAGGGGCTTTACCGCGTAACTATATTAATGAAGTTTATGTAAATGTTGACACTTAACCAAGTCGCTATTTTTATGGCTTTTTTGTTGATTTGTTTGTTTTTTGCAACGAAGCTCGTCTCGTTATTATGGGCGTCGTTAAAAATAATAAAAATCGCCAGAAAACCATCGAAATAGGGACTTTAAATATCAACATTTACATGAACTTTATATCAATATTCTTACGCGGTAGACCTGCAGACCGTACCGGTCAGAGGACATAGAACTCAAGAACGATTGTGTTAATACAATAAAAAATTAAAATATTAGAGTGCATTCAATTAACGCTGAGCGAGATAAAAGAGAAGAATTATGTGTTCTTTTTCATATTTTTTATGATTTTTATATTTTGTTGCAATACTATAATCTTTATCAGCAAGGATATGTAAACTGGCCTTTCCTTCACTAGCTCGATATTTTTTTCTGTAAAACTGGAAGCAATCCATTAGCAAGACGACACGTTTTTTTGTTTTTCTGGACATAGTTACTCTCTCCGGCTCTGTTACTCTGTTACTGGCCCTCTGTTACTCTGACCGGTGCGGTCTGACTGCTTGCGGTCTGCGCGCCGCTATAAAGATTCAAACGTTACAAAGAACGCGAAACGCGGAACTCAATCGGCTGAATTCTTTCCGTCTGCGCGGAGCTTAAAACAAAACAAAAGTTAAACAAAGTTCACAGGTTCAGCATTGAGTTAAGCGAAGTTACTTTAAAACGTAGATCTTAAAACACGAAAGCAGATGTTATTTCAAAAGATAGTTATTTATTTGAACACGACACGAATATTATTCACGAGTGTAAGCGTAGACGGATTTGTTATTCGTATACGCGTGGAGGACTGATTTGGTGCGTGAGTCTCCCGTACCCCCGGCCAAGTAGGAAGGCGGTAAGGAAGCGTCAGGGGCTCACAGCGACGGTGGATCCGTTCTTGCCGACGCCGCCCGTGGCGATGGCCGCCCCCAGCGAGTTTACGGTGAGGAACGCGCCGCCCACCGCGGCCACGCCCAGCGAGTACCGCGCTTCTATCGCGCCGCCCACCTAATTGTTCCAGGCGCGACGTTGCAAACATTTTACTCTCTTTATGGTTTGGGCAAAATAAAGATGGGTTCGGATGATGAAACGAATCGATGAGAGTGAAATAAACAATAAAAATACATTAATGGAAAACAATCGTAGATTTTCAGAAATTGAATTGTAAATTTTCTTCTGACATTGACATTAATGATAGATGTCTACGTATTATACAAATAATTTTATTTGCTTCCTCATTAATAAATTAGATGTGAATTTGAACAGGTGTTTACTCAAAACTCATTAAACATTCATGTGGGTATTTTTAAAATTATACTGGCATGTAATGTAATGGTAAAGTGAAATTTTACCAAAAATTGTGGCAGGAAAATCATTATCTACTATACTCCATCGCACTTCTCGAATAAAAGTAATTGCTTATTACTGGAGATACGTGTCTTTACATATTCCAAAATTAACCTTAATTAAGTTCGTTTTATGAAATCTAACATTTATGACAGAATAGGTTAGGTTCGACAAAGTATTATACAAACGATTTCCTTATTGATAAAATCAAAAACTTATAAACATTCAAATTATTCTTAAATAATTTACAAAATAGATCAACATCAAGAAAAAGGGTAAAAATATATATTAATAAATACACTCGCAAGCAAAAGTATGGAATCACAGGCCTATTTTCATACAAACAAGGTAACTTTGATTCAGATCACTATACACACCCAACTGATCTGATCAGCATTCTAAGAGATGTAAGGATCAGAGTTCTCAGTTTTAGGATTTTCATACATTTTTATGCTAATTTCGCGGTTTTATTAAACATATCCTAATATCTCACAGCACGCTGATCACATCAGTTGGGTATGTATAGCGATCTGTATCTCCTCCAGTGAATGGATAACCATCATCAGATCACAGCTAGGTCAATCCTTAGCGGAGAACCAAGGCTTCAAAGTTACCTCGTTTGTAATAAAATAGGCCTGTGATTCCATACTTTGGCTCGCGAGTGTAAATCAAGAATGAAATTATCGAATGTTTATAAGATTAATAACTGTTTTGTCTGGATATCATTACCTGCATGGACCAGAAGTCGGGGCCGAGGATGGCGGAGATCAGGTAGATGGCCATGATGGAGTACTGGGCCTCGGTGACGTCCACGCGGCCCAGCTTGAGCGTGCCCGTCACGTACGCCTGCCAGTGCGCGCAGTAGAACAACGTCATTGCGCAGAAACACTGGAAACCAACAATACTATCATTAGTTTCTTATGCCAGGCTAGGCGCACTCCGCGCTTTAGGTACGAAGCTATACAAGTAGGCAGCGGGTCCGTCCGGACGGACTAATTTCAGAGGGCTGCCGCCGTTGGCTGGCTGTTAGCAGTTCGATTTCGATAGTCACTCACTCGCCGCGTTCATCTTAATACTAATATAAAGGATCCGAACCTCACGTTTTTCACACTTACGAAAGTTCAAAATGACATCGAAACGTAAAAAGTGCTTGTCTACTACCTAGATATTATTTAGTATCCGTTTATTCTTAGGTACTTACTTGTCTTATTTGCTAAACAATCTTCACCCAACTAGGTATTTATTGAAATAATAATTTATAGATTAGGTAGGTACTTACTTACCTACTTTCGAAATAAAGTTAATTATTAATGACAATGTTATTTCGTAAGAAAGCAAATTTCCTCAAAGTCAGCATGTATAGTCTGATGGGGCGTTGATTGTACCTAGCCTAGGTTTTTTTGAAATGAATTTAAGTACATTAAGTACCTATTATTTAATTATTATTTAAAAGAACAAACCCTAAAGTCGTTAGAAGAGATAAGAGCTACGCGATAGAAAGAGAGGCAACTTCTAGGTGAATATAACTGTAGGGTGAGAGCGGTGTGCGACCTGAATTGCACTTTATCGAGTATGGGATAGAGTCGCTATTTATTTAAATGACTTTGCGGAGTGGATCTTCTGTACTTGTACTATTATGTATTCTGTGCTTATGCTACGGCTCCACCTGCGTTAACGTTAACGTTAATGGTAATGTCTAAGTAGGCGTTAGCTAAGGCATTATAAATATTTAGTACTATCGTTTGTAAATTAACACCGTTAAGTCTTGGCCACATCTGCGTAACGCCTAGATTAACGCTTTAAGCTATGCGTTAAGACGCAGGTGGAGCCGTAGCAATTAGCATGACAGGTATTTTTTATGTCAAAACGTCGAGTCCTGTCGTAATGTCACATTCATTACACAATCTTTTAGTCATGATGCTGACAATTAATTGTCATTCCTGAAACGCACCGTAAACGAGCTTACGCTTTTAACTATGACTTTGGTTTTTTAGGATGCTAGGGCGGTTTTAGATGTTTCGATTCGATTTTTTGGTATCCCGACGACGACGTAAGGAGTCCTGATCCTGACGTCATCGTGAAACCAAAAGAATCCTTACTAATATTATAAATGCGAAAGTCCGTTTGTTTGTTTGTTTATTTGTTTGTTTGTTTGTTACACCTTCACGTCTTAACTACTCAACCGATCATCATGAAATTTTGCATACACATTCTCAAGGGTACAGGGAAAGGACATAGGGTACCTTTCATCCAGAAAAAACGCACAGTTCCCGAGGATTAGCAAAAAAACTGTCCACGCAGACGAAGTCGCGGGCGGCCGCTAGTCTAATATGAACCCAATCAAAACATAAAACCAAAGTCATTGTTAAAAGCGTAAATCGCGTTTACGTCACTTTAGGAAAGACAATTACTATTGTCAGCATCATGATTAAAAGATTATGTGATAAAGATGATGAATGATTACAAGTGACATTACGAATTTCCTATAGCAGTGAGATTTTTAATGAGCGTAAGATTATTTTCAAGAAAGGGAAATTGACAGCTTCTTATTTGTGCCTTTAAGATTCTAGTATTTTACTACATAGGTAAGAATATAATTTAATTATGCTCACTCACTCAGAAAAAATGGTATTCAACAAAACAAACATACGAGACTTCATACGTCATTACAAAATGTTTTTTTTTTTATTATGAAACTAAGTTCAAAGCTTTTATACGGCATTAACTCATAATCATGATGCAAAACTTATTCAAATGAACTTCAACTCAAGTGCATTAACCTGTTAACCTTGAGAGTGTTCATTTAGTCTAATATTAGAATATCGTTCACAGGTGTGTCAGGTGGAGTTTGTCCGCCATTTCAGGTGAAGCGAGGTGGATGATGTGCGAGGTTGGCTGCTGGCCAGCTTCCGACCGGCGGCATGGGCAGGTTGGCATCACTCCCAAATAGGACCACTATAGACTACTTTAACGATCTGTGCGACCTTGACAGAGATCTGACACTGCTATTCTAAAGGTATTTCAGTTGGTGACCTTTAGTGGAATTTTTAGAACAATGTAACAATGTTCTACGTCTTACGTACCTAGTTACTGTAAGGTTATCTCTTTGATATTAAATCTTTTATCGTACTGAACGAAACGTTTTTAAAGATAATAAACAAAATGTTGAAGTATAATCCGGTAGTTTTATTGCTATTGTAGGTCAATTGTTATCTAACAGTATCCAAAAATCCTACGAAGATCAAAAGCATTAATTGCTTTTTAAATAAACATAATTATACTTACTTAAGTTCAACATATATCAAGATATAGACTTAATATAATATTTGCGAAAAATTGATATCGGAATTGAATGAAATCAAGTTCAAAGTTCAAAAACAGTTCCGTTATTTAAAAATATCTAGTTTTTTTTTTCATCAAACACGAAAATCCAGTCGAGGCCATGACGCGACAAAGACGTAAGGCGAAAATATAAGAAATGGAAACAACATCGTGGTGCTCGAAACACGTGGTCGTGGCACTATTAATTGTGTGGCCGTGGTCGCGATTACCGGTACTATCACGCGAAACATTTAAACGCTGACGTGACGTTTATTAGTGATTCATCAAAATGATTATGTCGATCTCCATCTCAGCGAGAATTGAAACATACAGTTTTTATTCGAATCAGAACCAATCTTTTAAAACGAATGATTTGCAAACGATTCATAAAGGACTGTACTTACATACTCAGATGATTTATTGCTTTGCTCCCGTATTTTTCGAGGTGCATAAAAAAACTTTCACACATTGGTATAGTATGTATATTCTTATCTGGATCTGCCTAACACAACAGTAGGTATTCTGTATTTGAAAAATATAGCCGTAAATGAAGTCAGGTTTCCGTAAATTTCAAATGATGTATTTTTTGAAGCAGCAGACAACTTTCATGATAATAATGCTACAGACTTTTAAATGAATTTAAAACTAAGTTAATAAAAGAAGTTGGAAAGTGGGTTTAACCTCGATATAAGTAAAATAATTTTGCCAACTTTCACCATCCGAAGAGATTCGTAACGGCATTCTGTTTTGGCACATGGCAGTAGAAAATCAAGGAGGCTTATTTTTTTTTAATTAACGCCTCTATATCTGAATGTTATCTGTATTAATCAATTATGTATATAATATGGGTCTTATCTCAAGTACCTACTCCAGACATAACAAGCGATTAACGTATAGGTAGGAATAATAATTAAATTCATAATAATTCAAATAAATTTTAAATATCGAAGTCAATAGGCAATTGTCATCGCATTTAACTAGAATAATATGTATTTCGATTAGAACAATAGAAGTAATAAATAATATAATAAATAAATATCGTAAAACAGTTAAACATATACTATAAAAGTGATGTTTTATCCCTCGCCTATCATATTAAACAGCTACAAGAATTTCAGTTTTTTTTGTATTGTCTTAAATTAAATAAATATATCAACAGCACAAACATTGCTCTGATTCCAAAGTAAGTAGGGGAGAGTAGGGTATTACCGAGCCCCTAAGGAAATTTTAATATAACTAACCTCAGGTTGGGTTAAAATAAAAACTAAATATAACTATAGGTGGGGAATTTGACTAGCTACGCTAACAAATCTTCAAAATCATCAAAATAAAACACAAAACAAAAATATGAGCAAATAACAAAAAAATGGGAAAACGCGATATTATCAAACTGGTCTGATAATATCGTGCCCTTAGGTCGGTACTTTGCGTTGGGTCTGATAAAACCGCGCCTCTAATTAAAATTGTCAATAAACTGATAACTATTACTACAGCGTATGGGAAAAATGGAAAATATAGATATTTATTTCTTTTTATATTCATTAATCAACTCAGTCTCAAAATTGTAAACTTATAAATTTCCATATTAAACGATTTATAAAGACATCACTTGTTTGTTACACAAAAGATGTCTTTCTACTTTGAAAACTAATTAAGCTGAAAATAATTGTTCATTTTCGGAATGCTTTTACTTTAGTATGCAATTACTTCGTAGGAAGATTAGCCATCTTCCTTCGTTTTCGTTGCCTTCTGAAAAGAAAAATATTTGCCATAAATATTTTCATACTGTATAATTTCGCGCCCTGAGCGCGAAATTATCAAACACAGTAATTTTTATTTGTATCCTCACAAACAAAAACAAACTTAAAGAATTAATTTAAAATAATTCTGCACACAAATTCTACATAATTTTTACGTTATAAATGTATGTAGTTTATTAGTCATTGGGTAATATTGATTGACTCACCTTGCATTAAAATATCCGAAAAAAGTAGATCGTGTGCGTGGAAAAACTAAAAGCGCGTGGCCTTCCGCTCTGGTTGTTCGACGGAAACTGAAGGTGTGCGGGCAAGGTTAGAGGTGCTTAGAGCTAAGATTTGACTGTTATTGCAGGTGCATAGAGTTGTTAGTTTTCGAGAAACCAAGGGGCGCGAAATTATCAACCGCGCGGTAATACCCTACTCTCCCCTACCTACCTAGCTAAAGCACTTGTGTTATGGAACACTGAGACAACGGTGGAACTACAAACACCCAGACCTGAGCTAATTTAGAAAAGTTCGTTTTCTAAATTGACCCAGCCGGGGATCGAACCCAGGACCTCAGATGGCGACACCTTAAAAACTGGTGTTCGTTTAATTTCGTTTAGCACTTTTACTTCATTTAGCACTTGTACAGTGTACAGTGATAAATTAACATTCATTAAGCACTGTACAAGTGTAACACGTATAAGGAGGCAGCCTAATTTGTATCGTCTTGCAATATCTCACAGTCAGACTCTCATTCCGCTAGTTTGCGCCCGCGCAGCGCAGCGCGGCAGTTGCGCAAAATATCCGAGCTGTGGAAACTAGTTCCTCCTGGAATTAACCAACTGACTTTCTGAATTGAAACATTCCTTACATGTCCTTAGTAGTCCTTAGGGATCTCAGCACCATTTACAAAATATGATAGTTAAAATACAATAACCAGGGGGTCAAGTCTGCTAATGTTATCGTCAAAATCGTAGTTCAATGGTGTTCTAATGGTAATGCTTTTTGACAGAGTTCTTGTTTCTTAAACCCAAAATCAAGACACAATATGTTTCCGTTTTGGGTTTAAGAAACACAATGTGTTTCAGTTTTGTGTTTAAGAAACACAGTATGTTCAGTTTATGACAACCTTTGTTGCTCGGAGTATTTAAAACAAATGCCAAACCCAAAGGAACCTACCCTATCGATCAGTTCATCCTTCAGGATTATCTTCGCTTGACAATATGAAAGGCCACGCTAAAAGCGCCTGACCTTTGTTTGTACTATTATTAATTCTGTGAATTGTTTGATTAGGGGACCTTATTAGCTTATTAACAGCGACCTTGCACTTCATTGAAATATCTATGCTCCATCCAAGCTATAATTTAGAGACCCCTCATCTTCATTAAATTTATTGTTTGCTAAGTACATAATTTATCGAAAATTCACATGTACAGATGTAGGGAAATATTGCCTTCTGATTCTGGGAAGAAGTATATTTTTAACACGTTTTTATTAGGTTGCTTTCTCGTTTGTTTGTTAAGTTAAGATTCTATAGTTTATTTACAAACAATAACCTCTAGGCAGTAGGTAGTACTACTACCAAAGACTTCTATGTTTTGACTACAACAAACTATATTTTACTGAGGTTTTTGTTTTATTAATAAACTGTTAAACTTTAGCTTCAATCTGTGCATGTGAATTTTCGACACATTATGTTCTTAGAGAGAGAGCAATAAATTTAATTAAGATGAGGGCGCCACTTAAGGGCTATTGGGCCCTTATAGAATTTAATTTGCAAATCGTCAGGATCATTCAGTCCCATTATCATTTCAAGGGTCAGTAAACTCCAACACGACGGCAAAAGCCCATGGGACAAACTGAGGGGATAAGTCAACATTCCGGTATTGACTCGCCCATTGTCGTCTGGTGTCGATGAAATGTTAATGAAGTTAACCTACTTGCATGTTAACGGAAACAACCAACAACAGAGAAACATTTTCATAAAATATTTTTTGAAGCTATTGTCTTACATTAAGTACCTACGAGCTTGTGCTCACCTACCATCACCTACATCACCCCAATTCCATAGAAACAACATAATATATTGAACAACATACATCACCCCAATTCCATAGAAACAACATATATTGAACAACATACATCACCCCAATTCCAAAGTAAACTAAACCACTTGATTTGGGTTATGGAAATCAGAGACAACGACTGTAGGTACCACAACGTGTTCTCGAAGGCATTTTCACTGGGAGAAAAAAAATGTACCACAAACACCCAGACCTGGGACGATATATGAAGAAAAGTTCGTTGTCTGAATTGTCTCAGCTGGGGATCGAACTCGGGGCGAACAAACATTATCGTGTGCAAAGGACAGCATTCAAACCATGCACATGGAACTGACACGTCTAAAGAATTACCCATGAAAGTAGTAACTGTGGGTCTACCGCTCAAGTTGTTGTGTTCTGGCAGTTAGAGGTAAGAAAGCCAGTTCCTCGTGATGAGGATTCCGGGTGTAGTGCGCTTCCACCTTCGGCATTATCGTCACTTAACATCAGGTGAGGTGAAGGCCAAGCACTATCCCGATGTGGATAAAAAAAACCGGCCAAGTGCGAGTCGGACTCGCGCACGAAGGGTTCCGTACCAAAAAACGGCAAAAAAATTACGTTTGTTGTATGGGAGCCCCCCTTAAATATTAATTTTATTCTGTTTTTAGTATTTGTTGTTATAGCGGCAACAAAAATACATCATCTGTGAAAATTTCATCTGTCTACCTGTTGTCGTTATTAATATCGAGCAAAAAACGGCAAAAAAATCACGTTTCTTGTATGGGAGCCCCCGTTAAATATTAATTTTATTCTGTTTTTAGTATTTGTTGTTATAGCGGCAACAGAAATACATCATCTGTCAAAATTTCAACTTTCTAGCTATCATGGTTCATGAGATACAGCCTGGTGACAGACAGACAGACGGACAGCTGAGTCTTAGTAATAGGGTCCCGTTTTTACTCTTTGGGTACGGAACCCTAAAAAAGTGTCGTCGGCATCGCTATCGGCTTCAATTGACAGATGTCAGTCAAATGAAGCTGACGACACTTGCATTGCACGGTAGAAACTCTGCTCGCAAAGTCTTGTCTAAAAATATGTTACAGTTTATAACTTTGTCACTTTCTTGTATGAAGTTGTTATTTGTCAAGTGATTTCTGTTCAAAAATCAATTGCTTTTAGAGTGACAGAGTTCTAAACTGTAACATATTTATAGACATGACTGAACACAACACAACGCAACTGCAAGTAATGAAACAGAGCGAGCACATGCACATGTTATTTGCTTGTCTTTGATGTTCGTGCAACTGCAACCACAACTCAACCGCTAATATCCGTTCTCTAACACGTTTCCTAATGTTATTGCGATATAAAAGTACAGTCTGACTAATATCGTATATAATGAAATGCGTAATGTGTTGGTCTAATCTTCTTCTTCTTCTTATCGTATGAGGATTAGTGGCCACCTCTGGTGTTAGAGTTTATCAAGCCGCCTGTAAGGCCTCTAACTTGGCTTAACGACTGTTATCAGATGACAACAGCCGGGACCGACGGTTTAACGTGCCCTCCGAAGCACGGAAGCGCTCAGTTGTAATGCCACTTAACGGTCACCCATCCGAAACCTGACCGGACCGAGCGTTGCTTAACAAACGTGATCGAGTGCGATCAGTCTGTCAAGTTCCGCCATGAGCGCTTCAAATTAGCTTGGTCTAATTGGTCACGTGACAAATGGCATTAAATACACTCGACGTGAGAAAAATCGCACCTGTTCGAAAATAAGTTTAGACTTGGCCACCTGCTATTGCTAGCTAACGGTTTATTGTGTAAATGTTGATATCTATTGAAAGTACATTTATGAGCTTTCAATTAATAATTGTTTGATTTAATTAACATAACAGTTACCATAATTAAACGCTTAAAGCGTATTGCTTGCGCCGCCATAAAAGGAAAATAAAAGGGGTCAATTAAGGAAATGCGGGTAATTTCGATATAGAGATAATGAAGAAAACACACTTCAACAGTTCAATTAAAAAAAGGAATACCCAAGATGGATGCTATTGCCCATGAAGTTGCTCAAATATTGCAAAAAAAATTAGGCAATGTAATGTTGCTCGGAAACTGAATCTCAGTAATTGATTCCGTTCGACGAGTATTCCAATGATTTTTAGAGACTGTTGGCTATGTCCGAATGGGGAATAAGTATATAACAACACTTACCATCAAATTAGTTAGGATTAAATTTACTTTGAAGAAATTTTGAAAAGGTGCTATTTTTTTGACACCGAGTGTAGAACATAAATTTTCGCTCTTTTGAAATTGACCGAGTCGTAATACTCGTAATACAAGCTCACAAAATGATTTTTTTTTTGCAATACGATGGTGCGAGACTACAATACACCGTTGAACCGTTGAAATTGGTGTAAAATAATATATTATTATTAACTAGTCTCGTCCATGTGGACACTAGGAGAATATAGCGACCAGTTTAAATGACCTCCTTCCTTAGTGTTTGAAAGCTAGTACTACGAAGATTTCAAGTTATTTCCCTAGTTCCACTTCCACCCACCCGAATTCGATGAAACATGGCTTAGATTTTAAGTTGGACCCCAAGCTACCAAACGGTGAAAAGCCCATCGAAATCCGTTCAGCGGTTCTTGCGTTATGCGCGCACAAACATTTAGAATTTACAGGTTTAATAGTCCTGATATATGTATTGATATAGAATAGATATAGATTTAGATGAAGCAATCACGCGCATTCGTAATGTAGGGCGATGCGGGCAATACGTCACACGGCAGTCCCATGGCTATATTGGCCAACTTCTTTGGTGTATTTCACCGTGTGTATTCTGGAGTTCACTGTGGTACAGTGTGTTTGTAGGCCTAGATAAGGTCAGTCTTTGGCATTGTGCATAAACTGAAGATATCCAACTAAGTATAGTACCTATATAGCTCAGCATCATTATGGAGTTCCTTATGGATAGATAAGGAGGATGGGCCATAACCTACCCTGTGGGCTCAAAGCAGATTATTATGCTATATATACGGCTTAACATGCCTACCGAAAAACATGGAGGAACTCAAGATGATAAATTTTTGGTCACCCATCCCATGACTGACCCTAGCGAAATTACTGCGCCACCGAGCTTATTGCTCATTGCCATGCAATATCTTTTAAAATAAAGCCCATTAAATAAAGCCATAGTCAATTCAATGAGAGGCAAAACATTAGGCAAGAAATGATCAATACCATCTTCAGTAGGCAGGTATCTCGTGAAATCTATAAATCTCCAATCTATAAATAAACCGGTCAAGAGCGAGTCGGACTCGCGCACCGAGGGTTCCGTACCGTACATAATAAATACACTGCAGAGTAGGATAATAAAATTATTTTTGCAGTTTTAGGTCAGCGCCATCTCATGACCGATAGTGGAACTAATATTAACTTTTTTAGAAATTTGATAATTTCTAAAAAGTGTGCTATATTGAGACATCGTTTTTTTTCCTGTAATCTTTATATAAACTGCTATCACATAGAATTACTTATTTCAGATTTTTATCTTTGCAAACTTCGGAGATAAGGGGGGGACGGGACGGTATTCATAAGTCGAAAATTATGCGGCCTAAAAAAAAAAGTGATTAAAAACGTGCAAACGGCGCTCTTTCATATGATGCCCCACATGCCCTAGTAGCCCCATTTAAAATTTTTAAGACCCCTTTTCAGTCCCTAAAAAGATATTTTTTTTTATTTCTTTGTTATTTGCAAAATAGTAGGGGTAATGTCATCTTAAATTAATGCAAAGAAGATCGGCGAACTTCTATGTAATTTCAGACCTCTACTTAAGGGTCCCGTTCATGAAAGGAATTGACTGATATTTATAGACCTACGCTAGACTAACAAAAAAGTTAATCGTTTTAACTATTTCAAAGCTGCGATTAAGAAGATATTCACACTCTTTTGCTTTGTGTTGTTGCTTGCGACCAAACGATGACAGGGACTCGGCTGAAAATCAGTGTCTGGTTCCTCGGAACTATCAACACTGAGTTGAGTTCCTTTTCTGTCTGCCGCTGCTTCACACTCCGGTACGGTACTATCTTGGACAATTTGTTAGTTTTAAGTTATCTAATTTTTTGTATTGCCTCAAGTGTTCTTGATATTGTTGTTGTGTGTTGTAGTGGTTGCTGAATAAATCTTATCTTATCTTATCTTATCTTATCTTATCTTATCTTATCTTATCTTATCTTATATTAAATACGCACGATGATACGAAAACAAACACAGAAATTCAAACGTGCGTGAGTTTTGGCTTGCCAGTAGTGGTTTCTAAAAAAGTACGCCCAGGCTCCTAGAATAGTACGAAAATGGCAAAAAGGGCACGCAAACCAATAAATCAAGGTACAAAATTCTTTTCTTTTACTGTCTTTTGAGAAACATACGCCTATTTTTACATTTTGGGGTTCAATCGTTAAAAAGTATTAAATACTGTGATGTGAACCATAGTACGACACAAGCTCAAATAGTACGTAAATCGTACCAAAAGGTACGATCTGGCAACCCCGAACGTCAATGTCAGTGATAGATTTGACCAATGACGAAGGAATAATATGGACCTGACATACCTACGAAAAAAGCGTGCATACCTATTTCATTGGTCTCCATTCAAACGCAACTAAACATGGCGGCTTAGCTTAGTGTACGCCTTATACAGCACAGAGTCGAAATTGTAACATGTAAACGCTAAACAATATGGCGGACACGGTATGCGCCTGACGTCACGAGTCACGAATGCTTTGTTATTGCAGTTTATACCTCTTCCATAGGTTTCCTTTTTCAGAGGATTTGACATTGACTGACATTGTTGAAACAACACACTTTTATTAATGGGAAGGCAAAGAAGTGTATGTTTATACAGCCACATTCTTCAGTATTTTTTTTTCTCTTTGCAGTTGAATACATTCAAAATACAGGTGTATCGCTTTCTAATGTCTCCTAGAGTATTGTTTGATGTTTGATAGATCAAAACATTTTAAATAGACTTTAACATTATGCATATTGAAAATGGAATTGATTACTTTAGTATTAAAACTTTTGCGTTGATTGGAACATACTCTTACAAGCAAGAAGCTTATACCCCCAATGGAGATTGCACGGCTAGTGTCATATTGAAGATAGAAAAAATGTCCTTAAGTGACGTGACGGCTTATTGCTATCTCTTTCTTTAGTGTTACATTACGTGTTCGTTGTTCATCGTTCGTTCGTTCGTGAGAAACGAAAACGTATTGTCACGCTAAAGAAAGAGATAGCAATAAGCCGTAACGTCACTCAATGACATTTTTTCTATCTTCACTATGACACTAGTGCAATCTCCATTGGAGGTATAAGCTTCTTGCTTACAAGAATATATCGTTTAGTTTTTGCATTATGGAAACGTTTTGTTACAATATAATTGATAGTTATTTATCTTTTGACTCCCTTCTTTTAAAATCATGATTTTGTGGAATTAAATTCTACGAATTTAACTCTATTTATTTAACATGTTTCCGATTGTGAACGTCCTTGTTAAATATGAAGTCGAGTTTCGCCGATCTTCTTTCAAGTTGATATCATTAGTAGTTCTCGAGATATCCAGCTGTGACAAGGGAATGCAATCTCGTCTCGCCGAGATCCCGATCTCGCGAGATCCCGGCCATATTTTACAAGATTGTATCTCGTCAAATTTCGTACGAGATTACGCGAGATAACGAGATCGACAAATGCAGCAACGTTGAGGCACCACAAGTGTTGAGGCAGAACGAGCTTTTTCAGCAGCAGGGTATTTGGCATGCAAAATCAGAAGTCGTCTGTCAGATGATACTCTCGACATGATGTGTTTTTTGAGAAGCCATTATCAGACAAACTAACTTGCCTTTCCGTACATTGATAACTTCATCTGATTTCTACTTTAAACTTCTTTTATTTGATTAATACGATCTCACAACATTTATTTAAGAACTTGTGAAGTAAAGTTTTATGTTTTGTTGTTTTTATTTACCATAAGTAATGTTCCTATTACTCTTAATTATTGAAACTAAAGTAATAATTTACAAAAGACAAATATAGATAATTATTGTTTTGTTACCAATATTGTAAGAATTTGAACTGATATACAGTAGGTATCATAATTATAGACATAAACAAATGTTATTAGAGTTAGAGACAAAATAATAAGTACTCTGTTGATTTTAAAATAAAACTTACATTATTTTTATAACTAAGCAACGCAGTTTCTATTTAATTACATATCATGTCAATTACTAGTTCTTAAAACAAGCATTTGCATATGTTTTAATTGCGATTCTCCCAATCTCGCGAGATCCCGTAATTTGCGAGATCTCGCGAGACTCGGTTTTGAGTCTCGCGAGATCTCGCGAGATCTCGCTAGGCGGAAATCTCGTACGAGATTGCATTCCCTAGCTGTGACAGACAGACAGACTGAGTCACACCATAAGGGTTCCTTTTTTACCATTTTGGTACGGAACCCTAAAAATTGTCCATTGGCAGCAAAAGATGAATTATAGGCGCGCTCAATCGCATGGCGCCTCAACACATACTTATGATTTCACTTTATTTAAATTGCCTTGCATTTGTATCAGCCATCGGACGAGACGTGCGTCATCGTGCAAGCGATGTTCACATCGGGCTGGATCTAACATACTGTGTTTATTTACATTATGTTTATCAATTTAAGCAGAAGAAAGTATACCATATGAGTAAAAAGCCGCCCAGATGCAAAAAAATTGTTGCAGCAACCCTCAACTTACAAAAAGGATAAGTAATTCAAGAACTTCAAAGAAAATCCATGTCTTAAGTTATCAATATACAATTATATGATGAAATGCCTACACAATAGTTGTATAGACATACTTACTATGGTCAGAACTCTTAAAAATAGACTGGATGTCGATATCTTATCTAATTTGGCAGATGTGAAAGACCTAAGTCAAGGCTGGTACCCTCAAGACTCTATTTTCTTTAAAAAGGACATCTGTAGAAATCAAAATAGTACTTACAGCCGACTTGATTATCTCATCCCAACTGTGGACTTTAATAAATGACCATGCAGTAGCTATTTATTATTATTACTATTAATTGACAGGCAATCAGTTGAGACGACTGATAAGAGCCTGTATCCAGTTATATCATGGGTGGAGTTTATCTTTCATTGGTTTTTAAATATTTGTCCAATCTATTCTTAAACTGATTTGTTTTCTGTGCAGATATCATTTCTTCTGGCAACTTGTTCCAAGCTTCAACTACCCATTAAAGACATATTTATGTGGATTGTTTTCTGATAGCGCCTTTGAGATGATGGCCTCTTGGGTTTATGTTTCGTGAGTACTGGGGCCCTACCGGCTAACTTTTCGAACTTCGGCAAGTCTGCCGAGCTTCAACTTAAAACAGATAAACAGGGAATGTTAACGTTATTTTTGAATATAACGTTATTTCTTCCTTTTTTTTACCGTTACTTTAAAAGTTATTCCAATTAATAACGTTAATTTTTTACCGATAATTTTACCGGTACTAAATTTAACGCTATTTTTAACGTTAATTTTACCGGTAAAATATTTTTAACGTTATTTTTACCGGTAAATTTACCGCTAAAATATTTTAACGGTATTTTTAACGTTATTTTTTATATCGTTATTTATTTAACGGTATTTCAATCCCTGTAGATAAATCGAAGTAAAGCATTTCGCATTGTACTATTTGCCGAAGTTTGGAAGATATCGATGTTCGTGTGACATCATGAATTAGGGTTCGCCATTCTGGCCTGAATGAGGCTCGATTTATCTGTTTTAATTTAAAGCCCGGCAGTCTTGCCGAAGTTCGGAGCGAAACACGACATGATATAGCCAGGCCTCCTTCACTCGCTCAAGGTCGCGCGATAAGCACCTACCGCTAGCCGTGCCTACGGAGGCACAAGTGAGCAGAGGGCCGCCACACGCCCGCCGCCGTACAAGAAGGAAACCCGAAAAAAGAAGTCAACCCTAACGTTGCGTCGTCAGAAAAGAGAGGCAACTACTAGGTGAATATAACTGTAGGCCGTTAGCGCTGCTCGACCTGAATTGCACTTTATTGTGTCGGTGCAAAAGTCGCTATTTATTTAAATGACTTTGCGGCGTGCTGCTTCTGTACTTGTACTATTAGTTATTCTGTGATATAGCGCTTTACAATGGATGAACAGTTGGGTGTCGATAAGACGCTAGATCACGCGATATCGTGTTTCGTCGGTCACATGCTAGTGCTACGAACAAAGTACTCTGGAAATGTAATTCCGCTCAAAAAATAGCACCACGCAAACTACAACCGAGTGGGCGGGGCTAAAAAAGTACAACCGAAGCACCATTCAGCAGGGAATGTTAACGTTATTTTTAAATATAACGTTAATTTTTACTCTTTTTACCGTTAATTTTAACATTAACGTTATGTCAATAAATAACGTTAATTTTAAAATTAACGTTATTCCAGCTAATAACGTTAATTTTTTACCGATAACTTTACCGGTACTAAATTTAACGCTATATTTAACGTTAATTTTACCGATAAAATGTTTTAACGGTATTTTTAACGTTATTTTTTTAACGGTATTTCAATCCCTGCCATTCAGTCATGTCTGCCTCGCGCTCGGCGACAGTCGTTAGCGTTATTACAAAAAAATAATTGAAAAAGTGGTAAAAAATGACGTCATGTGTGGTCAAGTGGTGCAAGAGACCAAAACAAGGCAGTAAAAAAATACAAACAACATATCATAGGTAAGTAACATATAATAGGTCTTTACCTATGAAATTGCCGATTTGTATGGAGATTTTTCAAGAAGTTGCATTTATCATAATAGCATTTTCTTTGTTCATTTAACAACCATGAACACTTATGTAACAAAACTTTTATGTACTAATGTTTGAACACTATGCTAACTTATTTCCATTTAAGATAAACGAAAAAATAAGTTTTGGTTAAGTTACAACCCTTTCGGTCACCCTTTTTTTTGCTCACAAAAAAAGAGTCACTTTCAAGATCTTTTTTTTAATGTCACGAAAGCTAAAATATGGACTTTATTTTTACTGATAGTTAACTATCATGATCATAATTCGATGTAATATTCACGATTTTGTTAAAATTTTAAATTATAGAAGTTATTATTTTCTCTGTATGTGACAAAATATCGGCAATTTCATAGGTAAAGACCTAATATTTCGTTTTTTAGAAATATCTATGAGCGTATACATACAAACTATAAAACTAATTGTGCAACAAGTTTTCAGTCGCTTTGTGGGGCAGAGTCAAAATCTTCACATTCACTGCAATCACACATTTTTAAACAAGAAATAAACTCTCCCAGTATAACAAAAAAAAAGGAAAATTGTAATAAATATTTTGTAATGCTATAAAAATGGCGCGTCCTGCAATATGCAATCCATAGAAAACGAGGAGTAGTATTTAATCGGGGAACAATAAATTCCCATTTTGGGTAATAAAAATACTGAATATAGCGTACTGAAATACTAGTGGGCGACGGACTGAGGGTGACTATAAGAATTGAAAATGGGTGACTTTAAAATACAAACTGAGTAACTAGTTATCAGAACGGGCGACCAAATTTCTATTTGGGCGACAACCTCAGGGCACACAAAACATTTAAAATTTGGCATATATTTAAAAAAAATGCGACTATTAATCTAATCAAGATGACAAATATACTATGTTGGGCAACGAACCAAGGGCTCACAAAGAAAACAAAAACAAGCTTCCTAATAACTAATTGGTGTACAGTCGAGTCGAGTTCAAGCGGGATAAGAGCGGTCTCAATGTCGAACTCTGCCTGATATTATAAGTATTTTGCAGCGTTGAGTACTTTTTGAGATTATTGCTGTTTTAAGTTTGACAGATGACTGCTGTCAAACTCAAAACAGCAATATCACGAAAAGTATTCATCCTAGATTGATGGTGTCTTTGAAGAAGAAATGAAAGGTCTAGATGAGATCTTCATTTTAGATGACAGCTGTCAAATTTAAGTTTGTCATCTAAAATGAAGATCTCACCAAGACCTTTCCTTTCTTCAATCAAAGACACCATCAGTGTCATTGTCACATTGTCTTTAACTAAGCTCTATTTAATTTCAATACCTTACCTAATTTTAATCCTCCTTGAAATCAAGTGTCTTACCTATTTGTGACAAATACGATCATCATTCATCATCATTTTATAATTTTCATAAAATAAAATAACAATATAATCATCACAGCCGAAAGGCGTCCACTGCTGGCTGACATAAGTCTCTTTTAGTTTTACAGAGCGACTAGTTACAGACGACTTGCATCCAACGTATTCGAGCGGTCTTTACCAAGTCGTCTGTCTACATAATAAAACAAACATACTAATTCCATAAAACAATTATTGATGTCGTCCGCCCCGCGCGCCGCAATATAGGCTGAAATCGGGTTTTGTGGACATATGGATACCTGAAATTTGACTGCCCTATGTTGAGTTTTTTTAAATGTAGGTCGATACTACCAGTAAAAAGAAATATTTTTTACTCTTTAGCATTTTTCTTTAACTTTATTATTTTAAGAGATATGGAGAGTTATATATTTATTTGTATGGGAGAAAGTTTTTTTTTTGTGTGTTCATTTTTGATCTGCAATCGGCTCCTCAGCCATAATCAGATGGGTTCCAAGGTAGACAGATTTAAGTGCCATCCCATTAGTTGGCACTGTATAGATTAATAGAATTAATTTCTGTGGTCTAGGTCCAGGATTTGCCACCTTTTTAGGCGTTTTATGTTTTGATTTTCATTGAGGAGTTCTTTGGCCAATTCATTCGTATGTGAGCTAAGTTTATCTTTGTATTTTTTGCTGCTTTTGCTGACCTCTTCCTTAACAGTTGATATCTCCAGGTATTGGTGTATTTCGGTGTTTTTAACAAACCAATGTGCACTAGATACTGTTCTCAATGCGATATTCTGAAATCGCTGGAAGATTTCTATATTGGAGTTGCTCGCTGAGCCCCAAAGCTCTATACCATATGTTCATATGGGTTTTATGATAGTTTTGTAAACCAGGAGTTTGTTGCTTAGGGACAATGGTGATTGGCGACCTAGCAGCCATTGCAGCGATTGGAACTGAAATTTCGCTTCTTTCCTCTTTGCTTTGATGTGGTTTGCCCAAGTCAATCTTCTATCTAAGTGTAGCCCCAGATATTTTACACTGTTATGGCTCGGTAGTACACTATTTCCCATATGAACTGGTGGGCAGTCACCCTTTCGCAGTGTGAATGTGATTTGTGTTGATTTGCTTGCGCTAGCTTTTATTCTCCACTTCTGCAGCCAAGTATCTATCTTATTAAGCTGTTCTTGTAGTTTGTGTGAAGCTACGTTTGGGTTAGTATCGCTAGCCAGACAAGCTGTGTCATCTGCGTATGTTGCCGTTACAACATCGTCTGTTGTGGGTAAGTCTGCTGTGTAGATTGAATATAGTACTGGGCCAAGAACTGATCCCTGTGGTACTGAAGCATTGATGTCATATAGCTTTGAGTATTCTTCTCCATATTTAACTTGAAATTGTCTTTGGTTTAGGTAGGATTTTAGTATCATAAAGAAGGGGTTTGGTAGGAGGATCTTTAGTTTGTATAACAGTCCTTTATGCCAGACTTTGTCGAAAGCTTGTTGTATATCTAAAAATACAGCTGAGCAGTACTCTTTCTTCTCTAGCGATTGTCTGATTTTGTGAACCACTCTATGTACTTGTTCCACGGTTGAATGTCTTTCCCGAAAGCCAAATTGATGATCTGGTATGATTTTGCTTTCTTCGAGTACTGGTTTTAGTCGTCTCAGGAGAATTTTTTCAAATAATTTGGACAGTATCGGCAGAAGACTTATTGGTCTATACGAACCGGGATCATTTGGCGGTTTTCCTGGTTTTGCAATCATGCAGATTTGTGATATTTTCCAAAGTTTTGGATAGTACTGTATTCTAAGGATTGCGTTAAACAGCATTGTAAGAAAGACCAAGGCTTTTTTGGGTAACTTTTTAAGCACTTCACCAGTTATTAAATCGAATCCAGGTGCCTTCTTATTTTCTAGGAGCTGAATCGTTCGTGCAAGTTCTTTCGGAGTTACTTACCGGTACAAGTGGAGGAGTCAGCTGCTGGTCACTATTAATTACTTTATCAATTTCCTTTTCGAAACCGTCCATGCTCGACTGGTTGGGTGTAAATATTTCGCTTAAATGATTTGCAAATAGTTCTGCCTTTTCATTTTCGCTCCTCGCCCAGGGGTCAGTAGGGGATTTTCTAATGGGTGGAATGTGGTTTTGCGGTCTTTTGAAGTTTTTGGTTATTTTCCATAGGGAATAATTGTCTTTTTTATAAGCTGATAGACTCGATATTTGATGCTGAAACGTTGCGTTATTGGTTTCGTTAATTAGGTCTTTTAGTTCTCTCGAAATTCTGTTAAATTCTGTTCGGTCCTGACTAGATCTTGTCATGTGTAGTATTCTTCTTTGCTTTCGCTTTTCTTGGAGCTTATTTCGTATGTCCAGTGGTATATTGTTTTCGGGGCTATAGCTCAGTGAAGGAGTAGAGCGCCAGGCAGCTACCTGTATGAGGTTCGTAATGTAAAATGTTTCCTCATCTATATCCTCTTCCGTCTTAAGCTTTACCTTCAAATTGATTTCATTTTCCAGATATTCAGAAAAAGCGTTCCAATCTGTTTTCTTATTATATAATACCGGTTTTTGTACCCTTTGTATTGGTGAGACGCTTAATGTTGCAATAACCGCAGTGTGATCTGATAATGAGTCTAGTGATGATTTAAGGTCGAAGTACACATCTGGTAGTCCTTTAATAATAAAGAAATCCACAAGATCAGGAAGCTTGTTCACATCTGTTGGCCAGTAAGTTGGTTCACCTGTTGATAAGGCCTTTAAGTTTTTCTGGTTTACGCTTTTCTTTTATAATTCGTATGGGAGAAAGTATAAAAAATTGATTATTCAAAAAGTTCAAAAAGTGTTAAAATAATTTTGTTAGATCTAAATACCATAGTCTGTTGTCTCGGAAACCCTCGGAACCGCGCCATTTTACACTCAGAATTTGTATAGTTCCTTTTTTCTATCAACGATGTTTAACAAAAAAGATAAATTTTATGGATTCTTGGGGTAGTAACAGGGCATGTTAACGTTATTTTTTTAATAAAACGGTATTTCTTACTTTTTTTACCGTTAATTTTAACATTAACGTTATGTCAATAAATAACGTTAATTTTAACGTTATTTCTTCCTTTTTTTACCGTTACTTTAAAATTAACGTTATACGCCGCGCCGTAGTGCCTGTAGTAGGTTAAATGTACTGACTGCATTTTACATTACACCGTCCTCGCTTCAAAGACAGCGGAATGAGAACGGCCCAATGAGAGACACGACGCGAGCCAAATATCCAATCATGTTTAATCTACTTACAAACCCCAACAAATATAAAACGTCATATACGCTGTGGAATGCAACCTAATACCGATTATGCGGGCATTGTAATAAGGTATGTTTTTACTAGTTGATGGTTGAGTTTCGGCCTTTTGTGTTACAGAATATGTGAATAGGATCCCTGGAGCCATTTTTAAGCGATGTTTGTTAGGAGTTAGGCTTTCAGAGTTCTTTGTTCATAGTGCTAAGGGGGCTGGAATATAGTTTCGTTAGTTTACCTGAAAAAACATCCACGTAGGATATTCGCCCAATTTGACAGCTATGCATGCTCCGAGTGCGATAAACACGGTGGATATGCTGTCGCAGCCGTGGTCGAACAGCTCGCCCAGCGGCGACTGGCTGCCGGTGCGGCGCGCCTGCTTGCCGTCGATGGCGTCCAAACTCTGGTATACGAACACGCCTAAGGCGCAGAGTGCGCACGCCCACCGCGGCGGGTCGTGCCGCGCGTCTGGACTATACCTAAGAAAGAAAAAACAAACTGAATCAGTAAAAGGCTTGGGACTGTCAAAGTTTGGGAAATGCACACTATCTTTGAGGTACTGGGTTATTATTATTTATATTTTATTTTTGTCTTCACTCATTTATGAGGTAAGTTCATGACTATGCGGATTTTTGACCAAGCATAGCATATAAATCTTCTTCTTATTGTATGAGGAATAGTGGCCACCTCAGGTTTTAGAGTTTATCAAGCCGCCTATAGGACCTCTATAGCTTTGTCCAGACTTGTATGATTTTGGCGTATCAGATCACCGTATCTTTACCATACATCGTTAGTTTGGTTGGGCGTGCGTTGATATTACTTCAACGCACGCCCAACCAAACTAGCATATGTATGTTAAAGATACGGTGATCTGATACGCCAAAATGGACTAGTCTGGACAAAGCTTAACTTGGCTTAACAACTGTTATCAGACAACAACAGCCGGGACCGACCGTTTAATGTGCCCTCCGAAGCAGGGAAGCGCTCAGTTGTAATGACTTAGCGGTCACCCATCCGACACCTGGCCGGACCGAGTGTTGCTTAACAAATGTGATCGAGTACGATCAGTCTGTCAAGCTCCACCATGAGTGCTTCATAGCATATAAATAGTTGTAACGGTATCTACCGTACCGCCGCACATAGCAACACACGGTTGCAACAAGATTCATAACCGTGTTACTAGATGGCGCTAGTGTCGAATAAACACAAAGATTAGTAAGGAATAGCACCTCGTAGTATGGAGAATATATGGAGAAACCTACATCTCGCTGACGGAGTTTTCTCAGCGACGCAGCATATACGTATATACAACTGCCAACCATCATCGGTTGGACCGCGGTCCCCGGGCTAAGATCACCCAGCCCGGAGGAAGATCTTCCACTTTGGCCTTCCTATCAGTGGCTACCTTCTCTCCATACTACACTACCTACTTACATTTCCTACATAGTGACATGTGTAAATGTGTGTGGTCTGGATGTGTTTGTATTTATTATTATTTAGAAGGGGAACACCAGCGAAGCCGGACGGGTAATCAGTGATCGGAACCATTTCACCCAGTTCCCCAAATCCCCTGAAAGCTGAGAGCAGGAGGAGGAGGTTCTGGGTTGAAGGGCAGGGTCAATGTAATAACTAACTATTCTAATATTATCATGTAATCATGTATCTAACTACATTTGTTATGAGAACAGTGTTTTTTTATATATTTTTCAACACATTTGCTCATAAATTGAGCCCTAATACATCGCTTTTAGGGCCATAAACCAAGCTATAACAAACGCATGCAATAATATATAAAACACTAGGTTGTTATAAAATTATCCCTACAAAGTTAAATTAGTACCTTACTGCAAGTTATATGTAAATAAACAGAGCATTCCCAATTTTACCGGGTAATACAGTTATATTTTTTTAATAACAACAAAGAGTTTTATGCCGCTGAAAATGTATTTTGTGTACAATGCTGAGGATGTATTTTCTTTACGATAAGATACGGTATTCTTTTGTGGGGAAATTCTAGCAATATAAATAAGGTGCTCATTGCACAAAAAGCTTGCATCAGAGCCATATGTGATGTAGACAATATGGTATCATGCAGGCCATTGTTTAAAAATCTAAATCTTCTTACTGTCCCTTGTTTATACATCTTAGAAATATGTATTTTTGTTAAAAGTCATCCGGATTTATTTACAAGAAATGATGAAATAGTTCGTAAATTCCCTACAAGGTATCCAAATAAATTAATATTACCAAGGATGAGAACTAAATTCAGATCAGGGAGCTGTTATTCCATGGCTATCAAAATATTTAACAAGATTCCTAATAATATTAGAGATCTGCCTGTTAATAAATTCAAATCTATATTAAAGACATGGCTAGTAAAAAACTGTTTCTATACGATGACTGAATTTTTTAATTTTAAATGCTAATAATTTTATCTATAAGAATATGACTTGTAATTTTGAATGATATTAATGTTGACATAGTTACTATATTTTCCACTATTATATTTTGCATGCCAGCTCCTGGTGAATGTGATGTGACAATATTTATGAAATAAATTAAGACCTTTATGTAGCGCATTCTAGCAAATAAATTCTTGTTTCAAATTATTAAGGACTGGGGCCGTACCGGCTAAAGCATCAAACCTTGGCAAGTCTGCCGGGCTTCAAATTTAAGTTGAAGCTCGGCAGACCCACTGAAGTTAGTAAAGTTATCTGGTAGGGCCCCTGATGGTTTCTACATAGGTTTAGGGATACATTAAATAAAGAAAGTACTGTCATTTTTGTGAAAGAACAAATAATAAGCACATAATCGAGAGAGAAAAATCTATGTAAATGTTAAAACAAGAAATTCCACTTTTTTTATTGAAAATCTATGTTTGTTAAGCACAGCTACCGCATATTCATTTTGCTCATCTGGCAACACTGTATCAGCTAGAGCTACTATTCATACATATCTGGCAGTATATTGACTCAAATTCAAAATTCAATTTTAGTCATAAGTGTAAGTTCTGTATTCTTTCTAATTAGATCCAAATGTAAATGTAGAACAATATAAATCAAAGTCTATGAAATAATGTTCATTACACAATCCTAGACAGTGCTTCTGGAAGCCAAAAATAGCAAGTTGGAACTACCCCGAACCTGACTCTCCGACCCTAATCTCAATTAAATATAAGTACAGGCCCATAAGACGACCTGACCTTTTGATAAGTAATATAATATTGAATGACTACCACATTGGATCAGGTTGATTTGTGATAATAACATGACAGTTGTAATTTGTTTTTATCTTATCAGAGTCATTGGCAGTGGTGCGACGTCGATTCAACCAATCATGACTAACAAATGCCTATTAGCGAAGTAAGTAAACAACACCAGCACAATAATTACGACTGTCACAACATTATCATAACAGAACCCAGCCATGGAGTGCTCCACAGAGAAATAAAGGCAATCAAGCAAAACTATTGAGAACGACGTATGTTTATTACGCTGGTCTGCCAAGGGTGACACATTTTTTACAGTAATGTAACCTTCAAAAGGTACTCACCATACTAAAACTAATGTGGTAACTACGTTGACTATTAAACCTAATATAGTGATGAGATTCGGCGCGAGCCAGAGTGGCGTCTTCGACACCAGCCAGCACCACCACGGCTGCAGCCATGGATCCAATAAGCTGGCACTGGTGCACGAATATTTGTGTTCACTAAGTCTTTTCAACTGTGCAGCATTAAGAATTCTTTCCTTGTAGAACTGCATTATATAACCACTATCACGACATTTAATACTTAAAATTAGAATACACTAGCACTATTCACTATCACCTTTCGCTTATTTTACCCACAAAAACCACGAATTAATCTTTCGGCACATCACGCCACACAACAGTCCATCCATGCCATGACATGAGTGCCAGTGTTGCCAAATGCGGATTACGAAAGGCCACAATACTCGACGGTCGAAAGCCAAACCGAAAATTCCCGATTTCGGGAAAAGATAAGTACTTAGAATAATTTCTTCCGCTAGCTAAATACACAATAGATATTTTATTTGTTTTTTTAAACTAAATAGGTACCTATTAGAATGAAAAAGTGTTTCTATAAATAAAAGGATATAGTGCTTATTTGATTAATAAATTGATATTATTTTGTGTTTTGTTTTCTCAACTCAAACAAATTCACAAATAATCAGAATTGAACGAATGAAACGAATAACGTAAGCTAAAGTGACTTAAAGTGTCAGATTGAAAAAATATGGGGGATTTCGAGACTTAAGGCTGGCCACTAGGGTTGCCAATCTTTTTTGGATCAGATATAGTATTTTCAAGATTATAACGTGTAAAAGTATAGTAGATGGTGAAAAAGTCCAAAAAATATAGTAGGTTGCCGGTTAGTATGGAGAATTTTTATAAGTAAGGATTTATTATTTATGTTATGCTTAGGTCAATTCTATTGTGTTTTTGTTTTTTTGGTAAAATAGAACTAATAACTTAGCAAAATAATAAAAAAGTATGGCGAAAAGTCTGATATCCAGTGCTGTAATAAAAAATTTAGCATTCCGTACGGAATAAAAATGGTTGTGTGTTGCGACCAATACAAAATCTATGGAAGTCTTGCGTTCGGAATGTTTTTTTTTTTCCGTACGAGATTCCGAATGCACGGGCCCTCATGTGGTATTCCGTAGATAAAATTACGTACGGAACGCTACCGCATATGGGTGGCAGGCCCATAGATTTTGTATGCGATTGCTGCGTTTGGAATTCCGAATCGGGATTCCGTTTCGAGATTCCGTTACGTGATACAGACGGAATCCCGATTCGCTTTCCGAACGGAATTTCGATAATGTATGAAAATTCTGTACGGAAAAATCCCGCATGTGTGTGGCAAGCCCATCGTTTTTGTAAGCAGTTGCTGCGTTCGGAATCACGTATGTACCGCCCCCTGATTATCTAAAAATAAACTATTTAGCGACCGGTTTCATTCCACATACATTGCTACTTTTCTTTGGTATGTTTTTTTTTATACAAAAAGAAGTAGCAATGGATCACTATCATCTATGAACTGCAACCGGTCGCTAGGTGGTTTCTAATTAGATAATCAGCCCGCGGAATTCCGTAACGGGATTCCTTCTGTGTGTGGCCAGCCTTAGACTCCCCGTCGTATAATATTGCTAGGGTTAAAACAAAAATAACGTAAACTATTCAATATTTGATTGTTATTCTTATTTATATGTTGTATACGTTCAAAATACCCGAAAAATAATTGATTTCTGATTTAATCCCGACTACAGTCCTTATTTCCCGAAATCGGGAGAAATTCCGCAAATCGGCAACACTCTGCTGCTGCCATAGACAAATTCAGAAAAAACCTAAACTTTTCTAAAATCTAGCTGGCTTGGTGAAGTATTTTTATCATACAGCCTTATCTGTCACAACAATCACATTTCACAAGGCATCAACAAAGCATTCATATCCCAGATCATTATCACAGTATAAAGAAGTACTACCAGTAAACCGACTCTTTTGTTGATAAACGCATGCCGCCACTGTGTAGGTATACGCCATAGACATAGAAAAATTTTCGCTGCGCTCAAGAAGACCAACAAAGCGTGGAAAAGAGAAGTTAACATCATACGGACACGGTCTATGTAAAAAAGAGACAAAGGATCAAGTGACATGTGCTAATATTTTTTACAGTAAGAGCCCCTAGCGTCCCGCCTAGCAAATGAGTAATCACAAATTGTTTAAAATATTTGTTAATCTTAATTAGAATTTAAAATAAAGGTATCGTGGAGCCATGGTGTCTTGTGCTCTAAGTAATTGTGATGTGACAAAAAGAAATAATCCAAGTAATCACACTTTTCACAGGTAAATAAGATATTACCACACATTTCTCTAAAACCAAATTTCGCTACATTTATTCGTTTATCGACGAAGAAAACAGTATGGAACATAGTTTATTAATTTCCTTTGCCATATATAGTCATATTTTATGTATCTAAGTCATATTTTACGTATCTCATATAAAATGTATGCATTTATTTTCGGATCACCTGTTTATTGACATTGTTGTTCTTTGACATTCTATTTCTATGGTATACGCACAGAAACTCCGTCGTCAGGGTTGCCATAACAAAAACTACTCTTTCTTTCTTCTTTATTTTTGTTTTGGCCATCTACTTTCCTCTTGGAAGTAATTTTTGCCAGTGTCAAGTGTTGAATATTTCAGTGGTAGATTGTTTCAGTTTACATTAAAATGCGGGTGCATCGCATTCCAATGCTGCTTGGAGCATTTGGCACTAAGTATATCAAGACTCGCGCCTATTTCAATTATCCCACATATTGTTCAGTTGCGTAGACACTTGTACCACAAAACTGCACCAATTTTAAGACACAATATCCACTATGAATCAATTTGCAAATAATTAAAATATACACCGAACCGAACTTGGGAAATGGCGACAAAAAACTCCAAAAACTACTCAAATATATTACATAAAAGTTTGAATTTGTAATAACGAAAGAATAAAAATAGTCAATAATCAGAAAATCGATTCCGTTAGTCTGTTACTAACAATTCTCGATTGAAAGCGCAGTAACATTGCTGCTTAAATTAAGATAGTTGTCCCGTTAGTTTTTAACTAAAGCAGCAATGTAACTGCGATTTCTGTCAGAGTTGATTGCAACAAAGTTACGGTTACCTATCTTAAATTCGAAATTTCTCTGTGCTAATTTTGGTTTGCCGAAATCGTTTTGCTCTTTATTGTTTTCCATAATTTTCATTTTACCGAAAACACTATTGACAAATTATCTAAAATCCTAATTTCACTAATATTTTATTTCAAATTCCATATGTTATGACATCCCAATCAACGTTTGGCCGAAACTATTATTGATAGATGATTTAGTATCCAGAAAAAAGTCACCAATATTATTAAAATACAACAAAAAATAAATTTCATTTACCGAAAACACAATTGACAAATTATTGAAACTCCGAACTTCACTTATATTTTTTTTCAAATTCCATATGTTTTGCCATCCCACTCAACGTTTGGCCGAAACTATTATTGTTAGATGATTTAGTATCCAGGAAAAACGTCTCCAACATTATTAAAATACAAAACATTATCTGTCAAAGAATCTTATGCATATCTTGAATTCGAAATTAATAATAAGAAATAGGTACTAAACGTCTAAGAAATTATTATTGCAATCTCAGATAGTTACATTATACATATATCTCAGATAGTATGCAACATGCATGCAAGCATTATGGAGCTCCGCTCGCTCCGCTGCGCGTGGTCAAAACACTAACCTAACCTAATGGTCTTTGCATTAAAAGTTTTTCTTTATAGCGGGGTGCCTCAGGCCCCCCGACCCCCCCGAGCAGGGGGGCCAGCCTGCACCCCCTGGCAAGCATTTTGCTAGCAGTATGCAAGCAAGCATGCAGCATGCAGCATGCAAGCAAGCATGCAGCATGCAGCATGCAAGCAAACATGCAGCATGCAATCAAGCATGCAACATGCAAGCAAGCATGCAAGCAAGCATGCATCATGCAAGCAAGCGTGCAGCATGCAAGCAAGCATGCAGCATGCAATCAAGCATGCAAAATGCATGCAAGCATTATGGAGCTCCGCTCGCTTCGCTCGCTCCGCTGCGCGTGGTCAAAACACTAACCTAACCTAACCTAATGGTCTTTGCATTAAACGTTTTTCTTTATAGCGGGGTGCCTCCCCCCTGCACCCCCCGGCAAGCATTTTGCCAGCAGTATGCAAGCAAGCATGCAGCATGCAAGCAAACGTGCAGTATGCAAGCAAACATGCAGCATGCAAGCAAACATGCAGCATGCAAGCAAGCATGCAGCATTGCAAGCAAGCATGCAACATGCATGCAAGCATTATGGAGCTCCGCTGCGCGTGGTCATAACACTAACCTAACCTAACGGTCTTTGCATTAAAAGTTTTTCTTTATAGCAAGACAATAATATTAGGGTTAAAAGTACACCCGAATTTTCTAAATCAATTAAATATTATGAAACACGAAATTCTATAAAAAGTTACTTCGATCTTTAGTAAAGAAAATTATGGTTAGAAAAACATCTGTCAAAAGAAAAATAAGTGATTTGATATTTGAGTAACTGTTTTTCTGGAAAATAAAACATACGTGAAATAAGTTTATGTTCTAACAAAATTATGTAAAACAACCAATTTGTTATTTAAAACTTCTACATACTGTTTTCGAACAATAGAAATTCGAACAGAAAAGTTTCCAAATAATGAAAGGTTACCTAGTAAAACATCTGTCAAAAGAAAAATCTATCAAAAGTTACTTCTATCTTTAATAATTGCTAGAAAAGAAAATTATGGTTAATAAAACATCTGTCAAAAGAAAAAAAAGTGATTGAATAATTGAGTTACCGTTTTTCTGGAAAGTGAAACATTAGTAAAATAAGTTTATGTTCTAACAAAATTATGTAAAACAACTAATCTGGTATTTAAAACGTCGACGTACCGTTTTCTAACAATTGAAATTCGAACAGAAAACTTTCGAAAGTATGATAGGTTACCCAAAGTTACATAATTACCCACCAGGGCTGGGGGCTGATTACGTAACTCTGTTGCTAACAATTCTCGATTGTAATCGCAGTTACATTGCAGCTTTAAGCAAGATAGTTGTCACTTTGGTTCTTACTAAAGTTAGAACCAATACGCTCGCACTTTGCGCTCGCTCGGTGAATGCTAAATTAGTATAGGTACGTGTTGATATCATCGATTACCTAATGGGGAATGTCCGAAAAAAATCAAATTGGCTGAATATTTTTCTATAAGTAGGAATAAGCTCCCTTAGTAATAGAAAAAAAAACAGAATTTTTGGTTGGGTGAAAAAATTTAAAAAAATTAAAGTCTCTTCGACTTCACAAATATAGGAAATGAAGATTATACCTTTGCCAACACCTGCCACAACCACAACATGGTATTAAAAAAAAAATTCAACGCAAAATGTTATTCTGCTGTTACTTTCCTACATTTGTGAAGTCGAAGAGACTTTAATTTTTTTAAATTTTTTCACGCAACTGAAAATTCTGATTTTTTTTTCTGTTACTAAGGGAGCTTATTCCTACCTATGAAAAAATATTCAGCCAATTTGATTTTTTTCGGACATTCCCCATTGATAGGAAAAACTGACCCTTGATTACATAAGGCTGTTGCTAACAATTCTTGATTGAAATCGCAGTTGCATTGCTGCTTTAAGTAAGATAGTTGTTACACTGGTTCTAACTAAAGCAGCAATGTAACTGCGATTTCTGTCAGAGTTGATTGTAACAAAGTTAGATAATTACCCCCCTGGGCAAAAGGTTTTCGTGAAATTTTAAAGTTTACAACTTTTACAACATAAAGCTTTATTTCAACAATAATTACATTTTAGTTACAATGACATAATACTTTTCCATACACTTAAAGCACCGGAAAATGTAATCAAAATGAAATAAAATTACATTAATATAAACATTCATTGTACTGCATCTAAAAAGTACGTACGATTAAATTGGCAATAGACAGTAATCCGCGGAAACTTCAGAGCGCATTATGTATGTACCCCCTAAAAACGGTCAAGCATGGCTTGTCAAGCACGTACATTTTGCGGCTTGTCAATCACATTTTGATCGTCTAGGACAGGGATGTCAAACTGATTTTTCAAAAGTGCTATTTTTTATTTAAGAGAAAGTTAACTCAAAGTTAAAAACTCAATCAATACTAAATTAAAATCTTAATTTTCATACAAAGGTAATAAAAAGGAGTTATCTTGAGCTTGAGGATCCAGATACCTGAGGTCTCATATTTTATTATCTTACAATACGTAGTGGCATCGAATGCCGTCTAAAATATTCGTCATAGACCAGAATGTAACTCACTGGATATATTCTGGTCGCGGGCCGTATTGAGATAGCTTGCGGGAAGGATTCGGCCCGCGGGCCGTAACTTTGACACCCCTGGTAGCGAATTACGTAAGTCTGTTGCTAAAAATTATCGATTGAAATCGCAGTTGCATTGCTGCTTTAAGCAATGTAACTGCGATTTCTGTCAGAGTTGATTGCAACAAAGTTAGATAATTACCCCCCTGGTTTAGGAGCGATGTTTGACGGCTTGACATCAAGCACGTTGATATCACGTGATTACCGTGGCCTATCAAATCGTTATGATGGTGGTAATTACGCGTACCTACGTGCTTGACAAGCCTGATCGTAGTAGGGGCTCCTGTTTAAAATATCTATGTGCGCACCGTGCGCATACATTCTCGAGTGAAATCCGCAAATCACTGTTTATTGTAAATTTTCATCGCATTATCTACATAAAAATAATTAAATAAAAATAATACATTTTTGAATGGTCAGTCGAATACTTGATACAATGTAGTAAACTTTTATTATAATCTACTATTATTGAATAAAGTTTAATCTCAAAGAAAGTACAACCAATTTATGTTCGTTAACATTTTACTTTTAAATACTTAAAGAAATTATTATTATTATTATACATTTGCGTTGTCCATTGCGTGCTACCTAGATTTAGCTTGACTTTTCCTGGTTTCAATTCGTTTCTGCAGAGTAGTGAGTAGTGCGCCGAGCACGTTGTGGCCTGGGAGCCGCTTGCCAAACAACAAGCGTTTCACGGAGTCATCGTACGTTAATAACGCCACCATATTTTGAAGGAGGAACCCTTGACAGTACTCAAGGAGTTGTGTGGCACCATAAACCTGAAGGAATAAAAAAACAATTGAGATTTTTTCAATTAAAAAAATAATTAGATTTTATGCGAACAAAGCTTGTATTTGAATCGCTTTGTGATCTAGTGGGCCATACGTGTAAGACGGAAGGGCCCCAGGTTCAATTTCCACGAGGGGAGTACATTTTGTACATGGGTTGGTAGGCTTATTTCCGCCTTGTTAGCTAACACCATCTTACCCAACAATTTAAAAACTGTTGTGTTCTTGCAGTTAGAGGTCAGTTCTTCACTCACTGGTGAGGATTTCGGCAGGCTGATTATCTAATTAAAAACCACCTAGCGACTGGTTGCAGTTCATAGATGATAGTGATCCATTGCTACTTCTTTTTGGATTGAAGAAAAACATACCAAAGAAATGTAGCAATGTATGTGGAATGAAACCGGTCGCTAAATAGTTTCTTTTTAGATAATCAGGGTGCGGGTGTAATGTGGTATTTTCGGCCTTATCGTCATTCAACATCACGTCGCGTTGCCTCAGTGTTTGTTTGCCCTATATACAGAGTGCATTTGTAATCACTCTCCAAATTTTAAGGATGTGTTCAGTCCACGAAACTGAACAACTTTTTCCATGAAACATGTGTCGAAAAACGCCAAAAAATTTTGGTTATCCCATACTAAACTGATAACGTGATCTCTTTGTTTTGTATGAAAGTCATTTTTTTTACATATTTGACCCTATGTTTCTTAGAGAAAGTTGTTCAGTTTCATGGACTGAACACATCCTTAAAATTTGGAGAGTGATTTCAAATGCATCCTGTATATTATTGGCCACATTTGCGGCACAATTTTCTCTTTGTTAATGTGTCCAAAGATTCCAGCATGCTACACTTAGCCACTTATTTTATTTGAATTAACAGAAACATAGGGATTTAAATAAAACAAGTGGTTTAGCACAATATATTAAAATTTTGTCATAAATTAACTACGAGAAAGCCACGCAAAAATTGCCAAATTCGATGTAAGTGTGTGAGAAAGACGTGTAGTGGGGCACGGTCATAAGAATAAAGGTCATGGGGCATTTTGTTCGGACGTTTGACCTACGGCGTACACAAACGAAATAGGGCTAGATATGTAGATAAATGAGTCTGCTACTCAGTGATATGGGTCGCATTCTTGCAGAACGTGTTTCATTTTTTATCATTATATCATAGCATTTCAATAATAAATAAAATAAAATAAATAAATAAAGAAAATACAAACGTTTATTATGCTTGTACCACACATTTTCACAATGCTAAAAGCAAAAACTTTTATTTTATTAACAAAAGTTTAATAATATTACACATAAACTCGCACACATAGTGTAAAATAACTTTTTTACCATCGCCACTCAAAAAAGTGCGTCTTATTCATTGATAACAGTGAATAAAACGCGTTTTTATTCACTGAGTGAATAAAAGTATTTTGAATTTAGAACAAGCGCGCATCATATGAATTATGTACAAAAAAATAAAACGTCCTGAAAGTAAGGAGCTATTCCATAGATAAAGCCATAGTTATACAATTAAATAAAAAAAAAATATCCCGCCTATTTTAGTTAGGATCTTTTTAGTGTCTTTGCTTTAAGGTTCTTTTCTATCTATTGGTTCTTTTTAGTGTCTTAGCTTTGGGTTCTTTTCTATCTATAGGTTCTTTTTAGTGTCTTAGCTTTGGGTTCTTTTCTATCTATTATAGGGAGATTAGATGTTTAGTCTCTGTGGCATCAGTCCTTTTTTTCAGGGTACGATCATCAGGTCTGGAAAAAATTTAAAGTCTACAGATTGATGGCATGGACTGATGCCAGACTGATCATGTAATCTCCCTCTTATCGTGGTTGTTTTATGTAATGGAAAACTTCTAATTTCATATTCTTCTAAAGCTAAAGCTTGCGCGCGTAGAGTTCATTAGAATATTTCAAAATTTCTAATTTCACTATTTAATTTTTCTAATGTTTTAAATATTATCGATTTCCTACCTAAATATAAAAATCTGATAACCTATAAATACTTACTATAGGTATAAGTACTGCTAATTGTTTTCTCGCAGTCGATGGTAAAAAGTAGAGTACACAACTCGTGAAAAAAAAATCATCTCGGTCCTATGTATCCCTCGCTTCGCTCAGGATTCTACTCTTGAATCCCTCGCTACGCTCAGGATTCAACTCTAGAATCCTTCGCTACTCTCGGGATCCAACTTAGTCCCTCGAACTAAATTCCCTTTTTTTTCACTTGTTGTATAATCTACTATTTTCTCCTGGTCGGTACATAAAAAATAATACATATTTTGAAAAGTGGGATTGAATTTTTCAATTTAAAACTTTTATCAAGTAGATCAAATATGCCCAATGACTTTTATTTATTCTTATGGCACGGCTACGGTTATAGTGGTTAACTTCACAGCAGCTAATAAGATTGAATCGTGTTACAGATAGAACAAACAAGCACTGAGGCGACGATTAAATAGGTGAGGTAAAGGACAAGCACTATTCCGCACTATGCGCATAAGAATAAATAAAACTGACTAGAACGTACTATTCTTCGCCAGGCGTCGCCAGAGAGTATGACAAAAATATGAATTGTAGGTACAGTCAAGAGCACCTAGTGAATTTATTCAAATTTTGAGATGAGGCAGGATTTAACAGAAAAGCAAGTCAATTGCACGGCCCTAGGACTTTGGTTATTTGCAGTTGGCTACATTTTTAACCTCTAGGGGGGGGGGGGGGGGGGGGGCAGCGGCCCCCCCTGCTCCCCCCTGGCGACGCCCTTGGCCCTACCATGAGTTGATGCAAACTGTTTACGTTACAGTAAACTGTCGGATATACTGCTCACAGTCAATACGAGTGAAAGAGAGAAAACGATAGTTTATTGTAACGTAAACAGTTTGCAACAACTCATGGTAGGGCCCCTGGTGTGTTGCCAGGGTTGCTTGCTGTTAAATATTGCTTATTTAGGTAGGTACATATTGTGCCTTGCGCTAAAGAATCTGTTTATGACCTTTTGATGAATTAGGTACGAAAACGAAAAAATATTTAGAAAATATTATTTACCTCATATCATCTTTGGGCAAACTAAAAAAACTTAATTGTGGCATTGTTTTCGAATTGTTTGCACGACCAAACACAGCACAATAACGTGGCGCCATTGTAATAAAATTTGTTTCTAAGGTCTTACGCTCAGAGAAAATATTGTGGAACGCAAAAACAGGCAAACGTGCGTGCGGTGACGCCGGCCGTGACAGCTCGACTGAGTATTCTGTTTAACGGATAGGCTTTTATCGTGACTTTGAGCCCGTTCGGAGCGGGAGTGTCCGTTCTAGTCAGTTTTATTTATTCTTATGCTATCCGTTCCAAAAAATAGATTGATTTTCAAAGTTTTCCTCTATAAGATTCTTAATAACCTCGTAGACACTCCTTTCCTCTTGGAAAATATATGTATTAGATGCCCTCGGACAATTTCACGTCTTAACAAATTGTTTTCTTTACCTACTACCAGCACTAAATATGCTGGTAGCACTTTTCTGTTTAGAGCTTGTAAGGAATATGATAAAAGTTTCACGTCTACAGATTTTTTCAATTGTAGTATAACTCAGTTTAAAAATCAAATACATGAATTGATTGATAATAGGTAATTGTAATTGTAAACATATCTTTAATTAACAGTTCCATTTTAGATGTAGTATAACTGTTAACTTACTCTGTGAATTTAATTAAGTTCAAATTGCCCTGTAGTTTATTTTGTACGTTCTAATTATTAGTGGAAACTTTGCTGATCACTGTTTTATATTATTTGGTAATTTTTTAATTAAATTTTAATATATTAAATATATTAAATAAAAAAAATAAAAATTTGGTAATTACTAAATGTACTGTGAAATTGTTTGTTTCCCAAATAAACTAAAAATAAAAAATAAAAAAAATACCTTGGCATGAATGTAGACTGAGACGAGGTTGTGCAGGTCGACGGTGGCGGCGGCGCGCGCCTCGCAGTGGCGCTGGAGGGGCAGCAGCTGGAAGAAGGCCGCCGCCGCCAGCACCTCCAGCACGTCCGCCGCGGGGATGGCCAGCGCCGAGCACCCGCCCGAGTACAAGTACTTCATCACTTGCTGCAACCGGGGTAATACATTCGTTTATGATGTACTAGCGGCCGCCCGCGGTTTCACCCGCGTGGTTCCCGTTCCCGTTGGAATAACGGGATAAAAAGTATTCTATGTTTTAATCTAGGCTATCTACTATCTGTGTGCCAAATTTCATCCAAATCCGTTCGGTAGTTTTTGCGTGATTGAGGAACAAACATCCAAACATCCAAACCTACAAACTTTCACATTTATAATATTAGTAGGACTACACTAGAGTTCAAGGGGAGCTCGGTGGCGCAGTGGTTTAGCGCCTGGTCCAGCGATTGCGGAGGTTAAGCAACGTTCGCAAGCGTCGGTCATGGGATGGGTGACCAAAAATTTATTATCTCGAGCTCCTCCGTGCTTCGGAAAGCACGTTAAGCCGTTGGTCCCGGCTGCATTTGCAGTCGTTATCACCCACCAATCCGCATTGGGCCCGCGTGGTGGATTAATGGCCCGTCCTCCTTATCCACCCATAAGGAAAGCCTGTGCCCCAGCAGTGGGGACACTAAAAATGGCTGTGATGATGAGACTAGAGTCTGGTCAACAAAAGATGACATTGAAATGGTGGCGCAACTTTCCCTGTTAAATTAGCGTGTAGAGGTCAAGTTATTGGAAACTAAACCTTTAAATAAAGCGCAAAATTGGTTCCATATCCAACCGAGTCTTATCTTTCATTGACCAAACCAGGGATTGAAATACTGTTAAAAATTAACGATACAAAAAATAACGTTAAAACATTTTATCGGTAAATTTACCGATAAAAATAACGTTAAAATATTGTACTGATAAAATTACGTAGCATAAAATAACATAGCGTTAAATTTTAATACCGGTAAAATTATCGGTAAAAATTAACGTTATTAATTGGAATAACGTTAATTTTAAAGTAACGGTAACAAAAAGTAAGAAATAACGTTAAAATCAACGTTATTTACTGAAATAACATTAATGTTAAATTATCGATAAAAAAAGTAAAATATAACGTTACATTTAAAAATAACGTTATCATTCCCTGGACCAAACTCTATCCATAGCTATCATTTATTACTATTATTATTGCGAGAGCACAGAATATATGACGAGAGTCCATTTGTTTATTTGTTACCCGTTCAAGTCTTAATTACTGAACGGATCATCATGAAATTTTACACGTTGTCAGATGTACAGAGGACATAGGGTATCTTTCACCCAGAAAAGAATCGTCCAAGGGTTAGCAAAAAATTTTTTCACGCAAATGAAGTCGCGAGCGGCTGCTAGTAAGTAATAAAATTGTAACTGCCCCCCCTAGATGACCACCAAAAAGTGATATGATATAACGACTTATCACTTTTAATTGTAAAAAAACAATGTACTTTGGCAGTTAAGTGTCGATAAAACGCTATATCACGCGATATGTATATCGTAATTTTAGTGGTAATGCTAGGGAGCTGGCTGAAGTATGTACATACGAAATGTTTAAAAAAAAAATGATATGAGTATTAGAAGCCAAAACATTTTTCATCCCATTTTTTGTCTGTCTGTCTGTATGTTTGCATCACGAAAAAAAGTTTTCATCAAATTGGATGCGGTTTCCGGACAGTTGTATTTCTGAAAGTCTCGATGCGCCAACTAGAACAAAGTACACGAGAGCCCTCTGTCTACTAGGATCCCCTGCTAGACTTCTCTGGGGGATTCATGTGGATATTTTGTCCACTTGGATCCACCATTTTAGCCGCCTCTGTGGTTTATTGGTTCGCCCACCCGTGTAAGATGTAGGGGCCCCGGGGTGGCTTGACCACCATCTCACCTAAGTCTGACGCAATAACAACAATTTAAAAATAATTGTTCCGGCAGTTAGAGGTAAGATACCCAGTTCTTCAGTGATGAGGATTTCGGGTGTAGTGCGCTTCCACTTTCGGCCTTATCGTCACTTAACATCAGGTGGGGTGAAGACCAAGCACTAACACCGTTATGCATAAAAAAGTGTTTACGTGAACTAATCCTTTGAGGGATCCAGTAGGAATAAGGCCGCTATCTATCACAATAAAAAATATTTTGTTAACGGGTATTCATCATCATCATATCAGCCGCACGACACCCACTGCTGGGTATAGGCCTCCCCTAAGGATCTCCACGACGATCGGTCCTGCGCTGCCCGCATCCAGTGGCTTCCCGCGACCTTCACCCTCACGTCGGTCCACCTTGTCGGGGCCTACCCACGGAGCGTCGTCCGGTGCGCGGTCGCCATTCCAGGGGCCCAATCGCACTAATTCTGAACGATAAAACCAAAACCGTTACGTTGTCATTGAGGTTATATTTACCTAAAAATCTTTGGTTTAGCTTAAGAATTTTCATTTAAATTGTCCGAGATTGTCATTCTAAGCTCCTTAGGCACAGCTTTGTACAATTTTAACATAATTAAAGCGAGTATTTTTCTGTAAACAAAACTCAAGCGGTAACGATTTGGTTTTGGTTTTATCGTTGTAAATTAGCGCGATTGGGCCCCTGAACCTTTCCGCCCCAACGGCCATCAGTTCTTCTCGCTATGTGTCCTGCCCACCTCCCTTTCAGCTGAGCAATCCTTCGAGCGATGTCGGTTACTTTAGTTCGCCGGCGGATCCCCTATATTATTATAATAAGTATTATAATAATGTAATTGTTTGCTTGCTTACCTCAAATATATGGTATCTAATATCGTTGATTTGTACGAGAGGTGGCGCGTTGGTTGCGGGGAGCCCTTCGCTGGCTTGCCGCGGCGGCGCTAGCATCGCGCGCAGCCGCGGCGACTCAGAAACCAGCACGATTTTGTGCCCGTAGAAGAGGCGCCCCTCCACTCTGTAACACAAAATGAATGGCTTAAATTATAAAATAGCCAATGGGTTATCTGACAGTATTCTTTTGAAGATGCTTAGGTTCAAGATTCCAACTAGGTCTCCAAGCCTACAGCGACTGTTATATGTCCCCCCAACTAAAAACAATGTAGGTATCCAAAAGTAAACCATTGTATACAATGTGCAATTACTTTACTACAATGAGGTTTGTTCCGAATGTGATTTGTTTCATAACACTTTACCAGTATTTAAAAATATATATTTACAGCCATTAAATCTAACTAATTTGTTATATCAAATATGATACCTACCTATTTTTAACTTTTCGCTTAATATTGTATTACTTATTTCGATACTTTTACACCTTACATCTAGTATTAATTGCAGTTATACGTAGCTAATGGAAAATGTTGAGTACGATTGTAATTGAGCACAGATATACCATAATTTTATATTATTAATTAGTTACTACTTATTATGTATTCTATCTGATATCTGTAATTGTACTATATTCAAAAAATAAAATAAAATGAAATCGGATCGTTAAACGTCCTCGCAGGCTAAAGACTTTCTATAGGCTGATAGTTGGTTTTTATATGAAGAGTTGGCCGATACTAAATCGTTGTAATGTGCTCATTTGCATACTGATTAAAGACCCGACCCAAATATCGGCCGACAGCTTGGTTTGTAGTTTCCGAGGAGCTCGGTCAGATGAACAGAAAGACGTCATTTCTAATAAATTCTCTCTTTCTATCTTTTCTCTATAATACAAACTGCAATTTATAGAAAAGAACACTAACGTAAGTCACCGGGTGCGTGGTTGGCTCAACTAAAGCTGAGCGGGTTGTACTTTTTCGGCCCCGTGGTGCCATTTTTTAAGCAATATTTGTTTGCAACTACACTTCCATAGATTTTAGTTCGCTGGTTTCAGTATAGTTGATACATAAATTTTGTTACGGGGGATGTATTCCGTTCGTCGCGGCAAACATGTTTTGTGTTTTTGCAAAACAAAACTCATAGGCCACGCCCCAAACATGTTGAGAAAACATTATTTTGATGTTTGAAAACACAAAAACACGGCGCAGGAGACCCGGCCTTACACTTTTTTATTTCGGACAACAGACAGTCATTCACAAAACTTATTGTAGGTATTGTACAATAATCTAACTAAAGGGCGACCTTGACTTATATCGATATGTTACCTGAAGGTGACGTCCGCCAGCGAGGGGTTGTTGACGTAGGAGGGGTCCACCCTGGAGGGGGCGGGCGCGGCGGGGGGCGGCTCCACCACCGGGGGGACGGCCTCCCAGCCGTAGCACGCGCACAGGATGTCCGCCAGCAGCAGCACTGTGCCCTCCTTCTGCTCGAGTTATATAATTTTTATTTTTATTTATTTATTTAGGTACCAAACAGTCTTTAACAAGTAAAGTAACAAATATTACACACAAATAGACCTACAGTACCATCATGTAAGAAACTATGTTACTTTTAGTACATTACAACGAACAACTTACAATGAGGAAGTTAATTTGACATAACAACTTGTCTGAATTCAACAATAAATTAATTTAAACAATAAATTTAAATTACAGTTTTAGTTTTGACTAGCAATAACATCTATAAAGTTTAAAGAATAGAATAGAATAGAATAGAATGTGTTTATTGCATTTCATGTGGTACAATAAGGATCTTAAAATTATTTTGGTGCATACACATGAGCCCTGTAAGGACATAACAATATTGGTACTTAAAATTAAATTAAATTCACACTTTTTTAAATTTATACATATCTTAAAAACACCTAACGGAAAAAAGAAACAAAAACATAACATTATTAAGAATAACATAACATTAGAAATTACTTTTTTATATTAAATTAAATTATATTATTGTGCATTAATATGAATATCATTGTATAAATGTTTGCTTGGAATCAACTTCAATAGGATATAGTTATCTACTTTATTGCATAGGCTTATAAAATTCGTTAAGTTTATAATAACATTTATCAATTAAATAATTATTTAGACATTTTACAAAACTATTATAGTTCTCGATTTCCCTAATGTAATTTGGTAAACTATTGTATAGTTTTATTTCCATAGAGTAAGGTCCTGATCCAACTAATGTCATACTAGATTTAGGTAAAACGAATTTATTTCTTTTTCTTAAAGTCATTACTCCAGTGTAATTATCATCACTTTTTATAAACATGTTTAGGTTGTTTCTCACTAATTTACATGTTTCTAGTATGTACAAGGATGTTACTGTTAAAATTTTGAATTCTTTAAAAAATGGCTTGCAGCTTGTCATTGGATCTATATGATATATCTAGTGATAACGCCCTGAACTAGTCTTTTATAATTTGGTAAACTCATGGAAAAAATGTCGATATTGGTCAATTTGTTATTATAAAAATCAATTGAGCGCCTTAAAAATGATTTTTTGTGTAGGTAATTTATATAGGATGGAGGAATGTAAAATGTATTTTTGGAACGTGAGAATGGACGTGGAACCTTAAAGTTAATTTAATAATAGCTTAATAATAATACAAATAATGCGATAGCAAAATTAGGTATTATTTGTTCCGTCATCGATATCCGGAATCCATATTGAGTTAAGCCTTCCGTTTTTAGTGCGTTTCCGTCTAGTCTTACCCTCTTTCCGCTAGGAGCGCCACCTGTTTCCGTATCCTGTTGTCCGTATTTCCGGCAAATGGACGCCATGTTTGCGGCCGGTTATTTCATCATTATAGCGTCGTTTTTCGTAGCGTTCACACGTCTAAGAAATTGTACGGGACATTTCCCTATTTTAAATTAAGTTATTTTTGCCCTCTTTTTCGCGATTAAAAGTAAAAAAGTGCAATCGTCGAGTAAAACTAAATTAAGTAAAAGCAGTGCGTCGTGTTGAGACAGAATCCTGCATTTCTTCGTCATTCGTCGATTGCTTATGTAGCGGTATGATCGCGCCGCTACACGTCGCAGTCATCAAGTTCAAACATCGGAGACGGTGTCGGGTAAGCTGGCAGCAGCTGGGGCCGGCCCGCGGCCTAGAATGCGGGCCACGTCATGTAAGTGATTTGAAATATCTGTTTTATCATAAAAAGTGAGTTTTTAAAATTACTACTTTGATTACACACCGACAGTTAATCATTGTAATATCTGGCATGAAAATGAGCCCCACTCAATATTACGCAGAGGTTAGAAAATAGCGATTCTGTTAATGTATTCATTTTGTGACCACTATCTGCCACGAGTACGGAGTATTCTGGAATGCGCAGTGGAAGCAAGGATCTTAATCCGAAGTTGATCCGACGTTAGTGGCACGTCGTTTTAATACCGGCGAGTAACATTCTATCCAATTTGTTGCCGATGTGAAAAAGAAATATTTATAAACCCTGGCTTTATCTACCTTAAAATTAATAACAAAATTTTATAGAGATTTACGTAGTCTCTTAATAACAAGGATTTATGTTTATAACTCTACTGTGCAGTAACTTGCCATTGCTAGTTACGAATGTAACGCATATTTAAATATGATCATTCTTAATCATATTCTTGATTACGTAAAGAGATACTGAGTGGACACCAAAACCAGTTATTTTAAACAGCTTTTATGAAAGTGACCGACAATTATTTACAAATAGCATGCGGCACATAAAGTAGATTAGTTAACGCTGCGATCTCCATTCAGGCTGCCAAGCATGGAGATTATAGCGACATCCTCGCGTGGAAGAGGTTTTTATCCTGCAGTGGAATATAGGAGGGTTGTAATGATAAACAAAAAAAAAATATCAATTTATTTGCAAAAACACTTTTACATTGCAATATTGATCTGCTCTCATATGACATCAACCTGTATATGAGACTTAAACAAGATAATGTAATGATGATGATAACTTAGTTATATCTTGAATTTTTAATGAATATTTAAGCGCTGGGTTGCCTTTTCTGCTCCGTGCAGAGGTATTATTTCATGCTTTTCGCTTTCTATGGTCAAGTCTTATTTTGATTCTTGCTCGAAGCATTCTCAGCAGTCTCGGCACTAGTAGTGGTCCCAGAAGGAAGGTTCCTGCCTACAACCAACTGAAAGAAAAAACTCTTTCATGCCAAGGCTACCAAAGCAAAGGTAAGACAATCAATTCAAAAGAAACAGGACTTCTCAACAGAAACTAAAGCAGTCAAGGACATGACGATCTGCTACCGCTTCTCAGCAAGATGCAGAAATTGTCGTGCTTGATTTGACGACCGTTCGAGGTTAGTCGTGAGGTCTTTCGCAAATTGACTTTTGGTACCTTTTACATCTGACTGCATGGTGCTGCATTAAACATATCCACAAACTCTGAAGGTAAATATACAAAATCTTTAATTTTAAAACCACATGTCTGGTAATGTCAAGTTTTGCAACAAAACGATCATCTCAAATGTCTATTCAGATAAATGACATGATCAACACTGTGTGATCAAGGGAGCGGTTCCGTCATCCAACTTCCTGTCAACTCGTTTCCTGATTTCGAGGTTGGAGGGATCATTTCGATCAATTTATCAGTTGGATAAAAACGAACGGGTTTGTATGTCAGGAAGTAACTTCACTTTCATTTAACTTTATTACTTGCCTTAGTCCTGCAATTGGACGGCATACAATACAGTTACATTTGAGCGATGCTTATGTTCTATTGCTAATAGCTCAGCAGCGCCGCAGCTTTCTCAGGCCGAGCTACTGATACACTTACCAGACAAACTTGCCTTTTGGGCTGTCTGCAACGCCAGGTATTTTCAAATCAGTCACCAGTTTGGTCACAAAACCCCTGACGAACCTCGACATTCGCTGCTACCTGGCTCATTTTCTACTGGCTAATCGGTCGTACAAGTGGCTGCAACAACAGGTCAGAAATACTGTCACTTTACTACGACTGGGATGGGACGGTCTCAATTTTGAGAAATCTGTTCTGGTTCTGACGTAACATCTGGAGTTTCTAGGCGTTACCTGGGACACACGAGGCAACTCTTGTCCCTGTCAGAACCGTAGTGCCACACGCGCCGCAGTGCACTTACAGAACAGAGAAGCAGTTGGTCCCTCAGACAGGCCTAGCTCCTAATGGGGAGACTCAACTTTGCTTCGTCCGTCATCCCGAGGGAAAGGCACAGCAGTCGGACACTGCAATACTTCAGCTGACAGCTGCCTAAATCCCAACCATACTTACATATTCATTTCCGGAACCAGTCTTGCCGAAATGAATTCATAGGTGATGATGGCATCGAGTTCAATACCACTGCACAAGTGAACACGAAGTCCATCGTGCTCAATACGGACGCATCTGACGTGGAGCACAACTAGAACAGAAGTCCGTACCAGGTCAGTCGTCCACGAAACCATGGAACTGGCACCTCTACTGCAAGGAGCTGGTTGCGATACATCTGTCCAACAGCATCCGAGATAACCTGACATACTCCTACAAACGGGTAACTGTACTATCATTGCCTAAAGTTAGAATGTAGAACGAGGACCACAAAAGTTGTAGAACTGACCAGACAACCGCAGACCCTGTTCGATTATCTAAATGTAACTTTGATAATTCAGTTCTTCCCCGGTTGATACTATGAAGAAGTAGATTGCACTGTCACATAAGATCGATCCAGAGTGAGTCCTCTTACCTGTTACCGCTGGCAACCACGGTCGTGCTCTAACGCCAAGGGAATCCAGCGGTGGCCCTGTTTGCTTCGATAGCATCGCATGTCGTGTCGCAACTCGTATCGATATATCCACGAGACCACAATGCTACATTTCACAATGCATTTCTCCGTCGCTAGGACGACCTATCTACAGCTTGCATAGAAAGTTCCTTGCGCCCAATCTTGTACCTTAAGTCTAAATCGTCTCGACTCGGCTCGTGGCCTTATCGCCTCAACTCAGCTCGTAGTCACATCACCTCAACTCTGCTCGCGCCCTTTTGTAACGCCTAGACGGGACAAAGTATTTTTGTCGATGGACCTAAAACAGAAGCTGTTCAGATTTCACGTTTTACGTCAGATTCTGCACCTGCCACAAGTTTTTCGAGACAAAATCAAAATACATTGAATGTTAGCAACGTGTTCTTGAGACAATTCTATTTTTGCATGTAAAGTCACTGTTTGTTCATGGCAAACTGGAGATAGTCGACCATTCAAACATACTTATATGCATCTACATGGAGTAAGTGGAAAAAGTTACGTTTACATAATTCATTTATTTAACCTGAACCTGTCTTGTTTCTGTAGCTGAACAGCACCGCTCAACAATACCGCAGCTTTTCAAGGTGAGTCACACTTTACCAGATGTCACGCCTGCCTTGCAGCCTGTCACAGCACCAGGTATTCCCGCTTCAGTCACCAAGTGATTCACGGAACACCTCAAGCCTCACACCATCACTAACGTCCGCTTGCGTGGTGTGCCTGGACGATTTCTACTATTGGCTTGAACTATAGGTCAGGAATAGTCATTTTACTACTACGACTGGGATGGACAGTCTCAATTTTGAGAAATCTGTTCTGATTCCGACGTAACGTCTATAGTTTCTAGATGTTACCTGGGATACACGAGGCAACTCAAGTCCCTGTCGGAACCGTAGTGCCACGCGCTCCGCAGTGCACTTACAGAACAGAGAGGCAGTTGGTCCTTCAGACAGGCCCAGCGCATAATGAGGAGACTCGATTTTGCCTCGTCCGTTATCCCGAGGGATACGCACCGCTGTCTAATTGGTGAGTAAAGATGGCTTCGAGTTCAACACCGCTACACAAGCACTCGACGTGCCCGCCACGAATATGGTCTAATGACCACAACTGGGACAGACAGGCGTCCTTATAAGGTATTATCCCTCCCTATCGTAGGCTGTACTTCGTGGAGACTAGAATTGAGGCGTCACCTGGATCTGTTCGATCAGCGGTTTCTTCATTGATTCGGTTAGAAAACTTTTTATAGATCAGATTCTTGCCAATGGAAACTGGTAACAAGAACAGACATTTTAGTATTATTACCACAACGCAATTTTATTTCCAATTATTTAACAAATCTGTCGAATGAGCTACATAACGCAGTTCTAAATTTACTTAAGATGTTACAAAATTGTTTAGCTGGATTTGATTTTATTTCAAAGCGAATATGTATCTTGTTGTCTGTTTTTATCATGCTCTTTTACAACTCAAGGTCACACTTCGTTTACCTGTATACTACACATTATAGCATCACATTGTATACCAGGAGAAACCAAACACATCACTCAATATGGATTCCGGATATCGATGACGGAACAAATAATAGAGAGTTTTACCTACCAATAAAACTTACCTATTATTTTTCCTGAGATATCCGGAATCCAAGTAATTCCTACCTGGTATTAAGACGTATAATGATGAAATAACCGGCCGCAAACATGGCGTCCATTTGCCGGAAATACGGACAACAGGATACGGAAACAGGTGGCGCTCCTAGCGGAAAGAGGGTAAGACTAGACGGAAACGCACTAAAAACGGAAGGCTTAACTCAATATGGATTCCGGATATCTCAGGAAAAATAATAGGTAAGTTTTATTGGTAGGTAAAACTCTCTATTTACTGGCCAAAGATCAACCAAACACTTTTAAAATTGACAACATTTAAGCACAAAATAGAGAGAACAGAAGTTAAACGGACGCGGCGCTCGAGCATCGCACACACAAAGACAACTCTCACCACAGCCACAGAATAGATATACGTATAGTACGAATCACGAAAGATGACCGCAAATGGCGCTCATCTTTGCAACATAACTGAATAAGAAAAGACTTAAGACAAAATAATATTTAATATACATTTAGATGTACATATAATATAATATAATATGAAATAATATTTAGTCTTTAGTCTTTTCTTCATGAGTTATGCTGCGAAGATGGGCGCCATTTGTGGTCATCTTTCGTGATTCGAACTATACAGAAAGGACACTCCCCGCCCCGCCCTAGAATCAATTACCTCACCCCAACCCGCGAGTTTGTATGCTGAATCGTATGCTCGTTTTTGTCAAAAGTCAACCTATTTTGATATTGAAAGCAATGCGTCGTAACTTTTTGGTCGTGTTTGTCAACTTACTTATTTTGATATTCAGAGCCATGCGTCGTAATAAATAACTTTACTTATTTACCAAAAAGTTTGAATTATAAATTAAACGCCGCTCATACGGTACAAACTACCACTTAAAAACTAACTATATAAAGAACAGATTTGTTTGAGATATTTAATACACGCATATCTGGATTCAAAAAGTGGCACGGACATGGACCACCTAACCCTGAGGGAAAAAGTTGTATGACAATAGTTTTTTTTTCATAATCTTTTATAACATTACACGATATCGACTTGCGTTTAAAAGTTATTGTTTTTTTTATATGTGAAAACTTGTAATTGGCTTTTCTGTAATATTACTATCTAAACTCAGTTAAGTAGTAGCTGTAAGTTTTCCTCAAAAGCTTAAAATAAAATAAACTGCACGGTAGCCCTAGACATACACAGTTGCGCGCGTACAAAAACGTCATATGACGTCATCTATTTATAATAGCGCGGTTGTATGGTGTCCGCGATGTGCCGCTGCGTCACGTACTCGAACTGTTTTGAGATTGTTTTGAGATTCCGGTTATACAGTGTCGGTGAGAAGTGTCTATATGTGCGTTGCTCGAGCGCGCGAGTGCTGAGATTAACTACTGTACACTCTTTAAATTGTGATTTATCCAGCCATAAGGAAAGCCTGTGCCCCAGCAGTAAGGAAGACATTAAAAATAGCTGATGGATGAAGTAAAAGTAGAAAATAATACCTTGCTGTATCTTAGAATGTTAAACAGCAGGGGGAGGCACTCGTATATAAACTGCTTGCTGTAATGGCTGTCGTCCGAGGGGCACACCTGTGGAATAAAATCATTATTAGAACTACAATTGCTTACATTATAAGTACAGTAGCCGGCAAACATTTTGAAATCGGGTGGGGATTGCGCAGAACACGTATTTTGGGTATAAGTAGCAGTGAGGTACGCGGGCGGTGGGACAGGGGCGCTCGCAAGTGCACATGCGCTAACTTATCCCCACTCTTACTATTATTATCTCTTACTCTTGTTCTTATTATCTATTTTACTGAATACTTTGTAAATTGTACTAAACTGAATTTTTGGAAAATAAATAATTATTCTATTCTATTCTATTCTACTCTGTCGAAAGAGCGTCAAGATGTTTGCCGGAATCTGTATTGCAACTAAAGGTGAGTAACATTTTATTTTTAACCGACATAAAAAGATGGAGGAGCCATCAATCATGTTGCAGGTTTTTATGTTTGTTACATCAGTACTCCGTCATTTATGAACCGGTTAAAAAACCTCCCCCTGGGGAATATCGGGAAAAAAGTATGGTTTTTCTCGATATCCCCCAGTGGGGGTACAAAAGTCTGGGACAACAGGAATAGGTCCATTCAGATTGGTCCCATTTTTTTTTAAATCTGTTCAGTAGTATTCGGGAAATCCTGAAAATACTGTGATTTTTAAATGGTTCACTCATTTGATTCGACGACTCATTCGCCAGCGACAGCGTCCACGCGCGCAGCTCCAGAGTTATATCTACAGATCGATGGATATATCTGACGCACCTGCAGGAAGTCCTGCAGCAGCTGGTCTATGACGTGGTCCAGGGCCGCGTCGGCGGCGGCCGCCAGCGACAGCGTCCACGCGCGCAGCTCCAGAGTTATATCTACAGATCGATGGATATATCTGACGCACCTGCAGGAAGTCCTGCAGCAGCTGGTCTATGACGTGGTCCAGGGCCGCGTCGGCGGCGGCCGCCAGCGACAGCGTCCACGCGCGCAGCTCCAGAGTTATATCTACAGATCGATGGATATATCTGACGCACCTGCAGGAAGTCCTGCAGCAGCTGGTCTATGACGTGGTCCAGGGCCGCGTCGGCGGCGGCCGCCAGCGACAGCGTCCACGCGCGCAGCTCCAGAGTTATATCTACAGATCGATGGATATATCTGACGCACCTGCAGGAAGTCCTGCAGCAGCTGGTCTATGACGTGGTCCAGGGCCGCGTCGGCGGCGGCCGCCAGCGACAGCGTCCACGCGTGCAGCGACCACGGTACGCCCAGCGCGCGCAGTTCCAAAGTTATATCTGGAAACAGATTGATTGATTTAAACATGAAATAAAACACTTTTAACAGATACTGGCGCTGTTTTATTGAAAATACTTTGGTAATTAGTTGGTTTTTATTTTCTCGACTTCTCGGCAGGCACCTTTGCAGCTGCCGTGATCACGGGGTACTAAAGGTCTTAGCCCACTTGCACGCCTCTGCTCCAGCACCGCCCTAAACTAAGGCAACTGCTCGCAGTCCAATCGGCGACAGCTAGCAGGCACCAAGCAGTGCCCCCTCTCGGTGTGCGGGCCCCGGCCACCGACCGGCGCGGCGACCGCGAGCAGTCAGTGCGCGGATACTGCGCAAACCGCTTACTTGCAACGCGTGGTAAGCGAGTCGTCAACTACCGAGTAGTCTATCTCAGCGGGTGATCCATTTGCGAACGGGCGAGCTAACGTTTTAAATCGTTGGTTCGTCGGCTCGCTGGCTTTTGTAGGTGATCCATTAGCGAGCAAAACAGTCTGCTCTCATCGTTGGCGAAGTCATGGCGTGCTCTCAGACGGAGTTTCTTTGGTACTTAAGTTTACTGTTATAATAATACTGTTGGTAAAAAATTGGCTGCAAGAAAGACAATCCTTATCCTATTTAAATTATTGTCAGAGATTATTAATGAACCAAATGACTACCGAAATTATTGAGGATGTCTAAGGAAGTGTTTATGGAACTGCTGGGTTTAGTGTCCCCTCTAATAGAAAAACAAGATACAGTTTTTCGTGTACCAATTTCGCTACTTAAACTGACCGATCTGCCATTCCACATTGAATGGTCTTTTTAACATCAGCAAATGTACTGTGGGGATCATGTTTTTGGTGGATCTCTAAAAGTTTTTTGGCTTTTTTGCGGATTTTTTTTAGCAGTTGATTAGTAGTCTCTGCTGGTGTACTTTAATAGACACTATGTTCCTTAAAACATTGTATAAACTCCAGACACACTTGCGATGAAACGAGCGTAAATCCATTTGTGTAGGACTGGACATCGCCGCGCAGCGCGTGCCGTCACCACCGAGGTCGCAAAAAAACTGTCGGCTCGCCCCGACTCGACTGATCCACTGGCGATTTTTTGCACCACGGACTTAGAATTTCAAGCATGCACAAAGAGCCAGCGAGCAAATCCGCCAGTTTTTAAGTCTACAGACTTTTAACTGCTCCATTGGCGGTTTAGACCTTTGGCTCGCGAGTTTGTTGGCGTAACGGCGGTTTTGCTTGCAAATGGATCACGGCGGTAAGCTCGCTGCCAGCGAGCTATCTGCTCAATTATGTTGCTACTTTGCTAATGTTGCCAATGTAAAGTAAGTAGTATATTCAAATATGGCATATTTGAATATATTCTTTTTGCCGGGTGGGGGCGTAGGCATGTAAGTGAGCTAAGACCTTGAAGCGGCTCGTGAGCCTACCTTTATGCGAACAGCTGCAATGGGGTTGGCAACGCAAAGCTAACTGTAGATGTCGTTGCGTACGCTTGTTTCTAAAACAGTAGACATTCAGAACAAATGTATGGGAAAATAGGTATTTATTTTGTAGTATTTTTTTACCGAAAACGACCCATTGACCCAAAATAGATATAAAAGACTATTCTACAATGCAAATGCCGGAATTGAAAGCTAAATTAAGACGTTTTTATTCATACAGATTTTTTTTCTTTATCCAGATTTTTCGGAAATTTGTAAGTGCCAACATTTTTAAATTACACAGAATTTAAATTTTAGAGCTAAAAAAACGTTTTTTAAAGTAAAAGTCCTTTGTTTTCGTAGTTCTCGTGGAACAAGCGTACGAAGCGACATTTTGACAGTTGCCTTCCCCATTCAATTGTATTTTTTTTGTATTTATTATACTAAAATCATACATCATCATCCTGTAGGGCTCTACAGGATGATGATGCCTATAGGGCTCTACAGGATGATGATGTATGATTTTAGTCTTTAATAAATTGTAGAAAAAAGCTAACATAGAAACTTTAAAAATTGTTGACTGTCATAGATTGTCGAACTCTTTGTTATAGTGATGTTTGAGCACTACCTAGATTTTGGTACATTTATATTAAGATTCCACAAGAGTTACACTTAGGAACAATCTCACTTGTTCCACTGGGCAGTTCTACCGTAGCACGCGTGACGAATAACTTACCTAGGTGATCAGTCTCCGCACTGCAGTACATGGCGTCTTGCAGCGCGCGTTGTTGCTGCTTGGTGTAGGGCGCGCGGGGGGCGGGGGGCGCGGCCCCTTCAGCCAGGACCTCTTCTAAGGACAGCACGGCGCCCGCGCCCCGCGCCCCGCCCCGCACCGCGGCGCGGAGGCACGCGCGACGACCGTGCGTACAGCACACCGCTACAGCACTGAAAATTTTGGATTCTATAGATAAGTACAGTACGAGGCAATTTTTTCGACGGAGTGGGGATAAGTTCGCGCATGTGCATGTTGATATCACAAGTATCAAAGTAAATGTTGACGAAGTGACAAGATTGCTTTCGGGACTAGACCCATCTAAATCTGCCGGACCAGATTTTCTACCGACTCTTTTTCTCAAAAACTGTGCAAAAACCATAGCGATTCCCATTACAATCCTTTTTAATAAATCACTATCTGAGTGTTCGGTACCCAGTTTATGGAAGCGCGCGTTTATTACTCCGGTCCATAAAAAGGGATCCAGATTGGACATCACGAACTACCGTCCAATCTCGAAACTTTGCATTGTCTCCAAAGTGTTTGAGAAAATTGTTTATGAGCAACTTTACTCGGCTTTGCAGCATTCTTTTAGCGGTACCCAGCATGGTTTCTTGAGGGGTCGTTCAGTGGTTACTAATCTGGTTTTACTAAATGAATCTCTTACAGCAGCAATGGATAGTGGACAGCAAGTGGACGTAGTTTACACCGACTACAGCAAGGCGTTTGATCGGATACGGCCAGATCTTCTTCTTCTCAAACTGCAGAACATCGGCATCAGTGGGGATCTGTTGCGTTGGTTGGCATCCTATATAAACAATCGCAGCCAAGCGGTCGTGATTAAAAATTACATTTCTGGGTGGCTAACGATTCCTAGTGGAGTTCCGCAGGGATCACTTCTTGGACCGCTTCTCTTTGCAGTTTTTGTCAACGATATCGAGAAGTGCTTTAAAACTTCTCAGTTACTGTGCTTCGCAGATGACATGAAGATTATTTCACCTATCTCTTCTTTGGGAGATGCTGTTTCATTACAGGATGATCTGATAAGGCTTGACAACTACTGTTCTGAGAATTGCTTAGATCTCAACCCATCCAAATGTAGTGTCGTCACTTATAGTCGGAAGCGTAACCTGGTTGAGTTTAATTATACACTAAAAGGTATGTCACTAACTCGGGAAACTATTGTAAGAGATTTGGGTGTGTCTCACGATAGTAAACTTCTTTTTGATACCCACATTAATAATAATAATAATAAATCTTTATTCAAATAATCTTACAACAAAATATAACAATAAAGTTCAGACATAGGTACTTACAGCTAAAATAAAGAGTGCCTGAACTAGGTTTAACCTGTATCTCAGGCGAAAAAGGACTTATATAACTATGTAATATTATTAACAAACAAATACAATAAATATTAAAATAGGGAAAAACAAAAACAAATACGAATCAAAAATTATTGCAGAAAGGTTAAATTAAACTCGACGCAAAAATAATGTTAATTTGTTACACCATTGACGATAGACGAATATAGCATCTGCGTCATCAAAATTATAAACTAGTTCAAAGTCAATTACAATTATTATTTTTATATTATGCGTGTGTTAGTAAGGTATCTTACGATTTAAGGTTAGTAGAACAGAAATGTGATCGGTTATTATCCAGTCAGTTACTATGCTATTGAGAGTTGTATTTTAGCAAAAATTTAACAACATCTAACCTTATTGAAGTATAATGATATTATAAGATATATATTTTTTTAAACTGATGCGAGTACTGTAAATATCTTTATTGGATAACACTTTATATAGATAAATTATGCGAAATCAGACTAGGTACAAAATTTTTTCGGATCGTAAAATTAATTTAAAGTTGTAAAGCTAGGGAGCGGCGCTCTTAGGCGCCCACGTAATCTATCGAGCCAATATATCTTTTTTCGGCCATCTTTTTCGCTGGACAGTCAGCATCGCCAGTTTTGTGATCTGCGGGCTTCTTAAAGTGCAAACATGTTGCACATTTTGCTGACTCAGCCTTTTTTCCACAGTCCTTTATAGTATGGCCTACTTCGCCGCAGTGACCGCAGGTGGTGGCCTCCTCCCGGCATGTCTTAGCAGCATGGCCGTACTGCTGACACTTGTAGCACCTTGTCACGAGGGTAAAATCTCTAACAGGGCACGAAGACCAATTTACAAAAACCCGGTCGTTCATGATTAAGGGCTTACGAATTTCTGCAGGAACTTCTATAATATAATTACAGGTCTCGGCGTCCTTTTTTCCCGACTTATGGCTTAGTTTAATCGAGGTCAAAAATGTTGCAAGTGTCATGCCGCTAAGCTTGTCGGCTAAGTTTTGATGGTATATACAGTTGAAAACTTCTGTTTCCTCCATACATACGGGCACTCCGATGACCACGATTCTAGGTTTGCGTTTATGTGGTTCACTCACTGTTAGGCCGGAGGTCGTTAGTTGAGCCGTCTGCTTGAGCTTCTCGATATCGTCCTTTGTGTCTGTGCTGATAATGACACCGCCGTTTCTAGTTTTACGCAAACTCCTCACTTGCAGCTTCATTTGATCTGGTCTGATGATTTTTTGAACGAGGGCTTTTGTCTCCTCGCTCGACCTCATTTTGTCAGTGGGGTAAATTACCACAGAATTGAAATTCTGCCGTCCTTTAACTAAAACCACGCTAAACCCAAAAAGTAATTTCGGAAAAGAACGCAAAAAACGCGGGAATCTTTGTTTCTAGGAAACTATTATAGATAGATAAGTGACTGTTAGGCAAAATGGTAACATGTATTTCCATGCATCATTTATGATTTATACTGCACGGGTATCTACTGTAAATAATTAAAAAAAACGTCTTTTTATTGTTTAGCGAAGACAAAATGTAAATTTTTGACTAAGAATACTGTACTAAAAGGTCTCTAACCTACACTTAGAGACATTTTAGTTAAGTATTTTCATTAAATTTGTGATGTCAGTAATGTTTTATAAATTTACTCTGAAATGCTTAACTATAAACTCACTAAGTCATTTAACTGTATTATAGCAGAGAATTTTGTTCGTATTCACATATTATTTACCTTAGTTAAAAGAGGCTAAAGCTTCTTAAACTCTTTTAAGCTAAGTATTACCGATAAAACAAAAAACATTTGTTAAGAAATACACTCGTTTACTAAGCTAAAAGAAGGCAACTCTTCCTTCGATTTTGATTAGCGTCCTTATAGCCAAGCATTTCTTACAAAAAAGTAGGAAATTAAAGGGAAAGCAATATAAGGATAACATAAAATTTGATTGAAAAGTTAAGATAAAACAAGTTTTTTGAAGCAACATCGCAAAAAAATTAAAATAACCCAGAGGTTATTTTTTTAACCTAAATATCTCAAAAATTGCCCGTGATAGACTTACATTGTTCAGTAATAGTTTGCTTATTGGGATAAGATTTTTGCGATGGAACAGTTTTTTGGAAGCGACACCGCCAAAAAAAACCTACTTACATATATTTTTTTTAACTTAAATACCTATCTCAAAAACTGCCCATGATAGACTTACGCTGTTAAAAATTTTTTTGCTTATTTGGATAAGATCAACTGTTTTTTGGAAACGACATAAAAAAGACCCACCTCTTCATTGAAAATTCTCCTCACACAGGTATGTACCTACTCCTTTAAGCTGTTTAAATGGGATTGGCAGATCAGTTGGGATTATCGGTATCCTTGGTTATGAACTAGTTGACCAGTTGTTGGCCCGCTAATAATGGTCAACGAAATAATCAATCTTTTTGATTATTTATTTCGTTAACAGTATCATTCCTAGGTGACACTAATACCCAAGAACACAACCAATGAAAGTCCTTTTGATGCAAATTCTCCATGTCAGGGCATACTGCATCTATTAAAATTTCTAAATCATGTAGGTTCTATTTGTCTTTATTAGAGACTCATCCAGAATTCACAATTTCTACTTTTTAGAGTAGGAAAAATTCCTTCTTCAAGTTCTAGCAGTTGTTGTGCGAAATTACTATCTGGAATTCCATGAAGATGCGCTCTCATATTCATCGGTAATTTTCAATTTTCAATCGAAATCCACAAGGGAAAAGATTTCAAGAATGCTTTGATGATATCTGCGCGCGTACCTCTGTTAATGACGAGTAGAGACTGTCGGAAATCTCCAGCAAATGCAAAGGTAATTCCACTGATGAGAGCAGAAGAGTTTCTAAGATCTTTTAAGGTTCTGTCCACGGCCTCTGTATGTGCTCTGTGGCTCATGGTGCATTCATAACATATTATATATAATTAATAAGTGTAGAATAGAAATTATAAAACAGTGCCGTAAAACACATTAAATAAAAGAAAAGTACTGTTGACAATATGAAGGACATTGACTGAGATAAATCAAACTAATTAATTACTCAATAAAACTGTCTTATTCTCAGAAAACGAATAATAGTTTCAATACATCATGTATCAAAAAACCCTGTCAGATCCTGAAACAAGTGATAGTGTAGCTAAAACTGAACAACATTATCCAAGGAACAAAAGTCGAAAACAAAAAATTTTTTTCGCCTTTCTATAGTTAGTCGCTCAGCTGACCAATACATTTTGTATGGGAGTATGAAAATTATTTTCGTTAATCGACCTATGTTCCATGGAGAATGTTGTTCAGTTTCAGCAACACTGTCACTTTTTTCAGGATCTGACAGGCTAAGTGATTGCGTAAAGTCAATCGTATTCATTTGACAGTTCATATTGTATCATAAGATATGTCATCCCATACAAATTCAAGCCGATGGAATACGATATGAATTGTCAAATGAATACGATTACCTCACGCAATCGCACCCAGGGTTTTTTGATACATGATGTATATAAAACTGAAAAAAGAATATAATATTATTGGATTTTGTTTTGTTGAGGCATGGAGCTTAAAAAGGTGGTATCATTAGTGGTCATTTTCTTTTGCAAGAAACGTCTTCCCAGTGCCACCTGGCGCATCCAAAAAAAATTCCTTTTTTATTATTATTCACGCTATCGACTATAGTCTCAAAGGCATGTGCTTGTTCTGGGACTAATTTGGGCAGGTTTTCATTGACTAAACGGTCAAATCATTTTTATAATTGTAGTTAAGTATGTGCCATTGTATTTGCAGCATTGTTTTCTGTACGAACTAGAAAAGGTAATCCATAATCACTTAGGCTCTTTTGCTGTCTGATTCTGTGTCCAATACATATCTTCACATCACATCGTCTCATAATTTTAATGGTTCCGATGGCTGACAAAATAAAAGTATGACTACAAACAACTCCCTCAGTTGTACTGGACATTGCGAAGCGATGCGTCTCTCAGAGTATTTTCCCAATGGTCATTGTTTTGGTAGAACGAATAACGTGTTTCTAGTTAAGAAACATGGATTAGATTTTCTAGCAAATTATTTTGAAGCAACACCTGCAGTATGGAATACTTGACTATACTATCGTTAAGGGAGTTTAACTAGAAATAAGATTAGTTTTTCAGTGTAAATAGTTTATTACATTGCTTTTTTGTATGTTAATGAAAATTGGTCCTTGACTATAAACACGTTATACTCACTTAACGTGTTTGTAATCAAGTATAATCAAATCACGTAGTTTAAGCTAAGTAAATGTTTTATAATTATTCGGTTAATTTAGTGATAAAGGTACTTTAACGTTTTTTAAGCTAAGAAGTGTAGAGTAGTCATTTTTTAGTTTAGGATTTGTAAAATATTTTGCCATTTAACGGGATACAACGTTTTAATATCTCCAAAACTATAAATGATAGAGCTACCGATCCTAAACAGAAAGATAGAGAAATTTAAACTGTACTACTTTGCATTCAAAACTCAAATTCGACCATCTGAGGATTAACGGGGTTTTAGTTAAAGGACGGCAGAATTGCCGGGCTGAATAAAGTTGTTAGGACTTTTTTTAACCATGTCGGCGAAGGAAACTGCACCCCCGACAGGTTTTGAGGACTATTCGATAGTTTGTTTAAGGTCTTGAAGCCGCTGTGAGAGGTCGTGTTTTTCTTTAAGTGCTTGGAGGGAAAAATGGGTCTGAATAGTCTTTTGCTTAAGGGACTGGTATTGCACAGCCATTTGAGATGTCCCATGGCTTACTTTTCGGCACAAATTATTAATCCGAATTTTTTGATCCGAATTTAGTTTGCCTTCACAGGCAACAGCACACACCTCATTCAGACACTGCTCTATGGTCTTCATCCAGTTCTGGATCTCAGGCGTGGACACCAATTCCGGGGGCTCATCTTCCTGTAGGACAGGCGCGGGCGCTGGGGGCCGGCGCGAGGGCGTGGGCGGCGGGCTGCGGGCCATTAGCTCGCTCCGGTTAAAGGGACTGCTTTCCATTTTATAAATCACTTATTTACACTTAACATTATAAAACTAAGAAAACAATTTCATTTATTATGTACTAGAACGAATGACACAGATGAGTGTCGCTTCCGCGTACAACTAGGTCACAATTTTGCAATAATTTATTAATATTACATTAATTAATCAACACGTCCGATCGAAACGATGAGTCTGATGAGATCAGTATCAGTATCATTACTGATACTGATCTCATCACATTGATAACATAGTGTCTAAAGCTTCCAGGGCTCTTGGATTTCGAATGCGTGCTTCAAAGGATTTTACTCATGCGAAGACTTTAAAAATTCTTTATTGTTCATTGGTCCGTAGCCATCTGGAGTTTGCGTCGCAGATCTGGAACCCCAGGTATAATATATACATTTCGCGTATAGAAAATATCCAAAAAAGATTTCTTAAATATCTATGTTTTCGCACAAAGGATCGTTATCATTCGAGCCTCTATCTCGATCTGTGCAAAAAACATCATTTTCTCCCGTTGGAAAAGCGTCGCGAAATTGCGGATCTGGTTTTTCTTTCGAAAATTGCATCTGGTACTGTGAACTGTCCGGAACTTCTATGCAAATTGACGTTACGAACACCCTCAAAACCACTCAGATTCAACCACCTGCTGCGTATCCCCCCTGCATCTTCAAATTATTGGCAGAATTCATATTTGTGTCGTGCGTGTAATAGCTTTAACTCTGCAACGCGTCAGGCAGACTTGGATCTTTTTGCGACAAGTGAAGCTTCAATCAAGCGTACTATGAGTCGCAGTTTTTTCAATTCGACCTAATTGTATGATAATTAATTACTTACTAGGATAGTGCTCGTTAAGTATATTTCGTGTTATATTTGTGATGACCTATAATTGGCTTTGTGTTACTATTTAAGTTATTTATTGTTGTAGTTAGAAGCTGTTGGTCGTCCGAAATAAAATAAAATAAATAAAATAAAATAAAAATGTACTCTTGTGAGCGACCAATAGCGCGCGTCCCTCTCCCGCCGCCCGCGTACCTCATCGCTGCGCAATCCCCACCCGATTTCAAGATATTTGCCTCATACTTTACAGCAAGGAAATAGTGTGACGTCATAAACTCAAAACAAGGGTATGTTATATTTGTGTGTTTTTCAATTAATTTTGAATCTTGTCACAAAGCTAATGGTGTCATAAACTAGTGGTGTCATAAATAAAGCAAAACAAAGTCGGTTGATTATAGTGGATCAGTTTTTGAAGTTAGCCCTTAATGATGAAATGCCTAACATATTTTTACCTGTAACATCCGTATTGTGCAGCCGCCGAATAACATAAGGCATCGTTCAGTTGTGTAGATAGGAAAGGATCAGCGCCGTGGGACAGAAGAAGCTGCACAAGTTCCAAGTTCCCGACTCCACACGCAACCTGATGGGCAAACAATATTAGTATTATTTCCGGATCCGGTACTACAATAAAATTAAACTTCGGCCAACCATTCACTGTTCTGCCTGGCGGACTGCAAAGCAAGATGTATTTTATATTTATTTTATTTTATGTAGCTTAAACACTGGACTGCCGTCCATTCATCATAGTACTAGAGTCTGGTCAATGAAAGATGAAATTAAAATGGCGGCGCCACTTTCCCTGTTAAATTGAAACTGAAACTTAAAATAAAGCACAAAATTAGTTCCATTTTCAACCGAATCTCATCTTTCATTGACAAACTCTAAGCAGCGAACTAAAATCTATGGAAGTGTAATTGCAAACAAATATTGCTTAAAAAATGGCACCGAGGGGCTAAAAAATTAAAACCCGCACAGCATATAGTCGGCCCAGCCACACGTCCGTCCGGAAACAGACGTTAGGGTTTTCTACAATAATTGCAGTTTGTATTTTAAAGAAAAGAGAGAAAGACAGTTTTTATTAGAAATGTCGTCCTCTGTAGTCAAATAGTGTAAAAGATGCAAAGAAGGCAGTAAAAAGATGCTGAGATAATGATATTTTTTCGTTTAATTATATCATATATTTTTTATATTTAAACGAATAAAGTTAAGTAAGAAAGTAATCTGTATAGATTACTGTCGCTATTATGCAACGAGTGTTCAGTTGTTTTGTGCTGCATAATTAAATGCCAGCATTTTTAGACCCTCCCACTTAGTTGTAATTTTGCGCACTGTCATTTTTTGAGCTGAATGCTTGTTCCATAGATTAGTTCGTTGGTACTAACTGAAACTCCTGCGCAGCGGACTGTGCGAACGGTAGGCATAGTTTGCTGGACGCCAAGTAGGATTGCGACGTAATTCATAATCCTGTATAGAGCGGCGGACTGCAAGGCGGACAGGCAGGATGGTGAATCAAATTTTTTGATAGACGTGTATTGCTTGTTTATATCGGTAGAATGACTGTATGATCGACAATTCACGCATTTTAGCATTTTGCCGAAAAGTTCGCGTGTACGCGCTTTGCCATGGCTCGTACCTACTTAACATATGGAAGTGACGATGACGGTGGAGTGGGGTGCAAGCGATTTTTAACTTTAGCGGTGGTAAAGCGCCGATGTGGTCGATTGTACATGCATTAAATTGACCTTCTCTGCAGATCTCTCTGTCTCGATATCAGCTTGACGTAGTACGACGTCAGGCGTCTGCTTAATGTTTACATATTGTACTTTTCGCTGATCCTTCATTCGTCGATTGCTTATGAAGTGGTATGATCGCGCCGCTACTCAAGAGTCCTGTAAATAGTGGTAATTACCTGCAGTGGCGTGAGCGTGCACACATCGTCCCCCCGCGCGGGCGCGCCGTCGACGCGCGCGCCGGCCGCCAGCAGCCGCCGCGCGCACTCCAGCGCGCCGCCGCCCGCGCCCGCCCCCGCGCCCGCGCACGCGAACACTAGCGCCGTCCACCCTGTACCACATACGATAACATTGTTACAACTGAACCTCACCACATACCAACTGAACCTTTTTTTATACACAACGGGATAGTGCTTGGCCTTCATCTCACCTAATATTAAATGACGATAAGGCCGAAGGTGGAAGCGCACTACACCCGGAATACTGGCTATCTTGCCTCTAACTGCCGGAACACAACAATTTTTAAATTGTTATTATGGCGTCAGACTTAGGTAAGATGGTGGTAGCTAGCCAGGCGGACTTGAAATAAGCCCTACCACCAACCAAACCGAGTACAAATTGTACCCTCTCTGGGAATCGAACCCGGGACCTCTGCGTCCTACACGGGTGGGCTAACCACTAGACCACAGAGGCGGTTAAAACCTCACCACATACCTCTAGCATTATATCTATTCTGTGCCTCTAGTCTAGCTAGTACCTACATCACAGAATACATAATAGTACAAAGTACAGAACATTCACTCCGCATGGTCATTTAAATAAATAGCGACTCTTGCTCAGACACAATAAAGTGCAATTCAGGTCGCACACCGCTTCCTTGCGTACAGTTATATTCACCTACAGGTTGCCTCTCTTTCTATCGCGTAGCTCTTAACTCTTCTAACAACTTTAGGGTTGTCTTCTTCTAATCCTTCAACGCTCGAGCGGCCCCATCGGGCCGCACAACACAACAATGGAAAATCTATTGTCTCATTTTCTGTGCTTGAAGGATTAAATACTTTATTACAAGTTTTGTGTTTATAATGTGTACCTACCTACTTAAATGTGAAAAAATTACGTTTCAAATAAACCTAGGCTAGATGTGCAGTTAACGCCACATTAGACTATGTGTTAAATTTGAGGCAGTCTTTATGCCACCGCCACCATACTGTTGCCGGTTACGGAATCCTTAAATCCAGAAATGTAGGTATTTAGTTTAGTTAAGTTTTTTTGTGCGAATTATACCTACATAATTCGCACAAAAAAAAAAGAATTAAGTAGGTACCCACCTACTTACCTTAGGAAATTTGATCGAGAAAAATAGTCACGACCCGCCTCTGAATATACGTACTTATAACTACACGCTTTCCTACCTATAGTATAGGTTACACCTACTTATCAAAAATAGGTATGTATCTACTCATAAAAATTACGAGAAAAATAAACAAAATATAAATTTTTCTTATACATTTTAGAATCTTTCGGTAAAGCGAATAAACCGGTCAAGATCGAGTCGGACTCGCGCACCGAGGGTTCCGTACCATCATAATTGCACCATCAAACCACACTGCAGAGTAGAATAATCAAATTAGTATTGCAGCTTTAGGTCAGCGCCATCTCTTGACCGATAGTGGAGCTAATGTTAACTTTTTTAGAAATTTGATAATTTCTAAAAAAGTGTGCTACCTATATTGAGACATTGTTTTATTTTTCCTGTAATCTTTATAGCCGGCCATATACGCTAGGTTATGCATGATGGTTATGCCTGTAAGGTCAAAACCGTCATGCATAACCGAGCGTGTGTGGGATAAAACTGCATGCCTGTCATGCATGCCTGTCATGCAAGCCGCTCGGTTATGCCTGTGGTCAAAACCGTCATGCATAACCTAGCGTTATGCATGACGGTTTTGCATGAAGGTTTTGCATGAAGGTTTTGCATGAAGGTTTTGCATGAAGGTTTTGCATGAAGGTTTTGCATGAAGGTTTTGCATGAAGGTTTTGTATGATGGTTTTAAAGCCTTAAATATTGAAGATGGGTAATTTTACTGAAAGAAGACTTCATTTTGTTTATAAAAATATATGGAACTGCATTCAATGATTTTTGGAAAATCGCCTGCCTTAACCAGGAATCGAACCCACCAAAAACGAAAACATTTTTGTATTTATTTTTACAACACCAATGATAAGCAAAGGGTTACTTATAAGGATTACTTTTTCTTAAGTGACACTGCATCTTAAACAAATGGAAGGCCATGAAATTTAACATTTAAAATTTAATAATTACGTATTGCATCAATTCGTATCGAATCAGTCAATCAATTAAAAAAAAATCTTTGAATGCAGTTCCATATATTTTTAAAAACAAAATGAAGTCTTCTTTCAGTAAAATTTCCTACCTTCAATATTTAAGGTACTTTCCCTTCGTGTGGCAAAGTTTTGAGACACCCTGTATAATATGCTTATTTCATCTAAATGAATTAATTCTGCTAGAAGTCATTCATCCCAAAAATATAAGTGAAGAAATCTGAGGGACAGGGCAAATACCGGGGGTGGGGGTACAGTTCTTTTTTAATTGCTCCAATGCCAACCACACCACACACGCTAGGTTATGCATGACGGTTTTGACCACAGGCATAACCGAGCGGCGTGCATGAGCGGCTTGCATGAAGGTTTTGCAGCTCGGTTAAAACTGTCATGCGTAACCTTACGTGTGTGCTCTCTATTGAACTCGGTTTTGCATGAAGGTTTTGCAGCTCGGTTAAAACCGTCATGCATAACCTAGCGTATATGGCCTGCTTAAACTGCTATCACATAGAATGATTTCTAATTTTTCTCTTTGCAAACTTCGGAGATAAGGGGGGGGGACGGTAATTTTTTTTCATCATAAGTTGAAAACTATGTGGCCTAAAACAAAAAGAAAAAATGATTGACAAGGTGCAAACGGCGTTCTATCATATGATATTCCACATGCCCTAGTAGAACCCACTTCAAATTTTTCAGACCCTTTTTCAGTCCCTGTTGTAAAAAAGGTATTTATTTTTTTATTAATTTCTTATTTACAAAATAGTTGGGCGAATGTCATCTAAAACTAATCCGAATTTCAAGTTGATACCATTAGTAGTTCTCGAGATATCCAGCTGTGACAGACAGACCGAGTCACACCATAAGGGTTCCTTTTTTACCATTTTGGTACGGAACCCTAAAAATGAAAACTTTGAATCCTTCTGTTTATTGCGACAGCCGTCCACTCAACAATTATTAGTATTACGATTCTCCATCCTTACTAATATTATAAATGCGAAAGTCCGTTTGTTTGTTTGTTTGTTACGCCTTCACGTCCGAACTACTGAACCGATCATCATGAAATTTTGCATACACGTTGTCAGGGAGGGATCCCGAGGGATAGCAAAAAACCTTTCCACGCAGACGAAGTTGCGGGCGGCCGCTAGTTGGCTACAACTTTAAAACTAATTTCAATCGTATATTATGGAATGTGTCTCCTTTTATTTAATTCATGTTTTATTTGAAACTTTTTAAACGTAATTTTTGGCGGCCATTCTTTTTGTTTTTTTTTATTGTACCTAAATTTGCCCAGGGTGTACTTACATTATTTTAGTTAAAGCACCACCTCTGATCTTTTATCGTTTCGGCAGGCTGTTGACCGTCTCCATAAATGGCTGGATGGATTTCCAGCAAATGTGGCTAAGAACCATCTTGATTAATTTAGCTTTCAATTGAAACGGCTTGATCCGTTTAGGCACTACGATGATATGTATAGAAAGACAGACAGACAGACATAGGCTTAAGACTTATAACATCCCTCTTCGCCTGCGTTGGGATTTAAAAACACTTTGGTAATTCAGTCCCCCGTGACCACGGCAGCTGCAAAGTTGCCGAAACGTCGGGAAAACCAAAAATCAAACCAAATACCAACTAATTACCAAAGTGCTTTCAATAAAACCGCGCTAGTATCCGTTAAAAATTGTTTTATTTCATGTCTAGTGAGCGCGTAAGCTTGAGAAGTGAATATTAAAATAGTAGTTACCAGCGGTGGGCGGCGTGTAGGCGGGGTGCGCGTGCGCGGGCGGCGCGCGCGGCGACAGCGGCAGCGCGCAGTGCGCGCCGCACGACCCGCCGCACTCTATGTTCGGGTCCGCACCGGCTTCTAGCAGCATCTGGACGGAACAATTATTTCCTTTGCATTACAGGTGGTGAAAAAAATACCCTCCTATAATTGTTTTTTTTTCACATAACGCCACTTAGCCTTAAACTAAGCGAAGCTTGTAGGTAATATGTTGTCCATCAGCCATTTTAACGTCCCCACTGCTGGAGCACAGGCCTTCCTTATAGGTGGATAAGGAGAACGGGCCATGACCCCCCACGCGGGCCCAATGCGGATTGGTGGGTGTTAACGACTGCAAATGCAGCCGGGACCGACGGCTTAACGTACCTTCCGAAGCACGGAGGAGCTCGAGATTATACATTTTTGGTCACCCATCCCATGACCGAGCCTTGCGACAGTTGCTTAACCTTCGTAATCACTGGGCCGGGCGCTAAACCACTGCGCCACCGAGCTCCTCCTTCTTATAATATGATATACTACATATAATATACTTTTTGAATATATTAAAGTAACAGCCAAACCCGTCACATAGATTAAAATTAATCATTTAAATTTCTGCCCAGCTGAATCGAACCCGGGACCTCTTGCGTGGTAGACCGGCATGTTCACCACTGCACCACTCGGGTCGTAGTATCTTTTGTAATATCCACCCACAAACTCGGGCCAATTAGTATCTTTTGCAATATCATTTGATGACCCTACAGCAACGTCGCAATTACTTTGACACTATGATGTTATTCAAAATCGTTAATAACTTTGTTGATGCACCCGCACTATTGCACACTATACCATTCCGAGTGCCTCGTAGATGTGAGCGTTTATGCACTAAAAAATGTTTATTCTCTGTTCCTCGAAGTAGGACTTGTTATGTTAAAAATAGCTTTATTAGAAGAGCCTGTAAGTATTATGATGAAAACTTGTCTGAAATTGATTTGTTTAGTGGCTGCTCGTTAACTTCTTTCAGAGCCTCTTTGAAAAATTTACTTAAGGTTCCATAAAATAAATTTTAAACATGTTATCTTATTTTTTTTTGTTACAACAGTAAGTAATAGGTACCTAATGTTACCATTGCCATTGTTTAGCAGACTCTTTTTTCTTTAGCACTCAGTTGTATTGATCTTATAAAGCTAGGAAACTATAGGTCTATAATTAACATTTCATTTAAGTCAATTTTTTTGTATGACTGTTTGTTTCTTTACAATAATAAATAAATAAAAATCATGGTGTTAACTTACCGCGATGATCTGATCGTCTCCCGCCAGCGCCGCCTTCATGAGAGCAGTCAACCCCGCGGCGTCGGCGGCGTCGAGCCCCGCGGGCGGCAGCAGCGGGCGCACGCCGCCCACGAGCTCGGGCCGGCCGCTCAGCAGCGCGCGCTGCGCCAGCCCCAGCGCCGCGCGGGACAGCTCGTCAGGAGACCGGCCGCAGCGCGACCAGATAGGCTCTATTGCTTCCTCGATACTGTTCAACAAAATGGTCAAATAAATAATGAAGCGAATGCAAGAAAATGAAGTGGAAAGACCACGGAACTACTATTCAGGCATAGTACATCTCGATGACATGATCAGTTGGGTACGGTAATACCTGGTAATACACGAGCGCGCATTAACATCTAATATCGCTGGTGATAACGTTGATGATAATGATGGGAATCTATAAATGCCACTTTATTCACGTGATAGGCATGTGGTAGGTCTAGGAAGGTAGTCGGTGTGCGACAGCAACAAATTTGCTGCCTGCGTAATGCTGTCAATGTTACGCCTCGGCTACAATCATTGCGCGGTCGCAACGACGAGCTGAGAGGCCGATATGGACGCGCGATAGGCAGGACGCGTGCACGGTGATATTGTGGCCAAGGGGTTACGGGAAATTGCAGCGGTCTCTCACATCAATACTCTGAGGATGAGCTATAATTACGTGGTAATGCAACTACGAGAGTACTTAAGTGATAGGCCTGGGAAGGCAGTCGGCATGGTGCAGCAGTAACCTGGCCGCCTGCATGTCATCATCGGCATCAATTTATCTGATGATACTATAGACTCTACTCAATTTATATTGTAAATGGGTGGGTCACATGTTAAGGTAAGGGAAAAGCAAATGGACAAGAGCTATAAAAGAGTGGACCCCTAGATTCAAAACAAAACGAAGAAGTGGAAGAAAAAGGAAACGCTGGTCCGACGAAATCAAAAAGGTTACAGGCCCATTATGGAGTAGAAGAGAAGACTGGAAAATGCTGGAGGAGGCCTTTTTAGGGTTCCGTACCAAAATGGTAAAAAAGGAACCCTTATGGTGACTCAGTCAGTCTGTCTGTCTGTCACAGCTGGATATCTCGAGAACTACTAATGGTATCAACTTGAAATTGGGAATAGTTTAAGATGACATTTGCCCAACTATTTTGCAAATAAGACATAAATAAAAAAATAAATATCTTTTTTACAGCAGGGCCTGAAAAGGGGTCTTAAAAATTTAAAGTGGGGCTACTAGGGCATGTGGGGTATCATATTAAAGAGCGCCGTTTGCACGTTTTTAAACATTTTTTTTTTCTAGACCGCATAGTTTTCGACTTATGAGGAAAAATGTAAAAAAATACCGTTCCCCCCCCCCTTATCTCCGAAGTTTGAAAAGAGAAAAAATCTGAAATAATTCTATGTGATAGCAGTTTATATAAAGATTACAGGAAAAATAAAACGATGTCTCAATATAGCACACCTTTTTAGAAATTATCAAATTTCTAAAAAAGTTGACATTAGGTCCACTATCGGTCAAGAGATGGCGCTTACCTAAAATTGCAATACTAATTTTATTATTCTACTCTACAATGTGGTTTAATGGTGCAATTATGATGGTACGGAACCCTCGGTGCGCGAGTCCGACTCGCTCTTGACCGGTTTTATTTAGATTGTGTACATTAGTTGGCAATAAAGGCTTACATAATCGACCTCGGCGGGCAGTCGGCGAGCGGCAGCAGCAACCTGGTCGCCTGCATGATATCGTCGGCGTTGCTGATGCTATAGACTAGGGATCCAAACCTTTTAACCTGGGTGCTCCCCACCCAACCGTGTGCCAAAATACTTAAGTCCCTCCTTCCCAAGACAACAATCATATTAGGAAACGATGAAAATATAAGTAGATGTGTTTAACTTTATTCAAATTTAAGTAGATTATAACACATTACGCAATACACGCATCATCGGTGGCACCGTTCCCGCCGTAAGAAATTATAATTTTTCAAGGTTTTTATAAGTACTATCTGGAGCCGCTCTTCACGCCCCCCTTTGGATAGCGTCACACCCCCTTTGCGCGCCCCACTGGTTAGGAACCCGTGTTATAGACTATAGACTCACGTGATCGGCCTCGGCGGGCAGTCGGCGTGCGGCAGCAGCAGGCGGGCGGCCTGCATGACGTCGTCGGCGTCGGGCGCGGCGGGCGGCGGGCGCAGCGCGGCGTGGGCCCGCACGGCGCGCACCCACTCGCCCAGCGGCGGCAGCGCGCCCGCGCCGCGCTCGCCCCACAGCCCCACCGCGCCGCAGCTGCCGCCCGACGCCCCACTGTTGTGCTCCAACTACAAACACACCAGTTCATGTTAAAATATCCCTTAAAACGTCCATGAAGGACCCTAGGCATAGGCTACTTATAGCAACGGAAACTTATTTTCCTAAAAAGATTTTACGAAACTTTCGGCGCTGTTTTATAATATAACTAAATTTTATGAAATAAAACAATTTTTAACGGATACTAGCGCGGTTTTATTAAAAGTACTTTGGTAATTAGTTGGTATTTGGTTTGATTTTTGGTTTTCCCGACGTTTCGGCAACTTTGCAGCTGCCGTGGTCACGGGGGACTGAATGTCGGGAAAACCAAAAATTAAACCAAATACCAACTAATTACCAAAGTACTTTTAATAAAACCGCGCTAGTATCCGTTAAAAATTGTTTTATTTCATGCCTAGTGAGCGCGTAAGCTTGAGAAGTGAATACTGAATTTTATCTTTAACTAGCTTCCGCCCACGACTTCGTCCGCGTGGATATTAGAGAAAATCTTTAGGGAACCTTCAACCAGGATCCGACCAACCGTTTTTACGCGATTAGGCAGGTCACCACCAAGCGCGCTGCCTCGCAAGGCAAGACGTTTGCCAAGACGCAAGACGCAAGGCGTTTGTCGCACGAGGCTCGCTCGCTCGGTGGGGACCCGCCTAATCGCGTAAAAACGACTGGTCGTTCCCATTCCCGTTCCCGTTTCGTCCTGCTCCCTTTTCGTTCCCGTTGTAACGTTATGGGTTATTTTTTAAATAAAATCTACATTTTTACTAAATTAAAAAAAATGAAAACAAATAGTTTTTTTTAATACCTTAATTAATCTAATCTTATTTCTATCTTAAACTAATAACTACAATCAAAATAATAATGCACATTAAACTGCAGATCATACGTATTGTTTATTAAAAACGTTTTACCACTGCGCGAACGGTACCCTAACCTACCTTTGTTTCGCGTATCGACCTGAAGGTAGCGGTTGCGAATCACACAATGCGTGAGCGCAACTAACATCGCGATGCAGTGGTTTGCTGCGTCATTGACACACACCGCTTTCTGAGCTCCCGCGTACGACACGAACCTATTTCGTCTTAAAGTCGCCGCGCCCCTTGGAAATCATTTTTTCATAATACTTAGAAAAGAAAGATCACATATTGATCAGAGTGTCGTCACTTTATTTAAAAATAAATTCAGTGCAATCCCCGAAAGGGTAAGTGTTGAACATCATTGTGTAGTAGTTATTAGTTAGTAATTTTAGCTTGTGTTTTAAAATAATTGTTTCATGTAAAATTTAGTGCACGCGAATGATTATACATTCCTTTGTGTAAGAATCTCGGCGGTATCTTTTAAATAGCTTAAACGACCAAATCAAAATTGCTAAATCATTCGCCTTTGTATACCCTCACATTTTAATTTTATTAATTTTACATTTTTATTGAACGTAATTTCATTTTTATAATATAACCATGTTGTATGTAATCAGCATAATGCTTTTCTGCACAATTTAATTAGTTTTATGTATGTAAACTCCGCTCTGATTGCGATAATTGCCACTTCACCTGCTACGTACTTTCTCTTCTCCCAACTTTTCTTGGCTTGGCTTAGGTGAATTGGCTATCGCAATCGGCGGCTGCTAAACGTGAAGCTTATGCAGTTCGATGGGAATTTCAGGGACCCAGGTTCACCCAGGTTGACCCAGTTGACCCCTGCAACTTTGGCCCAACCAACTTTGGCCGACATACTTTGGCCGCTCGGCGGTTTCTTCGGTCGCCATTTGCGACGCGCCTCACACCCTCCGCTGCATCCTTCCACGCCACGTCGGGCCATCTACCACCTCAAGGCCCCCTTAAGATAAGTTGGGACACGCAGAGTAAATACCAGTCGGGCCCTTACACTTACGACCCCATGCTCAAGCCATAAATAAATATTGTGAACGTAAGTTGTGGTTTTGCTCCTTAAGTAACCCGCTACGCGACACTGGCGCCTCAACTTGGTTTTGGTATGGGCTGGTATTTGCTTTCGCAGTGAGTTGTAGTTAGTGTGTTGTGTGCCTTTTTGTGTTATTTTTTCTTTTTAGTTCTGTGTTTGTCTTTTTTTTATTTTGCAAACCTGTGTATTTTGTTTTTTTTATTTTGCAAATCTGTGTTGGCTTATTTGTGTAACTTTTTTTCTTTTATTTCTGTTGCCGTAGTTTTTTTTGTAACAGACGGAGTTAGGTGGTTATTTTTTTTAGTTTTAAGTAGTTGTAAGTAGATAGTAAACGTTCAACATTTACCCTACCTTACGGATATTTTTTTGTTTTTTTTTCTTTCGCGTCGTTTACCGAAGTTCCGTTTACTTGTTCTTCTTTTTCTTTTTTCATTATGGCTTTTTCAATAAAATTTCTATCTCTGCAAAAGTCGGAGCTAGAATACGAGGTGACCATTAGAGGTTCCACACCTTGTGCTACTGTGCAAGACCTACGCAAACAGATCGCGAAGTTAGCACCCTTATTTCCTTCTGAGGACATTTTGGACAGTCCATTGGAGGCTGCAGTAGATTTAGTTGGGGTTAGTGATACCCTCACTAAAATAAAAACAAATTTAGATTCGGGTACCGACAAAAACACCTTGTTACGTACGCAAAACCTGTTGCATCATCTATATCATCGGATTAACCGAATAATTGCCGACGAGTCTGTCAAGCCTCAATACGATACGTGCGTTTTGCAGTTTGAAAATTATTTTGAAACTTACAATTCCATTAAGGATAAAGGAGTTGATCCTTTAATTTCTGCCAGCAATAGCGAGTCATCTACTCCTGCATTGCCTATGAACATCTCAGTCACTTGCGATCGTGGTGGTTCTAGTGATTTGGGTAAACTAAAGTACGATGGAAAGACCTGCGTCAGGGCGTTCATTCAACGCGTAACGGAATTTTGTGACGCAAGGAACATTTCGGGACCTAAAGCGCTTTCATTCGCTACTGAGATTTTCACAGGTGATGCTTTGCATTGGTACAGGAGTGTAAAGAGTCGAGTTTCCTCTTGGGGTGAACTCATTATTCTGCTGAGGCAAGATTTTGATCAGTCTGACTTTGATTACAGACTGCTTTCAGAAATCCGTGCAAGAACACAAGGTGAAACAGAGAACATAACAATTTATTTATCAATTATGTCTGGTTTGTTTTCACGCTTAGCGAAAACATTGTCCGATGACGAAAAATTGGAAATAATTCTCCATAACATTAGGCCTTGTTATGCTAGTACATTAGCCTCAGTTAGTGAAATTAAATCACTCGAGTCTTTACAAGCCTTATGCCGAAATTATGAAAGCGTGCAATCACGTCTTGCAAACTTTCATGAGCCTAGTACAGCGACTTCTAATACTCTGGCTCCAGAATTTGCGTACAATGGTAATCGTAATAAAAACAGTGGTCATTTTAAATCAAATACATATAAGCAAAATTTTAATACACCTTTTAATAAAAATCAATCTTTTACAAAATCTAAAGTTAATTCCAACTATAACTACACTTATAATAATAGTAAAACAAATTATCCTAATAACAATAATAATAAAACAAATAATGAAAAGTATTTACATGCTATCGAAGCTCCTAAAGCTCGTTATTGTCCTAGATGTCGTGTAGATACTCATAATTTGAGACAGTGTACAGAAAATAAAGACAACATTTACTGTTTTAAATGTGGTCGAAAGGATGTTAAGACTCCTCAATGTCCTTACTGTAATCTAGGTAAACCATCCAGTTCAAAAAAACTAGTAGAATTGAATTGTGGTAGTTCAAATCACAATTACTTTGATAAAGATGATTGGCAGAAGTGGCTTAAAACTTTAAGTGTTTTCTTTCAAGCATATCGAACTGCCACAATTCATAATAAACCCAATAATGATATTAGACCTTATGTCACTATTAATATTAACAGTCTCTCTTTTACTGGCTTACTCGATTCAGGTTCCGCAGTCACCATTTTAGGCAACAATTCACATTTAGTTTTAGAATCTCAAGGATTTAAATTAATTAAGGACCGCTGTGTTTCAGTTACTGCTGCAGGTGGTCAGTCTTTAAGTAGTATTGGCTATATTAATATACCTGTGCACTTTGAAAACCAGTTTCACATTATTGAAGCTGTTGTTGTACCTGGTATTGATACGTCTCTTATACTAGGCGTTGATTTTTGGCGTAAATTTAATATATGCCCTAAATATTTAGGAAGCATTTCAATCGATTCTATTAATACACCCGTGGACGTCTCATCCGAAATTTTATTACATAGCTATGATAATTTAAGCGAATCGGAAAAAATGATTGCGGACAATATTACTGATCAATTTAAAGAAATTTCTTTCGAACAAAAGGGTCTAGGTAAAACTAGCTTAATAACGCACAGAATTGATACCGGTGATGCTCAACCAATCCGGCAACGATACTATCGCATGTCACCGGAAAAACAGCGTACTCTGATTGAGCAGGTCGATGAAATGCTAGCATTAGATGTAGTCGAACCTTGCGAAAGCGCTTGGTCTTCCCCTGTTTTGCTGGTGAATAAGAAAAATGGACAGCCTAGGTTCTGTCTAGATAGCCGTAAGTTAAACTCAGTCACCAAACGCGATGCCTATAACTTACCGTACATATCTGAGATTTTGGATAACCTTCGTGATGCGCGCTATCTTAGCAGCATCGATTTATCCAAATCTTTCTGGCAGATAGAGATTGCGCCCGAAGACCGAGATAAGACAGCTTTTTACGTCCCAGGCAGAGGTACACTTCGTTTTAAAAGAACCGCCTTTGGTTTGACCAATGCTCCGGCAACCCAACAACGGTTAGTTGACCTTCTGTTTGGCGAGTTTGGCGCAAATGTTTTCGCGTATATCGATGACGTCATCATCATCAGTAATGACTACCAAACTCATGTCACGCTCTTGTTAAAGGTTTTAGAAAAACTTAGAAATGCTAACCTCACCGTAAATTTAGAAAAATGTAACTTCTTTCGTAGTGAGCTGAAATATTTAGGATATGTCGTCGATAGTCGTGGACTACGGACCGATCCCGAGAAGGTGGAGGCCATATTAAACTATCCGACACCTACTTGTGGGAAGGACGTCAAACGGTTTCTCGGGACAGCTACATGGTACCGTCGTTTTGTCCCCAATTTCAGCACTATTGCCGGTCCCTTAAATAGACTCACTTCCAACAAAAAGGGCGCACCCCCCTTCAAGTGGTCTGCTGAAGCTGATGCTTCCTTTCAGAAGCTGAAAGAATGTTTGGTTTCCGCGCCGGTTCTGACTTGCCCCGACTACAACCAACCATTCGAGGTACACACAGACGCGAGCAGTTATGGCGTCGGCGCTATGCTCACGCAGACCAGGGACGGAAAAGAGCACCCTATTGCTTATATGAGCCGTTCGTTAGCTCCTTCAGAGCGTAATTACGGCATTACAGAGCGTGAAACTCTGGCTGTGATTACTGCCTTAGAGCATTGGCGATGTTATTTAGAGAACGGAAAAACCTTCACCGTATATACTGATCATAGTGCTTTAAAATGGTTCCTTACTCTAAATAACCCTACAGGCCGGTTAGCTCGATGGGGAGTACGGTTATCATCGTTTAATTTCGAAATCAAACATCGTCGCGGGGTTGATAATGTTATTCCCGACGCTCTTTCGCGTGCATTTCCAGTTAGTGCCATTAGTTCTTCCGACATATTGGACTCTAAAGACCAGTGGTACAAGACACTTCGCAACGGTTGTTTGAATAGTCCTCAACAGTATCCAAACTATTTAATTAAAGATGATATTTTATATAGATTGACTAAAAGTAAATGTAGCCTTAATGACGAATTTTCATGGAAAATTGTTGTTCCTTCCGAGTTGCGGGAGAAAGTAATTTCGGAAAATCATTCTCAGCCTTCTGCTGGACATTTAGGTATATTTAAAACATATCATCGCCTTATGCTTCGTTATTTTTGGCCGGGCATGCATAAAGACGTCGTAAAATTTGTTAGCTCTTGTGACAAGTGTCTTGAGTACAAGTCACATAACCATCAAACGTTAGGTGAAATGGGTCGTCCTAAACAGTGTTCACGCCCTTGGCAAATAATTTCAATTGACCTTATGGGACCGTTGCCTACAACTCGTAAACAGAACAGCTACATTTTAGTTGTGACGTGTGTTTTTTCAAAATTTTGTTTAATTTACGCTATCAAAAAAGCTACTTCGGACGTAATTATTAAAATCTTAGAGGACAACGTTTTTCTTGTTCATGGAGTTCCACAAACAATTTTTCTAGATAATGGTACTCAGTTTATTAGCCGTGACACAACTGCTTTTTTCCAAAAATATAACGTACCTAATGTTTATTTCTCTCCAAAGTATACACCGCAAGTAAACACTGTAGAGCGCTACAATAGAACGATCATTACCTGCATATCAACTTTTGTCGAGAATGACCACAGAACCTGGGATATTTTTATACCCAAGGTGCAGTTTGCCATTAATAACGCTGTGAATGAAGCAACTGGTTTCACGCCTTCATTTTTAGTTTTCGGCAGAGAGCTCGTTACCTGTGGTACTCATTACACAGACACAGATTTAGGCGATGAGGTCTTATTCCTACCGCGCGATATTTATGCGGATAACTTAGGTTGCTTGTCAAGTATCTTTGACGACGTACAAGCAAAACTTTGGCATGCTCATGAAAAGAATACCGCACATTACAATTTGCGTCGTAAAGCAGCCGAATTTCAGGTGGGCGATATCGTCATGAAACGAGCCTATGTACTAAGTGACAAAGATAAATATTTTAGCAAGAAGTTGGCACCGAAATTCATAAAATGTCGTGTCACTGCTAAAAAATCACCTTTAGTTTACGTTTTAGAGGATATGAATGGTAAGGATTTGGGAACATGGCATATAAAAGATTTAAAACTAGCTGGTCTTAATAAGTAAATATTTTTTAAATAAATTAGTTTTTTTAACTGTAACATGAACATTACATTTTTATAACATGAACATTTTAAATATTTTTGAATATATCGTTACAAAGCTAAAAACTTCGCACGTTTACCATCTATGTAAAGTAATCACGTTTGTATGGGTTTACCAGTTCATATGTAACAGGAACCTACCATATTGTCAGGATGCGTCAATATTCGATAATATTGTTTATTGTTGCCTTTTGAAAGCGTGAAGTATGAAATGCATGAATGATGAAGAATGAAAGTGTTAATACGAACCATTAACTTAGTTACTAAGTGCGGATTTTATTAAGAGGAATAAAATCCTTGATCGTGCGAGGGGGTATTGTAACGTTATGGGTTATTTTTTAAATAAAATCTACATTTTTACTAAATTAAAAAAAATGAAAACAAATAGTTTTTTTTAATACCTTAATTAATCTAATCTTATTTCTATCTTAAACTAATAACTACAATCAAAATAATAATGCACATTAAACTGCAGATCATACGTATTGTTTATTAAAAACGTTTTACCACTGCGCGAACGGTACCCTAACCTACCTTTGTTTCGCGTATCGACCTGAAGGTAGCGGTTGCGAATCACACAATGCGTGAGCGCAACTAACATCGCGATGCAGTGGTTTGCTGCGTCATTGACACACACCGCTTTCTGAGCTCCCGCGTACGACACGAACCTATTTCGTCTTAAAGTCGCCGCGCCCCTTGGAAATCATTTTTTCATAATACTTAGAAAAGAAAGATCACATATTGATCAGAGTGTCGTCACTTTATTTAAAAATAAATTCAGTGCAATCCCCGAAAGGGTAAGTGTTGAACATCATTGTGTAGTAGTTATTAGTTAGTAATTTTAGCTTGTGTTTTAAAATAATTGTTTCATGTAAAATTTAGTGCACGCGAATGATTATACATTCCTTTGTGTAAGAATCTCGGCGGTATCTTTTAAATAGCTTAAACGACCAAATCAAAATTGCTAAATCATTCGCCTTTGTATACCCTCACATTTTAATTTTATTAATTTTACATTTTTATTGAACGTAATTTCATTTTTATAATATAACCATGTTGTATGTAATCAGCATAATGCTTTTCTGCACAATTTAATTAGTTTTATGTATGTAAACTCCGCTCTGATTGCGATAATTGCCACTTCACCTGCTACGTACTTTCTCTTCTCCCAACTTTTCTTGGCTTGGCTTAGGTGAATTGGCTATCGCAATCGGCGGCTGCTAAACGTGAAGCTTATGCAGTTCGATGGGAATTTCAGGGACCCAGGTTCACCCAGGTTGACCCAGTTGACCCCTGCAACTTTGGCCCAACCAACTTTGGCCGACATACTTTGGCCGCTCGGCGGTTTCTTCGGTCGCCATTTGCGACGCGCCTCACACCCTCCGCTGCATCCTTCCACGCCACGTCGGGCCATCTACCACCTCAAGGCCCCCTTAAGATAAGTTGGGACACGCAGAGTAAATACCAGTCGGGCCCTTACACTTACGACCCCATGCTCAAGCCATAAATAAATATTGTGAACGTAAGTTGTGGTTTTGCTCCTTAAGTAACCCGCTACGCGACACCGTTACCGTCCCGTTCCGTTGCTTTCCCATCCCGTTGCCGTCCCGTCCCGTTGCCGTCCCATCCCGTTCCGACCCGACCCGTTCCCATTCCCGTCTCGTCCCGTTCCTGTCCCGTCCCATTCCGTTTTGTTCTCGTCCCGGCTCTCATTCCGTTGCCGTCCCATCCCATCCCGTTCCGTTCCCGTTCCCGCTCCCGTTCTCGCTCCCGGTGCCGTCCCGTCCCCGTCCCCGTTCCCGTTCCCATTCCCATCCCCGTCCCGTCCCGTTCCCGTCCCGTCCGGTTCCCGTTCCGCTCCCGTTCCCATTCCCGTTCCCGCCCCGTTTCATTCCCGTTCCCGTTCTCTTCCGCTCCGTCCAGTTCCCGTTCCCATTCCCTTTCTCCCCGTCCCCTGGGGCTGAATCATGCATGTCCACCGAGTTGGACTTCAAAATGAATGTCATTTTCGCAATCACCATCCCATAACACTTCAAGAAAGTCATCCATATATAGTATTTTATGATTACTTACCCTATTTACCACATGAGGGGTTGATTTTCAAAATCACAAAATATATGTTTGCCTATTTATTTTAAGACGTGCTCCTACGAAGTTTAAAGTTATAATGTCTATTGTATATTCTTTTTCCATTAGTTTTCCATACAAAATTTGAACCCCATTTTCACCCTTTTAGGGGTTAAATCATGTACATCGTGTTGGACTTTAAAATAAATCTAATTTTCGCAATCACCATCGATATCGATTTTTATGTTTACTTCATTTACCCCCTAAGGGGTTGATTTTCAAAACCACAAAATATATGTTTGACTATTTATTTTTAGACTAGCGGCCGCCCGCGACTTCGTCTGCGTGGAAAGGTTTTTTTGCCATCCCTCAGGAACAATACTTTTTTTCGGGATGAAAGGTACCCTATGTCCTTCTCTGTACCCCTGACAACGTGTATGCAAAATTTCAATATGATCGGTTGAGTAGTTAAGACGTGAAGGCGTAACAAACAAACAAATAAACAAACAAACAAACAAACGGACTTTCGCATTTATAATATTAGTAAGGATGTACTCCTACGAAGTTTAAAGTTGTAATGTCTATTTTATACTCTTTTTCCATACAAAATTTGAACCCCATTTTCACCCTTTTAGGAGTTAAATCATGTACATCGTGTTGGACTTTAAAATAAATGTCATTTTCGCAATCACCATCCCATAAAACCTCAAGAACGATATCCATGTCGATTTTTATGTTTACATACCCCATTTACCCTCTAAGGGGTTGATTTTCAAAATTACCAAATATATGTTTGCTAATTTATTTTTAGACGTGCTCCTACGAAGTTTAAAGTTGTAATGTCTATTTTATATTCTTTTTCCATACAAAATTTGAAACCCATTTTCACCTCTTTAGGGGGTTAAATCATGTCCACCGTGTTGGACTTCAAAATAAATGTCATTTTCGCAATCATCATACCCGAAAACTCCAATAACGACATCCATCTCTATTTTTAGGTTTATTTACATATTTCACCCCTACTTCATCGCCATAGGGGTTGAAGTACTAACAATATCGATATACGTTGCGTTAGATTTTCTTCCATAAGCTTTTACTATAAATTAAGTGATTTTTACTTCGAAAATGAAGGATTTTTTTCCATACACAACTTCATACCCCTTTTCACCCCTTCGGGGGTAGAATTTTGAAAAACGCTGAGACCCGTATTTATTAATTTTCAATCTTCAGCCTAAACATAAAATTTTAAAATCCTAGCTTCAAAACTGAGGGACTTTCATCCCTTATTTCACCCCTTTAGGGATGGAATTTTCAAAAATCCTTCCTTAGTGGATGCCTACACTGTATGAGGTATCTGTGTGCAAAATTTCAAGTCTCTAGGTCCAGCGGTTTGGGCTGTGCGTTGATAGATCAGTCAGTCAGTCAGTCAGTCAGTCATTCAGTTTACGATTTTATATATTAAGATTACTCCTGTCCACAAGGGTGGTGATAAACATTGCGTAACCCAATTTAGGCCAATTTCAAAATTAATCATATTTGGTAAAATTCTTGAAAAAATTGTAACGGACACAATAACTAATATTGTCAGTCGTCATATATCACCATATCACCATGAGTTTTTTCGAGGACGAAGTGTCGATACTAACCTCGTTTTGTATACTGACTATATCCTTAATGCAATGGATGCCGGCTACCAGGTCGATGCCGTGTATACAGACTTCTCCAAATGTTTCGATATGGCTGGCGCGGCGCAGCACGGCGCGCAGCTGACCCCGCGCACCTCGTCAGCAGCATCTGGCCAGTTACCTGCGAGCACCTCATGAAGTAGTAGAGCGCCCGCTCGGCGGCGGGCGTGAGCCGCGGCAGGCGCGGGCTGGCGCGGCGCAGCACGGCGCGCAGCTGACCCCGCGCACGTCGTCAGCAGCATCTGGCCAGTTACCTGCGAGCACCTCATGAAGTAGTAGAGCGCCCGCTCGGCGGCGGGCGTGAGCGGCGGCAGGCGCGGGCTGGCGCGGCGCAGCACGGCGCGCAGCTGACCCCGCGCACCTCGTCAGCAGCATCTGGCCAGTTACCTGCGAGCACCTCATGAAGTAGTAGAGCGCCCGCTCGGCGGCGGGCGTGAGCGGCGGCAGGCGCGGGCTGGCGCGGCGCAGCACGGCGCGCAGCTGACCCCGCGCACGTCGTCAGCAGCATCTGGCCAGTTACCTGCGAGCACCGCATGAAGTAGTAGAGCGCCCGCTCGGCGGCGGGCGTGAGCGGCGGCAGGCGCGGGCTGGCGCGGCGCAGCACGGCGCGCAGCTCGCCCGCCGACCCCGCGCACGTCGTCAGCAGCATCTGGCCAGTTACCTGCGAGCACCGCATGAAGTAGTAGAGCGCCCGCTCGGCGGCGGGCGTGAGCGGCGGCAGGCGCGGGCTGGCGCGGCGCAGCACGGCGCGCAGCTCGCCCGCCGACCCCGCGCACGTCGTCAGCAGCATCTGGCCAGTTACCTGCGAGCACCGCATGAAGTAGTAGAGCGCCCGCTCGGCGGCGGGCGTGAGCGGCGGCAGGCGCGGGCTGGCGCGGCGCAGCACGGCGCGCAGCTCGCCCGCCGACCCCGCGCACGTCGTCAGCAGCATCTGGCCAGTTACCTGCGAGCACCGCATGAAGTAGTAGAGCGCCCGCTCGGCGGCGGGCGTGAGCGGCGGCAGGCGCGGGCTGGCGCGGCGCAGCACGGCGCGCAGCTCGCCCGCCGACCCCGCGCACGTCGTCAGCAGCATCTGGCCAGTTACCTGCGAGCACCGCATGAAGTAGTAGAGCGCCCGCTCGGCGGCGGGCGTGAGCGGCGGCAGGCGCGGGCTGGCGCGGCGCAGCACGGCGCGCAGCTCGCCCGCCGACCCCGCGCACGTCGTCAGCAGCACCGACGCCGACGACGCGCTGCCACTCGACCCAGCTGAGGTACCTGAACCACCTGCCGAAGAGGAAGGAAATAATAGCTTTTTTATTTGGCTCACAAAACTGGGAGCCTAATCATAGACTTATTATATTACTGGCCTAACTGTCTAATTTCAAAATCTATCACAATCGCTTTCATTTGACAGATGGATGTGACGCATTGCGTGGATTTTTAAGTCAAAGGTCAACCACAACCAATCTATTGGTCTTTATCGATTATATGTAGGAGAAAAATAAAAGAAAGGATGGCAATGTGAGATATTTATTAATTTATTTCAATATCGTGGTTATGACTAATTTTCCGAGTAAGTTATTGATTCTAAATTTATCACATGTCTTAGATTTATTAGCTTTAACATTACATTAAATATTGTAATTTTATTACACTATTATTACTGTCATAAAAGGAGTAATACTTAACTACATTACCAGATAGTTCAGAGCACCGATCCGACAGAGTGCCGTGTCCGACAGTTGAACAACGTCTGAGCTATCGACACCTGCGCAAGCCGCTTTTATACACGTGCGCAAACAAGCTCGGTGGCGTGATGTGGCGTGATGGCGCAGTGGGGAGGCGCACGTGCACACAGTTGTTTTACGAGTCGTTTAGTGACTTTTAATTATAAATTACATTGAATAAACTAATTATTTGTAACAATTATATTAATTGTAATAAAAATCTACTATTCGCATTGTTTTTTATTTATTTACTAAGAAAAGACGTGCATTCTCCCACACGGCCATTCTGACGAGCAGCCACTTGGCTCGCGAACAAAACAATTTACACTTTATTTTTCACAAATAACGAATCATTAAAATCTTTATTCGAAACTACATTATATTTAGTAACTATATTTCCAATTTGTGGAATAGCAATAAAGCACCAAATCGAATTGAAACTTCCAGTATAGGAAATGTAACGTTTCGTCAACGGATGAATAATTAAATTCACTGCCTTAATTTATCAGTCTACTCGCTTCAAGTAATATCAATCTGCATTTATATAAATATTCTAATATTGCATTATTTTTATTGAATTTATTGGATTAAATTGTTTTAACTACTGAATCTACCACCAGTTCGTAAAGGAGGCCTCTCGAGAAAGAACTGGCGAAAGAAAACTCTGAGAGTTTATGCTGACCTCCAATGACAATGTTAAATAGATCAAATCAAACAATATTATGAAAGATTTTTTTCAAACATAATTAAAAACATAGTTGATTAACTCTCAAATTAACAAACATGGATATTTGTTATCTGAAAAATAAATCATTATTATCGAATCACACAACATCATCATCAAATCGCCAAATTACATGACTCTAACGCTAAATAATATAGCAACTAATCATGGTCAAATTACCTGACCGTAAAGCTAAATAACATAGCAACTAACTATGGTCAAATTACATGACCGTAAAGCTAAATCACCTAGCAACTAACTATGGTCAAATCACATGACCGTAAAGCTAAATCACATAGCAACTAACTATGGTCAAATCACATGACAGTGAAGCTAAATCACATAGCAACTGATTATGGTCAAATCACATGACCGTTAAGCTAAATCACATAGCTTCTAATTATGGTCAAATCACATGACCGTCAAGCTAAGCCACATAGCTTCTAATTATGGTCAAATCACATGACCCAATTCACTTTTATCACAGTGAAACCTTCAATGGGAGATAACCCTTTTTTATATAAAAAAAACAACATAACAATAATCTCCATTGGTAAACAAAACAAAAAAAATTTAAAAACCTTAAATGTATAGTAAGGACTTATTACAAATTACTCGTATTTATAATAAGAATCTTTGTAATCGTACATGTTACATTGTACTGGTGCAGACCAGTGTCCGAGACACGCAAACGCCTACAATTCAGTATCATCTGAGCCCCAGGTGTACGTCATCTGGATAATCATGGACATCAATCAGCAGACACTGTAACAATTGAACATTTTAAGTCTTCCAAAAACATTAACTTTTATTTTTCAAATAGTGTGTGTAGGGGTGTGTTGTTGTATGTGAGTAAGTGCATGTGTCGTGTAGGTATAAAATAGTAACACAGAGCTTTGGTCATACTACCACGAGAGCATGGATGACTTCCGATCCAATATTTTATATTGCTCAGATGGTAGTAATTGCCTTGGTAAAAATAAGCCACGAGGGCACGGCAAACTTGCAATATTATTAATTGCACATAAATTATATAGTACTACCTCGGTAATAAGCCACATGGGCACGGCGAACTTGAAAATATTATTTATTTCTTACTTAGTAGTACCTAGGTAAAAAACCATTACAAAGTTCATATGGCACAGCATTCATTAGAATCTCGCGACCTTGGTAAAAATCGCATCAATAGCACGCACGGCCAACTGGTAATATTCTTTATTGCTCAGTATACACCGAACATCTGGCCAGGAGTCAGTGTATAAAGAGAAATAAGAACCAGGTTAAGGAGATCAGTCTGTCTCCAACGATTTTGTCACCTCGCCTTCTATTACAGGGGAGTGACCTAAAATTATCACGAACCACAGTTCGCAACACATCCGACACATCCGATTATTATGATACGTTATAGTTTATTCATTAAAATAAATATCATAGTGGACTTTGAAGAGTGACGAAACATCAATATAGTCAAAAACACTACTGCCACGAATGGGCATCATTCTCAAAACATTACAACATCTAAAACTCGTAGAAGTAAGTGAAGACTAAGTTTGAGTAATTCTCAAACTAAAACATCCAACAACCCTCATCTGATGTAACCTGCATCTTTGTGTCAAATCATGACAAAACGGGTTGAGAAAAGATATTCCAGAATACCATTACCAATTTCATTTTATATTGATGTAATTATCACCTTTTTTGTACAACATAAAAACAACTAGTATTAACTTTAAGTTTATCTTGTTTACGAAAAACTAAAACATCAACGTGAAACTTAAATTAATCACGAAATCTTTAAGTATCATCACATCACTGAAAAAAATCATACTCACTTTTCTTTTTGGAATCAATCACCAGCTATTTGGTGAGATCTGCTGCCACAATAGTACAGTAAAGTACAATTGCACAGTAAAATTACAGTAAAGCACAATAAAATATTAAAATCTCAATAATTTACTACTATGTATAATGAGAAGTATTATGAATGCTGAGTTTTTTTTTTCACTTTAGTCTACCCACATTCTAAATCAACACCAGAGATAAATTTGTGTATATTGTTTACGATATGCTTGTACTAAATTCAGTGAATAAATCGAATTTCTTTTCAAAACTTATGTCAGTATCATAATATTCATAATTTAAATTAACTTTCTTTTGAATATTGAAAATAAATATAGGAAGACTGTTGTTACAAGTTCTACTGTATATTGTATGTACACAGTTTACTGCAATAATTCTTTATTCTTTCTATTGAAAAATATCCCTATTAAAATAGTTTCTATCCACGAGGGATTAAAATAAAATGCAGTGCAGTAAATAAGGCATCAAACAACAATGAACTAAAATAAATTCTTTAAAAGATCTAGTAAAATCTAGGATTTGTAAGTGATCCTACCCTTGTTTGGATCTATTTAAGCACAGGATAATGCACCACAGCAGTCCCGATAAGAATAATTGCTGCACAAGAAGAGAACCTTTGTTTCCAAAAACCAAAAGAGTTCCTGTTTTGCCGAGGAAAACTATTTCAATAAAAGTGCCTATAAAAAGATTTTTCTTACTTAATCTACATAATGTTTGAGGCACAATTGACATCTGCAATAACTGCATGTACAAAAATTGTTTGAATGTTCAATCTATAGGTAACAATAACGTCAAGTTATCTCTGATCAGTTGGTTATTTGTCAGATGTTTCATTTATTTTATTATAGGTTCTCTACACACGACTTTAACCAGAAAAGAAAGATTTATTCCCACTAGTTCTACTGGACAGTTCTACCAATGAAGTAATAAGACTTTTTCTCATTAGTGCTATGATTTGATACGAAGAATAAAATTGTAAACTGCAAAGGGCACAGCTTAATTCACATTAAAATATCTCTCAGCATATAAAATCATCTTTGAAACTTAAATAATTCACTGACGTTACAGTTTGGCTTTAGCACTTACTGTGTTACATTTTCAATTTACAATGCTACTAGGTTGTGATGTCACAATATGTACATAATATCATAAAATTGTCCTTTCACTGATCAAAAAGGAAGGGAAATGTCTCATTGGCTTATTTACTATATTTTAAGACCAAATTCAAGTTGAGCATTTTTCTACGAAAAGCTAAAATTCTTTCTTATATCAGTAATGTTATGATTAATGCTACGTTTTGAATCTCACTATTAAATACCATACTTCGAACATCAGCCAGCAGATATTTCATATAAGTAATCCGTAGTCACAGTTGCAAAATAAAGCGCGCATGGCGGAACTTGACAGACTGATCGTACCCGATCGCGTTTGTTAAGCAACGCTCGGTCCGGCCAGGTGTCGGATGGGTGACCGTTAAGTGGCATTACAACTGAGCGCTTCCGTGCTTCGGAGGGCACGCTTAATCGTCGGTCCCGGCTGTTGTCATCTGATAACAGTCGTTAAGCCAAGTTAGAGGCCTTACGGGCGGCTTGATAAACTCTAACACCAGAGGTGGCCACTAATCCTCATTCGATAAGAAGAAGTTGCAAAATCACGGCCACTTGGTGGTACACTCGCACACTCGTGCAAGGCACATGGAAAATTATATATTCTAGTCTAGACAATTCACACTAATCATTTAGTTCCAGTTCCAAGCTATGCAAAACTTGTACTGTGGTTACTAAATAACGGGTAAAAATAAAGAATTTAAAAATCTGTGACTAACTACGCATCACAAAATTATGTATACCAGGATTCGAACCCAGGATCTTTGTATTAATCAACCTCCACTAATTTTACGAAACATATAGCACTCTTTACGCAGCATTTGCGTTATCATTTTCTACGCCAAATTCTACTTGATTTTTTTTTTATAATATCACAAGGAACGTCATTCTTTTTGACTTTGAAAATTATAGTTGTGGATTGACCATACATACATAAACTGTTTACAGCGCCTGTTTCCCATGGGGGTAGGCAGAGACTATGGATCGCCACCTGCTACGATCCTTGCACACTTGGATTGACCAAATGATAATAATTTAGTAAAATCTACGGGTATCTTACAAAAATGTAAAATCTATGGGTACTTATCAGCAATTCGTCGATCAAACGGGAACTGTCGCACTTTTTCATGCTTCATTCCACTGTTCAGGTCTTTTCAAAACACCCAGGATTGATGACTCAGATCCATAATTGGCCACTCGACTTGATCTTCAACACAAAGTCGCCAACGTGGCGGATTCTACAGCAAGCATTTTGATATTCCTGAAACATAAAAATTCGAAGGCAGAGTATATGTAATCCAACTAGGTTAGATCCCACTTCTGATGTAGGAGAAAAATAAAAGAAAGGATGGCAATGTGAGATATTTATTAATTTATTTCAATATCGTGGTTATGACTAATTTTCCGAGTAAGTTATTGATTCTAAATTTATCACATGTCTTAGATTTATTAGCTTTAACATTACATTAAATATTGTAATTTTATTACACTATTATTACTGTCATAAAAGGAGTAATACTTAACTACATTACCAGATAGTTCAGAGCACCGATCCGACAGAGTGCCGTGTCCGACAGTTGAACAACGTCTGAGCTATCGACACCTGCGCAAGCCGCTTTTATACACGTGCGCAAACAAGCTCGGTGGCGTGATGTGGCGTGATGGCGCAGTGGGGAGGCGCACGTGCACACAGTTGTTTTACGAGTCGTTTAGTGACTTTTAATTATAAATTACATTGAATAAACTAATTATTTGTAACAATTATATTAATTGTAATAAAAATCTACTATTCGCATTGTTTTTTATTTATTTACTAAGAAAAGACGTGCATTCTCCCACATATACTTCGTCATGCATGGACTCGGGACTACAGGTAGATTGTATTTTTACTGATTTCAACAAAGCTTTCGATCGAATTGATCATCTGCTGCTTCTTGAAAAACTATATAGGGCTGGTGTACATGGTGACTTGTTCAGGTGGTTTTCATCGTATATCAGTAACAGATCCCAGGCGGTTGCGATAAACGGTTTTACATCTGCCTGGATGTCGATACCGTCTGGAGTACCCCAGGGATCATTGTTGGGGCCATTGCTGTTCATCGTATTTATCAATGATGTCGCCTCGTGTTTTAATTACGCCAGAGTCTTATTATATGCAGACGACACGAAAATTTTCATGTCTATCAAAAATGCGACGGACTGTAATCGGCTACAATGTGATCTTAATAATTTTGTACAATACTGTAATCAAAATAAACTCGATTTAAATGTATCCAAATGTAACGTTATGACATTCTCGCGTAAACCTAACCCTATAAGTTATCATTACACCATCTGTGATGAATCTCTCACTAGAGTAACTTCGATGAAAGATTTAGGGTTGATCCAAGATTCAAAACTGTTATATGAAAACCACATTGATTACATTGTCAAAAAAGCTTCTAAATCTCTTGGGTTTATTATAAGATCTACCCGTGATTTTAAATCTATTAAGCCGATAAAAGTACTCTTTTGTGCTTACGTGCGCAGCATCCTTGAATATGCCTCAGTGGTCTGGAATCCACAATACAACGTCTATATTTCACGAATTGAATCTATTAAAAAAAAATTCTAAGATATTTACAATTTAAATGCAAGGTTAGGGACCATGGTTACGAAACGAGATGTGTTAGGTATCACTTCCTGCCTCTGGAAAAGAGACGGCAGGTTTCTGATATTGTTTGCCTGTTAAAAATTGCTGGTGGTGTTATTGATTGCCCAGCTTTATTAAAGCAAGTTAACATCTGGGTGCCACGCAAACTACCAGTAAGACGTAATCAACCTTTAGCCATACCTAGATGTAACTCAAATTATCGTCGTAACTCTTTTTTCATCCGTGCGAGTAATCTTTTCAATGACCTATCAAAAAGCAATAGCGAGTTAGAACTGTTTCGAACTAATCCCAAAAATATAACTGAACTTTTTATCTCCGAGTTTTTCGGCCCCCACTCTGAAAGTGACTAGTTCAGTTACACATTTGATAATGATAATACTTAATTGTAACTCCTAAATCTATTCTGCAAATAGCTTAATGTGGTCTATGTACATCTTATAATCCATATGCGAATACCTGTTAATAGCTAAGTAGATTTAAGAAATTGTTTCCATTTAATGTATAATTGCTGTTGGTATTCCGAACATAATAAAATAAAATAAAATAAATAAAATTGCTGCATTTCTTTGGTAAGTTTTTATTTGTGCCAAAAAGAAGCATCAATATTCTGTCAAATGAAAACGAGTGCGATAGATTTTGAAATTAGACAATTATTGAGCTGGTTACAATCTGGGAACTTACACTACTTAACAGTTAAAAATACATCTAAAATTATAACCTTCTCGATGCAAGCACAACATGCATATAACATTTTGGACTACCTTAGTCCAGATTTTAACTAAGAATCAATCTAAAGTGATCAAGAAAGTTCAAAAGAAAATTATATTATGTATAAAAAAACAAAAAACACAAAACAAAAGAAAACATTTACCTATACCTTGTTTGTTAACAGTCCTCGGAACGGCTCTTGAGTGTTAAGCGAGAGATGCGCAGATGTCATTTATGAGCCGTTTACACAGTGCGAGCTGCTGCCTAGCCAGTAGATAAACTCAGATTGTCTAATTGTACGTCAGCAGCTCGGCTCACCTTAGCTGTCTACACGACTCTTACAATTCGGATGCGAGCTGCAGTCCAACTCGCACGTATGAGTTACACGTAAGTCAAACAGTGCGACTTACTGCAATGCAGATACTCGGCAGGCTCTCGTACGCTAACACGAACTATGTAAACCATTAGATGTGATCGAAGTGATGAAAGAAGAAAGATGCGTTCTATTCTTAGAACGTGACGTGAGTGACTTGATCCAGAGTACCGAAATATAACACTCTAAACAGCGCACTTTGCACCATTTTGCCAAACAGTCAATATTAAATATTTAGTCAATATGCAATAAGCTTTGACAGACATGTGCAGTTCGGAGAGTAGACCAAAAACTTCCAGAGAAGATAATGTACAAAAACGTAAAGCCGCTCCCGTTTCCTTCCAAGAACCTAAGGACACCCAAAATGGACTACTTAATTTTAGTTTGGTTACTCTTCCGAAAACGATTTTTCGTCATTAGTTGTGAAAATGATGAATTAGTGTTGTGTGTAAATGATTTTCCCTCATTAGTTGTGTATAAACGATATTGGCGTTTTGTGTGAAAATGATTTTCCCTCATTAGTACCTGAACCATTAGTAGTGATGCCGGAGTCGTGGCTCATCCCCAGCTGCCTGTTCTCCGGCCGAGCAACGCCTGATGACGATCCGGATCCCAGCGAGCTCATAGACTCCCAACGCGACAGTGATAATGCACCTGTGTAAAAAAGATATCGAGAATTTCAATGAGATGAGATTATAGACAATTGCGTCTGGTATTTTCGAAGTAAGTACTGACGTTTTGCGAAAAGACCATTTATCGATCTAGGCTAGGCAAAAGATATTTATGTGCCAATTCAAGGGGCATTGTCGGGGATTTGTGGACTATTGGGACAGTTTTAGTAATCGACGAGTCTCCGCCCAATGGGTGTTAGACACAAGAAAAGACTTTTTTATCTTTTCTGTGGTAAGACCCTGGAATAGTTTGTGTTTTTTGCTCTTAGAGCAATTAACAAAACATTTGTCTATCCAGAAATTAGATCCAAAATATTAGATAGCAAAACACACAGCAAACGACTTGACCACGAAGGTCGCCGTTTTAGGGACTGACTGTTTGTTCGTGATTTTCGGAAATGCGATTATTTGTATGTGTATGAAGCCTGTTGTAAAGTACCAACCTGAAGCGACCCTGCCAGCGTTGAGGTGGCTGTAGGGCTGCAGCAGCCCCCACAGGTCAGCGCAGTTGGCGACGGCGTGGTCCACGGCGGCCGGCGTCACGGGCCCGGCGCCGGCGCTGCTGCCGGCTATCAGCGCGATCTCCTCTAGGAGAGTCTCCATGCCAGCGCACAGGTAAATCGCTGCGTATCTGCCAACCAGAAGAAGTGTTAACTATTTGCGAACAGTTAACCGTAACCCTATACTCTGTGAAGACTTTATTGTTCAATCTGTTGATTAATGCAGTGTGCTTGGAACTTAATTCTGCGTTTGCCCAATAGCCTGTATGAGGTGCAAGTGCAATGTTATAAAATTTCATGGAGATCGAAAAAAAATCTAAGGTTTGCACATTCGATTTTTTCGATTTCCTCTTTTTACTGGTTTCTTAGATACTATGACAAATAAAAGTAATTAAAGGGTTGTTTCTGGATCTTTGTTTCCACAGACCATACAACAAGTTTTATTTCTCTCTTCCCAAGTTCATTAAAAAAGCTTTTTAAAAAAAATATTTAGGAGCATCGCCACCTTATTAAAATTAGTATTGCGATTAGATTTTACAAGCTATCAATAAACAGCGCTAATTGACTAAAGTCGCCCTCCCAATCGCTTTTTGTGATACCCCATTAAGAGATATCACCATATTTTATGCCCTACTAAAGTCCATTCTGCGTCATCATCGCCGATTCTGTCCTCTAAGCGTCCCTGAGCCAAACTCACTCGTGCACGATGGGCGCGACGCGCACGTCGAGCATCCAGCGCTGGAAGCGGCCGGGCGCTAGGCTGGTGCGCGCGCGCGCCGCCGAGCCCAGCCGCCGCGCCGCGCTGCCCGACGTCGCGTACATCGTCGCTGCTCGTTGGCAACCCTATACGACGATAAGTCACTTGGCATAACTCGATTGGCATAATAATCACAAATCATACTATTTATTTAGCATAAATTTCGATACGCACAACCATCGAATTGCATAACTTTTAAAAAGCATAATATTTCAAAGCATAATAGACACAATTCCTAATTTCAATTGGCATATTGTCAGTAAGCATATTTTGAAAGGCATAATTTTGTTATGTCTAATATACATAACTACTAATGTTTTATAGCATAATATAAAAGGAAACATAACTAATTTGAATACTAATTTATAAAAAAAAACTTTAATTGTGACCACCATTGGTGGGTTAGGTTAGGTCAGTGTTTAGAGTTTAGACCACTCTTAGCTAAGCAGGTGGAGCTTAATAATGCTTGTATGCATGTTGCACGCTGCATGCTTGCTTGCATGCTGTGCCTCCTTGCATGCATGCATGCTTGCTTGCAAAATGCTTGCCGAGGGGCCTGAGGCCCCCCGCTATAAAGAAAAACTTTTTGTGTACTAGGTAGGTTAGGTTAGGTTAGTGTTTTGACCACTTGCAGCGGAGCTCTATAGTGCTTGCATGCATGCTGCATTTTGCATGCTTTCCTGCATGCTGCATGCTTGCCTGCATGCTGCATGCTTGCCTGCATGCTGCATGCTTGCCTGCATGCTTGCCTGCATGCTTGCCTGCATGCTTGCCTGCATGCTTGCTTGCATATTGCCTGCATATTGCCTGCTTGTCTGCATGCTTGCTTGCGTGTTGGGTGCTTGCTCGCACGGATGCTGCAGGCTAGGTTTTTGCTTGCAGAGTGCTAGCCGGGAGGTGCAGGGAGCAGAAGTGCTCATATTTTTAATGATTACTTATTCATAAAATAATTATGAGTTTTAAAAAATATGCCTAAAGAAATTAGGTCTCTTATTACAATGCGTAATAAGATTATGTCTTTTGATGATTATGCTTTTTAGACAATATACCAATTAAAAAATAAGCGTTTTGATATTTATGCTTTTTGAAAATATGCCATTGAATATTTATGCTTAACAAAATTAAGCCCTATGATATTATGCGTTTTGAAATTGTGCTATAAAATATTATGCTAAATGATGATTATGCCATTTAACAGTATGCGTTTCATGTTTAGGACAAATAAAGTTATGCGTTCCATTAGGTAATCGGATTAAGGCCTACTCAAACCTGACCGATATCCGCCACTTCAATCGGTAACGGTATACCCGACCGATATCCTGACCGGTATTTTGTCTGACACTACCGCAGCTGTTGCGAAACCAGAACCGCATACCGAATGGGTACGTACCGGCGTGTTCGACGAAACTTCCTCCCCCACCTGCCCCGCCGACGCACCCTGCGCCGCCCTCCCGCAGTGCTCGCACCGCGCGCCAGTACCGTTACCGACTCCGGTAGCGGTAAAGTTTCGTTATGGTTTGAACAGCGCGTTATCCGCATACCCATCGGGATATCGTTACCGCCACCGGTACAGGATACCGGTCAGATTTGAGTAGGCCTTTAATTGTGTGAGTGGGTTTTTCCTAACTTAATGAAAATTAATAAATTAATTCCTCTTTTTAAATCTGGGGATAAAAGTGACCCAGATAACTTTAGGCCAATAACTATACTACCAGCAATTAGTAAAATATTTGAAAAAATTATATATTCCCAATCATTAAATTATTCCACATCCAATAACATTCTTCATAAAATCCAAACTGATTTAGTTTGGATTTTCCAAGGGTAAAAATACTATTGATGCTGGAATTGCACTTCTCAAACATATTCTTGTCACTTGGGAAGAAAAGGAAGATGTAACTAGCATTTTTTGTGACATTTCTAAGGCATTCGATTGCGTTGATCACCAAACACTATTAAAGAAGCTAGAAAATTATGGTGTCTCTAATAAATCAGTTAGCCTTATGAAATCATATTTGTACAATGGAACTCAGAAAGTAGTGATTAATAGAACTGAATCTACTGGAGCCCCTATCAATATGGGTGTGCCACAGGGGCACATATTGGGCCCATTACTGTTTCTAATTTATATAAATACTTCCATTACCATGCATTTATATTTTTGAAGTGGGAGTCTTCACATATCAAAATATAAATAAATTTACACAGTCTAAAGATTTGACAAGTAGAAGTAATAGAAATCCTAATAGGTTAGTATTACACAATATACCTAGATCAATGTGCTACTTGAAAAATTGTTATGCGATGTGTATTACCATTTTTAATCAAATACCAGACGCCATAAAATGTCTACCCTTCAAAAAATTTAAAATAGTCCTGCGCGAATGGTTAATCGAAAATGTCTTTTACTCTGTTGATGAATTCTTGCAACATAAACAAGTAAAAAAATAAATATATGAGATTATGGTAGATGCATGGAATTTCTATCCCATTTTAGTGTGACCGAAATATAATTTTACATTTTAGTTTAAATATTAATATTTGCATGCTATCATTGTATGGCTAAATAGGTTTAAGCAACATTATATTATATCTGACCATCACTGTTACACCCTATTTATGGCAAATAAACAATTATGAATTATTATTAAATGACCTTCGCAACTACGCGAATAATTTATGTGAGACAGTACTATTTTCGGATGATACTTCTTTAGTTTTAAAAGTAAACAGAGGTAATAGAGGTTTCAAAGTAAATTATAACTGTTCGGACGAAGTAAATAGTGCTCTCTCTAAAGTTTCATACTGGTTTAATAGTAATAATTTAGCACTTAACCCCAAAAAACGAAATGTGCAAAATTTTCATTACCTAATGTTGAGCAGACAAAATTAAATATTAATTTGAATGACGATGAAGTCGAGTTTACTAAGAGTACAAAATTTCTAGGTATTAGGTACACCAGATTCTCGACTGCAATGGGATCCACATATCTACGTGGCCTTGTCAAGTAGACTTAGTTCAGCGGCATTCGCTGTTAAGAAAATAAGGTTTTTAACTGATATTGAAACGGCAAGGTTAGTATATTTTAGTTAATTTCATAGTGTAATGTCTTATGGACTGCTATTGTGGGGCTCAGCAGCCAGTATTGAAAATATTTTTGTACTCCAGAAAAGAGCTGCTCGCACCATATACAATCTTCGGCGGAGAGATACATTGAGAGAATTGTTTAAACATTTAAATATTTTAACTTTGGCATGCCAATACATATATGAAAATTTAGTTTATGTAAGGAAACACTATGATTTATTTGCTAAGAACAGCAATATTCACCTGTTTAATACAAGAAATAAAGGAAACTTGCCGTTCCAAGATTTAGACTTGCAAAAACTAGAGGTTCATTTGTGGGAAAGGCATAGCCTTTATTAATAAAGTTCTACAACAAGTGATTGCATGAATTTAAAAACCATGTTAAAAAAACGTTCATGGGTAAAGGTTAATAAAGTAGTCAATTATCTTAAAGATCAAAATGCGTGGAAATGATGTAACACATAACTACTATAAGTACTTTGTTGCCAATAATCCTGTCACCCTGTTGTAATTATCTGGTAACGATATATTCAAGTTTGTAAATATCGTTACTTATGGCTGTTAAAGCTGATAAGTTTCTTGCGCCCGTACTTCTTGTCAGTTAAAAAGGTCTGGAACGGGTGGTAGGAAAATATGGACGAATCAAAAGTACTTAAAAATTAAGTTTTTTTGAATAAAGCTAATTTTGACTTTGATTTTGACATTGTGCTCAATAGTACGCTTCGACCGATAGCGTCACTCCATTTACCTAACCTCACTAAGCGCGTGTATTGTCAACGACTTCACTTGTCGTCCACTGAGGTGTACTTAGTAGAGCATTAAACCAAGGAGGTGTACAATATTTTTTGGAACCACATCACATCACCGTAATGTAGTTCTAATATTAAACTTGCATTTATCGATATCAACTATTTATAATTCGTAAGATCAGAACATGAAATGTTACACATTAGTAACTAGGAAATAAATGCACCAGTTTAATGTTTACAGTGATTAAAAGTAAAAATACGAGTATGTAGTTGAATATTTTGGTTATTGAGCAATTTTTCAGAAACTGTTACATTAATTGCATTTTTTTTATACTAGAAATGAATTCTACGTTATTGATTTATCCGAAATTGTTACCGCACTTGACCTATAAGCTAAACCGGGACAGTTATAATTTTTAGAATGAAGCTGGGTGGAACGCCACTCAACCCGCCGCCGTTTGGAATCGTATGTAAGGATAGTTTGGCCCAGCTCAATATTAGTTAAGAACAGCCTACAGATCAGTTTCCAACATGCGGCCAAACTTTATCACGCCTTGTAACTCTCAATTTTTTTTTGTATTGACGTTCATACCTACTAAGAGTTCTAATGGTTGCATTCTCTGAGTTATCGGCATGTAACTTAACAGTGTCAAGATTTTTAATTAGTCTGTGTTAACAGCCCATAAAGTTCTTCACATCGATCCAATGTTTATGGCTATTCATTGTGTTTAAGTAGCATGCTTGTGTCCGGCAAAAATTTATCTCTGCATCATGAGAACTAACTTGAAACCTATCTAAGTACTTTGTAGTATTGTTTTGTTAATTGTTCTTGGCACAATACCTTTATGCAGGCGTCGGCGAGGGGCGTGCTGAGCACGATCCTGAAGGCGCCCGCCACCTCGTGCTTGGAGCAGAAGCCGAAGTTCTGGGACAGGCGCTGCGCTTCTCGCGATATCCTCACTAGTGCCCTAATGCAATAAACAGATAAGTCAAATGCACAACAGGATATTGTTTGGCCTTCACCTCACCTGATGTTAAGTGACCATAAGGCCGAAGGTGGAAGCGCACTACATCGCTAGTTAGGCGGACTTGTAATAAGCCCTACCAGCTACCATCAACCAAACCGAGTACAAATTGTACTCTATCAGGGAATCGAACCCGGAACCACTGCTTCTTACACGAATGGGCGAACCACTAGACCACAGAAGCGGTTGGGTGAACGCTTACGGCCTACCCGCCACGCAACAGAGGGATCAGTGTCGCAGCGAGCGGCTTCTGTCTCGATAATGGGCATCACATAACTACTCGTACTAGATATTAGGTCGCCGCGCCGTCCGTCGGTCAGTCAGTTCCGTGGCCTTACCGTCTACGAATAGATAACTTCACAACTGCTCTATCCTTATGCAGATATTAGACGGGCCTTTTTTCGTTCATTTTCGATGCTTCATCGCAGTGAAGCATCGAAAATGACGTGTCTAATTAAGTAGATTCATCTTTCATCGCGATGCGCCTTTTCGATGAAAGTCACTAGACGGCAGTGCAGTTTCATCGGCATCGGACTTTCATCAGTCATCACATCGGAAATGAACAATAAATGACGCGTGCAAACAGTGCCATTCACTGCAGTGAACGGCATGTCGTCACTAACTTATTTATGTTTATTTTAAAATGCCTTTATTTTTCGTTTTCAGACTTTTTTCAACCCGCATCATGCAACATGCATACAAGCAGTGCATGCAAGCATTTTTTTTTCTCTTTAATTAACTTTTAATTCTTTAATCAAAATTATCACGCACAACCTGTTGCCGCGAAATTTTGTGAGAAATGAGAAATACTACATTCATTTTACATTTAGTGTCTAAATACTAAAAGTCGTTCACTGGTCACTAGTCACTGCCTTTTTCATCGAAAATGAATCACTTTTGATGACCGTCTAATATCTGCATTACTGATTCCACTCGGTGCTTGGTGGCTCAGTGGTATAGCGCCTGGCCCAGCGATTGCGGGGTTAAGCAAGGGTCGGTCGTAGGATGAGCGACCGAAAATGTATTAAGTATCTCAAGCTCCTCCGTTCTTCGGAAGGCACGTCAAGCCGTTAGTCCCAGCTGCATTTGCAGTCATTAACACCCACCAATCCGCATTAGGCCCGCGTGGTCGGTTATGTTATGACCCATCCTTCTTATTCACCCGTAAAGAAGGCCTGTGCCCCAGCAGTGAGGATATTTAAAATGGTTAATGGTTACTAATTCTACAGACGCGATGTAATTTATAAAAAATCATTGGAATAGTCTATTTGTCGTCTATTCAATAGACGTTAATAAAATTTTGTTGCATTACTTTTTACGTGAAATAGAAATAAGTGTAATGGCTTTAAGGTGGCACTTCGATATAATTATATTTACCTTTGTAATAAGTATGCCAGTCTAGGCGGCGCGTCGGGAGCCAGCTTGTGCGCGATCTCCTTGCAGCGGCCCCCCTGCAGCGCGCGGCCCACCTCGCCGCCCGTCCACGGGACGCAGCGGAGCTCCACCAGCCTGACGGGGATAATACACCATTTATGAAGTTCAGGGGAGCGAAGTAGTGATGAGCCCCTCACTCGTGAGGTACATCGTTTGAGTTCCTCGTTGCGACAAAATGAGGGAGTCCTCATATTTCAACATAGAACCACCTCATTTAGCTCCTCACTCTTTGGAGGCTTATTGGAGCACGAGGCGCGAGCACAGATTACAGAGCACACACGCAACAGAATAGTGAGTCGCCGAGATTTGAAAGGTTGAGTCGAAACCTACGCACGATTGAGGGAGTCGGGTCGATTTTAAATCGCCTATAAAAATATGATCTTTATTAACATAAAATTAGCTTTTAACGAACTGCTGCTCTCACTCACTCCCTCCCTCATTCAGTGCAAGTCGGCAACATTACGCGAACCTCGCTACGCACTCATTCATTGCGTTTATTTCATTCTTCTCACCTCTCCTCAAATGAGGGGTACAGTACCTCGCGAGCACCTCACGAGGTAAAACGAGGTCCTCCGTCATCGTCAATAAAAAAGAGTGAGTTACACAACGCTAGAGCGAAGTGAGACCCCGACGCAACTTGGCGTCTGCTCGCCTACCTACACTTTTTTCTCCAGGGGGCACTAGGGATAGTAGATACCTGAAATAAACACTGCCGCTAAGCAGGCTTCTCAACTTCGGGCTTTTAGCCCCAAATTTAGCACCCCACAATAAATTAGCACGAAGAAAAATTGACTTTTGTCTTAGATATTTCCAAGTTTTGATTTAATTTTGAAGTCCAAAAGTTTATTATGTAAATCTCTATGAACTAGTTTTGGTCCCTTCGTAGCATAATTAAAGCAATTTTTAGGGTCACATAATATTTCATGCATAGCATAGCGTATCTCACTTACCAAAACGAGTATAAAAACTAGAAATGGCGAGACAATTTTGATATTTCTTTATAAAAGTGCAGTGTAGTTGACCAACAGGCCTACTCTACCGTCTAACTCAAATTGCTTTTAAATTGCTAAAGTTTATGACGTTAATGCACTGTCCGTCCTTATCATTGTGTTATGATTATGATATAACAAGCACGAACAGTGCATTGTTATCGCTATAATTTCGAGTTAGGCAGTAGGGCCCCTGGTTTATGTTGGCCGTTGAATTTAGCAATTTAGGTTTTTTAGGGCTGTTTTAACTTGTTTTTGGTGACATTTTTATAAAAGTCTGTAACCCTGACGCTATATAAAGCTAGGGTTTCCGGTAGGGTTTAGCGGCGTAGAATGTTGTCTATGTAAACAGCGCGCCGTATTGTTTACATAGCCAACGTTCCACGCCGCTAAATTACGGCCGTAATATGACGGCACCGCGTCATCCTAGGAAACCCTAGTTTAAGCGTTGTTACCTGTTGTGTGAGTCGACCCAGACGAACTCGTCAGCGCTGGTGACGTTGGTGCACACGGTGTCCAGCGACGGCTGCCGCACCAGCGGCGCGCGCCGCCGCCGCGCCTCCGCCGCGCTTCCTGTCTCTGTAGACGGTTTCTATTCTATACAGGATGCTATAAAACAACCGGCAATGCGGAATCGGGAATACAGTAGATGAGATAGGGACCATCAAACTAAACAACTTTTACTACGGGAAAAACTCTGAAACCGGGAAAAAATTAGCTTTAAGAGCGTGCAGTCTGCACACTAGCGCCGCCATTAGAAAAAAAATCATAGTGCTTAAATAAAGACAAATTTGTAAATTATCGCTCTGGAGTGCACTCCGATCAAGCTTTACGGTACCTTTTATCACTTAAGCAATATTTTCTAGCCTGTTGTTTAGTTATATGGACTTTTATTCCGAAAAGTGGCCACTTTTAACAATAAAAGTCAATTAAACTAAACGACAAGCTAGAAAATTTTGCTTAAGTGATAAAAGGTACCGCAAAGCTTGATCGGAGTGCACTCCAGAGCGATAATTTACAAATTTGTCTTTATTTAAGTACTATGATTTTTTTTCTAATGGCGGCGCTAGTGTGCAGACTGCGCAGCCTTAAGAGGGTTTATACGCTACACTAGCGCCGCCAATGAAAAAAAAACGAAATTGTGAATTATGTTCTTCTAGTGTACTCCGAAAAAGCTGTGTGGTGCATTTTTACCCTTTAAACAATATTTTTTTACCTGTCGTCGTCTAGTTTATTGCTAAAAGTGACCACTTTTAACAATAAAACTCCAATAAACTAAACGACAGACTAGAAAATATTGTTTAAAGGATAAAACCACAAACCTTCTTCGGAGTACACTAGAAGAACACAATTTCGTCTTTAGTTAAGCACTACGATTTTCTTTCCATTGGCGGCGCTGCTAGTGTAGCGCATATACTATCTTAAGTTCCATAAATTGTGATATTTTTGTTATTTATTTCTGTATGAAACAGTTGATTTTTATGGGATTTCAAATTTGGTTCCATAGTAAAAGTTGTTCAGTTTGATAGTTCCAACTACCATATTCAGCATTGCGGGTTGTTTTATAACAGCCTGTATACTTTTCTATTGTATCGGCATTATGTTACTCTACACCAGTGTTTTCCAATTAGTGGTACGCATACCCTCAGGGGTACGCCAGGTTGCATCAAAGGGTACGCGGAGCAATCTCATCTACATCTGATTTATTTTTTAAATTATATCGTTTCTGCAATAAGGGGTACGCGAGTTTGAGGTCTTTTTTGGGTACGTAGAAAAATCTAATTGGGAACCACTGCTCCACACGTTGTATCAAAGGATGGCGAAAGTTTGCGTTTATGCCTTTTTAGTGTGGGATCCTATCTAAAAAGGCGATTATTTTTTTAAAGCTACATATGCACTGTTAAGGAGCTTTAGATAAAAAATAAGGCAAGATGTAAAAGACATCAGTACCTACATAATATTATTGGAAACAGAAATGACCCAAAGAACCACAAATAATAGGAGCAAAACACAAAATATATATGGGGACCGCAATGTGACAGTGAAGAAGTTTTATTTCATTACTTGAAATCAAAATATCTATAAGAAAACCTACAAGTGGATCAACACAGCTGCATCGGCCCACCTTCGCCAAACGGTCTCTACGCAAGAAGGGCTTTCAAATATTAAAAGTGTATAATTTCTGCCAGCCTTACTTGGTGCTCCATTGATACTGCCTCCGCCGGCGCTGGACGCTCCACTGGTGGCGGTGCTGCTGCTGTCTCTGGAGCGCAGCGTCAGCTGCTTGATGGCCGACCGGATGTCCTCCAGCCGCCTGGCCACGGGGATTGTAACTGTGCGGGGACATTATTGCCTTACCTGGTGCTCCATTGTTGCTGCCCCCGCCGGCGCTGGACGCTCCACTGGTGGCAGTGCTGCTGCTGTCTCTGGAGCGCAGCGTCAGCTGCTTGATGGCCGACCGGATGTCCTCCAGCCGCCTGGCCACGGGGATTGTAACTGTGCGGGGACATTATTGCCTTACCTGGTGCTCCATTGTTGCTGCCCCCGCCGGCGCTGGATGCTCCACTGGTGGCAGTGCTGCTGCTGTCTCTGGAGCGCAGCGTCAGCTGCTTGATGGCCGACCGGATGTCCTCCAGCCGCCCGGCCACGGGGATTGTAACTGTGCGGGGACATTATTGCCTTACCTGGTGCTCCATTGTTGCTGCCCCCGCCGGCGCTGGACGCTCCACTGGTGGTAGTGCTGCTGCTGTCTCTGGAGCGCAGCGTCAGCTGCTTGATGGCCGACCGGATGTCCTCCAGCCGCCTGGCCACGGGGATTGTAACTGTGCGGGGACATTATTGCCTTACCTGGTGCTCCATTGTTGCTGCCCCCGCCGGCGCTGGACGCTCCACTGGTGGCAGTGCTGCTGCTGTCTCTGGAGCGCAGCGTCAGCTGCTTGATGGCCGACCGGATGTCCTCCAGCCGCCTGGCCACGGGGATTGTAACTGTGCGGGGACATTATTGCCTTACCTGGTGCTCCATTGTTGCTGCCCCCGCCGGCGCTGGATGCTCCACTGGTGGCAGTGCTGCTGCTGTCTCTGGAGCGCAGCGTCAGCTGCTTGATGGCCGACCGGATGTCCTCCAGCCGCCCGGCCACGGGGATTGTAACTGTGCGGGGACATTATTGCCTTACCTGGTGCTCCATTGTTGCTGCCCCCGCCGGCGCTGGACGCTCCACTGGTGGTAGTGCTGCTGCTGTCTCTGGAGCGCAGCGTCAGCTGCTTGATGGCCGACCGGATGTCCTCCAGCCGCCTGGCCACGGGGATTGTAACTGTGCGGGGACATTATTGCCTTACCTGGTGCTCCATTGTTGCTGCCCCCGCCGGCGCTGGACGCTCCACTGGTGGCAGTGCTGCTGCTGTCTCTGGAGCGCAGCGTCAGCTGCTTGATGGCCGACCGGATGTCCTCCAGCCGCCTGGCCACGGGGATTGTAACTGTGCGGGGACATTATTGCCTTACCTGGTGCTCCATTGTTGCTGCCCCCGCCGGCGCTGGACGCTCCACTGGTGGCAGTGCTGCTGCTGTCTCTGGAGCGCAGCGTCAGCTGCTTGATGGCCGACCGGATGTCCTCCAGCCCCCCGCCGCCCGGCCACGGGGATTGTAACTGTGCGGGGACATTATTGCTTTACCTGGTGCTCCATTGTTGCTGCCCCCGCCGGCGCTGGATGCTCCACTGGTGGCGGTGCTGCTGCTGTCTCTGGAGCGCAGCGTCAGCTGCTTGATGGCCGACCGGATGTCCTCCAGCCGCCTGGCCACGGGGATTGTAACTGTGCGGGGACATTATTGCCTTACCTGGTGCTCCATTGTTGCTGCCCCCGCCGGCGCTGGATGCTCCACTGGTGGCGGTGCTGCTGCTGTCTCTGGAGCGCAGCGTCAGCTGCTTGATGGCCGACCGTATGTCCTCCAGCCCCCCGCCGCCCGGCCACGGGGATTGTAACTGTGCATGGACATTTTTAAAATGCATACAGTGTGTCCCGAAACTTTGCCACACGGATGGAAAGTATCTTAAATATTAAAGATGAGAAATTTTACTGAAAGGAGACTTTATTAACTCGTTTTTGTTTTTAAAAAGAACTGCAAGCAAAGCTTTTTTTATCAAATTAAAGAATAGGTAATAATTAAAATTTAAATTTTATAGTCTTTCTTTTGTTTAAGATCTGTGTTATTTAAATATCCTAATGAGTAACCCTTTCGACCGGTATCATAAAAATAAAAGATTGTTTCTTTTTCATATTTAGTGGGTTCGATTCCTGGTTAAAGCAGTATTTTTAAAATCAAAATGAAGTCTTATTGCAGTGAAATTCCTTACCTTCAATATTTAAGGTACTTTCCCTTCATGTGACAAAGTTTTGGGACACCCTGTATGATTTTATGAAAAGGAATACGGACGGATCTAGCTAAACAACGAAACATAAAGAGCCAAAATAGCCTGTATAATAATTTCAGGTAGGTAGGTATCACCGAGTTTTGTTGATACCCAAAATTAACAGCCTAGTGGTTCGCCCACCCGGATGCAGGGGTCCCAGGTTCGATTCCCGGGGGTACATATGTACTCAGTTTAGTTAGTGGTAGGGCTTATTACAAGTCCGCCTGGCTAGTTACCACCATTACCTAAATCTGATGCCATAACAACAATTAAAAATTTCCCGTGTTCCGGTAGTTAGAGGTAAGATAGTCAGTTCCTCAGTGATGTGGATTCCGAGTGTAGTGCGCTTCCATCTTCGGCCTTATCGACACTTAACATCAGGTGAGGTGAGGGCCAAGCACTATGCCGTTGTGCATAAAAAATATGAAGACCTTCAAAGTTGTAACGTCTATAATATGCATTTAATTTAACAATAACAACTGTATTCCATTATAAAGCTACCTACCTTATTATGTGGTCGATGTTTGTTCCTGTTGTGTGGGGGCTGGCGGGTGCGCCGGGGCTCCTCGCGCCCCGCCTCGCCCCCGCCCCCACTGTCTGACATGGAGGCATGGCCTGATGACCTGTTCTCATCAGAACTACTGTTGCACTCGCGTACTCCATTCTGAAAGGTGGCAAAATGTTTGCTGCTTAATGACAGCTACCATCTTGAAGGTACATTATCGTAGTCCTATAGACACTATTTATGAGTTATATAGTAAAAAATCTTTTGAAAGTTTATGCAACCTAACGGAACAGCCTTCTGCCAGTTGGTATAAGTATAACACGTAAGTAACTACTTCTCGACTGATTTTTGTCGTGGCGCTATCGTGGAGTTGTGTTTCGTTATTGTATTGAAACATTTTTTTTTCTTTTTATTTATGACGTATTCGCCATACCAAAACGAGTTCATAGAGATTTACTTAATAAACTAATGTAGGTTTTCTGGACTTCAAAAATTAAATCAAAACTTGGAAAAATCTAAGACAAAAGGCAATTCTGAACGCAGAGCCAGTAAACTCTTAGGGGATAGTGCGCTATTAAAAACCAAGCTTCACAGTCTTTCCCACCGCCGTGAAGTGGCTTGTCTGGCGGTGTTCTACAGACTATATTTCGGAGAGTGTGCTCTTGAGCTGCATGAGCTCATTCCGCCATCCCCGTTCTACCATCGGACATCCAGACGCACGGCGGGGTTTCACCCCTATTTGGTTAACATTCCATGCATGTGCACGAAGCGTTTTTCATCTTCCTTTTTAATGCGCACAGCCAAGGAGGGGAATTCCCTGCCTGCGTCTGTATTTCCGAAAGCATATAACCCAGCGATATTTAAAGCCCGAGTGAATAGGCTTCTTCTGGGCAAGCTCGCTTCATCTTCGGCGTCTTCTTAGCCTTATGGTTCTCGAATGTAGCCAAGAGTAAGCCCATTAAATGTAAAAAAAAATCTTCTTGCTAATTTATTGTGCACTTAGCGAAGATAATCTGTTAGCAAATCGAAAAGCAGTAATTAAGAGGAAACGAACTAGTTCATCATCCATCAAAATTATAAAGGAAGCGAAACACATCTTACGAAACCACTCAGTGACATCAAAGAGCCGATACATGCCTTTGTCGCTTTCGCTCAAGTTTTAAAACTTCCCACAGATTACGCTTTTCCCTATCACAAAATCGTGGGAGTGGGTAAACACAATGGTAATTTAGTTTTTTCGCTGCGGCAACACTTTCGCCGTTACGAGGTAATTGTTGTCATAATTGCCAGTAACTAGATCCGAGCTGTTATTAACGATTGTCGCTGGCGGATGTTAAAATTTAATGACATGTTATTTTATAATTTAAGTTATTTTTATACCATATGTACCAGCGGCTGAGGGCCTTGCTGTTAGGTTTATGACAGAGACAATCTTGATTCACTTTATCGGAAGGATATAGTGGAATTAAATGCTATCTAGGTACCTAAGTATGATCATCTACTGAGTTAAACATCTAAAAAGAACCATAAAACTTAGATGTTTTGTGTTGTTAATACATAATATAAAGTGTAAAATTAAACTTTAGGTAAGATCAACAAAAAATAAGCGTTGACAGCGTAACAGAAAGTAAGGAAATGACCTTAATTTGGTGTGGATTAACTTTGCAAAAAAATTATTATTACAAACTATGCGGTAACAAAGTAAATGTAACACGATTTAAATGCACAAAACATTAAAGTTTCATTCACATTTGAACTTTAACGGTGATATTCGGATGGCGTGCGCGCGCGCCGCCGCTGCAGTGCGAGTCCGATGACATGGAACCACCGATGTGTGATTTGATGGTCGTTTAATGTGACTATTAGGGTTGCCAACTACATTTCAATTTTTTTTAAATAATCATACTACTTCATAGTTTGGGCAAAGATGGTTTTCAGGCAATAAACACACTGATAAAGAAGTTTCTAATTTTTGTAACTAACAATTGGGTTAAATAAATCGATGGCAAAATAAAATCGTTTTTTTTTTTTCGGAAAAAATCTTGATTTATTTCATTCACATTGCAAATTTTTATAAACCTTGAGACAAAAGTCTCAAGAATGCAAAAGTTAGTTTTTTTAAGTTGATGACTAATTATCATTAAAATAATTACTTTGTACGCCGGCAATAAATACTTCAAACAAAAAACATTCATGTTTAAACTAAAAATAATAAAATATTTTTAGTACCTACCTACTAATTAGAACGCGTTGATGTCTTTTGAAAGAAACAATTTCATGAAATCGTAGTTATTTGCAATTAGTATCTATTTAATTTAAATTGTTCAAAATGAGTGTAGTAACTTTTCTTTTAAATTACGTTGCATTTTTTAACATCCCGTGTAAAAACCTTATGATCATCAGAGTTGTGTGCAGGTAAATTTGTTTCTTATTAGCTCATTCCGCATTTTACGAGCGGAGAAATGTCATTAGCTCTGCATGGCTCTGCATTCGCAATCTGTGATAACGGAATCGCTCGAAACATGCGATGCTATAACGAGCGATAAAGGTCGACCGTTTTTTGAATGTTTAGAGTAATTTATACAATAATTTGGTTTTATGGTAAAGACTCGAGTTGATGTCCACTTAAAAATGTGTTTGTTTTTTTTAAACGACTGAGGCGAAGATGTGCACATACAAATATGCACATTGTATGATTGTAGTCTGCTGTCTTAAAAAGTATTTCACGCATTATGGGCTTAAAACACCTGACGTGCTGCTGACTGTACAATCAGTTTTGTTATGATTCATTATTACGTTTTTTTTCTAGAAACATGTATTAAGTAACTTTTCCTCCAACTTCCAGAGTAGAAATTTACCTAGTTTGTTGAAAGTAAACCATAGTCAATTATTACGGAACCACAACCGAGTTACGATTACCGACCAATAACGACGTGTAAATTGGCAATAAACACTAGAAGCCGTGTAGCAAATAGCTGGGGTCTAGCTACACTGTGGCTATCGACCATCTGGATCAGACCGCGCAAACCGCAAAGCACAATCAAATTGGCTCACTCACTTTACACTCGTTCGTAGCAAAGTGGGTCTTGGAACAATAGTATATTTCATTACGAGTGCGGAAAGCCTGTCATTGCAAAGAGTTCCGACAAATGTCTACCCGAGCCGAGGCGCAGCCGAAGGTGAGGGTTGACAGTCGGAACAAGTTGCAATGACGGTTCCGCACGTGTACTGAACAACTATTTTTAATACAGTTGCGAAAAAATTAAGCAATTTAATAAAATAATAAAAACACAATAATCCGCTTACTAATCATTTATTTCTTATGAAAGTAATAATTCACATATACATTGAAATTGGTACAGTTTTTTATACTAACTGGGGAATTGTCGTCGTATGTAGATATGTAGCGACTTTTTGACTTTTCCGGTAAAATGTTCTCTGAAGCATTTTGTGCAATTATACTGAGTTCCGGTGGTGTTAATTCAAATAAAATATCGTCGAAATTACTCAATTTGTGCAACAAACAACTAAACTCGCAAATATTTTTTTTGGAAAATGGCGCCAACCGTAAAAGAATATAAGCAGAGATTTTTTTTTGTTTTCTTCACCCATTCTGGGTAGGCAAAGGGAACTTTGCACATACAGCCAAGTCTTCAGTAGATTTTTTTATAGAAAATTAAAAATTAAGGTCCATCTTTTTCTTTTTACTTACTCGCGCAAACTGCTATAAGCAGAGACTACGGCAGTGCACGTCATACAGCCAACTTTTTTATATTAATAAATTTAATTTGGCCGATACTAATATTAATTTAATGTTTAAATTTTAATTAAAATTACTTTTAAATCTGATATTACAAACAAATTAGTAGCTTCTTTTTAGAAATATTTGCATGAATCATAAAAACCTCAATGATTTTTTTAGTAAAAACTTCGTGGTTGGTTTTTTCTTTTTAATAGACATTATTTTGACAGTTGGGAAAGAAAACGCACGAGTTCGGAAAAGGTAAAGAAAAAGCTCGAGTGTGTAATAGCCCACATCCCGAACGCTATACGTCCCTGCAATACGCCACTTTTTGAGCAACTGTATTAAAAAATGAGTATCAAAATCTAATTTTGTTTGTGATTTGGGTTAGATCATCGTAGTTTTCAATATGGGCTTGAATTATCTTTATTTTTCTGAATTCATCTGGAATTCAATGAAATGTGATCTCATTAAGGGCCAGTTAAGACCGAACAGAAAAATGCCCGAGCAATTTCCTGGCTTCATTGAAAATAGGACCGTATTACAATTATCTACAGTAGAAAAATTTAATGAATATCGACGCATTGCTCAACCGTAACAGTCGTTATTGTAAAACGGTCCTATTTTCAATGAAGCTAGAAAATTTCTCGGGCATTTTTCCGTTCTGTCTGAACTGACCCTTAGTCAACTATGATCTGAATTGACAGTGGTAATGCAAAGCGAATTCTATCTTTCTAAAAAGCCTGATTTCAGCTATTAAATTAAATTTAGTGTGTAATAATAATAACCATACATATGCAGAAGACTATTCAAATTGTTGTAAAAGTGTGAACATTTATAAATAACGCGTTAGCATCCGTAAGTGTTCTAATGGGGATTGTCTGAAAAAAATCAAATTGGCTGAATATGTTTAGATAGGAATAAGCTCCCCTTAGTATTAGAAAAAAGTTTCAGGAATTCTCGGTTGCGTGAAAATTAAAAAATAAAACCGGTCAAGGGCGAGTCGGACTCGCGCACCGAGGGTTCCGCACCATCATAATTGCACCATTAAATCACACTGCAGAGTAGAATAATTATTATTATTAATTAGTGTTGCAATTTTAGGTCAGCGCCATCTTTTGACCGATAGTGGAACTAATGTTAACTTTTTTAGAAATTTGATAATTTCTAAAAAAGTGTGCTATATTGAGACATCGTTTTATTTTTTCTGTAATCTTTATATAAACTGCTATCACATAGAATTATTGCAGATTTTTCTCTTTGCAAACTTCGGAGATAAGGGGGAGGGAACGGTATTTTTTTTACATTTTTCATTATAAATCGAAAACTATGCGGCCTAAAACAAAAAGAAAAAATGATTAAAAACGTGCAAACAGTGTTTTTCCATATGATACCCCACATGCCCTAGTAGCTCCACTTCAAATTTTTAAGCCCCTTTTTCAGTCCCTGTTGTAAAAAGATTTCATTTTTTTATTTAATTCTTATTTGCAAAATATTTAGGCAAATGTCATCTCAAACTATTCTAAATTTCAAGTTGATACCATTAGTAGTTCTCGAGATATCCAGCTGTGACAGACAGACAGACAGACTGAGTCACACCATAAGGGTTCCTTTTTTACCATTTTGGTACGGAACCCTAAAAATTAAAGTCACTTCGACATCACCAATATGAACATAATATTCTTGGACTTCACAAAAGTACAAAAGTATCAGCAGAATGGAGATTTATACCTTAGCTACAACCACAACGCGTATTATAAAAAGTTTTGACATTTTGTATCGAAACTAATTTAAATACCATGTTGTAGTTGTAGCAAGCAGGTGGTGGCTAAGGTATAATCTCTATTCTGCTATTACTTTCATACATTTGTGAAGTCGAAGGGATGTTAATTTTTTCACGCAACCGAAAATTCTGAAACTTTTTCCTAACACTAAGGAAATTCCTACCTATAAAAAAATATTCAGCCAATTTGATTTAAAAATCAAAATCAGACATCATTCCCCATTCAATTTGCACTCTTTGTTTGTTAATTAAGCCTGCTCAACTTAAATGTACGTTACCTGCACCGGTGGGTTGTCCTGCGGGCGGTGCACGTGCTCGTGCTTCGGTTTGAGCGCGTGCGTGCTCTGGGCGGGCGCGCCGCGCACGGGCGCGCTGGCCGCCGTCAGGGGCGCCACGCCGCCCACCGCCTTCAGCTGCGGCCCGCCCGCCTCGGGGGACAGCGTCGGCTCTTCTACGTTTGCTGGACAACAAAATTTGCTAACTCAATTGATGTGTAACGATGGCGTATTGACTTTGACTCTAGCTTGACTTGTATGCTAGCTTCGGATATGTTACCTACCTGGTTTCTAGGCTGGCGATTTGGCAACAAGACAAATTCTTTCAATGAGTTAATAAGGCATATCGGGGGCCGTTCGTGATTATGTTGGATCAAATCGTTATAAAGTCACGAAGAGAATCGAACGTCGTCCGATCCTGGGGCCGTACCGGCTAATGCTCCGAACCTAAGAAAGTCTGCCGGGCTTCAAATTAAAACAGATAAATCGAGCCCCAATCAGACCAGAATGGAGAACCCCAATTCATGATCACGATGTCACACGAACGTCGATATCTTCCAAATAATTGCAGCAAATAGTACAATACGAAATTCCTTACTTCGATTTATCTGTTTTAAGTTGAAGCCCGGCAGACCCGCAGAAGTTCGAAAAGTTTGTAGTAGTTAGTATTCTGGCGACCCTCAGATATAGTTGATGCAAAAAAATATACCATACCATTGGTGGAAGTAGCTAAATATTGGAGTATTTTTTTTGATCAATCCATTATAAGGAACCTGATTAAATTAGAAATAGAACAGAACAATATAAAAAGTACGTTATTGAAATAATAATATTTTTTTTAGCAAATTATTTGATCAACCAAAAGAGTTACGTAGAATTAAAATGTTTCTTCTCAGTTAATGAAAAAAATTCAAAAAATTAAAGTCTCTTCGTCTTCACAAATATAGGAAAGTAACAGCAGAATGGAGATTATACCTTTGCCATCACCTGCCACAACCACAACATGGTATTAAAAAAAAATTTCAACACAAAATGTCAAAACTTTTTGTTTTTAATTCTTGTTGTCATAGTGGCAGGTGTTGGCAAAGGTAATATTTCCATTCTGCTGTTACTTTCCTACATTTGTGAAGTCGAAGAGACTTTAATTATTTTCACGCAACCGAAAATTCTGATTTTTTTTTTCTATTACTAAGGGAGCTTATTCCTATCTATAAAAAAATATTCAGCCAATTTGTTTTTTTTCGGACATTCTCCATTTTGGTAAGCAGGCTGTTCTAAAAGGCAGTCTTTAAATTTCACTTAAGACTCTATAGGTATAATGTTAAAGTTAAGGTCACTCTGCAATTTGTAGTCTATTAAATTGGCATTAACAAACTCCAAGTCTATTGTATCTATGATTATAGGATCGAAAACTTACAATGGAATTCTCAGGCCATCAATTAAATTTCGTAACTGTAATGGTAATTTTTATGAAGAAATGTATATGGGGATAGATTAACAAAGAGTTGGTCAAATTCGTGACCTCACTGGTGCATTATAGTGTTTAATGAAATTAGCACCTAGAATGCCAACTATTTTTTATTCTATGTCATGTGAGTTTGTAGTATAGCATATCGTATCTTTTCACTGCTCCACTTTGATGAAATTACACATAACTAATACTTCCGAGCTAAATCAAACTAGCCAAAAACTTAGTTGCTTCGCAAAGGTCCATGTCCATCCATAATGTTTGGTTCTGTTACTTGCCCGTAGTCCCCCAGTCTAAGTTTCCTTTGAGGTACCACGAGCAAATATTTTTGCCCGTGGAACTCCCTGAATAACAATCTACTTATTAAATATATTTTTATTGTGCTCGGGACCCCATCTAGTAGGGCGGTAAAACAAGGTTTGAGGTTAGTTTTCGCACAAGTCATCACGGAAATACGAAAATGTGGTATCGATGCATTCAGTACGATGCCCTGATCAAAAATATATAAGATGACAAGCGCGAAAATGGTGGGGGTAGAAACTGTGACGTCATAAAGTTTTCAATAATAAGAAAATTTTTTTTTCACACCATGTGGTATATCAAATGAAAGGGCTTTGTGAGTAGATTGCGAATATATAACATACTATAACATTCTCACTTCTTGGTCTAACAAATTATTAGCAAACATCGAACAATTTCGCAATTCAGAGTCGCCATTGAACAGGTCTAGATTGAAAACGACTGAATTGATTTTTACAAAATATATAACAAATAATTTTGCACATACTCTTTTCGAATGTCTAAAGGTAATTGACCAAATATATTTAAAAATAAGAAAAGTACATCAGTTTTAATAACAGCATAATTTTCTGCTTTTCCTAAATTCTCAGATTCTTTTAATAATTAATAAAAAATAAATAAATCGTCTTTTTTAAGATAACCGCCGCTCTAATCTCAAACATTTCAATCTGATACCTATATAAAAGATTAGGGGTACCACGGGCCATATCATTTTCCCATGGTCCCCCTTGGGTGTGCCACGGGTTAAAATATTTGCTCGTGGTACCCCAAGGGGAATTTAGACTGGGGGACCACAGGCGAATAACGTTTCGTTCACCACTTACGTTTAGCTGGTGGTGATACGGGCCGCGGCGGCGTGGTGGCGCGGTGCGCGTGCGGCGGCGGGGACAGGCGGCGCGCGTGCGCGGGCGCGGGCGCGGCCCCGGCGCTGGTCACGCGCACGCGCAGCGCCCGCGCGCCGCCCACGCCGCCGCACCACGCGCCCTCTTCAGATGGCCGGCAGCCACTTGAAGGTCTGAAACAATGACCGTTTATTTACTTATGGTTATGAATGAAAAATAGTAAAAGTGTCGAGTTTGTTTAGGTTTACTGCCTCTGTGGTCTAGTGGTTCACCCACCCGTGTAAGACAGGCAGGGGTCCCAGTTCGATTCCCAGGGGTGGTACAATTTGTACTTGGTGGTAGGGCTTATTGCATGGCGGACTTGGCTAGCTACCACCATCTTACCTAAAGTCTGACGCCATAACAACAATTTTAAAAATGTTGTGTTCCGGCAGTTAGAAGTATAGATAGCCAGTTCCTCGGATGAGGATTCCGGGTATAGTGCGCTTCCACCTTCGGTCTTATCGTCACTTAACATCAGGTAAGGTAAGCACAATCCCGTAATGCATGAAAAAAAGGTGAAATGACAAAATAGTTGTGCTACTGTAGGTACCTACTATCATCATCATCATCAAAAAGTTTTCAGTATCATGATCGCTCAGTGGGTGTGCTGCTCATCTTCTTTATCAACTTAAAAGAACGGCACTCTTATACCTTTCTCAATCCTTAGCCCTAGCTAACTGAAAAAATGTTTCAGTACTTACTATATCTAGATAAACACGGTAACTATACATCTAAGTAAGTAAATTGTTTTGGATGAGTAAAGTTTTATAGGATCATAAAACGGACTAACCTACCGCAGAGCTTCATAAAGCAAGTTTTAGTGAGCGGTCAATAATAGACCATACGAACAAAACCGCGAACAAAGCTAGAAAAGGTCATATTTATCTTTGAATGCGTTCATTTACCAAGATTGGTTTCGGAGATGTGAGTTAGTTAAGTTACCCTGCATCAGTGATCAGACATACTTTGACTTCCTTAGAGTGCGACATTACCTTTTTAGTCTTGGCCCCATATCGGATCGTGAAGGTGGATCATGTAACGGGCAGTGTGGGCCAAATCGATGCTTAATCTGCTTGATTGTATCTCGACATAATATGTGCTGGAGGATTTTGAATCTTATGTCGATGGTAAAAGAAACATTATAGTGTTAAGTGTGTAAAAGTCGGACTGAATGCATCGCGGGAGCGTGTCCGATACGCGATTCGAATCGATCAGGCGATCCCGGTTAGTCGTGGTCGTGGCGTATATCTCGCGTCCGTTCTGCGATCATCATGTTTTACCAATATATGTAACAATATCTGTGTTGTATTTCAAAATACTCGTAGAAGAAAACAAAATAATATCTTTTTAATTTCTTACTTCTGTATGATCAAAACAAGAGAAATTGCTTCGTTATACTTCAAGATCGCGTTCATAATACATTTTTAAATAGCTAATGTGATCTCAAAGTTGATCCTTGTACTGATGTAAACTTAAGTGGCTCTGATACCTACCTACTTTTGTCTTAGATCTTCAGTTTAGAGAAGTGAATATCTATTTATTTATTTATTTGTACCACAGTAGGTATTGTGCACATGCATCATACATACAACAGAACTTAAAAAAAATGTTAGGCACCGACATCTTGGACAAAATGATTTCGGATACTTAGTCCGAAATGACACTTTTTAATTTTAGTATTCACTAACGATTCGGACACTTTTATAATTCAAGCGTTTTTGTACAGTCGGATTCTATAAAAGTGTCGAATTGTCAGTGAAAAAATCCCAAATTATTTTGTCAGTACTAAAAAAAAAATTGGCATCAATCTTCCTGTAGTATATTTTGTCAACGTTTCTGCATTTGAATATATACAGACAAAGATAGTGATAAATATCGTAGAAAGTCTTAAGTAATTCATTCAACCACAAAGTGAAATTCAGTAATTTATAGAAATCAAACTGTTTTCATTGAAATGGTTTAGTTAAATACCCATAGACAGAGCCTTATTTTTTAATATCTAAAATTTTTGAAAAATCGATTCTAACAAATTTAAAAAATATGTTCCTGCAAATAAGGGTGTAATTTAACGAAGAGAAATTAGAAACCTTTCCCTGTAAACTTACGTACGTTTTACGACTTATAAAGAAAAAAAAAACCGGCCAAGTGCGAGTCGGACTCGCGCACGAAGGGTTCCGTACCAAAAACGGCAAAAAATTACGTTTGTTGTATGAGATCCCCCCTTAAAAAATAATTTTATTCTGTTTTTAGTATTTGTTGTTATAGCGGTAACAAAAATACATCATCTGTAAAAATTTCAACTGTCTACCTGTTGTCGTTATTAAGTTCGAGCAAAAAACGGCAAAAAAATACGTTTGTTGTATGGGAGCCTTTAATTCTGTTTTTTTTGTATTTGTTGTTATAGCGGCAACAGAAATACATCATCTGTGAAAATTTCAACTTTCTAGCTATCACGGTTCATGAGATACAGCCTGGTGACAGACAGACAGACAGACGGACAGACAGACAGACAGACGGACAGCGGAGTCTTAGTAATAGGGTCCCGTTTTTACCCTTTGGGTACGGAACCCTAAAAAGCATTTTCTACATAAAAATATGAGTAAAAAATAAAATGGTGTTTGTTAGAGGAAATTTTTGTTACTAACGAGGTGTAATTTACTATTTATTTACTTAAAAATAGCTTGTTTGTTTAACTTCCTGATCAAAATAATCTAAACAAGCTATAAAATAAAGCGAAACGGGAAAGCGTAACCAACATTTATTGAACAAGCGCAGTTAATTGCGTTTTACTTAGAAGCACTAACATCGCGGTCGTTAACTTTACAAAAATTACCTACCTCAATAAATGCTCATACTTATACTTACTCGTACTTACTTACAGACATAAATAGGTATAAATACTACGTTACGTGTTTAACATACTTATTATTATTCTTAAGTACCTATTCTCTTTTACAAATCTTTAACCATTTTCCATTGTATTTATCGAAATTATTGCGATTTTGATATCTTACCATTTAGTTATGATTTTTAGCCAGTTAAAATAAGAAATGTATTTTATAAAGCTTTGTAAACAATTAAATAAGTCAGTTTTTTGACAATAAAGATATCCTTTAGTTAAAATACAGATAAGTTAATACTAGGTTGAACTAAAACATGACATTTTCTAATGGGACCCCGCACGAGACACTTTACTATTGATAATAAAAAACGTAACGAAATACATAATACATATTATGTATTCTGTGACTAAACTAAAGTTCAAAAGTTAATGCAACTTATTCGACGGTAATCCAAACAATTTATAATGGCTAGAGTTTTATCAAAAATGATATATTTGTTCATAAAACCAACATCCTGCGTTACAAAGGAAATGAGACATGACATAACAGATTAAAATAACCACAGGTAGCGTATGAATTAAGTGAAAGCAGATTAAAGTTTAAAAAAAATTAAACAAAATGTGACTGTCCACCTTTATGTTAAAGCTCACAACGATTGCAAAGGAGTGCGTAAGCGCAGAGACGAAGGAAACGTTAAAGACGATGAAAGTGTGGGAACTGATAGTGCGGACACATCATAAAGTTTGACAGCAATTAAATAATCCAATAGTTTGTGAATGAGTTGCGTGTCGGAAATAATTTCTAAGCCACGTATGTTTGGGTCGGATTCGGATGCACATACCTACATAAAGCCACATAATACATATAGGATTATGCAATAATATGATGCATGATAATTTAATCAATCATTTCGATTTGATAGATAAATCTTAGTTAAGAGACTATTGATACATTATATTCAAGTCTGCCAAAAACATTGATTTATTCGTAGAACTCCACATTTGGAGAGGATAATTTATTGACCATTAGCATCCATCAGCCATTTTTAAAGTAGCCTAAGTCCTTCCCCAAGGTCCCATCTATATCCGTACCAAATTTCGTCAAAATCGGCCCTGCGGTCTAGGCGTGAAAACGTAAAGGTGGGTCCACATTTGTAATATTTTGGCGTGTCAGACAGAACACCGTGTCTTTAACATAGATACAGCACTAGTTTGGTTCGGCGTGTGCGCTGTGATAATCTGTATCAAAGAGACGATGTATGATAAAAACACGGTGTTATGACACGCTAAAATGTTACAAATGTGGACACACCTTTACGTTTTCACGCCTAGACCGCAGGGCCGATTTTGTCGAAATTTAGTACGGATATAGAGGGACCTTGGGGAAGGACTTAGGGTACTTTAAAAATGGCTGATGGGTGCTAATAGTAAATAAATTATCCTCTCCAAATGTGGAGTTCTACGAATAAATCAATGTTTTTGGCAGACTTACGTTTACGTTTTCACGCCTAGACCGCTGGGCCGATTTTGACGAAATTTGGTACGGATAGGTATAGATGGGACCTTGGGGAAGGACATAGGCTACTTTTTATCCCACTGTTGAGCACGGGTCTACGTCCGCAAGATATAACCTGTATTCCACGCATGCGAAGCTCGTTCGGAAAGCTTAATAATACTATATTTACTTCCTTCTATATCATTTGAAGCATCTTGACATAAAAACAACGTAATCTGATATAAAACTGCTCTTTGAATATTTCTATAGTTATTAATGTTGAATTTGGGAAACAGTGCATTTAACGCTCGCCTGTGCGCGCACCACTTACCACCACGTAACGTTTACGTAATGCGCAAATTACGCGCGTCTCCGCTCAATGCGCAAATGTGAATGATGAGCCGAGCGTATACAATAATAAAATATACACATGCATGCATAACAATAATAAACAAATTATAATGTAGGTCAGTTACAATGATACCGAATAACTAGTTGGTTATTAAGATAAACAGTAGATTTTGTATTCATAGAAAAATGTGATGCAACGTCATCAAGGATGGGTTGGTAAAAAAATCCGGGTATTTATTCAATTATTTAAAAAAATCTCTGAATCAAATTGATAAAACGTTGAACTTCATATTTTACACCTTGTATATTTCAGTCAGCCTCGTTATTGTTAGGTTACGTGTATGATTTCTTAAACCACATAAAATTTTCTGCGGTTGACTTGATTAGGCGTAACATCGACGTTTTGACACCACACCGAATTGTTAACTTTGCATTTGTACAAACAATCTAATGACGAAACAGTTTCCTAACTAAATTCATGTTAGATATGTATTTCAAAACTTAAACCACACATCAAGAAAAGGCCATTGAACAAAACGATCGCTATTGACGAATGGAGTTGGTTATTTGGTTGGACAGATGGAATGGTCAGTAGATGGTGTTTCAGGTGACCAGGAGCCGAAACAAGAACCCACATGGTAAACATGTTGTGTCACTACCAGTATAGATAGACCATAGATTCGTAGGTACTAGAATAACCGTTCGTAATTCGTACCGAGTGGCATCCGGTTCCGGTAGATAGAGTCGAGTCGAGGACCAAAACCAAAACATAAAAAAGAGAAAATAAATAATTCATCGTTCTGCAATAAATATGTACATGCAATAGAAGATTAGTAGCTGCAGTATTTTCCGACGAAACGGGGCCGGACTGCGACTGCCAACCGTGGAGTACAGCGCTATCCTATCACAGGAGTGGCCTACCGTAATGGGCTGATATTGTGAATCATCATGTTCGTTTACTTAATTATCTATTACCGTACATTTTTCTATTACCGTGCATAAACATTCTACTTGGTAAGCACTTACTTTTTTCCCTTAATAGCAAATTAATGATCTTTGTTTAGACCAGTTAAAATATTTTAAGAAAATAGCATATTTTTTAACATTTCTTTGAATTTGTTGTTTGGAGTAGCTGAAGTCTATGGTGTTTACGGTTGCGTATAATAATTGTCACCCATCCATGAACACAATCCAACATTCATCATGGAGACTTTGTTGTTGTTACTATATACAATCATCGGAATATCAACTCTCTGACTATGGGATTATGAGTGTGTAGTATTTGGAACAGTGAGTGTGGTGTTTTGTCCTTGGAAGTCCTTCACGGATTTTAGTTTTTTAACGAGTAGTAAATTTAGTGTAAACAAATATCCTGAACGATACCTACCTACTTACCTACATGAAAAATATGTAGGTAATGACGGTATTTTAGGATTATTTTGATACTTCACTTGGTTGACTAAATGATTATAGTGTCAAATCATTAGACAGAAATTAATCTAGAGAAAATATGTTTTGATAATGTTTATTTTTTGTTGATACTGAATTCAAAAATCACATAGTAATTGCCGTAGGTACTAAGAAGACATTAACCCAGCAATTAAATTAAAATGCAATAACATCAGATTCTCAAGGAAGACCAATCGTAATAAAAAAACTTGGGAAACGCAATTAACAAGAAAACAGTGACAGACAGAACAAAAGATCTAACGTATTCGATGAAGATAGTGCAAAACAAAGCGAGCGCGTCGATTTTACATAAGTTTTTCTTGAACTTATTTATATATATTCTTTATTGCACTGATAATAATTGTTACATAAGTCATTAAGATAATTGTAAGCAAAGGTGGACTTATCTCTAAAGAGATCTCTTCCAGCCAACCTAAGAGGTGTCAGAGATTTACAGCAAGCGGGTACATAAAGTGCAAGACATTAAATAATAATAACTAAATAATAAGATAATAATACAAAACCTATACTTGTTCATAATATATAAAATACATATGCATATATAAATAATATATAATATACCTACATACACTAAATACATACTCAATACATACATATAAATAAATATGTAAGTGATTATGAGATAATGTTATTTATGACTCAGGGTGCGATAATTGTGCTAGAAAGTGCGATTTAACTTTTGATTTAAAGGTCTTGACGTTGGGGCAATCCTGGATGTTCAACGGGAGTTTATTCCAAAGCTGTACAGCTCTAACAGAAAAGGAGTTACGGAGGAAACTGGTGTTGCTTCTAGGTAGCTCCAGCATCATAGTGATGCAAGTCCGCCTAGGGCGAGAGGGAGGAGGAAGCAGCTGGAACCGGGAAACGAGGTACTTAGGTGATTTGGGATCCTTGAGGATTTTGAAGAGGGCAGAAAGGATGTGCATATCACGGCGAAGGCGTATAGGAAGCCATTTAAGCTGGCAGCGAAATTGAGACACATGATCGTATTTACGTAAACCGAATATGAAACGTATGGCCAAATTTTGTAGATTTAATGTGTGGATAAGGTTGTCGATGGCGTGGCAGGTGATGGTGAAGATCGATATCTGGCCGCAGAAGCTCGCACGGGTTCGTCGACCAACGACAGCAGATTGTTATCAGCTGAATCGCTGGCAATTAACGCGACTGTCTTCCGACAGATTCGCCGAATCAATGGCATAATATGCAACTATTATACAACTTGTTTTAATAATGGGTGCCAATTATTCTGGTGTATCGTCAGCCTTTATTATATCAATTAAGAGAATAACTACGTTAATAATTCATACCTGCATGTGTGAAGACGCCGTTTGAATGTAGAAAAAAAGAAAATGGGTTTTCGGACTGCTATGAGTAGAAATAGATTAACTAGATAAACGAATTTAAAAACAATTCAGAATTATGTTGCTTACTTACCCGTTTTTCGACTATTTTAAAACATTAATATTAGTAATTATTTGAAATGAGTGTAATTTTATTATTGGTGTAATTAAGACATCCGCTATGTTGGTGGCAGGCTGCCCTGCTTCCCGAATGCACAATCGGGTATTATAACAGAGGTCACACAGTTATGCCGCGTTATAAAACAAAGATCGTGGAATCGAGGGCAAAATGTCTGGAGTTTATAATTGCATCAAACTACTCAATTAAGATGTAACTCACCTTTTTCTCCAGTCTTGGATGAAGCTCCAATCGCAGTGTTCATCTTCATCGAGGACTGTAGCTTCATGATGATCAGCTCCCGAGCCGTGAATCAGCTCGACCAACTGACGGGCTCTTTCAAAGTTCCCTTCAAATTCCACCACTAGGAAACCGTCAGCACCCATCGTCTCAAAAACATCCTTTTTATAGGTCGCGTCATTTATCGTCACCATTTCTGATAAATCCTTGTTATCCACAGATTTCACTTCAGCGTATATGGCCTCAGGAACCTGGACTTCCGACACCATTTGGGTTCCTCCACCCTTGTCTACCTCCCGGCCCAGGCCCAAGTTGCCGGTTTCGTCCAATAGCCGGTTTGCGTAAATCACTTCCTCTTTATGTGGCACTTCCTTTATTTGTTTAGCTTCCTTTTTTTGTTCACTGTGTTTACGAATGATTGAGTCGCCAAAGTAAATGACAACCTTATTATTGTTTTGTGTTATTTTGTTTGCTAATCCTCCTGCGGTAACAGGTTGATTTGACTTTTTATTATTTTCCTGCGAAAGTCTCTGCGCTAATTCCTCGTAGCAAGGAGGACGATTGTTATAAATCTTCTTATCAGAAACCGATCCCTTATTGTTTTCTTCCATTTTCTTCTCAACACTTTTATACACTGGAGGGCGACAACAATCATCAGTTTGATTGTTCCAGGACTTGGGTTCGCTGTAAATGTGTTCAACAGGAGATGACGCCTGGGGCAACGGAATGTATTTTTCATGCACGTTTTTCGAACTGAGCGCTTCACTTTTTCTGAAGTTTAGGACACTGCGCCTTACTTTGGACTCGGAAGCGTCACTGTTATTTATTTTCTTTAATCGTGAATTTCCGAGAAAGTTGAAAAGCGGTTTGTGCTCCGGTGGTGGTTTGACGCGATCCGTGCTCGGAGCTCTACGCATCCCGAAAGGTCCTTCCTCTTCGGAAGGATGGGGGTATAGCTGTTCGCAGCTGGTCGATTTGTGGGTCGCGATGCGGGTCTTGGCAGTGGTCAAGGGCTCTCGGCCTTGCCAATGTCGTACTGAGAGCCGGGCCGCTCCGCGAATGAATTTCATAGGCTCCCAGGCATCGGCCTTTTTGAGAATGAAATTGTCACACATGTTTTTGTTGGGGGGTTTCCTTGCGTCAGCGGCGCGACAAGACTGGAGCTCTCGGCAGAGGAAGCAAGAGCAGCGCGCAGGGCACAGCATGTCGTCGCGCGCGTGCCGGTCGCACTGATGGCCGCAACGGCGCCGCGCCGCCGACCATTGTTGCCGCAGCCCCGCTACCACGAGACTCCCATGCACATTTCACGGATTAACGATACCGTTCGCGACCGCAACTCGATCATCTTTAACAACCTGCGATTAAACGGTTGAATGCTATCCGTTTTATTAATGGATTTGAAGTGCGCCTGCACATTATCAGCTGGTCGGCTAACTGTAGTACTTACTCGTAAAACATTAATACGAATGCGTTGCACATGAGCCTCATCTACATTCAGAGTGAGGTGAACGGAACCATAAGTTGTAGGTACTCTAAATATAGAGCACACTTCAAACGGGGTGCTATTACGGAATCATTCGAGGGCCCGAGGTAGATAATGATACATTGCAGCCGATTGAATTAAATTGCTTCCCTGCATTTATTTGTACGCGGCAAACTGCAAGACTCAGTATTTGATTTATCAAGTATTTTGCTTTTGAATTGAAGTCTGTTTGTGAAGGGTTAAATATGGTTTCCATCAATTTGTAAAGACCCTGTTATTACAGCAGGCACTTATTAAGTCCTTGGCTGCGATTGGACAAATTCAATTATTTTTTATGTTTATATATCATTTTAATTAATACTAATTTATGCAGACTGATGGAGTTCTGTCATTGTAAAAAATACAGTGTACCATGATGACAGGAATCGAATCGGCTAAAAGTTGAAAAAACAACACCCTGTACTTTTATGATATCAATCGATAAGGATCAAATCTCTCTAACAAACATGGTAAATTAAATGAAAGGAAAACCATGAAAGACAAGAATAAAGAGATGTTACATTTTTTTATGAAGGTTGGCCCCCCTTTGGACCGTGGCCTGCGGTCAAAGACTTCTGTTATGCCTGCGGTTATGAAATTATATTTTATGGAAAGAGCACAAATAAGAAACCTTTCCATGTATAAATATATATTTATTATTATAAATAACATATATTTTTTAAACCTGCAAACATTGTTTTTTTTTAGGGTTCCGTACCAAAATGGTAAAAAAGGAACCCTTATGGTGTGACTCAGTCTGTCTATCTGTCTGTCTGTCACAGCTGGATATCTCGAGAACTACTAATGGTATCAACTTGAAATTTGGAATAGTTTAAGATGACATTTGCCCAACTATTTTGCAAATAATAAATAAATAAAAAAATAAATATCTTTTTTACAGCAGGGCCTGAAGAGGGGTCTTAAAAATTTGAAGTGGAGCTACTAGGGCATGTGGGGTATCATATGAAAGAGCGCCGTTTGCACGTTTTTAATCTTTTTTTCTTTTTTTTCTAGACGGCATAGTTTTTGACTTATGATGAAAAATGTAAAAAAAAATACATACTTTTTTAGAAATTATCAAATTTCTAAAACTGTTAATATTAGTTCCACTATCGGTCAAGAGATGGCGCTGACCTAAAACTGCAATACTGATTATATTATTCTACTCTGCAGTGTGGTTTAATGGTGCAATTATGATGGTACGGAACCCTCGGTGCGCGAGTCCGACTCGCTCTTGACCGGTTTTTTTTATTGTTGTAAGTATAGTTAAAGTTTAAATTGTTGTATAGTTAAAGTTAATTATAGTTAAACAGAAACCCAAATTTTTATTACTGTCATAGCATCATCGATTTTCTACTGTCAATGTCATGATGCTGCCAGACAAGTGAAATATAACTGCCGCTTACCGTCTTTTTAGGGTTCCGTACCCAAAGGGTAAAAACGGGACCCTATTACTAAGACTCCGCTGTCCGTCTGTCTGTCTGTCACCAGGCTGTATCTCATGAACCATGATAGCTAGAAAGTTGAAATTTTCACAGATGTTGTATTTCTGTTGCCGCTATAACAACAAATACTAAAAACAGAATAAAATTAATATTTAAGGCTCCGTTACGTGCAATCATTTGTCTCTGTCTTTTTCTTTACGTGTAAAGAGTATCGAAAATAACCTCACTTCTGCAGTTTTTCGATGTTTTTCATTGTTTTTCCATCATTATATTTAGCACAATTATCTTTCTTGAAAAAAAGTTATTGGAGCAACTGCACAGTACGTTAAAGTGTATTTTGATGTAGAATTCAATACGTTTACGCTACCATTTACGCCAAAAATATGGCCCGCGAGAAGCGCTTTTGATGGTATTCAGATTTTTTTTTACAATTATCTGTGAGGTTTATACGCAATTTAATGTTTGTAACAACTAGGTAAACTCTTTAGCTTGTCGTATGATTTTTTTGGTGGCTACAAGTTTACGTTTTCTATATAAAGATATGGCCCGCGCAAACCATGTTTTCCTATTACCGCCCCTTAAGGGGGGCTCCCATACAACATACATGATTTTTGTTGCCATTTTTTGCTCGATATTTATAATGACAACAGGTAGACAGTTGAAATTTTCACAGATGATGTATTTTTATTACCGCTATAACAACAAATACTAAAAATAGGATAAAATTAATATTTAAGGGGGGCTCCCATACAACAAACGTAATTTTTTGCCGTTTTTTGGTACGGAACCCTTCGTGCGCGAGTCCGACTCGCACTTGGCCGGTTCTTTAATAAAAATGCAAAGGAGTTTTTCATAACAGCCGGCAGCCGCATGAAATGGTTCATTTTCAGGATTACATCAGCTGTAAAACCTTTTAAAAAGCATTAGCATTTATTAATATAATCGGGAGAATAAAAAAAATAGTTAGACACTTTCCTTTTTAAGCGAAAACATTAAGAAATACACGATGAAGAACACCATGATACAAGATTTTAAATATTTTTTACCTATTTTGCAGGTTTTTAAATTTTTTTCTTTTTGGAAACCTTGTCTCAGGGAAGAAATTTACCAGAAAAAAAAATAAATGATAGATTAAGGAAAATAAAAAAGTGAACCCAGAAAAGAACTAGGTACTTCTTTAAATATTCAACATCATGGAGTCCATTTCGAACGACTAATTAGTTAGCTTACATCTTTTTTACCGTTCAATTAAAATAAGTTTAGATTTCATGGTATTCCTTTCATTTAATTTACCATGTTTTTTAGAGAGATTTAATCCTTATGATGGACCCTAACGATTGGTATAAGTACTAAAAGTACAGAGTGTTGTTTTTTCGAATTTTATTTAGCCGGAGATTAGTAGTAGATTAGTATTAAAAATACTCTTCTGGAATCGAAATTCCTGGGTGCCAGAAGAGTATTTTTAAAAATCTTTGAATGCGATTTAGTTCTTATTAAAAATAAAGGAATGTTTCCTTTGTGTGAAATTCGCTATCTCCGTTGTGTAGAGTACTTTTCCTCCAGGTGGCATTAAAAAATACCACCTGTACTACGGTGTAAATACGGTCCATGATACATACCAAATGAAAATATAAATCAATTTAATATATCTAACGTATAGCGACACGGTCTTAACCACAATATCCGCCGCGATACCGATCTGCGTAAATAGATGATGGCATCCGATCCGACGCCAAACGGACCGATATCGTGCTTGTTCGCCATCTTTTCCATCTGGAAAATATTTATCTGACATCGCTGTCAAGAAATTAACATTGGAATTGTATAATTTAATACTAGATTTCCGCTTGCTACTGCAACATCTGGATCTAGTCGGTCCTTACCCTTACGATAAAAGAGACCCGACTTCAATTTATACATTTCAAAGTATTGGTTTATTGACCGAGCGAATGCGAAGCTCTTCGATCATAGATGATGATGATCGAAGGCGAAGCGTCTCCGATTCACCTTGGGTAAAAACGCTTTCGTATGTTCAGCTGTCCAGCGGCTTTCCGTCTGTTCTTCTCTACAGGTTACATTACTCAACTGATTCTCGTGAAATTTAGTAAGCAGGTTCTTTAAGAAGTATATAGTTTTTTTGTAGATTTTCGGAATTTTTCAATATGGAGAAAATAATATTTCAGCAATTTCAGAAAATAATCAAAAATGTCACAAACGTGAGGTCTACAGCTCCACTAACTTTTTCGGAAAATCTTATTTCCGAACATTAAAGTTTAACGACAGACTTTATTCGGAAAATGTTTAAACTTCTCCGTTCTCCGATGTGGGATCGGAGAACATGATTCTTGAAAGAAAGTTTTTTTTATGATAATATAGAGGATGGACGGAAAAATAAGTTTTTCGAAGCAGTTAAGAGTGGTTGATTCAAACTTTGCATACTTAGGTACATAAGTAATAATACTTAGTGTGTTGTCTTTACGTATTATGAACTAAGCGACATTAACGATCGCGAACTTTTTCCGAAAAACTTAATCGTTCCATCTGGTCCCACGGTGTTGCATATTACAATTAGAGGCGAGTAACAGTTACTTTCATTGCATAAAACACAATAATCAGTATTGTTCTGGAGTACCCATCCCAGGGAGAAAGCAGACGCGCCATTGTGTAGCGCGAAAATTGTGAAAACTCGAGGGTTAATTGCAGATGAAGAAATATTTAAAACTGTGTACACTTGAATGGTTTCTTGGCAGTGAAAGTGGTTATTGCTCGAAATTAAGTCTTTTGAGTAAAAGTCATAAAACTTGCGAACGTTGTTTCGGAGGTGGCGTTCTATATTTGTCACTATAAATACTGCAATTAAATAACTCGTCCATATTTATGACACTTTCGTTTTTGTGTCTAAGTAATCAAGAAATAGCAACTTTTACACAACTATGGTGCGTGCGTAATTATTGGATTTGACATGACCATCAGCCATTTTTAATGTCCTCACTGCTGGGGTATTACAATACAACCTCTTAAAACTTGCCAGGTTTATGAATTGCTATAGTTACATCTCTTTCTCGTTGTATAGCAAATAAAAGAGATAGATTGATGACCAGTCAGAAAACTGCAAGGAAATAAGAGGTCATAATACGGCCCCAGGCCTTCCTTATGGGTGGATAAGGAGGACGGGCCATAACTCACCACGCGTCCCAATGCTGACTGGTGGGTGGATTTAACATAATACTCACATAAGTATGTTATGTTAGGTAGTTAAATTAACACCATTGAAAAGGTACTTACGATAATAAAGTAGGACTTGTACAGGAAAAGAAAGCGTAAATAATATTGTTATTTTAACCGTACCAAAATGGTAAAAAAGGAACCCTTATGGTGTGACTCAGTCTGTCTGTCTGTCTGTCACAGCTGGATATCTCGAGAACTACTAATGGTATCAACTTGAAATTTGGAATAGTTTAAGATGACATTTGCCCAACTATTTTGCAAATAAGAAATAAATAAAAAAACAAATATATTTTTTTACAACAGGGACTGAAAAGGGGTCTTAAAAATTTGAAGTGGGGCTACTAGGGCATGTGGGGTATCATATGAAAGAGTGCAGTTTGCACGTTTTCAATCATTTTTTCTTTTTGTTATAGGTCGCATAGTTTTCGACTTATGATGAAAAATGTAAAAAAAATACCGTTCCCCCCTTATCTCCGAAGTTTGCAAAGAGAAAAATCTGAAATAATTCTATGTGATAGCAGTTTATATAAGGATTACAGGAAAAATAAAACGATGTCTCAATATAGCACACTTTTTAGAAATTGTTAAATTCTAAAAAAGTTAACATTAGTTCCACTATCGGTCAAGAGATGGCGCTGACCTAAAACAGCAATACTAATTTTACTATTCTACTCTGCAGTGTGGTTTGATGGTGCAATTATGATAGTACGGAACCCTCGGTGCGCGAGTCCGACTCGCTCTTCACCGGTTTTATTTATATTATTTTTTATGCACAACAGGATAATGCTTGGCCTTCACATAACCTGATGTTATGTTAAGTGACGATAAGGCCGAAGGTGGAAGCGCACAACACCCGGAATCCTCATCACTGAGGAACTGGCTATCTTACCTCCAATGCGGGAACACAACAATTTTTTGTTGTAATGGCGACTTAGGTAAGATGGTGGTAGCTAGCCAGGCGGACTTGAAATAAGCACTACTACCAACCAAACCGAGTACAAATTGTACCCCCCCTGGGAATGGAACCCTTTCACGGGATAGGCGAACCACTAGACCACAGAGGCGGTTACTTTTGTGCTAACAAAGTGGGCGCAAGCAGCAAGAGTATGGTGAAACCACTGCACACTGTATCGTAATATTCGTAATCATTAATGCCGTATCGAAATTGTGCCGTTGTTAACTTAACGAGTCAATGTTATCTGAAACGTATCGTAACTTTCTATTTAAAGATTGTATTCCCATATTTTACTAAAAATTTGCAAAGTGCTTAGCAAACCTACCTGTATTTGCAAATCTACTAGTATCATAATTCATAACACTTAATTTTTGTTTTTTTTTTTTGTGGCGAAATTTTATTAAACAGCCAATTCAAAATAAAATAAAACCAGTCAAGAGCGAGTCGGACTCGCGCACCGAGGGTTCCGTACAATCATAAATATATTTGGATATGTTACTTTAGTACAGTCTTTAAAAAAGTAGGATAAACAACAGACAGGTGGAAGGGCGAACAGGCGGACAGTTAATTTACAAATCTTAACCACAGCTGCTTATGGTGACTGAAAAACGTTTCAGCCACTCCACATTCCAAACTGTTTATATTACTAAGTAGGAACTTATTCTTCGTTTATTCGTACGGCAAATAGTAGGTAATTATATTAGAACCAGCCACCAATTTATTATAGTAGTATTAGGTTGCGCCATCTCTTGACCGATAGTGGAACTATTTTTCTTTTTTTAGGTTAGCATTCTTAGGACAGCGCCATCTGTTGACTGGTAGTGAAACTAAAGAATTTTTGTTTGTTTTTTGAATTTCTAAAAAAGTGTGTTATATTGAGACATCGTTTTATTTTTTCTGTAATCTTTACATAAACTACTATCACATAGAATTATTTCAGATTTTTCTCTTTGCAAACTTCGGAGATAAGGGGGGGGAACGGTATTTTTTTTTACATTTTTCATCATAAGTCGAAAACTATGCGGCCTAACAAAAAAGGAAAAAATGTTTTAAAATGTGCAAACAGCGCTGTTTTATATGATACCCCACATGCCCTAGTCACCTCACTTCAAATTTTTAAGACCCCTTTTCAGTCCCTGTTGTAAAAAAAAAATATTTTTTATTTCTTTCTTATTTGCAAAATAGTTGGGCAAATGTCATCTTAAACTATTCCAAATTTCAAGTTGATACCATAAGTAGTTCTCGAGATATCCAGCTGTGACAGACAGACAGACAGACAGACGGACTGAGTCACACCATAAGGGTTCCTTTTTTACCATTTTGGTACGGAACTCTAATGAATCAACATAAACTTTTTTATTTCGGTCAATAAATTAATTCTCGAACTAACATTCGCGGTCTTTGAACTTTATTTTTTTCTGCGGAGATACTAGCATTGTTTTGAAAAATGAAAGTAGAAACAAAACCGACAATTAAGCGGCTGATTACTCACAGTTAATAAACAGTCTGGCAGCTTGTCGCTAACTATGGGGCTTATTCGCAATCGAGATTGTTTTCTTGATCCAATTATAATCGAAAAAAAGTTTGGATGTTTGTTACTAAATCTCGCAAAAATGTATGAATAGATTTGGATGAAATTTGGTACACCGATAGTTTATAGCCTGGATTAACATATTATAAGCTACCTTTTATCCCGGAAAAAATACTGGTACCTGTGTAAGATAGGTATTATGGGTACGTATGTTTGTTACCTCTTCACGCCTATTAAACGGCTGCGACGGATTTGGATGAAAGGCATACAGATAGATACTATTTGTCCCGGTCAATGGTTCCCTAAAAATTTTTCTTTGAATATCCACGCGGACGAAGTCGGGGGCGGAAGCTAGTAGTTTATAATTAAGTAGGTATAAGTTTTAAGAAAGCTAGAAAATGTTCATGAAAAGTGATTAAGAAAACTTAGGTACCTATATATGTAACAGATTCTCTGAAAATCAATTTAACAAATTAAACAATTATTATTTAATATTTCGAAAAAAATATTTAACTTACCTAACTTATCTCCACTCCTTTTGCTAAAAAGTTTTCAATTTACAAAATAAAAGGCAATGGAATTCTAAACAGTTTTAAAGTGTTTATTTCGAACCAAAAACGTGTCCAAAGGAAAGGTATTTGTAACCATCATATTTTAATGAACATAATAAGAAAACAGTTTTAAAAACTGTCATATGAATGTTACTACAGCTCAAGTTAAACATTTGAACTACGAGGTCTTATTATACGGCATACAGAAGGTCTCAAGTTCGACATGTATAGTATAGTCTGAATGCCGTTGACTGTATCTAAGTATTGGAAATAACTTACTTATGACGATTTCCCGTGATCGAAACAACAGTATAGAATCGAATGAACTCTATCGACCCCTGAAAGAAACCGTGTTTCCCAAGGTTTTTGTCCACCTGTTAAAAAAGAACGCTTGGGTGCATTATATAGTCATTTGCGATCGGAATTTCGCTACCGACTCCATCTTGTTTGCTCTGCGGCTAAAAAACCTGCGCGGGAGTCGAATTAGAGATGTGCCGCCGGCACTCGAACGGGAATCGTCATCAATTTATTTGGAGTTTGAAAAAAAAATTTTTTTTGGTTGACGGTGATGTAATTATGGTTTAATATATATACATATATTATTATATTACATAGTAATGATAGTTTTAAATAGAGCCATAAAAACAATGATGTGTTATCCGTTATAAAATAAAATATAAGAAAGATGTTTCAATTTATTAACTGATCTCTATTTTTTTTGCATTTCGATGATATACCTATACTTATTTCGTAATTAATTATGCCATACGAAATAGTGTTCTTAATTGAGATACAAAACCATGATTTTTCTTCCCAGAAAATTTGATTGAAAGTAAAATATTTTTAAATATTTGACTTTACTGTTTTGCTAACTGCACTTCTTAATTATGATTATTCTTTATGTCGCATCGGAATGTTCAATCTTCTAAAAAAATACTCGTCCAGGCACATCCCTAATTCGGGAACTGGCTTTATCATCCTCCGAAAATCCGGAAAGGGCCGTCGCGTCCCTTATCGCGCGGCCGGGACAGACTAATGTCTACTAATTGGCTGCAGGCGGGAAAACGGGAAGGCAGGCTTAGCCACTGTCCCATGGCATAGATTACCTAATGTGTGTTTTGCTTGTTTCCTACAAGTTTCGCTCGGCTAGCTGAGCTGATTCCGCTATGATGTCAAATGTGGTATCTACGTTGTACCAAAAAATACTAACTATAAGTACTACGTAGCTGGCATGGTAATTATATCTATCCATTACCGTGGCTTGTACAGTCTTGTGTAATCTTCTATGGAAGAGAAATGTTTCTTTAACCTTTTATTTAACTGATACCTAATATAGAGATGCGTAATAATTAACGCATCTCTATATTAGGTAATAATCTCTATATCTATATATATAAAAGGGAAAATCACTCACTGACTCATCACGAAATCTCAGAAACTACAAGTGCTAGGAGTCTCAAATTTGGCATGGGGGTTCCTTTTAGGGTGAAGGTGCTCACTAAGACGGGATTTAGCGAAATTCAACCCCTAAGGGGGTAAAACAGGGTGGCAAAGTTTGTATGGGAGAAAGCGATTCCTTGGCCCGATTGACTTGAAATTTGGCATAGACATTCTTTCACAAAATTAATTGAATAGGTGTTTCGTATTTTCGTGAAATGTATCCCCTAACAGGGTTGAAAAGGGGTAGAAAGCTATTTTTAGGGTGGTTAACTTCGATATCGGAATCAAAACTTCTTAGTGCATTTGTACGATTAAGAAAAATAAATGTCAGTTGTCAGCACTGACGTCCACTGAATTTTCCAAAAGACTAACATCATAAGATAATACACTTACACTATATAATTCTTTAACATAATTGCACCCGGCATGCGTTGCAATATTACGATTTTTTAGCCAGGAGCCTTTTCAGTCGTAAGTAGAACAATTCACCAAACATATAGGCTTATTACATTACTAATCGGATGTGGAATGTGGATGAATAGTTTAGGAGTGCATACTGCATAGGAAACAAATAATCATACACAAAGACTTCTATGTTGTTGAACATTACATTAGATTTTTATTTATAAAGAAGATACCTTTAAGTATTAAATATTACATAATATAATTATAATTATTTTGTTAAATTACCGCTAATTTTTTAATGGACCAGGATGTCGAGGACAGCAAAGGAAACGGCGGTTGAAAGGAGAAAAGGAAGATTTAATAGCAGAATAATGGAAACACCATAGAAATAGAATGTCAAAGAACAACAAAGTCAATAAACAGGTGATCCGAAAACGAATGCATACATTTTATATGGGATACATAAAATATGACTATATATGGCAAAGGAAATTAATAAACTATGTTCCATACTGTTTTCTTCGTCGATAAACGAATAAATGTAGCGAAATTTGAGCACAAGTCATTACTTAGAGCCATTACTTAGAGCACAAGACACCATGGCTCCACGATACCTTTATTTTAAATTCTAATTAAGATTAACAAATATTTTAAACAAACTGTGATTGCTCATTTGCTAGGCGGGACGCTAGGGGCTCTTACTGTAAAAAAGGTTGGCACATGTCACTTGATTCTTTGTCTCTTTTTTACATAGACCGTGTCCGTATGATGGTAACTTCTCTTTTCCACGCTTTGTTGGTCTTCTTGAGTGCAGCGAAAATTTTTCTATGTCTATGGGAGCACGTTTACAATAGGCAATAGGCAAAGGAAAGCAATATGACAAGAAGGCAGTAAAGAGACAAAACCATAGTATAATTATTTACATGTAACTAATTACAGAGTAGAATATATAAGTCTATACATGGGTGGGCCTGTCCTTGACATTAAGTACCTACCTACCTAATACAGAATCGTGAACAGGGCGTTGGTTCTGTAACCAAACTCGAACCCCACTTCGAATCTCACTTCACTGCACGGGAATTTTAAATCACAAATAAGGTAATGATAAGAATTTTGTTTTATCACAAAAATAAATTAATAAATTTTAGTTAGCTAATTTCTAATAACAAATTCACGCAAAGTGAAGTGAGTTCGAAGTGAGATGCGATTTTGGTTACAGAATCGACAGACTGCGCGGCTAAAACCGCGGGGTGCAGTTATTACCTATATAATCACAAAATTGTAAAAATGATAAATTTTTGATGTCTGGATGTTGGACTCAATCAGGTCTGAACGGGTGAACGGATTTAGACGAAATTTGGCACAGAGATAGATTATAGTCTGGAATACTTAACACAGGCTTCTTTTCATCCCGATTATTGGTTTCCAGAGACTAACAACAATTACAGACTCCCACGCCGGGGCGTAGCCATGGGCAAAAGCTATAGTATCCTTACTATAATATTATAAATACGAAAGTCCGTTTGTTTGTTTATTTGTTACTTCTTCACGTCTTAACTACTCAACCGATCATCATGAAATTTTACATACACGTTGTCAGGGGTACAAAGAAGGACATAAGGTACCTTTCATCCCGAAAAAAGTATTGTTTCCGAGGAAAATAATAAACTTTCCTCGCAGACGAAGTTGCGGGCGGCCGCTAGTTAGATATATCTGCAATGAAATATCATTGCAGATATTTTCATCCCAGTATTAAAAAAAATACTTAGGTACTATAAAGACCCTACCTAATGGTAGCTGATTGAGTACCTACAGCTGCTGATGTTGGTTTACTTTTGTCAGGAGTCAGGACTGATCTCTGCAGCTCCAGATGAACTGATTTCAATGTGTTTTTATTGAATGGAAACCAATTTCAACGGGAAGGTTTTTCTTCACTTAAACAAGTTCAGTTGAGATCATAAGGTTAGGTGTACTTAGGTTATTTAGCACATGTCTGCGCTTTTTGCTTTTTATGGTTTCATTTTATATTTTTGGAAAAAATCAGTGACAGATTTTTACAGTTTCAAAGATGACAAGTTAGTTTTCAGAAGACTTTTTCAGGACAACTTCTTCAATAAACTTACATTACTTACATACATAAACGGTAAAATATCGATTACCTTGCTGATTGAACAATAGCCAGTAAGCCTCGCAAGCACACCTCCGGGCCCTACCATTGGTACTTAAAACTTGCGGTTGAGAAACAGAGATGCTGCTATACGTAGCTTATTGTGCCAGCACACCTCTGTGGTCTAGTGGTTTGCCCACCTGTGTAAGGCGCAGGGGTCTCGGGTTCGATTCCCAGGGAGGGTACAATTTGTACTCAGTTTGGTTGGTGGTAGGGCTTATTTCAAGGCCGCCTGGCTACCACTACCACCATCTTACCTAAGCCATAACAACAATTTAAAAAATGTTATGTTCCGGCAGTTAGATGTAAGATAGCCGTCCCTCAATGATGAGGATTCCGGGTGTAGTGCGCTTCCACCTTCGGCATTATCGTCACTTAACATCAGGTGAGGTGAAGGCCAAGCACTATCTCGTTGTGCATAAAAAAACACTTTCACCATTGGTTTAGAGAACTCATGGTAAGGCCCTTGGTGTGACAAAAGCGATAATATACAACACGGCCTAGACAGACACGTCCTCAGTATGAAGTAGTGCCCCCTGGACATTGGGGTCTAACGGCGCACGTAATTTAAGAGACGTTGGACTCACATTTGACCCCCAGTTCATTCCAAGAGGATAATTTATTTATATTACAGTACAACAACAACATAATATCATATGGTACCAAAATATTGAAGCAGAGTTTATGATGTTTAAATATTGAATAATAAAAAACAACAATTCCGAATGTAGGATTTCCAATACATGCTGATGTAGATTCGCAAATTTTTTAAAAGGTATCGGCAACAACTGAAAACTGAAAGTAAAAAAAAAGCTTTTTAAATAGCAAAACCTCCTTCAAAAACCTTAAAAAAGCTCGAAAATTAAATTTCTAACCTATACGCGGGACCTACAGGAATAAAACAGGTTCGATTCGCTTGTAATTGAGTCATTTCTCCAAACAAGATTCTCTAATACTAGTTTAAAGCTCTCAGTAAGAACTAGTTTTAACTGAAATTTAAATATACGTTGTAGTAAATTCTAGTTTTAACTAGGTAAAACTAGTTCTTACAAAGGCGCTTAGTTCAAACTAGTTTATACTAGAGAAAACGTGTTTTAACTAAAAACGGGTTTTTACGGTAACAAACATACATATAAAAAAAACGCGACGAATAGATAAACCGCTTCTTTTAAATTTTTGAAGTCGGTTAAAAAGCAATTTTAGAAGTAAACTCTGGGTAGAATAAAATGTAATGTATCATTGGCTACGCTACACCTATTGAGTGAAATAACTTTTTCACAGCAGTTTTAAAACGCACAATTTTTTGAATTTATGAAAGCTCTTGATGTATACCTAACCTACCTACCCTAAGTGGATGTATTATGGGTGGGAGGTTAAGTTTGAGAGCCTGTTGTGTAAAGTGTTCCTGCTGGTCAGCTTATTGTGACAATAATTTCAAGTAACGGAGGTGTTATCAGGCTCTGGCGTTGTAATTGGCGAGTCAGCGCGCGTCCGCGAGAGTAACGGCAGAGATGCTGGCGATAGCCTTACAGACTTCTAGAAGACACGATGTTGATAAAAGAAATTGAAGATAAGGATGATTTATGAAAAATTATTTATTTTTGGGGTTCGTGTGTTTTGCCCCCGTGGTGGATGCAAGTTATTAGTAAAAAATCGGGTGTATCCACCACGGGGGCGAAATACACCGGGGGGCGAAACACACCGGGGGCGTAACACACGAATGACTACGGCAGTCATGTTGTAATGTAAGGCTATACAGGGTGGATTTTTGAGACGGTACATTAAGGGCAGGTACCTTAACCGTCATAGTTACAGGAAAACGTTCCTAGCAGACCATCCATAACTTTTTAAGATATTATGAACTGCATTCACAGATTTTGGAAAAAAAATACGGTTAGCAAAAAAATGCTAAAATACCAAAAAAAAATGTTTATGCCAATCGATCCTATTTCGTGTGATGATCAAAATACTCTATGGGACCATTGGACCATTTAAGGTATGAGTACTAGAAACGACAGAAATCGCCAAAAACTTTTCCCATACATTTTGTACTGAAAAACGATAAATCAACTCGAAATATTATTTACTGCCAAACGATCCTATTTCTTACTGTGATCAAAATACTCTTTAAGGATAACTGAAGTTTGAGTACAGAAACTGTTTTTTTTTAGATCTAATGTTGTAGAAGTTTGTGCCTGCGTGTGAAGCTGGTGTTGAGACTTAATGTAGTTTCTGTACTCAAATTTCAGTTGGCCTTAAAGAGCATTTTGATCACAGTACGAAATAAGATCATTTAGCAATAAAAATATTTCGAGTCGATTTTTCGTTTTTCAGTACAAAATGTATGGGAAAAGTTTTTGGTGATTTCTGTCGTTTCTAGTATTCATACCTTAAATGGTCCCATAGAGTATTTTGATACCCACACGAAATAGGATCGATTGGCATAAAATTTTTTTTTTGGTATTTTAGCATTTTTTTGCTAACCGTATTTTTTTTCCAAAATCTGTGAATGCAGTTCATAATATCTTAAAAAGTTATGGATGGTCTCCAAGGAACGTTTTCATGTAACTATATCGGAGAAGGTACCTGCCCTTAATGTACCGTCTTAAAAATCCACCCTGTATAATGGTCATGAACATTGGTTTAACTGAAGTTCTGAGACGGAGCTTCACACGGCGTGTATGACTATCTCAGTATAATTTTGTATTGCTCTAACCGTGTGGATTACGTCAGAGCGTAATGAACCCGACAATTTTTTTGTCTACAAGTACAAATGTTATTTTTGACATTAAAAACAAAAGGTAGGGAATGACATAGACAAAACCGCTCTCGAACTCATCATAGGTACTACAGGGTCCTTCGTATACCTTTTTGCGACTCCAAAGCAGTGCCGGATTTAGAGTTTTGGCTGCCCTAGGCCGAGTAGTACCAGTCGCCCATTTCTCAGCTCACATCATTTAAGTCAGTACTGTGTTCGGCAAAGATATTAGCTAAGCAGAGCCAAATATCAACACTTTATGACTTAGTCTGCCCCGCTTATTTTATTTTTATTATTCTACACAAGTGGGTGGTTTCTCAAAAGATGTCAATATCTTTGTACCCACATCACATGTCAAGTCTAGTCGCGGCGTGCGAAGCGTGGTTTAGACAAAATTTCATAGGTATATCATTATGCCCTTCAGTCATGGATTTGTCAATAGGGCGGCGGCGGGTGCCAACTGCGGTCACACTATAGTGTCGAGCACATGCATCGTTAGCCAAGCAATGCAAGCACACGTTGTCGGCGTTTGCGGTCTGTCGAACGCATGCACTGCGTACGTGTGCATGCGCTCGGGCGGGCGGGTGAATGGCATGGCTGGTCTGCCGCCCCCCTAGGTCTTTGCCACTCCTAGGCCGCGGCCTATACCAGACTCCGGGCACTCCATCCATACAAGCGTCGCGTTTCAACTACCTATTACACAGACGCTACACAGTGACGTTTTTGCACACGCGCAACTGTGTGCGACGAGCTATTGAATGAGCACACGGATCGGCACACGGAACTCACGCGGTGGGCGCCGGTGGGGTGAGGTAACTGATTGTGAGGCGGGGCGGAGAGTTTCCTTTCTGTACGGAAGTACTTAATATCTATTCTGTGCCTATACGACAAATCTGGCACTGCCCCAAAGGATTTTCATCATAAAGCATGTAAATTTCATGATGGCTTACCTCCTCGGTTTCGGCCTAAGTATCTCGTGCGGCGCGGGCTGGCGGCGCGGCGGCGGCCAGCCGGCGCAGGCGCAGCCCCGCTCCCCGCGCGGCTCGCCCCCGCCCGCGCTCAGCGGCGCGCCCTCCGCGCGCGGCGTGCACGCATCTTCACTACAAACAAACATCCTTATGTTATTGAGAAGAAGATTACTGCAAAATATTATTTTTTATAACAATACCACTTGAAAAACAACACGGAAAAAACAGAAACAACTCAACGCGGTTCGGTTATACCAGTCAGAAGGATTACACCCCTCTTGTTGCGTCAGAGGTTAAAAATAATATTTTCACAACTCTTTCAAAATGAGAAAGAAATAAGTCCTTTTCGGGGTCCTCCAAGAAAACTAGACTCGAGGTTACTGCTTCAACCTTGTATATGTAGACGTTTAAAAGCTATAAGGCCACATACCTATCTCTTACATAAAAGTGACACGACGGACATTATTCAACACCTAAAGAACTGAGACGGGGGTTCAAATTTTTTTATGGAAAAATAATACGGGAACGGGAACAGGAATGAAAACAAGATCGGGAACGGGAACTAATAATATTATAAATACGAAAGTTTAATCTTTGGATGTTTGTTACTCAATCACGTAAAATCGGCTGAACGGATTTGGAATAGCACTCAAAATTCAAAATAATTTATTCAGTCTAGGCTGTTACAAGCACTTGTGAATGTCATAGAAGCTACGCCATCGGTTCGCAAACCCTAAGCGGGAGACCTTGTAACGAGAAGAACCGGCAAGAAACTCGTCAAGGGCTGCTTTTTTCTCCCTGTATATTTCATACAGAGTCGTCAAGATTGAAAAATGAGCTCCACATTTAAAGTGAGGTCATTTTCCATCACAATAATTATCAAAAGGTTACACACAATGGGTAGGTAGGTTAAAATTAAATATCTACTACATTCAGATAGGTAATCGTGAGAGTAAATAACTTTCAACTAGTTTAGAAATCACTCCGTCTGCTACTCTTACCAAAAAACACTTGATACCAGACATAAAAATAAAAACGCAATTCTTACAATTCAATATGCGTTAAGATAGGTACTCAGAAGCAGACCCATTCCCACTGGCAGCACCCGTTCACGAGCATGACGCATGGACCAGCCATCGCTTCGCTCAACCATATTTGAGGGAACGTAACGACCCGCCCCACACGACACCACCGCAGAAATTATTAAAGCTCAGATAGTTATAGCCTATGCTATGGTAAAACATGGATACTTTTATCTCGGTCAAATGTTCCATAGCGATGTCCACGCGGACGAAGTCGCGGGCAAAAGCTAGTTATAGCATAAAAAAGATTGAAAAGAATGCTAAAATCATTTGGTTCCTCAGTGCGGTATCTCCTTTCAGCAACTCTACCATCGATGGAGCATTATACCGCTTTAAAATGGCTCATTTTGTTTTCAATCGGGACGCGACGATGCTAAAAGTAGCATGTGTGTTAAGGTCTTAATTAGTCGTGCATCAGCAGTTACATTTTTTGTTACGGTACGAGTGTCTACTTTACCAATAAGGGGCGATTACTGCGTTGGATAAAGTAATGGTTGCACAGGTTGAACAACGTCAAAACTAACTGAAGAAACTTAAAAGTATTATACTCGTAAGTATTACAATGCGATTAAATTTACAATAGACGGTGATCTGCGGCAAGTTCAGAGCGCTTGCAGACCAAAACGACGTATTTTAATCTATAAGATTTTCTCTTTGCCATACATTCTCGAGTGAAGTTGCAGCGGATCAGTTGCAGTCTATTGTCAATTAAATCGCATTATATAGGTACTTAACTACATCGAATATTTCAGTTTTCCGAATACCACGCAGTTAGCAAAGTCTTTCGAAAATTAGTATTTTCATATGCTTAATGCAACAGGCTATCCACTGATCTAGTCTGTATGTAGCTTGATCGATAATCGAGGACTGCGATTAATGCGGTGCACATGCGCGCGCTACAATGAGGTCCCTGTGCGCCTGCGCATGTATGGCAAGTGGGACGCGCAGCAGTCGGGACTGAGGGACCACTGTGTGGCGACGGGAAACTAATTAAAGTATGATACCCAACTAATAACGACAGAATGATTATCTATATAGCCTGATTACGTCGGATTTCCTCCAAGAACTTGAGGACAAATGTATGTAAATGGGGTATGGCAAGTGGGCCGCAGCCGCCGGGACTGAGGGACCGCTGTGTGGTGACGGGAAACTAATAGAAATATCATGACCAACTAATAGAAGACAAATCACTGAGCAAAAGGGAGATTTTATGATACTTGTAAGTTACTATTTCGTCTTCAATGGAGGATTACAAAAGCTCCACAATGAGGAAAGTAATATCCCAGATAGTAGGTACGTATCTGTAGGCTATCTGATTCTGTAGGTAGGTACCCACTAATCCCATTATGCACTAAGCTGCCAGTAGCAGTGTCTAGATTTAATTTTCTTAAAGATTTTTCATACACGACTTGTTTATCTTATCAAATTTGCAATAATTCTGTGTAAGTACTTCGATTTTTTTGTTGACAGACAAAACAGCACGTCTCTATGTATATCCCATCGGGACTACATCCTTTTAAAGTAGGTATGCAAATCATGGATGCCATTTGAATGGCCAGAAATGTAACTGATCGGCCTGATCGCATTTCTTTAGGAAATCAGACCAAATTTATAGTGCTTATTTTCTTCGTATTCATCTTTTCTTATAGTACTTAAATATTATTTAGATACTCATATTCAAATTGGTTCTGAGAATATCTTTATGCTTGTAAGTTTATGTGAAGGAAATTAAAGAATTTTCCAGTTGGGTAGTTGGGAGCTTTAAAAATTTTACAATAAGCTTATTTGCTGTGGAACTTAATGGCGACATAAAGGGCAGAAGGAAACCCCACCTATTTGCCCAGTGGTGCTGAACGGGAAACAATGGCCCGGGAAGCGAACCCCCGACTGCCTGGTCAAGCTTCACTGGTGCTGTTGAGTCACTTACACGTTGTTGGTTGATAATAAAATAAAATATAAATAATTAAATAGTAAGCATTTACGTAGTAAATAGATACGGCCTGCAGGGCTGCAGAGATAGCCAAAAGAAGAGATTTCTTTAAAAAAAAAAACAGACTTTTATTTTTCACGCACGAGTAGTACCTATAGAAAGTAATTATAACTCGATGGTTTATTACTTGTATGAGTACTTTCTTCTTAAAAAAACAGTTTTTCAACTTACTTAAGTGTTTCACGCCGTCGCCTCCCAATTCCCAATAGATACGAAACCAATTAAAACTATACAGACGTTACAGAATATTTATTTAATGCTGAACCGAACAGATCCCTCAAATAAATGATATATAAAACAGAAAAAAGGTGAAGTCAGCCGCATTTAAAAATTCCTCTCATGATGAGGGAGAAAATTTTCGCTAAGATATTTTTAGCGACATTAACACATTTTTTAACAAATTCGGTCTTATAGTCTTTTTCTCGATAATTATTATTAAATCCACACAGTGAAAATATCAATCCAAATATTTTTGTCGTTAGCGTTGGAATTTTCAAGTGGTATCTTGCCCTAACATAATTATTTTGAATTCCAAAAAAGTAAATTTGGTACGGTAAAAATGTAACAAAATGTCGTCATAATAATTGAAAGAAGTTGGAAATTCGATGGTTGCGACCGATCTCATTCGTCAAACCTCGAGGCGAGGGATAATTGCCGCAATCAAGACACCATTAAAATTACCGGCTGAAGATATCACCACGCCTCTGTTACGAGGAATTTGTAATGCTATGTTTAAAAACCAAGTTAGACTTAGGTACTTACTTTAAAGTTAATATTTTCGTAATATAAGGTACCTATCCTACTTATACAGTTCTCTAACAACTGAAGAAGAATTGGTGAAAAAAATTGGTTTCAGTTTTGTCATCCGAAAAACAAAAGCTCGCCTTGACAATTTCTTTGGTTTGTAAAACAATTGATGAAGCAGCAAAAGTTTTCTGAAAATGTGATTTGGATTTCCGACAGAATAGAATTAACAGTAGTTTTTTTCCAATTAAAGTAATAAAATCAATGTTTTGATCATGACTTCCATTTTCCTTGCATTTTCCTTCACGTTTACTTCTATTTTCAAGGAATCTGCTCCAATACCTCAATGTATGACTTACAAACAAGTAAGTAGGTAGCTATCATATAATAACCATCAGCAACATCAATTTAAAACGTTATCAAAGACCATTTTAGTTCGTGACTGGGATGTAAAAAGGGTTGTCAACTTTATATCATCATTTTCTTTCGACATCACTACTTAAATCTTTATTGTTATAAATAACACAACCTTCACCCTCGCTGAAAAAATTCTAGGAGTAAACGCAAATGAGTTTTATTTTTATTTTGTACCTGTATAGTTATTATTATTTGGTAAAAATGTTTTCAGTTAGGTACTTACATGTTATCTCAAATAACATTACTACCTGACCCGACAGACGTTGTCCTGTCTTGGTTATGAATATTGAATTCAAATTGGTATAATTAATGAAAAGTTGGGTTCAGAGATATTAATAGGTCCCGTTCTCGTTCCCGTTCCCCTTTCCTGTCCCGTTCCCGTTTACTTTGTAACCCAACAGCTTTATATCCAAGTATATAAGGGAGACGTACCAAATACTGGATACTTTTTGAAAACCGGTAAAAAAACCAACATAGTTAATAAAATACACTTGTTTGATACACTCATAGAGATAGGTATCTAATCATCTTTGCATTACAAAAAGAAATATACTTCTAGCTCCACTCAAAATCGGTAAAAAAGATTTTTTCCTTAAAAATGTCGAAAATCCACAAAATAATTTTATGTACCCTATATTGGACAGTAGGTGTTATTAATATTGGATATCCAATATTGGGTACATAATACTCAATATGGGATATCCAGTATATGGAATACACAGACACACTACAAATAATGTAAATTAAACCGTGTGACGTGTTCACAAACATAGTCTATTACATCTGGATCTAGCACAGCACAAACTTCATAAGTCCATTGTTAAGTTGTAAGTAAAGTTCAATGTACAAATACATACTAATATATATGTATCCCAATACTGGATAACCAGTATATAGGTAGCACGGTATCCAATATTGAGTTAAGTACCTACATTTAAGAAAACTGTTTTCAAACTCTTTACCTACCAAAATTATCAAGAAAAAGCATTAATTACGTCGCAATAACTATGTGCCTAGTTAATATGTGTCCCTATAACAACAAATAAGTGCACTTGCCGTTGTTTAACACACTTTGCAACACTACATCAAAATTAGTTCGATAAACGAAAAACACACTTTGAATTTTGACAGCCGACTGGAGCTAGTTATGGCGCTGTTGTCGGAGTAAGCATTGAGATTAAACATTGAAGAAGTAGTTTTAGACTGTTACAATAGATGGCAATGGTTACATTTCTAGAAATTGATGTATCCAGTATTGGGCACGTATCCAATATTTGGTTCGCCTCCCTTATCACTTGTTATGTTAGTCTATCCAAACTTACCAATTTAATATTAGGCGTGATGGCTCTGAACTAACCGTGATTGATTAGCACTAAGAAATTTAGTTTTCTTAGATCCTGTTTGTAAGAAATAATAAATTAATTATTTTACACGTATTTCCTCAGTAAAATAACTCCGACCGAAGCATCTGTTTTATTACATCCTCTTTGACGATATTTGCAGCACGCATTCTTTCAATTCTATGTCAAACGTCATAAGGTTACATTAAAAAAGTTTTTATGTATAACAATGTCTATGTGTCAAAATAATTTTATATGGTGGTTACTAATTTTCCGCGCAAATTTCTTATTTTTTTCTTTCATAACAACCACCTCCTGATAATAACAAACACAACAAAAAAAGAATTAGCGAAATCGGTCCAGCCGTTCAGTTCACGCGTGATGGCTTTGACCACGCGAAATTGGATTCATTTTTATATATATAGATATTGAAATAAAATTATTTTTAAAAGCTTTGAAACTTTTGAAAAACTCATGGTGAAATGCAATTTGTTTCGTTTAAAACTTGACAACCCTGTTTGACTGATTATACAGTGGTACATTAGTAGGTCCACCAGTAGCTTGACCCATGTCATCAATCACTCATCCCCTCTCCCCTGGGGGGGGGGGGGGGGAGGAACGCGTGCGCGGGCGCACGAACCCGCATGTCCTGTTCCTACAGCAATTTGTCTGTATTCCAAAATATTTATCATAGTACATACAAGTGAATTTGACAGTAATACATTAAAACTGATAAGCTTTGTTTCCTTTTGAAATATTTCGGTACACATTGTAAAGATTAAAGTTAATTTCAGTTCAGTAAATTTAGTTTTATGGAAATGTAAAATCAAAGACTGCGTTTCAATAGCCAAAGATTTCAATTTCTAGAGACAGAGAAAACCCAGGGTTAGATATTATTTGGCTTCGATTTTGCATTAAAATACGCAAGTTTTATTTAACAAATATATCCTAACTAGCGACATGCCGTGACTTCGTCTGCGTGGATAGTTATCTCTCAGGAATAGTACTGTTTTTCTGGATGAAAGGTAATGTCCTTTTCTGTATCCCTACCAACATGTGTGCAAAATTTCATTTTGATCGGTTTAGAAGTTAAGATGTGAAAGCGTAACAAAACAAAAAAGAAACTTACTTTCGCATTTTTTAGGGTTCCGTACCAAAATGGTAAAAAAGGAACCCTTATGGGTGACTCAGTCTGTCTGTCTGTCTGTCTGTCACAGCTGGATATCTCGAGAACTACTAATGGTATCAACTTGAAATTTGGAATAGTTTAAGATGACATTTGTCCAACTATTTCGCGAATAAGAAATAAATAAAAAAATTAATATCTTTTTTACAACAGGGACTGAAAAGGGGTCTTAAAAATTTGAAGTGAAGTGACTAGGGCATGTGGGGTATCATATGAAAGAGCGTCGTTTGCACGTTTTTAAACATTTTTTCTTTTTTTTTAGGCCGCATAGTTTTTGACTTATGGTGAAAATTGTAAAAAAAAATACCGCTCCCCCCCCTTATCTCCGAAGTTTGCAGAGAGAAAAATCTGAAATAATTCTATGTGATAGTAGTTTATGTAAAGATTACAGGAAAAATAAAATGATGTCTCAATATAACACACTTTTTAAGAAATTCAAAAAACAATCAAATTTTTTTCAGGTTTTACTACCAGTCAACAGATGGCGCTGTCCTAAGCATGCTACCTAAGGAAAAATATAGTTCCACTATCGGTCAAGAGATGGCGCAACCTAACACTACAATAATAAATTGGTGGCTGGTTCTAAAATAATTACCTACTATTTGCCGTACGAATAAACGAAGAATAAGTTCCTACTTAGTAATATAAACAGTTTGCAATGTGGAGTGGCTGAAACGTTTTTCAGTCACCATAAGCAGCTGTGGTTAAGATTTGTAAATTAACTGTCCGCCTGTTCGCCCTTCCACCTGTCTGCCGTTTATCCTACTTTTTTAAAGACTGTACTAAAGTAACATATCCAAATATATTTATGATAGTACGGAACCCTCGGTGCGCGAGTCCGACTCGCTCTTGACCGGTTTTATTATTATTATGGTAATTGCTGAAAACTTTGAAAATCTTCCATTTTTTATCAAATACGGGATAGTACTTGGCCTTCACCTCAGCTAATACTTAGTCTAGCCATAAGTACTGTTACATAGGTAAAATATCGAATTTAGAATGCAAGCTGAAAAAATATTATAGGCATTCGAAATTTTAACAATTAAAGAAAATAAAAACAACTCATTTTTGGATTTTTTTTCATTTTCTAAAATGGAGTGGACGCGCAAAGAAGACAAAGTCGCAGTAATTGCATTGCATCGTTGCGGTCTCACGCCAACTGAAATTTTCAAACTGCTGAAAAATTTTTAGAATTCCACTGAGATTTATTTATCGTACTATCAAACGATTCAAGATTAGAAGATAAACATAGGAGCGGTCGACCTCGTATTGTTCGGACTCCAGCGGTCATCAAAGCAGTAAAGGCACGAATCCAATGAAATCCTGTCCGCAAGCAAAAAATATTGGCTCTGCAGATGGGACTAAGCAAAATCACTGTTAAAAGGGTGTTGAATGAAGACCTAGGACTGCATGCTTATAGAAAAAATTAGCACATCTACTTAACGCACGTCTGAAGAAAATCACATTCGAAAGATGCCGGGTTTTGTTAAGGTGGTACGCGGAAAAAAAAAACGCAAAATACTTTTTTTGGGCGAAAAAATTTTTAATGTTGAGGAGAGTTTCGAAAAAAAAAATGATAAAGTGTATGCACACTCTAGTGAAGAAGCAAGCAGACGTGAGCCACGTGTTCATCGTAGTCATCACCCCTCAGCATTCATGGTTTGGCTTAGGGTCTCCTAATTGGGTCCAACGGAGGTGTTTTTTTGTGAAAAAGGAGTGAAAACCAGTGCCCTCGTATACCAAAACACAGTCCTAACAAACATTGTGGAACCTCTTTCACAAACAAGGTTCGAAAACAGGCACAGGGTTTTCCAGCAGGATTCTGCGCCGGCTCATAAGGCGAAAAGTACCCAATACTGGCTCAGGATCCGTGGAATTGACTTTATCAGGCATGAGGATTGGCCCTCCTCCAGTCCAGACTCGAAACCCTTGGATTACAAAATATGGCAATACTTAGAGGAAAAGGTCTGTTCTAAACCCCATCGCAACTTGGCGTTACTTAAAGCATCCTTGATTAAAGCAGTCGCCGATATTTACATGAACTTAGTACGTGATTCGATTGATGACTGGCCTCGCAGTTTGAAGGGTCCAATCCAAGCAAAAGGAGGACATTTTGAATAATTTTAATATGGTTTAAATCTGTATTTTATACCCTTTCATTTGATATATAAATGGTTGTATTTTAGTGCGTATCTCGTTGTGTCATTTATTTCACTTTTCATATGTGACAAAACTTATGACTAGACTAGGTAGTAGGGCGGTAAAACAAGGTTTGAGGTTAGTTTTCGCACAAGTCATCACGGAAATACGAAAATGTGGTATCGATGCATTCAGTACGATGCCCTGATGACAAATATATAAGATGACAAGCGCGAAAATGGTGGGGGTAGAAACTGTGACGTCATAAAGTTTTCAGTACAAAGAATTTTTTTTTTCATACCATGTGGTATATCAAATGAAAGGGCTTTGTGAGTAGATTGCAAATATATAACACACTATAACATTCTCACTACTTGGTCTAACAAATTATTAGCAAACGTCGAAAAATTTCGCAATTCAGAGTCGCCATTGAACAGGTCTAGATTGAAAACGACTGAATTGATTTTTACAATATATATAACAAATAACTCTTCACATACTCTTTTCGAATGTCTAAAGGTTATTGACCAATGATATTTAAGAATAAGAAAAGTACATCAGTTTTAATAACAGCATAATTTTCTGCTTTTCCTAAATTCTCATTATTAATAATTAATAAATAAATAAATAAATAAACTTTCGTATGTTTATCCTTCTAGGACAAGTACGGATAAACAGACGAAGGTTTAAATAACCAAATTTTGGCACTTTAGAACTTAATCACTATTTTAAAATATGTTGTCTTATTAAATCAAATATTATTAACAATTTACAATATTTTTGATAAGATAAAGATAAAGATAATTTATTTGCATAAAATATGGTACATTGAGATCTTAATATCCTAAATATAGTTTCACATATTTTGCCAAATCTAATGGCGTGCAAATGTATGTTCATTAGATTATTTCGTATAAAATTTTCTAGCAAAGACGGTAAAATATAATTAATCTCTAAAATGTCAAAAAAGTTACATAAATAAATTGAATTTAGGTATTTTAATATTGTCAAGTTTTATCATTTAAAAATTCATTGATAGTATAAAAACATTTATCCATTAGCCATTTCGTCAATTTAATTTTAAACATGTTAAAGTTTTGTTCACGAATGGATTTTGGTATCTTATTGTATACTAGCTTCTGCCCGCGACTTCGTTCGCGTGGATGTTAGAGAAAATCCTTAGAGAACCTTCAACCAGGATCTGACCAGTCATTTTTACGTTTCCGGTTCTGGTTCCCGTTCTGTTCCCGTCCGTTCCCGTCCCTTTCCTGTACCGTTCTCGTACCCCTTCCGTTGCCATTCCCGTTCCCGTCCCGTTACCGTCCGGTTCTCGTTCTCGTTCCCGTACTGTTCTCGTCCCGTTCCGTTCCCGTTTCATTCCCGTTTCATTCCCATCCCGTTCCCGTTCCGTTCCCATTCCGTCCCGTTCCGTTCTTGTTCCCGTTCCGTACCCATCCCGTACCCCTTCCGGTTCCCGTTCCCGTCCCGTCCCGTTCCCGTTCCCGTTACCGTCCGGTTCCCGTTCCCACCCCGTCCCATTCCCGTTCCCGTTCCCATCCCGTTCTCGTCCCGTTCCCGTTCCGTTCCGTTCCCGATCCTTTCCCCTCCGTTCCCGTGCCGTTCCTTTACCGTTCCCGTCCCGTTTTCGTTCCCGTTCCATTCCCGTATCGTTCCCGTTCCATTCCGTTCCGTCTCTTTCCGTTCCTTTTCCCGGTACCGTTCCCATCCTGTTCCTGTCCCTTTCTCTTTTCCGTTTCGTTCCCGTTCCCTTTCAGTACCCGTTATTTCCCGTTCCATTTCCGTTCCGGCCCGTTCCGTTCCCGTCCCGTTCTCGTCCTGTTCCCGTTCCCGTTTCTGTTCCCGTGCCCGTGCCCGTGCCCGTGCCTGTTCGCGTTCCCGTTACCTGGATGTGCATGTCCAGGTACAGGTCCATGATGTGTCATGTCCACCGTGTTGGACTTCAAAATAAATGTCATTTTCGAAATCACCATTCCATGAAACCTCAAGAACGACATCCACATCGTTTTTCATGTTAACTTACCCCATTTACACCCTAAGGGATGATTTTCAAAATAACAAAATATGTGTTTGCCTATTTATTTTTAGACATGCTCCTACGAATTTTAAAGTTGTAATGTCTATTTTGAGAGGAGCTCGGTGGCGCAGTGGTTTAGCGCCTGGCCCAGCGATTGCGTAAGTTAAGCAACGTTCGCAAGGGTCGGTCATGGGATGGGTGACCAAAAAATTGTAATATCGCGAACTCCTCCGTGCTTCAGAAGGCACGTTAAGCCGTTGGTCGCGGCTGCATTTGCAGTCGTTAATACCCACCAATCCGCATTGGGCCCGCGTGGTGGGTTATGGCCCGTCCTCCTTATCCACCCATAAGGAAGGCCTGTGCCCCAGCAGTGGGGACATCAGAAATGGCTGATGGACAATGACTATTTTATATTCTTTTTCCATACATTTAAACCTCATTTTTACCCCTTTAGGGGTTAAATCATGTCCACCGCGTTGGACTTCAAAATAAATCTCATTTTCGTAATCACCATTCCATAAAACCTCAAGAACGACCTCCACATCGATTTTTATGTTTACTCACTCCATTTACCCCCTAAGGGGTTTACAAAATATATGTTTGCTTATTTATTTTTAGACGTGCTCCTATGAAGTTTAAAGTTATAATGGCCATTTAATATTTTTTTCCATACAAAATTTTCACCCCATTTTCACCCCTTGAGGGTTAAATCATGTCCACCGTGATGGACTTCAAAATAAATGTCATTTTTACAATCGTCATCCCAGAAAACCCCAATAACGACATCCGTATCTATTTTTAGGTTTACTCACCCCATTTACCCCCTAAGGGGTTTATTTTCAAAATCACAAAATATGTTTGCTTACTTATTTTTAGACGTGCTCCTACGAAGTTTAAAGTTGTAATGTCCATTTAATATTATTTTTCCATACAAAATTTTAACCCCATTTTCACCCCTTGAGGGGTCAAATCATGTCCACCGTGTTGGACTTCAAAATAAATGTCATTTTTGAAATCGTCATCCCAGAAAACCCCAATAACGACATCCATATCTATTTTTAGGTTTATTTACCCCTTTTCACCCCCAAATCATCCCCGTAGGGGTTAAAATACTAACAATAACAATATACTTTGCGTTAGATTTCCATCCATAAGCATATATTTAGCAATTTTGACTTCGAAATAAAGGATTTTCTTCATTACACAACTTCATCCCCCTTTTGACCCCTTCGGGGGTAGAATTTTGAAAAACGCTGAGACCCGTATTTATTAATTTTCAATCGTTAGCCTAAACACAAAATTTGACGATCCTAGCTTCAAAACTGAGGGACTTTCATACAAACTTTCATCCCTTATTTCATCCCCTTAGGGATATAATTTTCAAAAATCCTTCCTTAGTGGATGCCTACACTGTATAAGGTATCTGTGTGCAAAATTTCAAGTCTCTAGGTCCAGCGGTTTGTGCTGTGCGTTGATAGATCAGTCAGTCAGTCAGTCAGTCAGTCATTCAGTTTACGATTTTATATATTAAGATTTGAATAGTCATAAAATAACAATTTTTATGATATAGTTTCGAGTTTGAAGCAGGCACTAATAATTTTGTAGGATCTCTGGACACATACTTTTTGTATTTCTTTGCCTTTTTAAATATCTCTGGATGCTTTTTTACAAATAGCCCAGACTCCAGGATGAACAAGGATGGTAACGTCAGCAACTTTAACTTTTTGAATAGAGGTCTGCACGAATCCATTGGATGAGCTTTGCAAATAGCTCTTACACATTTTTTTTGTGTTACAAAAGCCTTATTGAATATTGGTGAGCTACCCCATAAAATGACTCCGTACCGTAGTACTGAAACTACGTAACCATGATAAGCTATTAGGGCTGTTGTTTCACCTGAAGTTTTGCGTATCATTTTAAGTGCATAAACAAATCTATTCAACTTTGTGCATAACTTACTTATATGTCCCTTCCAGTTACAATTACTATCCAATGTAATGCCTAAGAAATTAATTTCATTTATGTCTTCAACTACGTCATTGTCTGTTTTGATATTAATTTTTTGTCTTGTATTTTTATAATTATTGAATTGTACTATCTTCGTTTTCGATACGTTTAATGTCAAGTAATTTTTAGTCATCCATTCTTTAAATAAGTCAATTGTTAATCTTAATGTATTGTCATGGTCAATAGATTTATTATCATCAGGTATAACAACGGAAATGTCATCTGCAAATAGTACGCACTGATAGTCGGTTATATTGGGAATGTCATTTATGTATATTAAAAATAAAAGTGGTCCCAATACGCTACCTTGCGGAACACCACAGTTATTTAATTGATATTTAGAGTTATATGAGGTAAGTAAATTATTTTCGTCAGTTTTTGATATTTCTACGCGTTGCCATCTATTTTTTAAGTAACTATTGATCCAATCCCATGATTTCCCTCTTATTCCGTAACGTTCACATTTATTTAATAAGACATTATGGTCAACATAATCAAATGCCTTGCTCATATCGAAAAAAATGGCAGAAACTTGTTTTTTTTTGTCTATATTCTCCACAATGTTTATGATATTCTATGCGTGGTAAAACATTTGCTGTATTTTATGAATGATTATATAAACCCGTTAAGCCCCTTTTACACCCATTAGAAAGACTGTGATTTTTGTGTATTGTTTTGATTTTTTGTAAATAACTTTTGCCTATTGAGTTTCGTCAGGTTATTAAGGTCTCCGAGCAACTGTGTGTGTTTTCCATGTGTATTTGTCATCACTTTTAGTTATCCTTACTTGTCCTATTTGGTAAACAAACTTTACTCAATTCTTTTTTGAAATAATCATGTATAAAATTCAACAAATGGTTTTCCACGCATTTAATACCAAAGACATTGTTTGTACACATTTTTAAATAGTGATTTAAATTTAAAAGAAGCATGGAAACTACCAAATACTGTTTACTAAATAGAACAAGTAAGGATAAACATATGAAAGTTTATTTATCTATTTTTTTATTAATTATTAAAGAAATCCGAGAATTTAGAAAAAGCAGAAAATTACGCTGTTATTAAAACTGATGTACTTTTCTTATTTTTAAATATCTTTGGTCAATTACCTTTAGACATTTGAAAAGAGTATGTGCAGAGTTATTTGTTATGTATTTTGTAGAAATCAATTCAGTCGTTTTCAATCTACACCTGTTCAATGGCGACTCTGAATTGCGAAATTTTTCGACGTTTGCTAATAATTTGCTAGACCAAGTAGTGAAAATGTTATAGTGTGTTATATATTCGCAATCTACTCACAAAGCCCTTTCATTTGATATACCACATGGTATGAAAAAAAATTTCTTTGTACTGAAAACTTTATGACGTCACAGTTTCTACCCCCACCACTTTCGCACTTGTCATCTTATATATTTGTGATCAGGGGATCGTACTGAATGCATCGATACCACATTTTCATATTTCCGAGATGACTGGTACGAAAAGTGTTTTCTAAGCGTCTTTTTGAAGATTACCGCCGCTCTATAATGGTAAATGACGATAAGGCCGAAGGCGGAAACGCACTACACCCGGAATCCTCATCACTAAGGGAACAGGCTATCTTGCCTATGACTGCGGGAACACAGCAATTTTTAAATTGTTGTTATGGCGTCAGACATAGGTAAGATGGTGGTAGCCAGCCAGGCGGCATCGGCAGGCGGACTTGAAATAAGCCCTACCACCAACCAAATCGAGTACAATTTGTACCCTCCCTGGGAATCGAATCCGGGACCCCTGCGTCTTACACGGGTGGGCAAACCACTAGACCACATTTCTGTGAACTCAACAATGAAAGACGATGGTTTTTGCGTTTTGTTTTTCAATTTCAAAACGAGCAATGTAGTCGATCGATGTGTAGTCCCAAAAATTTCCTTTTAGTCCTGTGCTCCATAAATCCAACATAAAAACAAATACATCCATTAAGTGCATTCCTTCGGGATATATGTATCTGTATGGAAATCGAATCGTTTTAAAGTTCATTAAAGCGGATGAAAGGATCTAAGTTCGATCGATAATGGTCGAAATCAATTAATTACAACACGATAGCAGGTGCTTCAATGGTAGGATGACTACACGGCAACATTGTTGGAGACTTAGGATTTCGTGAATCGTAAAAAAAAAATACAGATTTATTTTTATAATAAAAAAACTATTTATTCTTATAGTAGTTCTTGGGTTTGGCTTCAAATAGATGAATACTGTGTTTTTTTTTTCAAAAGTTATAAGAATAAATAATAACTGTTTATTTACCGAGCGAGCGCGAAGCGTCTTCGATTCAGCTTGGGCATAAATGCTTTCGTATGTCTGTCTGTCCGGATGTTCTCCTCTACAGGTCGCATTTATCAAGCGATTCTCGTTATATTTTGTGAGCAGGTTTGATAATTAAGCTTAAAATTTTTCAAAAAAAAAAGTATTTCAGCTTTATTAGAATAAACTATTTCGGGATTTACAACCATGTACCTGTTTATTTTTGAGACTATGGCGCATGTTGTATGGCGTATAGTGATCATGGCGCATGCAACTGCGCCGAAATATCGGAGTCTCACAAATAAACAGGTACTAACATGGTGTAAATCCCGAAATAGTTTATTCTAATAACGTTAATAACCATGGAAATTTAAAACAATATATAGTATTTCAGGTATTTTTAAAATGTTCATAAAGTCACTTTATGTAATTCTACCTCAGTATATCTAATCTAGGTATTTTTTTCCACTAGGTTTGGTATGTGATACATAAATAAGTAGTCAAACAGAAGTAAACGTCTCAAAGTCAAAGTCAAAAAATAGCTTTATTCAAATAATTTTATTTATTTTTTTCAAATTTATTCAAATATATTAATAATTAAGTACTTTTGAATCGGCCATATTTTTCTACCACCCGTTCCAGACTTTTTTAGCTGACAAGAAGAACTGGCGCAAGAAACTTATCAGCTGTAACAGCCATAAGTAACTATATTTAATTTAGTCTTCAGATTGTTTCTGGAATTACTTAGGTATTAAAAATAAGTGACGGAATGACCGCAATGTTTTAATAGGTAAATCTAACGCAAATATTTGAAAGAGATCTTTTTACTCGCCTTATTTTAAATTGACATTTCGGTACATCTTTACAGTAAAATTGGACACGGACAATTTTATAATCGTATTGTGTCCCAAAGGGCCGTGACGCGGGGCCACCACTGTATACCTGACACAAAGGCATCCCAAAACGGAAAAAAAAACCCGGCGACGCGGGATTTATGTACCCTCACCACATGCCCGGCATTCCGGGACATGCGCGGGCGCAGACAGACGAATCCGCACGCATCCTCTGTATGTCGTCACTAAATAAATTGATATGGAATAAGAGAAAACGACTAAGTGCATGTCAGACGCACAATAAACAGCAAAAAGGTGATGCATGATTCATGGCACAAAATAAAAAAGTCTGTGTTTTATGCTTAGGAATTGTTTCAAGGGTCTGATTATTATCTGGTTTAATTTGAATAAAATTATCTGACAAGGCTGTCCGATAAGTGAAACATATCCGAAACCAGCGACACTGGCCTTTAGGCTTATAAAGCGGCCTTAAGCCGTGTAGGCTTTGTACAAAACTTTCTAAGGTAAGAGTTATATCTATTCTGTGGTAAGAGTTTAACCCATAGGTAAGTACATGCTGGCGTTTTGGGATAACTGTAAGTCAGCATGTTCACCAATTGTTAAATAAATAATAAAACCCAAAATACGCTATATATTTGTACAATCAAACAAATTTACCAGGTGATGTTCGATTGAAATTATGTCGGCGTCAGTAAGTACGAGAAGCGGTACTACAAGTAGTGAAATCTTCATCATAAGAGAGCGAGCAACATTATGTACTATAATTACTGTGGCCTAGTGGTTCGCCCACCCGTGTAAGATGCAGGGGTCCCGCGTTCGATTCCCAGGAGGGTGAAACATTTTGCACTCGGTTTGGTTGGTGGTTGGCTATGGCTAGCTACCACCATTTTACCTAAGTCTGGCGCCATAACAACATTTTAAAAATTGTTGTGTTCCGGCAGTTAAGAGGTAAGATAGCCAGTTCCTCATAATCCTCATCAGTGATGTGGATTCCGGGTGGAGTGTGCTTATATTTTCGGCCTTATCGTTCGTGGTGTAAGCAGAAGCACCCGATTCAAAAATATCAATATTTTTTCAGCTTAGACATCTGCATGACGAATGTACTAAATTGGGAGAGACCGCTGTCCTGAAATGGACTTAATGTTGCTGAAGAAGAAGACATGATAACACTACTGTATAATTTTGTGTTGTTAAAATATTGTTTACATATTTTTTTTTAATATCATAACACGATTTGTTCCTATTTTTTTAACCGTGCGTTTAAACTGCATTGACTTGTTGATCTCACTCTGTCAAACTTGTTTCGAAATATTATTAATCTATAATATTATGATGGAAACGCACGGTAAGAAAGAACCGAAAATTCATTTTTATACACTCTAGGTATTCCTATAATTATAATACTGTTTCATAAGACATCAAATACGTCTATCAAAAAAAGGGATCCCATTAATTTAATTGAAGGAAAGAGCTCTAACTAATTTTCATTTTTATGGTCTTGAGTGAAGTTTCTGTAATTTTACGAGTTGCCTTTAACGCTCACTTAATTCGGAGTGCAGTCAAGTATCAAATTGTTGCTGACTGCGCTCCGCACCAACGATGTCCATTTGTCCATCTTTGACATTTTAATTCAAATCCTTCAGATAAGCATCGGAAACTCAAGAGGATACATAATATGGAACATAATATGGAACTGTACATTCCTGTATTGTGTTCTGTACCCAACTCACGTTCGCTAATAGAAAACTGAAATTTATAATGAAAGTATCATAAAACCGTCGATCACTTACGGTAAGCACGTATCGTTAGTTTCGTTTTAATATTGTAAATACAAAACATTAAAAAGCTAACAAGGCTGTCTACTTGCCGCTGACTACTTTACGCTTTTATGGTTGTACATTAACTTCTTTGTTTAGTCAAACTTTAAAATTACATTTTCTTTTTCCGTAGGCAGTACTTATTCATGTACCCACTTAGATAAAGAAATAGGCATTCTTTGTTAGTAAGACAAGTCATGGATGGATGTTGCACTAACATTTAATATACAGGGTATCTGTTTCTTGAATAGCTTAAAACAGTTCACGAGGAGTCATGGTTGTTGACCAATAAACGTGTTGCAGTATTGAATACCGCATACTTGGGCTCAATGAATGGAGGTATCGACGGCGTGCCTGCGCTGCGCAAGCGCTGATCTACGGCGTTCGCAATCGTGTCGGCTGCTGTCTGTTGCATTTGCTAGACTTCGTCGTAAACCACATATCGACACTGAATAGATAATGAATTTTACTTGGAATGTTAGAATTTCAAGCAAGCAAAGCAAGACTCAGAAGGGTGCTACAAATTAAAGAGAGCTTAGTTAGACCTTTAGTACATTACGCGCTCTCTTTATTTTGTTAGGCTACTTAACGTAAAATTGTAAAATATTTTGCCCCGTTGTATACTAAATCTAATGAGTCCTAACTTTCGTTCATGGGAGAAATCAAATAAAAATTATCAAAGTTTTTAGTTTTTGGCTCAAATTCAATCGAATCAACGTGACGGCAAATTGCTCAAGCCCATGATAAAACAACGAGAAAGAGAAGAGTTTTGGGAAGTGTACGTACATTTTGGCACTGAAGAACGGGTTAAATCTTTTCTTTTTAAACCTAAAGCATAGGTAGCATAATTAAGTTTTCCAAAACAATGTTTTCCAAACAGCTTTAAACTATGACAACGGGAAAATATAAAATCTATCAACTGTTTAAGTCGAGGAATTTGCCGTAAAGAATTTACATCAGCCTATGTTTTTTACTGCTTCCAATAAAATAAAATATAATTATTTATACAAGTTATGTACTAGTTCTCATCTATAAAGCCGATACCACATGCCGGCAGGTAAATGTTCCAATCAGCATAATTAAGCCACCGCCGCTAACTATGCCATTAATTAGTAAACACAAACACCTACATTAAGTATCTGAATATTCGTCAATTGGGAAGTTTATTCCCATTTATTGATGTCTTTGTTGGTACAAGCATTTTCTTTTCTATATTGTTGCCTTGTTTGCGGAAAGTGCACTGCAAGTCAGCTTAAAAATAGTGAAACTCAGTATTATAAGTATAGTTAAGAATTACACATCTAGAATTTAAGATTTTGAATATTTTGGGGAAAATTTCTAAATCAAAATAAAAGCTTCTCGAGACCTCATGAACAAGACAGCGGTTGAACATAAATTTCGGAACTTAAAAAAAAAGTATACGTATATGATTTTTCCAAATTAAGTACTTGTAGTTTAAAATAGGTAATAAGCCAAAATGAAAGTCTGAATATTTCCAAATTTTCTAAGAGCAACGTAGTGAGAAAGGGTCTTTTGAAACTGCAATCTTGGTTTATACTGTTGGTATCTAGGTTTCCATGTTTGAAGTTCTTTGATCTTGCTTTCTATTCTATTTCAAACCGGCTAAGGTTTTTTAAATAAACTTGTTAACTTTTTTCAAGTTACAAAAAGCCAAACTTGAAAAAAGGTTGAAAATTTTAAAAAATTTTCAAGCACTACGCCGATCTAAAACAAAAGTGGCCATGATGTTTGCATTTCCTAAGTTTCAACATTACATTGTGATGAATGTAAAAATGTAAATTTTAGAAGTGAATAGCAGTCGCTATTGGTATCTATCCTACTCCACCTCAACATCCCAAAGCGTACAGTGCAATTTTTGAAGAATTGTTTGTGTCTGGCTTATAAGTCGTTGAAAAACAAAAGTACCCAAGATAAAAAACATAACGTATAGAGTCTGCTTGTATTGTTTTTACTCCTCGTGTATGTTCTTAATAAATAACAAGAAGCAAGTGGCAGCTACTTATGGTGCGGTAGATAATGAGACGTCGAGGCCTCGGGCCGGTAATTTTACAAATTGACTGAAACCCGTTTCTGGTGTCGACCATTCCTGATGTGCCCAACAGCACAAGCACAATCAAAATGGTACCGGTCACAAGATTTAATCAAATGAAGTAATTACAAATACCTACTTAAATTCATACTTTTACGAAGAATAACTTCGTATAAAATAATGTTTATGGTTTGTTCTAAAGTATAATCTTGTAAAGGTAATTTTTGTATCAGTACTAATTATCAAGAGGTCCGTCGTAGAGTTTTACCTATTACAACGCCTTCTTAAGATTATCCCAATTTGAGAGTTGTCTGCGTGCAATAATTTAAATAACTTGAGAAAATACTTAGATTTTTTTATTCTTCCAAAGAAATTTAATTATACTGTTTACTGGCTGGCATTAGCGTGCAATAATTAAACTATGCGGGACTAATGAACAGCGATGCTCTCAAGACAATCAAACTCTCAAACCAGAACAATGCGGCTGTCAGCGCAGTTCCATCGTAAATAAAAACATGCATTGGAAGGCTGTGAGCGAACTTTCCCTTATCAGTAATACTTTGAATCCCACGGTGGGATCAACCCACCTCGCCATCCATTCCACAGTCACGTCTCGCACTGTCACTGCACAATTGCACTGCACTGTACTTTTACTTTCGCGCGTGCGTGCTCGCGGCGTCCGCGCAGTGCGCACTCGATGCGCGCGCAACACTGACGCCGCCCGCGCCCGCTTCTCCTATAAATTCTTTACAAGACTCGTGCCGCGCCGGGCCCTGTACTGTCGGGCGCAAAGCCCTTAGCAGAGCTTTAAGCTCAATGTTAGTTTTTAGAATAGAGCTTTTGACGTAATATCTAATTTTGATATTGAATGACTTTTAGCCTCTTAACTATAATACTAATCCATTCTTTGTGATAATTCTACGGATCTAAATCCGTTCTACCGTATTTAGTAGAATTATCCAGGCTAACCTGGAAATAGGATAATATGAGAAAAGCTCTGTTAAAAATAATTAACTTGGAGGACTGTCAATGAAATTAATAAATATAAATAGGTACCGCTTGTCTGTCTGTAGGGATTATTTACTACAGATGGTAAGAGTTTACTCACCGTTTTAAAACATCCATTTTCGGCGATTATCTGTAAATTAAATAATAACTGTGTAAAAACTTCGTTTACAACAATCAAATCATAAATGTTCAATTTTAAAGGAAGCCTTGATTGATTATTTATACAAATAAAATTGAAATTCAAACGATTTTGTTAAACTTGCTACTGAAAATGTACATAATTATTAAGTAGGTAGGTATAACGATTGCAGGAAAAACATATTTTTAAATAAGTATTATTCAACAAAAAAATATTTTAATCTAAAAATCTATCTAGAAATAATAAAATATCTTAATTAAAAATTAAGCGTAGGATTGTACTCGGCCCGTGCGCAGCCTCCGGTCGTCGCTCGGGCAACCAGTTCGACCGCATGCCCCCCGCCCTGCCCGCGCACTTGTGTCCCAAACTGTCCCATACACACACCAAACGCCACCTTCAAACACCCAACTAAAAGTTTCAAATCACTCACTAACAAAAAGACAGTTGCCTCCTTTTAATTCTGGGTAAAAGCATCGTTGCTATTTCGTATAAGACATGCCGTATAGGGCTATGGGGTATTTGTCTAAACTTAAAGTAATGTCGACCGTAATGTAAGGTTTTAAAGTTGTTTTCCATCGTTGTGGAATGCACCTGTGCTACCGGTCACAGTTGTCGCAACTCCTACAATAATATTTACTGGGTTTGGTTTAAATAAGGGACACGTGGTAAGTTGGTGTGAAGAAAACGCTAATTGCGTCGGCATTTGCGGTTCTGAGATCTGTAAGATAAACTTGCTGAGGTGAGGGGATGTCTAACATGTAGACACGTAGTAATCGCAACTCTAAATCTTCTGAGGAATTCATACTCCAAATATTTTGAAATAGGTATGGTTGTTTGTGATCGACTGCCTTCAAAGCAGCTGCAAATCGTTACAATACCACTTTTTATCATATTAGGTACTTATTATCTCCCTTCTGGAATTTAAATAATATTTGAAAGTTCCGGGACAGTAAAGTGTAATTCCTGAATATTCTATGAAAAATTATAATGTGAATTTTAGTGATATATATACTTATATTTAATACAAAATATGCTAAAATTAAAAATGAAACTTTTGGAATTTGCATTAGTAAATTACAACCTTAATGCGTTAAATTGAAACCATTTTCGATAAATTGTCATTAGATTATGTTAAATAATAAATTTGCTTATATTCTAAAATTTTAAAGATCAATGTCAGTCAAAATTACACCCTTAAACTTTTTTGTTGTACTATGGGCAACAGCGTCGCTTAACCAGTTTGCAACAAAATTCGTGTGCGCGCGTATCGCCCCTGCACGAACTAAACGTATGTGACAGCGGGCGCGGCGTGCAAGCGATTTTAACCTTAGCAGTGGTTAAGCGACGCTGTTGCCCATGGTACCTAATATCATTATTTACTTAATAATTTCTTACATCAGTAGCTCTACCATGAGTTGGTATAGTAAACTACAATAGTTTACTATACTCGCTAGCGAGCATCGAGTAACGTTTTGGCCTTTTTCATAGCAATTCGGTACCATGAGTTACTAATTGACAGATGGTATCGAGAAATACCATAACGATAGTAGTAAAGTTACTCACTTGCGTTTTGACGCGTGAGATCAATGAGTATACCTTTAACTATCCTCTATGGCATAGCGGAATGTAAAAAATAGGTACAACAAAAGAGAATGTAATCAAACCGCGGTACAACATAGTCATTGGCGTGAATACTTCTATTTTAATTTAATTTAGTATTTTTTGTGTCTAAAATAGTCTAAATAATGTCTTTCAGGGCTTATTTAGCATAAAATATGTGCGCCACAGCCAGTGGCGGATACAGAAAAAACTCAAAGGGGGGGCGCAAGGGGGCGGGGCACAGACGGGGGGGGGGGGGGGGGGGGCTGGACGATGGCTTGAGCTATGGGCATATTGGGCATGTAAATTAAATAGGTACTAGACATATTTTTTGTTTGTATTGAAATTATTAGGTCTTTGAAGGTAGGTTCAAAGGTTGGTTGGTCTCCGGGATATTGTGATCATTACCATTTAGTAAAATCTTTGATATTTTTCTTTCCGGACGAAGGCCACGTTACTCTAATCTAAGGTCTTTAACTATGAAAATGACGATATTTTTTTCACAAACAGAGAATGTCATAACTTCCTATCCATCGATTGGTTTATATTTTATCGAATACTGACCATGAAGGTATGATTTCAATCTCGGCAGCAAGCAAGCTTGCTGATGGTCAACTATCAGCAATAAAAAAAATCCTTAACATTAAAAACATTAAAAATCCCTTCAATTTTTTGAAATTTCTCCATCCTCTCCAGGATTTCTAAAAACGAGAAGTAGCAATTTTTAACCGAATTAAAAAATTTGAAAACGAGAAGGTTATAGCTATTCGTCGCGTATATAATATATTTTTATATGTATGCACACCGATCACTCGAAGACGGCTGAACCAATTGAAATGATTTAAACGTTATAACGTCAGATTTCTCCCCAAGTTGGTCCCATTTTTTGAAATTTTTAAATCGGCAATAACCAGCGTGGAATGTGGAAATTAAGTTACTAGGGGTAGGTATACCATTGAAAAATGTGAAATATTAAAACGTTTTATTTATAATAGAATCTCTTACTTACTTACATATCGTCGGGTGGGGCTTTTAGAATAAAAAAATACAATACCTACTTGAGAAACCAACACATATAAAAAGTACATAACAAATTACCGCCAGCCCCCCGACTTCAATAGACGTTTTGCTTTTTTAGAGCTGTTTTTTAAGGTTTTTGAAGTAAGTTTTGCTTTTTTTTTAAATGCTTTTTCATACAAAATGTTCTTACCATGAAGCCTTATGTTACAAAACTTTTATGTAAGTACATTACTTACTCCAAAAATAAGTTTTGGATAAAAAACAACAAGTAAAATGGTCATTTTTGTTTATTTTTGCTAACAAAAAAGGAATCAATGAGCAATTTTTTAATGGTAAGAAAACTCAAATAAGGATTTTATTATTGCTGATAGTTGACTATCGACTATCATGGCCATAGTTCAATAAAATAGATGAATATTTTAAATCAAAGAAGCTAGGTGGTTCTCTGTTTGTGAAACAATTTGGGCAATTTCATAGGGAAAAAAAGAATACAATGACGTGGACTAACAACATACTACAAAGAAATGCTGCTTTTTCGTAAACAGATGTTCCACAGATGCGATGTTGTACAAAAATCCCCAACTTTTATTTTCAATAAGGATTGCAGGCAAATTCTTTATCTATTGTCTCTTGTTTTATTGTGTTCTTCTGATGGTTGCTGGCCCGCCTGTCACCGAGTGACGCGGGTCACGCATGGGGGGGGCGCGCGCCCCCTGCGCCCCCCCCCCTGTATCCGCCACTGGCCACAGCTGCATAATGCGACGAAATCAAGGGCAAATTATAAACCGATAAATAAGAAAACCCGTATTAGAAATCCTCTAGTCAGGGGGTGGGTCAGGTTGTGCCCAACGCTGAATAGTGGCCCTTCTAGGTGGATAGATTACTAAGGTCACAATTCAAATACGCCGTAACGTAATGCATTCCTCCACTTTGAAACTAATATAAAAAAGTTTAATTAAGTACTTTCCTATCAAGCATATTACAAAATTAGAAAATATTGTGTTAAATCTAAATAATAATCTACTTAGTTGCAAATATGTTAATTCCGTCCGTATCAAGGTAATAAGTACTTGATACAAATAAGGCCTATTTACTTTTAAGTCTTTAAATATTATTTAATTTATTATTTAACAGTAGGAATATAAGAAAACAGTTCTAACTAAATGTAATTTTCCGAAAACTTGACTTTGGCCGTAATAAATCGATTACACTTATTAAATTAAGGCCTATAACTTTTTATGTTAAATTGAGGTTAAGAAACCATATTAAATAAAAACATCTTATCAATAAAATTGAATATTTATTAAAACAAAGTAAAGATTCATGTAATAATATATTCTAAAAAAAGATCTCACTTTAACTCATAGATTTGTATCATTTTGGGCCATATTTGTTTATTTAATATCATATTTGAATAAGGCACAAAAAAAACGTAGTTATCTGCCGCATGTCGCTCTGCCAGGTTGTATTTCGTCCAATTTGTATGTTTTTATTAATTTGGAAGGAAAATTGGATATTTTGTCGATTGTTGGATGATACACACATTATCTGTAATGAAATAAGTAAACCATAAGTTGTATAAGTTGCGGGATTCTCATTAAGCTCTACCGTGTTGAAATAAGACCTAGGCTATTATCGTAATCACGCTCTGTCCCCCCCTACTCAAATGGCCAACATTCTATGCGTTTGAACGCTACGTTATTACGTGCCGTAAGCTTGTCACACAATATCAAAGTCTGAGATTTACATAAGCTTGCGACACGTTATTTAATCGTCTATTGCTCATATTTTAAGCTTTAAAAGTAAGGTTGGCAATTGGAGCATGGGGGCAGGTCGTCTTTAAAAAATTGCAATAAATGCATCTATAGCCAATAGTAGAAACAAATCAAGGTCATGGATAGCTAATCATAAATATTAAGAAACAATTATTAAGAGAAGCTTAAACTAAAACAGCGTAAGTTTTATAAAAATTTCATTAATGTATTTTCCTGGTTGGATTTAGGTTTATCTGAGTTTTCTAATGATTTGTACTTGGACGAATCGTCCAAGGATTTGTATCAAGTACCAACCTTTTATTTCACCTTTCCATAAACTCCTGTAATCGACTGCTTCTAATTTTATTCTTATCAATCTTAACAAGCTAGCTATTGCACAACAAAATACGCAAAGAAAACATAAAATAAATAATTATTAATACGTGAAAATTACATTTGACATCTTCGATTTGACATAAATAGTAACCATAGAGGAAAGTAAAAAGATAGTAACCAACATAAATTCAAAATTCACTTACATTCGGTATACACGCACTAACTAGTGTTTTTTTACTTAGTCGGATTATAATACCAACTAAGGTAAACGACCAATATTTCGGGTTAGTACGTTATTTCGTTAAGTTTTTTTTCTGTCGCAAATTATTAATTATACTTCATGATTCTTCCTCAATATTAGTACTTTTAACACATGCAAGCGATACTACATGTGTTAATAGTACTAATATCTTCGGAAGAATCCTTCGTATAATTATGATAGAACTTCACTTACAGGTAAGTTCGTTTAATCATTAATTATTACACCTACATTAGTACAAAATCTATACCACATTAACTGTCTAAAAATCAAGTACCAACATTTTGCTAACTGAACTGAGACACGGTTACGGTATCTATCCATTACCGTGACTGAGGGCAATGCGACGTTCAAAACTCTCAGTCGTCGGCACAGACAGCTTTATGGCGTGTATTCCTTGTCACCACCATAAGATTAGCGCTCGTATTGTACCTACTTCTTAAGCTCACAGAAAGTCAATTTGAATAAAATTTTAAATAGTTAAATAGTACAACTGATCCCGTATGCCCGTAGTAACTTCCAAACGAAAGGTCCGATTAGAATAATTTAAATAAGAATTGACATGTAAATAATCAACCTTGATCATTAAATTATATAGTTGGATAAGGATTAATATCATGAAACAAAATATGTAACCATTTTTCGATTCTACTCCAGTTTTGATTGACTAATTTGAACAAAAAGTGGTCATTGCGACTACACTATAAAAATTAGATATACAGGATGTCCCAAAACTTTGCCACATAGAGGGAAAGTACCCTAAATATGTAAGATAGGAAAATTTATTGAAAGAAACTTTGAAGAACCCTCGAGTAAGGGTTGCAGCCAAGGCCTGATTTCGAGGGTGTACTATTCAATAAAAATCCACTTAGTACACGACAGGTGTATTGGAATAATTAATTTTAACAAAATTGTCTCATGCCTTATACTTCTAACAATACAACTCAATAGCACGATTAATCTAACAGTGCCATCTTGCCATTTAGTTTTTAAAAAGAAACCGAACTGCATTCAAAGATTTTTTAAAATCGCTTACGTTTTGATACAAATTGATACAAATTTGTAATAATGATAATTTAAATGTTAAATTTCATGGTCTTCCTTTTGTTTAAGATGCTGTCTCACTTAAGAAAAAATAATCCTTATGAGTAACCCTTTTGATTTGTATCGTTAAAATAAATTAAAAAAAAAAGTTTTTGTTGGGTTCGATTCCTGGTTAAGGCAGGTGATTTTCCAAAAATCTTTGAATGCAGTTCCAATTATTTTTAAAAATAAAATGAAGTCTTCTTTCAGTAAAATTTTCCCATCTTCAATATTAACGTACTTTCCCTCCGTGTGGCAAAATTTTGGGATACCCTGTATAGCCGCGCGGATTTTTTTGTGGGTAATAATAAAACTATATTGGGGAATTCTCGATCCAAGTCGGCGAAAAGAATTTGCAATTTTCGAAAATTTTGGAAAATCTCAAAAAGTTACGGACCTATTTAAGGAATTCAAATTTCACTTTGAAGCCCTCTGGCAGACGTACAATTTGATATATAGCCCATCCGCGTACCTTTTATATCAGCGAAACTAGAGGCAAATGTCACAATTTCATAAATCGGGGCACAATACTCGATCACGTAAACATAAACCTAACCTAAGATGGCATTTTTTAAATCAAAAATTAATTCTACGTTATTGATTTTTCCGAAAATGATACCAAACTTGGCTTAGTACTATACTTAGGCAGTTATTAACATTGATTATGATTGACAATTGAATTATTATTGACCATTTTGTCCTAGCTTGTATGGTTTTCCTGAAAATTTAGAAAATCTGTAAAACGGGTCACATTTCTAGGGGGGAGGGGTGACGTGGTAGAGGGGAGAGGGGGAGAGTTATGTACTCACCTAAAGGTATAACATAGCCACATTAAAACAACTATTAATTTCGCCATCTTCCCCATACATTTAGAATGAATATCCTAAGTCTTAACATGCCGAAATATGGGACATTTACCCCGTATAGTTCACATTAGCGAGGATAGTAAAATCGTGGATGGTGAGCACATTTACTATAGATTTTAGTTCTTCGCGTATCCGCTAGAGGCTCTGCTTCAATTTCCCATACAAATTGCTAACGCGGTCGATATCGAGAATGGTTTTTGTAAACTCATGGTAGTGCTACTGTTTGCTTACATAATTTGTCTGTTCAACTTAATGTACTATTTAGTGATGGAAACTCTTTTGGCTAATGTACTAAAATTATGTTTTACTCATAGAATGAATGAATGAATGAAAAAAATCTTTATTCAAATAAGCTCACATAATGAGCGTTTTTAAATCGTCAAATAATTTTTTTACCCTACCACCCATTATGACGTCTTTTAGCTGACAAGAAAATCGGGCGCAAAAAACTTACCAGCTTTATCAAATGGAACGATATTTACAAATATGTATATCGTTTCCAGACTTTAACAAAGATTAACAAATAAATAAAATTATAATTAGATCATTACTTAATGAATTACAAATTTTCTTAATCAATTTACAGGGTTCAAGCTAAATTCAAAGTTTGAATTTATTATCAGTCTAGGCTGTTTACAAGAGAGAAAAAAAAACTTTACAATTCTATATGCGTTAAGATAGGTAGTCAGAAGCAGACCCATTCCCACTGGCAGCACCCGTTCACGAGCATGACGCATGAACCAGCCATCGTTTCACTCAACCATATTTGAGGGAACGTAACGACCCGCCTCACACGACACCACCGCAGAAATGTCATACTAAAGCTACCCATATTAAGTCGTCGAGTCAAGAAGCCAGTAGTACGTTTTTAGACTTATTATATTACTTTTACTATTACTATGTATTAAAGCTGTATGTTTCCCTTAGTAATAAATAATAAAATAATAATAATTCCGAGATTTTCCCGGATTTTCCGGCCATCTAGCAACCATATGGGGGTCTTGCTCTTGCGACTGATATAATGATGACATGATGATGTCCAAAATATTTATTATAGGTAGGTAGGTACTTTGAAAATATTGTCATAAATCATTAGACAGTTATACAGAATTCCGCCGCGATCTTATCGTGTCGATTTTCTGCTACTTTTTGGTAGACGCACCTAAAATAGCGAGCTATTAAGAATTAATTAATTCACCGTAAGGAATCTTGAAATATGACATCGAAGGAGTTATAATTAGAGATAAAGGATAAGCTTTGGCCAGTTTTCCGCAGGATGTTGATAGCTGGTCCTATAATCCTAACTACTACCTAATGGATGATAATAAAATAAGGGATGAAAAAAGTGAGTGATTTAGGTACAAGTCACTGTACATTATAATGTACAGTGAGTGACTTGTACTAAATGTAATACTAAATGAAAATGTAAAATGTAGACTAGATATACAGCGTTATTTGTAAAACTCCAGAAACCTCGCAAGATATTATATTATTATTATACATTTATTCAATAAACTTTAGATACATATTTTTTACACATTGCCGCACCACGAAAACCTCACAGGGTTTATCTGAGTGACGGCGAGTCGCTGAGTTTACATATTTTGTTTGTTAAGTAAATAATCCTTTTTAAGCTTAAACCGAAATGCTTTGATATTTTCTTTGTACCTAGGTACATAATCTGTAGTTCACAGGGCAACTTATTTAGAGATGAAAAGGTATTAAATAAGTGGAAACTCTATTCCCATACAAGTTGTTGTGTTTAGGTAGGTGGTACTTATTTAGGCAAGGCACGGCTCTCAAATACTTAGGTCTATTTTTTTCTATTACACAGTCAGGATTGGATTCAATTAGGACTTGGTATTCAATTTTTTCATATATGCTTATAACATTACAATAAGCTAATCTCATAACATTAATAGCTTTTCCTCATCATTATTAAGTTTTTTTTTAAAAGTATATTTGGGTGTAATGACTTTTAACATTTTTAATTGTAATCTATGGATGGAATCAATGTATGTTGTGTATGTTCTGCCATATTTACTTAGACCATAACTAATAAATATAAATAGAAAATAATAAGCGAGTCGGCTAGGGACAGGTATAATTATGTTAGTACCTATTTTAAAAAGTAATTTATGTCTGAGACAAAAAAAAGACAAAAAGCAACCGACTTTTCATTGAAAACTCGATCAACTGTTCGGAACTTCGGACATTTGTATGGAAAGTCGATTTTTTTTTGTCTGTTTCCGGAAAAGTCGAAGAACAAATGTTGTTGTTTATGATGTACCTCCTGCGAGGTTGTTGTGTTTTACAAATAACACTGTCTGTATATATTAGTCAGTCAAAGAATGTCACATAATTACAAGTTAAGCGGGCAAATAAATTCCCAGCCGCCGCTGGGGTACCGCTTATTAGGTCCTCTATTCAATTTCTCAGAACAGATTAAAAGAGGCTTGACCTCTACATTTTAGGAAACTATTTCGTTACGTATTTCAACACATTTCAACAAAGAAGAGCTAGAACTTCCTAGCTTCCAAGGTATTGAAAAGCTTATTAGACTTTACAAGTTTCCACGAAGAAAATTAAAATTGCCTATATTATTGAATGATAAACGCAATGCAGTATGTTTATTAGGTTTTACTAGAATAAAACTTTTTTGTTGGCGAACTTATTAGCGCTATAGAGTACTTAGCTTTTGTCTATCATAAATTCAAAAAAGAATAAAAAGGCAAAGGCTTCGCCTCTGTTATCTTTGACCATTCTTTGACACTGTTTAATCTATAATCATGGTTTAGTCATGGAAATAGTACTATAAACCGGAATGAGTGCTTCGCCCCAAAACGAGCCGACAGAGAGGTCAAGTAGATGTATGTGTCCTTTTCTTCATTAGGGTGACCAAACCGTATGGTTGGCCGGAGACATACATAATACTTTAAACTGTTTAATATAAACTTAAATACCTAGGTAGTTCTTTATTTATAATTAACACTTTTTACCGCGTTTTTATTAGGTTGCTAGCTCTTTTGTTTGTTTGAGCACAAATTTTGCAAACGATTTTATACCAAATTCTCGATGAGCTAGAGACTTGAAACTTTGAACACAGGTCAGAAATGGAAGGAAATGCAATATTACAGTGTCATTGAGGTGATCTGATAATGGAGCCGGAAGAACGCCACAGGAACTCTATGATGAATGAAACTATACAACCCCATCGTGTTTGGGCTTATTAGAATTGTCTTGACAAGTACTCTGACGGGAGACGAGGTTCGGACGAGGGTTGGATGATGAAGTCTGGATTCCATGCCATAGGAACTCAATATTGAAATCATGCAACCCCATCGAGTTTGGGCTCGTTTGAATCGTCTTGACGAGTGCTCTGTTGTGTAATAGTATCCAAGAGTCTGATGATGGAGCCGGAAGAAGGCCACAGGAACTCTGCAATAAAACCTTTCAACCCCATCGAGTTTGGACTCGTTTGAATGGTCTTGACGAGTACTCTGATAGGCGGTGGTATATTTTTAGTTTAGCTCGTTAACTAAAAAAAAAGAAAATTAATATTTATTAAAAAAAATATTTTTTAAGAACAAATTATTTATCACGTTTTTATTAAGTTGCTTTTTTGTTTTTATTTTTTAAATATGGTAATTCAACCAATTAAAATCTAGTTTATTCAATTCAATTTAATTTCAAGTGTAAATAATTACGCAACTTTAAAGTTTATTCCAATTTTTAATAAAAATGCGATGTGCGTGAACTTCGGAAAAACAAATAAATGTTGGAAAAACAAGTAAAAGTAGGAAAACATTGTCTAGTGATCTGTAGTTAAAAAAAGATGAGAGACTTTATTGACGTTTGCAATTCGATTGCTTTTTCCCATAATTATACTTGTACATTTACTTTGCTGTTTCATTAAAAACTGTTATTTTGGTAAAGATGTCAATAAGGTCAAAAATACTTGCACCAATTTCTTTACATGTGAAATTAATAAAATGGGTGCAAAAGATTTACGACGACACAATGTTAAAAATATAAAAAAAACAAAATAGCGGCCAACTATATTGTTCGTGGGCCGATTTTATGAAACTCGATTTTGTTACTATTTTGATCAAAATATAACAAAGAAATGTTAAAAATATAAAAAAATATGGCAGCCAACTCTTTTATTTGTGGGCTGATTTGAATGAAACTTGGTTTTAGTACTAATTTGACAAGAAAATAATAACACAATATGTATAGAAAAAATTAAAAATTTAAGATGGCAGCCAACTTGTTTGTTTTTGGGCCGATTTCGATGAAACTAGGTTTTTGGTAATATTTTGACAAGAAAATAACAACGCAATTTTTAAAATACTAAAAATCTAAGATGGCGGCCAACTTTTTTGTTTTTTTAGGCCGATTTCGATGAAACTCGGTTATTGGTTACTAATTAGACAAGAAAATAACAACTCAATGTAAACTGAAGGAAAAATCAAAAAAGATCAAAATGGCTGCTAATTTGTTTTTGAAATCGGCCCAAGAACAAAAAACATTGCGTTGTTATTTTCTTGTCGAAATCGTACCAAAAACCGAGTTTCATCAAAATAGGCCCAAACACAAAAAAGTTGGCCGCCATCTTGGATTTTTAGTTTTTTAAAATTGCGTTGTTATTTTCTTGTCAAAATCGTACCAAAAACCAAGTTTCATCAAAATCGGCCCAAAAACAAAAAAGTTGACCGCCATCTTGGATTTTTAAAATTTTCAACATTGCGTTATTATTTTCTTGTCAAAATAGTGCCAAAAACCGAGTTTCATCGAAATCGGCTCACAAACAAAAAAGTTGGCAGCCATCTTGGATTTTTTATAATTTTAACATAGCGTTATTATTTTCTTATCAAAATAGTACCAAAAACCGAAATTCATTGAAATCGGCCCAGAAACAAAAAAGTTGGCCGCCATCTTCAATTTTTTAATATTTAAAAAATGCGTTGTTATTTTCTTATCAAAATAGTGCCAAAAACCGAGTTTCATCGAAATCGGCCCACAAACAAAAAAGTTGGCAGCCATCTTGGATTTTTTTATATTTAAAAAATGCTTTGTTATTTTCTTATCAAATTAGTACCAAAAACCGAGTTTCATTGAAATCGGCCTAAAAACAAAAAAGTTGGCCGCCATCTTGAATTTTTTAATATTTAAAAAATACATTGTTATTTTCTTATCAAAATAGTGCCAAAAACCGAGTTTCATCGAAATCGGCCCACAAACAAAAAAGTTGGCCGCCATCTTGAATTTTTTAATATTAAAAAAATGCGTTGTTATTTTCTTCTCAAAATAGTACCAAAAACCGAAATTCATCGAAATCGGCCTAAAAACAAAAAAGTTGGCCGCCATCTTGAATTTTTTAATATTTAAAAAATACATTGTTATTTTCTTATCAAATTAGTACCAAAAACCGAGTTTCATTGAAATCGGCCTAAAAACAAAAAAGTTGGCCGCCATCTTGAATTTTTTAATATTTAAAAAATGCGTTATTATTTTCTTAGCAAAATAGTGCCAAAAACCGAGTTTCATCGAAATCGGCCCATAAATAAAAAAGTTAGCCGCCATCTTGAATTTTTTAATATTAAAAAAAATGCGTTGTTATTTTCTTCTCAAAATAGTACCAAAAACCGAAATTCATCGAAATCGGCCCACAAACAAAAAAGTTAGCCGCCATCTTGGATTTTTTAATATTTTAATATGGCGTTATTATTTTCTTATCAAAATAGTACCATAAACCGAGTTTCATCGAAGTCGGCGATTAAACATGAATTTGATTATTAATATTTACTTTACCCCTAGCCTGCGACTTCCAGTAATTTCAATTGATAGAACAATTTCGTTTTTGGGAAATCTAAAATGGTGTAGTATTTATGGTCACCCTAGTTTTGTAAAGGAATATTTCCTAAATATTGAAATTCTAAAATTGAAATTCGGCGCCAAAGTCAAAATCGGATCGGAGTTGCCAGGATTGACACTTTAATTTATACAACTACAATAATGCTGATTAGCATTATTGTAGAAATCTAATTAAATCAAAAGAGTAAGTTCAGTTTTATTTTACAATTACTTTAAGTTATTCTAAATTAACATTTAAGTAGTATATTTTCAATATTCCACTCTGAATCCTTAACTTTGAGACACAATCACCCAATTGCACTAACATTAAGAATCGCCTAAGTCTTTTCTTAACTACAACTCGACCAAAATAACTAGGCGAATGACAGCTACATGACCGCTGAGTTTGACACCGTTTTAATTTGGTCGTGTTGTAGTTAGGAACAGACTTAGGCGATCCTTAAGTTTAGTGCAATCGGGTGTACGTGATTGGTAACGTACATTTTCTTTTTCCTACTATCGTGGTATTATTGTTTAGTAATGGCAATTGTGCGAACGAGACACCGACCTCCACCTGGTGTTGTTTCATTCACACAGTAGAGTCTTCAGTGAATGTCATCGATAGAATTTCAACTCTATGACAAAGGCAATAAAGTTGAATTTCTTTTAAACGAATAGTGAGAATTTTTGTATAGTACTCACTCCTTATATAAACCTCCTTGGGTTTAGTAAATGATGTCAATAGCTTGTCAAATATCAACCCATATCAACCATCCATCAACAGTTCTGCGAGTTTAACTACTAAAATAAATTCAAGACGAAAATGAACAACAACGGTCCACCATGGGCCTGAAGATCGTAGACTTGCAACAGAAATATCTCAAACCAACCTTGACCCTGGGCCAAAAATGGCAGACAGAAGAAGAGACGACACTCCCTGGGTACCTATCATCGGGGCTATAGCCGTGGGTACTGGAATCCTAGCATTTCTCTACTTCTACGCCACGGGCGATAAGCCACAAAAAATAAAAGAAGAACCTATAATAAAAAAAGAGAAGAAAGAATCATGCTGCACAATCAGACTGGACCCTAAAAAAAGAAAATGGGCTTTGGAAGATTGTTACTGATGGAATATCTAGTCTTGCTAGTTTAAACATCAAATGATAAAATAATAAGAGTGGCAGAATTCTAAAATAATATTCTTTTGGTGTGAACAAATAATTTTCTAGTGAGTTATTATTCTAAGAGTGAATCATACATAATCCTAAATTAGGTAGTGATTGTATCATGCAATAAATTACTTACGGACTTGATCTTGTATTAAATAGGAACTCCCTTATCTTTCGCAACTTTAGCCAGTTGAAACTGGCGATGATGCCATTTTCTAGTGAGTTATTATTCTAAGAGTGAATCATACATAATCCTAAATTAGGTAGTGATTGTATCATGCAATAAATTACTTACGGACTTGATCTTGTATTAAATAGGAACTCCCTTATCTTTCGCAACTTTAGCCAGTTGAAACTGGCGATGATGCCATTTTCTAGTGAGTTATTATTCTAAGAGTGAATCATACATAATCCTAAATTAGGTAGTGATTGTATCATGCAATAAATTACTTACGGACTTGATCTTGTATTAAATAGGAACTCCCTTATCTTTCGCAACTTTAGCCAGTTGAAACTGGCGATGATGCCATTTTCTAGTGAGTTATTATTCTAAGAGTGAATCATACATAATCCTAAATTAGGTAGTGATTGTATCATGCAATAAATTACTTACGGACTTGATCTTGTATTAAATAGGAACTCCCTTATCTTTCGCAACTTTAGCCAGTTGAAACTGGCGATGATGCCATTTTCTAGTGAGTTATTATTCTAAGAGTGAATCATACATAATCCTAAATTAGGTAGTGATTGTATCATGCAATAAATTACTTACGGACTTGATCTTGTATTAAATAGGAACTCCCTTATCTTTCGCAACTTTAGCCAGTTGAAACTGGCGATGATGCCATGCCAGGAAACCTTATATCGTAAATCCATCTTTTTATGCACAACGGGATAGTGCTTGGCCTGATGTTAAGTGACGATGAAGCCGAAGGTGTTAGCGCACTACTCCTGGAATCCTCACTCACCACTGAGGAACTGGCTATCTTACCTCTAACTGCCGGAACACAAATTTTTAAATTGTTTTTATGAGATGGTGGTAGCTAGCCAGGCGGACTTGAAATAAGCCGTATCACCAACCAAACCAGGTACTGATTGTACCCCCCCTGGGAATCGAACCCGGGAGCCCTGCGTCTTGCACGGGTGGGCGAACCACTAGACCACAGAGGCGGTTAAAACTCTTTCTCTACTTTTCCTTAACCTATCTTGTCTACCACGCCAGTGTCCTTGTCTCTTGGCATTCATAAGAGTAATGTGTCCTGTCCTTTGTTGCTAATAATTATTCTCGTTCAAAATCGATTGAAACTGTGTGAAGTTAACGAAATTTGTCAGTTTCATTACAGTTGATAAAAGATGAAACTGTCACATTTCATTAATTTCTAATGCTTTAAATCGATTTCAATAGTACATTACTGACGCGGTCAATAATGACTGCATTGCTGGCAGCGCGATGATGATGGCCGATAGCGTAGCTTAACGCAGGTCCAGGCCGTCACAGCGCGGTTATCGTTGCAGCCCTTGATGGCCAAGCTGGAATAAAGGCCGAGACCGTAGGTCGAGGCCTTTATAGCGCGGACAGCAAGGGCAGCAATGATGACCAAGCTTGAAGGCCGAGACCGTAGTTAAGCTCAGCTTGAGGCCATCATAGCGTGGCCAGCAGTGCAGTCATTGTGGACCAAGTCTTGTATAGTGCTTTACTCAAAAATGTCAAAAATGACAAAAATTACCAAAAATACCAAAATGACCATTTTTGACATTTTGTCATTATTTACTTTTGACTTTTTTGATATTTTTTTTGACACTTTTGTCATTTTTGACATTTTTGATTTTTTTGTCATTTTTGACATTTTTGACATTATTGACATTTTTGACATTTTTGACATTTTTGAGCAAAGCACTATACAAGACTTGGTCCAAAATTACAAAAATGTTAAAAATGATTAAAATGACAAAAAAGGGTAAAAAGTAAAAAAAGTAAAAAATATCAAAAAGGAAAAATAGTAAAAAAGTTTAAAAAAAGTACAAAAACATCATTTTCAACAATATAACACCCGCGCAAATAAAGAATGGGATTGAAAATGGCGGCTCACGGCGCTTACCACAACGAGTGTGACTGAGAGAGCGATAGGTGTGGCGTTTAATGTGAGGGCGAGAAGTGAATATGAACGCGCCACTTTTAATCCCATTCTTTATCTGCGCGGGTTGTACAATGTACTTTTTTCACCTAACTATGTTTGAAACAAAACTCGACAATAATGAATTCTCAAAAGAAATTGCTGGTGGCTAAAACTCGACAATAATGAAATCCCATACAACTTTTGTTGCGTCACCATCGGAGAAGCGCGGCAACCTTGACTTTGTTCAAAGAAGGTTGTCGAAATAATGATCATATTACAAGCATTTTTGAATAAATGAACATTGTTAGCAACAGAGTTACGTAATTAGGGGTCTGGCTGGATAACCATTCCATTTATGGCATAAGATGGCGTTAAAGAAATTATAGGTACGCTTCGCTCAATCCACACCTTGCGTTTGTACCTAATTCGACTTTAGCCATAATGTCCCCACTGCTTGGCCTTCCTTATGGGTGGATAAGGAGGACGGGCCATAGAGTACATTATTATAGGACGGGCCAATAAATAACCCATCACGCAGGCCCATAGCGAATTGGTGGATGTTAACGATTTGCAAATGCAGCCAGGTTAATTTGGTTGGGTTTTACGGCCAAAGGTACAGCGGTTAAAATGTATTTTCCACTGTACCCACATTTGAATGTATGTTCGTTATAATGCATAATGGTGAAGTGGAGCTGATAGTGAAGTACCAGGAGATCTCCTCAACAATCGACGCCCCTGCGTCGCGAAAACAGTATTTTGTAAAAGGTGATGAGCTCTTGACATAGGGCTTAGAATAGCGTCGCTAAATATACCATACTGGCTGGCTGGCGTCAATTCCGGGATAGCGGGGTGGGGGGTGGGGTGGGGTGCAAATGATTTCAAATTAATTTATATTTTTAAATTTACTGTAGCAACAACGTGAAGCGCAGACAGGTAAACGGTACTCACTGTACGCTACGCTATGCACGAAGCGTAATAATGATAGGCATAGGCATTTGAAAATCCGGGACAGTAAGGTGTAATTCCTGGACACGGGACAAGGCACGTAATTCCGGAAATCCCGGGCGCCTGGCAACCCTAGCGGGAACCCGGCGCGGGCGTCCGCTCCGGGTGCTGTTTCCTGTATATTCATAGAGCAGCGCTGCGTGTGGCGGAGTGCCCGCCTCGCGGGTCACGCGACGGAGCAAGGCGCGGGTCCCCGCGACGGGCTGTTTGTCCGCGACGGAGAACGGCCCGGGCCCGGGCGACGGGCTCCCGCACCGTGTACCCGCGCCGGGATCCCGCTCAACGCAGCGGAGGGCCTAAGGCGAGCCGTGCCTTTCGTGGGTCTACCCATGTTTTATCTACCTAGGTCCTAGATAAACGAAAGTAATATCTACCTAATACAGAAGCTATACTTAAATGCTTTTAAAAAAATAAAACCTGAAAATAAAAACAAAAACAGCTTCAAAATTAAATATCTTTAAAAAGCAAGAAATAATATTCGTTTGAATCACTAAAAGTCTGGCTGGTGATCATGGCGGAGAAGTAGAGAACTAGCTCGAACACGAGTCCCGGCGCCACGCGCCCGGCAGCCCCGGCAGCGGCGCGTGCCACGCGCGCGGGCAAAATGTTCAAAATTAGAAGTGCCATCTATACCAAACAATAGTCTGGGCTTTTAAATTCTCTTGGCGACATCTATTAGATTATTTTTTAAACAACATACAATTTTAGCTACTTTTTAACGCGAGGTCTACAGCTCACGGAGCCACGAGCCACTAGTTTAATTTATTGACATTATTTACTTATGGTGAAAATATTCATTCACAGCACAGACCATACAACAAGTCACTGACATGAAATTTTTTTTATAATATAGAGGTCAATGCAACAAGTACTTACTTCGATTTTTCGATTTTTGGGTAACATCCCTAGTGTTTAAAAAGAAAAAGTTTTCAGTGACATAACATTCTAACGACGTTAAGTTTTATTAAAACAAAAATTGTTTATATGTTTAGAATGATTTTTAAGTGAAACTAACGCGTAAAGTTAAATTTTTCCGTCATTTTACAGTAAATATATATTGATAATTGAAAAAAAAAATAAGTAATTGTGCAGTTTTAACATCGAAAAAATTTATAACATTTTATGCCCGCCGTTACAAGGTTACGTTGAGAAATTTTGATGAAGTGTCAAATGTGATCTATTAAAGTGGCCCTACTTTAGATACCTACGCATATCATTGTAATAAAACACGTCTAATGAAGTCGGGTGTGGCTTTTAGAATAAAAAAAAAGAAGTTGTCCTTCAGCCCCACCAGACCATTAGTATCTAGTAATTCGAACGAAAATTATTTCTTGCTTTTTAGTGATATTTAATTTTGAAGCTGTTTTTATTTTCAGGTTTTTTGAAGTCGGTTTTTTTCCCTTCACTTATTTAATTCTCTTAAGGCTCCGTTATGCGAAATCATTTGTCTCTGTCTTTTTCTTTACGTGTAAAGAGTATGGAAAATAACCTCACTTCTGCACTTTTTTGGTTGTTTTTCGTTGTTTTTTCGTCATTATCTTTAGCACAATTATCTTTCTTGAAAGATATTGGAGCAACTGTACAGTACGTTAAAGTGTATTTTGATGTAGAATTCAATACGTTTACGCTATTATTTACGCCAAAAATATGGCCCGCGACAAACGCTTTTGATGATATTCTGTTATTTTTTACAATCTGTGAAGTTTATACGAAATTTAATGTTTGTAGCAACTAGATAAACTTTAGCTTATCGAATGATTTTTTGGTGGCTACAAGTTTACGTTTTCTTTATAAAAATATGGCCCGCGCAAACCATGTTTTCCTATTACCGCCCCTTAAGCTCGTTAACGACTGTAGTTGACATTTGTATGACAACTTGTATTTTAGTATATTTACCGCCAGAGGCGCTGTGCCAAATTGCATACACCAAGAAGCTTATACCTCCAATGGAGATTGCACGGCCAGTGTAATAGTGAAGATTGAAAAAAGGTCCTTAAGTGACGTGACGGCTTATTGCTACCTCTTTCTTTAGTGTTACAATACGTTTTCGTTTCTCACGAACGAACGAACGACGAACAACGAACACGTATTGTAACACTAAATAAAGAGGTAGCAATAAGCCGTCACGTCACTTAAGGACCTTTTTTCAATCTTCACTATGACACTGGCCATGCAATCTCCATTGGGGGTATAAGCTTCTTGGCATACACTCTTGGTCGAATCGTACACTGGAGGGCGTGTAGTGTCGTAGCTTCGGCGTTCGGCCCGTTTCGTTAGCACAATACTTAGTACTAAAGTATTCGTTAGGATCGGCCATCAATGACAAATTCACTAATGCACGCATTCCTTTCGTGCTTCGGATGTAGGTGTGGGTACTGTACTTTAAGCCGTTGGTTCCGGCTGCATTTGCAGTCCATAACTTCCACCAATCCGCAATGGCCCAACCTGGTGAGTTATTCTCCTTTTCTCGTAGGTGTCGCGCGAGACTAACCGCCTTTGTTCGCTTTAGGACAGATTCGCTTTATGAATATTTATAAATATTTACAGAAGAATTTATTTTTTACTCTTTAGTCTGTTTTTACTGGTCCGTTTTAATGTTTTTAGTCCGATTTTTTTTGTAATAATTTAGTCCGTTTTTACTAAGCTTTGACACTTCTCTTTCCATTAACGCCATCTAGTGCGGCAAATATTTTCTATATTTTTTTAAATGTCACTTTGAAGAAAGCTATTAAAAATATAGAAGTTAAACCTTCTCTATATTTATGTGACCCTAGTACTTTGATGACGTATTGTTTTACGCAAAAAAAGTCTTTGTCATTTTTCATGTCATGCTTCGAGCAACAAAGGCTTCGTTTCGTCACGAAAGGAGAAGCCTTAGCGATTATTACTCTATTCAAATTATTCTGGCATTTTTGCGGGGGGAGGGAATTCCCTTTTTATTCACTTGTTTTATAATCTACTATTTCGACATTTATTTCGCGATATCTGTCGCGTCGCGCTCACATCAGTGTAGAGCAAATCATGCAAAAATCTCGCAAATGAATTTGACGCATAATCAGGGCCAGATTGATTATTTATTTGTCAATAATAAAAGATCGGAAGTCCAATAGCTAAATCGCTTTATTAAGATTATTACTTTTCCGATTTAGAGAATAGATCGCGGCGGAAAGAATATAAATCAAAACGTCACCACTTCTATAGGTAAAAGAAAATAAAAGTCTCATATATACGGGCATAGACTTAGAAATACTATAGATACTCTTAAGTAGAAAGGGCATAGAGCTACGGGACATCTTTGGTGGCGCGGACTTACATCTGCATTATCTATGCTCCAGAATCTCTACATCAAACTTCAAAAATCCTTCTTAATAACTCAAATATAATTGTCATTGTGAAATATCCATCACAACATCACATAATTCAGTTTAAATATGACTAGACTCAAAAGGACTTGGTTATTCCTTTGAGAGTTCCTACACGGAAATGAATACACAATCGAGCGAACACTTGTAATTGTAACGAACCATACAAATTGTACAAGATGAGCGCGCCCGCGGGAGGTGGTGCAGGTATTACCTATTCAGACTTTATTCGGACTTACGTAAGGAGCGGTGTTTCTACCAGAGATGTGTTTAAGGCCAAGCTACACAGCGGGCGTGGCGTGACGGGACGGGAGACGGCGACGCAACGCTGAGCAGTTGTAATGTACTAGATACTATGGACGACGTCACACAGGCCAGCGTGGCGCGACGTGTCGCGTCCCGTCGCGCCACGCCGCCGTCGCGCCGAGGCCGAGCGTGAATACAGATCGGAAGCGCAGCGAGGCGGAACGTAGGCGAGATCACGCCCGCAGTGTGAACTCTACCGTCGCGCCGGCCGTCCCGTCACGCCGCGCCCCGTCGCGCCACGCCCGCTGTGTGGCTTAAGCTTTAACCGCCTCTGTGGTCTAGTAGTTCGCCCACCCGTGTAAGACGCAAGGGGCTCCGGGTTCGATTCCCAGGGGGGTACAATTTGAACTCAGTTTGGTTGGTGGTAGGGCTTATTTTAAGTCCGCCTGGCTAGCTACCACCATCTTACCTAAGTCTGACGCCATACGCAATTTAAAAATTGTTGTGTTCCGGCAGTTAGAGGTAAGATAGCCAGTTCCCCAGTGATGAGGATTCCGGGTGTGGTGCGCTTCCACCATCGGCCTTATCGTCACTTAACATCAGGAGAGGTCCCTTTGTGCATAAAAAATATAAAAAAAGAACTGCGAGGAAGCTAAACAATATGCGGGGATGTATAGCGAAGCCTCTGAGAAAGGTGTGGAGATTCCACCGTATATCTGCGAGGGAAACTAAGGAGCGAGGACTCTTCTCTTCTCTACTCTTTTCAGAGCACACGTGTCGCTTACGTTCCTTGGGCGCATCCCTTGCACACATTTCTAGTTTTTTTATTACCTTTCCCATCAGAGCTATGCTGAGCAATGCTAGCAAATTGAAGTGATGCTATTGGTTTTCCCTCACGCGCTGGCACCGCTAACTGCCTGGCACATCTCTGATTTGAAAATCGCCCTAAAACTATTAGGTTGGTGGTATTATCCAATTATTATTCTTGATCGTAGAAAAATTTGCTACTATGTCTAAATGAAATGGGAAAATGCTCTTGTTCTTTTGACGCCACGTTAAACGAACGATGCTTTCCAAGCTAAAGTACTTAGGAAGTTGTAGAGATGTCCAGTTTTATACTGATCTAATTTTTAGGGAGTAACGACAATAATGGAGGAGTTACAGCATGGCTTCCAATCATCGGAGGGATAGCGCTAGGGGCGGGGCTGCTGGCACTCGTATACAAGTATATGAGCGGGAAAAAAAAGAATTATTGCCCCATTATCAACCCTGAAAAGAGGCGTTGGCCAAACGAAGAAAAAAAAGGCAGCATTTTCAATTTTTCCAAATGATAAACGAAAAACCTGTATCCTGTATGCCCTGCTGTGCTGCTTTCCAAGCTAAAGTAGTTATAGAGATGACCAGTTTTATACTGATCTAATTTTTATGGAGTAACGACAATAATGGAGGAGGTCCAATCATCGGAGGAATAGCGATAGGGGCTGGGCTTCTAGCACTCGTATAAGTATATGAGCGGGGAAAAAATAGAATGACTGCCCCACTATCAACCCTGCAAAGAGGCGCTGGCATAAAGAAGATAAAAACAGCTAAAGAAGATAAAAAGACAGCATTTTCAACTTTTTCAAATGATAACCGAAAAACCTGTACCCATCCTGCTATGGTGACTCTCATAAATCTGTGTGTGGACCAAGTATATTAGAAAACCCCATAATCGATATTAATAATGGTTTTTATTTTACAATAAATTAAATAAAAAAAAAAAACGCAAATTAAATACATGATATTGTATTTGGAACAATCTTTCTCTCTTACCGCAATAGAATATAAATTAGCTTGGTGAACGTCACTGATACAAAATATATATTAATTATTGTAATTTATAATAACTTATTTGTAGGTACATAATCCACCTCCGTGCGTCGACCCCTACTAAACAATTTGTTTCATTATTCGGTTAATTGCGTCGTCGCCAAAATATTGTTGATAAAATTGACAAATTATAATGCAATTTTGTGTATTTACTATCTTTCAAAGATTTTTCTGATGTAAGTAGGTATTTCCTTACGTGCATAGCAGTGTTCCATAACTTCAGTTCAAAACCTTGAAAGGTGAACTTCATGCCTCTGCTAGCCATAAGTTTAGATATTATTTAACTTTTTTTTAAAAAAAGTACTGACAATGGCACGTCAGTCTATACATGTTGACTTTGAGACCATCTTTATGCCGTACGTAATAAAAGCTGTTTTCGTAGTTCAACTGTTTAACCTACCATGCTATTATGTGTACATCCTGAAGATGTAAGATAAAAAATATTACCATTTTAAGTTTGATAGTCTAATATACTCACAATTGCATTATAATAAGAAATCATTTTTGATTCTAAGATTCTAGTGTAGTGTGTATGTAATAAATAAGAAAGAATATAATAACATTTTGATGTTATTTAATATACTATGGGCAACTCGTGTGCGCGCGTATCGCACCTGCACGAACTAAATGTATGAAGTACCGGCGCGGCGTGCAAGCGATTTTAACCTTAGGAGTGGTCATGCGACGCTGTTGCCCATGGTACTTATTTGAAATAAGAAATCGCGAAAAATGGCATTCATTCATTACCCAAAATAATAAATACCTACCACCAATTGATTAAATAATATTACACATATTTTTTTATACATCATGTAATATTGACAGAAATATATCAGAAAACATTTGGACACTAATGCCAGAATTTAATAGATTAAATTTATAGTAACATATCGGTACTAAACATAGTACTTATTCTAAATTAAATAAACATACAAATCTCATAAATTACAAAACAATAATCTGGCCCCTATTTCACCAAATTAACATTTGTCTATGACATGTCGGCAATCTTTACAGTATTTTTTACATTAATAAGGGAAAATTATGTGAAATAGTGGATACTTGACTCAGCTCCAATCTCATGTTAAGAACCATGACAAATCTACAAATATGTCGACTTGTAAAAAATATCCCTGTTTCACAACATACCTGTCCCTAATTAAAGTAACGACCGACATAATTATGTCACTGACAAATGTCGATTTGGTGAAATAGGGCCCTGCCCCCCTAGCATGATCGACGAAACACGATCGTTCGTTATCGCGTGATATAGCATTTTATCGACACTCAACCATGTATTCTGTGACTCAACTGTCAAAATCCATTGTCTTTCTGACAGTTAAAGCGCATTCACTTAGATAGTGTCGCCCTTTGATCGCGCCGCCTTTGCACGTGCCGCTTCTTGTCAAAGGATGCCGCCGCATAAACAAAAGATACCGCGTGCGGCGTACACCCGCAAGTCAATTTGTATTTTGGCAGTTTGCATCGAAGCGCCGCCGTAGTGAAAGCTTGTGTTTGTTGACGCTGCTACGTATACTGAAAATATTTTTTCATCCTTGGAAGGACAGTTAAGTGCCTCAAGATAAAACTTTAAGTGAACCCACAAAAAAATACGGGTGTTTTGTAAAACATGTAAGGGGCCATCCATAAATTACGTCACACGAATTTCATGATATTTGACCCCCTACCCCGTCCTTGTCACAGCGGGTCACATTTGTGTGGACCCCCCCTCCCTAGTGTGACGTCACATATTTTACAAGTTTACATCTAGAAAGAATGATTTAACTAAAACAACAGTTCAAAAATTTGTTTTATTTCAATTTAAATGACTTTGAAATGTGAAGTAACAAAATTTAGGACCCCTCCCACCCCCTTGTCACACAATGTGACACTTCGTCGACCCCCTCCCTCCCCCTTGACGTGTGACGTAATTTATGGATGGCCCCTAAACAACTTATGATCAATGTCCATCGGCATTGCGTTGAAATCAGTTTGTCTGCACGTATCAGAGATACTTCAAAAATAGTGGGGATACCAAGAACTAGCGTCGTAATAATATTAAAAATAGGGCCATTAACACCAAAAAAACGTAAAAACGGAAGAATCCCACTATCGAAAACGGACGACTTTGAATGTGATGTAGTACGTCCGAACTCAGGGGCTCTATTTTGAATCGTTCGGCTGGCGTCGAGCGATTGGTTTCTACTGATTTTCGTTCGACATTTGACTTTCTATATTTTTGAATCGCTCGACAGCAACGAGTGGGTGAGGGCACTCGTTTGCAGTCTAGTGATGTGGCACGGCGAGCGATATTCTTTCCTACTAAAAACAAAGATATTTATGTAACAGCCAATAGAAACATGGATATTACGTTCCGTTTTCGTTGCGGTAATTACCAGTTCTAGATACTGCGTGAAACGGATAAAATCCAACATTTCGTTTATATTGGCAGCACCGGAAACGAACGATTCAAAAATACGGAAAATCGGCGTCATGCGACTTGGAAGACGAGTGTGACTTAAGTCGCATGGGACTAAACTATGTCATACGAGCAATTCAAAAATAGGGCCCCAGATCAAATAAAAAAGGAAGATGGAGCGTTGCGCAGTGGTTGCGAACAATGAATTGAGGCAGGTTTTTGATGGTACATGTGTGCGTACTAGGGGGCGGGCGGGGGCCGGGCGGAAGGGTTTGATATGGAACGCCCAATGACGAACGAAAGCCAAGGCGTAGTTTCGTTACATATGTGTGCGTATACTGTGTATGTACACAGCCAAGGCGTAGTTTTATATGCCTCACCGCTTTGTCGGAAGACTCCGTCTTTACTTTTTTATTTGGTCTGAGCGTCCGAACAGTATACAGATTTTATGCTAATAAAAAACTTCCGACACTAGACACGATTCTGAAAAATTTACAAGCTAATAATACGGACTTTCCGTATACTTGCGAAACTCTGCGAAATGTCAATACATTTCTAAAACTTGGGTTTAAGTATAAAACACTTAATAAGCTAAAACTATTGCTTGAATCATCGCTATTTTTTACCGTTGTCAGTAACGTTATTTGTATTGGGAGGGTGCGAAGTGGGTGCGAAGGTAAAATAATCGATCGCAGCGCTCATGGTGGCAAAAAGTAGAAATAAAGAAGGCTCTGTAATCTGCTTGAAAACGATATTTAATTTATTACTAGCGATACAGGAATAATTATATATGTTTATTATCACTTAGTAAAATTATTAAAGTAACTTCATCCTCTTGTTTGACAAAATCTACAACTAAAAAAGAAGTAAACAAACCCTAATATAACCAAAATAAAACACTCTTTTTGAATAGATCTTACTTGCCATATTTAATTTAAATGACCAAAAATGATTTCACAACACTTTGTCCACCTAAATCATAGTAATTTTGAAATTTACATTAATAACACAATATGTATAGTATTTTTTAACATTTTGTCACAATGCCGCCATTACATATCAAAACGTCAAAACATTCAGGTCAGAGCCAACAAAGTTTCAACACGCTAGGTGGCGCTAAAAGCGTGCACGGAGCCAATAGTATAACGTTACAAAAAACTCACCGGTATTCCTGTCTCTGAACACAAGTGCTTGCGGGTGTACCGACACTATCTAAATGAATGGACTTTAAACGTGATAAAACGCTAAATCACGCGATAAATATCGTGTTTTGTCGGTCATGCTAGGCCTACTGGCCTCTCTTTCAGAAATTCAAGTGAAACTTGCACACCAAAGTATTCAAACAAAAAAATATTTATTTATAGCCATTTATGTGTTTAAAATATAATATAATATTTTTATTACAAATATAAATTATACAAATATGTATGTTTTCTAAGGCCAGGTTCAGACTTGTGTAACATGTAATGTAATAGTGTGTTTTATAACATATTTGCTCGTAAAGGGTCTCTTATTACACTAATTTCCATATCGTATTGTATCTCATTACGAACTTGTGCGGTAATGTAAAGTGAAACGCACGGTTTCCTTGATAAACCGTGCGTTTTACTTTACATTACCGCACGGTTTATCAAGATGCTTCGTCTAAAACGAACGGTACTTTTTAAATCTTAGCAAAAAGTTTTTACGTCAGAAAAGAGGTCAACAGTTTATGAATAAAATTAACTTTGGGAGATAAAATATAATAAATAAACATTTCATTAATTGATTTTGACAATAAATTACAACCATTTATCTGTAATAAAAACAAAAATATTAATTTACTTTATTGTACTAATATTGTAGTAATACTGGCTGTTTTTTATGCCTTTGCCTTGAAAAAAGCGCTGATGCGCGCGCACATAGCTAATTTAAAGAAGTAAAATTATTCCACGCGCTTTTTTTGCTTTATTGTTTTTATTTGAAAATGTCGTCAAGTAGTGATGAATTTATTAATTCGACACCACCAGAAGTCTCAGAGGCAGCGAAAAAGGCTACTCTAAGCCTCTTGCCCGAAAAATTGACCGATAAATACTAACAAGCGTATCAAAATTTCAACATAATATGGAAGACAAGCAAAGGTACAAAGTCCGAGTTTTATTTATTTCCTCGCAAATATGTTAAAACGTCGTATGACATACGTGCGCTTTGATAATTACATACCGCACTTATATCATAATGTACTAATACTAACTTTGTATGTGGACAGCACTATGAGCATTTCATGTAACACTCGCAAGCGACCGCTGGTCCACACATAAAATTATTTGTGTTACATTACACGATACATTACGTAACACTTAAGGCGTGGGCACATTTGTCTGACGCCACGCGTTAACACGTGTTAACACGCCGTCAGATGACATCGGTTTTCATAGTAAATGTATGCACTAGGCTCAGTTATCTTATAACACGTCCATATAAATACGGCGTGTTAACACGTGGCGTCTGAAAAATGTGCCCGCAACTTTAACCTGAACTTACTCTGACTTAGTCTGAACCCAGCATTATATTCAGCCCAATTTTATTTTTATTTATTTTATCTTGCAAACAAATGTTTCGGCGACGACACTAAGTACTAAGCTAGTGGCGTTACAGGTGACTATGACTAACTTATCATCTGTCCCTCTCACACACAGTTCAGCCCCATTAGTTTCACATTTCATTTTCAAACATAATCTGTGGACAAATTATATATTTTTTTAATCAAACTTTTCTGCTGCTATTTCACAATATTGATACGAAATTCATCATAAAGATAACAGTTGGTAATTTGTGTAAAAATAGTAATTTGGTAAATGATTCATTTGTTAATTGAATTTCAAACATATTATTTAATATAAAAGTTGGGTTATTTGTACTTATCTTTTTTATGTGATAACTGGGTTATATCCACATACTCAGGAAGTACAAATCAATTTGATTCAATTTGGTTTTCAAGGGGTCAAAAATTATACCAAACATCACTAGCAATTAGTGATGTAGGCTCTGTCTCAAATGTTGCAATGTGAAAAGGAATAGAATACAGAACACTACACGACAAATGTATAGGACAGCCATTAGCTACTCTGTACTGTATGACGGTTTGACTTTGAAAAGGTAAGGGTATCTTCAAACACACACATTGGCAAGGCCTGACCCGATACATTACTAAAAATAAATTATTTTTTTACCTTTCACACACCTATCTTTGATGTTATTTCCTAGCTTGCAAGGCGTTCGAGAGCCAATCCATCGCTTGATCTAGTCCTTCTCCTCGCACCGCTGATGTTTTGAAGATTTGGAAGGTGCGGTCTCGCAGAGCGTCCAGCCCTAGCGCCTGGTGGACCTCGGCCACAGTCAGACACCCGGCCATGTCTTGTTTATTTGCTAATACCACAAGAATAGCGTTGGCTAATTCTTCTTCCTGTAATGTTTATAGTGTATGGTTATAAATTGATTTAAATAGTTAAAGAAATGGTAATCATACAAAATGGTGCAAATGATGGCCGTCTTAAAAGTAAGAGTGAATTTAATGTTAAATTGTTTCCTTTTTATTTATAATAATTTATAATAGTTTTGTAACATTCAGTGAATCAGAGGCTGTACAGTTGGCTATGAATACAAAGTTCATGTTTAGTTTCGTATTGGATCCCTTAGCAATAACTTTGGTAACTTGTCGAACAACAACATTCTGACGCTGGCAGAATTACTGTGTAAAACGGAAGAGGCTACTTATACTCAGGTCTTAATACTACTAAAAAAACATAGTAGTATTAAGACTCAAGTTCACCAACTACTGTAACAGCTGAATAATTTTTAACCACCTATTTAAAAATGTAAATTTTTTTCATACATACAAACATCAATAAGAGGCAGTTCAAACTTAATCAGCTGTTTAACCTCTGAATGCCCGCCTGGATGCATGCGTCCAGACCAAAATCACTTAAGCCGTTCCACCAACGCCCACCTTATGAGGCCGGCAAAGATACAGCATCAATAAACTGTTATTTTTTCATAATTATTGACTATTGGTGTAATGGAAAACGTAAAAAAGTATTTACAAATAAAACACTTTTTACAGAATGATAACATATAGCCTGATTGCAAAGTTATTGAGTTTTTCGTGAAAGACATCATTTCATTTCCGTATTGCCAGCCAGTTTTCTCTTTTTTTTATGGCAGGCGCAGAAAAGTTAAATGTTGGTGAACTTCATCCTAAGTGTTACAATTTTTTTACATACATTATTGTAAAGCTACAGATATCAAGAAAGATAGTAAGTACTCACTCTTAACATATGAACCAGCTCGTCTTTTGATATTCCTATTCGATCTCTATCGGCAGAGTCTACAACATAAATTATTGCATCTGTGTTTCCATAGTAACATCGCCAGTAAGGCCTGGAATTCCACACAGAATGGTAATTTATTAAAAACAATTAAATCATTTAAAGACTAACTAATTTGTTTGGAGTAGTGTTGGTTATTACAACCTTGGGCATCTAATAAAATTACTAGGTACATACACGCCGGGCTCAGAAGTACCTAAATGTACAGATAAGCACTTTATCACATCAACTATTGTTTTAAGTAGGAAATTTGCAACCATACAACAGTAATTCAATAGTTGGTGCGACATGATACTAAGGTGTTCAGCTACTTCTAAGCTACATTAAATTGCACTTCATGAAAGATAACCTATAAGAATTTGAGAATAATCACCTAATACTGGTTTGTCCTCCAAGATCCCACACTTGAAACTTGAGGTTTTTATACGTAACTTGCTCTACATTGAAACCGATAGTTGGTATAGTGGTCACCACCTCGCCGACTTGCAATTTGTACAGTATAGTTGTCTTTCCGGCGCCGTCTAAACCAAGGATCAATATCCTCATCTCTCTAGCTCCTAGCAAACCTCTAAAGTAACTGAACAGGCCACCTGTAAAGATGAAAACATGTAAAACAAGCTTGGTATGATTAGAACCAATTTATTTCATGGAATAATGAATAAAATACTTACCCATTTTGTGATAAGCTTAGCCTACTTTACAACATAAATGTTACAGCTAAGGAATGATTATGTATTTTTTTCTTTACATCCAAATGATCCTAATAACTTTTTGGTCTATTCGCACTCTCAATTTGATTAGATTTTAGATTTATCGACAAATAATGCACATTTTATCAAGACAACAGCACTGACCATTTGACGTGTAACTCATTTAATTGTTGCCAGTAACAAAAATATTTTAAAAATAAAATAACCACAGAGTAGAAAAAGGAAAATATTCGCTTGCAGTACAGACTACAATTTTTTTTCTCGACTTTCACTCAGTCACTCGATTTCACAAAAAAAAAACATTTATTTTTGTATGAAAATTTGATGAAAACAGGCTTAGGCAATTTGCAAAATGGAGAAGATCTTGTTAAAAATATCCTGTTAACTTTTAGTGAGCAAAGTTTATTTAGCAAGAGTATGGTTATTTTTGAACGGTAGGAGCATGGAGAGCTTAGAATAAATACGAGGGCGGCTTGATAAGTCCATTTCGAAATACCTTACCTTCCTATAGGTACTTATTTTGTTATTCTGCTTATGCTGTACAGACCTACCTGACTAATCTTTTTGTAACTCTGCGTACCTATCTACCAACTTAGATACGAGTGAAGTTGAGAGTAGGTCTACTCAGTCCATCAAACGATGTTCCTACCTTTTTGAGACCCCTTTTACAGTATGTAAGTAGGTATCCACTTACACTTCTGTAATTTCTCGCATGCAATCTAAAAAAAACATTACGAAATGCTTGGATTTCAATTTTCAATACCTACTAAATTAAACGTACCTACGTCTATCAGCCCTTTTTCATCACTATATTACTGTAATTTATGACTATTAACAGTATCATCAGATCATCACCCACACCCACACCCAAGACGCGGCATGGCACCGGCACAGTTTTTATCGCATGCAATTTTTTGAATGAAAAGTGCTCCCGGTATTAAAAAAAATGCATGCGAATTTTATAAGTACCTACCTACCTAGTGTAAAGGGGTTTACCCCTTTTTTATTTTTTTAACGCCTGAAGGAGATAGGTACCTAACTTACCTAGGTAAGTAAACTGAAATGGAGGCCCATTTCAAGTACCACGTTCTGGCTTGATGAAAATCTTTGCCGGGGTCAGTGGCGAGAGCATAAGAATAAATTCTTATGGCGAGAGGTGAAATTATGGCGAAGAAGGTAAGCCGTTCTACAAAAATATTAGGCGGCCATAACATGGTCATGCAAGGGGGGCTGGTTGAGAGCATTCGTAACATATTCGTAATAGTTGTGTCTCTAACTATCACTAGTAGGTACCTAGACTTCAAACACGATATAATAAGTCTCTATCTGTGAATCATTGCGCTAAAATTATATTATTTTTAACTAACAATGTTTAGCGATGGTTATTTTTAAGAAAGACGGTTAATTTTAAGATATGTCGGGTAAATATTGGCGGGCATGCTTGCGGAGATGAATCACAATCATAATTTGAGTTAAATTGGGTTAGGTAGGTAGGTACCTAGGTAGCTACTTCTCAGTATCTCTATAAATATCCATCGCGTGATAAGATTTACCGTAATGGGCTTGCTAATTTTAATAACAAACAATAATATAAAAATACCAATCTAAGTAGGTAACTTGACTACCTTGAGGAGCTCGATGGCGCAGTGGTATAGCGCCTGGGCCTGGCCCAGCGATTGTGGAGGTTAAGCAACTTTCGCAAGGGTCGGTCATGGGATGGGTGACCAAAAATTTATTATCACGAGCTCCTCCGTGCTTCGGAAGGCACGTTAAGCCGTTGGTCCCAGCTGCAGTCGTTAACATCCACCAATCCGCATTGGGCCCGCGTGGTGGGTTATGGCCCATCCTCCTTATCCACCCATAAGGAAAGCCTGTGCCCCAGCAGTGGGGACATTAAAAAATGGCTGATAGTCATCTAAGTACCTAAATCAATATTGATCATAATAGCACAAATTGATCTAAGTAATTCCAATAACTAGGTAAAGCACTTTAATGTGCAATGAAAATCAGGAAATCTGGTGACCATAGGTGTGGTGACAAACCATATGACAACCTAGGTCGTTTCAATTTCAATTTTAATTAGGTACTTACTTACATAATAAACGTTGAAATCTTCTCTCTCGCTCACAGTTAAGAGAAAAAAAAATCGGGTTGCACTCCGGGAGTGCCGGCAGAAGTGAAAACTTGAATATAAACGTTGTGCATCCTTACTAATATTATAAATGCGAAAGTCAGTTTGTTTGTTGGTTTGTTTGTTTGTTTGTTTGTTACGCCTTCACGTCCTAACTATTGAACCAATCATCATGAAATTTTACATACACGTTGTCAGGGGCACAGAGAAGGACATAGGATACGTTTCATCCCGAAAAAAAGTATTGTTCCCGAGGGATAGGAAAAAACCCTCCACGCAGACGAAGTCGCGGGCGGCCGTTAGTTTTCGATATTTTGAAATTAGCGGCAAAGGATTAAAATTATTTCTTTGCTATAACTATACAGTCACACAATTCAATCAGTTTGTAATTAGAGAAAAATTATTTCGCGCCAGTGGCCTTTTTAATTTCTGCATGCACGCATTCTACGATTTAAACTTATAGTCACAGAGTATAAATAATAATAATATTTTCAAAATTAGCGCGTTGCTGGTGACACAAGTGTTTACGTCTTAAAATGACGCGCCACCATTTTCAACGCACCCCGTAGAAAGAGAGGGGGATACTTCCGCCGCCAGCTGTCTACTCTCCATCCGTCACATCCGTCTTACGCATTTTCGATCAGCGTGATTCTTACTGACGCGAGTTTAGCATTTTTCCCCATACAAAAAAACGTACAACGCCACTAAAGAAGTTTTCACTTCAAAAAAAAAACTTCTAAATTGTTATTTGTTATACCTAACGTCTTAAGTGAGTGACCAAAGTCAATTTGTGCTCTCTCGCTACGCTCATGATTCAATCGCTAGTTCGTGATTTAAAGGCACGAGACACTTGTACTATTAGTTATTCTGTGACGAGACATCACAATTTGGTCTCGTGTTAAACTACAACTTTTCACCTCTATCAGTGAGAAGAGGTGAAGAGTTGTTCAAGATTTTCCGTAAAAGTTTTTCCACGTGACTTTCCTGGTAAAAAGCTAAATTAAGCATTAGAAACTTATTCTCTCAACTATTTTGGAGTTAGACAACTATCTTCATCACTCACTGAACGCACATTTTTTTTGTAATTTATCACAAAAATAGTTTGATCAAATCTATGCTGAAAAATTTTATTCGTAGATAATAATAATAATTAATCATAATTTTATTTCCCAGTACAAATTACAAAATAGCACAGTACAAACAGTTCAAGTAGGTATATCCAAATGTATAGTCCATTCATTTAGATAGTGTCGGTACACCCGCAAGCACTTGTGTTCAGAGACTAGGAATACCGGTAAGTTTTTAGTAACGTTATACAAATAACGTTACAGATGATTCTAGCAATAGTTATAGCTTATTAAGTGTTTTATACTTAAATCCAAGTTTTAGAAATGTATTGACATTTCGCAGTCGTACGTTTATACGGAAAGTCCGTAGTATTAGCTTGTAAATTTTCCAGAATCGTGTCTAGTGTCGGAAGTTTTTTATTAGCATAAAATCTGTATACTGTTTGGACGTACTACATCACATTCAAAGTCGTTCGTTTTCGATAGTGGGATTCTTCCGTTTTTACGTTTTTTGGTGTTAATGGGCCTATTTTTAATATTATTCCGACGCTAGTTCTTGGTATCCCCACTATTTTTGAAGTATCTCTGATAGGTGCAGACAAACTGTGCAACGCAATGCCGAATGGACATTGATCATAAGTTGTTTACATGTTTTACAAAACACCCGTATTTTTTTGTTGGTTCACTTAAAGTTTCATCTTGAGGCACTTAACTGTCCTTCCAAGGATGAATAAATATTTTCAGTATACGTAGCAGAGTCAACAAACACAAGCTTTCACTACGGCGGCGGCGCTTCGATGTAAACTGCCAAAATACTAATTGACTTGCGGGTGTACGCCGCACGCGGTATCCTTTGTTTATGCGGCGGCATCCTTTGACAAGAAGCGGCACGTGCAAAGGCGGCGCGATAAAAGGGCGACACTATCTAAGTGAATGCGCTTTAATGTTACATATTCTGATCATCTACGTCTGAACTAGGTCGAAAAACCTGTATCTCAGACTACAGCGCTCATCCTTGGATGAATTAACCACGCGCGTGGTTGATTCGTCCAAGCGCTCATCCCTAGGATAATTCCAACATATTACAATAAAATTGCTTGTGCTCACACTTTATGGATCAGTATTCATAAAGAAGAAAAAAAATACATGAATAGGAATCGGGACTAAATACTAAACTAATCAAATCAAAGGGGATTTGTGTAAGTAAGATAAAGTAGATTCCCGTCGTTTTGTCTTACATTACGTATTGTGTTGTCTCTTATATTTATTAAAACCCTACCTTAATTATTTATTTATAATCATAAAATACTAATAATTTGTTAAGTAATACATTAATTTTCTTAAGTATATTATATTAATTTCATACATGGGACCTCATTTCGTCCATATACTCACAATCCTTATTTAAAACTCCTTGGAAGGTATATCCGTGTATTTTATTTTTTTTATACTTTTTTAATCCATTTATGACAACCATAGACGTAGCACATCCCTTCGGTATAAACCAGATTGAGCTCTTCGCCCCAAAACGAGCCGACAGAGAGGTCAAGTAGATGTATGTGTCTCTTTCTTCATTAGGGTGACCAAACTGTATGGTTGGTCGGAGACATACTTATTACTTTAAACTGTTTAATATAAACTTAGGTACTTAGGTAGTTCTATATTTACAATTAATACTTTTGCCACGTTTTTATAAGGTTGCTTGCTCGTTTGTTTGTGTTTTCGTTTGTTTGTTTGAGCACAAATTTTGTAAACGATTTTATACTAACTTCCCGATGAACTAGAGACTTGAAACTTTGAACACAGAACTAGAAGGTAATGTAATAATAATAAAATAAAAATAAAAATTGTTTTATTGACCAATTAGTGACAAGTGTTTAAATAATACCAACTTAGGACTAGATAACAGACTCCTAATATTATAAGCCTCTGCTGCCGAACTAGGCAAAAAACCTGTATTTCGGCATTCAGCCGAAATACAGGTACCCTCCACAGACATAGCAATTTAAACTAGTCAAAGCAAGTCTTACAAAAATGAGTACAATATACTTCGATCCAAAGACAATACAAAATAAACGAAAAACAATAAGAAAAAGTGAAAGCATCTAGTGTTGAATTAAGTGTGTGTGTGTGTGTGTGTGTGCGTGCGTGCGTGCGTGCGTGCGTGCGTGTTTACCTACATTACCTATATAATATGTATGTTAATGGTTGTGAGTGTGTGTACTGTGTTAGCTTTGTAAAAGAGTCCTGGTAATACTTATTAACATTATAATGTAGTCAGCAAGTTTTCAGTTTCATCATAAGTGCCATTTGTAAATTTCAAATTTCATTTCCATTCACTTGCAAGCCGATCTAGGCAGTGGGTAGATATTTAGCTTTTTATTGAAAAGGTTATATAAGTAAGGTAAGGAAGAACGCCACAGGAACACTATGATGAAACCATACAACCCCATCGTGTTTGGGTTCGTTAGAATCGTCTTGGCAAGTACTCTGTTGGGGAATAATATCCAAGGGGCTGATGAAGGAGCCGGAAGAAGGCCATTGGAACTTTATAAATAAAATCATGCAACCCCATCGAGTTTGGGCTTGTTAGAATAGGAAATAGTTTCCAGTGTATGATGATGAAGCCGAAAGAAGGCCACTGGAATTCTGTAATAAAACCATGCAACCCCATTGAGTTTGAGCTCGTTTGATTCCTCTTGACGAGAGCTCTGATAAGAGGTGGTATATTTTCAGTTTAGCTCGTTAACCAAAAAGCATAAACTAATTATTTATTTAAAAAATACTTTTTATAAACAAGTTATTTATGGCGATTTTATTAAGTATTTTTTGTTATGATTTCTAGAAATGATAAATATACAACGTAAACAATGTCAAAAGGTCAAAATAGCTGCTAATTTTGTTTTTGGGTTGATTTTGATATTACTGGGTTGAAAAAAAGAAGAACAAGAAAAGAATTTACTACTATAATACTTTTAACATTGTGTTGCTGTTTTCTTGTCAAAATAGTACCAAATCGAAATCGGTGCCCACTAACAAAAAAGTTGGCAACCATCTTAGACTTTTTAATATTTTCAACATTGCGTTGTTGTTTTCATGTGAAAATAGTACCAAAAACCGTGTTTCATCAAAATCGGTCCACAAACAAAAAAGTTGGCTGCCATCTTGAATTTTTTAATGTTTAAAAAATTGCGTTGTTATTTTCTTATCAAAATAGTACCGAAAACCGAGTTTCATCGAAATCGGCCCATAAACAAAAAAGTTGGCTGCCAGCTTGAATTTTTTTTAATGTTTAAAAAAATTGCGTTGTTATTTTCTTATCAAAATAGTACCAAAAACCGAGTTTCATTGAAATCGGCCTAAAAACAAAAAAGTTGGCCGCCATCTTAGATTTTTAATATTTTTAACATTGCGTTGTCTTTTCAAAATATGGCTGCCATCTTGAATTTTTTAATGTTTAAAAAATTGCGTTGTTATTTTCTTATCAAAATAGTGCCAAAAACCGAATTTCATCGAAATCGGCCCATAAACATTGAAGTTGGTCGCCATCTTGAATTTTTTTATATTTAAAAAATGCTTTGTTATTTTCCTATCAAAATAGTTCCAAAAACAGAGTTTCATCGAAATAAGCCCACAAACAAAAAAGTTGGCCGCCATCTTGAATTTTTTTAATATTTAAAAAATGCATTGTTATTATCTTATCAAAATAGTGCCAAAAACCGAGTTTCATCGAAATCGGCCCATAAATAAAAAAATTGGCCGCCATCTTGAATTTTTTAATATTTAAAAAATGCGTTGTTATTTTCTTCTCAAAATAGTACCAAAAACCGAAATTCATTGAAATCGGCCCACAAACAAAAAAGTTAGCCGCCATCTTGGATTTTTTAATATTTTAACATGGCGTTATTATTTTCTTATCAAAATAGTGCCAAAAACCGAGTTTCATCAAAATCGGCCCATAAACAAAAAAGTTGGCAGCCATCTTGGATTTTTTATAATTTTAACATTGCGTTATTATTTTCTTATCAAAATAGTACCAAAAACCGAAATTCATAGAAATCGGCTCACAAACAAAAAAGTTGGCCGCCATCTTCAATTTTTTAATATTTAAAAAATGCGTTGTTATTTTCTTATCAAAATAGTGCCAAAAACCGAGTTTCATCGAAATCGGCCCACAAACAAAAAAGTTGGCAGCCATCTTGGATTTTTTATAATTTTAACATAGCGTTATTATTTTCTTATCAAAATAGTACCAAAAACCGAGTTTCATTGAAATCGGCCTAAAAACAAAAAAGTTGGCCGCCATCTTGAATTTTTTAATATTAAAGAAAATAAATGTTATTTTCTTATCAAAATAGTGCCAAAAACCGAGTTTCATCGAAATCGGCCCACAAACAAAAAAGTTGGCCGAAATCTTGAATTTTTTAATATTTAAAAAATGCGTTGTTATTTTCTTAGCAAAATAGTGCCAAAAACCGAGTTTCATCGAAATTGGCCCATAAATAAAAAAGTTGGCCACCATCTTGAATTTTTTAATATTTAAAAAATGGGTTGTTAGTTCTTCTCAAAATAGTACCAAAAATCGAAATTCATCGAAATCGGCCCACAAACAAAAAAGTTAGCCGCCATCTTGGATTTTTTAATATTTTAACATGGCGTTATTATTTTCTTATCAAAATGGTACCATAAACCGAGTTTCATCGAAGTCGGCGCATAAACATGAATTTGATTATTAATATTTACTTTACCCCTAGCCTGCGACTTCCAGTTATTTCAATTGATAGAACAATTTCGTTTTTGGGTTTTGGTGTAGTATTTATGGTCACCCTAGTTTTGTAAAGGAATATTTCCTAAATATTGAAATTCTAAAATTGAAATTCGGCGCCAAAGTCAAAATCGGATCGGAGTTGCCAGGATTGACACTTTAATTTATACAACTACAATAATGCTGATTAGCATTATTGTAGAAATCTAATTAAATCAAAAGGGTAAGTTCAGTTTTATTTTACAATTACTATGTGTTATTCTAAATTAACATTTAAGTAGTATATTTTCAATATTCCACTCCGAATCCTTAACTTTGATACACTACGTGATTGGTAACGTACATTTTTTTTGTCCTACTATCGTGGTATTATTGTTTAGTAATGGCAATTGTGCGAACGAGACACCGACCTCCACCTGGTGTTGTTTCATTCACACAGTAGAGTCTTCAGTCAATGTCATCGATAGAATTTCAACTCTATGACAAAGGCAATAAAGTTGAATTTCTTTTAAACGAATAGTGAGAATTTTTGTATAGTACTCACTCCTTATATAAACCTCCTTGATGACAACATAAACATAAAGCATTCTATCTATCCTTTTCTCACATATTAATTTTACAAGTTTCATCCTTGTCAATCAAATTAAAAAAAGCACTTTGCCTCACGCTCGCAGCAAAAGTCGTTTTTGCTGGTAGAGAATGTCATTTGCTGTTTTTTATTTTAAGCAATAAAGATTAAATTAATTAATTAAAATTAAAGCCGACTACGAAATCTAGCTACGAAGTGGTCCGTCGAACCAACAGGAAAAAAAATAATGTCATCCGATCGGTAGGTCGGACCACGTGGCCAGAGCGATTAAGCATGCATTTCTTGCCGCTGTTTCGGCCGTGTATGATACCAGAGTTTGGTAACCAGTATCATACGAAGAAAAAATTATCGTCGTAGGATACTGGTATCCAAGTGATAGGGATTTTTCGTTTTATGTAACCGAGTATCAGCTCAGGAAAATATCAAATAATATTTCCTGGAAACAAGAATTTGCAAATAATAAAATATTGAAAGAATTAGACAATTTGAAACAAAAATGTAGTCATAATTTTGATAGTATTCAAAAACAATATGACAAAATGGTGTTCAGCCTAGAAGAGGCAGGACTTGACTTTGTACGGGAAATCCCTAATGGACATTGTATCGAAATCATTTCGCCATTTTATTCCAATAGGTTGTAGGTGATAAACGATTCACAGTTGAACTATTTCCTTGTTTCCTTGTATGTTTTCAATAAAGCGGGGGTTCTTACAATAATGTTGTTGTTGCTTATGTTTTATAGGCAGAGTTACCAAACTCTGGTATCATACACGGCCGAAGGGGAATGTTATATTCCTTACTGGATACTGGTTACCAAACATGATGAAGGGTAGGTATCAGAAAAATAATAAATCCTATCACTTGGATACCAGTATCCTATGACGATCATTTTTTCTTCGTATGATACTGGTTACCAAATTTAGGTATCATACACGGCCGAAGGGGTTTTGTTGAATTATATGTGAATATTGTTGCTCTTTATTTCTGGAAATTGATGGGCGAAAACCTTCAAATGATTGATCAGCGTAGGTTGTGATGTGATTAGCTTCGATCATGATAATAATGTATCATGTTAATTATTATTGTCAACTAAACTGATATTATGTTGCAATATTTAGCTAAAAGCGGGAAAATCCCACCTTTAGAAAACATCAAAAACCCAAAATGCAGATTAAAATTAAGCTATTAAGGCTAAAATGGGGCTTTTACGACTGTTTGGTAATAACCCAACTAACAATTTTACGTCGTACAATGGTCGTACAAACGTTATCTTATTACCACTGGTCGCAAAAGATAGGTCACACTTACGTTATAATAACGTTTGCTCAACGCGAAAAGGGCCCCATTTATACGACCTACATTGTCGTTTAATGGGCATACAAAAGTCACAAGATTCCACTTTCATCGTACAGTAGTCGCATCAAAACTTTACAACGACTCTTTCGTTATATTGTGGTCATACAGATGTTTTTTAATGACGAAAACTTTGTATATGAGTCAAGTAACAACACTTGTACGACTGATTTTTAATGTTTGCCAGTGACTCGTGTTTGTGGTTATGTTTCGAGATCTGAGTGCAAAATAAATCTATTACAAGGAAATAAAAGGTGAGTATTACATAACTTTCATATCTTGCTAACTGTGTCTGTCTCTTATACCGTTTAGTTCGTCTGGGAATTAAAGTTTTATGATAATATACCTATGTAAATACAATTCATATTTTCATGCCCCTTCGTAGTTTTGCGTTTGAAACATAATTTGTTTATTAATTAAATGTTTTTTTTTAATTTAAATGTCAGCCATGTTAATTTTGTCGCACACTTATCTCTATATGACGTTTTAAAGACAAAAAGTCATTTTAAGGTTATTTGAAGACCAAGTAAAGCCGCCATTTTGTTAAACGTCGTTTGAAAGTCGAAACTTGACTCCAATGCGACTACAAGTCATACAGACGTTTTGGCTAAAACTTTATTATAACGTCGTACAGTTTAAGTCGTGCCGACGTTACTATGACCAGTTTATTATGACATATTTGTAGCACGACTAAAAAGTTAGATTAAAGACGTCTGTATGACCTAGCAGTCATCTCATTACTATTGTAAGACTGCTATCCGACTTAAAGTCGTACAAGTCAGAACTTATATGACGTTTTTGCTTGTTGGGAACCCTGTAAAGCCGAATAGGTTAGGGTAATACAACCCCGGAAAATTATTATAAACCTTGAAAACCGCCACATGCCTAAGAAATTTGAAAATAATTGTTGTAATAGATGGAAAAATGCAAATTGACAACCTAAGATGCAAATAGACTATTTTATTCGCTAATCAATCAGCAAAATACAATTTTGGTCTAGAGTTGTTACTTTCTCACTACCTAATATGTACAGTTTGACCATCAGCCATTTCTGATGTCCCCACTGCAGGGGCACAGGCCTTCCTTATGGGTGGATAAGGACGGGCCATAACCCACCACGCGGGCCCAATGCGAATTGGTGAGTGTTAACGACTGCAAATGCAGCCGAGACCAACGGCTTAACGTGCCTTCCGAAACACGAAGAAGCTCGAGATAATAAATTTTTGGTCACCCATCCCATGACTGCCCCTTGCGAAAGTTGCTTAACCTCCGCAATCGCTGGGCCAGGCGCTAAACCAATGCGGTACACAGAGATACATAAATAGTTTTTTTTTAAATGTGGTTAATGTAATAAATTTCCTGGTTTATATTATATGATACCCTATTTGCCATATTCGGCTATTATCATTATCAAACACACAGCCACGCATCCGGCATCACACTACTTCATGCAAATTTAAAAGGAAAATCACACGTGTAAGTACAAAGATAAGTTACCTTGTTAGTTACTTAGGTACTTTACGTAAAATCGAAATTAATTAACTTTAGATATTTTCAGACCACCTATCTACCCCCGCCCCTGCCCTGCGCAGGCGCTATTGTGGAATCACCACGAAAAGGATATCCGGGTTTGCATCCGTATTATGGTCGATTAATTTTTCATTACTTTGAGTAATATGCAGATTAGTACAACTATTAAACAATGTTTATCTCTTCATGTGAATATCATTTTTTCTTAAAGAACTATTTGAGATTTTCCACATTTTTTATTGATAGTTTTTTCTTTCACGAGTCCAACTGGTAGGTAATACTCAAGCCTTTGCCAGTTATTACCAATGTGTACTAACAGGTGTTCATGAAGAGTGACGTCACAAGATCTGCCAACAATCATAACCTTCGGTTAGTACTTACACAGTCGCCTATTGTTAACATAATGCTATCAGTGACGTTGAATCTTTTCACTGGAAATTTCATATCTACCGCAGACATGACTTTAATTTAAAGGCTCTATAGAGCGTCAGTTCCGTTTAAAATTCCACGTAGTTTAATAACCCAAAAAATGCAATGAAATAAGTATTTTCCTTAAAATTTCAGGAAAATGTTTTAGGACAACTTTCACTAGTTTATATTAACTTAAAAAAATGAACCTTGCTGTGTTTTTCGAATAGGTAGGTAATTAAAATAGCCAACCTAAGTAATCATCAATCACCCTCTATCATCAATCGTAAATCATCAATCACGCTCTATCAATAATCATAAAAATATTTCGACGCAGATGTTTTTATTCTTATCACACTTTAAACATTAAGTAATTGTTACTATAATCTTATCATGCCATCTCCTATAAGAGTTATAAAGGTAGGTAGGTACAAAATTATCAATATTTTACTTCGATCATGACCGAAGATCTTTTTATGAAACCAAATGCGCTACTTATTACTTGCAAAATAACAGACTAAAAAGTATAAAATAATGGTATCTCCCGTAAAGTTGTATTATAACCCTTTACAGAAATTTTAAACCTAAAAACGTGGGGCGCCTACAAAAGACAATTTATGATAAATCTTACAAAATGCGGCCCCTCGTTTTTAGGTTTTAAACTTCTGTAGCTGTTGTAGGTTTAAAACGGGAGATATTATTTCATACTTTTTAGTCCATTTTAAAAACGTGTTTTTTGAAGTGAAAACTTCTATAGCGACGTTGTGCCTACGCCAAGCCTACGCTTTTTTGTAATGGGGAACAAATGTTGAACTCGCGTCAGTCAGTCAGGATCACGTGACCCTGATCGTAAATTCGTAAGAATATGTAAACACTTGTGTCACCATAGCAACTCGCTAATTTTTTAATTCAATGTCAAAACTCTAGATTTTCTGTCAAGCTAATATAAGACAGCTAGGTAAATAAGAGTAATAAGACTTTCGTACAATACTGTTCTGTATTCGTAAATTCAAATGCAAAAGTTTACACTTCTGCTGGCACTCCCGGAGTGCAACCCGATTTTTTTTTATAAAGAAATCAATAAGTAAATTATTATTTTATGCTTTCTAGTTAAGGAGATAAAACTTAAATAAAAAAGAAATACACCATCTCCTTTCGGAGAACTCGTCAAGACGATTTAAAAAAAGCCCAAACTCGATGGGGTTGCATGGTTTTATTACAGAGTTCCTGTGGCCGTCTTCCAGTTTCATGATCAGACCTTAAGGCTTGGACACTATTTTCCGACAGAGTGAAGTAACTCGTGAAGACGATTCAAACGAGCCCAAGTTCGATGGGGTTGCATGGTTTCAATACTGATTTCCTGTGGTCTTCTTCCGGCTTCAGCTTCAGACCCTGGACCTCGTCTCCCGTCAGAGTACTCGTTAACAATTCTAACGAGCCTAAACTCGATGGGGTTGTATGGTTTTATTACAGAATTCCTGGGGTCTTCTTCCGACTCCATCATCAAATCACCTTAATGACACCATAATATTGCATTGCCTTCCAGTTCTGTCCTATGTTCAAAGTTCAAGTCTCTCATCCCATCGGGAAGATAGTATAGTTTGCTAAAGTGGACAGTTTTATTTATTCTTCTAACTTTAATACACATTTGTGAAAGAAATTGGCATTTTGTTACATAGCTAATTCAATACGTATCATAGAAACCTACCTGAAAGCTTTAAAGAGGCAGCTTGGTTGGGGATCATTTATAACCGACAAAAAAAATTGAGAATATTATTTTATTCATCGCGTACGGGGTGTCCCAAAACTTTGCCACACTATAGGTAAGGGAAAGTAGGTACTACCTTAAAAAAACAGCTGTTCCATACAAAAGCGCAATACCTACTCGACCTTAATGTATGGAACAGCTGATTTTTTTTCGCGATATCAGTTGGCCATAAAGTAAAAGTTGCTTGTAATCATGAGTGGAACCATCCCCCTGCGGGAACCAAATGATTAAAATTTCAAAATGTATAGGTACGCAAAATATTTACTGAAAGAAGACTTCGTTTTGATTTTAATATTAATTGAAATTGCATTCAAAGATTTTTGAAAAATCGCCAGGAATCGAACCTTCCAAATATGAAAAAAATATATCTTTTATTTTTAACCGACTTCAAAAAAAGGAGGAGGTTCTCAAGTCGACGGTATTTTTTTTATGTACGTTTTACCATAACTTCGTCAGTTGTTATCCGATTTATACAATTCTTTTTTTATCTTAAAGAACATAGCTCGTGTGTAGTCCCATAAAAAATTTACAGAGATTTGGCTGGTAGTTTTTTCATAATCCTGAAAAATGACAATTATTTAGCTTGCCATCACACGTGTTTTCACGGATTTTCGAACATAACATCTTTGTTTATGTACCGATTTAGATGATTCTTTTTTTGTTTGAAAGGGTATACTTCAAGAATGGTCACATTTTAATTTCATCGATATTAGACTTTGAACTTCGAAGATACACAAGGGAACTCCTCATATTCAAATAGTACATGTAAAGTGATTTGGATTTTGGTAGTTTTATGACAATCCAAAACAAACCAAACCATGGTCTGCGATGCAATGTTGCTACAGACGACGGACTAGGCTTGGACTACAAAGACACACCGGAACTCCTCAAAAACAAACACCGTAAATTTGGAAATTGAGTTGTGGGCATTTTACCATTGAAAATATTTTATACAGTTAAAAAATATTTACATGCCAATTGCCAATGCAAAAAATATTCCATATGTACCTACCACTAAAAAGTTGAAAATAAAAAACTTTTTTAACAAAAAAGAAAAACCTTCTTCAAAAAACCTGAAACAAAAACAGCTTCAAAATTAAATACCTCTGAAAAAGCGAGAAATAATATTCAAATCATTAGTTACGCATAACATTATTAATAAAACACGTCTAATGAAGTCGGGTGGGGCTTTTAGAAATATAAAAAAAATAAGTTGTCTTCCAGCCCCACCCGACTTCAATAGACGTGTTTTATTAATAACTAGCTTTCGCCCGCGACTTCGTCCGCGTGGACATTTGGAAAATGGTTCCATATAGTTTGATGGTTCCTCATATTCGTAAGGCCTTTGTACCAACCAGTTTGTATTTGGCTATTACCAAACAGTTTGTATTTATTGATGTCATATTATTAGTCATCAACTTGGCTATCTATTAATTAATTCTTAACTTTCTTACAAAAAAATATATTGCAAAATGTAGCTAGATCATAGTCGAGAAATTAATATGAATTTAAGGAACTTTTTCCTACGGGTAATTTAAATTAAAACCATTTCCATCGCAAGCTTTAACTTTAACGCATTAATATAAATGTGTTCATAACTACCTTTGGATTTTATTTAGATTAAATAAATACAAACTGTTGGATTACAAAGCCGAATATGAGGGACCATCAAATTGAACAACTTTTACTATGGGACCATTTTCCAAATGACCACGCGGACGAAGTCGCGGGCGAAAGGTAGCTTTTGCCCGCAACTTCGTCTGCGTGGGGGAACCTTTGACCAGGATAAAAAGTAAAACTATCTGTGTGCTATTCCAAATCCGTTCAGCCGTCTCCAGACAGAACGCGCACTTAGCGCGCGCTAGAGCGCTAACCTGACGTTGCGCTATAGCGCCGAATTATGTTGTAGGCGCTAGCAGTACGCAGCGCTGGCGCTGTGTTTGATATGAAACTATGCACCTCCTACAACACAATTCAGCGCTATAGCGCGACGTCAGGATAGCGCTCTAGCGCGCGCTAAGTACGCGTTCTGTTTGACAAAGCCGTCTTTCACATTTATAATACAACGTGTTCCAAAAATTAAACGATTTCAGAGTTGGTCCGATAGTAAAAGTTGTTCAGTTTGATGGTCCCTATCTACCATATTCGGGATTAGGGGTATTTTTGTAACACGTTGTATAAGTAGGATAATGTTCCGTTACTTTCACATTATTATAATATTAGTACGATATCCATAACCCGTTCATGCCCCGTTCCCGTACCCGTTCTCGTTCCTGTTCCCGTTACCGTATTATTTCAGCCCTTTAGGAGTTTTAAGCATTTCCACCCTGTTGAATTTCAAAACAAATGCCATTTTCGCAATCAACTCCCATAAAACCTCATTAAGGACTTCTATATCGATATTAGGCTTTTTATACCCCATTTACCCTCCAAAGGGTTGATTTTCAAAAATTACGAAATATGCGTTTGCTTATTTGTTTACAGAACTCCTATAGTTTCAAGTCGGATTGTCTATTTTATATTTTTTCCATACAATTTTTTTTTACTTGTTTTCATCCCCTGAGGGACTGAATAATGTCTACCATGTTGGATTTTAAAATAAATGCCATTATCGCAATCAACATCCCATAAAACCTCAAAAACGACACCCATATCAATTTTGGGCTTTTTTTTTACCCATTTAGCTCCTAAGGGTTTGAATTTCAGAAAACCACGAAACACGTATTAATAACGGAATAAGCATTTGGGTGTAGAAGTACTCCCACCACGAAGTTTCAAGTTGAAATGTGTATTTTTTTTATTCCATACAAATTTTGAACTCCCATTTCACCCCTTTAGGAATGGAACTTCCGAAAATCCTTTCTTAGTGGATGTTTAGATTGTATAAAGTATCTATGTAGGTAGGTATGTAAAAAAATTACAAAATGTCAAGTCTCTAGGTCAAGTGGCTTGAGCTGGGCGTCGGTCGGTCTGTCAGTCACCCCTTCATTTTTATATTATAGAAAATGACGCTCGGGGTCAGTAATTTATTTTTTTAATAATTTATTTAGAAATGTAGCTTTATCAAGATATTTAGTACCGGCTCTCCCGGTGAGAGTTTATAACAATAATCATTTTATATTCACTCAAGCAAGATCGAAGTACTCAAGACACAATTTAATTTTATATAAGAAGCGCCATCTAGCTTCAAATAGATATATTAAAAGAACACCTAAGCAGCAGATACAGATAGTGTGGTTTTTGAAAACCTCGTGGTCAAGCTCAAACTGTATGTTGTTTAAAATTCTCATAATAGATGTCTATGATGAGAATTTTTAAACTTAATACAATTTGAACTACTTATTTACCTATTTATTTTATTTATTTCTACAAAACCGATGACCTTGAAATATTTACGCGACAATCTTAAAAGTATCTCCAATCTAACAAAAAAAAAAATGAATGAAATCGGACTACGCGTTAATGAATAACAACCAAGTACACATTTTGACTTTCATGCCCTCTCCCAAGGGAACGGTGCTGAATTTCGGGATAAAAAGTATACGTTGTTACCTTCCTCGTAATATGAACTCAAATCATGCCAAGTTTCATTTGAATTCATTCAGTAGATTCGGAGTCCATAGAGGACGTGATACAGTCAGAAAGACAGACAGACAGACAGACAAAAATTTAAAAAAATACAGTTTTGACTTCAGTATCGATTCTAGAGAGCCCTCCAAAATTTTTTTTCAAAATATTTTCAATTGGACCTGTTACAGTTTTATTATAAGTATAGATGTTATGCCTAACTAATGACTTGAATATTATTTCTCGCTTTTTTAGAGGTATTTAATTTTGAAGCTGTTTTTGTTTCAGGTTTTTTGAAGGAGGTTTTTCTTTTTTGTTAAAAAAGTTTTTTACGATACCTACCGATCGAAAGGGTTCATTAGGATTATTTTTTCTTAATGTTATACATTTAAATTTTGTATGGTATCGCATACGATTTTTTTCAAATATTTTTCAATGCAGTTCCAATAAAATAAGGTCTTCATTCAGTAAAATTTCCTATCTTCTATTTAAGCTACTTTCCCTCCGTGTGGCAAAGTTTTGGGACATAGTGTATATATATTTTTATGATGTATGAACACCAAATTTACTTGAAGATAGATGAACCGATTCAAATGATTCAAACTTTATTACATATCTGTTGTAAAGTCGGTCTCATTTTTTAAAATTTTGTAAATCGCTTAAGTAGATTTCAGGAAATAATTTGTATTCTGTTCCACTACCATTAATAAGAACTTATATGGATTGACTATGACTTCTTTGTATATGAACTGATGTTGATGATTCTTTTTTTGTTTGAAAGAGGACACTTTAGGAATAAAAAACCATTTTGATTTCATTGGCATTGAACATTGCACAAATATTTTGCCCAAAAATCATCATTTGTACTAGTTTTAAGAAAAATTTATGGAGTTGTGGCAAAATAATCTGAGTTCATTTGAATTTTGATACATTGAGGAATAAAACGAGGTATAAAACATTGTTTCAGCAGCATTGGTTCTCGATTTACAGCGAGTGTCAAACACCACGGTATAATTTTATAGTATGGAGACAGCAGGAACTATGCAAATGTCGTTGCCTTTTAGGATTAAGTTATAGCAATTGTATTATATAAACGAAATTAAATTGAAAAATATTCTACTGGAACACTCAAGATTTATGCTTTTATATATGGCGCCACTTTATCATCATCATCCATCATCATCAAAATGGTTGCTCCGATTTTAATACATGACGTGTCAAACGGTAGGTATCAAGCGATACTACATGTAATTAATAGTACTAATATCTTTGGACGAACCCTTCGTGTTATTATGATAGAACTTCACTTATTTCATGCTCCCTCACTCACCCGCGTCATGCATATGAAAGATTTTTGTATGTATGTATGTTTGAACGAATTAACTCAGAAATTACTAAAGCTAATACTACAATAAATTTATTTGGCGGTTGACACCACTCGCTATAAATCGGGAACCAATGCTGCTAAAACAATGTATTGTACTACGTTTTATTCCTCAATGTATCACAATTCATATGAACTCAGATTATTTTGCCTCAACTCTACAAATTTTTCTTAAAAATTTGTACAAATAATGATTTTTGGGTAAAACATTTTTTTGGTGAAATGTCTATAGGTATATTTCAGAGACTATAGCTCACATCGAAACAATTGAAAAGTTGACGGGTCGGATATTTTATAACAATTATATCATACTTCAATAGTTTTCTTCTATCTTCAACCATTTCTGAGATAAATGGGAAAAACTTAAATCAGGGAGACGTTTGAGGGGGGAGATCTTTCCAGATATGTTCAAAGGGACCTAAGGAACACTTTAAAAGACAAAAACTTACCACCGGAATTAGTCCTAGGTATCGCGAAATTTTATCTAAAGTATTGGGCTAAAAATTACATCGTGACGTTGACACCATTCGGTGTGAATCGAGAACAGTTGCTGCTATAACAATGTATTATATCATACGTTGACAACTTTCTTCTATCTTCAACCGTTTCTGAGATAAATAGAAAAAACTAAAATCAGGGAGACGTTTGAGGGGGGGAGGGGGGAGCGTACATGGGATTCACGGGGAACTTTCCAAATATATTCAAGGAGACCAAGGGAACACTTTAAAAACAAAAAACCTTCCGCCGGAATTAGTCCTAGGTTTCTTTGAATTTTTTGCTAAAAGTCCTGGGCTATATTAACTGTCCCTCCGTAAACTTAATTGACTTTTGTGTAAAACATTTGTTTGCTCTAAAACTATCAATTTCGAACATAGGCAAATATTTAGAAAGTTTCATAGAGTTACTAAAATTAACTCAGTTGAACCCTAGAGGTGTTGGGGAAGCCCAGGATCCGGGTTCCGTGGCTATCGGAGCATGATATCTTTTATGGCTTATATTTAGGGTTGCCAACTTTAAGTTTGTTTTTTATTTTGCCAGCTGCTAAGATTTTTTTTCAAATGTATATTCAGCAACTTAGCGATCTGTGTTAACGCAATAAGCCAATCAATGGAGAAGGCAACTGTCAAAATGGCGCTGCGTACGCTTGTTCCACGAGAGCTATGAAAACAAAGGACTTTTACTTAAAAAATCATTCTTTTATCTTTAAAATGATTAAATTCTTCATAAAAATGGTAGCACTTACAAATTTCCGAAAAATCTGGATATAGGAAAAATTGATAAATTCTGTAAGAATAAAAACGTCTTCATTTGGCTTTCAGTTCCGGCATTTGCATTGTAGAATAGTCTTTTATATTCATTTTGGGTCAATGGGTCTTTTTTGGTAAAAAAATACCACAAAATAAATACCTTTTTTCCCATACATTTTGTTCTAAACGTCTACTGTCTTAGGGTCCCCCCAGACTTACCGGTTTCATTTCTTTGCTTTGCTGTTCTACTTGCTGTTTAGACCGCCGGCCAACCAGGGTCATTTTCAATCTATCGCATATTTGAACCAGACCAAATTGGCAAGATAGCCATTAGCTTGGTGTCATCAAATATCATCGTCTGGGTTGCGAAGTAGGAAGCTTCGGCGAGATATGCCACCCTGAACATGGTCTCCGATTGCTAAAAATAAATCGATCGCATATTTATATAAATTGTGAACAGGGTTGTGGGTGTCATCATTACCTATCTGAACTATTTTTTAGTGTTTTCATAACGATCGGTTAAGGAACAAAGCTCACAAGAACATTCTTATATGTGAAATGTACTTAGATTGAAAATATGCAATAGATTGAAAATGAGCCTCTTGGCCGGCGGTCCATTGCCGAACAGCAAAGCAAAGAACGGAAACCGGTAGGTCTGGGGGGACCCTTAGGATGCCCGCATAAAGAAAGCAGGTTACAGGTCGGTACCGGTCGGTATAGGTCTGTTGCGCCGCGGATGTATGCGCAAACCGGTACCGGCAGCCTGTTTTCTTTATGCGGACTCCCATAGAAAAGTATGGGGCTACTTACCTGCACCGATCGGTACAGACATGTACCGACCAGTACCTGCTTTCTTTAAGCGGGCACTCTAAAGCAGGCCATATACGCTAGGTTATGCATGACGGTTTTGCATGACGGTTTTGACCTTACAGGCATAACCATCATGCATAACCTAGCATATATGGCCGGCTCGAACAAGCGTACGCAGCGACATCTACAATTAGCTTTGCGTTGCCAACCCCATTTTCCACTATATTAAAGACGATTTTGTAGAAAATTCACGCGTGAATTCGCTGGCGTCTTGAATACCATGATATTTAGAGTAAGAAAATTCTGTCCCCGTGTGCTGTAAGTAACGAGTATTGGTCCCAGACGAGTAACGCTTAGCAGCATAATTATGTTTTATTAATTTCGCAACCTATCATTACAATTTCATGTCGAGGGGAATGACAGCGTTCAAAACTCACCTGGAAGTATAAGTATTTGGTGAATTCACCCGTAAGTATAAGTATTTGGTGCGTTACATTTTATTACACTGTGTGTGATTATACACACTTGGCACTTTATAATAGGTACAACTTTGGAACCTGCATTCATAAATAATTTCTTTACATTACGACGCTTAAGAACCAAAAACTGCTATCAACTTTTTTTGATAATTGGTTTTTTGTTTAGGTCTACTAACAAAATAATTGCTTATCAGTTGTCAAAGACAAAATATCGATAACGCATTACTTTTAACATTATCAAGATAAACCAATAACTGCTAAGTTCAATAATTGAAACGAACGCTTTATGTCGCTGGTAATAGCGACTACCTACATTATGGAAACATTTATAGATAGCAGTATTTGGTTCTTAACCGTCGATTTGACAGCCCTACTCATAACTGTGGTGTACACACGCGAAGCAAAATTAACCGCTTAATTAGTATGTATCTTTATAGATACTTGGGATTTCATTGCTTGTACAGAGATCTTCGAATTGATTGTCTGTGCCGGCGTCTCGCTGCCAACAGCATGCGCAGATGGGTGCCTTATAAGGTACCTAGTACCTACTCTACTTGTATGACGAATTCAAACACAGAACATAGAAGAAGTTAGAAGTAGTATGAGCTCAATTTAGTAAGAAAACCAGTGTAACCAAACTAACACATTAAAAAAAAAATTAAAAAAAATAAAAACCCGCCTGCCTAAAAAGACAAGTCAACTGAATAGATGGAAACAAGATTAAATATTAAAGGCAACAGTCGGAGGCATGCATAAAGAAAGTGACATTATGAATGATTTGAGTTATATGCCTCCGACTGCATGTTATAATGTTGCCTTTAATATTTAATCTTGTTTCCATCTTTTCAGTTGACTTGTCTTTTTAGGCAGGCGGGTCTTTAATTGCGTATTCTAAAAAAAATTTTTTTTCCGCTACCTACGTATAATAGCACCGTACAGCCGCCATGTTGGTTTTTTTATAACGCCACCTTCTTAAGAACACTTGGGCTGACGAGACAAATCTAACGATATGTTAATCATGGAAATCTGTTCAGCCGTTTGAAAGATATGAGGTAATAAAGAATATTACATACAAACTTACAAGATACGCGCGAAAAACATAACCCTCTTGCAGTCGGGTAAAAATCGAAGCCAAGCCCCCCATTAAATAGTTACATGCTACGCACACATACTATGTGAACACGTAATTGGATAAAAATTTAAAATGAATAATATCCAAAAAGTCATAAATCACAAAGTTTTTTGAAGATGTTTTTGCTTGGCGTTCGCTCACACGACTGACGTAGCAAAATTCAGAAGTATGCGGAGCTACGCTCACTTGAGGTTACACGGGTCCCGCCTACTTGCGTCTTTTGCTGGGGGAAAAATTTTTTCTTTGTTCTGTGAATTCAAACAGTAAAAATATATAGTTTTCGTACGTTTACAATCACTTACACAATTGAGGTGGAAGTGAGTGCAAAAACTATAATTTTTTACTCAATAGTACACAAAAATACAATAGGATACCTAAGGCTGAAATAGGTGGTTTAATTTGCATTTGTGATTTTTAGAGTTCCGTACCCAAAGGGTAAAAATGGGAACCTATTACTAAGCCTCCGCTGTCCGTCTTTCTGTCTGTCTGTCTGCTGTCACCAGGCTGTATCTCATGAACTGTGATAGCTAGACAGCTGAAATTTTTACAGATGATGTATTTCTGTTGCCGCTATAACAACAAATACTAAAAACAAAATAAATTAAATATTTAAGGGGGCTCCCATATAACAAACGTGTTTTTTTGCCGTTTTATGCTCGATATTAATAACGACAACAGGTAGATAGTTGAAATTTACACAGATGATGTATTTCTGTTGCCGCTATAACAACAAATACTAAAATTAGAATAAAATAAATATTTAAGGGGCTCCCATACAACAGTGATTTTTTTGCCGTTTTTTGGTACCTACAGAACCCTTAGTGTGCGAGTCCGACTAGCACTTAACCGGTTTTTGTATAATGTAAGATACAAACAGTGAACCTACCTAAGTAGATACCTACACTGACGAAAACAAGAATCTGAATTTTCGCGTGAGTTTAAAATTTTCCGAGAACCGATATCAAAATTTCATAACTTAAATCATCGAATTACTTACTTTGAAAGCCAACAACTGTAGGTATGAAGATATAAGAAAATAATTACATTTATAATTAGAATTTACTCTGCATTTGAATTTACGCATACAGAACAGTATTGTACGAAGGTCTTATCCATAGCTTGACAGAAAATCTAGAATTTTGACATTGAATTTAAAAATTTAAAAGACCCTTACTGACGCGAATTTAAAATTTTTCCCCATTAAAAAAAAGTGTACAGCGCAGCGCCGCTAAAGAAATTTTCACTTCTATAATATTTTTTTCACAAGTATCTACCTATATTTCCAAAAGTTTTGAATCGATAGCTGATCTTACCAAGGCAAATTAAGTTAACTAAGTTAAATATTTCTAAGAAATTAGCAATATCTTAGAAATATTTTTCTTAGAAAAACTTGCATACTTTCAAACTTTAAAATGAAGATTACTCCAAACTCTGTTTTTGTGACATTCCTTGTCTTGCCCCTGTACCCTTGACTTTATCATTTGCAGTGACCACAGACATGTGTGGCAGTGACCTTACGCACCATGAGTTGATGCAAACGGTTTTCGCTACTGTAAACTATTGTTTTCTCTCTTTCACTCGCATTCAGTGTTTCTTTCAGACAAAATTCTCCGGGGGGGCAATTAAGAGGTTCGGGGGAGCTCGTCCGCCGTATCACTGCACTAGTTTGCCCGTCTGCCTACACACAATCCATTTTTCTCCGGGGGGGGGGGGGGGGGGGGCACTAAGGCTGCTCCGGGGGGGCGGCGCCCCCTGTAGTTTTCTTAGTACCTGAAAGAAACACTGCTCGCATTGACTTTGAGCAGTATAACTTATAGTTTACATTTTTAAATTTGAGATTTTTGCATTTACAATGCTATTTTTAAACAATACTAAATAATATACTAGAAAAAATATGACTCGCACCAGATCAATACTCAGACGGGAATCGAACCCGCGACCTTTGGATATCCGGTCCAATGCTCTGACCGCTGAGAGTAAGAGTAAGAGTTTAGGATATACTAGGAAAAATTCGACGATATCACTAGTGACTCGGTAGCTCAGCGGTCAGAGCATTGGACCGGATATCCAAAGGTCGCGGGTTCGATTCCCATCTGAGTATTGATCTGGTGCGAGTCGTATTTTTTCTAGTATATTATTTAGTATTATAGTTTACAGTAGCGAAACATTTTGTAGCGCTACAGGCACAAAATAGATGTCTACAGGTGTTCGTTCTCTGTAAATTCAAAACACTTATTCGATTTCTTTAACGTAAAAAGAAAAATATTTGGAGTTATTCATAGTGATAGTATTTCCCGACCTAATTAATGATTCATTACAGTTATTATTTTACCACGTGTCTGATAAGTTATCAGGGACCCCTCGTTTCTCGTTAATTGGGTATTTCGCAGAGTTCACGGTTAAAAATTTTAATTGCATAACAACTGATTTAGGCAGTTATTGTTGCTAGGGTTAATTGTCCAGTTTATCTTCGAAACACAGACGACTCGGTGAGGTTACATTTCCGATAATTCCGCTTATTTTATCACAAAACGTTACTTGGTTTTTGAGTCCGGCAATATAGGCAAAATAAAACTATCTGGGATCTTAAACGAGTCGGATTCCATTGCTAAATTGTCTGGGTCTCGAGTTTGATGGTTCAAATCATTTCAAATACGTCTACTTCAGAATTCTTTTTCGTTTCAGTAAACTGTGAGGTACCTAGAGTAAGTTTGCGTTACTATAAGTAGGAATAAGCTCCATAAATAAAAAGTTTCAGAATACTCGGTTGCGTGATTTTTTTAAAAAAAGTAAAGTCCCTTCGACTTCACGATACGAACAGCAGTAGAATGGAGATTATACCTTTGCCACCACCTGCCACAACCACAACAAGTATTAAAAAAAAGTTTTGACATTTTGTATTGAAACTTTCTTTAATACCATGTTGTGCTTGTGGCAGTTGGTGGCAAAGGTATATATAATCTTTATTTTGCTGTTACTTTCGTACATTTTTGAAGTCGAAGTAGACTTTTTTTACGCAACCGAAAATTCTGAAACTTTTTTTTTTTACTAATGGAGCTTATTCCTACCTCAAAAAAAATATTCAGCCAATTTTACAATTTTCGGAAATTCCCCATTTATTTTTATAGAAATGAAATAGTGAAAATATTTATTTTGGCGCAGCTTTGGGGTTTTTGGCAATTTTGCCAAAAACCCCAAATCTGCGCCAGGTACCGCAACCGATTGTCATGTAAGTAGTTTAGGAACATCCTGGTGCATTAACTTTTGAGTCGGCAAATTGCGGTCACTCGATGATTCAGCCAGTGTATTATCTATGATTCAGTCGGCAATCTTGCAGCCATCAATCAGCCTTTGTTCACTCTCATCTGAAATCTCTTCAATCTGTAGTACTCGTATACACATCAATTTATAATTTTGAGGAATAAACTGAACAGTAAGAAATATGAAATTACATTTTTATTCAAAATACTTAATTTATGAAAATGAAAATATACTTATCATAAGAAAAGTGTCACTACTTACTATCAAAATTTTATCCCTATTATATCCTACTAATATTATAAATGTGAAAGTTTGTGGGTTTGGATGTTTAGATGTTTGTTCCTCAATCACGCAAAAGGGTGAATCTACGGGCGTTTTGAACGCCGTCATTGTTCTCGACATTAAATTGTAATGATAGGTTGCAAAAATAACATAACTTATGCTACTAACTGCTACTCGTCTGGGACCTACTCTCGTGACTGCACACGGGGACAGAATTTTCTTACTCTAAAATTATGAAAATACCGTTGAGGAGAATGACGGCGGTCAAAACGCCCGTAGATTCACCCAAAAACTACTGAACGGATTTGGTTGAAATTTGGCACACAGATAGTAGATAACCTGAATTAAAACATAACATACTTTTTATCCCGATATTCCCACGGGAACGGGAACCACGCGGGTGAAACCGCGGGCGGCCGCTAGTTACTAATATTATAAATGCGTAAGTCCGTGTGTTTGTTTGTTTGTTACGCCTTCACGTCTTAACTACTGAACTGATCATCATGAAATTTTGCATATACGTTGTCAGGGGTGCAGAGAAGGGCATAGTGTACCTTTCATCCGGAAACAAAGTATAGTTCCCTAGGGATAGCAAAAAACCTTTCCTCGCATACGAAGTCGCGGGCAGGCGCTAGTAACAAATAATTTCAATTTATTTTGCATTGCTTAAAATGTCTGATTGTAAAAATAGTCAGAATCTAGGTACATCGGTTTATAAGATGACGTGTTTTACAATGAGATTAAATTGACTATGTACAACTGAAGTGACTAACTGCATTACAAGCACAGATCCCGTCATCTTGATATTCATGTAATTTTTTTCTTTTCCATACATTCTCGAGTAGGGTTGCCAACCCTACTATATAATATGGTATCCTACTATATTGAGGGTCTGCTTACTATATTTTTTGAAAAAATATATAGTAGGCAAAACTACTATATTTTTTCAAGTGAAATTTTTTTACAATTAAGCAACAAAAAAAAAATACTTATATGCACATTAAGTAACCGCATAATATTTTTTGTGATAAAACACTTGTGTTTATGGTTGTTGAATAAATTATGAAAATGTTAATACGCATGAAAAATGCAATTTCCTTAAAATCTTCCATACAAAACGGCAACCTAGTTACTATGTTTTTTGGACTTTTTCGCCATCTACTATATTTTTACACTAATAATCTTGAAAATACTATATTTGATGCAAAAAAAGTTGGCAACCCTATTCTCGAGTGAAGTTGCAGCAGATCGTTGTCTGTTGTCAATTTAACCACAATGCACTTATCTTTAAGACACACGTATTAAACGTGACGCATCATGTTCGCAATCAAAACTTCCCAAACTGTCTTTACTGGCGGAAAAGTTTAGCATTAGGATAAAATTATCTGGTTGTTAACCTACTTGGAAACGGGGACTTTATGTTGCTAAGTCCGTCTACCTAAAATATTAGCATGAGCTTAAGAAGTGATATCTTTCATACCTCATGTCCTTCGTAAGTTTTACAAAAAGTTACAAAACAGCATATATAATATGTAGGTATAACTTATACTTGTGTTATTTACTAAAAATACCTAAGCTAAATTTTTGAAGTGAAAACTTCTTTAGCGGCGTTGTACACTTTTTTTGTAATGGGGAAAAAATGTTAAACTCGCGTCAGTCAGTGTCACGTGACCGAAAATTCGTAAGACGGATGTAGCGTAGACAGCCGGCAGCGGAAGTATCTCCCTCTCTTTCTACGGCGCGGCGAAACTGGCGGCGCGTCGTTTTGGCGTTCGGCGGGTTGATTTTTCTGAGAGATAAACTTTTTAATGTAATATAAATTGTCATGTTTGTGTACGATAGCGCAATAAATAAATATTGTATTCAACCTCATAAATGATAATACTTTAATACTGATAATTAAAGCAATTCGTGCAAAATTATTCCCTAACCATTCCAAAATATCAAAAATGCACAACGTTAATATTCAAGTTTTCACTTTTGCCGGCACTCCCGGAGTGCAACCCGACTTCTAAGGCTTCCGCGCGTACTGTTTATTAGATATAAAACACTTTTTACTGATTACAACACGTAAAAAGTCTTTTATTTTTTTAATTTATTTATTCAAGTGGAACTAAATGATACAATATTAAACTCACACCGATGTTACCAAATGTTAATATTGAAACTTACTCATTTAATCAAAATTTTTTCGTATAAAACGACTTTTTTTGAATATACTTGTAAGGGTCTATAAATTATCTGGGGTATCTGTATGTACCTATGTTTCACAATAAATGATTATAATTATTATTAAATATTTTGTAGTGAACGTATATATTTTTTTGCTTTATAGAAGAAAAAGTAATTTATATTCCCCCGAGGACTGGGCTATGAATAACCTGTAAAAATCCCATCTACTTAGTAACACCAGTCAATTTATTATTAGATCGATTTATTAATTCTGAACTGAACAAACCTTGACTGTATCCTGATTTTAAGCAAATCTTGGCGTCACTACACTTTGAAAAGTTCATTGATGACGTTATCATGTAATTCTCTGAAACCACCAAGGTCCCGAATGTAAAGGTGAATGTCTCCGACGACGATGGAAAGTCCATAACTAATGCAAGCACTCTTTGAGGCACGTCACGTTCTCCACGGAGGTATCGGAAAAAAATCATTTTACATCAAGGAAAGAACTATTCTTGACCTTTAAGGTTGTGAGAGGGATATTACCTTGGTTCTGATTTTGGCCGAATCATCAGACATTGATAACATAATTATTTTGTTATAAACCCTATTATGAAACATCGTTATTTTGTAGAAGCGCTCATGGCGGAACTTGACAGACTGATCGTACTAGATCACGTTTGTTAAGCAACGCTCGGCCCGGTCAGGTGTCGGATGGGTGACCGTTAAAGTGGCATTACAACTGAGCGCTTCCGTGCTTTGGAGGGCACGTTAAACCGTCGGTCCTGACTGTTGTCATCTGATACCAGTCGTTAAGCCAAGCTAGAGGCCTTACAGGCGGCTTGATTTAAACTCTAACACCAGAGTTGGCCACTAATCCTCATTCGATAAGTAGAAGAAGATTTTGTAGTCGTTTTTAAGGGATTGTAAGGTGAAAGATCCACCAATAAACTAAATTTTCAAAGAAACATGGGTAAAAACCGACAAAATAGTCTTTCCCATACTAATACAATGTTTGAGCTTGAGTTTGAAGAATTTCTAAATTCAAAAATTGACATAAAATGAATTATTCTCATCGCATGTAATTTTAATTTGTTTAATCGTATTTAATTTACTACTTTAAATTGACATTTCACATGCCTTTTCTATGGCAAGGCAGAGAACCGGAATGTAACCAATAACAACTGTATGCACTCTGTTTTTTGTGAATAAAATGATTTTATTTGATTTGATTTGATTTGATTTGAGCTGTCTAGTATGGGAGGACCAAATTTTTTTCTCGTTTTTCGACCCATATGTTTCTTTGGCATAAATGTTTAGTTTATTGGTTTTAATTGATTAAAAAAAGCTAACGGTGTATCGAAAGTAGGTGCCTAAATACCTCTAATTTTGAATTATAAAGCACCGGACATAGATCTTATTATTATTATTATTTACGAAATAAATTATTATTATTTTCGAATATCTTTGTATAAGAAATATTCGATATAATATTAAAATAGTTATCATATGATAATAGAAATAAGTCAGCAGCCACGTATAAAAAGAGTGAGCGATACTAGACATACCAGACATAATATTATTGTGATCCCTGGGTAACAGTAAAAGTTGCAAAACGATCACGTATTAGTGACTCACTAATAATGATGATAAAAATAATCCGGTGGAACTTTTTTGCTCTTTAATCTTGGTTTCGGTAAATAATATAAATATACAAATTTCTTTTTATAGAGCTTTTAGAGACATCATTTTGTTTACTGATGATCGAGACTATTGAACCAATACACGAGCCAGTATCTCAACTTCAATATCTAGACCAATTATTAAATATTGAAACATTTAACTGTACATACTCGATTAGAATAGGGAAGATATACACTCATTTTTAAATATACCTACCAACTTCAAATTAGATTCTTAAAACTTCTTGTAAGTAATGAAACTAAAAATAAATATAAAGATGATTATTACAAATGTAGGGGGGGGGGGGGGTGCTTCTACAGACGTGAAGTGCAGGAAAACGGACTTCCGGGCAGGCAGGAGCAGAAGAAATGAGACGTGATACGATTTTGTATAGATCTTACTTTTATTAAGTATGGAATTATTACAACGTATCGTAGTAGTAGTAACGTCCCAACGGCCTTTTCCACTGAGGACGAAGGCGTCAGATGCGTACCGTAGTATCTAAGCAACTGTTCCAAGTAGTACTCTTTCCCAGGGAGGACGAGAGCATATGTGAGGATGCAGTAGCCTCGATATGAATTGAATCGAATTGAATTGAATTGACAAAACAAAATTATTGGGCTTACTTATATAAATGTACAAAAATCTCGACGCCGCCGTTCAGGATTTGCACCATGCGGATTTAGCGCCATCTAGTATCGAGTAGCGGTACTCTTGTATTATAAGGTAAGGTAAAGTTGGTTTGTTACAATCTCCCCCTCAGTCCCTGAAGTCGTCCCGACGAGAGGGACTGGATTATTGGGTGTGTTTTCTAGGCCGTCCTCTGCCTCTCTTCACAAGAGTTTGTTGACCATCTGTAACAGGCTTCTTCTTGGGTCGTCCCCTTTTGCGTAGAGGTTGTACGGGTTCAGGTATGACGGACAAGTCTTCATGCTTAAAGGGAGTCAAGGCTGACGCATGATATACTCCGACGGGAATATCAGGAGTAGCTGGTGTAGCCACTTTGTATGAAGCTGGCCCATGTTTCTGCATTATTGTGTATGGTCCATCTCTGCGAGGGGCAAACTTAGCTGTCACTCCTTTAGATGCGTTACTTATGGGATGTAGGTTGACAAGCACTAAATCTCTCACTTCGTACTGAATGTACTTGCGTCTATGTTTGTCTACATATTCCTTTCGATCTTCTTCTTTCATTTCCTGAACTTCTTTTGCTCTTATTAAAATGTCAGCTAGTTGTTTCAGTTTAGGCGTTATCTCAGGTATTAGGTTTTCCGACACCATTATCTTTAACGTATCGTTATTCGTAGTAGGAACGTTCCAACAGCCCTTTCCAATTAGGACGAAGGTGTCAGATGCGTGCCGTAGAATGATATATGCTAGCAAAGCGACTGTTCCAGATAGTACTCTTTCCAAGGAGGACGAGAGCGTAGGAGGATGCAGAAGTTGCGTATCGTAAGTACGAAGGAACGTTCCGACAATCTTTTCCAAGTAGGACGAAGGCGTCAAATGCGTGCCGTAGAATGATATTATGCTTGCAAAGCAACTGTTCCAGATAGTACTCTTTCCAAGGAGGACGAGAGCATAGGAGGATGCAGAAGCTAGTTGCATTTTTCGCTCAGCCGATGTAAGCAAATGGCTCGCATATTGAACTGGGTGTTCTTCGTTAGGCTCCCCCTATTCGAGAACTGCCCCTAGAGCGTAAGAACTAGTATCTTGCACTTGGTCTTTTGCGTGGACTTTTGCTTGGATCTTTAGCGTATTAGCGATTTCCCTGCGCGCGTCCCGAGCGTACCACGTAACTTGCGCTTCGTGCTGTAGTTGGCCCACCGTTGGTCGCCAGTTTGTAGGGGGGGGGGTGCTTCTACAGACGTGAAGTGCAGGAAAACGGACTTCCGGGCAGGCAGGAGCAGAAGAAATGAGACGTGATACGATTTTGTATAGATCTTACTTTTATTAAGTATGGAATTATTACAACGTATCGTAGTAGTAGTAACGTCCCAACGGCCTTTTCCACTGAGGACGAAGGCGTCAGATGCGTACCGTAGTATCTAAGCAACTGTTCCAAGTAGTACTCTTTCCCAGGGAGGACGAGAGCATATGTGAGGATGCAGTAGCCTCGATATGAATTGAATCGAATTGAATTGAATTGACAAAACAAAATTATTGGGCTTACTTATATAAATGTACAAAAATCTCGACGCCGCCGTTCAGGATTTGCACCATGCGGATTTAGCGCCATCTAGTATCGAGTAGCGGTACTCTTGTATTATAAGGTAAGGTAAAGTTGGTTTGTTACACAAACTATTTAATATTTGTAAAGTACTACCGGCAAGTATTAAACATAATTAGATTCTTAAAACTTCTTGTAAGTAATAAAACTAAAAATAAATATAAAGATGATTATTACAAACAATTAAATATTTGTAAAGTACTACCGGCAAGTATTAAACATAAATATAACTTTTTATTGAATAACTTTGATGATCGGGAGCGTTTGATACCATTGAGTCACGGCCATTGCACCAGGGCAGTAATTCAGCGAAAATTTGTTGTGCCCAGAGTAACTAGTTCATATGGAGACAGAACCTTGAACAAAAGGCTCCCGTACCTATTAAACTCATTGCCCAACGAAATAGTTACTTTAAAAAAGAAAAATGTATTTAAAACACACTTAAAGAAATATCTAATAAATTGTGTGATACTTTCCAGCAACGCCACCATGGCGTAGAGATTTCTAAATACCCTCAAATGAAAGACCATAAAATGTACATAATTGTATCCCAATTCAAAAAATTGTACCTCTGATAGTTTCAGAGAAAAACGCACTTGATCGTGGCGTTGCCAGGAAGTATACTTCCTGGCAACGCCACGCTGTACCAGATTCAAATTGATCTCATAGTAATGGCCAGAAATTGTACTTAATTTGTACCCCATTATTGAATTGAATCATGCTGAGTATCGATTAAAAAAAATATTTTTAAATTTACTCTTACTTGATCTGCAATACATGCAACGCACGTTGGGAAGTATACTTCCTGGCAACGCCACGCTGTACCAGATTCCAATTGATCTCATAGTAATGGCCAGAAATTGTACTTAATTTGTACCTCATTCAGTAATCGAAACATGCAGTTTCGATAAAAAAAAAAATTACCTTGCTTGATCTGCAATACATGCAACGCACGTTATTATTGATGTAAACTGATGTTTGGCTAAGGAGTTACTATGCATTATGCAGTGGTCTAGTGGTTAGCCCACCCGTGTAAGACGCAGGGGTCCCGGGTTCGATTCCCAGGAGGGATGCAATTTGTACTCGGTTTAGTTAGTTGTAGGGCTTATTTCAAGTCCGCCTGGCTAGCTACCACCATCTTACCTACAATTACGTACAATTTATTTGGTACCATATTAGTTCAATTTTTTAGGTACCATATAGAACAATTTATTTAGTACCAATAGTATAATTCATTAGGTACTATTTAGTACAATTTATTTGAAACCATACAGTACAATTTATTTGGTACCATATAATACAATTTCTTTGGTACTAATTAGTGTCATTTATTTTGTAGTTTTAAGTACAACTGATTAGGTACTGTTTAGTGCCATTCATTTAGTACTATTAAGTACAATTTATTTGGTACCATATAGTATAATTTATTTGGAACTAATTAGTACCATGCATTTGGTACTATTAAGTACAATTTATTTGGTAATTTTAGTGCCATTTATTTGGTACTATTAAGTACAATTTATTTGGTACCATATAGTACCATTTATTAGGTACTATTTAGTACAAATTATTTGGTATTATATAGTACCATTTATTAGGGTACTATTTAGTACCATTTATTTGGTACTATTAAGTAAAATTTATTTGGTACCGTATAGTACAATTTATTAGGTACTCTTTAGTACAATTTATCTGTTATCATATAGAACCATTTATTAGGTACTATTAAGTACATTTTTTTTGGTACCAAATAGTACAAATTAGTTGGTACTATTTAGTACCAACCATTTGATACTATTTAGTTCATATATTTGGTACCATATAATACAATTTATTTGGTACCATTTCTTGCCATTTTTTGGTACTATTAAATACAATTAATTTGGTAGCATAAAGAACAATTTATTAGATACTATTTAGTACAATTAATTTGGTACCATACAGTACAATTCATTTGGTACCATATAATACAATTAATTTGGTACTACTTAGTACCATTCATTTGGTACTATTCAGTACAATTTATTTGGTATCATATGGTATCATTTTACTTAATAAAGTACAATTTATTTAGAACCATATTTTGGACTTTTTATCTTTATCTTGAATTTCTGGTCTCTTGGTTTGGGGCACTATTTTGACAAGATAACAGCAACGCAATGTTAAAAATATAAAAATCCAAGATGGTGGCCAACTTTGTTGTTTGTGGGCCGATTTCGATAAAAAACGGTTTGGGTCACTATTTTGACAAGAAACAGCAACGCAATGTTAAAAAACCGCCTTCAAAACCTAACAATAAAAACGAAAACAGCTTCAAAATTAAAATGCACTAAAAAACAATAAATAATATTCAAATCACCAATACGCATATCAATTTGGAAGGTGATTTGAATATTATTTATTGCTTTTTAATGCATTTTAATTTTGAAGCTGTTTTGGTTTTTATTTTAAGTTTTTGAAGGCGGTTTTTTCTTTTTTTTTAATCAGCTAATTCAGTTCATAAATAACAAAGCCGTTAAGGTAATTAATGCAAAATCATATTATTTTCAGGATTACTTGAAAACTACTGAACCGATCTAAAAAAAGGGACCATTTCGCAAGAAAACTCAATCAAACAAAAAAAGAATCATCAAAATCTATCCATAAATGAGAAAGATATGCGCGAACAACGATAAAAAAACATACAATCGAATTGAGAAACTCCTCCTTTTTTTGAAGTCGGTTAAAAATATAAAAATCCAAGATGGCGGCCAACTTTTTTGTTTGTGGGCTGATTTCGATGAAATTCGGTTTGGGACACTATTTTGACAATAAAACAGCAACGCAATGTTAAAAATATAAAAATCCAAGATGGCAGCCAACTTTTTTTTTTGTGGACCGATTTCGATGAATCTCGGTTTGGCTCACTATTTGACAAGAAAACAGCAACGCAATGTCAAAAATATAAAAAATCAAGATGGTGGCCAACTTTGTTGTTTGTAGGCTGATTTCGATGAAACTCGGTTTCGAGCACTATTTTGACAATAAAACGACAGCGCAATGTTAAAATTACAAAAAAACTCAAAGATGGCGGCCAATTAAACAACAAAAGGCTCGGCCAATAAACTCGGTTAAAAAAAGAAGAACAAATAACAAGTTGGCCGCTATCTTGGATTTTTTATAATTTTAACATTGCGTATGTGTTTTCTTGTCAAAATAGTAACCCAAACTGAGTTTCATCGAAATCGGATCGCAAACAATAAAGTTGGCCGATATCTTGGATTTTTAATATTTTTAACATTGTGTTGCCGTTTTCTTTTCAAAATAGTGCCCCAAACCGAGTTTCATTGAAATCAATCTAAAAACAAAGTCAGCCGCCGTCTCGGCCTTTTGTGATTTTTACCATTGCGTTGCTGTTTTCTTGTCAAAATAGAACCAGAAACCGGGTTTTATCGAAATAGGCCCACGAACAAAAAAATTGGCCGTCATCTTTGAGTTTTTTTGTAATTTTAACATTGCGTTGTCGTATTATTGTCAAAATAGTGCTCCAAACCGAGTTTCATCGAAATCGGATCACAAACAATAAAGTTGGCCGATATCTTGGATTTTTAATATTTTTAACATTGTGTTGCCGTTTTCTTTTCAAAATAGTGCCCCAAACCGAGTTTCATCGAAATCAGCCCACAAACAAAAAAGTTGGCTGCCATCTTGGATTTTTTTATACTTTAACATTGCGTATGTGTTTTCTTGTCAAAAAAGTGACCCAAAATAGGATCACAAACAATAAAGTTGGCCGCCATCTTGGATTTTTTAATATTTTTAACATTGCGTTGCTGTTTTCTTTTCAAAATAGTGTCCCAAACCGAGTTTCATCGAAATCAGCCCACAAACAAAAAAGTTGGCTGCCATTTTGGATTTTTTTATACTTTTTAACATTGCGTATGTGTTTTTTTGTCAAAATAGTGACCCAAACTGAGCTTCATCCAAATCAGCCCACAGACAAAAAAGTTGGCTGCCATCTTGGATTTTTATATTTTCAACATAGCGTTGCTGTTATCTTGTCAAAATAGTGCCCCAAATCAAGAGACCAGAAATTCAAGATGAAGATAAAAAGTCCAAAATATGGTTCTAAATAAATAGTACTTTATTAAGTAAAATGACACTGTATGATACCAAATAGCGTTGCTGTTTCTTGTCAAAATAGTGTCCAAAACCGAGTTTCATCGAAATCAGCCCACAAACAAAAAAGATGGCCGCCATCTTGGATTTTTATATTTTTAACATTGCGTTACTGTTTCTTGTCAAAATGGTGACCCAAACCGATTTTTATCGATATCGGCCCACAAATAACAAAGTTGGCCACCATTTTGGATTTTTACATCTTTAACATAGCGTTGCTGTTATCTTGTCAAAATAGTGCCCCAAACCAAGAGACCAGAAATTCAAGATAAAGATAAAAAGTCCAAAATATGGTTCTAAATAAATTGTACTTTATTAAGTAAAATGATACCATATGATACCAAATAAATTGTACTGAATAGCACCAAATGAATGGTACTAAGTAGTACCAAATTAATTGTATTATATTATATTGTATTATTATATTGTATTATTGTATTATATGTGCCCAAACCAAGAGACCAGAAATTCAAGATGAAGATAAAAAGTTCAAAATATGGTTCTAAGTAAATTGTACTTTATTAAGTAAAATGATACTATATGATACCAAATAAATTGTACTATATAGTACCAAATAAATTGTACTAAATGGTACCAAATATTGTACTATTATGGTACCAAATAAATTGTACTTCATAATACCAAATGAATGGCACTAAGTAGTACCAAATTAATTGTATTATATGGTAACAAATAAATTGTACTTTATGGTACCAAATAAATTGTACTTAATAGTACCTAATAAATGGTTCAATATGAAAACAAATAAATTGTACTAAATAGTACCTAATAAATGCTACTATATGGTACCAAATAAATGGCACTAAAATTACCAAATAAATAGTACTTAATAGTACCAAACCAAATGCATGGTACTAATTAGTTCCAAATATATTGTACTATATGGTACCAAATAAATAGTACTTAATAGTACTAAATGAATGGCACTAAACAGTACCTAATCAATGGTAGTTAAAAGTACAAAATAAATTGTACTAATTAGTACCAAAGACATTGTATTATATGGTACCAAATAAATTGTACTGTATGGTTTCAAATAAATTGTACTAAATAGTACCTAATGAATTATACTATTGGTACGAAATAAATTGTTCTATATGGTACCTAATAAATTGTACTAATATGGTACCAAATAAATTGTACGTAATTGTAGGTAAGATGGTGGTAGCTAGCCAAGCGGACTTGTAATAAGCCCTACAAATAACTAAACCGAGTACAAATTGGACCCCCCTGGGAATCGAACCCGGGATCCCTGCGTCTTACACGGGTGGGCTAACCACTAGACCACAGAGGCGGTTGCCTCTGTGATCCTACTACTGCATAATGCATAGTAACTCCTTAGCCAAATATCAGTTTACATCAATAACAACGTGCGTTGCATGTATTGCAGATCAAGCAAGGTAAATTTAAGAATGTTTTTTTTTTACCGAAACTCTGCATGTTTCGATTATTGAATGAGGTACAAATTAAGTACAGTTTCTGGCCATTACTATGAGATCAATTGGAATCTGGTAAAGCGTGGCGTCGCCAGGAAGTATACTTCCCAACGTGCGTTGAATATATTGCGGATCAAGTAAGAGTAAATTTAAAAATGTTTTTTTAATCGAAACTCAGCATGTTTCAATTCAATAATGGGGTACAAATTAAGCACAATTTCTGGCCATTACCATGAGATCAATTTGAATCTGGTACAGCGTGGCGTTGCCAGTAAGTATACTTCCTGGCAACGCCACAATCAAGTGCGTTTTTCTCTGAAACTATCAGAGGTACAATTTTTTGAGTTGGGGTACAATTAGGTACATTTTATGGTCTTTCATTTGAGGGTATTTAGAAATCTCTACGCCATGGTGGCGTTGCTGGGAAGTATCACACCAATTTCTGGCCATTACCATGAGATCAATTTGAATCTGGTACAGCGTGGCGTTGCCAGGAAGTATACTTCCTGGCAACGCCACAATCAAGTGCGTTTTTCTCTGAAACTATCAGAGGTACAATTTTTTGAGTTGGGGTACAATTAGGTACATTTTATGGTCTTTCATTTGAGGGTATTTAGAAATTTCTACGCCTTGGTGGCGTTGCTGGGAAGTATCACACAATAAATTCTCTTTAATCTATTGTTACTAGATGTAAAAATAATACCGAACTAAACAAATGTACTCCTTTAAGTTAACTTATAGAAAACTAATTGTACTTACACATTGTCTAAGTAGAGAGAACGTCCTTGCAGACAAACCATATATTTGGTTTTGCGAGACTTATATTTAAATAATGTCAGTGTAATTGTTCCTAATAATAAATAATAATAATAATAATTAACCGTGGGCTTTTACAGTAACATATGTATACTGTAAAAGCCCGTATGTTCGTAAATCTTAAGTTTTACTGGAAAATCTTAAGATTTACCAACATAAGTTGGTAAATGTAAGGATTTTATAAAAGAGAGACCATTTTTCGGCCTTTTACCATTAGAGTTTGGCACATGCTAGGTTTTACCAATGACGGTTGGTAAATGTTGGATTGTTTTAATAAAACAGTGAATTAACTATCATAAGCATAACTTAGTAATTTATTTCAAATTACCTAGCAGGAAAATCCTTAAATATTTTTATTGTCATTTTGATTTATTCTTCACTATCATTATTATTTTTATTTATCTTATTACAATAAAATTATCCGTCAGTCAAATCCTTTGTTTAAATTATTATGATTTGATGAATTAATTAGTAATTAATAAGTACTAAAGTAAAATATAATTTTTAAATAAATATTTTTCAGCATTTACCACGTCTCTGAGGTAAAACCTAAGATTTACCGAGTGAATGGTGGTAAGGTAAATATTCGAAATGAACGATGATCACAGAAAAGTTCGTACTTTTACCATTAGGAGTTGATAAATTTTAGTTTTTACTGGAAAATCTTAGGATTTACATAAGTTCGGGGTTTTACAGTAACATATTGTAACGAAACATAAATATTGTCTATAGCTGAATCATACGTCAAAGTGAGCTGTCACTGTCAAGTTGACAGCTAATGTCAAGGTGGCGCGTAGATCTTTTGGAAGGCAAGCTTACAGGAACGATATCTTTTATTATTGAATAAGGAATTACTTTTAAATACTATCTAAAGCCAGGTAATGTGTTGAAATACTGTGAATCATAATAATGTGAAATACAACTCTTGTGATTAGGTTGATTGAACTGTTGTTTTTAATTAAACATCCCTTCCGAGATACGAAGCCTATAGCTAGGTTACAATATATAGCAACCTGTGTCTATGATTTGTCTGTACAGACAGAGTCAGTGACAAATCATAGACACCGTTTACTATATTTAGCAAAAACCGGCCAAGTGCGTTATAGTGCGTACTTACCTTATAGGCATACCATACTATATTTAATACCACTATAATTTTTCGTCTGCAAAAATAAATGATGATCGGTTCAGTAGTTAAGACGTGAAGGCGTAATAAGCAAACAAACGGAATTCCGTATTTTTATTATTAGTAAGGATTATTAGAAAAATAAAATATGCCAGTCAATATCGACACAAAAAACTTAGATGAGCTTTGTTAGCATATTTTTGGTTTGCAAATAAGAACATAGTTTAAATATTTACGGTGACTTAAGTAAAGTAAAAAAGAAAGTTTAAATTTTGGGTATTTTGTAATAAAAAAATGCATTTATAATACCAATAATGAATTCTACGCTATTGATATATCTGAAAATGATACCAAACTTGGCTTAGTACCTAAACTTACGCAGTTATTAGGAGTTGGTATCCGGCATTTTTGGATTCAGCGGGGTCGAATTAATAACATTGGATACCAAAAAGTAATACGATTTGCTTTTAGACCCTCACATTTTCAAATTCTGGTCTCGTCTATTATAATTTGCTAAAAATCTTATCTAAAATAGTGTCCTATATCAAACTTTAATTATTATTATTTAGCTTTCTATTGCTTAAGTATGTATCTACCTTTAAAAACAATCATAGTTTTAAAATAAAGTGCCTAAGTATTACATTTTGATGAGCTAAACTGATTTTTATGATTAGGTTGTTCAAGAGCCATAAAAGTAGGTACCAAGTTTTAAAACATTTTCTATTTAACATTTTTTGTTACTTTTGATTAGTTTATAAAATATTAATATTTTACTTTTGATTTCTGAAAAGATCTGTGACTGCGCTCGGCGATTAGCTTCAGCCTAACATTTGTAGATATGGTAGTAAAATGATAAGCCCGAGAGTCCTTTTAAACTGATATAATAACTATTCACATAAAAACAATAAAACAAGATAAATGGTAAAAGTCACTAAATTACTAAAATGGTAAAATTATTTATATTTACGAAAATGGTTTAAAATGGTATAATGGTTTTATAGTATAGAGCACGCGTTACGCTAACGGTAGCTGTCGACATACAACTTTAAATTATGGTAATTAGTAAAAGGTGCAAATTGCATAAAATGCAATTTGCTGAGCTGTTCGTTTGCGTAGCACCGAACAGTTTCTTTATCAAAAAATAAATACTGACATGCCTATCTTAAACACTACAACATTTTATTTCATAATCTTTCAATTCCTTTATAGATATATCAAATAGTGTCACAACTCAAAATTTTCAGTTCTTTTTTAGGGTTCCGTGCCCAAAGGGTAAAAACGGGACCCTATTACTAAGACTCCGCTGTCCGTCCGTCTGTCTGTCTGTCTGTCGGTCTGTCTGTCTGTCTGTCTGTCTGTCACCAGGCTGTATCTCATGAACCGTGATAGCTAAAAAGTTGAAATTTTCACAGATGATGTATTTCTGTTGCCGCTATAACAACAAATACTAAAAACAGAATAAAATAAATATTTAAGGGGGACTCCCATACAACAAACGTGATTTTTTTGCCGTTTTTTGCTCGATATTAATCACGACAACAGGTGGACAGTTGAAATTTTCACAGATGATGTATTTTTATTGCCGCTTTAACAAAAAATACTAAAAACAGAATAAAATTAATATTTAAGGGGGGCTCCCATACAACAAACGTAATTTTTTGCCGTTTTTGGTACGGTTTTTGCCCTTCGTGTGCGAGTCCGACTCGCACTTGGCCGGTTTTTTTCAATATTTTTTATGAATGGAATATTAGTAATTAAAGTACTTCTTAGAAGCTTTCCTAAAATATTAACATTATTATAAACCAAACAGTAAAAAACGCATTAATTTAAAATGCAGTCACGTTTTGGTGTCTCCTGAAAATTTAATGTTTTTTAGTTGTGACCGTATATGACCGGATGTGTGATATGTATTGTACATTTTAAAATACATTCAAACATTAAAAATAATATCTTCTGCCTTATCAGGGAATCGAACCCACCAAATGTGTAAAAAACTATCGCTGTATTTTGTTACGATATCATAATAGGTACCTAGTTTCCAAAAGACAGAGCATCTTAAATAAACGAAAGATCATGATATGATATTTAACTTGTATTTAACACTAAATTCGACGAATAAGAGAATTCGGTAAGTACACGAAATAAACCTCGATATGGTATAAAACGAAAAAATAAGAACTATTTTTTTATTTATTAGGTAAAAGAATTAAAACAAAGAAGAATGTCATTCAAAATAAGTCAAACATTGTAGGTTATTTATTTCAGGTTATTTTTGGGTTATTTTATTACTTGGCAATTTTTTATACTTTTGCTGAAAATTGAGAGAAATGTAATTGTTATTAAGTACATTGAATATTTTTCTAGAAAGTCACCCACTCGTAATCGTAGCGATATGTAAAATAATGTGCAAATATAAATAGTTTTTATGAACACAATCAAAGATTTGAATACAATAATTTATAAATGTGTATTAGATTGGAGGTTTTTTTACCCACTGTGGAAAAGTTTTTATTTTTATATTCATTAAGAAATGGGTGTATTGTTATTATAGTATGGACTATCGTAAGTATCTTGATATTATTTTATCAATCTATCAAACAGCTAGGTTCACACAATCTAACCCCTCGTTTTCACCAAAAAACATGTCAAATACTTGTTTCATACAAAACTTGTGGAATACTTGTTGCAAACAAGTATTTGTGGTATAAACTTTGAAATAAGTCGCCTTGATAGGGGGTTGCGGGTTGTGGGGGGGGGGGAGGGGTGGAGGGGGGGGACCCCCCTCCCTTGATTCCCCCCGCCGGAGACGCATAGTTTGGAAGAAAAAAAAACAGGCAACTCCTTTCAAAATCCAACCCTAAACTGAAATAAGTCGCCTTGATAGGGGTTAGAGGGGGAAGGGGGGGGAGGGGAGAGGAATGGGGGTCCCCTCCCTTGATTACCCCCGCCAGAGACGCATAATTTCGAAGGAAAAAAAAGTATTTTTATCCAATAATATTGTTATTTTCACAATTTATTTCCGAACGTCTCCGGCGCTGCGGGAAGTGCAGCCCCTCCGCCCTTGCGTAACAAATCGCAGGCACTCCATGCTCGCCTACGCAGCTTCGGCTTTTTGGTCGCCTTCGGCGACCAGCCTCAGCCGCTTCGGCTCACATGGTGCCTGCGATTTGTTACAGCGGGCGAGGGCTGCTCTCCCTCCGCGCCTCCGGGCTTTTATATACACTCTAGGGGTAGGGCAGACTAGTACCACGTGGAGTCGGGGTTGACTAATTCGGTTCTGTCACTAACTTTGACCTAATCAACACTATTCAGAGCAAACAACATTTTTTATAATATTAAGTTTTAAACAACATTTTTTATAATGTTAAGTCCGGGTACCGGGTACCGGGTCCAGTATAAATACCAAGGTCAAAGAAAATAATAACTACTTTTTGCCGACGAAATGGCGCGATTAGTATCTGTCAATGTCAATTTCACGACATCAAAATGGCGGCAATGCGTTCGGATACACACAAAATTTAACTTTAGCGCTAAGAAATTTCAATTTTTGAAAATTAATTAAAAATATTTAAACATGATTCCGGCAAACAAATTTGCTTTTAGACAATCCAGGGGTACCCCAAGAATCCCCCCAAAGTAACGGTTATCCCAAAATCAGGCGACCGATTTCAAAGTCCAACCCGTATTTGTTTTATACATGTATTGCAACAGTCTCAAACCTTCTTCTCGTTCACTCTGTGTAACCAACAAGTATTTACCATGTTGCATGGCATGTACGTTTACCGAGTTACAAGTTTTGAACATGTAGGCGACAAGTTTTGTATAAAACATGTTTTATACATGTATATGAATGAGAACAAAAATCAAAACAATTGCATAAAACTTGTATTATACATGTATTATACCTTGGTGAAAACGAGGGGTTAGGGTTCAGAGTTTCAGACCTGTGCAGAAAACGCAAGAAAAGCAGCTAGCTAGCATGTGTCGCCGCGGTGAATTTCATTTAATATTGTAATTCTAATACACAATTTTGATAAAACTTTACGTGGAGTTTTTAGCGCCCATAGCCTAGAGAAGAACAAACGGAAAACCGGAAGGACAGCTGGAAGGACATACGAAATATTTTTTGCCCAAGCTGAAGCATAGACGCTTCGCGTCAAATAGATATTCAGCAACCTATGTTCTAATCGAATTAAAAACGAAACTTTTCTAGGCACGCGCCATATTCTTCTGGCTGTTCTTCGTGCTGGCTATCCTAGAGGTCCTCATAAAGGAGGCGCTTCCATGTGGGTTTCTGTTCCCGAAGGAGACAGAAGCGCTGCCTTCGGTCACGATAGTTGGCATATATCTCCTGTATCTGAGGATAGTGCTGGCGGAGACATATCTGATCTTTGGCACGACTGAGCTGGCGCGAGCTATGATGGGGGTAAGGTAGAAGTCGAAAAGGCGCTAACCCTTAACAACCTACCATAGAGGGAGATTACACGATCATGCAGACTGACGGGGGACTGATGCAATACTGCCAACTGCACCATTTTTGTATGAAATTTCATAGAAAAAACAGTGCAGTTCGCAGTCTTGCATCAGTCCTCATCGACATTTTTGATAAATTTGAACTAACAATTGTATTCGATAGCCTTTGAATGGGTCTTTTAAATGACATATTCAAAACAAACTAAAAGGGGCCCATTTCTCGTTATATCGCCTCAGTAAAAATAGAGTAGTTAAGTAATAAAATCTTAAAATTTTCTTATATTTTGCAAATTGTTAAATTCAAATTGCATTCGATGGCATTGGCATACTCAAAACAAACTAAACATTCAAAACAAACTAAAAGAGGCCCATTTCTCGTTAAATTAATAGAGACTGACGCATTCACTTATAGTGGCCAACTGATTGTGGATAACCAAACCAATCAAAAAAAATCTCGTTAAATCGCCTTAGTAAAAATAAACCATTCAACTTTAAACAGCCATTTTCTCAAATTTTGCTAAATGTCGATGAGCCCCTTCTTCCCGTGTGCCCTTCAAATGTGTTTGTCGGTAAGCCTAAAATAAGAGTTTAAGACATTTTCTCTTTAGTTTATTAACCAAAAATATTGTTGATTTTCATGTGCCTTTTTTGCCAATAAATAGTTTAATATGTTCCTAATCAGACTTTTAATTAGAAACTAAACCTTTCTTTAATAATTTTTCTAATTGTGAATTATTAAACTCTCAGGGTCCTACAGACGATGGCAGGAGGTTGTGTGACCATAATATATGGTAGATGGTTAAGGGTTAAGCACCTTTGATAAAGACAATAAGCACCTATGTTAATGTTAAGCAACATTCGAAAAGAACGGACTCCATGTTCCACTTGCCATGGCAGACCGAAAAGAAACTCGGCTCAGTGTTGATAGTTCTAAGGAACTAAACACAGATTTTCAGCGGCTTTCGATGAAGCAACTTTCGGACAGTCATTGGCCCGCTGAAACATAGTAACATTTTTGTTAAACGTTATAGTTAGCAAACGAACTTCGCTAAGTAAACATTTTACGGAATGACGTTACAAAAGCTTAAATCAATATTTAAAATTTTCATTGTACTTAATGAATGATAATGTCTCTCTATAAAAGGATTTGCTTGCAGGCGGCTCATCCTGGGACTATAGTGAGGTTTTACCTGAGAAATCGTACGGTGACCTGGATATTTGAGACGGCCTGCCTCGTGGGGCTAACTGTCTTACACCAGTTGCTTAGAGGGTGGTATATAGGGTTTCTGTTCTTTGTCGGTAAGTATTGTGTGAGATTTTTTTTATTTTGATTTTCTTCGTATGATCTATTTCCACTGTGTGTCGTGTCCTTCCACGTCTTTGCAGATTCTTGTAGTTACAATGTACGAAATGTACGAAATAGGTTAGGTACAGCGTTGCTTTTAAGGGGATATGTCTAAAAATCGATACTTTTTGATGTAACGCCATAGTAGGTCGCGGAAAGATCTTAGAGATCTGAGATTAAGACATTTTTCTTTATATCTTTCTAAAGATACAGAACCAGAAACACGATTCAGTGATTTTGGCTCGATACATTTTAATTTCGCAAATACCACTTCGCAAATACAGTAACAGCCTAGCAAGACTGAATAATGACTTTAAATTTTGAATTTAGCTTGAACCCCGTAAATCATTATGAAATGAGCTAATTAAATAATGCTATTTATTTGTTAATCTATGTTAATATAATGTCTAGAAACGATATACTTATCATTCCATCTGATAAAGCTGACAAGTTTTTGCACCCATTTTTCTTATCAGTTAAAAGACGTGATAATGGATGATAGGGTAAAAGAATTGACAATTTCTAAATACATTCAATGGGCTGTGGGATGATATGAGAGGGTACCCCAGAACTTGTCTGAACCCAGACTTATGTATACATATATTTTTTTGTCTCCAGTTCTAGAACTTTACGCGTTGGTGGTGGTGTACAGCTACTACTTCGAGCTTGAAGACAAAAAAGACGTTATTTGTCCAGAGTGTCCAGAAGAATGGTAGGTTCCTTCGACCTGGACACAATCCCCAATTTGATGAAATTTTGGGATCTTGTTTGGGGATGGTGTGGAGTATGGAATTTGAATTTTTGACATCGAAAAGCCTGTGGAACTTGGAGAGAGGCAAAAAACCTCGGTTTCGGACTTCTTTTAGACTTTCGCTTAATCCGGACTTGAGTGATTGTATTTTTTTTGTCACAAAGTTGTATTTTTACTGGTGAAAATCATTTTTGACCCAATACTTACCACGATACAGAGGTTCAAAATACCTTTACAAAATGTTGCAGGTCATTCTATAACATCAGTACAATCAATTTATGAAGTAAAAAAATATTTTTTTACATTTTTTCCCCAAACATTTCCCTATACAAATTGAAATTGTTGTCACTAATTGCGCATCGCACAGGTGGGTGAATTTTTGAGACGCCAAAAATTAATGTCTAGCCATAATACTCCTAAACGATAAGAAATTTTAGAACCAGATATATTGATTTTACTAACTAAATTAATAAGGAAAAAGCAATCGAAATCGATTTGCAGTTAAATCACGCGTTTTTTATTTATTGAGAAGATGTTCCGAAAATTCGCTTTATTTGGTATGTCACACATGCATGTTTTTTAACGTTATGGTGTAAAATAAAATACTATCTAGGTTTATTTTAATTGTGTGCATGTAAGTATGTTTTTTGTTGGTTAATATACCTTGTAATTTATATAAAAAATAAATAACTCAATAGGATGTTACTCAAATACTGTGTCAAAAAATGTTCAAAAAATAATCATCATTAGCAGCAACCAAGTTATTGTTTAACATTGTGGTAAAACGACACACTATTGAAATGACATTTAGCGGCTAAGCAACGCTCCTCGTCGCTCAGGCGGCCGGCAGTAGAAGTGAACATCAGGGGTATGTTACTTCGAACAGTAAGCAGTTGTATTTCGTTCTCCATAATTTGTCGTGATAATGATCATTCATACTTTAAACTATTAATCCCTTATTAATGTTTAAAGTATATATGATAATATAAAAGTGGCTGAAAACTGTGAATTTAAAAAGAAATTATTCATCATAATCACAATCTCGCCTAATTTTTAGGGTTCTCCGCTGTCTGTCTGTCTGTGTGTCACCGGGCTGTATCTCCTGAACCGTGATAGCTAGACAGTTGAAATTTTCACAGATGATGTATTTCTGTTGCCGCTATAACAACAAATACTATAAATATAAAAAAAATATATTTAAGGGGGCTCCCATACAACAAATGTATGTATTTTTTTTTGCCGTCTGTCTGTCTGTCTGTCTGTCTGTCACAGCTGGATATCTCAAGAACTACTAATGGTATCAACTTGAAATTTGGAATAGTTTAAGATGACATTTGCCCAACTATTTTGCAAATAAGAAAGAAATAATAAAATTAATATTTTTTTTACAACAGGGACTGAAAAGGGGTCTTAAATATTTTAAGTGAGGTGACTAGGGCATGTGGGGTATCATATGAAAGAGCGCTGTTTGCACATTTTGAAACATTTTTTCTTTTTTCTTAGGCCGCATAGTTTTCGACTTATGATGAAAAATGTAAAAAAACATACCGTTCCCCCCCCCCCCCTTATCTCCGAAGTTTGCAAAGAGAAAAATCTGAAATAATTCTATGTGATAGTAGTTTATGTAAAAATTACAGGAAAAATAAAACGATGTCTCAATATAACACACTTTTTTAGAAATTCAAAAAACAAATAATTTTTTTTTAGTTTCACTACCAGTCAACAGATGGCGCTGTCCTAAGCATGCTAACCTAAGGGACAAAAATAGTTCCACTATCGGTCAAGAGATGGCGCAACCTAACACTACAATAATGAATTGGTGGCTGGTTCTAATATAATTACCTACTATTTGCCGTACGAATAAACGAAGAATAAGTTCCTACTTAGTAATATAGTAATATAATAATAACGAGGAGCATGGTGGCGCAGTGGTTTAGCGCCTGGACCAGCGATTGCGGAGGTTAAGCAACGTTCGCAAGGTTCGGTCATGGGATGGGTGACCAAAAATTTATTATCTGGAGCTCCTTCGTGCTTCGGAAGGCACGTTAAGCCGTTGGTCCCGGCTGCATTTGCAGTCGTTAACACCCACCAATCCGCATTGGGCCCGCGTGGTGGGTTATGGCCCGTCCTCCTTATCCACCCATAAGGAAGGCCTGTGCCCCAGCAGTGGGGACATTAAAATGGCTGATGGACTAGTAATATAAACATTTTGCAATGTGGAGTGGCTGAAACGTTTTTCAGTCACCATAAGCAGCATTTGTAAATTAACTGTCCGCCTGTTCGCCCTTCCACCTGTCTGCCGTTTATCCTACTTTTTTAAAGACTGTCCTAAAATAACATATCCAAATATATTTATGATTGTACGGAACCCTCGGTGCGCGAGTCCGACTCGCTCTTGACCGGTTTTTTTTACTTTATATTAATAACGACAACAGGTAGACAGTTGAAATTTTCACAAATGATGTATTTCTGTTGCCGTTATCGATGCATAAAACACCTATTTTCAAAATACCGAAAATAATAAATGTCGTAATCCAATAGACCGAAACTTTAAATACCGATGATGATGATGATCAAATGACTGAAAGTTCGAAATCCCGAAAGTTCGAAATCTCGAAAGTTTAAAACCCCGAAAGTTAAAATTTCGATACTTATAACATACTCTACCTACACAAACACTTATGTACATATTTTATGACAGGTAGGCGTTGCGGTTAATTTGTTTTACTCAAAAATGCTTGTAAAATGGTCATTATATTTTGACAAAATCCACCAATCGAGCATGAAAAATTTTTTTTCTGGCGCTTCGCCGGCCGCTACCGCAGCTTGCTCGCTTCGCTCGCTCGGCTCGCGCGCTGGGTTCATGTCAACCTAACATGCTCGTCGCTACGCTCATCGCACCTATCTCGTGACATACGGTCTACGGTTTCTAAGTCCCAGTAGACTAGTTTAGACTCATTTCCGTCAGCTAAATTTACTATAAAGCATTTCAGGTGAAACCAAAAGACTCCTCCACAGCCAATTCGGTATTAAGTAGTTCGGGGTGTAGAACTTAGGCATATTAACCTTCAGGTTTTTAAGCTTCGGGATTTAGTATTTCCGGTAAAATGTCCTTTCGTTATTTTAAACGGCCAAACAACCATTCGGCCTTTTGATTTTCGGTCTTTCGTCCATAGGTCTTGTAAAATTCGGTCTTTTCTACTTCGGCATTGTAACACATATCCATTTCTGCGGCGGTGTCGTGTGAGGCGGGCGGTTACCTTTCCTCAAATATGGTTGAGCGTAGCGCTGGCTGGTGCATGCGTCATGCGCGTGAACGGATGCTGCCAATGGGAATAGGTCTGCTTCTGACTATCTTTCGTAACGCATATTTAATTGTATGTTTTTTTTTGTAATAGCCTAGACTGAATAATAACTTTAAACTTTGAATTTAGCTTGAACCCTGTAAATTGATTAAGAAATTCATTAAGAAATGAGCTAATTAAATAATGTTGTTTATTTGTTAATTTTTGTTAATATAAAGACTGGAAACGATATACATGTTTTTCTTGTCAGCTAAAAGACGTCAAAAGGGGTGGTATGGTTTTTAAAAGAATTCAAAAGAATTGACGATTTATTTATTATTATTATATTTATATTATGTGAGCTTATTTGAATAAATATTTTTTCACTTTCACTTAAAAACAGCGGAAGTAGCATTAAAGATATGGAGATCTTGAATCTTTCAACTTGAATAACTTGGCTCAGAGTAATCCTACAACTTCTGTGCTAAAACGCTGCAGATGGCTAGTTCTAACAATACGTAACATTTTTTTTTCTTAGCCGGCACTGTCAGAAAAGGCCCAAAGAAATTATCTCCTTTGCTCCATATTTATAACTTCTGTACCTACATAAGTACGCTGTAAGTATTGGGTCAAAAAATATTTCACCAAGAAAAATTTAGGAATTTTAATGCTCTATAACTTTGTTGTTAACATTTTTCCCGTGAAACATATGTCTTAGAGGATATAAGTGAAAGTCTAAAAAAAGTCCATATTTCATCGACTGGGGGATTACTCCCAAAACACGAACGCGGTTCTGAGATCGAATTGGTTTCGAATAAACGTCAAAAATCTGTTATTTTAGTACATTGAAACGGTTGACATGGTTTCCATTGTACTGTTTTGACGTTTACTCGATACCAACTAGATCTCAGAACCTAGTTCGTGTTTCAGGTGTAACCCCCCTGGTTTTGACAATCTCGTCAAACGGATGTGAAAATGACTGTCTTTATCCCTTGTTATAATTTGTTTTTAGAAGAGATAATCTTTTTTCCCCCTTTTGTTTTAGGTTTCCACCTGTAGGATAGATCAGCATGAGCCTGAAAGATCAAAGGAATATATTCATTCAGGAATATACACTCGGCGTCAGAAAAGTCGCACCTTTTCAAAAATTTCTTCAAAGTTATTTAATCCTATCTAATTTAATGGTAAGTGTTGGTAATACTTCTTCCCCTTCGGACATAGCCAATATATTGTCTCTAGAAACCGTCGGAATACTCGTCGAACGGAATCAATTAATAAGATTCAGTTTCCGAGCAACATTACATTGCCTCATTTTTTTTGCAATATTTGAGCAACTTCATGGGCAATAATATCCATCTTAGGTATTCTTTTTTACTGTTGAAGTGTGTTTTCTCCATCATCTCGATTGCGAATTTACCCACATTCTTGAATTGACCTTTTTAGGGTTCCGTAGCCAAAATGGCAAAAAACGGAACCCTTATAGATTCGTCATGTCTGTCTGTCTGTCTGTCTGTCTGTCCGTATGTCACAGCCATTTTATTCCGAAAGTATTAGGACTACACAGCTGAAACTTGGTAGGTAGATAGATGTATTCTGTTAACCGCTTAACGAATTTAATACAAAAATAAGAAAAATGAAAGATTAAGAGGGGGCTCCCCATACATGGAACTGAAACTGAAAAAAATTTTTTTCTTCAAACCAACACGTGTTGGGTGTTTATAGATAGGTCTTTAAAAATTACATTGAGGTTTCTAAAACAACTTTTTCTCAAAGTCAACCGTTTGAAAGATATACACCGCCAAAGTAGTAAAATGTGTGTCCCCCCCCCCCTTTAACTTTTGAAATAAGAGAGTGAACAATCTAAAAAAAAATATATGCTGTAGATCTTAATAAACACTTTCAACCAAAATTGGTTTGAACGAGATATAGTAATTAGTTTTTGAGATATAGCACATTTTCCAAAACCGCAAATATAACTTTGTCATTCATACCAACACTGAGAAAAACAAAGTTATTTTTGCAGACGAAAAATGATAGGTGGTATTAAATATGGTATGGTATAAGGTAACTACGGAACCCTATGGCGCGTGGCCCGCACTTGGCCGGTTTTTTTTAATTTCCTTTTATGGCGGCGCAAGCAATAACGCTTTAAGCGTTTAATTATGGTAAATGTTAATTAAATGAAACAAGTATTCATTGAAATCGCAAATGATTTGTTGATTGAAAGCTCATTAAATGTACTTTCAATAGATATCAACACTTAGACAATAAAACGTTAGCTAGCAATAGCAGGTGGCCAAGTCTAAACTTATTTTCGAAGAGGTGCTATTTTTCTGACGTCGCGTCGTCGTCGAGTGTATATTATATTCCTAAACTAATTCTACGTTTACTGGAATGAAAACTGTGATGCTACATACGAAACTCACGTACTACGTAATGCGAAGACTACGTAGGGTTTGCTAAGATAAATCCAAACAGCATGATCAACTCTGAAATTCTATAGAATTAAATAAACACTAAAACTAAATAGGGTCAAAGATTTATGACAGCGTCAGTATCATTCATATTGAATGCATTAGCATTTTGGCAAATCATTGCAATGTTTATAAATGTGCTTTGAGTTAAGGCCTTATCTAAGCTGAACTTGAAATCAATTATCTAACTAAGACTATCATATCAATTCAATTAAACCCAATCAAAATTCAGGATTCCATCGAAGGAATCGTAATAGCATTGAACTTTATCTACACTATTAATTTTTAACTACATATATCTAAAAATGAAAAGGGGATTTCAGACCACGTAAATGAACAACTTTTACTATGGGGCCAACCACGAAATCGCGAAAAAAAAGCAGCTGTTCCATAGAAAAATACAACATCGACTCGACTATAATGAATGGAACAGCTGTTTTTTTTTCGCGATTTCGTGGTTGACCCCATAGTAAAAGTTGTTCATTTACGTGGTCTGAAAACCCCATTTCATTTTTAGATATACTTAAAAATTAACCGTGTATAAGTTGTACCCGATTAATTATTCAAGTGCCATCGAAAGACACTGTATGTCAGACTCAAAGGTAAACTGGTTCTGATTTTATTATCCTACAGAAAAATGTCTAATCACAAAATAATCGAAGTAGCAAGTATAAATGTTAGTAATGTCTCTAGCACAAGTGTTAAAGTTCAACTCTGAAAAATAATTATTGCAAATAATTTTAGCAGACCTATAAATTGGGAAATAAATATGAGTACGGAATAATTGTTATAATAATTTATTAACAGAAATGTTTGTATTTGAAACTATTCGATTATTTTGATCTATTAAAAAAAAATACTTTCATTGAAACGATTTAGTTATTTTGACTGTTTAGTTATTTTGATCAATTTTAAAGCCTCTTGATTGAACTTTTAATTATTTCGTTGTGTTAATTATAATGTCTGTAATTGAACTTTTGATTATTTTGGTTTATTAATAAAATATCCCTGATTGAACATTGATTATTTTGGTTTATTAATAAAATGACTTTAACTGAAACCTTTTGATTATTGGGTGAAAATCATTTAAAATGACCAAATTGACATCGAAATTTGTCCATACGGGATATCAAAAAATACTGTGTTCTATGTGATTATTATAACAGAATGGTTATGAAACCGTCTATCTAGAAAATATAAATAGTTCTATGTGTTAATCAGTATTTAGCAAATATGCTCCAATATTTACATCGAATCTGAATTATCTGCATACAAAATAAACTCGCGTCACAAAAAACGTTTCAATTAAAATACTAGTTATAATATTCCATTAACTGTTTAATTTTTTGAAAGACAATATAATTTGCAATTTCTATAGACGTATAATAACTTTTATTCATTTTGTTTATAGTTAAAATTTTGGGTCCAAATCAATATTATTTTGTTCATTCATCACTATTTTGTTCATTTTTGTTCATAATTTTTCTCACGACCAAATTTAGTAATATTAAATACTTATCAAATGGCAAAACTGGCTCTCAGACTAGCCTGACACATGCGAAAAGCAACTACGTGTCAGCCAAGCCATTTTGTCATCGTACACTTTTAGTGAGTGACGTGTGTTTTTTATGTCGGCGATCAAAATTCAAACTTTTATTGGTTGATTTTGTTTTGTTAGCTAAATAATTCAGGTAAAAGAAAAGTAAAATTTAATTTATTGTATAGATAGATTATTGTCTACCGTTATTGAAATGCAAAGTGCTAATAACTTATTGACATTCCTGTTGAGAAAATTTATTGAGGTTACTTTCAAACTAGGCGGCTTCTTTATTTTTGTTACGATTATTGTCACGATTTTTCTCACGTCACAAAAATGAAATAACAAAAACCGGTCAAGTGCATATCGGGCCACGTACTGTAGGGTTCCGTAGTTACCTTATACCACACCATATTTAATAGGGGAGAGTAGGGTATTACCGAGCCCCTAAGAAAATTCAAATATAACTAACCTCAGGTTGGGTTAAAATAAAAACTAAATAGGACTATAGATGGGGAATTTATGTAGCTACGCTAACGAATCTTCAAAATCATCAAAATAAAACACAAAACAAAAATATGAGCAAATAACAATAAAATGGGAAAACGCGATATTATCAAACTGGTCTGATAATATCGTGCCCCTAGGTCGGTACTTTGCTCTGGGTCTGATAAAACCGCGCCTTTAATTAAAATTGACTAAACTCATAAAGTACTACTACAGCTTATGGAAAAAATGAAAATTATAGATATTTATTTCTTTGTATATTCATTAATCAACTCAGTCTCAAAATTAAACTTATAAGTTTCCATATTAAACGATTTAGAAAGACATCTTTTGTTTGTTACACAAAAGATGTTTTTCTATTTCGAAAACTAATTAAAATAGCTGTCCATTTTCGGAATGCTTTTACTTTAGTATGCAATTACTTCGTAGGAGGATCAGCTATTTCCTTCGTTTTCGTCGCCTTCTGTAAAGAAAATATTTGCCATAGATATTTTCATACTGCATAATTTAACTGTTATTCCAGGTGGTCTAAGATTTGACTGTTATTCCAGGTGTATAGACTTGATAGTTTCCGAGAAACCAAGGGGCGCGCAATTATCAACCGCGCGTTAATACCCTACTCTCCCCTACCACTATCATTTTTCGTCTACAAAAATAACTTTGTTTTTCACAGTGTTGGTATGAATGACAAAGTTATATTTGCGGTTATGGAAAATCTCAAAAACTAATTACTATATCTCGTTCAAACTAATTTTCGCTGAAAGTGTTTATTAAGATCTGCAGCATATATTTTTTAGATTTTTCACTTTCTTATTTCAAAAGTTAAAGGGGGGGACGGGGGGGACACACGGTTTCCAATTTGGCGGTGTATATCTTTCAAACGATTGACTTTCAGAAAAAATTGATTAAGGAACCTCAATGTCATTTTAACATTGAAAATGTTTTTTTTTGAGGCATCTGTATAGGCCCGATTTTCAGCCAAAGTGCGATATCACCCTGGTGTCGTAGATATTAGAGCTATGTAAATGATTAAGATATCAAATGACGAGTCTAATCAAGGGCTATAAGCTGAAAAAAAATTTTTTTTTTAATCTCAAAATCTTTTTTTGAAAATCGCTAAAATGTGAAAAATACGATCGATTTTCACCCGGTTTCGGCGAGCAAAAAATCATATCTCGTAAACGAAACGCGATATTGGGTCGATTTTAAAAACACCTCGAGATATGACTTTGGTCTCCTTTAAAAAAAAAATTGAGGTAAATAACATAAAAGGATAATTCTGTAGCTTAACCTTTATGAAGTGAAGTTTGCGCGGAGCGTATGAGTGAGAGCTGAGCGCAGTAGTGTACGTATTTGTGACAAATATTTGTTTATATGTAGTTATATTTTGAGTTGTAAATGTAATAAAATGTTATTTTCTAATTATAAAAAAATCGGAAGGGTACCTAATGAAAGTGTTTTTAAAACCAAAACAAAAATATATTTTTAATTTATAAATACTTATGTAAAATTCTTAAATCAAGTAAAATTATAGTACAGTAGCCCGTAGAACATTTAAATCACCAAAAAGGTTACAGTTTGCCGTTGTGATATAGTTATTTATTACTAAATTATAGATACTTTAATCCATGTTTTACAGATCGCAACCCGCCGTAACCTATATTTTGTATATCTCCAAAAATGATATGTTTTTATTATTCAAGGTTTACCACATGGTTTAGCTATTATTGTGTTCTACAGCTTGGTTTAATTGCCACAGATAAAAGTAAGACTATAAAAAGTAGCGATACACAGATTTAAGACCTGTTGAAATTGGTTGGTTTTTATCTGGTCTTAAATCTATGTATGATCACTTTCCATAGTCTTACTATTATCAGCGGCAATCAAACAACGCCGTAGAACACGACAATAGCTAAACCATGTGGTAAACCTTGAAAAATAAAAAATATCATTTTTGGAGATATACAAATATAGGTTACGGCGGGTTGCGATCTGTAAAACATGGGTTAAAGTATCTATAATTTCTTAATAAATAACTATATCACAAAGGCAAACGGTAACCTTTTTGGTGATTTAAATTTGTTACGGGCTACTGTACTATTAGATTAAATGGGATTATGTTTGCATTAAATTTTGTTAATGTGATTTTTTAATAATTATTTATTTATGACTTTTTAATGGTTAGGTGTCTGATCTAACGTAAAACAACTTAAAAAGTTAAATAAACACCATTAGTATTACCCATACGAAGAACAAGATATAATTTATTTATTAACCCTATTTTGGTTAATAACTCGTTTCTATACTTATGCAAAAGGCCGGGCTTAGCCTTGCAGTTGCACGTGAGCATCGAAAAAAACTAATTCGGCGCATTTGTTTCTATTGTTTTGGCTATATTTCCTGACCATTGCCTGCACCGTGATTTCGTGATACCCGGCACTTTTTTGTATAGATAGGTAGGTACCTATGTTAGCGCCATCGCACACGGGGGACTTTTGTCTCCGCAACTATTTTGTCTCTCACATGGTTTGTATGAAAAGTTGCAGACGACCGCGTCGCTTCGTGTGCGCGCTTCCATATAAACCTTGGATGAATTAACCACTGGATACGTAACGTAAGAAAAATGTATGAAATCACGATCAACCAATTTTTGCGGGGTGAGGGGGGATTACACTTGTCAAATAATGTCAATGTTATAGGGTGATTTAGCCGGTTTTCGGCCATAATTGCCGGCCAAATATTATGGATTGTGAAACTCATACATTAGTTTTCGGCCAGGCGGCCGAAAAGCAAATGACCAGGCCATCAAAGGTGAATGCGCAGGCTACATACAAAATTACTGGAATACAAATTACTGGAAGCTGGAAGAAATTTCAATATGAAATAAGCTGTGCCCTTGTACTACTCTTCTGTCCATTATTTTCTTGTAAAAATGTTGTGTGTACTAAACAGTTGCGGATTTACAATCTTGGCCGCCCTAGGCCCAAAAGTACCAGCCGCCCCTTTCTCAGCTCCCAAAATGGGGAGGGGGGCTCGGAGCCTCGGTCGGTTAGGGTTACCATATATGAAAGACTAGGATGCACAAAATGCCTGATTTTTCTAAAAAAAATGCCTATAATAAACAACGGCCGCGCGGCGCGATTTTTAGTCAGTTTCATCCACTTATCTTGTAATCTTGCCTGTCTGTTGTAAAAAACAGCCGCGCAGCGCGATTTTTATTCAGTTTCATCCACTAATCGTGTATTCTAGTCTGTCTACAGCAAAAAAACGGCCGCGCAGCGCGATTTTTAGTCAGTTCCATCCACTTAACTTTTAATCTTGCCTGTCTAGCTATAGTGGAAAAACGGCCGCGCAGCGCGATTTTTAATCAGTTTAATTCACTAATATTGAAATCTGTGGTTTTATCCACGAAATCAAAAAATGTCTGTCTCAGCTTAGTATTGGCCGCACGCCTGTCTAACCGTAAAAGGCCTGTTAAGTGCGGGCGGTAAAAGCCTGTCAGATGGTAACTTTAGCCTCGGACTACTATTTCAGGTATCAGTCCATCCACCATAATCTGATATACTATTGTGTGGCTTCTAAATCTGATGATGTGATGGTAATTGTAAGGATTATGGTGAAGATTCAATTATTTATTACTATTATATAAAAAGTGTTATAAAACGCGTGTTAGTATAGAGAATATATTCTCATAATTATAATGACAAAAAACTGGTATTCTTGATATATTGTACACATTTTTCGCTTTTTAAACAAATGTCTTGATTTTATTGTGACAAATTCAAAAATAATACATCCTTAGAACAATTATATTTTTTTTGTAAATTTAAATAATATTTTAATGTAAAAAGTAAGATTTAAGTCAGTCGAATCTAATTTTACGGAAGTGACGTAACTTGTTTGTCCCTTGTTTGTCATCGTCTATAAAACGCCAGTCGAGACCTGTATGAGGCCACTTTTTTGTTAGATTTTATCATAAGGTAAAGAAGAGAAATGAAATGAAATAAAGTGAAATTCAATAAAATGATATTTAATCAATTAAATCGTCCAATTTCTTTCACCCTACTACCCGTTCGGGACGCTTTTCTTTTAGCTGAGAAGAAGAACGGGCGAAAGAAACTTGTCAGCTTTATCAATTCAGACATTTACAAGAAATTGTTACAAAATACAACAACCTTAATCATAAAATATATCAATTAATCTCAGATTTGTTCAAAGATGTTATAATTCACTAGCCAAATGTAAAAGAGATCTATCTAGTGCTTTACTTATAAATATTACGAATAATCAGAAAAATCATAAGATTGGATATAAAATTTAACAGTGGATACCCTCTGAATAGGTAACAATTAAGTCAGACACATTATTTATAACACTTTAGATCAATTATTTTACTAGATTAATACACAATAATAATGTACTTAACTTGTGAATCATGGCAACAACAACCATTTCGGCTCTCAAACTGGCATAAGCTCCGCTCTGGTCGACGGCTGGGCAAAAAAAGTGGCCTCATACAGGTCTCGACTGGCGTTTTATAGACGATGACAAACAAGGGACAAACAAGTTACGTCACTTCCGTAAAATTAGATTCGACTGACTTAAATCTTACTTTTTACATTAAAATATTATTTAAATTTACAAAAAAAATATATTTGTTCTAAGGATGTATTATTTTTGAATTTGTCACAATAAAATCAAGACATTTGTTTAAAAAGCGAAAAATGTGTACAATATATCAAGAATACCAGTTTTTTGTCATTATAATTATGAGAATATATTCTCTATACTAACACGCGCATACACTTAAACACCTACAACTTTGGGTCTTTTTTTGTTATCATCAGTGTATTTTTCGCCACGCTTGGCCGCCCCTAATATCTGGCCGCTCTAGGCCCGGGCCTACTTGGCCTTAGGGCAAATAATAATAATAATAAATGCTTGGACAATTTCACACAGCACCATCTAGCCCCAAACTAAGCAAAGCTTGTAATATAGGTGCTAGACAACTGATATAATACTTATATACTTATTAAATATATACTAATTATACATAGTAACACCCAGACCCGTCACAGAAATTAAAATTCATTCTGTGGTTGTTGCGGCATATGGTCATTTTATATCTATTATATGACCATCGGCACTAACTATAATAAATGTTTTAATAAGATTTCGATATTTATGTGAGCTGTATGTGCGTCGCTGATACAGAAAGTTGGAGCTTTTCTCAATGAAAAGGTAAGTGCCATCTAATATAATGACTGCTTTAGGATATTCATCACTTCCGAAAATGTAGTTCGGAAGAATTCTATTTTTTTCTATTATCTCGCTCCGGGATATGTGATCAAGGCCTATATGCATGGCACAAAATCGGCCAGTAAACATTCCCGAGTCAAATGGATTTTTCTGTCTATGCATCTTCTCGATAAGCAAAAAGCTAATCCTAGCCTATCGCTCGGCTCTTTTGTTCTTATTTTCGTCAAATATACACCTAAATCTAAGTCTGGTGTATTAGACTGTCTTGTTAAAGATGGCGTTTGGTCCCTGAGTTGCCTGAATTTTTCATGGTTTAGACCAGTCCAACATTGTAGGTCTTCCGGTGATATTTCATTAATATCGTCAAAATTCAATGATGCCCTTCTTTCAAGTGAATACATGTAGATTTTTACCATGTCCCTGAAGCTGCGAGCATTGAAATCATGATGTTGAGTAGTAACATTCTGTGGAAATTCTTCCACAGTCATGGTGGTCAAATGTTGCGCACAAATCCGAGCTCGATCAGTTACATAAAAATTCAAAATCGCCCTTACTGACTGCTGGACACATTTCTAAAATATACAGTTGGTCTGTACTTAAATCATCACGGCTCTTCGTTATATCTGTGCAAACAATAGCTTACGGCAGTAAATGATTTGACTGGAAGACATTCAAAATTATTAAGTGCCTTCCTCGGAGCACTAAAGCTTTTCGGCCCTGTAGTTCTACTGTCTAAGTATTCAAAAAAACTTCACTTATTTGCGTGCAGTTGACATATTAGCAATTGAAGAGGACGTTGCAGCTTGTTTTCAAGCAGTTTGATAATTCCGGCTCTATTACCAGTGTAAACAGCAGTTCCTCGCGAATGACTTTCAAGACGAAAATTTATGGAAGTCAAACATGATTTTGAAAACGTTTTATTAAATTAAATGAAAAATTTCTTTCATACATTCTTAAATTTTCCGTAATGGCCGAAAACCAAAGGGGACCGGCAAACCGGCTAAGTCACCCTACTTTGTTTACATACCAAATTTTATTTATTTTGCGAAAAATAGCTACTATAATAGGTTGAAATTGTGCTTACGCGTGAAAAGAAACATTTCTTGATTGCCCGCTATTTTTTCTGCTGAAAAATACGAAGCATTTTGGCCATTTTTGTACCAATGTTTCTCCACGAGCTCTAGCATCACACTGACAACGCGATATCGTTTACTGAGGCTATCGGTCACAGTAAGTGGCAGAGGGGTAAAGGCGAATATGGCTGTCATTTCGCATCCAGTGGTTAATTCATCCAAGATATAAACCCGTGGACTTGAGACAGAGACAAAACAGTTGCAGGGCGACTAAGTTGCCCGTGTGCGATAGCGCTTAATGTTAAAGATGTTGCTGTATATTCGTGGGTTGCTGTTATTACAATTTCGAGATTTAAAATTACTCGATCGGGCATGTCTCATGTTTTTCTTAGTACGCTACGATTCCAAATGAATTTTTACAACAGTCTCTAAATGACGATGTGAAGATGATGCCTAGATAAACATAGTTTGTTATTGCACATATTCAAATGATGATGAAGTCAGTGCGAGACTGCATTTGATTTTGATTAGAATTTTTTATTAGGTATTTTTTTGTAGAAATTCTAAGATGTTTTAGTTATAGTACCTACTTACATTACATAGGTATATTTAATAATAATAAAAAATGTTTACGAATAAATTTTGTTTTAGGTAGTTAATTAAATTCATTTTCAATGTACCACAAGGTCGTGAAAGGCACGAGATCTGTGAATTTTTAAAGACCTATCTATGGCTATCCCGCACGTATTAGTTTGAAGGTAATTTTTTTAGTTCCAGTTCCATTATTTTTGTGTTAAAATCGTTAAGCGGTTAACAGAATACATCTACCTACCAAGTTTCAATTGTGTAATGTTAATGCTTTCGGAATAAAATGGCTGTGACATACGGACGAGCAGACAGACAAACAGACATGACGAATCTATAACGGTTCCGTTTTTTGCCATTTAGGCTACGGAACCCTAAAAATGAACAAAAGCCGCATTCACAATGGTAAGATGACTTCTTTATGATTGTTTTCGAATCGATAAAATACGTTCCTAAGCAAAATTATGATGAACATGAACCTTGAACTCATAACACTCCTTTTTTGGGCAGTCGTGTACAAAATTAATAAAAAAGTTGACATCATTTTAGTGTAAAACGAGATATAAATAAATAGCTTGTAATTGTGTCAACTATGCTTTGCATGTCGATTTCATTATTTTGCCGGTGAAAAGACAGGGCTTGCACAATATTCCGAGAAGCCCCGTCTATTCGACCCGGACGTGATATGGAAAGTGTCTGATGAAGGCTATTTCAATTTGTTACTGCCGGATAAAAAAATCTAAGCTTTCAACTAGCCTAATGTCAATTATTGAAATCCAAATTCTACTTACCTAATATAAAAGTCTCGAGATAATTTATTCACATGTCAATGCATTATTACGATTTTAAACAAAAAAAAAATTATTTTCCACCCAATTGTTGAACTTGCAACTCTATGGAATTGTTCATTAGTTTGTATCTAAAACTCAAAAGCGGCTTGACTGATTCGAATAATTATTTTTGTGTTAGGTATGGAGTGGTAAAAAAAAAATAGGTAAAAGTAAAACCCAAATGCACAGCTAAATAATCAAAAATTCAACATAATTTTGTATGTTATGGCATTATACTGTAGGGTAATTGTACGGATATTATTCGTTTATTTAGAGTCCAAAAAAATGCATAAGAGCGATATAAGGTGCGGGATACTTAGATAGTTGCAAACCTTTATTCAGGGAACTAGGAATTCTACCACTTCCCTGTCTATATATTTTAGAAACTTGCCTGTTTGTTAAGAAGCATCTGTATCTATTTAAAACAAATAATGACTCTGGCCATAGAGGGAGAAGAGGTGACAAATTACGTATTCCATACCAACGGCTGAAATTATATTTTAAAAATTCATGTTGCATGGCCATTCGTATGTACTACAAACTCTCATCTGAATTGACAAGTTAACCGTTATTTAATTATTATTGACGAAAAATTATTACTGTTTCTGGTTTTTTAAGTGACAAAACTGGTAAGTAGATAATTATTTTCTGCGGTATTCAATATTTGTAGTAATGCATAAGAGTGTATTTTTTTATATGACTAAATATTTTTTTTTACATTATATAATTATAATTATGTCAAAGCTGCAATTTGTAACGAATGATACTTGCCCTATGCTGTTTTTATTTGCTATCAAATGGCTTTAATTAATCATAGTTAATATTTAAAATATTTGCACGCTGTTTGCATACGGCACGGCAGCATGTAATTGCATATTTTATGTTTAAGACCTTGTTTAACCACATGTTTGTAAATAAACGATTGATTTGATTTAATTTGATTTGATATGGGTATCGCCATTTCGGATTTCTTTTCACTGCTAATATTTGTTATATAGAGTGGTTTAGTCATAGAAGTTTTATTACATTAGTAAACACAGGTTTTTAACGCGTTTTTAACTAACCTTTTCCCGACGTTTCAACCGAGTTGCATCGGCCGTGGTCACGGGCGGGCGTAAAAATGCGTTTAAAGCCTGTGTTTACTAATGTAAAAAAATGCAACGCGAAAGTTTAAAAGTGTATATAGAAGTTTTGGTCTGAATAATCATATAAGTACTTGGTGAAATAAAATAAAACTTAGTGTTGCTTTTGTTTTAGTTTAATAAAATTGCGCTGGTTTTCAAAGCTTTAAAATTCTCAAGGTAAAATATAATCAAGATGATACGAAGTTCACAGGGTAGTAAGAAAATAAAAATTTCAAATGTCAGGAGCATCCTCTTTGAGACTACGAAATTCTCAGAAAAGTTATCTAACGGTGTCCATGAATCATGTAACAATTTGACGTCAAACCTGACATTTTAAGATTGATCGTCAGTCTAAATGTGTGCCAAACTTTGATGAAATGATCGCGGGAAAAACTACGTCTCCTAAAAGTTGGCAAGAGAAGCAGACGAGCGTCAGACAGCTTGGCTATGGCACTCTGAGACTACAAAAAGTAAGTTCATTGTTTTATTTGACGATGGTATTGTAGTTCATTTTTTGTGAAATCTGTGACTGACCTCCTCGTGGTAACAGCATTTGTATAAAATATATGCCTTTACTTGATTTAGCTAGACCCGAAGACAGCATTTTCACGAGGTGAAAAGTGACTAGTTTATCAAAAGGATTTTTCAGGAAGTAGTGTTGGAAATGAAACGATCTTTTGTCTGTAGACCCCAACATTAAATTCTCAGTCGATGAAACTTTCTAGGGATTTAATATAGTATGAACCAAAAACCTATAGTGTGTCCGTACAAATATCCAAAAATAAAACAAAAATCAATTTGGATAATTTAAACTAGTGGCTCCGTGAGGTGTAGATCTCGCGTTAAAAAGTAGATCAAATTGTATGTTGATTAAAAAATAATCTAAAAGATGTCGCCACGCCTTTTTCCACACTGGTCACGTGGTTTTCAAAGCACATGTACATGCTGTTTGGTATATGCTAGATTGGTGCTTCTGTATTTGAACATTTTTAGAAATGGGTGATTTTATTAATAAATTTCGTAAAAACTGGTTTGGCTAAAAAAATATATATATTATCAAACCTGCTCCCAAATTTCACGAGAATCAGTTGAGAAATGCGACCTGTAGAGGAAAACAGACAGCTGGAAAGTCGCACTGAAATATGTTTTTTTTACATATCTCCACCATTTAAAAAAAATTTCAAAAAAATTGGCTTGACAAAAAAATTCTATGTAATTTTTGAACCTGCTCACAAAATTTTACGTGAATCAGTTAAGAAATGCGACCCGGGGCCATCCCGGCTTACGAATCGATTATCGAAAAGTCTGCTGGGTTTCAACTTAAAACAGAAAAATCTAAGTAAGGAATTTCGTCTTGTACTTTCTGTTGACGTAATTTGGAAGATAACGATGTTCGTGTGACATCATGAATTGGGGTTCGCTATTTTGGCCCAATTGGGGCTCGATTTATCTGTTTTAATTTGAAACCCAGCAAACTTTTCGATAATCGATTCGTTAGCCGGTACGGCCCCTGTAGAGGAGAACAGGCAGCGCTGGAAAGGGTCTGAAATCTGTTTTTTTAACATGTCTCCGCCATTTTGGAAAATTTCAAAAAACTGGCTAGACAAAAAAAATCTATACAATTTTCAAACCTGCTCACAAAATTTCACAAAAATCGGTTGAGAAATGCGACCTATAGAGGAGAACAGACAGAAATACGAAAGAATTTTTGCCCAAGCTGAAGCATAGCCGCTTCGCTCTCACTTCGTGCTCACTTGGTCAAAAATATGTTTTCTTTGTTATATTTTATCATACTGTAAGGTTTCGTCTACTGAGGATTTACTGTGGAGGTCCACTACCTTCCTTTTCTACACTAAAGGATTAACATACTGTACGATTTACTTGAAATGAAATGAAATGAAATGAAATGAAAATGAAATGAAATGAAAAAAATCTTTATTCAAATAAGCTCACATAATGAGCGTTTTTAAATCGTCAAATAATTTTTTTGCCCTACCACCCATTATGACGTCTTTTAGCTGACAAGAAAAACGGGCGCAAAAAACTTACCAGCTTTATCAAATGGAACGATATTTACAAATATGTATATCGTTTCCAGACTTTAACAAAGATTAACAAATAAATAAAATTTAATTAGATCATTACTTAATGAATTACAAATTTTCTTAATCAATTTACAGGCTTCAAGCTAAATTCAAAGTTTGAAGTTATTATTCAGTCTAGGCTGTTACAAGAGAGAGAAAAAAAAAAAACTTTACAATTCTATATGCGTTAAGATAGGTAGTCAGAAGCAGACCCATTCCCACTGGCAGCACCCGTTCACGAGCATGACGCATGAACCAGCCATCGCTTCGCTCAACCATATTTGAGGGAACGTAACGACCCGCCCCACACGACACCACCGCAGAAATGATTAAAGAGAGCATGACATACTAAGGCTACCCATATTAAGGCATCGAATTGAAAACTAATATCCAAAAGCTTTTCATAGGCAATATTTATGTATTTTATATTTTACTTTCCATAGTCAGCACTTATGAATTTTATAATACACAAATACTGACCATAGAAAGCAAAAATATTGCAATTAAATAAATCAAAACAAGGTAAGTTATTATGATATATACGTTTCGAGTAAGAAGTGCCATACATACAGACAATATAAAACAGATTTTTTATATACGACGCCCTTAATACAAGCAGACAGAAGCAGACCCATTCCCACTGGCAGCACCCGTTCACGAGCATGACGCATGAACCAGCCATCGTTTCGCTCAACCATATTTGAGGGAACGTAACGACCCGCCTCACACGACACCACCGCAGAAATATTTAAAGTGAGCATGACATACTAAAGCTACCTACTTCATGTAGGTATTATAATTATTGTTTTTAATTTTTAGGGTTCCGTACCAAAATGGTAAAAAGGAACCCTTATGGTGTGACTCTGTCTGTCTGTCTGTCACTCGAAAAATAAAACGATGTCTCAATATAACACACTTTTTTAGAAATTCAAAAACAAACAAAAATTTATTTAGTTCCACTACCAGTCAACAGATGGCACTGACGTAAGAAAAATTAAATTAGTTCCACTATCGGTCAACAGATGGCGCTGACCTAATACTGCAATAATAATTTTATTATTCTACTCTGCAGTGTATTTATTATGATGGTACGGAACCCTCGGTGCGCGAGTCTGACTTGCTCTTGACCGGTTTTTTTTTTATTATTTAAAACTGTATTGCACGGTTAAACGAAACAAATGAACAAGTACAGAAAACTTTGAACTTTTTTATTGGTTTTATAATACGAATACGTATTACCGTTTAGGCATTAAAACAGACAGTAATTTCTCTTTTGGACTGTCACAGAACGTTTCGTATATGGAAGTTTAGCCGACAGAACTTTTTAAGGTTCCGTACCCAAAGGGTAAAAACGGGACCCTATTACTAAGACTCCGCTGTCCGTCTGTCTTGTCTGTCTGTCACCAAGATGTATCTCATGAACCGTAATAGCTAGACAGTTGAAATTTTCATAGATGATGTATTTTAGTTGCCGCTATAACAACAAATACTAAAAACTGAATAAAATAAATATTTAAGGGGGGCTCCCATACAACAAACGTGTTTTTTTTGCCGTTTTTTGCTCGATATTAATAAAGACAACAGCTAGACAGTTGAAATCACAGATAATGTATTTCTGTTGCCGCTATAACAACTAATACTAAAAACTGAATAAAGTTAATATTAGGGTGTGTCCCCACTTAGGTTCGCGAACCTCGCGCTCCGCGAACCTCTGTTGCAGGTTCGCGGAGCGCAATGTGGACGCGCGGAGCGCGGAGCAGACGTCCGCGCCCCGCGCTCCGCGAACCGCGCTCCGCGAACCGCGCTCCGCGAACCACGCTCCGCGCTCCGCGAACCACGCTCCGCGCTCCGCGAACCACGCTCCGCGAACCACCCTCCGCGCTCCGTTCCCATGATCAAATAAGCTTTATTCATATAAACTTAATTATAAAGTACCTTTGTCTCCACAGTACTATTATTGTGTAATTAATAATGAGTGGCTAAGGAGTAAAACTTTGAATAGACAATCATGCTTAAGTACAGTCAGTAGCACTTCAGGTTGTACAAAGTGACAAAAACTCCGCTGTCCGTCTGTCTGTCTGTCGGTCTGTCTGTCTGTCTGTCACCAGGCTGTATCTCATGAACCATGATAGCTAGACAGTTGAAATTTTCACAGATGATGTATTTCTGTTGCCGCCATAACAACAAATACAAAAACTGAATAAAATTAATATTTAAGGGGGCCTCCCATACAACAAACATGTTTTTTTGCCGCTTTTTGGTACGGAACACTTCGTGCGCGAGTCCGACTCGCACTTGGCCGGTTTTTTAACTCACTCTAATGTTCGAAACGACCAAGAACTTTAAATGTCATTAATAGTACAAAGTCTTCGATTTCCATTTGGAATACGAATAATTGAGACTATCCTTTATTTTGAATCAAATAAAATCCGTTTTTTGAGGATCTACTATGATCATTTTAAAAATTAAAATTACGCTCTAATGTTTGGAACGCCGCCGTTAGAGCGTTTGGTTGCACCCGGAGCGTAGGTTCGGAACGCAACCCTGCCGCGCTCCGCGCTCCGCGAACCGCGCTCCGCGAACCGCGCTCCGCGAACCGCGCTCCGCGAACCGCGCTCCGCGAACCACGCTCCGCAGTGTGGCCAGATTAAAGTTTACGAAAATAACGAAGCACCTCAAAAAAATACTGAAACATACCAAGTTGCATATGGAAAATAAACCGATAAAAATATTGATTTTCAAAACAGGTTTTATTCATTTATCATCACAATGAATGTTTAAATTATATTTTAACATTCTATTCGAAGGCAAAACTAAACTTAATTTCCGGATGGATGCGCCAAGTACAATAAAAACGAAAAAAACACGTTCTACTTATATAACGATCCAAAGGTACTACTTTAGGGAAATTCCCGAATTAGCGAAAGAAAAACCTCAAAGATAAAGTGAAGTGCATAACAGAAAATAATTTTATTAAAACGTATTAGATGACTTGATACTATTTACAATTCTACTATGGCGGCTGCCTGTCATTTCTTATCTGTAACTTAGAGTCTGTTCGGAACTTTTTTGTTTGTTGGCCGATTTTGATGAAACTCGGTTTTTGATACTATTTCGACAACAAAACAGCAACGCAATGTTAGAAATATAAAACATTTAAGATGGCGGCCAACTTTTTTGTTTGTGAGCCAATTTAGATAAAACTCTGTTTTGGGTACTATTTCGACAACAAAACAGCAACGCAATGTTAAAAATATAAAAAATCCAAGATGGCGGCCAACTTTTTTGTTTGTGGGCCGATTTCGATGAAACTCGGTTTTGCGTACTATTTCGACAACAAAACAGCAACGCAATGTTAAAAATATAAAAAAATCCAAGATGGCGGCCAACTTTTTTGTTTGTGGGCCGATTTAGATGAAACTCGGTCTTTGATACTATTTCGACAACAAAACAGCCACGCAATGTTAAAAATACAAAAATCCAAGATGGCGGCCAACTTTTTGTTTGTGGGCCGACTTAGATAAAACTCGATTTCGGATACTATTTCAACAACAAAACAGCAACGCAAACGCAATGTTAAAAATATGAAAAATCCAAGATGGCGGCCATCTTTTCTGTTTGTGGGCCGATTTAGATGAAATTCGGTTTTGTGGACTATTTTGACAACAAAGCAGCAATACAATGTTAAAAATATAAAAAATCCAAGATGGCGGCCAACTTTTTTGTTTGTGGGCCGATTTAGATGAAACTCGGTTTTGGGTACTATTTCGACAACAAAACAGCAACGCAACTTTAAAAATAAAAAAAAAATTCAAGATGGTGGCCAACTTTTTTGTTTGTGGGCCGATTTAGATGAAACTCGGTTTTGGGTACTATTTCGACAACAAAACAGCAAAGCAATGTTAAAAATATAAAAAAATCCAAGATGGCGGCCAACTTTTTTGTTTGTGGGCCGATTTAGATGAAACTCGGTTTTGGGTACTATTTCGACAATAAAACAGTAACGCAATGTTAAAAATATAAAAAAATCCAAGATGGCGGCCAACTTTTTTGTTTATGGGCCGATTTAGATTAAACTCGGTTTTGGGTACTATTTTGACAATAAAACAGCAACACAATGTTTAAAATATAAAAAATCCAAGATGGCGGCCAACTTTTTTGTTTGTGGGCCGATTTAGATGAAACACGTTTTTGGGTACTATTTTGACAACAAAACAGCAACGCAATGTTAAAAATATAAAAAATCCAAAATGGCGGCCAACTTTTTTGTTTGTGGGCCGATTTAGAAGAGACTCGGTTTTGGGTACTATTTCGACAACTAAACAGTAACGCAATGTTAAAAATATTAAAAATCCAAGATGGCGGCCAACTTTTTTGTTTGTGGGCCAATTTAAATGAGACTCGGTTTTGGGTACTATTTTGACAACAAAACAGCAACGCAATGTTAAAAATTTAAAAAAATCCAAGATAGTTGCCAACTTTTTTTTTGTGGGCCGATTTGTTTTATTCATTTATTAACATCAACAAGTTTAACATTTAATAATTCACAGCAAAAAGAAAATGAATAACACTTTAAATGCAATCTCAATTATAGATGTTACACATTAGCAAATCAAAATTATAAATATTATACTTATTATATATAAAGCATGCAATACAATTCCAATTGATCAAACATTTTTAAATCAAAATAAATCATTCAGAGAAGAGCACGGTTACAGTTGTCTATAAAGTGTGATAAAATATGCTTTTTTAAAGGAGGAGGCAGGTAAACACCGCAAATGTTCAACTTCTCAGAATTAACTCCGTCACTTCCGACACGCACCCACAAGTCCTCGCAGTCATCTACTCAGTGCGCCTTTACTCTTGTGAATCTTCACAAGAGTAAAGGCGCACTGAGTTCAATCTTTTGGAGACAGCAATTTCTGTCAAGATTATTACATCATAAGAATTACAAACGATATTATTGAAAATGTCGACAGTCTTCCTCCGCAATCCTATTACATTCTGGTAGAAAACAATTATATCATTAAAAGAGCCCGTTAGTAAAACAAAATATAACAAGGCAACTTTAGCGTTCTTTATGATAAACCTTTGAGAGTCTCATGATTCCGTATGTATACGTAGTTAGCCTCCTCGTTCTTCCGTACAAAGATTTTTCCATCGCGTACCCAGATGAATTTATATTTCAGCTCCCTGACAATGCGACGAGTCGCTGCATGCAGTTGTTTTGCTTTTGGTGTCAGATGTTCTGTCACGTAAACTGGTGATTTTTGTTTGCCGCCGATACCCAGATGACTGGTGTTAAGTTTTTCCCTAGAATTGTTTTTGTTAAACGTTATTGTAGCCGCCAGAAACTGGTCTCGAAGGCGAGGACTGTTGAACTTTACGAGTATGGAGCGTGGGCAGGGACTTTTATTGTCTTTGCAACGTATACAACCCAGTCTAGTTAACTCGGCACCTGAAGCTCGATAGACCCCTCTCGTTTTTTCCTTTCCTCACGCCACCGTCGTCAATTTTTTGAAAGTTTTCGATAGATTATCGATAAATTATCACTAACAAATGTACTAAAGCTACTGGCATGACGACAGTGGCGTGAGGAAAGGAGAAAACGAAGGGGGTCTATCGCACTTCAGGTGCCGAGTTAACTCGACCGGGTTATATACATTGCATGAATATTGCTCCATCCATGATATTAGGACATCCCGCGCACTCAGATGATCCTTTAGTCGACATTTTTTATTCTTATACAATTACTCTCAACAATCTTATACCTTACTACGGCTTTGGTGGATGAAGATATTTAAGTAAATCAAAAGTAATTGAAAAGTAATGTCCAAAAATATCTTCAATACAAATTTAAAAAAATATCTTTAAAAATAAATAAAATGTCTCTAAAAAAAAATTTGGGACAAAAAGTCTTTATTAGCGAGGATCGATCTTCGGGCCACTCACAGCTGAATTCAGTATGCAGCACTCACACCCGATTGCACTAAACTTAAGGATCGCCTAAGTCTGTTCCTAACGACAACACGACCAAATTAAAACGGTGTCAAACTTAGCGGTCATGTAGCTGTCATTCGCCTACTTAACTTGGTCGAGTTGTAGTTAAGGAAAGACTTAGGCGATTCTTAAGTTTAGTGCAATTGGGTGTCAGTGTGCTAACGTATGCGCCAAAGCGACTTAAAGCGTTCAAAGTATTGATCAGTTAAGTAGGGTTTGAAACTTGATGCATGAGTTGGTTTGAGTATGAGGTCAAGACGAAAATAATTATTATAGTCCTACCTCAACACTGATAATATCACTGATGATAATATTTAGTTTTAACACTGGAGATGAGATTTATTACGCAAATTAAAGCGCAGTTTTATCACTTTTCTGAGGATAATGCTCAGACTATATTCCGCAGTTTTTAATAATCCGCAGATTAAAAAAGGCACTGAATATTTCTTGAGCACAAATACACACTTTTAAACTATAGGTATAGTTCTGCAAACGATATCACTGGTGAATCACTAGACAAGTTATTGATTTAACTTGATTCCAAATGTTAGAATTGTGATTTAAAATTATTCGGCAATATTTAACGTAGAGACTATGTTTATTTCAAAGCGCCATCTGGCGGATGTAGATGAAACTCGGTACTATTTCTAACATTGCGTTGCTGTTTTGTTGTCAAAATAGTACCGAAAACCGAGTTTCATCTAAATCGGCCCACAAACAAAAAAGTTGGCCGCCATTTTGGATTTTTTATATTTTTAACATTGCGTTGCTGTTTTGTTGTCAAAATAGTACCCAAAAACGTGTTTCATCTAAATCGGCCCACAAACAAAAAAGTTGGCCGCCATCTTGGATTTTTTATATTTTAAACATTGTGTTGCTGTTTTATTGTCAAAATAGTACCCAAAACCGAGTTTAATCTAAATCGGCCCATAAACAAAAAAGATGGCCGCCATCTTGGATTTTTTATATTTTTAACATTGCGTTGCTGTTTTGTTGTCGAAATAGTACCCAAAACCGAGTTTCATCTAAATCGGCCCACAAACAAAAAAGTTGGCCGCCATCTTGGGTTTTTTTATATTTTCAAAATTGCGTTGCTGTTTTGTTGTCGAAATAGTACCCAAAACCGAGTTTCATTTAAATTGGCCCACAAACAAAAAAGTTGGCCACCATCTTGGATTTTTTTATATTTTAACATTGCGTTGCTGTTCTGTTGTCAAAATAGTAGCCAAAACCGAGTTTCATCTAAATAGGCCCACAAACAAAAAAGTTGGCCGCCATCTTGGATTTTTTATATTTTTAACTTTCGTTACTGTTTTGTTGTCGAAATAGTACCCAAAACCGAGTTTCATCGAAATCGGCCCCCAAACATAAAATTTGGCTGCTATCTTTTAGAAAATAGTACTAAAATCGTAATAAAAGCCACGATCTGGCAACATTACCATGTGGTAAATACTGAGCGTGTAGGCGTGCGTTTTCATTCCATCGTTGGAATTGGAATTATCAGTATTTACCACACAGTTGGACCACAGTAAATACTTTGTGTGTAGCCGTCGCCTTATACGTAATTATAGTGCGACAATCTTGAATTAATATTTATCTTGTTAATACAGTCGCACTAAAACGAAACAGTACCGTCAACATTTCAAAAACGTTAATCAAGCATAAATCCCAAGTTGGTTCTTTTTCAGAACAGACTCTACTGATCTTTGCTTCTGAATGAAATATAGAAATAATCCGGGAAATTTCTTGAACATCAATGTTCGCGGGGACTTAACACCGTAGTTACCATAACTTCATAGCCAAAATATACCGAAAATACTTACTTCCGCTAATATACCTACAAAAATACTGATGTTCGGAAAAGTTGATAAAATATACCGAAAAAGTATTAAAATACTGAATCTGGCCACACTGGCGCTCTGCGCTCCGTGTTCGCGTGTTCGCATCGGATCCCAAATATGGAGCGCGCTCCAAGGTTCGCGGAGCGCGGAGCGCGGAGCGCGGAGCGCGGTGGTTCGCGAACCTAAGTGGGGACACACCATTAAAGGGGGGATCCCATACAACAAACGCGATTCTTTTGCCGTTTTCTGGTCGACTCGCACTTGGTCGGTTTTTTTCTTCCACCGGACGGGACGGTTCGTACAACTCTTTCGTCGACGGGACTTTTCTATTGTGGATTATTCACCGAGAGACTCGTTTCTTTTATGACTTTTTTGACTAAGTATTATAGAACATTTATCATAAACTTTTTTGTGGAGGATTTGCTGTGTCAAATCATGTTAAGTAAAAGTAGCGTATCATATTACAAAAGTTCAGATAATCTTATGCAATATCATGGAGACACTTGTGTTTGTTTGTGCGGAGCGTGTGCCGACTTGTCCCGGCATTATCAAGAGTTCATTATCAATGGAAAATATTTGCGAATACCTACGTCATTGGCCACATTTTGGAGTCGAATAGAACAATTGTCCTACCGTTACTATGGCGATACAGTCGTGTGTAGGTATTCTGAATTTAGAGTAAAATATTTCAAGACCTTTGGACAGATAGCATGTGGCACATGACATAAAGTTATCACATACTTATTTAAATCTTGGAGGAAAAATTTGGAACATCCTTGCTAATATTATAAATGCGAAAGTCGTTTGTTTGTTTGTTTGTTACGCCTTCACATCTTAACTACTGAACCGATCATCATGAAATTTTGCATACATGTTGTCAGGGGTTCAGAGAAAGATAAAGGGTACATTTCATCCCGAAAAAAATACTGTTCCCGAGGGATAGATAAATAACTGACCACGCAGACGAAGTCGCGGGCGGTCGCTAATTTTCTATAAAGGGGAGTTACCTAAATAGTTACTAAAGATTTCAAATGCAACGGTCCCATAATTATTTAAACAATAGATATATATTCGTTATTAACTCTACGCTACTAAAAAGAACTCCGTGGCCAAACATAGATTCTGTCTGCAAGTTGCCATGTTCTGACTGATAGCTCATATTTTTCAATTTAGTTCCTTTTATTTCCTAAACTCTCTAACTCCTCTAAGATATTCTATTGCTTTGACATCTAGAGCTGCAAGAAAGAGTAACATTTTTCCCAACAAACTTAGGTTTAATTTATTTATTCTGTCATCTAATAAAATTTATCTCGATTCAGTTTAACCCGTTTTCCTGTTAAGATTAAAACTATTATGTACCTACAATGTATGCAAATTAACAGGAAAAGATAGTAATATTTCTGCATGGCGTATTATAAAAAAATCTGTTGTCTTTGCTTGTAAATATTACAAGTCTTGCAAGTCGACGATATTGCACAGCCTGAATTAACCTGATAGGTGATGGACTGAAGAGAAAGCCATCCTTCCTGTTGCTATGGAATTTCTTGATAACGCAACTGCTTCTTACGTTAGCTATAAGCGCGCTTATGTAGCGCGTCGGGCATGTTCGCCGAGGCTAGGACAGACGGCTACCACGCCATAATCCGTAAGCGATGTGCCTCACTTCTAGCCCGGAGTACACATTGGGCCAACGCCTGGCCGCGCGCGTTGGGCCAACGCGCGCGGCCAGGGCATGTCACTGTTTACACGTTGGCGCCAACTCCCAACATACCGCCAAGTAGATCTTTACACGTTGGCCCAACGCGCTGGGCCAACGCGTTGGGCCAATGTGTACAGCGCACTGTTGCGTGCGCGCCAGCTCCAACAGCATCCTGTGCGCGTTGGTTGATAGGTGGGACTCCTCCTTGCTACAGCACTGGGTGGCGCTTCATATGGAGAAATAGTGCTATAGCCAGTAGCGATATTTCCCCATAGGAAGATATTATTTCAATTTTATTATTTAAAATGTACAATACTAACATAGATTAAGGTAATGTTACTAACAAAATATGGACTAGTGTCTGAAGTAAATAAATTATTATTATTATTATAAAGTCCAATGTAATATCAACATTATTTTTCATTGAATTTAAATGTGCTAGCGTGAACTGTTTGTCAATGATTAAAAATATAATGTCGATTGATTAAAGTTTGTTATAATAACGGGTATATATTGGAATGCCTATTTTTTTTTGGCCTAACTGTCTTTGACACACTAATTATTGGCCTAAAAACTTTTCGCACAATTTTCATTTGACCTAAATTTGTTTAGCCTATTTTCACTTCGCCTAAAATTTTTTTGCCGCATGTTTAGTTCCCAAATTCATCATTAAGCATAACTATTCATAATCCCTTATGTTTAAAAGTACTAAATAACGATTCGCACAATTGTGTAACGCCTAATAATTTTTTCGCCGAATGTTCACTTCACTTAATCATTATAGGAATAACCGTCCTTAATCCGTTTTGTTAAATACTTGTAAATTGAAAATTACTAAATTTAATTAAACACTTTTGTATGATTTGATCAACAAAAAAGGCATACATACTTGCATGCAAGCAAGAATAGGCATGCATGCATGCAAGCAAACATGCAGCATGCAAGCAAGCATGCAGCATGCAAGCAAGCATGCAGCATGCAAGCAAGCATGCAGCATGCAAGCAAGCATGCAGCATGCAAGCAAGCATGCAGCATGCAAGCAAGCATGCAGCATGCAAGCAAGCATGCAGCATGCAAGCAAGCATGCAGCATGCAAGCAAGCATGCAGCATGCAAGCAAGCATGCAGCATGCAAGCAAGCATGCAGCATGCAAGCAAGCATGCAGCATGCAAACAAGCATGCAGCATGCAAGCAAGCATGCAGCATGCAAGCAAGCATGCAGCATGCAAGCAAGCATGCAGCATGAATGCAAGCATTAGGGAAGTGGTCAAAACACTAACCTAACCTAACCTAATGGTCTTCACATTAAAAGTTTTTCTTTACAGCGGGGGGCCTCAGGCCCCCCGACCCCCCCGAGCAGGGGGACCAGCCCCCCTGCACCCCCCGGCAAGCAAACATGCAAGCATGCATTCAAGTGAGCAAGCATGCAAGCAAAAGCATGCATGCATACAATCGTGCAGCATGCAACATGCATACAAGCATTATGGAAGTGTTCAAAACACTAACCTAACCTAACGTAATGGTGTTCGCATTAAAAGTTTTTCGTTATAGCGGAGGGCCTCAGGTCAGTTTTTTGACGATTTGTTTCTGTCATTGACTTGTATGCAATACAATATTGTTATGCCAAAAGTTATGTATGCAAGACAATATTAGGGTTAACAATACTTCGGCGTAGTCATTATTGTGTCAAAAGATATGTATGCTAATAAATTTTTGGACAATTAACATTAGTGGTTTTGATAATTAGAGATTTTAACGTTTAGGCGAAACGACAAAAATGCGAAAAAAATTATTAGGCCAAACAATAATTGTACCTAAGGAGTTCAGGCCAAAGAAATTCGGCCAAATGAAATTAGGACCAATGACTTTAGGCGAGTCAAGGGACACCCTAAAATAAGACGTGGGTATAAAATCGTCAATTATTTAACATTTAACTATTATTTATTTATTTCATCTCTTTAATGTACAACATAAAATAACGTACTAGAGGCGGACTTAATACAAGCATTCTCTGCCACATTACGATGATGGAAAACTTGCAACAACTTGCAAGCATAAAACTTTGTAGGTAAATCTTTAGTTGAAGGTCGAAACTTGTATTGAATAAAAAATCATCAAACACTAACAGTGGTGTTATTTGAAAAGATTTTTAAACATCTGTGTAACTCAGACACTGTTAAAATACCTAATGACCCGTGGACCCAATGGTGGATCGAACGGGATATGCGTTTCCCGTTCTACCCACTGCAGTAGAGTTGGGGTCGAGATTTGTGTGATGCTGTGTCTTTTATTTAAACAATATTGTCAAAAAAGTGACAGCATCACAATTCAACAGTGTCTAAGTTAAACAGGTGTTTAAAAATCTTTTTCACTCCTCTTGCTCAAAAAGTCCGTCATTGTAACGTACAAAAGTCGAGATAAAATAGCATAATTACCCCTAGGGGATAAAGTTTTTTCTTTTTTAATGTTTGTCTATTACCAATGAGCCTACTAAAACGAAAAAGTTTGTATTCATAGATAGAATAATTACGAATAAAGACTCGATCGACTTTTTGAAAATAGAACTAAATCTCTTCGGTGAAATCATAGACTTATTTATACTCTGTGACTTTAAGTTCAAATCGTAGAATGCGTGTATTGTGTTTCTTAGCTGCTACAGTAGACATTAAAAAAGCATGGCGCTAAATCTTTTGAATTTTTCACTAATTGCAAACTGATTGAATTGTGTGACTGTAATAGGAAAGAAATAGTTTTAATCTTTTGCCGTCAAGCACAAATCATATTGTATGAAAAGTTTATGAAGTGGAGGATAGAAAAACGAGTGGATTCGTTTACGGAAGTATAAACTAGGTATTTATTATTGTATTTTATTTTCTCGCAATCGTAGTGAAAAGTAGAGTGTAACACACGACGCTAAAGACCCATTGTAACTCGGTTTCTATTTATTCCCTCGCTAAAGCTCGGGAATAAAACTACCTCGTATGCAATGGGTCATTTTAGCGTCTTGTATAACAATCTACTATTGTAATAACACGGTAAAGGTCTTAGTATACCTACGTGCTGGTCGTAACGTCGCGGGTCAAAGTCTAATGTGACTCAACTCCACATAACAGTAGTTTAAAGAGTCGTCTGAACGCCTCAACATTTGGCAATAGTTCAACTTAAATATTCTCTAGAACATTTCTGAAACATCGCCTAAAGATTTATGCAACTTCCTGAAACTGGTATTTTTGTTATAACAAATTGCCTTTACCTACCTATCTTATTTATTTCTTGTTTCCTTTTCCATTATCTATTCTACTAAACTATCCATTATTTACTTTCAACTCATAGTTTAATGATCGATGCATTTTTACTTAATTAATTTGGCATTTCATACAAAACAATATTCCATAGAGATTTCTTAAATTCGAGTAAGACTAAGTATAAATTGCATCAGAAAGTGTTACGAAAGTGCATAACAGAATCCAAGATTAAATTACGTTAGTTTTATTTGTTCCCATTTAGAATGTCTCAATAGAAAGAAAGTGGGCGATCGAATGACGAACTGAAAAATAACAATTTCATCATTTTTATGCACTTTGCACGATTATCATTATCAGTACTAATATCAAAACTGGTTTACTTTGATTAAGTGCGCTTAGTATTTTGTAATCTACCTATCTATCTACCTATAGGTATAATAAAACTGTAACAGGTCCAATTTTGTACATTGAAGATATTTTGAAAAAAATTTTTGTAAGGCACTCTATAATCGATACTGAAGCCAAAACTGTAATACTTAGATATGCAAATAAAGATTTAAATTCCTCAAAAAATATATTACCTATGCACATTCACACAAGAACGGGTGAACGGCTTTGGATTGGTACACATATAAATTTTAAACAGAGGATACTTTTTAGGGTTCCGTACCCAAAGGGTAAAAACGGGACCCTATTACTAAGACTCCGCTGTTGGAGCCGTCTGTCTGTCTGTCTGTCTGTCACCAGGCTGTATCTCATGAACAGTGATAGCTAGAAAGTTGAAATTTTCACAGATGATGTATTTCTGTTGCCGCTATAACAACAAATATTAAAAACAGAATAAAATTAATAATTTAAGGGGGGCTCCCATACAACAAACGTATTTTTTTGCCGTTTTTTGGTACGGAACCCTTCGTGCGCGAGTCCGACTCGCACTTGGCCGGTTTTTTTATCCCGATCAAAGGTTCCCTCTAGAGATTTTCCGAATGTCCACGTGGACGAAGTCACGGGCGAAAGCTAGTCGTTTAATAGAAAAAAATTTTAGTTGGTTAAAATTATATTGGTTTTTCATGCGACCTTCTAAGAATAAAAATATTCCTGGTCATTCGCAGTCTAGTCTTGAACACCATTTATTCAAAACGAAGATCATACTGTGAGTAATCAATGTAAAAAAATATTCTCCGAAGCTTAAAAATACCAAATGACAGTTTTGCCATTTTTTTGTTTGACTCACTTACTATAAAATATTGTACTTTAAATTCTGTTATATATAGTCTATAATTTGGTTTATTGAATATAAATTGTGTCAAGCTTGATCGTAAAAAACGATTGCGTCATACAACTATGTAACGCGTTCTTGACGCTATACCGTCTTCCAGAAATAAAGTACAGTTAATTTTCGTTGGTTTTAGATAAGTTTATCAGTCGTGTCTAAATTTAGAACGGCCTTGTAATACTTGTGGTTTATATTTAGAGAGTGTGCAATCGTTTAACTGTTCGACGTGTATCGTTTATGATTTTATAAAAGGTTTTTCATATTCTTTGCACAGTAAACCGGCTTTTTAGGTTTCCGTAGTCAAGTCACCAAGGAACCTTTATATTTTCGTCATGTCCGTCCGTCTGTCTGTCTGTCAGCTGCAGTGCAGCATGCAGCAGCACGAATGTGTATATTAATCACGCTAAAAAGGTGGTAATAAAAATATTATATTTTTTTAAACTAACAGAAATCGACTTTTACCTATAGTTACTACAATTTTTAGGGGTTTTTATGGGTTTACAGGTCAAAATAATAACTATTAATTATTTAGTAATACTTATTTATATTTTTAATTGGGAGGTAAGTAGCTTAATCACCAATTAAAACTAATCCGAGATATAAAGTGAGGAATGTCTTTTTTATCTATTAGTGATTTTGTGATACCTATATTATTATTTGAATGATACAACTCTAAATGATAAAGTATTTGTAAGATTCCTTCGGTGGATTTTTATCAATGTTACTCATTCGCAGATCAAAGGTCAGTTCAGAAATGGTCGCACGCGCAGGTCCGGCTGTTGACCCTACACACTACATACCACTGATCTCAAACTTTAATAAGTCGTCCATAAAAATTAATGTTTATATCACTGTATTATCGCGAAATATAACATTTAACTAAGAAAATTTAACACAGAAAATTTTTACTCTCTAAAAAGTCCTTTAGGAATATTTTTGGAAAGAATAAAATATTTAGTTTACTGGCTTGTATGACTTGTTATTTTATTTATGGATACCTATTGAATTTCAAATAATATTTTACGCTTTGTTTAATTGAAAAAAAAACTTAGAAACCGTTTCTCTGGGGATAAACGGTCGTACCACGGCTTTGTTTCAATTTAGTGTACATTTCAGCTGGTTATTTTAACAATGAAAGAAGACGTGGGAAACTTTACAATGTAATTAGTTAAAGTTACATCCTTATCCTTATCTAAACATGATAATAAAAGATAAATATAACTTGCTGTTTATTTAGCGAACGGCACGGAATGTGGCCAAATATTTCCTCATAGACTGATCTACAATCAAACTGGGGCAAGCTCAAAATACGCACTTTCTCCGCCTGATGCAACTTACGAGAAAATTGTCACATGGACGGCATATACTCCAGGAGACTGGGGACGACTCCAAGCTGGATACTAAAGATTTGTTACATTGATTATCTAGGGCCCGTACCGGCTAACTTACATGGTTATCGTAATCGCTTTCATTTGACAGATGGATGTGACACATTGCTACTTCTATTTGGCATAAATAAAAACTTACCAAAGAAAAGTAGCGATGTATTACATCCATCTGTCAAATGAAAGCGATTACGATAGCCATGTAAGTTAGCCGGTACGGCCCCAGATGGTATTATAGTGGCGATGATATCCAGAACAATCCGGTGAAAGGCGTAAAGTCAGCTGTTTTCAAACGAAACATTACTTTTGAATAGTTTATCTAAACGTTTCGTTTGGGAACGAACAATAGGATTCTCAATGACTCTGTACACCCTATAAAATACATGTTAAATGTTACAACTATTCAATAACCTTCTATTTTTATCTCTTCTCTACTATTGTTCTATTTTGCTAATTTTAATAATAACCTTTTTTCTGTCACATACGACCTTAATTCTATTTTTATACCACCTGTAACTAATTATTCACATCTCCACGCAATGACGCATCTTAATAGAACGAATTTCCTCAACGCGTGACAAGGTCATAATTAAATAACTATTACGTAAGTAAACTTTGCACGCAGTCTCTAGGACTACCCGCGTGGTTTAGACCAATGACATTGGCACGTTCGCACCACGTGCCGCCACGGTCACGTCCACTACATAGACACAAAAAGACTTATCTGTGTTTCAAACTTTGGGAAATTGAACTCTGAACTTGTATACATTAAGTTTCAATTCCAGTGCTTGGTAATAAATAAAACATGAGCTTTGATAGTGAACTTTGCTGCGTTAGATTAGAGATCCAATATGCTTGATCATGATGATTTCTATGATGTTTTTTGCAGTGTCGGTTTATAGGAAACGTGGTTTCATTCAGTAAAGTGCACGGTGCCTTTATCGCGTAGTATCGTGCGTATTACGAATGTGGAGGCACGTAGAGATAACGGAGCGAGTACTGCCGTAGTAGAGTAGCGATAATTGACAATTATCAGGCTCTTGTAAAAAGCATCAATGGCGTTAAAGAAAGCTACGTTGCTTACAATCATTATACGCAAATATTTAGATTATTGAAACAACAAATCAAAAATGTGGTCATTGAAGTACAACTCAAAAGAGTTGATAAATATCAAACTCCAATATGTCCACCCAACTCATTTGGTTTGTTTTTTTTTTGGTATTTTATCGACGTTTCGGTACCATTGCAGCTGCCTTGGTCACAGAGGATTGAGGTTCACGAGCAGCTTCAGTCCCCGTGACCACGGCAGCTGCAAAGGTGCCGAAACGTCGGAAAAAAACCAAAAAAAAAACTAAATGACAGGTGGACATACCGGAGTATGTTATTTATTAACTCTTAATATATCCGGTTCATCTGTAATTGACATCAATTTGCTTTCAACAGCAACTACACATGGTATTATGTACCGAAACTAATGTAACTATTACCGTTTTGATCCGACCCTGGGACCAACCGTGTCGAATCGCCACACGGAGTTTCCCCCTAGCAATGGGCTAGTCGACCATTGTGCAAACAAAAGTTATGTAAAACATTCACAATAGGATCATACCCACTGCTACAGTTTTCCTTCTAAACTGAAATTTTCCTACAATCACATGTGTGATGAAAATCCCCCTTACGTAACATGAGAAAACTTATTTTGAACGCTGTGCATGACTGGAATTCTGTATGGATATTTAGGAATTTGTTCTTTTAATTCTGCGGGGTGCGTAATAAATGCATTGCAATATTCAGTTATCTACTATTATTTCCTATTAATTTTATTGATAAATCCGAGGAAAACGATAAGTTCATTATGACAACAAGATTGTTGATTGTTAGGAGACATCTAGAAATAAATATTAGTCCGAGCCAGTTTTCAAAAGATGTGTATGGGATAGGTAGATATTTCGCCGAGCATAGCGCAGATTTGCAAATGAAACTTTGTCTAGTCTAGCCAGTCTAGGGGGATAGTTTACTTTTGCGTTAATAAACACTCACTTCAATGTACACACATACACACACACACACACACACACACACACACACACACACACACACACACACACACTAACACACACACACACACACACACACACACACACACACACACACACACACACACACACACACACACATACACACACATACATTTATAAGTAATTTATAAGTTATATTTTATTATTAAGTTTCTTGTGTTTTAGTTGGCACAATCATTAATAGCATTAGCACTTAAATACATTGTACCATTATTAATATTAGTTGCTTCTTATGGAAGTGTTAGCTATTAAGTTAGTTGCGGATGCGCTGCGACGCACCCCGAAGTCGGCAGTTGGAATACACCAGGGGGGTGACAGCTTTAGTTCCATGTGATCCGTTTTGGCGCTGCTATCGCGACGTCACCAACATTTCCACCAATAAAATCGTCGACTTCACGCAAATCGCGATTTTATTGGTGGATATGTCGGTTACGTACTGTCATGTCATATTGTTCATGTGTGCGTGTGTCGATAAATAATTATATAATTGTGAATTATTATTTTCCTCGGTTTATAGCTTGAATTGAGATCCTTGTGACGCCTATTTATCTTCAGTTATTTCCTCTCTTCGAACAAAGTAGTTCGTAAACAAAACTTTTCATCGTGGGGCTTCGGAAGTGCTATGTTGGTTGGTGGTTGCACTGCTACAAGTGAAACTCGCCAGAAGAGGTTTAGTTTCCCCAGGAACGATTTAACTTTCTAAGTGTATGTCTTTCCTAGTGCCTAGTAAAACCTTCCCTCTTAGGATTTAAGTACCAAAGAAAAGCTTTTGAAGAACGAGTAGATAGGTAAATTTTTTGACGAGCACCAGTTCGACATGGAAAGACGAAGAATTCACTTTTTCCTACCCTTGCCTGAAGCATGAAATAGCTCATGGAGTTCCGCTTGTCGTGAAAAGTAAGCTACTTTTATTATTTTAAAAGTCTTCATTGTCTTACATAATACTTGCTTACTTAATAAAGCAATAGGTATCTAAAAACAATTATAAAGTCACGTCTACTGGTTAGGTTCTTTTAGTTACTCTGATAGCATAGTGACCCAAGGATCTTGGTCTGATCGCCTCATATATTAAATAGCTTAATTTTTCTAAATATTATACTTTGCCCGACAAATCTGCGGCTCTTAAGTTGATGAAAGAATACTTTGTTACTAAATGCATATCATAAGTTAAATTTTCTTTTACTTGCTAGGTATTGTCTTGTTACAGAAGATTTTGACTGTATGGAAATATGAAAGTGTTATAATTTGCTCTAAAATAAGTGTTTCTTTTTTGCAGTACATAACATGATGAACGAACATGATTAATTTCAAGATCAAAATAAGATGGACATCCCAGATTCTTCTGCTGAGAGATCAGGTAAGTCAAATGGAATCAAAGAATACTAAATAAACACTATGTGGAGGAAGGTAAATGGATAGTCTCGCTCTAAATAATTGAAGACGCAGGAAGAACAGGGAATATTTTAATATTTTTTTTACATTTTGTGAGAAAAAAACATTTATTATTCCTTGTTTTTCATTGCAATAACAGGAATGTCCTACTTTAGGCTCCAGTTCATCCAAATGTGTAACCTAAATAATTATATAGATTTAAACTGCGCTATGTAACTTTGTTGGATTTTTTCAAATTATTTATGTTCTAACTTTTCATTATTGACGTTGAAATATAGTCAATATAAGAGTTAAGGCCATTACAGAATCATATTTCCATAATAATAAAAGTATATAATTCCATATCTGTCGAATGAATGAATGATTTAATAGATTGACTATGAACATAATTGAACGCTTGCTGTCAACTAGGATCTCATATCCATGATCATACTATATTACACTATCTTAAGTTTCTCCTATAAAAATTACTTGTAGATCTCGAATCATATTTCTATGATAGTGTATTATATGACTCTAGCTCTTAATTTAATATATTTTTTAATTTATAGATGGTGCTGGCTCGGAAGAACTTGGAACAACTTGGAACTTGCTTTGAAAAAATATAATTCATTCAGATTTGAAAGAAAAAGTTTGTCAAAATTGAAACCTTTATTAAATTGATAATCAATGCTTTATGAAAGTGCTCGTTTTATTTCTGCCGATAACCTATGAATAAATTTACTAAAAACGCAAAGGGGCTACCAAAATTTTGTCGATATTATGGTACATCACTATTTATCGATATCAATTTCGACGACGACCTCTGTATTTGTACATCCCTACCTGTGTGCGATAGCAGCGCCAAAACGGAACACATGGTAAACTTACGACAAAAAGCCACTGTCACATCTGTTTTAACTAGTATATTTATCTGTGGAATACACGGCTAGTCTGAGTAACCCGCGTTTGATTGCTTCTCCCGAACTACCCACTAACAGTGGCGACAGGACGAACTAAATTCGCGTAAAAGTATTTTATTTCATCATGGCCAAAGTGACTGTTGGCTCCCTGTGTACTTTCAACCATGAAAGTCAAGATTGGACAGTGTTCAAGGAAAGACTAGAACAATGGTTTCTAGCAAACGAAATAGAAATCGATGTGGGTAAAGCGGATATTAAAAAGCGGGCAGTGTTACTCAGTAGTTTCACAGAAACCACATTTAAATTAGTACGAGATCTTGCGTTGCCGAATAAAATTAATTCATTAGAATACAGTGCAATAGTGAAGTTACTGGATGATCACTTGCAACCAAGTAAATGTGGTTTTGCGGAGCGGAACCGGTTTTATTCGTCTACTCAACAACCCTCCGAAGGTCTCGCGGAATGGGCAGCTCGAGTACGGGGCCTGGCAACGGATTGCACGTTCCCGGCGATCACCCTCAACGAGCTGTTGCAAGATAGGTTCGTGATCGGTATGCAGCCCGGGCCGGAGCGGGACAAGCTGTTCACTATGGAGCTTGCGGAGCTGACGCTGAGCAAGGCACTCAGCACCGCACAGGCCATACGCAGTGCGCGACTGGGGTCGGCACAGGCAGCACCGGCGGACACCGAGACCCGTGCAGAGGCGGCGGTGTTTAGGACAGCGGCGGCGGACACCGGGCGCAAAGCGCACCACCTGCCGTGGCGCGGACAGCGCGCGGGTGCGCAAGGGGCGGTAGCGGCGGCGCCTCCGTGCTCCATATGCGGATATTCAAGTCACGGACCGGAGACGTGCAAATTTAAGCGCTATAAGTGTAGCAAGTGTGGTGACCGTGGTCATTTGCGGCGTGTTTGTGCTGGGAATAAAGTGGCTTCACACTTCGTCGAGGCCGAGGTGGATGGTGCCGGGGACGATGGTAAGCGTGAAATTGTCTATAATATTTTATGCCCTAGCAAGGAGCCGATTCGTTTTACGGTAAATATTAATAATATCGATCTTACTTTTGAACTTGATACCGGTTCGGCTGTGACTCTGATACCAGAAACGATATTTAAAAAATATTTCAATTTGCATAAATTATTGCCCACTTTTACTATTTTACAAAGTTACAATGGTAGCAGCATTGATACTTTGGGTACGGTAACTTTGCCGTTCACTTATAGCGATAAAACATTCGATATTTCAGTTTTTGTAGTTAAATATAATGGGCCATGTTTGTTGGGCCGAGATTTTCTATCAAGGTTTAAATTAAGTATTGCCTCAGTAAATAACTGTATAGAACACTTGGAGAAAATGACTGCTTTATATCCGCGTTTATTTTCGAACGACTTAGGTTGTTATAAAGGAAAACAAATCAACCTTAGTGTTAAAGAAGGTTCTAAGCCAATTTTTTTTAAAGCGCGACAAGTACCATTCGCCTTACGAGAAAAGGTAGAATGTGAAATAGACCGACTCGTTAAAATAGGTATCTTGGTACCGGTCAGCAACTCGGACTATGCCAGCCCTATAGTCCCAGTGTTAAAGAACAATGGTGACATCCGTTTGTGCGCGGACTATTCCGTCTCAATAAATAAACAGTTGGTTATCGAGAAATACCCCTTGCCGCGCATTGAAGAACTATTTTCAAAACTGCACGGCGGGGAAAAATTTTCAAAGCTTGACTTGTCGCAAGCTTATAACCAACTGGTTTTGAGTGACGAAGCGCAGATGTTAACTACCATTAACACTCATAAGGGTTTATTTAAATTCACCAGATTAGTATTTGGACTATGTAGCTCAGCAGCCATTTTTCAAAAAACTTTAGAACAAATCCTGTATGGTATTAATGGAGTCCTAGTTTTTCAAGACGACATTTTAATTACAGGCTCCAACGATGCAGAGCATTTATCGAGGCTTCATGAAGTTTTTCAGAAATTGGAAAATTCTGGTCTAGTCCTCCAAAAAAATAAATGTAAACTATTTCAGGATTCAGTTTCCTACTTAGGCTTTAAAATAGATAAAAATGGTCTGCATAAGTGTCAAGACAAAATTGAAGCTATAATTAAAGCGAAGATACCTACCAATATCACTGAACTAAAGTCATTTCTTGGCATGGTAAACTATTATAGAAATTTCATTAAAAACGCGTCATCTACATTAAATCCGTTACACCACTTATTGCAAAAAAATATTTCTTAGCGTTAGGGTGCCGAACAAGACTTAGCAGTGACACAAATTAAACGCGATTTAGTCGCGGATGTTACGCTGGCACACTTTGACCCGGAGGCGAAATTGATCCTGACGGTCGACGCGTCCCCCGCGGGACTCGGCGCCATCCTCTCGCAGGTAGGCGCCGACGGCGTGGAGCGGCCCGTCTCGTACGCCTCGCGCTCACTCACCAATGCTGAGCTAGCATACAGCCAGATACAGAAAGAGGCTACCGCTATAGTATTCGGTGTAAGGAAGTATCATCCGTACTTGTACGGTAGATCATCTCCGTTTGTATTAAAAACTGATCACAAACCACTTCTATCCATATTCAACCCAGATAAGGGAATTCCTGAAATAACAGCAAATAGACTACAACGCTACGCTATTTTTTTGTCATCGTACAATTTCAAAATTGAGTATGTGAGTAGTAACAATAATGCTGCAGATTTTTTAAGTCGATCAGTAGTAGTTCATAATAACACCGGACTGTCAGACACCTATTTGGATAGGGCGACCTATATCAACTTTGTTTACAACGATAATGACCGTTTTTTGACAATTGATGATATTAGCAAAGAAACTCAGACTGACTCAGTACTTTCCTTGGTGTGTAAATATGTTTTGGTAGGATGGCCGAACCGTAACATAGACGGCGACCTGAGACCTTACTATTCTTGTCAGACCGAGTTTTCAGTCGAGAAAAACTGTTTAATGCGTGGTTTTAAGATTGTGATCCCATCGAGCTGTCGCGAAAAAATACTGAGGGAACTTCATAAAGGACACCTAGGTATAAATAAAATGAAGTGTGAAGCACGAAACCGGTTCTGGTGGCCGGGCTTATCGAGAGATATAGACAGGTACGTGTCGTCATGTGATGTTTGCATGCGTTTGCGACCAGCGCCCCCCCGCGCCCCGCTCACACCTTGGCCCTTCCCTCCGGAGCCCTGGTATCGGGTGCATTTAGATTTTCTGGGTCCTTATAATAATAAAGTTTATTTAATAATAGTCGATGCATATTCAAAGTGGATTGAGTGCTTTGACGTTTCGACAGGGTATGGCTCAAAAGTTGTAATTAATAAATTAATCGAAGTTATGAGTAGATTTGGCTTATTTAAAACTATATGCTCGGATAACGGCACGTCATTCATCTCCAACGAATTTGAAGATTTTTGTAAAAAGAACGGAATCATTCACCTCACTTCACCTACTTACAACCCCAGTAGTATTGGCCAGGCAGAGAGCAGCGTCAAAATAGTAAAAAGGGCTTTGAAATCAATGATTATGGCGGGAATAAATCAAAAAGATTTGTCCTGCAAGTTATGCGAGTTTCTGTTCCAATATAGGAATTCAGTGCACAGTACGACCGGTAAGTCACCAGCTGAAATCTTGTTTGGGCATAAATTAAGAAGTAGGTTAGATTTAATAAAACTTCATCCCCCGACTTCATCTGACCTCGACCTTGAGAGTGTAGTTAAGGATAGGCAGTGCTCGCAGGGTGATTACTACGACGGAAAACGGAAAGTTACTTTCAATATAAATGAACTAGTTTTAGTAAAAAGCTTTAAAATGCAAAAGCCATGTTGGATCAAAGGCATTATTATAGAAAAAATAGGAAACTCTATTTACTTAGTGAGATTAGTGGAAGATGACTGTCATCAAATTGTCAAGAAACATGTCAATCAACTCTTGAAATTAAAAGGGGAGGAGACTGGCTGCATTGATGATTATTCTTCGATGTACCCGGAGAGCGAACCGTCTAATTTTCCTACTGAACTGCCGCCCATCGTTATTGAAGAAAAGGCAGCGCCCGCGCTACCAATTCCTGCCACAGATCAGACAGAACAGGAGACGGCGGAGAGCTACGAACAGGCGCTTGAAACTCAAGCCACAGAGGGCGCTAGTAATGTGGAGTCAGATCCAGGAAATGGCAGTGACCAGTCCCCCCCAACAACTCGCAACCCATTGCGAAATATGTTAATTTTTAAAGAATATTTGTAATTGTATTTATAGGCTAAGGGTGGAGGGATGTTAGCTATTAAGTTAGTTGCGGATGCGCTGCGACGCACCCCGAAGTCGGCAGTTGGAATACACGGCTAGTCTGAGTAACCCGCGTTTGATTGCTTCTCCCGAACTACCCACTAACAGGAAGAGCGACTTCATCTGGCACAGGTGCACTATGTATTTAAAAGAGGGAGTCAAACCAATAAACTTTAACAACATGGTGATGTTGTTAAAGTTTATTGGTACTGAAATAAATAATTTTTCATTTTTTTTTAATTTTCATGTAGTGTATAAAGAAAATTTCTCAAAGTTGTGTAACATTGACCTATGATGATATGATATTTCTTAGAAAATCGTCTTCCAAGTGTTCAAAAGATTAATGAGTTTATGAATGGGAGTGAGTCACTAGAGACAGCAGCGTGACACCGCGTGAATTTGGCGTGATACCAACGATGCGCCCGCGCACGCGCCCCCTAGTGACAGAATAGTGATAATAATAATTAAATAAGTGTAGTTTCTTCATTTTATAGAAAAATGACCTGCCGATGTATGAATCAATAGTTTAGTAAGATTGTAATAATTATGAAATATCTTTATGTCTTATGTGTGACAGAGAGGTGGGCAATTAAATAAGCATTACAGTTTATTTAGTTTTCGCCATTCTAATGTCCCCACAGCTGCCAGGGCTTTCCTTATGGTAATCGAGGAAGTAAGAAGTAAGTAAGGAAGAGTAAGGAATGTTAGGAACACTTTCAGGGTTAGTTCCACAGGTTACGGATGGATGTATTTTAGATGTCATACCTAACAAAAAATTCATACCAATTCTGATCCATTTTTTATTAAACTACAGAAGATTGGTATTATCAGGCATCAAACAGGCCTCTAGTAGTAACATAAGTACCTTGCACATAATGTGCACATTGTAGTATCGTCAAATCAGTCTTGATTCTTTACGAGGTATTTGAAGTACAGAAAGCTTCTCGCTGCTCTTGGAAGACATACGCAAAATATCAAAGATCCGCTTTCAAAACCAGCCCCCTAACTTTGTTACAATCAACTCTGACAGATATCGCAGTTACATTGCTGCTTTAGTGAAAACCATTGTCAAAACTATTTTACTTAAAGCAGCAATGTAACTGCGGTTTCAATCGATTTCAATCGAGAACTGTTAGCAACAGAGTTATGTAATCAGCCCCAGGCTCTGCTCAAATCTAGGGATCTCAAAAATTCCCTGAATATATGACTTCATTTCCAAACAGCCCTCATTAATAATATTCTAACGTTAATTTATCAAGCATCTGACAAAATGGCAGGTACACTCTGAGTCAAAAATCGGCACGCGTTCCACGTAAACTTACGACGTGAGTCAGCGCGTGCCTATCATCGAATAAATTACACCAAATATAACAGGAACTTACTTATTTGCCTTCAAGATAATCAGTTTACATTCACGTAAAAAAAGCTGCAAATATAATAAACGATTATGAGGTAAACGTTTTATAAAAAGTGACTCTTAGAACGATGACGACGAATGCAAATAACTGCAAAGCAAAAAATGTTGTACGAATATCTTTTTAAAATGTGGTTGAGAAAGGAGATTTTCAAGCGAGATTACCTAGGTACTCTAAATGTTAAGGAGTTACATACAAATATTGGATCTGATGATGTAATGACTTGCTTAGAGAATGTACGATCAGCCTCGGAAGTAGCTGGAACACTTAAGAAGTATATTATCATGAAACACTCTTAATATTTCCAATAAACTTAATTTCACGATATTTCGTAATGTGAAGATCGCGGGAAACCGTTGGATGCAGCGGACTGAACATCGTAGAGATCCTTGGGAGAGGCATACCTGCAGGACTTCGTGTGAGTGTGACTGACTTGTGTTGATAAACATTTAGTTAAGTATTGTGTAAGGCCGGCCACACACAGACGTAATCACGTAACGGAATTCCGAACGTAATTTCGAAAATGTACGAAGATTCCGTACGGAAAAAACACGCTTGTGTGTGGCAGCCCATAGATTTTGTATGCAGCTGCTGCGTTCGGAATCACGTACGTACGGAATTCCGTAACGAGATTCCGTCTGTGTGTGGCCGGCCTAACAGGTGCTTGTAAAAAATAAACTTTACCTATTCCCATTGTCCCCCACTTGTCCTCCACTGGGAGATGTCGGGAAAAAAGTATGGAAAAAAATAACTTTTTTCCGATATCCCCCAGTGAGGATAACTAGAATAGACCTTTTGTGCATACGTTTTAAAATTAATGTATAAAATTGCTTGCATCATAAAGTATTTTGCTTTTAAATAAAATATGCCTACACTGAGCAATAATATCAATCTGTATTAAAAAAAAAATTTAAACAAATAACATAAATAGGCAGCTGCAAGCTGCAAACATCGAAATGATATAGTCAAACCCCCAAATGAAAAAAAATATTAATTTTTGGACGCTGCGTCGGAACAATTTGCGAATCAATATAGTTAGAAGTTTTTATCTGCCGATGACACGTGGTTGATTCGTCCAAGCACGCGACCGTTTTTTTTCTATGAGTAATACTGTTGAAATGTATGGTAATTCCAGTTTCGAAATACACTTTACCTAAAAGGTAACGTCATGAAGATAATATCACCTCTATTCTACTGATTACACAGGAAAGAATACTTAGGTAATACATTACGAGTTATACATTACGAATTTAATTTTAGTATCTTTATCATAGTCATAAAAATTTGTTCTGTTATTTAAGAGGGGGCTCCCAGAATTTCTCAATATTTGAACTCAAATAGTGACGTCTCTACAATCTCAATGAATGTCAAATTCAGATATATGCTTTTATGGACCTTCATTAAGTGGATGACGGCAGGATTTCAGAAATTATTGAGTTTGGCTCGATACTTTTATTTTCTGAAAACATGTCCTTTTTAGGGGAATTTTTGAAATATCTCTTTTATTATACATCGTTTCTGAGCAAAATTAATGTAAATCATTAGCAAATTACATATTCCAGTGACTGACGGCACCAAAATCGTATATAATAATTATTACTTTTATTATTACCAAAAAAAGATTATAATACCAGCGCGCTACGGGAGCTGCCTTCGTTAGTACCGCGCAGTGCGCTGTCGAGGAAGGACGTGTGCCGCTCGCGCATCGAATTTTGGCACAGTTTTACAATCCATACAGTTGTTAAACGAATGTACTTGCGCAGAGCAACGCAGGGGATCTCGCGAAGGGTAGGTAGGTAGGGGTCAAATTTTTATGATTAAGATTGTTTATCCAAATGCAAATACATTACATAATTAAAAATGATAGAAAACTGAAAAAAACCCAAAAATAAAGTGACACGTAACATCTGGCAGTGCAACACAAGTACATGTAATTAGACACATAGGTACTTGTAAATAAATTATGTATTATATAATCATCAAATTTATCCCGCGGCGTCGGCCGTCATGTCATCAAAGGCGTTTAACAACTGTATGGATTGTAAAACTTGGTATGGGTAACAAACAGCAAAGCGCGCGTGTCCATCGTTCTGGCAGCGCCACGGTCTCCGATTTTTGCTTTTATGTATTTTGTTCATTGGTTATAACAAAAATATGTGAAACGATCTTTAATTATTCTAAACAATAGATCTTTTGGCCATAGTTATCTCGAGAATAATTGGAATAGGTTTAGTTATTATGATATGTAACTATAAAATTACCTACGTGTAGATTCTTTCCATAAATGTTTATACTTGGAACCTGAACACACTTTATAAATTGTATTACTTATATGCACATAAGTAGGTAATTGCGTAATAATTTTTGTGTTTAAACACTTGTATTTATGGTTGTTAAATAAATTATGAAAATGTTAGTATGAAAAATGCAACTTCTTTAATATCCTCCATATAAAACGGCAACCGTAATATTTTTTTTTACTTTTTCTCCATCTACTATATTTTTACAAGTAATAATCTTAACAATACTATATTCTATGCAAAAAAAGTTGGCAACCTTAGGATAGACAGACTTTAGGAGGTATATGTAGCTAAGTAGCTAGTAAGTACTTGTCATTTTCAACACTAATCTGAACTAGGTTTATTGATGTAGGTACTAGTAAGTGCGTGAATTGGCGAATAACTCATCTAAGATCATACCTAACATCAATTTAAAAAAAAATACCAACAGATGACAACTGTCCAACTTAAAAGCAATATCTCGAAAAGTAATCATCCTAGACTAGTGGTGTCTTTGAAGAAATGAAGGGTCTTGGTGAGATCTTCATTTTAGGTGACAGCTGTCAAATTTAAGTTTGACATTTAAAATGAAGATCTCACTAAGACCCATCATTTCTTCAAGGTCACCATCAATCTTAGGATGAGTACTTTCCGAGATATTGCCGTTTTAAATTAGACAACTGTCAAAAAATACATGCAAAATGCGGCCGCCATTTTGAATTCCAAAACTAACATCAAAATTGTGCTTAGCACACTTTAAGCCCCTGTCATGGTAACAAATTCAATTTCAATTTCAATTCAATTCAGTTCATTTATTTTTGCATAAATATGAGTACATAAAAGGTCACAAGAGGTACAATATTGAGTTCGTCATATTTTACCCATAATGGGTGTGCAAAACAATAATATAAAGATTTAAACATTGTCAAATAGAATGACAGCAAATTAATTAATTAATTTAAGTAATATGATGTCAGAAAAGTTATAATTTTTTTTAAATATTATTTAATGTCAGAAATTCAAATTTAAATTATATAATATCAGAAATTAAAATATTATGCTATGTACTGTCAAAAGTTAAAACTAATATTATCTAATGTCGAAAAAATGTTAATCAAATAAGTAAATTACAAAATTAAAATATAGAATTGTGCTCATATGAGTAAATTGTCACTAAGAAAATCCTGTATAGAATAATAACATTTTTCAATAAGTATTTGTTTCAATTTTTTTCTGAAAATTGAACTGGTTATTGTTTTAGTGGTTCTGGAATCTTATTGTAAATACGAGGTGCTAAGTGCAGTACGCCCTTTTTGAAAATTGCTGTTTTACAGGGTGGTATAGTTAATTTATTAGCATATTGTGCGCGTATGGTGTTCCTACACATACGAAAACTTGTATATAAATGTTTATTATTTTTAACAAATAAGGCTATTTCCAAAATATACAAGCAAGGCAGTGTTAATATTTTCAGTGATTTGAAAAACGGTTACTATCCCTCGTACCAAGCCCGCAAATTGCCCTAATGCATCGTTTCTGTGCTCTAAATATGTGTTCGCGCTCACTACAGTTTCCCCAGAAAATTACACCGAACCTCAATACCGATCCTACTAATCCATGATAAGCGGATAGAACTGCATCTCTGTTGACTATTTTGCTTAGGTTAAACAAAGCATAGGCTGATTTGTATATTTTTTTACATATTTCATCTGATTGATGTTTCCATGTTAATTTTTCATCTATAAGTAGTCCTAAGAATTTTGTTACGTCCTTCCGTTCTATGCTCTGGTTTTGATAATTAGTATTCAAGTTGTCAATTTTATTAGGATTTTGCGTAAAATTTAGATAGATTAATTTTTAAGTTATTTTTATTAAGCCAATCAATTATGTCTTCTAAAGTACTATTAATGTCATTTTCATAATTATTACAGTCATCAGATTTTACTATGGCGGTGCTATCGTCAGCAAAGAGTATCATAGGATTACGAACATTTGTTGGCATGTCATTTATATAGATTAAAAATAATAAGGGTCCAAGCACACTACCTTGCGGGACACCACATTTTACCAGTCTAGTATCGGACATATATTTTATTTCCATACGTTTTATTGGACAGACCCTACTTATTTCGGTTATCTAAAATCAAAATATAATTTTCAAGTAGATACCCAATTATGTATGTATCTTTATTTTTTTGAAATTCAAAAAAGCAAATCACGTAAAGCGCATTCACTTAGATAGTGTCGCCCTTTAATCGCGCCGCCTTTGCACGTGCCGCTTCTTGTCAAAGGATGCCGCCGCATAAACAAAGGATACCGCGTGCGGCGTACACCCGCAAGTCAATTTGTATTTTGGCAGTTTGCACCGAAGCGCCGCCGTAGTGAAAGCTTGTGTTTGTTGACTCTGCTACGTATACTGAAAATATTTTTTCATCCTTGGGAGGACAGTTAAGTGCCTCAAGATGAAACTTTAAGTGAACCCACAAAAAAATACGGGTGTTTTGTAAAACATGTGTATTTTTAGGGTTCGATATGGAACGCCCAATGACGAACGAAAGCCAAGGCGTAGTTTCGTTACATATGTGTGCGTATATTGTGTATGTATGTACACAGCCAAGGCGTAGTTTTATATGCCTCACCGCTTTGTCGGAAGACTCCGTCTTTACTTTTTTATTTGGTCTGAGCGTCCGAACAGTATACAGATTTTATGCTAATAAAAAACTTCCGACACTAGACACGATTCTGAAAAATTTACAAGCTAATAATACGGACTTTCCGTATACTTAAACGTACGACTCTGCGAAATGTCAATACAAATTATGGTCGCTAATAAGCAAACAGTATACACGACGCTTTATTTTTTTTAAAAAGGCGGTTAGCCTGGAACCAAGTTCATGAAAACATAGCACTTTATGAGTTGTATATAAATATACCAATAGCGAAATTTGTTCAACTTATAGTTTTTGAGATATTTAAGATTTTGCAGGGTAACGTTGTGGGATTTCCCATATCTCAAAAACGGTTTGTCGCAAAAGTTTGAAAAAAATACCAGTTATAGGCCGTAATTTGTTTAAATTTGTTCAAACATACGTATTTCGATTCATCAACAAATATTGATATAATTAATTGTTTTTCAAAACTGTCTCAAACTCTCTCTCAACTGTTTTCAAAAAAAATTCACAGATCTCGTGCCTTTCACGACCTTCTGGTACATTGAAAATGAATTTAATTAATTACCTAAACCAAAATTTATTCGTAAACATTTTTTATTATTATTAAATATACCTATGTATATACTATAACTAAAACATCTTAGAATTTCTACAAAAAAATACCTAATAAAAAATTCAAATCAAAATCAAATGCAGTCTCGCGCTGACTTCATCATCATTTGAATAATAATATGTGCGATAACAATGTTTATCTAGGCATCATCTTCACATTCTCATTTAGAGACCGTTGTAAAAATTCATTTGGAATCGTAGCGTACTATGAAAAACATGAGACATGCCCTATCGAGTAATTTTAAATCTCGAAATTGAAATAATAGCAACCCACGAATATACAGCAACATCTTTAACATTAACATAGGTACCTATTTATTTCCTTTTTACACGTTTTGAGTGTAATTTATCTTAAAAATTCTAACCAATTAGTGCAAATGCTTTTCTGTATCTACTCCTAAGTATGGAGGCTCAAACTACAAACTCTCCTCTATTCAACATTCGCTCAAGATTCGTTCATTCGTTTGCCTATACAAAAAAGTGCCGTGTATCATGAAATCCCACGGTGCAGGCAATGGTCAGGAAATATAGACAAAACAATAGAAACAGATGCGCCGAAATAGTTTTTTTCGATGCTCACGTGCAATTGCAAGGCAAAGCCCGGCCTTTTGCATAAGTATAGAAACGCGTTATTAACCAAAATAGGGTTAATAAATAAATGATATCTTGTTCTTCGTGTGGGTAATACTAATGGTGTTTATTTAACTTAGTTGTTTTACGTTAGATTTGACACCTAACCATTAAAAAGTCATAAATAAATAATTATTAAAAAATCACATTAACAAAACTTAATACAAACAAACTCATTTAATCTAATTTTACTTGATTTAAGAATTTTACAGAAGTATCAATAAATTAAAAATATATTTTTGTTTTGCTTTTAAAGACACTTTCATTAGGTACCTACCCGATTTATTTATAATAAGAAAATAACATTTTATTACATTTACAACTCAAAATATAACTATAAAGAAACATTTGTCTTTCAGACCATTAGCGTTGATACGACTGGTACGTACTAGTACACTACTGCGCTCAGCGCTCACTCACACGCTCCGCGCAAACTTTACTTCATAAAGGTTAAGCTACAGAATTATCCTTTTGTGTTATTTACCTCAAATATTTTTTTTAAAGTAGACCAATGTCATAACTCGAGGTGTTTTTAAATCGACCCGATTTCCAGTTTTGTTTACGAGATATGATTTTTTTCTCGCCGAAACTGGGCGAAAATCGACCACATTTTTCACATTTTTGCGATTTAAAAAAAAAGATTTTGAGATTTTTGAAAAAATTTAGCTTTAATATCTACGAAAATCGGGCCTATACAGATGCCTCAAAAAAAATATTTTTAATGTTAAAACATTTTGCCGGGGAAACGGTACCTTAGCAAAATCTGTTTTTCTCGAATAACTTCGAAAATACAACTTGAAAAAATTTTGCTATACTTGAACAAATTGCATCTAACTATGAACTATTATCTGTAATACTCTCATTTCTCTAAGACGCAACATTTTGCTGGGGTTACGCATACAATGGGTAATAGTAAAAAGCATTTTCTTTAATTTCTTTCTTTCTTCTTTATAACCTACATAGCTTACCACAAAAATATAAAATACTTATCTATAATTATTAGCTTTATAATTCTAATGAGTGTTTTTAGAACAGATCAAGCCTTGTTTGCTTGGCGAAATCTTAAAGAAACAAAACAATCATATAAAATATATATTTTTTAAATCGATTGAAAATTTTTGCACGTTAAAATCAGAAACCGGGGGGCGCTGCCAGAACGATGGACACAAAGCTCTCGCGCTGATAGCCGCGCGATAGCGTGCGGGAGCGAGACAGTTGCGAGTAAAATAAGCGGGCGAAGGGCAGCGAACGCACGTAAAATTTTTACAAGCGCCCTCTTAATAAAATTTACATAAGCAACTTTAGTAGGTACGTACCTACGCACGTATATACGTACTTTTGTGTACCTACGTACATACGTAATACATAAGTACGTTTAGTATTATTATTCTGTGCTCTAAGTACATCAAGAATTTCTCTCCGAAGTATTTATTATTTATGATATTTAAAAATAATGAATGAATTAATAATTAGATATTAAAGTTAGGCCGTTTGTATTTGTAATTTTATTCGCATTGTTATGAAACAGAAAGATCGATGAGTATTTTTTTAATTTAACATAATTTATGCATGTTGCATGCATAAACTATGTTAAATACTTCAAAATTTAATCCTACTAATATTATAAATGTGAAAGTTTGTGGGTTTGGATGTTTGGATGTTTGTTCCTCAATCACGCAAAAACTACTGAACGGATTTGGTTGAAATTTGGCACACATGTAGCAGATAGCCTAGATTAAAACATAAAATACTTTTTATCCCGATATTCCCACGGGAACGGGAACCACGCGGGTGAAACCGCGGGCGACCGCTAGTTTACAATAAAATTAAAAAAATGTAACTCAATATTAATTTTGAGTTTGAGAAAATGTCGTTGAATGTGTTGTCCTCGTTAAATTCTATTGCATATCCAGTAAATACGTAAGTCACAGACTATAAGCGAGATAAAGTAAATAAACAAAATATCTCAGATTCTATGTCCACTGAATCACTTACTGGGGTATAGGGTAAGGCTGCCCAAAACCGCGAGCAATGCAGGGCGTGGGAATTTCTCGGGAGCTACCGACATGTTTTTAGTGGTCATGTTTTATGACCGTTGGTTACACTGGCGATTGACTTGACACGATTTCATAAAAAAACCGGCCAATTTCCGTGAAAAAAAACACGTTTGTTGTATGGGAGCCCCCCTTAAATACTTATTTTATTGTTTTTTTAGTATTTGTTGTTATAGCGGCAACAGAAATACTTACATAATCTGTGAAAATTTGAACTGTCTAATCTAGCTATCACAGTTCATGAGATACAGCCTGGTGAGAGTGAGAGAGCGACAAACAGACAGACCGACAGACAGCGGTGTCTCAGATCATCAGTTACTTATTCATAAAAAGAAAATACTGCGGTGTAAGCTGGTTATATACACAGAACAAAGAAAAAATTTCCCCGGTATATATGTACTATGGGCAACAGCGTCGCTTAACCAGTTTGCAACAAAATTCGTGTGCGCGCGTATCGCCCCTGCATGAACTAATCGTATGTGACAGCGGGCGCGGCGTGCAAGCGATTTTAACCTTAGCAGTGGTTAAGCGACGCTGTTGCCCATGGTACATACTAACTTAACGAGGTAAGAATAGAATAGGTCAAAGGAGACTGCCCATTTTCAAAGACAGATGACGTCATATGATGATGATGACACAACATTACATCACACTTTGATTCCAAGCTAAGAACTAAGGCTATGGATAAATCTCCATTACAGGGCCGCGAATCAACCTGACGTCTTCAAAAAAGGCACCGCAACGCCAGAATTTTAGCTAATCGGCTACATAAGTTTTCAAACAAGCAAAAATTAGAAAGAATCGAGTGAGTAATACTTATATTCCAAAATCCATATTTACATTTTATGGATTTTTCTTTTTGAACAATTTTCTTCATGAAAAATTACTAAAGAATGACGAGGCAACGGCTAAAGTAAGTGTTAGTATACGTCCTGAAGAGAAAACATGCAAGCTCGTTAATTTATTGACTCACTTTAAGTGCCGTTAGTTAGTCAACTCATAATTTGATGTGATTTATTAATCGTCTTAACTTCGTTTATATACCGTCCTAACATGAATTTAATACCATGATTGTTACAAGTTGATTTATCTTACGTAAGTAAATAATCGTTAACAATGCTAATGAAAATAATGCATATTGCTTTATTGTAAGAAAAGTTCGATCTCCAAATCTTCCATCAATATAAAAAGACATAATGATATAAAAGGCTTTTTTTTTAAACAAAAATTTTCAAAAACCTGAAACTAAAAACAAAACAGCTTCAAAACTAAATAGCTGTAAAATGAAAGAAATAATATTCTAATCATTGGATACGCATAACAATTTTAATAAAAAACTACTTTTTTTAATTCGAAAAGCCCCACCTGATTCATTTGATTTTTCTTTTAAATTGCTATGCGTATCCAATGATTTGAATATTATTTCTTGCTTTTTAGAGCTATTTAATGTTGAAGCTGTTTTTGTTTTTATTTTCAGGTTTTTGAAGGAGGTACTTATTTCCTTTTTTAAAAAAGGTTTATTTTTAACTTATTGTGTTATTTTATTATAGACGATTACCGTCTAAATATTTTTAAACTTTATATTTTTCAATGTTGTATGGTACCATTGTACCATACCATTGAAAAAACATAACTCATAACTCAATTTCCAGATTCACGCTATTTTTTTAAGAAGTTCCGTTGTGGCTTCGTAGTCCAAGTCTAGACCCAGAACAGACCATAGCTCAGTTTGTTTTGGTTTGTCATAAACCTACCAATATACCAATCATTATACATATCCTATTTGATTTTGAGGAGTTTCTTTGGGTATCATGGAAGTCAAAGGTCCAATGTCAATGAAATTAAAAGGATTAAAAGGTACTTATCCCTTTTCAACAAAAAATAATCATCTAAAAAGGTTCATAAAAAACGAAGAATTTGTCAAGTCAATTCAACTAAAATCATAATATTTTCAGGATTATCTACTTGTAAACTACTGAACAGATCAGAAAAAAATGGGACCATCTAGAAAAAAAACTCAATCAATCAAAAATGTATCATCAAAATCAGTCCATAAAATTAAATGTAGAAGTTGCACACGAACAACGAAAAAAAGATATAGCATCGATTGCAGAACCTCCTTCTAAGTCCTCCTCCTTTTAAATTTTGAAGTCGGTTAAAACTAATCGGTTTGTTATACTGTGTAAACTTTTATAGCTGAGATATCCTCATATAGCAAACCCATAGCAAATGCTAACCAGTAATCCAAATTATGTATATTTAACCATGATAAGTGTGAAAGTGATATTATTTCAGTTTGCATTAAATAAAACATAGGTAGTGATTGCTCTTTGGTTTGCATAGCATTGTTTACTACTTAACATTAAATTAATATCGAGTGTAATTTTCATGCATTTTTTTGTAATTTGTTTATAGTCGATAGCCATGGCAACAACCTAGTTTCGCACTCTACGCATGGGTTACATACATTGCGCGCCAGATATTGGGGGTAAGGCCGACCGGCAGATAACCGCCTGTTTACTAATACACCACGTTAACTCTTGATATCCATCACAAGTAAACGTCTATTTGTGAAGCAAGATAAGAAACGTTCTAAATTAGGATCAATCTTCAAAACAAAACAACATTATCTTGTGTACCCTCTAGCTTAGCTATCCCAATTTAGGTCGCATTCGCTTTTTTCTTCCATACTTGGCTATAAACACAACGCTCCACTGCTTACTTTGTGCTATAAGTCATCTCCTCCTCTCTAGCCACACCTTTTTTTTATAAAATACATCTATATTTCGACCTAACATTTCGATCACAAGTGCCGCTTTCAAACTTACGAACTCTTTTCTAACTTTTTCTATTCGCATAACTTCACCCATACCCCTTGGCTTAGCAATTTATGAGTTTATGTTTATAATAATCTAAGCCCCTAGTATTCTCATCTCAACAGCATGCTTTCGTATAATATACTTAAAGTAAAATGATATGTTTTCATTAAAAGACGTATAAAACATAATATTTTAGTTTACTACTGCAGTTTCCGCGAAGCAATTAGCTTAATATTCAGCTAATTAAATAATAATTACCGATAACAATTAGCGGGAATGCATTAACTCAATACATTTATCTAAGAGTATACTTTAGGAAAACCCAGTGGGATATTTAAAAGGAAGTCGACGCTAAAGGAATAGATGCAATCGTTTTGTATTTCTAATTTTACGACGTTCAAGCAGGGTAAAAGGGAAAAATGGTAATTGAATGTGATATTAATAATTAATAATGCCCATCAGTGGGTTTCATTTCATACTGATATATACCTAGTAAACAATAATTAAATGTCCATAATATTATAAATATCTCTCACTTCATACAAACATTCTACTTATCCTACTAGAATTTGAGCTCGGGACTTTTGTGGATCAGAGGTCTGGGGCTGTTAATTGCACCAAATTGCCATTCAAATGTCAGTCAATAAAAGTTTCCTTTTTAAAAGTAAAAATATATGTTTTTCCTTATTTCAATGTCACTTTGTGTATACCTACTACCAAAATAAACTTTAATTTGACGATCAAACAAAGATTGACGCGTAAAGGGACTTTACAAAAACCCTTTTTCTTTCCTCAACCACGACGTGTATGGAAAATTGCATAAATAAGCTTTCCTATGGCAAAAGGCACCATCTAGATTCTAGATTATCTACACCTTGCGTACTTTCCGAAGGGCCTTCCGTGCTCTTGTCAAGAAAATGCATCTAGATCTTAATCAAAATGCCATTGAGTTGGATACAAGAGAAACTGGGCATAAGTTAAGGCAAAGGTAAACCATACTTTTGAAAATTACTTGGACATTAGTTTTTCTCGAGTTGAACGCAAAATAAATTGTCCTATTTATTAAGGACTATTGCTAAACTTTCCTCTTGTTAATTTTTTCTAAATCTTTAAATATGGTATTTTTGTCACACAAAAAAATCATTTAAGTTGAATTAACTTTAGTACTTCTAGATACGTGTTAAGGTACCTAACTGTAGATTTACCGATCATAAATGTCAAATGTCAAAAAAAAAGTCAAATAAGCTTTATTCAAATAAACTTAGTACTTTTGAATCGTCTATATTTTCCTATCACCCGTTCCAGACTTTTTTAGCTGACAAGAAGAACGGGCGCAAGAAACTTATCAGCTGTAACAGCCATAAGTAACGATATTTACAAACTTTAATATATCGTTACCAAATAATTACAACAGGGTGACAGGATTATTGGCAACAACATAGACTTATTGTTATATTACTTCAACAAAGTACTTATAGTAGCAAGTTATGTGTTACATCATTTCCACGCATTTTGATCTTTAAGATAATCGTCTACTTTATAATAACCTTTACCCATGAGCGTTTTTTTAACATGGTTTTTAAATTCATGCAAAGGAAGATCAATCACTTGTTGTGAAACTTTATTAATAAAGGCTATGCCTTTCCCCATAAATGAACCTCTAGTTTTTGCAATCCTAAATCTTGGAACGGCAAGTTTATCTTTATTTCTTGTATTAAACTGGTGAATATTGCTGTTCTTAGCAAATGAATCATAGTGTTTCCTTACATAAACTAAATTTTCATAAATGTATTGGCCTGCCAAAGTTAAAATATTTATTTCTTTGAACAATTCTCTCAAGGTATCTCTTCGCCGTAGATTGTATATGGCGCGAACAGCTCTTTTTTGGAGTACAAAAATATTTTCAATACTGGCAGCTGAGCCCCACAATAGCAGTCCATATGACATTACACTATGAAAATAACTAAAGTATACTAACCTTGCCGTTTCAATATCAGTTAAAAGCCTTATTTTCTTAACAGCGAATGCCGCTGAACTAAGTCTACTTGACAAGGCCTCAATATGTGGATCCCATTGCAGTCGAGAATCTAGTGTGATACCTAGAAATTTTGTACTCTCAATAAACTCGACTTCATCGTCATTCAAATTAATATTTAATTTTGTCTGCTCAACATTAGGTAATAAGAATTTAACACATTTAGTTTTTTTGGGGTTAAGTGCTAAATTATTGCTATTAAACCAGTATGAAACTTTAGGGAGGGCACTATTTACTTCGTCCGAACAGTTATTACCTCTGTTTACTTGTCAAAGTCAAAGTCAAATAAGCTTTATAAAGTTAATAATTAAGTACTTTTGAATCGTCTATATTTTCCTACAAGACTTTTTTAGCTGACAAGAAGAACGGGCGCAAGAAACTTATCAGCTGTAACAGTACGAGTACGAGAGTAACGATATTAATATATCGTTACCAGATAATTACAACAGGGTGACAGGATTATTGGCAACAACATAGACTTATTATATTACTTCAACAAAGTACTTATGTGTTACATCATTCCCACGCATTTTGATCTGTAAGATAATCGTCTACTTTATAATACTTTATAAATGTCTAAGTATATATCTTATCGACAAATAAATTATCTCAAATCAAAATGTTATTTTTTATCACAATTATACGTCTTTAGACGCCTTCAGTAGCTGCTGAAAATTTATGAACAATTTATTTGTTTTGATACAAAAAGCGCTATTTGTAGTAATAGTGTTTATGGCTTTTATAAGTCAGTCATAAAGCTGTTTTATTGTTAAACTCAAAACATTGGTGCATGGATATTGTCCGTGTATTTTCGTGCAACACAATTAGGTCGGCACCCAACAAATTGTTACAACAACTATGGTTAATTTTGAAAACTGGGTTATGTTTGATTAAATTTGTGGGAGAAATTAATAGCGGTATACACCTTGACCTGATTGTGATAAGGGAGTACGTACAGCGCAATATTGTTTTATTAATAGTAATACAATTAATAGTAGATATTTCCAGAAACTAATTATAAGATTAAAACATTAGGTATGAATGAAAATTCTATCTTATTGCGTAAATCAGACCCCGGAAACTCGATAAACTTTATGAATCAAATAGTAATTACTAACGTAAAATGTATACTTATTTAGTTTGTATTAAGTAGAAATAATTATTAGTTATTAAAACGTATTAAGGTACCTTAAATAGTTTTCATGTTTTTGTAATAAATTAAGCACGATCAATCTACTGATTTTGTATCACTAAAATAGGTAACTATTTGTGTGAAAAACTTACCGAAGCTATTTGACATTTTGTAGTCGATTTTAATCAGTGGACTTTGGGAGTAGGGAATCAGTGAACAATTTAAGTACAAATAAAAGATAATATTTATTTTTAATTTCTTATAAAATAGAGAAAATATAAATGAAGATTACTAGACGTGATAATAGGCATTAGTAGATATGTGATTATAGTATGGAATGAACTTATTTAATGTACCGCGTAGATATTCTACGTTGATTGTACGCGTTCTACTTTGTAGTGATTCGAATAAAGTATCAGATATCTGCCAATTGATACACATAACATAGTGCTAGAAGTCATAGGTTATACAAAACTAATTAAATAAGAACCTACAATTTTGTAAACCAATTTAAAACTCGACTTTTGAAATAATGGACAACATTTCATTTTGAGAAAGTACTAAAATTAGAAAACTATTTCGAGATTTTAGTGTCCTAAGCTCATATATATTTTTTCAGAATTTTTAGATCAGTATTTTTTACGTTAATTAAAAAATACTAAAATTTACTCCAAATTGAGAAAGTCAGGAAGTACAATGTACTTACGCTCTTTTAGAATGAGTAAGATTTCAAACAGTGATTTAATATAAAAAAAACCGGCCAAGTGCGAGTCGGACTCGCGCACGAAGGTTTCCATACCAAAAAACGGCAAAAAAATTACGTTTGTTGTATGGGAGCCCCCCTTAAATAATAATTTGATTCTGTTTTTAGTATTTGTTGTTGTAGCGGCAACAGAAATACATCATCTGTGAAAATTTCAACTTTCTAGCTATCACGGTTCATGAGATACAGCCTGGTGACAGACAGACAGACAGACAGACAGTCAGACAGACAGACGGACAGCGGAGGCTGAGTAATAGGGTCCCGTTTTTACCCTTTGGGTACGGAACCCTAAAAACGATAAAAAATGAAAATAAAAAATACGGTCCCCTAATTTTATATCTACTTTCATAACACAAAGTAAAATAAACATATTATATTTTTGAAAGGTTGTCCATTAGCCTACCTACATAAATATAAAGTCCGATCGCTCAGATAGTGTCGCCCTTTTATCGTGCCGCCTTTGCACGTGCCCCTTATTCTTGTCAAAAGATACCGCCGCATAAACAAAGGATACCGCGTGCGGCGTACACCCGCAAGTCAATTTGGATTTTGGCAGTTTACATAGAAACGCCTAGTGAAAGGTTGTGTTTGTTATCGGTATTCCTGTCTCTGAACACAAGTGCTTGCGGGTGTACCGACACTATCTAAGCAAACGAACTTTACCTAATGCTAAAGATTAACTGACAAAAGTGTGCAACCGGAATCGAATTTACAAATAGCGTGCTTTTTGAACTCTAGAATCTTTTAAACGTGGGGTACCTAGTTAATCGCTTGTTAATGTGACATTGGCTAAGGCTCGTTATTGCAACAAAACCGCTGCCGGTTCCTAAAATCATAAAATGACACTAGAGGAAAATGAAATCAGACTTATTTAGGTTAATAAATAGCAGTGGTTTTTTAATCAAACTAGGTATAATGACTACAAATAAAGTCTCTCAAGCTGAATATCGGGGTTTTAATTATTTTCTAAAAAAATGATCTTGAAGTTTTTAGTTAACGATGGTCTAACCAAGTGAGAGTAGCAAATTCTAATATTCTATCAACGATGGATCGAGGGCTGGGGCCCTACCGGCTAACTTATCGAACTTCGGCAGGTCTGCCGAGCTTCAACTTAAAACAGCAAAATCAAAGTGTCGTATTGTACGGGGCTGTTTACATTATTCCAGTCAAAACGTTGCAGTAGAAGTACATTACGCGGTATGTTTGACGTTCTTTTAAAATCGACGAACACACCAGGCAATGTACTTCCACTCGCTACTCGACTCGGTCGTCTACTTGACTAATGTAAACTAGGCCTAACTATTTGTTGAAGTTATTTAGAAGATATCGATGTTCGTGTGACATCATGAATTGGGGTTCGCCATTTTTGCCCAATTGGGACTCGATATATCTATTTTAATTTGAAATAAATAAATGCTTGGACAATTTCATACAGCGCCATCTAGCCCCAAACTAAGCAAAGCTTGTAATATGGGTGCTAGACAACTGATATACTACTTATATACTATTAAATACATACTTATTATACATAGTAACACCCAGACCCGTCACAGAAATTAAAATTCATCATTTCAATTTCTGCGCGGCCGGGAATCGAACCCGGGACCTCTTGCGTGGTAGGCGGCATGTTGACCACTGCACCACTCAGGTCGTTTTCGAAGTTTGATACGTTAGCCGGTACGGCCACAGTATATGGAGGCAATAATCATCATAGGTCGCGGAGCGCCGCTGGATACGGGCAGCGCAGGACCGATCGTCGTGGAGATCCTTGGGGGAGGCCTATACTCAGCAGTGGGTGTCGTGCGGCTGATATGATGATGATGAATCATCAAAGCTGCAGCCATTGATCACGATCCTCGGGAATGAGGGAACGATTACAAAGAGATAATGTGCAAATATTGTTTTTAATGCTAGTTTTTTTGGGTAAAATAGATCGTCGAGGTGTGGGTCAACGACCGCCCACTGGCGATGACGCTGTGAGTTGCCGTGAGCATCGTCAGTGTGACGCGTCAATATGACGTAACATTTTACTTGACCTCTACGGCACATATACATTATATTTTTTATTTATTTAATTTTTTTTCAGGCTAATAGGCTACAGATACAAGATATACATATTAAAATACATTATTTAAACTATTTGTTTACTTCACAGATTTTATAATAGTACTTGTTGTATGGTCTGTGGTTTACTTATACGTATCGAAGGCGATAACATACATATTTTGAATGTGTGAAGGTCCAGATTCCAGTAATAGGATCAATGATTTGGGGCGATATAAATAATAATGATGTTTTCTATTTTACTTCGTCCGGTAAGTTGAACTTGTAAGTAAAAAAAAATGATTTCAAAATTATTTCAAAACCATATATACTGCAATATTTTTATAGCAAGTAAAATCTTATATAGTCTGTTTATCCTTACTTATTTTATTTGGAAAACGATCTTCAACCAACTTTTTATTGAAAAAATCAATTATAAAATACTTACAACAAATGGTTTTCCACAGATAGATTACGAAATAAATTACTAACTTAATAAAATAGTGACAATTTGAAGACAACATATTTTTAAATAGGTAACGAACGGTTTAACTTTTGACTTGCAATTAAATGAAAAATTGAATTTAAACTGTATGACATGACAACTGTTAAAAGTTGTTTACTAAATAGGACAAGACAGTAAAAATAAACAAGGACAAACCGAGTTTGGCGAGCAAAAAAAAGTTACGTACTCCAATTGATACGAGCCGCAAATATAAAAATTATCCATTGATAGTGATTATGAAACGTGTTACAAATATTAGTCACAGTGTCATGAATCAGACCACACCTGACACCCGACAATCCACATGCATTCCGACTGTAGATGTAATCAGATTCATGGAACAGCAAAACGAAATTGGAAAAACTTCTAACCACTTTGTGACGCAAGCTGACATTTGAAGTTTGAAGGAGAAAGGAGACAAATTCAATTAATGCCGCATAGTTAAGCACCTACTCTAGACTAAAAAAAATCATTACAAGGTATGTAAAACTGAACAATGTGCTGGATACTCCTTTTAAGTATAAAGATATTTGTGCCAGGAATATCCGGTAAGATGTTGATAAAGTTGTAAAAAAAAATTCAAAACGGAGTCTGACAGGTCAATATGTTTATTATTCAAATCAAATTGTTTTATTTGCAGAATATAGGTAGTTTTACAATAATTGGTGTTGTATTACAAAATTTGAGCGCTCTATTCTTGCCCAATGGGTGTGCAAAATTAATTATTACATAGAAAAAGTCAAACAGTTAACATCGTTAAAAATATTGATTAAAAGAAATGTCACATAATAATAATAATACAACACATTACAATAAATTTGTTAACATGTTACAAATCGGTTAACATGTTGATGCAGTGGAAAGGCACGGTAATTAGGTGCACGTATTGACAATGAAAAACGAGCTACTTTTTTTTTTTTTCTTAAATGGGTTTGCTCTTGACCCCAGTTAGCCCAAAGACCCCAGTTAGTCTAGCCCAAAAGCAAAGACAGGGCCTACGATGGAGCGAGCTTGCCCAGAAAGTGCTTATTCACTCTGGCCTTGAATAGAGTCAGGTTGTATGCGCTCGGAAACACAGACGCCGGCAGGGAATTCCATTCCATAGCTGTGCGCATTATAAACGATGTGGAGTAGGGCTTGGCACGCAGAAAAGGTATATCAACCAAGAACGGGTGATAGCCCGCAGTGCGTCTGGATGTCCGATAGTAGAAAGGAGGAGGTGGAATGAGCTCATGCAGCTCTTGAGCACACTCACCGACTATGATGGCACAGGCTACTGATGCTATGGGAAGATTTATAAATGTAGTAAATGAATTTCATAGAAATTGAGTTTGGACATAGTAGCACTGAAATATAGGCACGTATCTTGAAATTTTTTCGACGGAGTGGGGATAAGTTCGCGCATGTGCTCTTGTGAGCGACCAATAGCGCGCGCCCCTCTCCCGCCGCCCGCGCCCCTCACCGCTACGCATACCCAACATACGCGTTTCGCGCAATCCCCACCAGATTTCAAGTTATATGCCTCGTACTGTAACTTGCGAATCGATGGCTTCGCTATGTATGTAATGTTTACTAAGTCAAATTATTATTATATGAATGATATTTTTTTATTTATTTAGAAATGTAAAATACCATTAGCTTGGTATACCATTAATTGTACAACTGTTATGACGTCACAAAAGCCTCCATATCTTTCAGGCCATCGTCGTAAAGTAATCGATAGAAAATGTCCCTGCTAACTTTGTAGGTCGCTTCATGAAACGAATACGGCGAACGCTAACACAACAAGAGAATTTTTTGACCATCTTAGCCCCTGGAAAAACAAATACGTTAAGTAGGTACTTAAAGTTAAATAAAAAACATGTAACACATTAGCGTAAAACACAAAACCAAAAATGGATGCTTATTAACATGTCTACACGCCAAAACATAGGCTCATGAAATAACTTATAATCCGGAAAATCTTTGTATCACTAGGTTAGGTACTTGATGTGTAAGTAATAAATTTATTTTCTTATCCTTTATATACTTAGTCCATATTTGGAGTTTTGTAATGTTTTCATTATAATAATATATTTATCGTTTCCATTAACAACTTTATCTTAGATAGCTATGTAGTTTGATAACACCTTAATGACAGATTGTGAAAGATATTATACTCTTGATTAGATTGGTAGGGAATACCCAGTGATTCAGAGAAATGGATTATGCTCGTAGCAGTCGAGAAAGTTAATAACCTGAAGTGTGCTTTAGGTCAGTGGGAGTAGATAAAAAATCTAATTTATTAGTTAGGTACTATGCTTATTATTAATTCTGTGTCACAAGTCGTAATACCTACTACAGAATAAATAATTAATAAGTAATAATTATTATCCACTGAAAAGTTACTCTGTTGAAATGCAAAATGGAAACTGTTTTATTAATTTAACTGTCACTTCACTTTCAGTTTTCCGCAACGTTTAGGAAGACATTTTGATTTTAATTGCACAAGGATTTCTTTTATAACGTAGGTAGGTAGGAGGGGCAAAATACTTTTTTGTGTGAACACGTTATCGTTTTTATGAATTACAATATTTAAATAAAGGGTGACTTCAGTTCCGATAGTACCTATATCCGTTTACAAATCAAACAGACAAAACGTAGTAGACACGTTCGAACCTGTTCAAATAACGTGACGTCATTGTACCATAAACCTTGCTACTCAACCTTCAACTTTATAACACAAGCAGAAGGTTCACAAGAATTGGAGCATTAGACGAACGGTAGACGTATACGTCATCTGCGTGACTTGTCACTTTCGTGCGGTCAAGGATTTATGTTGGGCGTCCAAATTAAAAGCGATTTCGGGAAAAGTGAACTGTTCTAGTTAGTTAAATGAAATGGTTATGAATAACTAGCAGCTTGTGGAAAATTTCAAGTCCGTAGTCTCAATGTAGTCTGTGTAGGTATATGTTACGGCTAATACCCAAAGTGCGGCTAAACCTAGATTTAACAGACTAGACCTAGTATAACCTAGTATAACCGGCTAAAACTAGGTGTAGTCGCACTTGATCTAAATTCAAAATAAATAGCCAAAGCACTATACGACAACAACGACTGTACCACAAACATATAAACCCAAGACAATTATTATGTTGTTTGTACATTTAGGTAAATCGATACCCTATAGTCACAATTTATATTTAAGCCTTGCTAATTTATCGCTGGTACCTATTCTAAATAAATTGCTACTATAGATCGATGTGGTTGATTATTGATCATGTAAAATTAATTACTAGCTACTTACGATATTGGCGATTTCTCTCACAAATAGAGAACCCTGTCCTTCTATGAAAAATATTCATCAATTGCTTGATATTATATTGAATAAACCGTCAAAGACTATAGTTTTCTAAACATATGAGAATACCCTAACAAAAATGACTCTTCTTTTTATTAGCAGAAATTACCACTTTACTTATATTAACTTAGCCTAATAAACTTTTTTATCTTAGTGTTTAAACATTAATGCATAAAAGTTTTAAAACATTGGCGTTCATGGTTGTTAAATAGGTAGGTAAATAAAGAAAATGTTAGTGTGGAACTTCTCTTAAATTGTCCATACAAACGCCAATTTCATAGGCAAATACATAATACTATTATTTACTACGCTAATGATTATGTGGCTTAGTTCACAACTCAGTCATCTTGGGAAAACAAATACAGATTGAACATTACTACTTCCTGTGATGAATAAAGTTTACTTACATAAACTGTTATATGTTATTACCAATTATGTAATATTAACAGTAATAATAGCGTAATTGTATACTATAAGTTAATTAACAGCGAAGTTACCGTATTAACCTTGAATGTTATGAAATAAAATAACCACAATTATTTCTGGTTGTATGAAGTACGGTAGTAACAATGTAAAATACATGACGCTTAATGCAAATATTATAAGGAAAACTATTGACAAAAAATTTAAAATGTGGAATATTCACAATAATTACTTAAATCATCATCATCATATCAGCCGCACGCTGGGTATAGGCCTCCCCTAAGGATCCCCACGACGATCGGTCCTGCGCTGCCCGCATCCAGTGGTTTCCCGCGACCTTCACCAGATCATCGGTCTACCTTGTCGGGGGCCTACCAACGGAGCGTTGTCCGGTGCGCGGTCGCCATTCCAGAACCTTTCCGCCCCAACGGCCATCAGTTCTTCTCGCTATGTGTCCTGCCCATTGCCACTTCAGCTGAGCAATCCTTCAAGCGATGTCGGTTACTTTAGTTCTCCTGCGGATCTCCTCGTTACATAAATAATTAGTCCAAAACCAGCTATAATGCGCTACAAACAAGTTGCTAAATAAATGAAATTATTATTTAATATTATAACAATTTATTTAGAACTATGAAACAGTTGCCTACTTTTAAGTTTTTAGGGTTCCGTACCCAAAGGGTAAAAACGTGACCCTATTACTAAGACTCCGCTGTCCGTCTGTCTGTCTGTCTGTCTGTCACCAGGCTGTATCTCATGAACCGTGATAGCTAGAAAGTTGAAATTTTCACAGATTATGTATTTTTGTTGCCGCTGTAACAACAAATACTAAAAACAGAATAAAATTAATATTTAAGGGGGGCTCCCATACAACAAACGTAATTTTTTTGCTGTTTTTTGCTCGATATTAATAACAACAACAGGTAGACAGTTGAAATTTTTACAGATGATGTATTTTTGTTGCCGCTATAACAACAAATACTAAAAACAGAATAAAATTAGTATTTAAGGGGGGCTCCCATATAACAAACGTATTTTTTTTTGCCGTTTTTTGGTACGGAACCCTTCGTGCGCGAGTCCGACTCGCACTTGGCCGGTTTTTATTATTTAATTTATACTAACATACATAGGTAGCGACTTATCTTATCCGCTTCTACATAAAATACTAATTTTAGTGCAAACAGCAATGAAGTTGTTGCAATGACCATGTCAACATTGTAAACATAATTATTCATCGTTTATGGTACCTAACTGCATATTGTAAACTTCCCATGCACCGGGGAAGACCTGCGTTGATGTCATTCATACGTGCTTTGAGATTTGCTCTATTTATATTCTTAGTGTTCCTAAATATAGTTTCTATTAGCATAGCATCATTTAGAACTACTATTTACTACTATTTTATGACTCTACTTTTGATCACACAATTCATACATATCAGCCATAAGACGCCCACTGCTCAAAGTTTAAATATATAGGTACTTATATATTCTTCTTCTTCTTATCGTATGAGGAATAGTGGCCACATCTGGTGTTAGAGTTTATCAAGCCGCCTGTAAGGCCTCTAACTTGGCTTAACGACTGGTATCAGACGACAACAGCCGGGACCGACGGTTTAACGTGCCCTCCGAAGCACGGAAGCGCTCAGTTGTAATGCCACTTAACGGTCACCCATCCGATACCTGGCCGGACTGAGCGTTGCTTAACAAACGTGATCGAGTACGATCAGTCTGTCAATCAGTCAATCAATCAAATAAACTTAAAAATCGACTTTATTTAGGTACTAAGAATCGAATACATTTTCCTACAACCCGTTCTAGATTTTTTTACTGCACCATCGAGTAAAAGACCTCCCCTAAGGATTTTCACAACGTTCGGTCTTTCGCCGCCCACTTCCTTCAGCTCAATGCTGGGTGGGTTTTCTAAGAAAACTATCCTTTTATATATCGCTATTATATCTTAACCACAGAAACGTTGTAAGGATATAAAGTGCGGTTCTTTTTTCTGTCCATTGATGCATTTATTCTGCGTCTGCGCACGTAATAAGTTCATGGTCAAGTTTACTCGCCGCAAGTGCAACGAAACACGTTTGAAAAGCCTCCAGTCGCTTACGACAAGGGTTTTTAATCGCTACGTCACTAGAATTACTTGAACGAAACGCTTTTTATAAGACTTGTCGTAAGCATTTACTGCGCACGCAAAAACTATTGGAAAATTGAAAGCTTATTATGCGGGTTTAGTAAAAAATATAACGGATGTAAGACGAATTTGGATGCCAGCTGTTCTGTAATATTTATACCATATATCAAAGGCGACAATATCCAGTCAATGACATTTTGACTAAAACGATATTTTTTTATTTTTTTATTAATTTGCATGCCTTATTATGTGTTTACCTATATAAAACTACTTCCAAAGATTAATAATTTAATCAAATTTGCAATTTTTAGTTCGTTTTTGACATTGAGTGGATATTGTCGCCTTTGATATTGTACTTAATTAATGATTCATTTGTAAAGTCCCGTTACTAGTTAGTAGTGATAAAGTATAGTATGTACATTAATCATTTCTTTCTTTCTAGTTTCCGATAAAAATAAATCCTGAAACTAGACTATACTATGTAAAATAAATTTTCTCGTTTCTTTATTTGCACAACTTTTGCGTTGCGGCTGATTGCCTATCTACTCTCATTTCATCCTTTTCCAATTTTAAGCTAGAAACTGAGAGCCTGAAGAATATATTTTGAAATAAAAAAAAGAGAAACAGTGATCAAATACTCCAATAACTCTATTCTCCTGTTTCATGAAATGAAGCTTTGGTTAATGCAATACTATGCAAGTGTTAGATATTATATAAATTACCGTTTAAAATGTACCGTGACCAAATCTATTAAAGCGCCAAGAATCATCGGTTCTGAGCCACATGATTATTATTTATAGTCGGCACAATCACAAAAAAACGAGAGTGACGATGCCAATGACTGACTTGGCCGGTGTTCCGCGGATGACAGCCCTAGCGGAAGTACTAATCATTCCGTTATTATGAGAAAAACGACCCATCTTCCACTCGTAAGTCAATCGTAAACAATTAAATAGAACCTACTCTATTATTTAAAAAAAAAAATAAAGTCAACACATAAACATTGTTTTGATCAAAAAAGAAAACTATAGACTTACCCTATTTGTTAAGTGTGCACGCAAAGTGCAATATTTTTTTTTATACACAGATAAAGCATCATTATTTATTTTCCTATTTCTGACACTAGAAATGGTAAAGGTAGTATTAATTTGACACACTTATAGTATCAATTTTTTATGCGCAGTTAAAGCATCATTATGTTTTTTACTATTTCTGACACTAGAATAGGTAAAGGTAGAATTTAATTTGACACAATAGTATCATTTTTATGCGCAGTTAAAGCATCATTATTTTTTTTACTATTTCTGACCCTAGAATAGGTAAAGGTAGTATTCAATTTGACACAATAGTATCATTTTTATGCGCAGTTAAAGCATCATTATGTTTTTTACTATTTCTGACACTAGAATAGGTAAAGGTAGAATTTAATTTGACACAATAGTATCATTTTTATGCGCAGTTAAAGCATCATTATTTTTTTTACTATTTCTGACCCTAGAATAGGTAAAGGTAGTATTCAATTTGACACAATAGTATCATTTTTATGCGCAGTTAAAGCATCATTATTTTTTTACTATTTCTGACACTAGAATAGGTAAAGGTAGTATTTAATTTGACACACTTAACAGTAAAATATTTTTATGCGTAGTTAAAGCATCATTATTTTTTTTACTATTTCTGTTTTTTTTTTACTTACTTATGTTTTTTTTTATATGTTCAAGTTTATATATATATTTTAATTTTTATTGTTTTTAGACAAGTTTAAAAATATGTAGTTTATGTTTGAGACCTAAACACCACCATATTACAATAAATAGTAATAACCGAGCAAAGCTCGGTCGCCCAGGTACTGTAGTATTTAATTCGATATTGGACAAGTAGGGTGCTAATAAATCTCAGACAAAATGGATAAAGGCTAATGAAAATTGGCGCCATCACCAGTAAAGCAACTTTATAAGAGTCAGAAACTAACTTACTTGAAATCGAATCATAAAAAACTTTCGTTTCACAATTTAACCGTCAATAGTTTATAACTTGAGCTTTATAAGTTTCAGTTTTTTATGTCGAGCGATGACTGAAAGCTCCGTCGGAAACGATGACGTCACACTCACGGCGAATTCCTAGAACCACTAGTCCTTCTGAAACGCATATTTCATGCCTGTTCTAGGAGGTTGTACAGTTTAATAAAACATGCAACTGTTTCTCGCGAAACATTCGCTTAGAATGGTCATGCTTTTTAATTCCCGTAAAAAGTTTATTTTTTCAACGAATGTCTTTACGACCACGGTTTCAGTTAATTAATCAGGTTTATGTCCATGATTAAAAGTGGGATTAGTACTTTGTTTACTTTATACACGAATAAAGTATAGATAAATAAAAGTTACAATTATGTTTATTTAACATTTCTATAATCACATCACGTAAAAAAAATGTATCCATCTTTAATTGTTATTGGAGGCGCTTAGCTAAAGCCCACTCTGGTGGAGAAGGTAAAATAAAACTAGTGATTGTGTTGTCGTGGATTAAATATGCGGTTGGAGAAAAAAGACATATTTTAATTATTAACAACGCACTTTCATACATCCAAATGAGAAATTTCCCATAACTTTGGAAAGAAACAAGCAATTACTGTAATTGAGTGCAGTTATTTAAAGGTTTAATTGTCCATTGTTATCTGAGCATAAGGTTGACATGTTTATTACGTACCTACTTAATAATTTCTTTGTTGTGGTAGGTCAGGTTCTGTAGAGTAATTTTCGAGTTTATTTCCGTTTTACTTGACTTATTTTGATATATCTCCTAAATTAAAAAATAACAGTAGCAACGATTAAAAGATAACGAAGAAAGAAAATAATTAAATTTAAAAATGAGTTTTAAATTATTTATATAATCATAATATAACTAGCGGCCGCCCGCGGTTTCACCCGCGTGGTTCCCGTTCCCGTGGGAATATCGGGATAAAAAGTAGTATTATGTTTTAATCTAGGCTTCTGTCTGTGTGCCAAATTTCAACCAAATCCGTTCAGTAGTTTTTGCGTGATTGAGGAACAAACATCCAAACATCTAAACATCCAAACCCACAAACTTTCACATTTATAATATTAGTAGGATAACATTAATAACTATTCAATAGGTAGGTACATATTTTTTTTAACCCGTCAAGCATCGGAAAATGAGACACAAGAGATTTTCCATTGCCAAGCGGCCTCATGAGGTCGCACAACATGCCGATTTAATGAATTAAGAGGTTTTAAACTCATAGCCATAGCCATTTAAGTCTATGACGACCTCATTCTACGCGAACTATGAAGTTTTTTTTTCTATCCGTGGTGTAATAAAAGCGTGAGGTCGATATTAAAACTCTTCCATACAGCCTACTAATGAGTCATGAATGAACAAAACGGAATTCCGCTACGGATATACCTACGTCATCTTTTTGAACTATGCACGATGACCAAGCTAATTTTCCTACGCGAAAAATGGCTCGTGCCGGCTCGGTATGGGCAGCTATGCCCGCATTTCTCTACGTGGAAACTCCACACTTTAATCGGCAAAGAACATGCGGTTTTTCCGTGCATTTTATATGGATTTTTGTTAAAATTAAGTATCTGTAAAGTGCTAGTAATTTGTGGAACTCGCTGAATTTGTACATTCTATTAAACTATTAATTTGTACCGTGTTCCGAACAAATTTTCTTTATTCTTTACAGCGAAAGATAAATAGTATAAATTTGTAGGTATAATAAAGCCAAATAGATGTTGGATAAAAGAAATTAGAACTTTGAGTATTGAGAGATTGAGAACCAAAAAACCTAAAGATTGACTAACGACGGCATCATTTTAAGTGTTCCAATAGTAATTGTTCATAAAATAATAAATAAATTTAAAAAATACTAAAAACATGACTGTCCTGTCAAAAGCGAACTAAAAAGTCAAATAACAAGTGTCATTGCAGTCGGGGGACCGTTATGGAACAATTTTTGATCAAAGAGGTCCCCCGACTGCAATGACACTTGTTAGTTAACCTTTTAGTTCGCTTTTGACAGGGCAGTCGTGTTTTTAATATTTTTTTTATTTCACACATTTTAGTGACAAATTATATAGTTTTGGAATGTGCTCATTAAAGCCTTTCATTTGGTGCCCATAATTATTGTTATAATAGAAGAAAAATATTTTTCACATTTGAAAGTGGCGTCGTACAGTCACAATAAGTAGGTATTGATTTAAAAAAAATATATAGCCAGTGTCACTCGGGATGATGTAAGGGTTTTAACGATACCCCATACATCCAAATCAGTTCAGGCATTTAGAAGTATGGTGGAATAAAGAAACTCACATACCCACAAACATACATGAACCCTAAAAACATATATACTCCTTTTTGGGCAGTCGTGTAAAACAGTCGTGTAAAAAATAACGATTTCATCTGTATAACTATATTTGATGCTTCTTCCCAAACACATTAAGTTATCAAACAAAAATAATTGTGTTAGTTTTGTGAAATATTTTGAATCAATTAGATTCTTTCGCGCAATGAACGAGTTACAAAACCGATAAGTGTTATGTATAGTATTATATTAATCTGTGGTGTTATCTATGAACAGCATTTTTACGTATTAATTGAGTATGAAAATAGAATTAGAAAATAGATATTGCTCAATATACTCGTACCTAACTAAAATAAAAAAATCAATGATTACACTGCCTGGTCTACAAAATACAATTTATTTTTACAAAAGCGTAGGGAAACATATTTGAAAAGAACATTCAAGTAATCATAATATACTTAATCCTTACAAAAATTTGATATCTACATAATGCCTTAATTGATTACGTCTATATCGATAACCGAATTCCTCGCCTATCATGAAAGATAGTCATAATCGAGGCGCCGCCGGCGCAGGTGGCGACGGGCGCCTATGCCTTCCGCGAATCGACCATTTTTCCAATAAAGCAATATTACCTGCAATCGGAAACGACGTCATAACTTAAATCTATCCGCATAGTCGAATCTTTTCCTTAAGCAAAAGTCGGAACGTGCTTAACGGTGACGTTTCAATTGGGCGGGATTGAATCATACAGGTATCACTGACCTCGACGTCACGTTGTGAAATCTGCGGTAGGCTCGCGAAGGCCGCTGTCATCCTGAACCCAAGTTACGTATGCTATCAGCTGTGCAAATATGTAACGTCGGGCGTGACGTCACGGCCACACCTGCCGCCTCTTATAACATCGCGCGGACCCACCACCACCACAAACGGACCGACCGCCCGAGGAGTAACACGTGTAGTGACTGAGGATTGTGCTCCGATAAAAGTTGTGATTTGTGTACCGAAGTGACCCGAGGATTTTTAAGTGAAAGTTATCATGGCCAAGTTTATGTTGTTTGTTGCCTTATTTGTGGTTGTGGATGCTGCGCATAAACACCACCCTAAGTTCCCGAAGGGTGCGGAAGATTATGATGCTCCAGTTATTAAGAAAGGTGATTAATATTTTTTTGCATGAACCGTAAATATTTAGTTTTATTATTATCATCAATTTATTTATCAAAAATTATTAATAGTAAATTATTATAAATATTCAGATTTACATTTAAGAATTATTTACTTATAGTAAAAAAGTAAATAAGTACAAAGCGATGCTTTATTTCTTTTTTGATATAAATCTAATTTAAATTCTAAATAGAATTGAAAATCAATTTAAAAAGAAGATGATTTTAAGAATCTTCCATGAAAAAAAAAATGAAGAAGATTATAATAATCATTTATAATTTAAATTAGTTTTATTAAGATAGAATACTATCTTCCTTTAATTCTAATTTACTAATTATTGAAATATTGTCCGTAGTTCCTTGCTCTAGCGAGCACGACAGGGACCGCAATGAAATCATACTGAAGTCAAGATGCGGACCTCCTAAGGAAGTGTTCGTGTACCTAGAGCCCCAAGCGGCGCATGAGCAGGTAATTTAATTTAAATTTTAGTTTTTTTTGCGTTTATTTTAAAGGTCCCAATTAACTTACTTGACAGCTAATTTCTTGGAATTTTACCAACTTTTTAAACCAAACGTCACTTATAAAATGTTTTCTGCGGTTTTTTTTATTTACTAGTGCAGTTAGGATAAACGTAATGAATTAATGCAAGTACTGTACTAAATTTAATTAAACCCAAGAAAATTTTAAATAAGCTTTGTCAATTCATTGAAGTCTTATTAATAATCCTAATGACCCAACGAACTAAATTAACAATAGTTGAAATTGCACCATCGATCGTTAAAAATCGGAGTCATCAAAAAGTTGTATAAAACATCAAATTAACACACAACCAATATAATTATCTTATGACCTCATATTCGCTCGGCATCCGATAATTATCATTCCGGCCGGCTGTGACATTTACTTATTTAATAAGACAACTATTTGTCCAAGTATTTCGTAACGAATTGAAAAATTCGTCGATTTGTTTTATCATGCACATATAGCAGAGTTTACATGTCATTTACATCATTATCGGTTAATATTTGCTCGTGCTATATTTTCTTTCTTTAGTCACGATGATTCACAGATGGTGACGATATAATATATTTGTCACTCGAAATCAGTTCACCATCATCAATTAGCGTTGATTTATAGTTGTTGAAAAACTGATAGTCAAAAACAGCAAGTCATTTAGCCTAAATAATTATTACTCGGATATTAATTTGTTAGTTTCTGCTTCTGACTTCTTCTGCATCATTTTCAAGTATGTAGGAGTTTTCGGAGTAAAATGTAGTCCATGATACTCAGGGATAGTTTGGCTTTCTATTGATAAAATAAATTTTGATTCGGGAAAAAATCTATACAACCAAAGTAACAAATTCAACCTCTGAATAATATCATTGTAGATTCACAGCTTTATGACAAGACGATACTAATAGTAGAACAGTGGAAGCAACGGTGCCCTGTATCCGCGTCTCAGTCATTAAGTTTGCGTGAGAAAATCCGCCTCAGAATGGTGCTGACGTTTCTGTATTTCCCCAGGTGAGCCCGGGCGCGGTGTGGGTGAAGCGCTGCGTGGGCCTCTGCGACTGGGAGGCCGAGGGCTCCAAGTGCATCCCTACCAAAACTGTCATCAGACATATACCTGTAAGTATTCCACATTCTATATCATTCTTCACAATTTATAACAACTCCTTTTCATAACAAATCCCTTTCAATATTTACATAATGAAACGGTTTATCTACCAAGTCCTTGGCACAGTTGTTGCGCAAATGAATGATAATAATGACATGAAGAATCTCAAACTACCATTCTAATGAATCAATAATGTTTTGATTGGATTGTTTGATCAGGTGAATGGTGCTAATCGTTTTTTTATTGTTATTAGATACGAATCTACAATGTGAAGACGGATAAAGAGTCCTGCTCGAAGTATCCAGTTGAAGAGCACGTTAGTTGTGGATGCTGCTCCGCGTCACAGTCTGACTGCGGGGAGAACAGGGTGTTCAATCCTCGTAAGTGCTCCTGTCAATGTCCCAAGACTGAAGAGAGGAGCAGATGCCTCCGGCAGGTTGGTAGATAATGGATGTCGTCTTCACTAATGTAGGATGTGGCACGCTATATGTTACCAGTAACGAATATTAACTTTGATCTTGTTTATTTCTAATCTAGCGTTCTTTAGACTTTTCTTTTTTATCTTAATCAGTCTGTCACTATCTGTCCGTTATTAATTTAAGTTTACAATAGATTTATGTCAGTCAATGTTGAAACTAATCAGCTTAATACGAAATTAAACCTGCCTTTGTTTGCGTGATATACATTGGAATCAAAACAGTTACAGTTGAAATTATTTTGTTTTCGTCAACTTTGAACGTAACCTAAACATTTTTAATCATACTTTATAATCAATGTAGACTGAAAGCAATTTAGAATTTCTTATCTTTTATCTGGTAACTTAAATCACGCATGGCTCTTGATGAAGCGTCGGCACTTCTTCCGCTGCTTAACACTGCTTGTCACTGTTGTGTCTTGTTCCTATCACAGTTCTCGATCGATGTGTCACTATGTTATACTTAGGCCCGACACACCAGCCTGCCTCATTGTCTGACGTGACGCCTCTATCTTCGTTAACGCCCTGTTGACATCCATTATCTTCAAACCTTGCGCTTTTGTGGTGAATGATTGTATGAATGCAAGATTGTTTGCAGTGTCACATTGTTGACAATTTCTATAAAATCTCTTTTTTGTTGTTACAGCGGAACCAGAATATGCGGTGGAATCGATCTAAGTGCACTTGTGAACCTCGAAGAAGGATAAAGTGAACGCGTTCCAATAATATTCAGTTGTGAAATTTTTGAAATGTGCTGAAGCTGCTGGACTGCCTCAAGACAGGGAACAACGAAGACAATGGAAATCATGGATTTCCTGAGATTTGTGTTGTGAAATTTATAGACCTTACGTGCTTTTAATGAAGTTGGCTGACTCAAGTGTCTTATAGTCATAAGATTTAGGTATTAACGGAATCGAAACAGTATTACGTTAGTCTAAGATAAATTTAGGTTATTTATTCACTGAAGAATAAGAAAATGGGGCCAAAAGGTGCTGTGAGTGTTAAGATTGCTTAATTCCATAACTTTTTGGTTTGCAAAATATGTCTATTGAAATTGTAAATAGAAACATGTGTACTTAATTTATTAGAACTCTCTGAAGGGTTATTGTCAATTTATTAGTATTAGGGGTCGAATGATAGCGCGAAGTGACATCACTGATGAGTATTTTTAATGTTTGATAATACGTTATACTTTATACGTATTGGTTTATAAACGTAAATTGTGATTTACGTAATTCCTAAAATGTGATATAGGTTGTTATTCCATTATGAAGATTAGGACAATTTTTAGTGTAAATTTATATGTTGCTAGTCAGGCGAGTTACTTTATGTCTCGATTTTACGTAGCGCTCTCTTAAAACTGTGTATGTTGTATATAATGATCCTGAAATAATGTGTGCTCACGATTCTGACGTGAAAAACACATTGAAGTAGCTAATTCTTGTATTATATTCATTAATTTACTATGTTTTGCTATGGGACCTAGTCTACGATTGTGCCAAAGGCATTGAATCTCATAGGTTTTCGTATTTATTTATTTCCTATTTTAGCTAATTTATTGTAAATTTAAGAAGCTTATGAAGCTTTAAGTGATTTGATCACGTATTAATTTAATTTTGTAATGTTTTATTTGATACCTATCTCAATTTTCAATGAAAAAATTGAATAATAAAATTTGTACTTAATTTTTTATTTACATCTTTCATTACATTATCTTCCTAACCCAAGATTCAAAATGATTCACTTTGATACGAAATAAAGAATATTAGTGAAGAAATAATATTGCAAAATAATAAAAGTAGATTAAACTGAATTACTCATGATATAAGATAAATAATGCACGTAATATTGATCATTTTTGTTAGATTTTCACGCGCAGATAAGCAACGAATAAAATAGATTGATTTAAATCACGTACTATGGTTTATGCACGTGCACCACTTATTACGTTATTTTTTACGCTTTCACGTTGTCAGGGCTACAGAAAAGAACATAAGGTATGTATGTAGGTACCTTTCATCAAAAGTGGGATAGACAAATAACGAAGGCCACTAATTATCCTTATAATGTTAATACAAGCTTTGAACTATCTGTGTACTAAGATTTACTAAAATTCGTTTAGCTGTTTTTGCATGATCCAACGATCAAAAATGGCTACAATATTTTGAAAGTTTTCGAAAAACTGAGTCGACAAAAATATATATATGTAGGTAATTATCGAACCTGCTCACAAAATTTCACAAGAATCGGTCGAGAAATACGACCTGTAGAGAAGGACAGACAGCCGAACAGCCAGATGGATGATATGGAGGGATGACAGGTACGAAAGCTTTTTGCCCAAGCTGAAACGGAGACGCTTCGCTCACACTTCGCACTCGATCGTTAAAAAAGTATAACAGAGTATAACAAAATTGCATTCTCCATCTGGAAATGCACCTCGTCGTAGAGTTCAGTAGCAATTGCTACGGGCTACGGCGTAGCAGCGCGATGTGGAGAACTGGAGAGAGCGATTCGTAGCGTCTTTGAAAACAGGAAAAATGGGAACGTATACCTAACCTTCGTCATTTTAGACAATCACTGAAGTCAATCTAATTGGTGCTGAAAAGTTGGCGTGACAAATAATCGAGAAGATTTCTGTGTTTAGGCTTTTATTTTTCGATATCTTGTCAGTTTTTCAGTATCTTTGAAAAAATGAAATTATTTTATTTTACTCTATTCAGTACAAAGGTACAATTAAGTACAAGTCTATGCCTCAGACACCGCAGATAATTTCGCGAGTGAAGTTACAAAAATTGCACTGTAAATTTTTTTGGGATGTTCTTAAGATAGACACCAGTTTGCAGCAGTTTGCAGAAAGACCTAGGGTCTTAGTGCAACGCCGGCTTCGTCCAGAAGCCCGTTCTGCTCTAAGACCCTAGCTAGTGGTATCCGGAAAATATTTAGACACTTTTCAGGTTTTGGCCAACAATTCCTTAGGTTCATCCTACGTCATGCTGTACACTTTCAACATGTTTTATTTCAACTTCAAGAGTAAATAATAAAAACACCACAACCGTGACCTATATCCGTTAGCAACCACAAACACCAGCATCACATTGTAAACAAAAAAAAACGTAGTAGGTAATTCCCGGCGAGAGTGGACAAAAACCGAATGATCTAATCAAGAGTCGGATGCGACTGATTAGCTAACAGCCGTTCAGAATCAGCGCCGAGGCTGGCCACGGACCGCTGCGCATGCGGCTTCCGAACTATAGATCCGCATCTTCGTCTTCCTATCCTATGAAGCTAGTTTTTAAAGTAGCGAATTCGTTTGGTTGGAATATTTATGTATAATACGATTAATACAACAGAAACTGCAAGTGGACCCTATGGGAGCGGAGTTATGGGAGCCTAGTGTCCGAAGGAGAGTACGTAAAGAGAAATTTTTACAGATATAAATACGTCGTTTGTCCCGCAAGTGCTTTGAAGTTAGCCACTTCTTTGTACATTGTTAATTTAATAGGATTGTTTGTATTAACAGGAAAACATTTTCTCTGGATCTGAAATTAAAAAAGATAGTCATAAATAGTTACCTTTATACCGGATTAATTTTGTAAAACACCAATAGCCTCGAAGGAGTGGATTACTTACTACCATTATATAGAACAACGTTTGTTCTACGACTTCCCGAAAAAAACAAAAAAAAGACCGGCCAAGTGCGAGTCGGACTCGCGCACGAAGGGTTCCGTACCAAAAAACAGCATAAAAATCACGTTTGTTGTATGAGAGCCCCCCTTTAATTTTTATTTTATTCTTTTTTTAGTATTTGTTGTTATAGGGGCAATAGAAATACATCATCTGTGAAAATTTCAATTGTCTACCTGTTGTCGCTATTAATATAAAGCAAAAAACAGCAAAAAAAATCAAGTTTGTTGTATGGGAGCCCCCCATAAATATTTATATTATTATATTTTTAAAATTTGTTGTTATAGCGGCAATAGAAATACATCATCTGTGAAAATTGGAACTGTCTAGCTATCACAGTTCATGAGATATAGCCTGGTGACAGACAGACAGACGGACAGCGAAGTCTTAGTAATAGGGTCCCGTTTTTACCCTTTGGGTACGGAACCCTAAAAATGATTTCGGACGGACATTTAATTTTATTTGATTTATTTTTATTTTTTCGGAAAAGTCGCTGAATAAACGTTGTTTATATTAGTAATCTACTCATTCGGAAGTTGTTGGTGTTTTACAAATAACCCTGCCTAGTCGTTGAGGCTATGAATTCAACTTAGCTGTTTTAAAAATAAAAATCTAAATTCTTAATCGGAGTAAGAATTAAATCTCCAAAAGGTATAAATATAATAATAAGGTATAATAATAAGGTATAAAAACCTACGTCTGGTTTGAAAAAACGTTAACTTAAATTAGAAATAAAGCAGCAAAAAAATATATCCGTTTAGATTTTGGCAATGTTTGGCATAGAGACAAATACCTACTAGGTATTGTAATGACAATCTCAGATTCTCAGAGGATGTTAAAAACCACTTGACGTACCTACCAAGCGCGGAAAATCATTTCCATAGCGAGCGACAAATGGAAAATTACATGGCAAAGTATGAATTTTCCCCGCTAACAACGTAATACGAAAAAAAAATGTTTAGAAGAACTAATACCCGTTTTTGTTAAGCAGCCTTCATGGCTATTTTGTGTCAGTGGGTTATCCCTGCAATCCGGTAATCAGATACGCAAATTAATGTTGGTATTGTGTACATTGTTACATACGACACGACCTGGGGCCGTACCGGCTAACGTTCCGGACCTCGGCAAGTTTGTCGGGCTTCAAATTAAAACAGATAAAATCGAGCCCCAATCAGGCCAAAATGGTGACTTCAAATATCTTCCAAATAACTTCGAGTACCTACAACATTTTTTTAGCATTTACTGACTGGTTCGACAACTTTGATTTTGTAAACTTAAATATTATCAGTAAGTTATTAAAATATGCAAAATACTTTAAAATAACAGCTCAGAAAGTGTTAACGTTCGTAAAAATAATGAAAGTCAGCATTTCTGAAAACAAAAATTCACCAATTTTGTAAAACTTCACACTGCGCCGCGCTCCGTACAACAATGAGTTTGCGATATCAAAACCGATTCCGAACAAAGTTCAAGATTTCTTACTAAATACAATAACACTTTATTCAATTCACAAATCATTTAGAGTGAAATTTTCTTTTTACCTTTTGTTCTAAACTGGCACTATTGTTGGATGTCATAAAATAAACTATACTTAAATACTGATAATCTAGGTACCTTGATGTCAATGAGTAGGTAATTTTCACTTAGAAATCAATCTTTACTTATTGTTCACCTCAAAATATTGAGCACTAGACTTCTGCGAGGGATTTGATCCGATACCAGCCCAAGATGCATAGGAAATCCGAGATTCGGCCTTGCAGTTTTTGCAGCTGGCACGTGTACCTAAATACTGCTGAAAAACTAGGTGATGCAGTTTTTCAAAGTCATCTGCTATTGTAGTCACCACAACACAACGGTTTTATTGCAATCAAGGTTCCGAACGAGTGTTGATTTTTGACATGGTTTAGACCTAAGAATATGTTTTTAATAATAATAATAATAATAATTATTATTATTTTATTTATTTGCGAAATATGGTACATACAATATGTTATAAATACATTTTCCAGCATATTTTGTCGATTGTTTCGACGTGCAAATACTTAATACAATTTAAGGAAAACAAATAATTTTTAAAACATAATTAAAATAAGAATGAAATGAGATTATTAGAATATCAGCAATAGTTAATGTCAAAAAATATAAAACAAAATTAAAATAAGAACAAAATGAAATTATTATATTGGAATGTCAGCAATAGTAAATGTCAAAAAATATTATAATTAGAGTGCAATGTCAATAATTTTATCGTTAAGGAAGTCATTAACACAGTAATATGTCTTTTCTAATAAAATATTAAATAGTTTGTTTTTAAATTTAGTTACAGGTAGTTCTATAACATTATCTGGTAATTTATTGTAAATACGTATTGCCATACAAAAAGAGTTTTTTGAATGTAATACCAATCTTTGACCAGGAATTCGTAAATTTGTTCCTTTTCTACCTCTGTAGTAAAAGTCTTGATTCTCTTTGAACAAATGACTATTTTTTTTACAAATAAACTAATCTCATAAATATAAAGGCATGGCAAGGGCAGAATATTTAAGAGCTTGAATAAATGTTTGCAACTGTCTAAATAGCCAGCACCACAAATTGTACCGACACATTTTTTTGAAATTTGAAAGCCCGATTCATTTCCACTGAGTTTCCCCATAATATAATGCCATATCGCAGGACTGAGGACACATAGCCATGGTAGGCCATAAGCGCGGCTTCCTTTGATGCAACATGTTTCACTCTGTATAATACGTACACAAAGCGATCCAATTTATTTATCATCAAATTGATATGCGATTTCTAGTCACAGTTATTGTCAATATTAATACCTAAACATTTCAATTCTGTCACTTCCTCAATATTATCATTATTATAACTTATGTCCAAATGCTTACGTATAGAGTTATGAGTTCTAAAATTTATGAATTTTGTTTTATTAATATTTAGATTATTTATTTCAAGCCATTTTATCACTTCTTTGAAATTACGCTGTGCGATATTTTGAATGTCATCTTTATTTTCAGATTTAATTATAAGGGTAGTGTCATCAGCGAATAGAATACACTGCTGATCGACGACATTTGGCAAATCATTGATGTAAAGTAGGAATAATAATGGGCCAAGTATACTGCCTTGAGGTACGCCGCAACAATTAGTAATGTAATCTGAGGCAAAACTTTTCCTCAGATTATTGGACGTATTTGAAAATCCAGTGATTTCCACTCTCTGCAGACGATCTTCGAGATAACTTTTCATTAAATTTAAGGCAGTTCCTGTTATCCCATACCGTTCTAATTTATTTATTAATAATGAGTGTGAGACAAAGTCGAAAGCCCTGCTCGTGTCTAAAAAGATGGCTACTACATTATTACTATTATCAAGTGTTTCTGTTATTTGTTTCATTAATTGAAAACAGGCAAGAGTGGTTTTCATTTCTTATATTCGGAAAGTGATGTATATTGAAACTGAGCAGCGGGTCCAAAACTCTTCGTTCCACCCTAGGGTGAAAAAGAAATTTAAAAATTGTTTTAAAAAACATAAAACCGACTTCGATACCCCACTCTGCCTCTAAAAAGCAATAAATAATATTGAAATCACTGGATACGCATTATCCTACTATCCTACTAATATTATAAATGTGAAAGTTTGTGGGTTTGGATGTTTGTTCCTCAATCACGCAAAAACTATTGAACGGATTTGGTTGAAATTTTGCACACAGATAGTAGATAGTCTAGATTAAAACATAGGATACTTTTTATCCCGATATTCCTACGGGAACGGGAACCACGCGGGTGAAACCGCGGGCGGCCGCTAGTAATAAATAAATATAAATGTAGCTAGTCATTGTAATAAAACACGTCTATTGAAGTCGGGTGGAGCTTGAGGACAACTTTTTTTTATTCTAACAGCTCCACCCGACTTCAATAGACGTGTTTTATTACAATGATAATGCGTATCTAATCTAGTGATTTTAATATTATTTATTGCTTTTTAGAGGCAGAGTGGGGTTTTGAAGTCGGTTTTTTGTTTTTAAAACAATTTTTTATATTTTTCTTTTTAGTGTCAGTACCTTCTGTATTAGATATTATTATCAAGGTAGATAGAAAAATCGGTTAGGCCAAACGTGAGATAATCGCGGAAAACCATGCATACGGGTCAAACTGAGAAGAGAACCTCCTTTTTTGAAGTCGGTTAAAATACCAAAACCTTGTCCTAAGTGTAACAAATACTTTTCTGAAAACCGCATCAAAATTGATTCAGGTAAACGCGAGATAATCGCGGACAAAAATACATACATACATACGAGTCAAACTCAGAACCTTCTTTTTTGAAGTCGGTTAAAACTCTAAAACCTTCTCCTAAGTACAACAAATACTTTTCTGAAAACCGTATCAAAATCGGTTCAGCCAAACGCGAGATAATCGCGGACAAACATACCTACATAATACGAGTGAAACTCAAAACCTTCTTTTTTTTGGAGTCGGTTAAAATACTAAAACCTTTTCCTAAGTGTAACAAAACTCCTAACTCCTCCAAAACCTCTTAGAGTTTAGATCGGGGATGTAATATTTTAGTTGCATTAGTGATGTACAACAATATTATCTTTGTTTAATATTTGTTTAAGAATTCTCTTTTTTTATTGTTCATAATCTTCTTTTTTTAAAGTACCTACTCACTACTCATTGTTCAAAACTGTAATTAACATTTTAATTAACATTTTAAATTTGTTTAAAATTCTTTAAAAATCTTTAGATATAGTTACTAATTTATAGATAAGCTAGAATTCCTTATCAATGTTGAGTATACCTGTAATAGAAATCATACACGTCAAAGCTTGGCTTAGTGAACGAATTATGTGTAATGTTACTGTATGCATTTTGTTGGTGTACCTAAAAAATAAAATAAAAAATAAATAAATAAAACAAATACTTTTCTGAAAACCGCATCAAAATCGGTTCAGCCAAACGCGAGATAATCGCGGACAAACATACATTACATACATACAGGTCAAACTGAGAACCTCCTTTTTTTGTTTTTTGAAGTCGGTTAAAAATAGAACTGAATTTGGTTACATAGTCAACCATAGAGTTACCTCATCAGTAATGTTAAAAAAAAAATTGTTAGGGCGCATTCACGAACAACAACGAAACATGGTATAAACAGTCAGTGCAAAATTAAAAATATTGGGCAGAGCGGCCGGCGACGCGGCGTGTTCCAAATTGAAATTAAGAAAAATATATAATACTAGCGGCCCGCCCCGGCTTCGCACGGGTGCAATGTAGTTACTAAATGTAAAACTGTGCTAATGTGGTGTCAGTGTAAAGTTATTAGATTATTATACTACAGGATACATATACCTAGGAGGACGACATATGCCTATACCACGTACATACGCAAGGGGTGTTATAATATAATTGACGTGTGTGTGTCTGTCTATCTGAGGCAACCTAGCTCCCAAACTTATAGATCGATTTTAATGCGGTTTTTATGCATAGTTTAAGAGAAGCGTACAGACGGCGGGAAGCGACTTTGTTTTATACTATGTAGGTATAGCTTTTGCCCGTGGCTCCGCCCGCGTGGGAGTCTGTAATCGTTGTAAGGGTCCCCCCAGACCTACCGGTTTCGTTTCTTTGCTTTGCTGTTCTACTTGCTCTTTAGAACGTCGGCCAACCAGGGTCATTTTCGATCTATCGCATATTTGGACCAGACCAAATTGGCAAGATAGCTAGCTATTAGCTTGGTGTTATCAAATATTATTGACTGGGTTGCGAAGTAGGAAGCTTCTGGGAGATATGCCACCCTGAACATGGTCTCCGATTGCTAAAAATAAATCAATCGCATATTTATATAAATTGTGAACAGGGTTGTGGGTGTCATCATTACCTATCTGAATTATTTTTTGTGTTTTCATAACGATCGTTTAAGGAACAAAGCTCACAAGGACATTCTTTTATGTGAAATGTACTTAGATTGAAAATATGCGATAGATTGAAAATGAGCCTCTTGGCCGGCGGTCCATTGCCAAACAGCAAAGCAAAGAATGGAAACCGGTAGGTCTGGGGGGACCCTAAGTCTTCCCTTGGAAACCAATGATCGAGATGAAAAGAAGCCTGTGTTAAGTATTCCAGATTGGCGGGATATCTAACTCTGTGACTTTGAGCTGTGTGTGCCAAGTGTGTGCCGTATTAAAGTTTTGTGTTGATTTTGTATTTACTAAAAATGCAATAAATAATATTCAAATCACCAATACGCATATCAATTTTAATAAAAAACGTCTTTTGAAGTCGGGTGGGGCTGGAGGACAACTTTTTTTTAATTCTAAAAGCCCCATCATTAGACGATTTTTATTAAAATTGATATGTGTATTGGTAATTTGAATAATATTTATTTCTTTTTTAGTTTTTATTTTTAGGTATATGAAGGCGGTTTTTCTTTTTTTTAAAAAGCTTTTTTTTATTTTTGACTTTTTTGTGGTATGTAAGCATGTAATATTCTTTAACTTTATATTCTTTCAAAATGCCCATTACTCAATTTCGAAAGGAGTGCCGTTGTGCCTTCTTAGTCTAAGTCAGACCATAGCTCGGTTTGTTTTCGATTTTCATAAGCCTACCAATATCTCAATCACAATACATATCCTATTTGAGTTTGAGGAGTTCCCTTGGATATCTTCGAGGTTCAAGGTTTAATGTCAATGAAATTAAAAGAACTACACTTAAGGTATCCCTTTTCCAACAAAAAAGTCAGCTAATTCGGTTCACAAATAAAGTCGTCAAGGTAATTAATGCAAAATCATAGTATTTTCAGGATTACTTTAAAACTACTGAACCGATCTGAAAAAAAGTTAATGGGACCATCTCGCAAGAAAACTCAATCAAACAAAAAAAGAATCATCAAAATCTATCCATATATCCATAAATGACGAAGATATGCGTGAACAACGATAAAAAAACCATACAATCGAATTGAGAACCTCCTTCTTTTTTGAAGTCGGTTAAAAATAAAACAAAAAGTTCGAACAAAATAAAAGAAACAATAAACCTACTTCACCGTCTTATCAAAGACTAAAGAATATCTCCAACTTTTACATGCATCCAACAAAGTCAATCTGTCATCATAATATATCAATGTCTAAATATCTATATATAAAACTCTAAATTGATTGATTGATTGTTGGGAGAGGTGTAGAGCCCTAACGGCTGAAGGTAGAGATACCATTTTTGGAGGGTAGATACGTTTCATGATGTAGATGAGCACTAAGAACGGATTTTAGAAAATTCCCGTTATTCAGGGTGCTACAGGTTGTTCAAGTTTGTATGAGAATTTGTATAGGGTTGAAGGTAGAAACACCATTTTTGTAGGGTAGATACATTTAATGGTGTAGGTGAGCACTAAGAAAGGGTTTTGGAAAATTCCCGTTATACAGGGTGCTACAGCGTGTTCCAGTTTCTATGGAGATTTGTATAGGGCTGAAGGTAGAGATACCATTTTTGGAGGATAGATACCTTTCATGGTGTAGGTGAGCACTAAGAAAGCGTTTTGGAAAATTCCCGTTATACAGGGTGCTACAGCGTGTTCCAGTTTGTATGGAGATTTGGATAGGGCTGAAGGTAGATACACCATTTTTGGAGGGTAGATAGATTCATGGTGTAGGTGAGCACTAAGAAAGGGTTTTGGAAAATTCCCGTTATACAGAGTGCTACAGGGTGTTCCCGTTTGTATGGGAATTTGTATAGGGTTGAAGATAGACACACCATGTTTGGAGGGAGATACCTTTCATGATGTAGGTGAGCACTAAGAAAGCATTTTGGAAAAATCCCGTTATACAGGGTGCTACAGGATGTTCCAGTTTGTATTGGGATTTGAATAGGGCTGGAGATAGAGACACCATTTTTGGAGGGTAGACAAATACCTTTCATGGTGTAGGTGAGCACTAAGAAAGGGTTTTGGAAAATCCTTATATACAAGGTGCTACAGAGTGTTCCAGTTTGTGCATATTTTTTATGGGAAAATTTGAATGTGTGAAATTAGGTCTACTGATAAATACCTAGGTATATTGGTAATCCGTGACTTTCAAAATAAATGCACATCTACCTTAATCACGCGAACGAAGTTGCGGGCAAAACCTAGTCTCGTATGGGAATTGCTTCCTTTTGACCCTTATATAAAAATCTACTATTTTGCAGTATTGTGGAGAATATCTTGATTTTTGTTAGTTAGTTAGTTTTGAGGGGTACAGAACTTCCTGTAAACTGCCCCCAATCCCCATATAGAGAGCGGAGTATTGACCATCAGCCATTTTTAATGTCCCCACTGCTGGGGCACAGACAGGTCAGTCTTATGGGTGGATAAGAAGGATGGGCCATAACCCACCGCAGGCCCAATACGGATGACTGCAAATGCACCCGGGACCAAAACGGCTTAACATGCCTTCCGAAGCACGGAGGAGCTCAAGATAATAAATTTTTGGTCACCCATCCCATGACCGACCCATGTTAACCTCCCCAATCGTTGGGCCAGGCGCTAAACCACTGCACCATCGAGCTTCGCGGAGAGCGGAGTGGTATGCCTCCGCTCAATGGGGAAATGCGTGGAGGTTGGATTGGAGGGAATGTGTTATTTTATTTGCATTTCCCCTACTACTATTTTTTTTTTCTTTTATTTATTATTATTCCCCTAATACTATTGTTCTGAGCTATCTGTGTACCGACTTACTTTATCATCACTGTTTTGTTACTCATTGTGTTGTGTGGTCTTTGGTAAAAATAAATACTTTCTCTCTCTCTCTCTCTCTCTACAAAACAAACGTACGGAAATCTAACAAATATTTTTCACATTAATCAAATCATATAAACTTAATTATTATATAAATGCGAAAGTGCCTCTGTCTATCTGTCTGTTACGTCTTCACGCCTAGATCGCTGGACCGATTTTGACGAAATTTGGTACGGATATACATGGGACCTTGGGAAACGACATAGGCTACTTTTTATCCCACTGTTGGGCACGGGGTTCCGCCTGCAGCACGCGGGCGAAGCTGCGGTCGAGAAGTTAGTACATGTTTACTTGCCTGGTAATGCCTCATCATCATCATATCAGCCGCACGACACCCACTGTTGGGTATAGGCCTCCCCTAAGGATCTCCACGACGATCGGTCCTGCGCTGCCCGCAACCTTCACCAGCGTCGGTCCACCTTGTCGGGGGCCTACCCACGGAGCATCGTCCGGTGCGCGGTCGACATTCCAGAACCTTTCCGCCCCGACGGCCATCAGTACTTCTCACTATGTGTCCCGCCCATTGCCACTTCAGCTAAGCAATCCTTCGAGCGATGTCGGTTACTTTAGTTCTCCTGCGGATCTCCTCGTTTCTGATTCGATCACGCAGGGAAACGCCGAGCATGGCTCTCTCCTTCGAGCAACAAAGGCTACGTTTCGTCACGAAGCCCGTCTTACTCTAAGGCTCTCTCTATTGCACGCTGGGTGATCTTGAGCCTTCTAATGAGACCCATAGTTAGTGACCACGTTTCACTGCCGTAAGTGGCACTGGCAACACACACTGTTCATAGACTTTCGTTTTGAGACACTGAGGTAAGTCGGACGCAAAGATTTTTCGAAGCTTCCCGAATGCTGCCCACCTGAGTTGGATTCGACGAGATATCTCTTTCTCGAAGTTGGACTCACCTAACTAGACCGCCTGTCCTAGGTATACGTAATGGTCAACAACTTCAAGTGTAGTGTTCCCAACAGGAACTGGAGAGGGTACATCATGGGCATTTGACATAATTATTTCGTCTTATCCATGTTCATCCTGAGACCCACTTTTTGGGCATTACTAAGCACTACGGAGATCTTCCAGCATTGTATTCAGGCCTTCCATGGTCTCAGCCATAAGGACTATATCATCGGCAAAACGAAGGTGTGTTAGGTAGGTACCTACTGGCCATTAATATGGTGATGCCTGTCACAAGTAAAATGTTTTCTTAGCGTTAATCATCTTTACGTAGATCGGGTGAGGTGGGTTGCGGACAATTTTTATTTATTTATTTAGTAAAACGTCAAAGTCGAAAACCTCGTGACAGACGTGCTATGATTCACACTATTTTACTGTAGTTTAACGATACACCTACAGCTATTATTGTTTACGTACTGAGGTTTAAAATCGCTTGCTTTTTAGTACGCATTCCTGGCACATTACTCTGCATTATTATCTTTAGGATAAATCTTTATGATAATAAAGATATGACGTTTATATGACGTAGTACTAATCCGTGTGCTCCCTATGTTGCCCAAATAAAGAAAAACGTAATCTTACGTTTTGAGCGGTATAAGCACAGGTATAAGTATCAGATAGGAAATAGGAGGTACCTAGGTATTTAATCAATGATTAATAAGTAGTCTAATCTTATATTATCTACCTGGATTTATTTAAATAATCCTTACGAATACAGATATTACGAAAATCAAAGTCTATTGTCTGTGATACAGTATAATCAGTATAATAGTCACCTCTAGAACTCATTTTTTACAGGACGAGTTATTCGAGAATTATTTTTTACCAAAGAAAACCTTGTTATTAACAGCGCGAAAACAGAAAAATATGATGTAGGTAGCTACCTAATTAGGTAGGTAATATATTTTTCTTTCATCAAAATTAGATCCCATGGGGAAAGCCGAACGCGAGCTTCAGTCACTAAAATAACTGTTAAGTAAAGCTAAAAGTTATGTTAACTTTAGTTTCTTATAGGCCTTTGTTGGAAACACACCACCAAACGAGATGTGGGTGGGGGTAAAGAATTTCTTGTCACTTTCTTTATGCATGCCTCCGACTGCATGTTATAATGTTGCCTATAATAGGTGATCAAACGAACTTCCAAGTGAAGTTCGATCACTATTATATGAATTCGCTTCATTCGAAGATATAAATACCACAATGTAGTTTCTTTTCATCTTACTGGCAACTCGCACTTTTAGAGGGTATCACTGTATATTTTTTTTTTAACGCTCCCTGCTCGACCGCGCCCATCGTCGCGTTCGTTCATTTATTTTAGAGTTCATTAACAAAATTTACTAGGGGGTTTGGGCAGGGAGGGTTCTTATATCTTCGAATGAAGCGAATTCATATAATAGTGATCGAACTTCACTTGGAAGTTCGTTTGATCACCTATTATATTTCATTCGCTTCATTCTTCAGATATAAATACCACAATGTAGATATTTAGAGTAAGGAATTTTGTTAATGGTTAAATATGCTTTTATGAATAAAAGAAGTATTTAATGATTTCATAATATATTTTCTTTTTTAATCATCATAATTACAATTCTGTAATAATCACCAGATACAATTTAAATCATAAGTTGTTATAATTTCAGAAAAAAAGGTATTTAGTCAATTACAAATTGGGTTGTCCTATTAATCAACATTGTAACCAAGTTTAACTTAACAATAATTTAACTTTTATTGGGTAAACATACAGCAGCGGCGAAGTTATTTTCTTGGGCCAATGGCCTATTGTAAAATCTAGCGAAAGTCTGGGACCTGTGTGTCCAGCCAGCGGTTTTACGTATAATGTCAAGCGAGACGCCGGCTGTGTGCGCTGCGGATGTCGCAGCGTGACGAGTGCTGTGTGCGCTAAACTGTGCCACATCCACGCCGCTTTCAGCCAGCACCTGCTTTATCCACCGACTAATAGTCTGTGCGCTTGCCGCGCGGTAGGGTTGTTTAGTTGTTAATATAAAGTTTTTTATGGAATTACGTCTAATGGATTCGGTGGCTGATATATAGGCTCTTATGGTAGTAGCCGGACAAATATTTAAGTTTTCAGTGAAATACGGTAGGGACAGTATCGGTTGATCTCGATTGACCGATGAAGTTTTAATTAAATCTTTAATCATAATTTGAATGCCGTTTACATTTTGTACGATATCGTCTAATTTGATTAATGACAAGGTTTGAGCTCTATGAGCAGTACTTAAAGCGAGTATAATAATCATTTTCTTGGTTAATTTTTGAAGATCCAGATCTTCATTGGGCACCCATTTAGAAACATAGTTTATCACAAGTTGGGGGTCCCAAGTGAAACCATATTTTGGTAAAGAAGGTCTTAATCTAAAGGCCCCTTTTAGCAGCCTTTTGATTTGTTGATCAGAGCCGAGATCGTTTCCTAAAAGTAGGCAAAGTGCGGAACGGTGACTATTCAAACTGCCATAGGCCTGACCATGGTTAAACTGTTCCGTTAAAAAAGCCATTACATTGGATATGGAATGTGTATAGGGATCAATAGAATGATTATCGCAATATGACCACCAGAGCTTGTAAGTAACATTATATTGAGTTAGGGTATTTTTGGCTAGTGAAGCTATCATGATGTCTAACGAGGCGGCCGGTGCGTTTCGCTTGACAAACGCCTCCCGGAGAGCTTGGCTACACCCAGGGTAAGGTCGGTGAAGTGGTGATTCCTGGAATGAGATATGGACATATCCGTATTTGCCTCTAAAAAAAGTATGTCTGATATAAGCATAGCTTTAAGTAGTGGAAACCAGGGTTGCGACTACCAATATGGGAATACTAAAATACCCTCAACTTTATCACTATTAATCTTTTGCAGACATTTAAGAATTAATGTTATGGGTGGAAACGCATAAAAGAAATCTTTCCACGGTATAGTAAACGCGTCTACGGTTAGTGCTTCCGGGTCTGGCTTCCATGAGATATATTTTTTACATTTAGCATTGGTACGAGAAGCGAATAAGTCTATATTAGGTTTTCCAAAGAAATTCACTATTTTCTGGAAAGCATTATTATTTAGTGACCATTCGATATCGGGATTTGTTTTCCTCGATTCTTCGTCAGCTTCTTTATTATCTTTAGTATTGATGTAAGAAGGGGTAAGCCAAATATTTCGCTTTTCGCACTATTGCCAAATTTCGCGGGCTAAGTTATTAAGGTGAGGGTACTGTATCCCTCCCATTCGCTTTATGTAGCTTAATGCTGTAGTATTATCGATCCGTAACAAAATGTTAATATCATTATAATTGCGAGCGAAACATTTCAGTCCAAAAAATACTGCTAAAAGTTCTAAATAGTTAATGTGTTGTAATTTTTCACTATCTTTCCATTTGCCATTTGCCCGTTTGCCGTTGCAAAATGCGCCCCAGCCAGACCGAGAAGCATCAGTAAAAATTTCTAACTCGTAATTTTCTGAATTAAGTGGCTTAAGTGTCGTGTGAATATTCTCGATCCACCATCTCAAATCGGGCAAAATCACATTCGATGGTCTAAATTTAATTTCATAATTTTGATAATTTTTAAGCGCAAGGTATTTTTGTCGTTCCAAACATTTAGTGTATAACCACCCATACCGTACAGCGGGACAAGCTGCTGTTAACACGCCTAAAAAGTGGCAAAATTCCCTTATTGTGATGGACGGTAGGTTATAATATTTTTTTGCGAGTGTTTCTATATAAACACGTTTTTCAAAAGGTAAGGACATCGTCATATTGACGGAATCAAAATGAAAACCGAGGAATTTAATGTTTTGTAATGGGCACAATGAACTCTTCTCATAATTAACCACTAACCCCAAACAATGTAATAATTTTAAAGTCGTCTCGACGTTTTTCTTACACTCCTGATAGGTTAATCCTAGACATAATATGTCATCTAAATAAATAACGGATAAAAAACCGCGACTGCGAAGGTATAACATGACCTCTTTCATAATTTTTGTAAATGTTCGGGGCGCCGAAGATAGTCCGTAAGGTAATGCATTAAATTCGTATATTTTATTTTCAAAATTGAACCGTAAAAGTTTTTTCTGATCATCATTCATCGGTACAAGAAGATATGATTCTTTTAAATCTATAGAAGCCATATACATAAATGGTTGAATAAGTTTAGAAACCGTTCTGAAGTCTTCCATTTTAAAATGTTCGTGTTGAACAAACTTGTTAAATGGCTTTAAATTTAAAATAAATCTATATGTTCCATTTGACTTCATCGTCAAAAAAACTTTCGATATGAATTGATTTGAACACGGTTGGCATTCTGAAATTGCGCCCAAAAATTTTAATTTTTCGATTTCTTTCGATACTAAGTGTATTTCATGATGAGAAAATGAATTACGTGGCACCCCACGTTGCGTTATGTCCTTACATAAAGGAATTCTATACCCATTACAAATCCAATTAAGAACAACCTTGTTGTTAGTGATGGAAGCCCAACACTCGGAAAAATATTTTAGTCTAGCCGCGTGTACCTGTATCAGTGCCGCTGGGCACGTTTGCCGGAGTAGGCCGCCGCCGGCCGGGCAGGCGCCGCCGCCGGCGCTGGCGGCGCGGGCGCCGCTTGGGCTGGCGCCGCGTTCGCGGGCGGCCACCACCGATACTGCGACATCGGAGCGCGGCGCGTCCCCCCTCGGCCCCCTCTGCTCGTTAGAGGGTAACGAGGGGGGCCCTGCCAGTTTTCCGAATATCTGGGCTTTATTGTGGATGAGGTTGACGCCTGCGCAGTTGTTTTAGGAAAAACAGACTTTTTTATTTGGTGGCCTTGCCTTTCGATAGTTTGAGAGGATTTAATTTTGTCGGACAAATTAGCGCCAAAAAGGGTTTCATCCCTATCCTGAGTCTCAATTATTGTCAAAAAGGATTTTTGGAGACAGGGTGTTATGAGTTTGGTTCTAAATTCAGTTTCACTATAATGTAAGTCGGTCAATAACCGACAACCGTCAGAAAGAACTTTAATAGCGTTGACTTTGTCGTCACTACTGAGTAATATTGTGATGGCTTTGCTTATGGCTGTAATACCATGGCCTAACTGGTCCTGTTTCGTTTGTATACTCTTATCTCGATTTCGAACTACTTCGACCACTGCTGCTGATATTTCGAAATTCAAAGTTGGTGCTTTAAGCAATTTACAATTTTCTGGGATTGGGTAGTCATTTAAAAGTTTCGTCCTACAGTCTTTTAATAAACCTTTTTTAAGAATCGGTAGCCACCGCTGTGCGAGGCTAGTGTGTATGTTTTCACCAAAGGTCGGAGTGTCTACGACGGCTTCGCCCAACGCAGACAACAGTGCAGGGTCGAGGTCAAGTGAATCGGCTGGCTGGGTTTGTGGCACCGAAGGTTCCTCAGGTGTGAGTACGGGTCCCGAAGCCGGATCACCTCCCACGTCAGCAGGGTTTTCATCGCCAGCGATGTTCACGGGCTCCGGTTCCGGCGCCGGCGCCGTCGTTGGACCGGTGTATTCTTCGTGTGTACCGACATCTATGTAAATGAAAATTCTAGCATGTAAATTACGTGCTTTAGAAAGTTACGTAACGTAACAAGAATAATTTGTACCCACTTGATTGACTTTTGTCAAACTTACGGGTTTTTTGAGCATCATGCTACCCCCCAAACATGGGTAAAGTTAGTTTTTTTTTTTTTTTTGTTATCACATAATAATTAAATCTACGGTAGCTTAGAGATGCTTAGTTTTCGAAATTATGTCGGTAGTAAATGTACTTAATTACCTTCGTTTGCTTCGGCATCTGAAGATGAAGAATAAACCAAGTGACGTCGTCGTCTTTTCGGCTTTTCTTTTAACTTTCTTATTTTTTCTTCATAATACTCCACAGTTTTACGTTTAGGCATGATCAACGATCAATTAGTCGTAGAAATAATGTAACTTTTTTAGGTCGTGCGTCGGTTGCCGCGCAAAAGAAAAGAATGAACGAACGCGACGATGGGCGCGGTCGAGCAGGGAGCGTTAAAAAAAAAATATACAGTGATACCCTCTAAAAGTGCGAGTTGCCAGTAAGATGAAAAGAAACTACATTGTGGTATTTATATCTGAAGAATGAAGCGAATGAAATATAATAAGTATTTAATCTTGTTTCCATCTTTTCAGTTGACTTGTCTTTTTATGCAGGCGGGTTTTTAATTTTTTTAAATTTAATTTTTTATTTATTTCTTTTTAGTTATTATTTATATGATATACCTTTTTGAAATTCTTATATTAAGCCCTTTAATTTGACACCCATATTGCAGTATTCTAAAAAAAAATTGTTTTCCCCACTACGTATAATAGCACCGTACAGCCGCCATGTCGGTTTTTTTATAACGCCACCTTCTTAAGAACACTTGGGCTGACGAGACAAATCTAATGATATGTAAATCATGGAAATCCGTTCAGCCGTTTGAAAGATATGAGGTAATAAAGAATATTACATACAAACTTACAAGATACGCGCGAAAAACATAACTCTCTTGCAGTCGGGTAAAAATTTAAAAAAATTAAAAACCCTCCTGCATAAAAAGACAAGTCAACTGAAAAGATGGAAACAAGATTAAATATTAAAGGCAACATTATAACCTGCAGTCGGAGGCATGCATAAAGAAAGTGACATTATGAATGATTTGAGTTATATGCCTCCGACTGCATGTTATAATGTTGCCTTTAATATTTAATCTTGTTTCCATCTTTTCAGTTGACTTGTCTTTTTATGCAGGAGGGTTTTTAATTTTTTTAAATTTATTTTTTTATTTATTTCTTTTTAGTTATTATTTATTACAATCATGATATACCTTTTTGAAATCCTTTTAATGAGACCTTTAATTTGACACCCATATTGCATTATTCTAAAAAAAAAAAATTTTTCCACTACCTATAATAGCACCGTGCAGCCGCCATGTTGGTTTTTTTATAACGCCACTTTCTTAAGAACACTTGGGCTGGCAAGACAAATCTAACGATATGTTAATCATGGAAATCCTTTCAGCTGTTTAAAAGATATGAGGTAATAAAGAATATTACATACAAACATACTTACATACTTACAAGATACGCGCGAAAAACATAACCCTCTTGCAGTCGGGTAAAAAGAGGCATTTATTGTAAGTACCCATACCTTCGCCACGGCTTGCTAAGTCTGGTGTCGAGATCTTATGAAGTCTAGATCCACCCGACCAGGATCTCTATTTTGAAGTCCTAAACCTTGAACTTTTCAATAGATATGCCCAAAAAAGGTAAACATAGAAGCCCGTCACGAAATAACAGGGCGTACGTGATTCTATTTCGAGAATGCAGCAACATATTTAGTCAGAATCGCCGTTATATCTCGTTTAAAGTAAACATTAGCTTTAATTAGGTTCGGTTGAACGGTTACGCATCAGCGTGGGCTACCCTGGCACATTCATCGCCGCCATGTTTGTTTTCATAAACTGCGGGAAAGCGTGTTTGTTTTCTAACGTCCGATTTAGTGTAAATCCACTAGGTGCGCTGACAGACTTGTTATTTTTAAGCAGTTTAAGTGCATCCATTTTGTTTTTAATTTACTTTTATTTGAGGTTCTGTCGGTGAATGCACTCTTGTTTTTATGTGGAATCATTTTCTCGGAAGAAACCCGTTTCTTTTCTACACCGAAAAAACGCATGGCAAAGGGCCGATTGTCATGGAGATCCTTGGAGAGTAGATCCTATAGTTGTGCATTTATTGGGGATAGTCTCTTCGTACCTACACATCGTCGTCGGTGTTCTCTCGCACATGTCGTCGTCGGGGTTATGGTCTGTCGAACGCACGCACGCACTGCGTACGTGTGCATGCGCTCGGGCGGGTGGGTGAATGGCGTTGCTGGTCTGCCGCCACTAGGCCCTTGTTCCTAGGTCGCAGACTATACGGCATATTGACAAATCCGGCTCTGGATGATTGCCATGTGCTACACTCGTGTAATCTGGACCTCATACTCATCATCTTAGATCCAAAATCGCGTTTCATTGAATTACACCAAACGATTAAAAACTGTATTTATTACTAAGTAGATACATAAGAGTAAGTCAGTCAACTTAACAGTCGAAGTATTTGTTTCTTTTTTTTCCTTATTAAAAATTAGTTTATTCGTGCAAGCGTAAATTCGGAATCTACAGGCCTACGTGGCCTACCTTCTCATGGAAAAATCCCCAAGGAAACTACCCATGGAATGTTTTCAAGGAAAAATACTTTTGTACTTACTCAGTCCACCAGACCCGAATTCCTACCAGGTAAATGTAAATACACGATGCTGAAATTAATGTTGCGCCCACTCACTGATAAAAAACAACAATTTTTTTCTTTGTGTTGCGAAAAATAGACCGTTAAAAATAATGTTTGTTTGGAGAAATGTTAAAATGGGCGAGATATTCGGGGTAAGGGTCGTGAGCATATTCCAAATGAGGGTATAGAGAGAAGTTATGGTACGCTGCGTATTTGTGTATTTGCTGTTGATACTGTTGTAGGAGCTACAGAAGTGCCTATCAAAGGCATATTAAATGCCTGTGAAAAACGAATTAAAAGAATTTGATTTAAACTGTAATCTTCATACTATACTATATGGTACAAAACACAGTGCATTACATAATTTTATGTTAACATCAGACAAGTAAAATAACTTTTTTAACAAAAAAGAAAAACCTCCTTCAAAAAACCTGAAACAAAAACAGCTTCAAAATTAAATACCTCTAAAAAGCGAGAAACTTCAAAAAACCTGAAACAAAAACAGCTTCAAAATTAAATACCACTAAAGTCGGGTGGGGCTGGAAGACAACTTATTTTTTTATATTTCTAAAAGCCCCACCCGACTTCATTAGACGTGTTTTATTAATAATGTTATACGTAACTAATGATTTGAATATTATTTCTCGCTTTTTTAGAGGTATTTAATTTTGAAGCTGTTTTTGTTTCAGGTTTTTTGAAGTTTCTCGCTTTTTTAGAGGTTTTTAATTTTGAAGCTGTTTTTGTTTCAGGTTTTTTGAAGGAGGTTTTTCTTTTTTGTTAAAAAAGTTTTTTTATTTTCAACTTTTTAGTGGTAGGTATGTAAGCATGTAAATATTTTTTAACTGTATAAAATATTTTCAATTGTAAAATGCCCACAACTCAATTTCCAAATTTACGCTGTTTGTTTTTGAGGAGTTCCGTTGTGTCTTTGTAGTTCAAGTCTAGTCCGTCGTCCGTAGCAACATTGCATCGCAGACTATGGTTTGATTTGTTTTGGACTGTCATAAAACTACCAAAATCTAAATCACTTTACATGTACTATTTGAATATGATGAGTTCCCTTGTGTATCTTCGAAGTTCAAGGTCCAATATTGATGAAATGAAATATGACCACTCTTAAAGTATACCCTTTCAAACAAAAAAAAGAATCACCTAAATCGGTACATAAACAAAGATGTTATGTTCGAAAATCCGTGAAAATACGTGTGATGGCAAGCTAAATAATTGTCATTTTTCAGGATTATGAAAAAACTACCAGCCAGATCTCTGTAATATTTTTATGGGACCACACACGAACTATGTTCTTTGAGATAAAAAAAGAATTGTATAAATCGGATAACAACTAACGAAGTTATGGTAAAACATACATAAAAAATAAAAATAAAAAAAAACCGTCGACTTGAGAACCTCCTCCTTTTTTTGAAGTCGGTTAAAAAATAGTTAAGGCTCATCTGTAGAACCTACTATCAATATTTTATTTTCTTTGTCAAATACTCATTTGAAGGTTTGTGCTATCCTGAAAAATATTTTTGTAATCCGAATCACAACGCAGAAACATACACGTGGTAACTCTCAACCTGACACGTATATTTTACGATACAAACAAGCAAATACCAAGCGAATGAATGGGCCCATTATGATATGAAAATATATCCTAAACAAGGGAAATGTTCCGAATATTTGGCTCAGAATCAAGCGGAAGCGTGCGGAACGGGCCGCAGTTTTGATGGTCAAGACCTGAATACTGCCGCTGTTGGTCACCGGATACGTGAGTAAAGTCATACCCAGAGAAATTTATTTAGGAATGTATTCGATGTTAACTTTTGTTCTAATTCTAAGTAGGTAATTACTTAATTTTACTGTTACCGATTCACACTGAACTTGTTTCAATAAGGCAACGAGTAGCGAATTATCCCTCCCGACCCGTCCACTTACTGGACTTTCCCCTTAGGGGCCGTGTCTCCCCTATGGGAGACATAGGGATGTTGCAAGTGGCCGTAGCTCCCCTGAACGGGAGAGACAAAGCCTCTTATTCAATAATTTTAAGGTAGTTTTGTCTCCCTCATGTTTGAAAATGACAGGCCAGTGGACGGGTTACTCACGATTTCTCCTCCACCCACTACGCTAGTGTGAACCGAATTAACGGTACGGCCTAAGAAAAAAAAATTTCAGGTCAGTGGTACGGCCGTTTACAGGCACCATTTCTTCATGTCCTAACCGAAGCAACTCTAGCAGTTCTAGCACTTATTTGTTTAGTGACTAGCGGCCGCCCGCGACTAAGCTTTGTCCTAGGGAACCTTTGACCAGCATGGTGCCAAATCTTAGCCGAACCTGCCCAACCATTTCGGCATGGAGAGAACAAACACTCACACAAACTTTCGCATTTATGATATTAGTAGGGTGAAGTGAAATAAACAACTTACCTTGACCACTCTCGCCACGCAATCGTCTCGACTCAAAGCATCTGAATGTTGTCATATATCTTCCATTTCTTTCTTCAGGTCTGGCAGGCACGGAACAAACTGGTAGTTTAGGCAAAAGCGATTAACACTCAAGCAACGAACAGTTTATATTATAGGTATATAATTATGCAATTTAACATTAAACTTTGAAAACTTAGATGATCGAAGTTTGAAAAAAAAGTTAACCTCTCTCTATTTGAGATCCTGGTACTTTGATGACGCATTGTTTTACGAAAGTCTCTTTCATTTTTTATTTCAAGGGACGTGCCGGACTACAGCTGCGCCACAAAAAAAACTTGGAAATCTGACTTTTTGACTATGCCATGATGAAGACGATAGTTTGTCGGAATTTGTCGGACAAAAACCAGAATTTGTCGGACTTGCGTTTAGGAGATACGTGTGGCGCAGCTGTAGAGATGTCTCTACAGCTGAGCCACACAGATCTCGAAAACGGAAGGTCGTAGCGAAAATCTGATTACTCGTGTGTGCATTATTAACACACTCACCCTCGCAGCACAACTTTTGTTTAAATTTAATCATTTGGTTTTACTTCCCTTTCTTCCATTATTTCTAATCTTCCATTTTTCGTTTTTTCACTCGCCAGCCAGCAACCCGTTCGCAAGTCGTCCTACCCTCGCATTCGCCGCCTCGGTATTGCCATGCTTGCTTGTGTTGCCATACGTTAAAGTCAATAATTCGAATAAATAATTGCCACATAAAAATAATCACTTGTAACAATAAATTAAGCGGGTTACGCTAACAATCTTATGACCTCTGCGCTCTCCGATGCATTCGCAAAATGCAATCTCAAACAGATGACGTTCTGTTGCAATGCTCTAGCATCTCTAATAAGTACTTAAAAACGTTTCGTTCTCAGTAAAACTTACGACCTTTCGTTCTCGAGATCCAGGTAAAAAGGTCTCCACAGCGTATCCTCACATATCTCCTAAACGCAAGATCGACAAACTCTGATTCTTGGTGACAAATTCCAACAAACTAACGGTTACACACTCGAGTTATCAGATTTTCGCTACGACCTTCCTTTCTCAAGATCCAGGTAGAAAAGTCTCCACAGCGTATCTTCACATATCTCCTAAACGCAAGACCGACAAAATTTGGTTTTTGTGCGACAAATTTCGACAAATTAACGGCTGCACACACGAGTAATCAGATTTTCGTTACGACCTTCCGTTTTCGAGATCTGTGTGGCTCAGCTGTAGAGACGTCTCTACAGCTACGCCACATAGATCTCCTAAACGCAAGACCGAAAAACTCTGGTTTTTGTGCGACAAATTCCGACAAACTATCGTCTTCATCATGGCATAGTCAAAAAGTCAGATTTCCAAGTTTTTTTTGTGGCGCAGCTGTAGTCCGGCACGTCCCTTGAAATAAAAAATGAAAGAGACTTTCGTAAAACAATGCGTCATCAAAGTACCAGGATCTCAAATAGAGAGAGGTTAACTTTTTTTTCAAACTTCGATCATCTAAGTTTTCAAAGTTTAATGTTAAATTGCATAATTATATACCTATAATATAAACTGTTCGTTGCTTGAGTGTTAATCGCTTTTGCCTAAACTGCTGACTACTGGTAAAAAAAATTCTCGTAGTCACACGCACTGGTAGTAAAACGGTGTGACCACGGGTCGGTCAGGAAAATATTGAATTTCCACTCGACCCGGCACCGGTACAGCACCGGGCATAGAGGACGCCATTTTCACACTGGCATCAGAGCCAATCAGCGATCAGTATGGCGTACTCGGGAGTTTCAATCCTTGCTATTTGCTATACAACCACCTCAGGGTGGGTACTCACTTAGGTTCGCGAATCTCCGCGCTCCGCGAACCTAGAACAGTGATCCATAGCAAAAACAAATATTTTTACTTTGGCTACAGTGTGTGCCTGTGCGAACCAGCTTCGCATACGAGTTCCCTCACGTACACACCTCGGCGCCCTATTCCAGCAGAGGATAAACGATATTTTCGGTGCAGGTTCGCGGAGCGCGGAGGTTCGCGAATCTAAGTGGGTACCCACCCTCACAGGACTACTCACAGGAATATTGGGTTTCGAACAAATATCGTTTATTTTGTTTTCAAGATAAATTACAATAAAATGTATTATCTAAGCTTTCATCAACATAAGGTTCAATCAAATTAGATTGAGGGCTAATTTCAAAATCATAAATAAGGTACAGAATAAAAAAAACAAGATAGTACCTTTTAATTTTATCTTTATTTTCTTGTTAGGTAAATCTTTATAAATTCATGTAAATATTTACATCTAACAAGTTACAGCAAGTAGGTATTTACAAAACTTAAGTAATTTATTTTAGGAAGTCTTATTAGGTTAAGTTGTGCATCACAAATATAAGTTTATGGCTTACTAAATGGTACATTCGGGATCAAAATTCCATAGGAACTCAACAGTGTGATATGTTTCCCCGTCTTATTTTACTCGATCTTGTTAAAAGGCAGAGAAGCACAAAATACCGGTATACCGGAGTGATTGTGTGGCGAATAACAACAGCGTCATTTTCGATAGAAAAAAATATAAAAAAAGTCCTTTGTTGCCTACTACTACTAGCAGTACCACGGGTAAAAATAAAAAACTCGTCGTATTACCAATCGATCCAGTAATACCACGGGAAATATTTTTTTACCCGAAGTACAAAAAGTTTATACCTACAATATAAACTTTTTTAATAATTATTTTTATTCTTAAATTTTTTAAGGTCATAAGGTTACATTAAAAAACGTTTTTATGTAGTATGTAATGTAGTGTTAAGTATTCTTAAATTTTCTAATTTTCCGCGCAATTTTCTTAATTTTTTCTTTCATAACAACCATCTCCTGATAATAACAAACACAACAAAAAAAGAATTAGCGAAATCGGTCCAGCCGTTCACGCGTGATGGCTTGACCACGCGAAATTGGATTCATTTTTATATATGTTACGGCTAATACCCGAAGCGCGGCTAAACCTAGTTTTAGCCGGCTAAAACTAGGTGTAGCCGATAGCTGTTGGTTAAAACTAGATGTAGCCGATTTGCTCGCGGCTAATATTAGGTGTAGCCGGCTAAAACTAGGTGTAGCATGGGGTATTGAGAAAGTTATTTCTGTTGTCTGTTAAAAAAAGTAACCTCGAAATTTAAGGCTCACGCTACGCTGCGCTTCGCGCTCGCCTTAAATTTCTAACCTCTATTCGGGACCTACAGGAGTAAAGCAGATTGGTTCACCTAGTTTTAGCCAACACCTATCGGCTACACCTAGGTTTAGCCGCACTTCGGGTATTAGCCGTAACATATATAGAGATAAGATAACCTCCTCTAAATCTATGCTACCCTGGTATTTTGGTAACGTAATTTAAAGAATATCATAGTAGTCAAAAAGGATTCAAAATGGCAGCTCGCAGCGCTTCTTACAATAAAACGTGTTTTTTTTTTTGTTTGAGTATTTACGGTAGGAACATGGACAATTTTGTTTTTCCCATCTTACAACTTTCAACTGCAGTAGTAACAAGGGCAATGTGGATCAGTAACAGGTTTGAATCCAATAGTTTTATTGGTTTGAATAAAAACATATTACTAGCTATGAAACTTAGTGAAAGATTTTTTAAAACCCGTTTGGAAATGGTTGAGTTAATAGGGTTTGAAGGAAATGCCAAGCCTAATGCAACATGTGCTTTATTACATACGAGATAACGACGTGTCCCAAGAACAAAATCTTATGGAAATATAAGAGACACATTTTATTAATTAATCGATATAGCTGTCAGTTACGTTTTGTTTCATTGTTATCCACAGATTAGAGAGCTTTTAGCTGTCAAACACAGTGTTCAAGCAGAAAATGGGAGTTTGAGAAAAAAAAGATGATAACTAAACGCAAATTGCGACGCCATTTTGTTTTGACCCCAATTTAGTTTGGAATCGAACCTGCTTTACTTCTGTAGGTCCCGCGTATAGGTTAGAAATTTAAGGCGCGCGGAGCGTGAGCCGTAACTTTCGAGGTTATTTTTTTTAACAGACAACGGAAATAACTTTTTTATACCACAATTTAGTTGGGAATCAAACCTGCTTTACTCCTGAAGGTCCCGGGTATACTATTATGTATTCTGTGGTATAGGTTAGAAATTTAAGGCGACGCAAAAGGATATCAGGCAGAGTCCCATAGAAAAAAACCAAAGAATGTATAACGTTTCTGTTTTTTTCAAAATGTAGGCATGTAATTAGTAAGTCATAGAAAATATTCAGATTTTTACGAAGATTTATGTTTTAAGAATTATTTACGTTTGAAAGTTTTATTTTTTGGTAACCCCGACACTAAATAGCAACACCAGTTTCATGACAACACGTTTCGTTAGCTGCGTTAGTGATACAGATTAGCACCACAATGTACAAGTTGGAACTGATCAAACGGAAAATCTGTGCATATGTCGCACGTAACAAAACGCTTTTGACAGTTGAGTTGACTGATATCCGGCAGACTTTTTTTTAATGCGCAATCACTTGTGCCACAGAACAAATATACTCAGGGGAGACTTGTGAAATTGCTAACAAAGATGTCCGTTTCATTGATATGCTTTTATTTTTTTCAATAATTAATTAACGCTAAATGAAGGAGTTAAAAAATAATGTTGCTATTGTTTTATGATTCTAGTAACATAAAGTGTTTATAGATAACAGAATTATGTTTATACACTTTTGGGTCTCATGTGCCGGATGTCCTTTTGAGATCATAAAATTATGGTCACCCATCCCGTGACTGACCCTAGCAAAAGATGCTTAACCTCAACGATTGTGATCGTTGATGATATACGAACCTATATAAATTCGGAAATAATAAATTTTTGGTCACCCATCCCATGACTAACCTTTGCGAAAGTTGCTTAACCTCAACGATTGTGATCGTCGATGATATACGTACCTATATAAAAATTCTGAGATCATACAATTTTGGTCACCCATCCCGTGACTGACCCTAGCAAAAGATGCTTGACTTCAACGATCGCAGGATATACCTACCTATTTTGTATAATATCCGCATTTTTTCAAAAAATCATGGTAAGGAAAAATGAAAAATTTCCAGCTCCATACAAAATCAGCCGAAATTTTTCCAAGTCTTGTGCCCCCTTTGCTACACAAAGAAGGAAAAAGTGAAAAATTTTACAAGTCCCAGCTCCATACAAATCACAGAAAATCTTTTTTTATACCTTTTTTCCAAAAATTTTTTTTTAAATTTTCTATTTCTTTTTGACAACAGTGTTTTTCGTCATTTGGAAAAAAAAAGTTAAGAGTGCATTTTAGTGCGCCCCCTTTGCAACTCCCGGACCTTAAAATTTGATGCTTATTCATGATAGTAGTTACAAAAAGTAATCATGCAATCGTGATTGCAACTGCAACTAGTAGTTAGTAATCGAAATGTTGTAACTACTTTTTACGATTTTTTTTAAATCGAGTAGTTTGATTACTAACTACAAAATGTAATCGTAGTTATTAATCAGTAGTTAGATTACATTTTGCCCAACTCTGGTTCTTGGGACCCGTTGATAAGGTTCGCGTACGTCGCGATGACGTCATAAGGACCCCCACAAAACCAGTGTTTTATCTCGTATATCTTATCAGGTTTAAGAGATATCGTAAAAAAAATTTCACAGTTAATCATGCGGTGGCATAAGCTTTCTGATAAACCACAAAAAAAAATCGTTATTGATCCTCATTAAATTACCGTTATTACTACTGGTAGTAAAATTGGTATAACACGGGCAACAAAGGAAAATGTTCTATAAACAGGCCCAAGCGGTTCATTTTGATTTTTTGATACTTTTCTATCGAAGATGTCGCTGTTGTTATTCCACGCAAGTTGCTATTCCACCCAGCTTACGGTATTCTTGTTCAATATATTTTAACTTGGTTCTATACACTTCTCTAAATATTACCATAAATAAAATTTTTACTTTGAATATTATAGTGTTCCAAATATTTTCATTACCTAACGCTATAGTAAGTTTAAATTAAATAATATAAATACTTATAGCAATTTGTGATTTGATTTCGATTAACACAACAAAAAATTATGACAACGTATTATGCTTAATTTGATACACTACACTTTTTATCATAAATATAAAGAAATTAATACACTCTGTATCAAGCAGGTAAACTTATGAGCAAAAATATTCCGATTATACACAAAACAGGTATTTTATTCAGTCAGTTAAATATAAACCTAAACAACAGCCATACCATACTAATACTAGGTAACTAGTTAAAGATTTACTGCCTTACTAATAAATAAGTTTACACTGTAATGACCAAAAACTTTGTCTAGGAATATAATGTTCAAGACATTTAAACGTAAACCATAATATTTCTAAACAAGGCCTGAACGCGAGTGAATAGGTATCTTCTATAGTCCAATAAAACTAGCTTTATCTGGACATAAATAATAAACTCGTTGTTTTTATTAGTTTATCGGATATTGATATTAAGTGTCAAATATTAATTAGATATGTGATGTAAGAAATCCGGGGTGGTAACCGTTTCATACAAAAATCATGAGATTTCGTACATTACCTAGCTTTTTCCTAAAAGCAAAATAGTTAACCAAATATCTTGTTAGTATAATTTTATGGTACATTAAAATGCTATCACCTAATAGCAAAATTAAACTAAATCCAATTTTGCATGTTCGTCGCCACATTATATACCATTCAGTATGACTTATTAAATTACAGTTACCTATAATTTCTGGTAAGATAAGCCAAAATATCTGCCACTTACTGAACCTTTTTTATTAACAATAGTTCCGATTGATCAATTAATTTAATTTTGATTTATTTACCTGAAATGCAAGCGTCATAGCATAAAACATGTACATTTACTAAGTTATTTATTATGCTGTAATAATGAAATCAAAATTTGTTGAAAATTTAGTTTTTTTTTTAGTTTTATGCGAAGTTTCGAAATGTTTAATTCCTTTCATTTTAACTATAACTAACACTAATTTATGACATAGAAATAGAAAATTTCAGTTATCTAATTATGCCCAGATAAAGCTAGTTTTATTGGACTACTAGGCAAGCGCGTTCCATCGTAGATCGCATCATCGCTTACTATCAGGCGTGATAGCGGGCAAGCGCTTGTCATAAAAAACAATAATTTATATAATTATAAGGCATATGTCACCAAACCATATTCTTCATTTATTAGTAAGGCAGGTAAAGTTTATATCAACAAGATTGTTTTTATACAAGCGGCACGTCCAGTTATAAAAAACCGGCCAAGTGCGAGTCGGACTCGCGCACGAAGGGTTCCGTACCAAAAAACGGCAAAAAAATATGTTGTATGAGAGCCCCCCATAAATATTAATTTTATTCTGTTTTTAGTATTTGCTGTTATAGCGGCACCAAAAATACATCATCTGTGAAAATTTCAACTGTCTACCTGTTGTCGTTATTAATATCGAGCAAAAAACGGCAAAAAAAAACACGTTTGTTGTATGGGAACCCCCCTTAAATATTAATTTTATTCTGTTTTTAGTATTTGTTGTTATAGCGGCAACAGAAATACATAACCTGTGAAAATTTCAACTTTCTAGCTATCACGGTTCATGAGATACAGCCTGGTGACAGACAGACAGACAGGCAGACCGACAAACAGACAGACAGCGGAGTCTTAGTAATAAGGTCCCGTTTTTACCCTTGGGTACAAACTTTCAAATGTTTCAAATCGATTAGACACTTTAATAATATTAGATGTTAAGTTCAAAATAGATTGAAGATATTAGAGATGTTGTGGCAACCCAAGATGTAGCTGACATTTAGCACGCATTAGATAGATTACAGGATTTTAAACTTATGCGAGGTTCATTGTAAAGCGTGGTTTAGACTAGCAAGATTTTCCAGTAATTTCTTGAGTGAGCAAGTTCCGCAAGCTACAACGACATCAGAATTTAGCTTGCTACGCCTATTTACACAATGTTAAGGGTCTATTTATAGGAAAACATGGTTTGGCGGGGTATTTTTTTAAATAGAAAACAAACTTGTAGCCATAAAAAAATCATACGACAAGCTAAAGCGATTCTCTAGTTGCTACAAATATTAAATTGCGTATAAACCTCACAGATGACTGTAAAGAAATCAGAAAATCACCAAACGCACTTGCGTAGGTTCACACTTTTGGCGTAAATAATAGCGGAAACGTATTGAACTCTACATCAAAATACACATTAACGTAAGTAGCTTCAAATACTTTTATTCAAATAAAATAATTATGATAATGATGAAAAAACAACGAAAAACATCGAAAAAGGACAGAAGTGAGGTTATTTTCCTTACTTTACATAAAAAGACAGAGACAAATGTTCCAGCGTAACCGAGCCTTAACAGCTTGCATAAGTCAACTTCTGCAAGTTTTATTGCTAGTCTAAACTTCGCTTTAAGCGAGGCTTAGACTAGCAATAAAACATGAACTGTGTTATTCAGAGTGCGTTCGTTAAACTAGGGCCAAAGTTAACATGGCGTCAGACTGCGGACTAACGCCATTTAAGCGCAAATCGTATTCAGAGTGACAGTTTAACGTTTAGTCCCACCGTTTAAGGATTAAAAGGTGCATTGTGATTGGTTTACAAGAATTAAACCAGGTTTTGTTAGAACAGTCTTGCACCCCAGTTTTGTGAAACATCTCTGAATAACACAGGAAGAGTTGACTTCCGCAAGCTGTTACCACTTTGGGTGGCAAGCTAAATTGACAGCGGTACAGCTTGCGGAACTTGCTCGCTCAAGCAATTGCAGGAAGTTTTAAATTTCCATGGTTATTAACATTATTTAAATATACTGTATCGGGATTTTCACCATGTTCAGTTCTTCCGTGATCATGGCGCATGCAACTGCGCCGAAATATCGGAGTCTCAAAAATAAAAAGGTACATGGTGAAAATCCCGATACAGTATATTTAAATAATTGCAGGAAGAACTTGATAGTCTAAGCCTCGCTTTACAATGAAAAATGTTCTTCGTCTTTAACAACAATCAATTTATTGATTGAAGAATGTACCTACCTATTGAAATTATTTATCTTTGGTAATTATTATTTTCAGAATGACCAATAATTAAACTTCTAATTTCTGCAATAAGATATAATAGCATGACTTTAATTGACTCTACGTAGTATGTAGTCCAGGGTTATACTAATTTTTACATCGTTATAAAATTACATAAAGTGTAGTAGAATATTAATTTCTGCCCACAAAAGTATTTGTTCTAAAAAGTAAATTATTATATTTGGCACTTAAAAATAAAAATCTTGCAACCTTTAATGAAAATTATTATATTCAATTACGTTAATGACGGTTTTTGAACAGAGAAATGTTCATTTACCATATAAAAGATGTGCAAAAGACTTTGAACATTTTGGCATAGTGGTAACGATAATAGGCTATTTGACTAATTTTGGAAAACCATTTCAAATTATTCCTTATTACGTAATAAGCGCACCACATTGATATTTCAGGAAAAATCAATGTATTTTATTAAAAAATCAATGTTAAAGTTAAAAATTTTAAAACCGCGCCAAAAACGCTATGGCGCTGGAAACGTCACTTGTTGACGTCACAAGCCTGTAAACATTGAAATATCCTTAGCCATTTGATAGCCATCAATCGCGGATCCTAAGTCTATGGTCGTGTCAAACGCCTGAAGCCATATTTATTTACAGGCAAGTGACGTCATCAGTAATCTTAGAGCATATTCGCCACAGAAAAAAAATCAAAAAATATTGCAAGTTTCTAGGTGAAATTAATCAATCAATAAGACTTAATTTAGTGTAAATAATAGTTAAATATGTTTTTTACGCCATTATCTGTTAGGATGACCACAATTTGCAGTATATTTTCAATGTTGTTAAATACCCTATTGTTGAGTTTCGACGCGAATTTCGAAAATTTAACGGCACACGATGAAACCTGATACCGAAACCCTTATAGACGAACAAAAAATGTCTTATGATGTTAAGTCCTAAAGCGCAACGTTTCCAAGATAATACTATGTTAAAGATCCTGTATGTATAAAAATATAAACTTATTCCCAGGATTATCTCGAAAACGTTGCGCTCTAGGACTATATGAACCTTAAAACACATTTGTATTATTAGTACACGACTACAGATGTAACGTTGCTTGCTATAGTTTATTAATTAATTAGTAATTACCTCCTTTGTTTTGTTTTAATAATTAAGTAATAATTAGTTTAATCTCTCTTTTAATCTGAACACCCAGTGTAAAACATTGTCTTTGTTCCTTAATAAGTTATAAATCTTAAGGGTGGAGTGAGCCTGGTGACCTGTCACACAGAGGGGTCTAACCTCACCTAGTTCAGGCACCAGTTCTCTCCAATATTAGTTTATCTAGCTTAGTTTATAACTTAATATAATTTACAACATGTAAATTTTTGGAGAGAAAAATAAATATTATTATTATTATTATATCTCATTAGAAAATTTTTGTTTGTCTATAGAGCCCCTATCGATTTACACAGGTTTCATCGTGCGCCACTATATTTCCGAAATACCCGCCGAAAATAAAAAAAATATGGTTACCACTATGCCAGCCTTTCATACTAATATTGAATGGTTATGTTAACCTAATCATAAGTAATTAGGTACTTTTGTCTAGTATTAATTAAGTGCAATGAAATAAATATACCGGCACATATTTAAATTCAAACCCACTTGGGTAGTTAACTTCACTGTTAGCACTGGTTATACATACTAAGTATGATTCTTATAACAGAATCATGTCAGTATAGTATGTCAATATTTATAGTAAGAACTAAAATAAATATCAAGACTGAAGTATTTCAAACCACCCAAAATTAAAGTAAATTATTATAATGTATCAAAAGCATCAGAAAACAGTTGTTAAATATTTGTTATGGTTTGTCTTTCCAACACAAAGATGAGCGGATAATGGTATGGCTACATTATCGCGCTATCGCAAAGACTTTCGATGCAGTATTGTACAATTATAAACTTTGAGTCAAGGAAATAAGGAAATAAATTAAAGGGATTTTATGAAAATAAACTTTAATTCTTTGACTCAAAGTTTCTAATTGTACAACACGATAGATAAAATCTGCGCGACAGCGCGATAATGTGGCCTTGTAATAAGAAAGGTGTGATCACACTTACTTGATCTTAATCAGAAATCCAATTACGCATCGAAATATTGGTCTCTCCCTATAGTTCAAGGATTCCTTAAGTGGCCCTTGGGGTCGAAATCGGTTTCTCAGGGGTCGACATAAGAATTATAAAAAATATTATTAATTACACTTGATATTTCATAGGATTTTTAAAGAATTTGGCTCTGGGGGTCTGAGGTATAAGTTCATTTTGGAAAAGGGGTCTCTTGCCCAATTAGTTTGGGAATCATTGCTATAGATTGTTTTACGAAAATAACCAGACCACCATTACAAATCTATGGTTGTTGAAAACCCATTAATAACGCATTCGGTGTGTGGCTGACTACCATAACGGCTCAATATTTGGCATTGAAATTGCAATGAGAATGTGTGAGTAGGACTTCCGACATGGCAATATTTGAAAACGTCTATTTATTTAACCTATATAAATAACAGGTTGTTATAATATTAAAACTTCACTTAATACATTACCATTCAGAATATAATTTCGTCACTACTTTAAAAATAAATATCATACGTTTTAAAACATAATTAGCTATAACTTCCACTCAATTTATTACATTACATTATTAATAATTTATCTACACAAATATTGACACCAGTATAAAAAGTAAGTGGTCAATGCACTATGTAGACCAAGATCACAATAAAAAAGAACAACATTATTTGACAACTAAGTTGAAAGCTGTCAAACATGTCACTTTGGTGCGAACTATGTTGGATGCATTCCAGCAGACTAATCGAGAAGTCATCGATCACTACTGAGGGAATTTTAACCATTTAATCTAACATTAAGTTAAATTATTTACCACGGTTAAAATTTACTTTATTTCGATGACTTAGCGATTAGTATGCTAGAATGTACCCTGTCACCTGCTGCCACAACCCACGACTCAAGTCCTTTGAATGAGGCAATAGTATTAAGTCACTGGAAAATAAGCTTTATTCTCATTGTATAATATAGAATAGATAGTTCCATCAAAATTTCGTAGGACTTCTTTCGTGGCGCGAACTCTTCTTTGGTCTACTAGTGCGCAAACGCTAAAGGCAGCTCTTAGCTCGCTCGGCTCTCACCGTTCCTCAGGTGGGTATATTGTACAACGCCGTCAGTCTTTCCAAGAATGCAGTCTCAATAGTTTCCCCGTGCATTCCGTCTCTTACATCTCTCCCCACCTCTCTTTCTAAATGCCTAATATCTCCTAAAGTCACAGTGTTACCAACAATCGGCCCACTGTAATCCTTACTTTTTTCTACATGGGTATACACTTGCAACGTACCGTCTGTATTTTCTCGTACAAAAGGCTTCTCAGTTGCGCACATTTGGCCTCTAAAAATGCCTAGATCTCTTTCATTTAACCTATCGCTGTCTTTATATATTTGTTCCTCGTACTCTTTGACTTTCAAAGATTTCGCGTACTCTTCTTCGTGGTAATTTTCTTCTTTCAACTTGTATTCGACTTGCCGCGTGTCGAACAATTCATTTTCGTAGTCGGTGATTTTGATGTCGGCTCGGCTGACGGTGACGTTTGGGGGGGCGCCTTTTTTGAGGCCATTTTTTTTGGGTTTGTGGGGTTTCTTAACGACTGGTGTTTTAGGGGTGGAGCGGCGTGCGGGGGGTCTATCGGGGGGTTCGGCGAGGGGGTCGGGGTCATTCTTTATTGTGGCGCGAGATTTGGCGTCGTCGAGGCGTTGTCGGACTTTCTCGTGGGTGAGAGAATGACGCCGCAGGTCGCCGGCGACTCGGAAACATTTGCCGCACTCGTCGCATTTGTAGGGGCGGTAACCTGTGGGGGGCAGTTTGTTCTTTGTGAGTTCTGTTGGTGTTGAGACTGTTCAATAGCGGTGATTGTTAGTATCATTTGATTATCATATATCATGTAATGTGGGTAGATGTATGTGGAATAGAAAGTACAACAGTCTAAGCCTAACAGTGCTTGATTGTGTGCCCGTGTCCAGTAACATGACAATGATAAATAAATTTACTAGTTTTGTGAAATTAAGGTAATCTCTGCTGATTAAGAACCTGAGTAATCATTTGTTTCAACCGATTGACGGACGATCATTTATCGGATCGATTCATTTTCATTTCATAATGCTTTTACGGCCAAAAAAACAAAAAAAAATGTTTATACCGGGTGTAACAAGACCTTAAACGAAGCCGGGGTCTATGTATTCTGACCATCATCAGGATCATTTCTGTTCAAAATTATTGCTGGGAAACGATTTTGATTTTTGGTGATAAAAAAAGCATTGCATACTTTACCACGCAATGTAACGCGTACAACAGACCGCGCCTGCGAGTGTATGCTACACAGCTGCGTGCGGCCGAGTTGAAAGGCAACGTTTATGTGCGTGCGCATAAGATACATCGAGTGATGACGTTTTGAAGCCATTGTTTGTTATGAAATACTTAAAATTTTGATAATGTTTCATTGGACAAAAAGTAGGCAATAACGAATAAAATAAGATTTCATAAAAATATTGAAAATATTTTTTTGACTTTGACCTTCAATAACTTCGTAGCTATTGATTTCCCAGGTATAGTCTAAAAGACAAAAATGATCCATTTGATGGGCGGAATACGTGGACTTCGGCTTCGTTGAAGGTCTTGTTACACCCGTTAAACTGCTTTATGTTAAATGTGTATATTCTTGTATGGCGGCGTTGAAATAGGCAATGTAAAAGTACAAATACTAATACGACTAATCTGTGTGTCATTTTTTGTGTTAGTTTACGTCATTGCGCGTGTGTGCGTTATGTATGTATGTTACCTGTGTGCGTGCGCATGTGGCTGAGGCGGTACGAGGAGGCGCGGAAGCTCTTGTTGCAGTACTCGCACTTGTAGTTGCGTGTGTGTGTATGTATGTATGTATGTATGTTACCTGTGTGCGTGCGCATGTGGCTGAGGCGGTACGAGGAGGCGCGGAAGCTCTTGTTGCAGTACTCGCACTTGTAGTCGCGTGTGTGTGTGTGTATGTATGTATGTATGTTACCTGTGTGCGTGCGCATGTGGCTGAGGCGGTACGAGGAGGCGCGGAAGCTCTTGTTGCAGTACTCGCACTTGTAGTCGCGCTCCCCTGTGTGGATTTTGCGGTGCAAGTTCAGTGAGTACTTGCGGGCAAACTCTTTGCCGCAGAACTCGCATTTGAAATGTTTCTGCAAACAAAATTCCAAGGCAATATTAATTGAGTTGATTGACGTAGATGTAGTAGTTGGGGCGCAGAACATACGCTTCGCAAAATGACAATTTAGCTGCGTTTTACTTCGAAAGCGACATTCAGCGAAAGGGACGTTTTGTAATCGGCAGACATTTTGCAAAGGTCATTCTACGTCAGACCCATGCCAGGAATAGCATTCGAATTTGAGTCCCCGAAGCGGATATTTTCTAACCTGCTTTTTTCCCGCCCCATTTTACAGGAGACTACAATCAAACTTTTCGGTAAAGTTGTAATTTTGTCAGTGAGACTTTATCTAACTAGAGCCAATTTCACTGATTGTTTGAATAATCACGTTTTGCATAATCTAGTTTAAATCTCGAATTTGACTATAGTTTATTTAAAATCGATTTCACCTGCTCGTTGATACAATGAATGATATCCAAGATTCTAATTTGAACTTCTCCATTACGTATTTGGCAATTTTTGTAACAATTTTTTCTTCGTTAAAATCAATGGTGAAATCGGGTCAATGATGAGAATAGAGGTGTGTTAGTTACGCATGTGTCTCAAACGTATTATTACGATAACAACCAAAAAGATTCTTACTGCCTTATTGTACTCTTTATCGTCTTGAGTCAAGTCAAATTTCTTAATGGCAATAACACGCGAAGCTAATCGCAGATGGCGCCAGCTGTGGCCCAATCGCTATCAATGGTTTTGATTAGCTAATTAATACGTCAGAAATGACATTTGACATTTGAAACAGCCCATCAAACGATTTTAGGACAGTCGCTTCTGGCGCCATTAGTTTCTCATTATGCATCCCCATTAAAATAAACTAAAAATTAGGCGCTTTTGAATCGTCTATATTTTCCTACCACCTATTCCACGTTTTTAACTGACAAGACTGACTTTTTAAAATAAAGAATCTGACATTAAATTGGGGCTTAACACTCAAGCTAGTTCCTTACCTGAGTGGAATGTATGGAGCTCTTGTGGTACTTGAGGTCGCTCCACTGGCGGAACCTCCGGCCGCACTCGTCGCACTTGCATGGCCGGTCGCCGTTGTGCATGCGTTTGTGGACCTTAACAATAACGTATCCTTTTTTTCTTATCTTTTTTTTATTTTTATTTTTTCAAGTTTTTACATTTAGGTTTATTACAAAATTTTCTGTCGCCAAACTGCAATGACAGTTTGTAGGCGTAGCGCTTATATAATTCTACTTAAAGCTGCGTTGACATGATCAAAATATACTTCGACCAAGTAACTTGGACAAAGTATAAAACTGCAACCTTTCGGGGCAGCTTTAGGTATTTGGCAACGAAATGTTGGAATAATCTCCCGCCACCCATCAGGCAGCTTAAATCAAAATATTCTTTTAAGCATAAACTAAAGCAACATCTGCTCTTGTACCAAAAAATGACTACTTAGGATTGCCAGTACCATTGCCACAAAAGAACTATATTTGACTATCTATTTTCTACATGATTTCAATTAATTTTATTTCACATATCATATTGATTTTTGAGCTTTAACTTAATATTTAATGAATTCTTGTCACTGATTCTTTTTAGTATCTTTCTTAATTCTTTTAAGTTTTAACATAAATATTTTAACAAATCAAATTTTGTTTTTTTCCCGCTTTTACATTATTATTTACAACTCAATGGATTTTAATATAATTATAATATAAGTACCCCTATTGTTTTAGTATATACTTTTATTTGTTTTACTATAATTTAAAGAGAAACCGGCTTTAATTTTAATTTCATATTTATGCTGCCTTCTCCGGAATTGGTGACCACTGATAATCTGCGTAATGGTGCTCCTCTGGGGTGCCGTGGCATAATGCTGAGTGGGAGCCATTTTAGCACTGTTAGTTTTAAAATAATATGTTGTAATTGTATTTGCTTAATAAAATTATTTTCTTTCTTCTTTCTTTAGTAGCTATTTGTATACGGTGACGTCCAAGTGCACTTGGATTGCTCGTTTACATGATCCAAGTAGCGTCCAAGTAGTCGTCAAAACTACTTGATCCAAGCAGACTTGATGAAGTAGAGCATGGTCCAAGTTTACTTTGATGAAAATTTTGATCCAAGTGCGCTTTGATTGTTCGTTTACATGATCCAAGTAGCGTCCAAGTACCTAGTCATCCAAACCACTTGGTCCAAGTATAATTTGATCATGTCATCAACGCAGCTTAAATGCTATATACATCGCTTGTTTATTTTATATTGCCTTTGCTTACCTGAATAAGAATTTAAAACATGCATTCTTTTAATTTTCTTTTCAATTTAATTTTGTAAGATCTCGGTGGCGCAGTGGTTTAGCGCCTGGCCCAGAGATTGATACTTTTTATTCTTACTAGTTTCATTGGCAATGGAACTAGTGAGAACGAATGTTGAGAATAAAAAATATAAAAGTATCAGTAGTTCCATGAAACTATTATCCACTAAAACTATGTGAGAATGATCGAGATTGTGGAGGTTAAGCAACTTTCGCAAGGGTCAGTCATGGGATGGGTGACCAAAAACTTATTATCTCGAGCTCCTCTGTGCTTCGGAAGGCATGTTAAGCCGTTGGTCACGGCTGCATTTGCAGTCGTTAACACCCACCAATCCGCATTGGGCCCGCGTGGTGGGTTATGGCCCATCCTCCGTAATTTTTCGTGGTTTCAGAGTTATGATTATTATTATTTGAGTGTTAGGGGCTTTGCAGCTCAGATAAAGCTATAGTCACTGCGACCTAAAAAATCTGTTGTGACTCGTCACCAAATTATAGTAACTCTTTAAGCCCTGCGGCTCCCAGGAAGTCTAGTGTCTTCCTGGTTTTAAGAGTTTTATTTCCTCCGGGTCGATTACGTGTCACCCCAGATGCAGGGGTCGAAACTGATTGCTGTGTCAAATATACTGATTTTATTGACTGTAAATACTGACTTAATTTCTATGTATAAATGTGTATAAGTAGGTTTAAAAAGAGGGGTTTAAGACAGATTTTGAATTTATTATCGAGATTTTAGCATTCATAATGTTATTTAAACATATTATAACTTTAAATAATATAAGTACTAGAAAAAATCTGTAATAAAAAATAATATATAAATTCAGTTTCAACTTTTTAGTATTCTATCCTACACATTCGAACTGTTGTCTACATAGTTATAGAACTGCTTTTCTTTGTCTGAGTCCGATATAAATAAAAACTTGTTCTGCGGCAGCGCGGCACATTAACTTTTTAATGGGGAAGGCAACTGTCAAAATGGCGCGGCGTACGCTTGTTCCACGAGAACTATGAAAACAAAGGACTTTTACTTAAAAAAATGACTTTTAAAAATGAATGATGAAAAAGGACTTTTACTTAAAAAATTTAAAGCCTATTACACAGAATTTAATCATTTTAAAGCTTAAAATTTTTAAGCTTTAAAATGATTAAATTCTGTGTAATAGGCTTTAAAAATGTTGGCACTTATAAATTTCCAAAAATCTGGATATCTGGAAAAATTTATAAATTCTGTAAGAATAAAAACGTCTTAATTTGGCTTTAAATTGTGGCATTTGCATTGTAGAATAGTCTTTTATATCCATTTTGGGTCAACGGGTCTTTTTCGGTAAAAAAAAAACACAAAATAAATACTTACTTTTCCATACATTTTGTTCTGAACGTCTACTGTCTTAGGAACAAGCGTACGCAGCGACATCTACAATTAGCTTTGCGTTGCCAACCCTATTGTTTGCCGATTCACGTCAGTCTCAGAAGAAATTATTTCATTACTTGTCCGCAAGATGGCGAGGTTTTTTCTACACCTACCTTCAGCGCAGCAGCGGTGTAGAAACTCTTCCCGCATTCCTTACACGTCTGCTGTTTATCACTGTGCGACAACACGTGGTACATCAAGCTGTTCCTGTGTTGGAACACGCGCGAGCAATGCTGGCACTCGAATCTTTTCGCCTTTTTCTCTATGGCCGTTTTTTTTTCTGGCGGCGGCGGCGAAGGCTCGGGCACTTCGGCGTCTGGGATTATGTTCTCGGCGGGATAGGTCGCTTCGGGGTTCGAGACTTCCGTTTCGAATATCCGTTGGAGGACTTCCTCTGTGAAATGAAGATCGAGTAAAAAAGGGGATAGGTGATATAAAACTAACGGCCACTTGGTGCAACGGTAGCGATCCTACTTTCTGCGCCAAAGATCCCGAGTTTGAATCCTGGTAGAGGCTGGTGTTAGTGTAATGAGCACAAGCATTCGTTCCCGAGTCATGGTTTGTGCTCACGCGCAGCAGCAAATAGGCATGACGATTTTTTTTTTTTTATTTTACGTTACATAAATTACCACTCAAAAAAAGAAACATTGGTAATAGTTATTTGTTATACAAGTGACCAAAATCAATTTGTGCTGCGAGTGCCGAATTCAAATCACGAACTAGCGAAGTAGTCTAGAATTGAATCACGAGCGTAGCGAGTGATTCTAATATAGACTACTGAGCACAGTGAGTGATTTAAAGGCACGAGATGTCGACGAAGTCTCGTGTAAAACATACAACTTTTCACCTCTACCAGCGAGAAAATTTTCACGTGAGTTTCCTGGTAAAAAGCTAAATTCAGCATTAAAAACTTGTTCTCTCAATTCTTTTGGAGTTAGGTGTGATATAGTGTTATCGTCACGTCTTAAATAGACGTGATAATATGGAATAATAAAACTTCCCTGAAACCTTAGCTGGCCTTCCTGTAACACGTATCTTAGATAGCAATTAGTATGTAAGATGTAATTATGTTGGTAATAGAAAACATTCTACACATGACTGTCTTTAATTCGAGACGACAACATAAAACCACTTCAAGGCAACTATCTTCATCGTTGGACGCACTCATATTTTGTAATATATCACCCAAATTGATCGATTAAACCTATGCCACAGAATAGATATAAGTTAAGTACTACTGCTGAAAAAAAATTTCATAGAGTAAAGAGTACCTAAAGTAGATTGCCGTCGTCGTTTTGTTTTACATTACGTTGTGTTGTCTCACATCAATATCTTATTTATTAATATCCTATCTCATTTATTTATTTACAATCATAAAACACTAATTTATTAATAAATTTCATTATTTTTTCTTATTTTACATTTATTTCATACATGCGCGACCTCATTTCATCCATACTCTTTATTTCGAATTATCAACCTTTTTTTTTAACAATCCGTATTTAAAACTCCTTTGTATATCCGTGCATTTTATTATTTTACTTTTTAATCTATGTATGACAACATAAAGCATGCTATCTATCCTTTTCTCACATATTAATTTAACAAGTCTCATCCTTGTCACTTTATTTCTTTTCAGGGTTCCGTACCCAAAGGGTAAAAACGGGACCCTATTACTAAGACTCAGCTGTCCGTCTGTCTGTCTGTCACCAGGCTGTATCTCATGAATCGTGATAGCTAGAAAGTTGAAATTTTGACAGATGATGTATTTCTGTTGCCGCTATAACAACAAATACTAAAAACAGAAAAAAAAATATTTAAGGGGGGCTCCCATACAATAAACGTGATTATTTGCCGTTTTTTGCTCGCTATTAATAACGACTGCAGGTAGACAGTTGAAATTTTCACAGATGATGTATTTCTATTGCTGCTATAACTATAAATACTAAAAACAGAAAAAAAAATATTTAAGGGGGGGCTCCCATACAACAAACGTGATTTTTTGCTGTTTTTGGTACGGAACCCTTCGTGCGCGAGTCCGACTCGCACTTGGCCAGTTTATTCTTTATTATTTTAAAAGTTGGTGGTGAAATTAAAAAATCACTTTGCCTCACGCTCGCAGCAAAAATCGATTTTGCTGCGAGTTTTTACTCGCCAAAAGCGCCCTTTTCGTGCTGGAGAGGTGAAATAGTTATTTGTTATACAAGAGAGCAAAGTCATTTTTTGCTGCGAGTGCTGACTTTTAAATCACGAACTAGCGAAGTAGTCTAGAATTGAATCACGAACGTAGCGAGTGATTCTAATATAGACTACTGAGCACAGTGAGTGATTTAAAGGCACGAGACATCAAAAAATTTGCTCTCGTGTTAAACATACAACTTTTCACCTCTACCAGCGAGAAAAGGTGTTAGAAATTAAAAAAGCACTTTGCCTCACGCTCGCAGCAAAAGTCTATTTTGCTGCGAGTTTTTACTTTTGCTGCGAGTTTTTGGTAAAAAAGCACTTTGCCTCACGCTCGCAGCAAAAGTCGATTTTGCTGCGAGTTTTTACGCGCCAAAAGCACCCTTTTCGTGCTGGAGAGGTGAAAAATAATTATTTCGCTAGCATGAAAATTGCCCGAGATATCACAGTTCACTAGCATGAAATGCACACAAATTGGACTCACCCAAAAACGTTCATACTAACGGCTACCTAGTTATGACGTCACGCCTAGGTAGTTTGTATGCAACGCGTAGGAAATTTGTTCGGCAGCTATATTAAACATTGTGTTTATCAAAATGGTTTCTTAGACAAATTTGCTATACATTTTACGGACTAATTAAAGGTATTATTTATTTTAATAAATTTTATACTTTTAAATGGACTTGTCCACCGAAGTTTGAAGGGACATAAAACAAATAATACGCAATATATAAAACCAAGAGGTATACATGCTACTCTAAAAGTTTAGTATGTTTACGATTTTTATTAGTATTTCGTTAGTTTTTTCAATAGTCGTCATCCCTATTGGCTATTGTACCCCACTATTCGGACAGACAATTTACCTTAATAAAAGATAAATAACATGATTACTTTTTTGTCTACAGTAGCGTTAGCTGTGACATCATAACGGTCGACGACGACTGCAATCACTAAATGAACGCGTAGTACAATGCGATTAAATTGACAATAGACAGTGATCCGCTGCAACATCACTCGAGAATGTATGTCAAAGAGAAAATTTCACAGATTAAAATACGTCGTTTTTTACAGTAAGCGCTCTGAAGTTAGTTACACCAGTTGTACATTGTTAAATTAATAGCATTGTACTAGATTAGGAGGTCATAACAAATTTGGTAACGATCGCGTAAGTGGCTGACTCTGGGTTCACAGGATGGAGAGACACTCTCTGATGCTAAATATGTCGGTCTGTTTGTGTGAAGTGGTTGAGTTCTTTTTATGATATGCAGGCTGAAAAATGTGTTATCGTTACCAAAAAAAACAAGTAAGTAAGTATCAGTTGTACTCACGTGGACTGTGTAAGGACTGACCAAAATTCGGTTGCGTTTCGTAAGTATAAGCGATTAACTTTTTGTTTGTTTGTAACTCAAAAAAGGCTGACCCGATTTTGAAATTTTTTTCAACAATAGAAAGCTACATTATCAGCGAGTAACATGGGCTATAATTTACTAAATTTATAGCCTTTTTTTCAGACTGCATATAAAAAGAACGCAACCACTTCACGAAAACAGACTAACATATTTAGCATCAGAGAGTGCCTTTCCATCCTGTGAACTCAGAGTCAGCCACTTACGCAATCGTTACCAAATTTGTTATGACCTCCTAGTATATTCAGGGTGAAATCGAAAACTGTCGACAAATTTTGTGCTGTGGCTTAGACCATCAAACTGTGTTCAGTTTGATGGTACTTTTTCTATGGAACCAACTCAGAACCAACTTAGGTCGAGTAGATATTGACGTTTTCTATGGAACAGCCGATTATTTTTTGCTCTGATTAAGTTGGTCCCATAGACAAAGTTGTTCAGTTTGACGGTCTAAGTTACACCACAAAATTTGTAGACTGTTCGAAAAAGGGAATTAATTAATTGGGTAACTGGAAATAATGAAAGGCGACTATTAATGGGATACTTAAATACTAAACGTGGCAGCGGTTTTTTTGGGCGACAAAATAACTAAACGGGCGACAAACTGTGGATTACAAAAATACGTAAAACGGGCGACTACATGTGGGAGATAAATAAATTTAAGTTAGCAGTGAAAATTCTAAATGAATGACATAAATACTGAGTGGGTAACTATTATACCAAGTAGGTAACTAATTTTGTATTGATGAATGTATGTGTGTGTCGTAGTGAATAAAACTTTTTATCTATCTATCTAACTACATAACTGATTTAAGCTGCCCGACATGGTATTTTTGTCATCTCGATAAGGATAATATAATAGAAATAGAAATTTATTCGTTCGAAACACGGTACAAATTAATTATAAAATATTTAAGGTACAAGTTCAGCGTGTTCCACCAATTACTGGTATACAAATAATTACAAAGTTACAATGAAATAAAATAATAAGTATTTTAAAATCTAATAATTAATTATATAGCTGTCATTTCTAATTGAATTGTTATAATTTAAGTACATTAGAAATAATTTTATTGTAATGTCAATGGGTACATTTATAATTAAAGAATTCATTCAGATTATAAAACAATTTTCTTTGAGCCAGTGAAATAATTTAATTTTAAATTCTATAATTTCTGATTCTCTTATCAACTTTGGAATTTTATTGAATATTTTTATTGCCATTATACTACAGTTTTTTCGATAAAGGGAACTTTTACATGCAGACATTTTCAACATTGTTGGGTCTCTACTGGGAAAACGTTTATATTTTGCTAATGTCTCAAACATTTCTGGATGCTCCTTAACAAACATACCGATTTGCATAATATACAGGCAAGCGAGTGTCAGCAAACCGAATTTCTTAAAAAGTGGACGACAAGACACCATAGGACCAACCCCGCATATGGCTCTCAAGCACTTTTTTTGTACTAGAAAAACTTTATTTATATCTGTTGAGTTACCCCATATTAATAAACCATAACATAGAGTGGAGACCACATACCCGTGATAAGCCAATAATGCCGTTTTTTCGCTTGTTAGACGTCTCAACCTCTTTAAAGCGAAGACAAATTTATTTAGTTTTTTGCTAACAAAGTCTATATGACACTTCCAGTTACAGTGTTCAGCTATCATTATGCCCAGAAATCGATAATCATCAGTGTAGGGGGGGTGCTTCTACAGACGTGAAGAGCAGGAAAACGGACTTCCGGGCAGGCAGGAGCAGAAGAAAAAAGTCGTGCGTGATGATTTGAGCTTGCTTTTATTGAGTAAAGAAGCAAATTAATACACGTAGCGTGGTAGGAACGTCCCAACGGCCCTTTCCAAATAGGACGAAGGCGTCAGATGCGTACCGTAGTATCTAAGCAACTGTTCCAAGTAGTACTCTTTCCCAGGGAGGACGAGAGCATATGTGAGGATGCAGTAGCCTCGATATGAATCGAATCGAATTGAATGACAAAACAAAATTATTGGGCTTACTTATATAAATGTACAAAAATCTCGACACCGCCGTTCAGGATTTTTCACCATGCGGATTTAGCGCCATCTAGTATCGAGTAGCGGTACTCTTATATTATAAGGTAAAGTTGGTTTGTTACAATCTCCCCCTCAGTCCCTGAAGTCGTCCCGACGAGAGGGACTGGATAATTGGTTGTGTTTTCTAGGCCGTCCTCTGCCTCTCTTCACAAGAGTTTGTTGACCATCTGTAACAGGCTTCTTCTTGGGTCGTCCCCTTTTGCGTAGAGGTTGCACGGGTTCTGGTATGACGGACAAGTCTTCATGCTTAAAGAGAGTCAAGGCTGACGCATGATATACTCCGACGGGAATATCAGGAGTAGCTGGTGTAGCCACTTTGTATGAAGCTGGCCCATGTTTTTGCATTATTGTGTATGGTCCATCTCTGCGAGGTGAAAATAGCTGTCACTCCTTTAGATGCTTTAATTATAGGATGTAGGTTGACAAGCACTAAATCTCCCACTTCGTACTGAATGTATTTGCGTCTATGTTTGTCTACATATTCCTTCCGATCTTCTTTTTTCATTTCTTGAACTTCTTTTGCTCTTATTAAAATGTCAGGTAGTTGTTTTAGTATAGGCGTTATCTCAGGTATTAGGTTTTCCAACACCATAATTTTTATTGTATCGTTATTCGTAGTAGGAACGTTCCAACAGCCCTTTCCAATTAGGACGAAGGTGTCAGATGCGTGCCGTAGAATGATATATGCTAGCAAAGCGACAGTTCCAGACAGTACTCTTTCCAAGGAGGACGAGAGCGTAGGAGGATGCAGAAGTTGCGTATCGTAAGTACGAAGGAACGTTCCGACAACCTTTTCCAAGTAGGACGAAGGCGTCAGATGCGTGCCTTAGAATGATATTATGCTTGCAAAGCAACTATTCCAGATAGTACTCTTTCCAAGGAGGACGAGAGCGTAGGAGGATACAGAAGCTATTTGCATTTTTCGCTCAGCCGATGTAAGCAAACGGCTCGCATATTAAACTGGGTGTTCTTCGTTAGGCTCCCCCTATTCGAGAACTGTCCCTAGAGCGTAAGAACTGGTATCTTGCTCTTGGCCTTTTGCGTGGATCTTTAGCGTATTAGCGACTTCCCTGCGCGCGTCCCGAGCGTACCACGTAACTTGCGCTTCGTGCTGTAGTTGGCCCACCGTTGGTCGCCAGTTTGTAGGGGGGGGTGCTTCTACAGACGTGAAGTGCAGGAAAACGGACTTCCGGGCAGGCAGGAGCAGAAGAAAAAAGTCGTGCGTGATGGATTTGTGCTTACTTTTATTGAGTAAAGAAGCAAATTAATACACGTAGCGTGGTAGGAACGTCCCAATGGCCCTTTCCAAATAGGACGAAGGCGTCAGATGCGTACCGTAGTATCTAAGCAACTGTTCCAAGTAGTACTCTTTCCCAGGGAGGACGAGAGCATATGTGAGGATGCAGTAGCCTCGATATGAATCGAATCAAATCGAATTGAATGACAAAACAAAATTATTGGGCTTACTTATATAAATGTACAAAAATCTCGACACCGCCGTTCAGGATTTGCACCATGCGGATTTAGCGCCATCTAGTATCGAGTAGCGGTACTCTTATATTATAAGGTAAAGTTGGTTTGTTACATCAGCTAATTCTATAGGTTGTTTGTCACATTTGACATTATAAACTATTTTTTTGTTATTGTAGTTACTGAATGTTAAATATCTGGTCTTTGAAATGTTTGCCCGTAATTTATTAGTTCTTAACCATTGCATAATAGTGTCAGCTGCTGAGTTCAATGATTGCTCATGTTTTTCAGGCAAAACTCTCTCATTATGAGTAACTATTATGGAGACATCGTCAGCAAACAAAACACAATCGTACCTCATTTGAAGCGGCAAGTCATTTATACAAAGTATAAATAGAAGCGGCCCGAGAATACTTCCCTGGGGCACGCCACATGTAATACTACTTTCTCGTGATCTAAGCGATTTGAAATGGTTACTTTCATCCAAGTAATTTACTTCGACACATTGAGTTCTGTTAGAGAGATAGCTTTTTAGCCATAATAGTGCAGGACCTCTTATCCCGTAACATTCACACTTGTCAAGAAGAGCTTTGTGATCAACAAAGTCAAAAGCCTTTGACATATCAAAGAATATAACCGATGCCGGAATACGTTTGTCAATTTTTTCAACAACCTTACTGATGAGGTTAAATGCTGCTAAGGTTGTCGATTTTCCTTTCTGGAACCCGTTTTGTTCTGGTCTGATAATTTGAAACTTATTTAAATAGTCATTTAAACGCCTCTGCATAATTTTCTCCATAATTTTTGCAAATATGGATATGAGTGTGATGGGTCGGTAGTTATCCATTGAACATTTCTCACCCTTTTTATGCAGAGGATGAACGATTGACTTTTTTAGTATATCTGGAAATACCCCCTGTTCAAATGATAGATTTATGAGACATTGCAGAAAGCTGGCTATTAAATTTGCACACTGCTTTAATATATGTGTATTTACGTCGTCAAATCCTACAGATGATGTGTTATTTAAAGACATTATGATTTTGTACACTTCTTCTGAACTACAGGGCGAAAGAAACATACTTTAGTTTCTATCGGTATTTGTGCGGGTTTATTGTGTTTAGTGCTACAATTAGGTACTGTTTTAGTTATATTTGCAAAGTAGTCGTTAAACGCTTCCGCTATGTCTTTTGGATTTTTTAGGATAGCTTTATTTGTTTTAATGTCATTTAATGTTTTACAGTTTTTTACCTTGTCAGATTTATTTTGGATCAGTTGCCAGGTAGCACGACATTTATTTTTTGCTGTTTGGACTATTTTATGGTTTAAATTTTTCTGTGAAAAGTCTGTACATTTTTTAAGTATTAAGTTATATTTTTTTTAAATTTGAATTATTCTGCTGTCTCATCTTACTTTTTTATTTTTATAATAAGTGTATAATCTTACGTTTGTTTTGGCAAGCAATTCTTATACCTTTGGTAATCCATTTGGGAGAGCTGTTACAGGCTTTGATCTTTTTTCGTTCTAAAGGAAAACATAAGTTATAGAACAATACAAATTCCTGATGAAAGTTATTAAACGATTCATTTACACTGTTTTCGTTCATAAAATTATTCCAATTAATAGCTGCTATACATTCTTTAAATTTATTAATATTTTCTAAACTTAAATTTCTAGCCGTGATATACCACTCTTTCAGGTCTATTTGCTTAATGTGTAACTGGTATTTCTAATGTCTGACCCGTGTTGCGATCGGAAAGATAAAGATTATGTACTTTTCCTATAGCATCTGGTATGTTACTAATTATATGATCAATAAATACAAGAACTTTGCCTTGTTGGCTACGTTATATGGAATGTCAAATGGTGATTAATAATGAGGTCTTGTAATTGAGATGTTATATTATTACCCCCTTACTAATAAAGATTGAATAGCAGATGTATAGTTACACAATGGTTACTCTCTGTCAAACTATTTGAATTTGACATTAAAAAGAAAGTGACAAAACACTGTGTAACTATGCAGCTGCTATACAATCTTTATTAGTAAGGGGGTTAGTCTTCAAAATGTTAATATTTAAGTCACCGGTCAATATTATTTTTTTATTATACTTTTTAGAGATATGATGTAGTAAAATGTCAAGTTTATCAAAAAATACTTTTATGACACTTTTTGGAGTTCGATAAATACAAATAATTATGAATTGATACATTGGTAAATAAACGCCACAACATTCAAAATTTCTATCAACTGTTATTGATTTCCAAATAGGAACTTCGCTATATTCCTATGGAGTGTCTAAGTAGAATACAAACACCCCCTCTCTTTTCTTTTTGTCGTGAATGATAAGCTACAAGCTTGAAACTTTTTAGCACTAGATTACTTTCTGTACCTGCTCTAATAAAAGTTTCCGAAAAACAAACAACATCAAGAAAAACATTTTCTCTATAAAAATTATCGATGCAGAGCATGGCATTTTCCATTTTATTTAGAAGTCCGGCTATATTTTGATGAAAAATCGTAAGTTTTTTTGTCGTTTGAGATTGAGCCTCGAAAAAAGCATTCATTTTTTTGCCTCCAAATCGACTGATTCAGTCGAGTTACCAGCTATAGTCATCTTTTTTAAATAAAATACATATATGCCAAATTTTAAATATTTTGTGTGCCCTAGGGTTGTCGCCCAAATAGTAATTTGGTCGCCTGTTCTGAATAACTAGTTATTCAATTTGTATTTTAAATTCACCCATTTTCAACATTTGTAGTCGTCTTCAGTCCGTCGCCCACTTAGTATCTTATTACGCTATATTCAGTATTTCTGATACCCAAAATGGGAATTTATTGTTAACCGATTAAATACTACCCTTTAAAAAATCACCCTTTAGATTTATTTGATTGGAAAACCAACAGCATCGATAATACTTTAAGCAATATGTTAAACAGAAAGCCAATTACAGGTTTTCACTTATAGCAATAAATTAATACAATAGGGATGTGAACAATATGTATGTTACAGAGAAATTAATTATGAAATTGTCAACACATACACGAAAAACTAATCAAAAACTTACGGGATAGACACTGCTTAGTCTTAGACATGCCACTTGTAAATAGATCCAAGTTATGTTCACTGCACGCCTTATTCGCCAGTCTACTCGCTCGCAATACAACGTATTCTGTCTATAGTTAGTCGAAGCGGATGGTATAGATATTGGCGGATTAAACCTTAGAGACACTGGTGGTATTCTAAGTGAATAGATTGTATAGTGGTACCTTTGAGATGCGGGTCGGCGGGGCGCGGCGCGGGGGGCGCGGGGGGCGCGGGGGGCGCGGCGGGCGCGGGGCACACGGGGCAGTAGGCGCCGCACGCGCCCCCCGCCGGCCCCGCACACGAACTTGTGCTGCCATTGCCGTTGCGGATGTACCTGAACAAACAGCCCTCACTATTGATTCCACTCCCAAGTAATTTCTCCACGTATTCACTAGGGGACGAAGTCGCTCGACATGTCGCAAGAAGTCGCAGAACATTTACGTGCGACTGTCTGGCGACAATGTTCGCCGACATTTCGCTGTAAGTACACTACTGCCATAGTCGCGGATGTCGAGGAACACAGAGCGACACGCGTCTTCACTACGGAAATGCCGTCGGGCGACTGTCGAGGGACACAAAGTCGCGCAAGGTCGACGTAGATGTCGCCGGCGATGTCAGGCGATGTCTCCCGCGACGTCGCCTGACACGTAGATTTCGTGTCGGGCGACCAGGGGCCCTACTGCCTAACTCAAAGCTTTAGCCAGAGTGATAGCTAGACTATATCCATCCTTGTTATATCATAACACGATGACAAGGACGGACAGTGCACTGACGTCATAAACCAAAGCCAGAGTCAAAGCGAGAGAGTTAGGCGGTCCGGCGGCAGGTCGTACGTGGTCTTAATGCACGTGGCCGCTGTCAACAGTGAGATGTGGCAGGCGTTGTTGTTCGTAATGTTCCGCGCCTACTTAACTAAGTTATTGTATATTGTATACAATGGTGGACCTATGTACGAGCCCTGCGGCACCCTTACCAGTGTCGCACGTGGTCTTGATGCACGTGGCCGCTGTCAACAGTGAGATGTGGCAGGCGTTGTTGTTCGTAATGTTCCGCGCCTACTTAACTAAGTTATTGTATATTGTATACAATGGTGGACCTATGTACGAGCCCTGCGGCACCCTTACCAGTGTCGCACGTGGTCTTGATGCACGTGGCCGCTGTCAACAGTGAGATGTGGCAGGCGTTGTTGTTCGTAATGTTCCGCGCCTACTTAACTAAGTTATTGTATATTGTATACAATGGTGGACCTATGTACGAGCCCTGCGGCACCCTTACCAGTGTCGCACGTGGTCTTGATGCACGTGGCCGCTGTCAACAGTGAGATGAGGTAGAAGTTGTTATTCGTAATGTTCCGCGCCTACTTAACTAAGTTGTTGTATATTGTATACAATGGTGGACCTATGTACGAGCCCTGCGGCACCCTTACCAGTGTCGCACGTGGTCTTGATGCACGTGGCCGCTGTCAACAGTGAGATGAGGTAGAAGTTGTTATTCGTAATGTTCCGCGCCTACTTAACTAAGTTGTTGTATATTGTATACAATGGTGGACCTATGTACGAGCCCTGCGGCACCCTTACCAGTGTCGCACGTGGTCTTGATGCACGTGGCCGCTGTCAACAGTGAGATGTGGCAGGAGTTGTTGTTCGTAATGTTCCGCGCCTTCTTCGACCGCTACGTGGATGCCTTCCATCAAGTCTTCTGGTTCGCTGAACTCGCCCATATCTTCTAGCTGTTGATTACATTGTAAATATGAAGCTTTATGCAGCTTGGGTTACCACAACTTGTAAATTTCCTCAATTTATTTTGAACTTAACTTTCCATTATGGTTTAAAATTGACTGAAGAAAGTTGACAGTTTTGTAAAACCTAATGTGTTGATAATAATAGTACAGTAGCCCGTAGAACATTTAAATCACCAAAAAGGTTACCGTTTGCCGTTGTGATATAGTTAATTATTACGAAATTATAGATACTTTAACCCAAGTTTTACAGATCGCAACCCGCCGTAACCGTAACCTATATTTGTATATCTCCAAAATTGTATTTTTTTTTATTTTTCGAGGTTTACCACATAGTTTAGCTATTGTCGTGTTCTACAGCTTGGTTTGATTGCCACAGATAAAAGTAAGACTATAAAAAGTAGCCATACACAGATTTAAGACCTGATGAAAATGGTTGGATTTTATCTGGTCTTAAATCTGTGTATGATCACTTTCCATAGTCTTACTATTATCAGTGGCAATCAAACAAAGCTGTAGAACACGACAATAGCTAAACCATGTATTAAAGCTTGAAAAATAAAAACATATCATTTTTGGAGATATACAAATATAGGTTACAGCGGGTTGCGATCTGTAAAACTTGGGTTAAAGTATCTATAATTTCGTAATAATTGACTATATCACAACGGCAAACGGTAACATTTTTGGTGATTTAAATGTTCTACAGGCTACTGTACTATAACTGTACATACAATGATTGCCAATGCATGCAGACTAGTCTACGAAGCAATAACAGAGTCAATGTTCACAAATCTCTATTTTTTTCATCTCAAACATTATTGAACTTTATGCAAAGGACCGAACCTATTGGTCCATTATGGAAATAAATAAAAAGTCACTTACTTGAGCTCTTATTATAATGATTTCTATAAACTTTCTATTTTTCGCAATTTTAAGAGGATTATCAAGCAAACGGTCTCCATACAAACGGCGATAACGTTTCCCACCTAATAACCTAAAGTCGCATTACTAATTTCCCAGCAAAAATGTAAACAAAGGTGTTGCCAGAACAAAACAACACAAAAAGAAATAGTATATTGCTAAGTCTAGAAATAAACACACTAACATGTTTTTTCATCACAAACCTAATAAAAATAGATTAGATAAATATTCTGAATCATGAGTTTTGCGGCAAAAACAGTAATATAATTTGATATTTCATAATAACTGTTTTATAGTAGACAACATTTTTATGATGCTGTGCACACATCAACTGCAAACCGTACACATCAACAATTGGTTCATTTTATAAAATTTCATAAAAAAAATTGTATTACGAGTAGTAGCTGTAGTAGTAACATTTGTCTTTTGGTATTGGGGGGGAACAGGCGAAGATTCTACGTATTTTTGATAGTTTACATACAGTCAATATCTAAGTAAAGTTTTCTTATCAGTTCGTTTCAAGAACTTTTAACATCAAAAATTATGATAGGTCAAAAAGATACAATTTCTAATAACCATCCTACTTTAAAATTACCCTGGATGACATTATATTTATTATGACTCAAAATATAATAAACAAAGAACAAGTTATAAAAGTGACCAAAGGTTTTCAATATATGAAAATGTCACTATCAAAGTCAGTTTGTCAATTTGACAGTGACGTTTCTTTGTTTACATTTTTGCTGGGAAATTAGTAATACGACCTTACAGCAATGAAGTTTTGGTATATTTTTGAAATGCCTAAAAACTAGGGTTGTTCGTTTTGATTTTTTAATATTTATATATATTATATAATTATATTATAATAGATTTTAAAATATTTGCATTTTAGTGATTTCATACAAAACAAAAAAGTGACAATATTTTCAAATCTACAATGAATATTTAAAAAATCAAAACGTACAGCCCTTATTTTTAGGCATTTCAAAATATACCAAAAATTCATTGCTGTAGGTTAATGTTTAGAGAGTGGGTAACGTTATCGCCGTTTGTATGGAGACCACTTGTTGACAATCCTCTTAAGGACTGACTACAGTTCTACAGTAAGAATTGTTTGATTGTTTGAAACAGGAGTTTGTTTTATTAAAATTCTCACTTTAAACCAAACATGTCCAATGAAAATACTTGTTAAACTTACTTGTATAAATATAAACTTACCTTCGCATTCCCATGTGCTTCCATTATATGCATTTCACATTGTTTCTGCTTCCTAAACGACTTATTACACTTCACACAACTGTACATCTCCAATTTATCTAAAGGTTCATACAAATCAGTTTTATCTGGCTCAGACGTCGGTGCCACTTCCTTGTCCATACTCGCCATGGAATATTGCACCTTATTGCTCGTGTAACTAAGCGTTTTATCGCTTGAAGTGTATAAGATATGTTTGTCTATAGGCTGGTACATAGTTTTTGGCACTGTATTCTCTAATGATAATTCTACTATGGCGTCTGGTAATGTCGCTACGTTGTCTACTATACACGTATTTGTCATCTGGGAAAGAAAAATACTAAATGAAATCACCTAATCTAAAACATTAAATCAATCAAACAAGCATTATTCGTACGTATTTTCTTTGAAAGACGATTTTGTTTATCGTCACAAAAGAAATTGACTGAGCAGCTAGTTAACTTGAAAATCAGTTAAAGTTTTTAGAATTTATAATATATTTTTTTAAGTGGAGAGAATTGATTTGCAATTCTATTCATAATTCTGTTTTTTATATAATGTCAAAGTCAAAGTCAAATAAGCTTTATTCAAATAAACTTAATTATTAAGTACTTTTGAATCGTCTATATTTTCCTACCACCCGTTCCAGACTTTTTTAGCTGACACATAATACTAAATAATATACTAGAAAAAAATCAACTCGTCACCAGATCATTTTCTCGGGCGGGAAATCGAACCCGCGACCTTTGGAAGTCCGGACCGATGCTCTTCCAACTGAGTTACTGCGTGAATTTTTTCAAGTATATTATTTAGGAGAGAATTGAATAAAACAATCTTTTAATTTGACTGTACAATAAGCATAAGTTTAAGTTAATGAACAGTTTATCGAAAAAAAAAACAGTTCGTGACTATGAAATACACAAAACTAACTGTTATTGCATAGTGAATAGTGATAAAGATGAATTTACCTTATCTATGTTGAGATCAGATACGGGGTTCTCTATAATGATGGTCCCGTGGGGTTCGTAGTGTTGTTTAAGGTGGTTGTAGAACTTGAGTTGCTCGTCGCCGTAGAACTCGCCGCATAGCTGACAGATGAAGATCGGTCGAACCTACGGAACAATCTTGATATCACAATAACATAAGGTATTATTGAGTAGACATGGTCGTCCATTAATCACGTGATGTTTTTTTTAGAAACTTTTTAACCTATGATGGTGATACGTGGTGAGGATTTAGACTAACCTAAAAGTCACGTGTATTTTTTTATAAAGTACTAGCCAGCCTGGCGCAACTCTCTCAGTAAAAAACGATCTATGAAACGGAAGCGAATTTTTAACCCGTCTAAGTTTGAAAGAACGTTGACAATCCACAAAGCAGTAGATAATTGACAACATTCGAATTTAGGCGTATTATACTTCGCCCCATCAGAGTATTCTTCATCTTTGACCGTTTTACCGCCAATGCCGTTTAACGTTTCTCTTTTGTTTGTTTTCGTTGAATTCGCTTCTGTTTCATACTCACGCTTTTTGTATGACACTACCGTCTCTTATAACGCTAGTCATTTTTACATTCTCTTTGGTACTAGCTTCCACCCGCGATCTCGTCCAGGTGGGTATTAGAGATAATCCTTAGGGAACCTTCAAACAGGATCCGACTAGCAGTTTTTACGCGATAAGGCAGGTCCCCACCAAACGCGCTGCCTCGCTAGGCATGACGTTTGCCGCGTGTGGCGGACCTCGCACGAGGCTGCTCTAGTCTGCTCGAGGTGGGGAGGGGTCCCCACTCCCCACCAAGCCTAATCGCGTAAAAATGGCTGGTCGGATCCTGGTTGAAGGTTTCCTAAGGATTTTATACCGTTCTAGAATTTTGAAATTTTGCACGTTAGATATTTACAGTTTTAATTGACATTGCATCTTACATTAATAGTTTATAATTTAAGTGACATTTGCATTAACATACTTTGCTTACATTATATAACAGTGAGTTTTGAAAAATCCTTTTTTAGTGCACCCCTAGACCTCATAAGGAACCTATGTTCCAAATTTGGAGTCTCTAGCTAGACCCAGCGGTTTGGGCTGTGCGATGATATGTCAGTCAGTCAGTTTCTTCTTTTATATACATATTTAGATTTAAATTTACCTTAAAAACTTGTGTTATTTCGGTTAAAAAATCGCGCGATTAACGAACAAATAAATACATATGATATCTCACTTATGCCTTTCTTTCATTTAGGTACCTAATTAATTAGGTTAAATAATAGGGTATTTGACAACATTGAAAATATACTACAAATTGTGGTCATCCTAACAGATGAGGCGTAAAAAAACATATTCAACTATTATATATACTAAATTAAGTCTATTAATTGATTAATTTCACCTAGAAAAATGCAATAATTTTTGATTTTTTTTCTGTGGCGAAAACGCTCTAAGTTGACTGATGACGTCACTTGCCTGTAAATAAATATGGCTTCAGGCGTTTGACAGTCACGTGTCCAGCGCCATAGCGTTTTTGGCGCGGTTTTAAAATTTTAAACTTTGACACTGTTTTTTTAAATGAAATACATTGATTTTCCTGAAATATCAATGTGGTGCGCTTATTACGTAATAAGGAAAAATTTAAAATGGTTTTCTAAAATAAGTCAAATAGCCTATTGCTCTGTGCCTCCGTCGCACATCACCATAGCCGCGTCGCTCCCTGATTTGGTAGCCGGTGCACGTCACTGATTCAGTAGCCGGCGAACAAAATCCACCAATTGAATTTGAAATAGTACATTATGAGACAAGTTAGCTTAGGTTGCTCATCGCACACAAGGCTGTGGGTTGCAGCCCGAGCCGTAGGCGAGGGCGTAACTCAGCCGAGTGTGCAATGAGCAAAACGAATTTCATACGAAGTTTTTCAACACATTTGCGAGGAAAATACAAAGTAATTTACCACACAGCAACAAATTCGACAAAAACAAAATATGACAATTATGGGAAAAGGCGCGTAGGTTTTTTTTTTGTTTTTTTTACACGCCCAATGCAAGAATATTTTGCGAACAAAGGGGTGAGTGAGCATACAGCCTACTTCAAAATAATAATTTTAAGTGATAAAATGCAAATATTTTAATATTTTATAACAAAATATTGTGAATTATGAATAATTTGATAATAATAAATATTTAACTTAATTGCGGACTTACGCATTTGTTTATTTCAAAAATGAATATGAATTTTCAGCGGCATAAAACCTCTTTGTTGTTACTAGAAAAAATAACTGTATTACCCGGTTAAATTGGAAATGCTCTGTTTACTCGCATATAACTTGCTGTAAGGCACAAATTTAACTTTGTAGGGATAATTCTATATCAACCTAGTGTTTTATATATTAATGCACGCGTTTGTTATAGCTCGGTTTATGGCCTTAAAAACGATGTATTAGGGCTCACTTTATGAGCAAGTGTGTTGAAATAGATTTTTTCTGGCGCTTCGCCGGCCGCTGCCGCGGCACGCTCGCTTCGCCCGCTCGGCTCGCGCGCTGGGTTCATGTCAACCTAACATGCTCGTCGCCACGCTCCTCGCACCTATCTCGTGACCTATGGTCTACGGTTTCTAAGTCCCAGTAGACTAGTTTAGACTAATTTCCGGCAGCTAAATTTGCTATAAAGCATTTCAGGCGAAGCCCAAAAACACTTCCACAGACTCAATTAACCTCAAAGAATGCGATTCGTTTTAAGATCCAACCCAATTCAAATAAATCATTGTGCACTTTAGATTTAATGACCATTGATATTTTAGCTCGTCAAGTATTTGATACGTTTGATACTTTGAATTTTGCTATTTTGAAGTTATACATAATGATTTTCGACATTTTAAACCATTTTAATTTTAATTTTTGACATTTTGAACTTTGCTATTTTAATTCTAAATTTAGACATTCTGATACGGACCCCTGTGCTGATATGAGTTGACTACCGTTGTGTGTGCATTTAGAAAATGTCGTATGCCCTTAGTGATCACAAGGGGCCTATATTAGTACTCAGTTTATATGTGGTAAGGCTGTGAAATATTGTATAAGGGTAGTGACAGGTTAAATAAGGACCTTAGAAGTTTTTTATTTTAGCTACATTGCATTCATCTTAATTCGACACTTAACATGAAGTGATACGAATGTCTTAGATTTCTATTCAGTATTACGTTGCGTTGTATTACCACAGAATAGATAAGTACTATAGAATTACATTCAAAATAAGGTGGAAAGATTGTTTAGTATTAAATTGAACTTTATGATCTGTAAATTCCTCACCTCATGCGTGATGTGGTGCGTTTCTACAGGTAAATGCTGCTGATGCTGGACCGCGGCCACGAAGTTGTCTGGCAGGACCTCCTCCTGCGGCACTTCTTCAGCGCAGCTGATTACAACTATACCCTGAATCAAGTTGTCATGGAAAAAACATTATGATATATTTCATTTTGGTCCAAACAGTGACTCACGTAAAATTTCCCCTCCGTAAACTTAATTCACCTGGGTTAAATCACCTAGGTGAATTAAGTATACTATTCGTAAACTTAAATCACCTGGGTGCATTAAAATTACTTTCAAAAAACTTTATTCACCTTATTCTCCTAGGTGCATTAAAAATACTTTTAAGTATACTTTATTCACTTTTATGAAGAACCGAACCCTCGACGGACGGAACGGAACGGAAGCGGGTCAAAAAAAGTAGTAGACTACGAATGAATCTCTTAAAAAGTTTAAAATCAAAACAAAACTAAAAATTCTGTAAAAACCCACGACACTTTAAATTGTTACTCAAACCAAAAATTCTGTAAAAACCCACGACACTTAAAATTATTACTCCTAATAAAAAAATAGTAAAATATTTTTTACGAAAATTGTCTGTGAGGCCCATTTAAGACTGTTAGATGGTCATATTACTATAGGCCATTTTCTAGAAATGGTCCATTAGATTCATTTTTTAACTGGGGTGAATAAAGTTTACATATTATTTTAAATATATGTCTTTTGTTTTGTGACCAGCGGTACAGGTGATTAAAGTTAACTAAAAGTGAGTTTAATTCACCTAGGTGAATTAACCCAGGTGAATTAAGTTTACGGAGGGAAAATTTTTGCTCTTGACGTTAGAAATAAAAAAATAGAGATAATTTTACTTTTCATTTCACAAATACACAAAACACTTTGTTTATTAATTTTTAATAGCAAATAGAGAAATAATATTAAATACAATACTAAATATTTTCCTGATAACGCCGTCGCCAGCCAAACTCGTCAACATCCTATAATTATTTCCTAACGAAAATCGTAAAATCTTACTGCCGTATGAGTGAAGAATAAGTTTATACTTAGGTTAACCAAAAAGTTTATTTAGGAATATGATGCTTTGAGACGTTAAACGTAAGAAGTTATATTGCTCAGCAATATTATCGGTTAAACTAGGTATAAACTTATTCTTTGTTTATTTGTACGGCAGTTATACTTTTCAACAACGAAACCGGTAACTCAACGAACCTGCTGTGGAGTGCTGTTCCCATTATTCCTCTTGAGCTTTCTGGATATCCTCTTCTTATGCGGCAAACTCTTCTTACTCTGCTTGTTCTGCGCCGGGGATGCTCCAGGCCCCAGCTCTAATACTGGCCCGTCTGAGTCCGTTAGTATGGGTGTATCGTCCTAAAGACAACGCAACTTGAGTACACAATGTTATATCTCATGTATGCGGGTCGGCTATGAATGTTGTTAGGAGTGCACATTCACCTTACTTTAGTGTGCGTAATACGAGAGCGTGCAGACGCACACTAAAACAAAGTTTTATTTTTACAATCATGAAAAAATATGGAATTTCGGACCTCTTTTCATACAAAGTACAAAACTTTATAGCTTTGGTTCTCCGGCCCAGGGGCCATATTGTCTAACTTACTTGGCTATCGTAATCGTTTTCATTTGACAGATGGATGTAACACATTGCTACTTCTATTTGGCATAAATAAAAATTTACCAAAGAAAAGTAGCAATGAATCACATCCATCTGTCAACTGAAAGCGATTACAATAGCCATGTAAGTTAAACAGTATGGCCCCTGGATTGAACGGTGTGTAAACTGATAATGGCAATAAAGAATGAATGACGGAGACCCATAATGCTAAAGAAACCTAATGAATTAGATGAGACGTTTAGCTCAGGGTTGAACTTAAAAAAATTACAAGCTAAAGTGTGAAAAATGTAACACTAAAAACTCCGTCTCTGGTGTAAATGACTCTTCTGATCCGTTGCGTTTCTTTAGCGATTTGGGCCTCTTCCATTTACTCTTTGAATGACTATTATCAGATCACACCCCATTTAGAGGCCATTGTGAGACCTCAATGGTTGTCAGTACAGTAAGAGGCAAACATCTTGAAATTGGGTGGGGATTCCGCAGAACGCATATTTTGGGTATGTATAGCGGTGAGGTGCGTGGGCGGCGGGAGAGGGGCGCGAGCTATCGGTCGCTCGCAAGCGCACATGCGCGAGCTTATCCCCACTCCGTCCGTCGAAAAAGTGTCAAGATGTTCGCCTCGTACTATCGACAACTCTTCCGCTTTATCATTCCTTAAGTTAAAATCGCTTACACGCCGCGCCGTCATTAACATGCGTTTAGTTGGTGCAGGGGCGATACGCGCACACACTATTTTTACGTGCAAATTTCAAAGCACGTGAGTCGCCGATCGTTCCGATGCATTATGCGAGTACACGCTACATGGAATGTAGCATGCAATAAGCATTTTTAAATCGTCAACTCTTTTACCCTACCACCTATTATGACGTCTTTTAGGTGACAAAAAAAATGGGCGCAAAAAAACTTGTCAGCTTTATCAGATGGAACGATATTTACAAATACCCGTATGTATATCGTTTCCAGACTTTGTATTAACAAAGATTAACATGAAAATAACATTATTTAATTAGCTCATTTCTTAATGAATTTCAAATTACTTAATCACCTTACGTTCAAGCTAAATTCAAAGTTATTATTCAGTCTAGGCTGTTACAAAGAAAAATAAAACATTCTATTCAACAACAATCAACATACAATTCAATATCCGTTAAGATAGGTAGTCAGAAGCAGACCCATTTCCACTGGCAGCACCCGTTCACGAGCATGACGCATGAACCAGCCATCGCTTCGCTCAACCATAGTTGAGAACGTAACGACCCGCCTCACACGACACCACTACGGTACCTTGAGTGTGGCCTTAGGCTTGTTGTTGAACCAGTCCGTGTCCGGGCAGCGCTTCATGCCCTGCAGCGGCGGCAGCGGCGGCAGCTGCGGCACCTCCACGTCCACCAGCGCGGGCGCAGGGGGGTGCCCCTGTGGGACGGCATTATCATTGGGTGCATTCCAACAGACTAATCATTGAGTCATCGATCGCCATATAATACATTTTAACCGAGGATTGCTATTTTATTTATTTGCAAAAACACTATAGAACTGGGAGGGCCAACTTGTTTATGACGGCAATCTACTTTAACATTTTCTGGTCTATTGAGATAGACTAAAAGCATTTTCATTTTAGACGTTCTGAACCGGCCTGCCAACGCATGCTAGCCGGACCACACCGCACTCGCAAAAATGTACGAAAACTTTATTGTTATTTATGATAACCACCCACCACCCGTGCGCGTTTCTGCTAAGGCGCAGCCAAATTCCGCTTGAAAACATCTAAAATGAATGAAACACTTTTTCTTGTCTCTCGCGATTGACTTCGCTGTCTCAAGAGATCTACTGGTTGATCGCGATCAACTAATTGGCCACGAGTGATAGAATAGGGACTTCAAATGACAATTGAAGAAGAACTTAGTCTGAATTTCATGTAAATCTAGAAAATTAAGTCATGGTCACAAGTTATTCAAGAATTTACAAGATGATTAAAAAAGACATAGAAAATAATGATTATAATATAAGGATGAATTGTATTTTATGCACTTACCAATGTTTGCCCATTGAACAATCTCAAAGGTGTATCTAATATGACTGAGGTATCGTCTCCCCTTAAAGAAGTTACCTGAAATAACAATAGAAATAAAATAGATTTAACACAAAATAGCAGGATGTCGGGAAATTATACCTGCTTTCCCACTTGGTGGCACTGGTGTAGATGGAGACCTATTGTATGTGCATTATATTGGTTCTTATCTCAATTATTTTTCAATTATATCTCAAAATAGTTGATTGTTATATTAATTATTATTGTGGAAGTTGGAGAGTAAACAAATTAAAGATCAAATTGAAAAAAAAACAAAAAGTGTTGGGAAGAAAAACTGATATTTACGAAAATCACTTCAAACATCCAAAAATTGATAGCAAATATGTAGCAAACAACAAAATGTCAGGTCTACATGTACACTAGTACCAAGTTGGCCTTAGTGTACCGACTGGTGGACATAATTTTCTGAATCAGCTAAATTATCTTGCCGTTAATGAAGCAAGTATGCTGACCCCAGTTCTACAGAAAAGGCCATCAGTAATTAATTAATCGATTTTTCTTATGGTGTCCACATAAAAGTTCTTTAATAGAACGAATAAATTAGTATTAGGTCCGAAACCATTTTTTTTTTCTGATGACATTTCTTTGTGTGAATGTACCTTCATGTGATGAGGATGTTGATGATGAGAAGTTCTCGAATGCTGGGCGAGGTGCGCCACCAAAGCCGCGATCCGTCCATCGGTGTCTAGCAGTTCCTCACTCCACGGGCCATCTCCTACCTGGTCTCCGACGGCGACTTGCCTGACATCAACACATTTCATAAAAGTTAAATGGCCAATATAAACATTTTAAAGGAATAACAACTGAATACTCAAAGGTTTCTTAGCTAAAATCTTTGGTTGAGGTCTCCTAACTTTAAGGAAGCTGTCAGTTTCATAATTGTTTGTCAAATCAGACTTATTTAAATTATTAAAATTCAATAAATACTAGTGTTAGGCTAGGTCATAGTCACTATCCAATATAATTTTATTATCATTATACATCAATTTTACAAAAAGCTTTTATGACAGGTCAAAGCTCATAACATGGGATGTGGTCATTGTTTGTTTAAAAAAACAAAAAACTGACTTCAAAAAACCTACCTCTAAAAAGCAAGAAATAATATTCGTAATAATAAAACACGTCTATTGAAGTCGGGTGGGGCTGGAGTACAAATCCCTTTTTTTATTCTAAAAGACCCACCCGACTTCAATAGACGTGTTTTATTATTACGAATATTATTTCTTGCTTTTTAGAGGTAGGTTTTTTGAAGCCGGTTTTTTGTTTTTTTAAACAGTTTTTTATTTTTAGTGTAGGTACCTTTTGTATTAGGTAGTGTTGGTATATTATTTAGGTAGAAATTAAAATCGGCTCAGCCAAACGTGAGTTAATCGCGGAGAAACATACATACATGCGGGTCAAACTGAGAACCTCCTTTTTTAAGTCGGTTAAAGAACTACACTTAAGATATCCCTTTTCCAACAAAAAAATAATTATCTTATTCAGTTCATAAACAAAGAAGTTATACGACTGATCATCGAGGTAGTTCACACAAAATCATACTATTTTCGTGCTTTTTTCAAGATTACTTGAAAAGTACTGAACCGATTTCAAAATTTTAAAAAATGGGACCGACTTGGGAGTTTACCTAATGTAATGACGTTTGAATCATTTCAATCGGTCCAGCCGTCTTCGAGTAATCGGTGTACATACAAAAAACAAAAAAAAAAAAAAAAAACGGGTCGAATTGAGTACCTCCCTCCTTTTGAAGTCGGTAAAAAACAAAATCACCTAGTTGGTATTGCATGGTTATTCAGAGCGTTAGAGCTAGGGTCATGAGCGCCCCTGGCAATTTTGCTCCCCAAGACTTATTTCTAGGATCATGAGCGCTCCTGGCAAGATTAGAATTTGGCCTCTCAAGACTTATTTCTAGGATCAGTGAACTAAAACCTATGGAACAAGCATTGCGCTCAAAAAATGGCACCACATGAAAAGTACAACTAAGTGGATGGAGCTAAAAATGCTGGCATTTATTTATGCAGTGTCTGAGCACTGGTTGCTTATTAGTGACCATAATTTGTACACTCATAGATATTTATTTTCTATAGTTTAACGAAAAAATATGATATGTTATTTCTGTATATTTTTACTGCGTTCTTTGCATCTTTTACACCATTTGACTACACAGGATGTCATTTCTGATAAACTTTCTATTTCTCTTTTCTCAACAATACAAACAGCAAATAATTGTAAAAAACACTAACGTCAGTCACCTAGCGTGTGGCTGGCCCGACTAAAGCTAAGTGGTTTGTACTTTTTCAGCCAGTGGTGCCATTTTTTAAGCAATATTTGTGTGCAATTACACTTCCATAGATTTTAGTTTCCTGTCTAGGATAATGAGCACCCCTAGCAAGATTTGAATTTTGTGCCCCAAGACTTATTTTCTAGCTTCCTATGGGTCATCAAAGTGCACCTAGTTACGACGTTGGGTATTCATTGGACAATGTAAAGATAAGTAACTATACCTGCACATGTTGGACGTAAAGCTGTGAGGGTGCATCACTGTGACCACCCTGCCTCCGCCATCATCTTGCACGTTGAGGGTGAGTCCACTTCCATCCACATGGACAGTCTAGTAAAAAATTAAAACTGACTGAACTGACACTAAGCCTTATTCTTTACTATATTATTAAAGGAAATCCAAGGGAAAGTTATAGGGAAACGCAAGTTCTTTGTTTCAAAACATACTGCACTGCAACAATGACTATTTTAGTTGGTAATTCGTAATAAAAGGATTTTGTCACTTCAAAAAAAACCATTTAGAAATTCTACCTAAAGGAAGTCGGAGAGTCAGGTTTGGGGAATTCACACACGCTAATCGTCTTTGAAGCCAAAATAGTTGACTTGGAAAATGTAAATACCTCTCCAGGCTGATGCGATGTTATATAATGGGTTACGGTTTCTTCTATCTTCCCGTCAAGGAGATGGGAATCTACGGTCCTCATGATGGATTTTTTCAATTGAAATAGTTCATGTTTATTTCATCTCTGGAGTTTCGAGTTGGTTATGTTGACAGCTGCAGCGTTCAAGGTCACCATATTTTATTAGTAAAAACACTGTATCGCTTATTCACTGCTGCAATTCACTCACAAAAAGTATATTCAAACACTCTAGGATAAAATATAAAGGTTTTTTTCTACGTTTCCAACTTATTTTAATGAAATCCAAGCCAAAACAATGAAAAATACCAAAGTCAACCATCAAACAAATTTAACAAATCAAATCCAAAGACAGTGTTGCCCAGTGTTGCCAGCAGGGTATTGTCAAAAATTACCTAAAATATATAAAAAAGTAACCTTTTAGTGAAAAAAATTACCTTTCATATTTTTTTTGGGAAAATGTATTCAAAGTTGATAAGATGTTAATTGTATTAACTTACAAAAACCAAAAATAAAAAAAACATTTTCAGAATTTGCAAAAAAAAATTTTTTGTGATCTTTGAAATGATATAATTCGGTTCGGACTGAAGTGACAGATTTGGTATCAATATTTTGCTTGTTATACTTTCTACAATATACAAGAATATTATCGACTGCCGCAAAAAAAACGAATGCACCACTTGCCCATACAAATTGGTCATTTTCTTTTATAGCTCTTTCTTATCACACAAAACAAAATACTATAAAATAGAATTACAACAGGATAGGTAACTACCAAACGATTCAAACAAAATTAGTTCCTATGTAAAATCTGTCTGCGACTCATTGAACTGACAAACAAACTGACATTGACAATGACAAGTGATGGCGGCGGGCGGGGGGCGGGCGACACGACATGAAAAAAAAACATAGAGAGCACTCCATTTCAAGTTAGTTTTAAAAAAATAAGAATTAATATTGAACTTCCGAAAAATTACCTAAAAGTTACCTTTTGAGTAGTGTAACCTAGAAGTAACCAGACAGATTCTAAAATCACCTAAAAGGTTACTAAAGTAACCTTCTGGCAACGCTACTGTTGCCAGACTTGCCAGCCAGTCGCCTCCAAAGTCCCAAACACGTCCCAAAGAGAATGTAAAAAAAACTAGCGTTTTAGTCGCCTCGCCATCGCCAGAATAGCCAGATCCATTATTTTAAAAATCCGTAAACAGAGCTTTATAAAGCTTTGTCCAGACTTGTATCATTTTTAGACGTGAGGCGTATTTATTGTAACAGTTAAAAATAACAGATAATTAAATGTAACTGTTTCGCCCTGTTACGAGCGCTATGAAATAACTGTTGTTCAAAGGAACAGGCGAAACAGACTGTTCTCGCCGTCTTCACTGTTCCCTGTACCGAGCTGTTATCAGAGTAACAACCTGTTGCCATATTTCCGCCTGTTACGTGGAACAAGCGCTTTCTTACTCTAACATATGAAAAGAAAAGAGACAAAGCTTGTTATTTTTATCTGTTATATAAACCGACCATATCAAAAATACATTCGCACCCGATTGCACTAAACTTAAGGATCGACTAAGTCTGTTCCTAACTACAACACGACCAAATTAAAACGGTGTCAAACTTAGCGGTCATGTAGCTATCATTCGCCTAGTTAACTTGGTCGAGTTGTAATTAAGAAAAGACTTAGGCGATTCTTAAGTTTAGTGCAATTGGGTGACGACTTTGTAAATTAGTCGTGTTATCTGTTTCTGTGTTTGTTTATGGCCTTTTTTGTTTTTTGTGGCAATAGAGTTTGGCTGTTTTGCCAATGTTATGTTATAATTATAAGGTAGGTAAACAGTCTGAATTAAATAAAACTATTTTAATTTTATTGAGATTCTAATGTTTCTTTATTATTTACGTGGAATGGATGCATTTATAAGCAAATTAGGATATGCGGGTAGGAAATGGGATATCTAGTGCTGACAGGGAGTTAAGGAAAAGATCATGGTTCCCAGATTGGGGGTTTTTTGGAGTAACCTTGAAAATTTTCTTTCAGTAGACTTAATTCACCTGGTATTTCATTATCACCATTTATGTCTCCACTGCTGGGGCACAGGCAATGACCGGAAAAACAAAATGATGTACAGAAGGGAGGAAAACATTTGACTAGTGATCATTAGTTAAAAAACGGGTGTAAGCGATTTTCAACCTTACTGACTTTCAAACTTCAATATGCTCGAAAATCGCTGGCACCTGTTTTTAACAACAATCTATTTTTATTTTTATTATTTGAGCTTATTTAGTAAATTTATGATAATTACTGCCATCTATCGCAATTTAAGTAAAAAGTTTAATGAAAGTAATACTGCAAGCAACTCCATTAGGTGACATGATGGTTCACCCAATTCAAACAAGATGTCGCATATGTGCCGTAACTGTCGTAATGGAAAACATATTTTATAATATTAGATTTTACTTAATTGTAATAAAGTTTAGTCTTGCTTAAAGCTTCGTACAGACTGAGGCGAATTCCGCGCAAAATTCGCGAGTGCGATCTTGTAACTCAAAGCGATAGCCATAGCCATAGCCATTGTCAGAGAAATTGCTATGGCAATGGTTAAGGCTATGGCTATTGCTTTGAGTTACGTGATCAAAATCTGTCAAAATGAGTGACGCGCGCGATTCGCTCGCGTCGGTTTGGCCGGAGCTTAACAGAAAAAAATAACAGTTTATGATCATAATAGATAAAAATAACAAGCTTCGTCTCTTTTCTTTATGTAAGTAGTCCTAAGGTTAGAGTAAAGAAGCGCTTGTTCCACGGACGGAACAGGATGAACAGAACAATGGAAGCAAATTGTTACGACTGTTATTTTTGTAACAGGGTGTTGGAATTGTTATTTTAATGTAACAGAAGCAGTTGTAACAGGTAAGCAATTTATCCTGTTACACACCCATGTCTAAATTCATTTTGGCGTATCAAATCACCGTATCTTTACCATACATCGCTAGTTTGGTTGGGCGTGCGTTGATATTACTTCAACGCACGCCCTATCAAACTAGCGATGTATGTTAAAGATACCATAGACTAATATGTAAAGATACGGTGATATGATACGCCAAAATGATACAAGTCTGGACAAAGCTTAACGTTATAAAAAATAACAAAATAATTATGTTAAATAACGTTATGAGTATATCGTTTTGTTATAACTTTATCGCTTTATAACATCGGTATCAAAATAACGATAAAAATACCGGTATGATATCGTTATTTGCTGTCTGACGCGCGACGTTGTCAGCTTGTCGACTCGCACCTCGCACCATCAACTTTACGTTCGTTGTTCGTTTACGCCGCGCGCGCAAGTGTGTATATTTCAGTAGCCTCCGCTATTTGTCTACCGGTAAACAAACACGCACGTGCATGCACAGTAACGTTATTTATATCGGGTGCCCTTCGCATCGCATAATTTCGATTGTCCTAAAGTCACTTGGCATAACTCGATTGGCATAATAATCACAAAGCATACTATTTATTTAGCATAAATTTCTTAACGCATAACCATCGAATTGCATAACTTTTAAAAAGCATAATATTTCAAAGCATAATAGTTACAATTCCTAATTTCAATTGGCATATTGTCAGTAAGCATATTTTGAAAGGCATAATTTTGTCATGCCTAATATACATAACTACTAATGTTTTATAGCATGATATAAAAAAACATAACTAATTTGAATACTAATTTATAAAAAAAATCTTTAAATGTGACCACCATTGGTGAGTGGGTGGAGCTTAATAATGCTTACATGCATGTTGCACGCTGCATGCTTGCTTGCATGCTGTGTGCTTTCTTGCGTGCATGCTTGCTTGTATATATGCATGCTTGCTTGCATTGTGGATGCTTGCTTGCTTGCATGCATGCTTGCTTGCATTGTGTATGCTTGCTTGCAAAATGCTTGCCGGGGGGTGCTGAGGCCCCCCGCTATAAAGAAAAACTTTTTATGCACTAAGTAGGTTAGGTTAGTGTTATGACCACTTGCAGCGGAGCGAGCGAAGCGAGCGGAGCTCTATAGTGCTTGCATGCATGATTTTGCATGCTTTCCTGCATGCTGCATGCTTGCCTGCATGCTGCATGCTTGCCTGTATGCTGCATGCTTGCCTGTATGCTGCATGCTTGCCTGCATGCTGCATGCTTGCCTGCGTATTGGGTTCTTGCTCGCATGGATGCTGCATGCTGGATTTTTGCTCGCAGAGTGCTAGCCGGGAGGTACAGGGAGCAGAATTGCTCATATTTTAATGATTACTTGTTCATAAAATATTTGAGTTTAAAAAAATATGCCTGAAGAAATTAGGTCTCTTATTACGATGCGAAATAAGATTATGTCTTTTGATGATTATGCTTTTTAGACAATATGCCAATTAAAAAATATGCGTTTGGATATTTATGCTTTTTGAAAATATGCCATTCAATATTTATGCTTAACAAAATTCAGCCTTATGATATTATGCGTTTTGAAATTGTGCTATAAAATATTATGCTAAATGATGATTATGCCATTTAACAGTATGCGTTTTATGTTTAGGTCAAATAAAGTTATGCGTTCCATTAGGCAATCATTTATATCGTTATTATTAGCGATATTGTGTATATTAATAGCGATATTGCGTATAACGTTAATGTCGCTTAAAGCGATATTGTGTATACCTATTAATAGCGATATTGCGTATAACGTTATGTTACTTATATCGGTATTGATGCAAGTAGATGAATAACGTTATGCTTTAATACCGGTGCTTGAAGCTCTGTACGTAGGGACTTTAATCCGTAGGGACACGCGTTATTGCCGGGTCCATAGCGCGTGTTTTGCTCTATAAAATAAAAAAAACACATCAACATTCAACAAAATCGTCTACCTACACAAAACATTGTTTCGCGAATCATTTATGTGTAAAGAAACAATGTTTTTGCTTTCCGTGCCCGGTACGGAGGAAAAACACGCACACAAAACTTTCAACGCTCTGCGAGTACAGTATAACAACGCTTTCAGGGTGAGGTTGGGGCTGCCACGATACTGCAGCGCCTCGACTATTTTTGCGCAGGCTCATACTAACGACTTTTATGCGGTATTGCGTGGGCGGGTCGCTTCTTTAATGCGCAGGGTGCGTGGTAGCTCCTACTTCATTCTGGGCGTGGTCAAGGAGAAACCCGACTGTGCTATCTGGAGGCATTGGGTGCATCTACATATGGCTGTGCCCGGTGGTGCTAGTGGGCGAGGCGGGTATTTTCTAAATTAGAATTAAAAACACGGAAGAGAATAATTTTACTAACACAGTTCATAAGCACCCAATTGCACTAAACTTAAGAATCGCCTAAGTCTTGTCTTAACTACAACTCGACCAAGTTAAGTAGGCGAATGACAGCTACATGACCGCTAAGTTTGACACCGTTTTAATTTGGTCGTGTTGTAGTTAGGAACAGACTTAGGCGATCCTTAAGTTTAGTGCAATCGGGTGAAGGTGTTTTATTTATTTTTATTGTTACTAATCTTATATGGATGTACTTATAAGAAATAAAAATATTTTATTTTATTTATTTCTAAAACATTTTGCGTGGGTCGAGTCGCAAGGCAGGGTAATGTTATAATCATCTGTCATTTTGACAACTCAATAGATTAACAGCCGTTTGCACTAAACTCAAGTTAGGCGTGTCCTAGTTAAGTTATTTCTTAGCTTAGGAACAGCCTAAAAATGCCGAGCTGAAATTTTTGTTTGCACTAACAGACTACGTCGTAACTTGGGCATCGCCTTGCTAAGAGAAAGAATGAACGAATGTAAATATTAATTGTTTATGGATTTTTAAGCCGGCGAAGTAATATAGGTGTCATAGAGTACTTTTTTGGTTATAACATCACATTGATTCATTCGTGAGTTAAAAGGAGACGAAAGATAAGGCGTTGGTTTATTTTATTTGGTAGGGTGATCGAAAAAGATATGTCATCAACTGTCAATTTAGAAAATGGAAATCAAATCGCGGTAGTGTTGCCAATGGTACGGTAATTGCCGTATTATACGGTAATTGGGGTCAAAAATTAACCTTGACACGGCAGCTTAATGCAGAAGTTTACATACAAGTACAGTTATTTTATACGTTCTTATTATTTTATAAGTGCAGTAGTTGTATTGAAATACTGCAATTTTTGCGATTTTCCACCGAGTCGTTTAGTAATTCAATTATTTAAATGAATGTTCCATGAATCTTCCATTTTTCAGCAAATATTTCTGTTTTTGTCACAATTGACGGCTACAGGCTATAACCACAGATTTACAATTCATAACACAGGAATTTCTTAAGCCTTGGGCGCTCGATATTGAGCGCGTAAGTTAAGAATAGCCTAAAGTACATTTAGGAACGTCCTAAGGTTAGTGCAAACCAATTTTTTGCTAAAAATGTCTTAAGTTAGTTACGGAAAGACTTAGGCGATTCTTAAGTTTAGTGCAAATGGGTGTAAGACTTTCCCTACTCTAAGGATTAAGATTAGACAAGGAGGTTTATAGTACTATTTCCATGAGATTAGATAAGTTTTTCACTGTACAACAAACTCTTACATTTCAAACTACATCATGTACAACGTAGTGATTATATTCTCTTTACTCAAAAATGCTTGTAATATGATCATTATTTCGACAACCTTCTTTGAACAAAGTCGAGCTTGCCGGTGTCCTCCGATGGTGACGCAACAAAGTTGTATGGGATTTCATTATTGTCGAGTTTTAGCCACCAGCAATTTCCTTTGAGAATCCATTATTGTCGAGTTTTGTTTCAAACATAGTTAGTTGAAAAAAGTACATTGTACAACCCGCGCAGATAAAGAATGGGATTAAGAATGGCGTCGTTCATATTCACTTCTCGCTCACAAATTAAACGCCACACCTATCGCTCTCTCAGTCACACTCGTTGTGGTAAGCGCCGTGAGCCGCTATTTTCAATCCCATTCTTTATTTGCGCGGGTGTTATATTGTTGAAAATGATGTTTTTGTACTTTTTTTACTTTTTTGCTATTTTTCCTTTTTGATATTTTTTACTTTTTGACTTTTTTGACTTTTTTGACTTTTTACCCTTTTTTTATTTGTGTCATTTTAATCATTTTTAACATTTTTGTAATTTTGGACCAAGTCTTGTATAGTGCTTTGCTCAAAAATGTCAAAAATGTCAAAAATGTCAAAAATGTCAAAAATGTCAAAAATGTCATAAATGTCATAAATGTCAAAAATGTCAAAAATGTCAAAAATGTCAAAATGTCTAAAATGTCTAAAATGTCTAAAATGTCTAAAATGTCCAAAATGTCCAAAATGTCCAAAATATCAAAAATGTCAAAAAGTAATTAATGATAATGACAAAAATGGTCATTTTGGTATTTTTGGTAATTTTTGTCATTTTTGTCATTTTTGTCATTTTTGTCATTTTTGTCATTTTTTACTTATTTGACATTTTTGAGTAAAGCACTATACAAGACTTGGTCCACAATGACTGCACTGCTGGCCACGCCATGATGGCCTCAAGCTGAGCTTAACTACGGTCTCGGCCTTCAAGCTTGGTCATCATTGCAGCCCTTGCTGTCCGCGCTATAAAGGCCTCGACCTCCGGTCTCGGCCTTTATTCCAGCTTGGCCATCAAGGGCTGCAATGCTGACCGCGCTGTGACGGCCTGGACCTGCGCTAAGCTACGCTATCGGCCATCATCATCGCGCTGCCAGCAATGCAGTCATTATTGACCGCGTCAGTAATGTACTATTGCATGTATCTAACTGTTATGATTATGGTGAGAAATAAAGGTTATTATTATTATTATTTTGAAAACCCGCTAGCGTTTTGTGCGCCAAGTTCGAATGAAAATTCTTCGCAATTTGATTCGAAGCAGCGAAAATTTTTTCCTTAACCCTTAGGCTCGTATTACAGAACGAGACTCAAGCACTGCTTGCTGCTTGAGTACAGTTAGAAAGGGATGGTGCTATTCATCGCATATAGCGCCATCCCTTTCTAACTGTACTCAAGCAGAGATTTGACTCTGAGTTTGATTCTATAATACCAGCCTTAGAGTTAGACGCGCTTCTGTACCAGAGACGAGACGAAGCCGCGATGCTCTAAGCCTAAACCAAATCGATCTTCTATTTTTAATTCTTGCTATATTATTATGTAAAAATTTCGACATTGTAAATTGGGTCTTACTTGAAAGCGACGCTTTTTTCTAGTGCTAACATAAAATGCTAAATTAGCATCACTGAATTGTCTACACGTCCATTATACAAAGTACGCTGGACGGACAGGCTAATTGTATAATGGACGTCAGTGGCGTGTGTAGATAAGAGAAACATGTTTCCGAAACTAAGTTTTGTGAATGTTTTTGTTATTTGTTTTGGTAACAAATTTGCTCTAATACATTTCAAACAAGGAATTTGTTATGCATTGCGCATGCTAAAGACAATATTGATGATAATTTTTACAAAATGCGCCCCTTGTTTGTTTTTAGGTATTTTATTTGTATTTGTAGGTTTAAAACTTCTGTGGGTATAGGGTTACTATTATGTTTTTAGTCCGAACTTTATTGTTTTGAAAATTATTTTTTTTTTTAGAAATTAAATGTACTCTATGGTGATAGATGATTTGGCGATTAGCCTGCTGGAATGCACCTAATGTCATTATTGATCATTCCATTCATTTGTCATGATCAGCTGGCTGGATTAGGGATGCGCGATTATTACTAATTTCAATAATCGAATTAACTACTAATTACTAATTTCAATAATCGAATGTCATATTAGTAATATACTAATTTCAATAATCGAATAAGTATTACTAATTAGTAATACTTTTGAAAAGTGATGAGCGCGGGACACCCTCCCCTCCCGTATCTAATTCTCAAACTGCTACAAATCTTATGATTTTCAATGCAAATCGGGCCTTTTCTCCGAAAATATCTACACTACTAATTTTAGTAAGTTATTCGAATTATTCGAATGATTGAGATAATCGAATAATAATCGAATGATCATTCATAATCACGCATCGCTAGGCTGGATGCAGCTGGATGTGGAAGATCGGCTTCCGTGCAGTGATTTTGGATTTATTTATTTTAACAAACAAAATATCTAAAGAAATTTATTAATAGTAAAACATTAGGAGTGCTTTATGTTTTAAGTTCAATACGTAACATATTTAAACCACTAGCTTTCGTCTATTTTAACTTGCTTACTTTATCTATTGAAGTGCGATGTTTTTCTACTGAAAATTTGCTTTAAAATATTATGCAATTTTCATCATGTTCCGAAATAACGTTAAATATTGTCTACTAGCCAACAAATGTGATGTAAGTACTCTAATCGGATTATTTATTTTGTTATGTAGTTTCTTTGAGATTTCAACAACTTTGTATATTTAACCAATTTAACCATCCAGATGTGATGGAATAGTAATTTTACACGAAATGCGGTACTTAGCAGCTCTCTGCTCTGTAAATACTCAGTCTTTTTCACCTACATATGGGTACAGTCAACAAAGTTATTACCTTACAGTTTGAAAACAAATTCACTCGCAAGGATAGTACTGAAAGTTCGTCTTTTACCTGCCTCCATTGTTTTTGTACAAAAGTTGCTTTTGATATCTCTATTTTATGGCTTTTGGGTAAATGCAAGACAATACAGACCACACTTAAGGTGTTCAGCTCATAACTTTGTTGACTGTATACAATGTGAAGTGAACATATTACATCGGCTTTCTGAAATTCAAAAATGTGCATAGTACAATAATTAATAGTGTTTTAACAATAAAATTCAAACATTTTAGATGCACAGATGCAAGCATACCAGCAAGCTAGATGTTATTAGAGAGAAGCTTAAAGAAGGGCCCAGTTTGGCAGATTTTGTTTCCGAAGACCGTCCAACAGACTGGCAGGATTATGAAGGGAAATTGAAGAGAGAGAAAGGCGAAAAAGAGCGGCTACGGCTGCCTCCTTGGCTAAAAACTACGATACCTACAGGTTTGATACAATTTTTTTATTTTTCAAAAAAGATAACAAGTTATATAAAGTGTTTTACTTCAGTGACACTATCTAAGGCTATATCAACTGACGGTCAGTGCTGATGTCGGTCGGAAGTAGTTATATCTATGAAAATTTATGAATGCATATATTTCTGTGCTGATGATTTGCTACAGAGCAGCAATATACGTGTTCATACTTTCAAAGTCAAAAGTCAAAATAGCTTTTGCATACTTCTTCATACTGATTTAAGGCCCGACCCAACTATCGGCCGACAGTTTAGTCTGTAGTATGCTCTCTCTTTTCTCTTATTCTAATAAACTTAATAATTAAGTACATTTTCATAGAAGTAGCTACATCCAACTGACTGTTGGTCGAGCACTATTTCCAGCCTTAAAGTGAAGTCATAAAGTGAATCTTTATTGCCTCAAATAAAGATAAATTATTATTATTATATAACCAATTATATAACTACAATAACAGAAAAAGATATTATTGAATGATTTGGTCAGAAGGTCGTCTTTTTCACTAGTCAAATAACATTAATATAGTAATGTGAATAATATAAAAAAGACACTTATCATTGCTCCTTATCATGTTTGTCATTACGGCTAAGTTCAATATTGTTGTTTATTAACTCAATGTAAGTTACACAATTACAACTAGCCTTAAAATATTAACACCTAAAAGCCGAGTCCTTGTATGTAATTGTACAGTGAGGCAAAAAACAGCCAAAAGGCTGAGTCGTCAGATTAAATCCTTCATATTATGTTGCCTAATCATAACTAAAATTCTAAGTGAAATCCTTAGTAGTAAGTAACTAATCCCCTAAGTAGGGAAATTTAAACTTTTTCTGTCTTGTAGGTACGATAAGGTAACATATGAAGGAAATAAGCTGGAAACTAAGCCATTTTAGCCCAGTTTTATTTGCCTCACTTTTGATGGTGTGATTTGTGGGGAACTATAGTTCTAGGTTGTTATTATTTAAGCATCTAGCATATTAAATAATCCATGACATCAAAATCATGAAAATTATTTCTTTCTAGGATCAAAATTTAATGAAGTGAAACAGCAACTAAGGGAGTTAAAGCTAACTACAGTATGCGAAGAGGCTCGGTGTCCAAACATAGGAGAGTGTTGGAGCGGTGGCAAAAATGGCACCTCTACAGCTACCATCATGGTTCGTTTTAAAATGCTTCTTTTGCGTTAATGAAATCAAAATATTGACTTATTATTGCAATTTTTTTTATCTTTGTTTTTAATTACTCTCAAATTTTTTTTCTCTACTTATTTTTATGTGAAATGAATGGTACAAAGTCATTTGAAAATTTGAAGTATGACATTGAAAAACTTTAATGATTTAGGTACTTGTATCTTCCCAAATCATTAAAAGTTTCCAATGTCAAGTATAATTAGTATTGCTTTCATTGTGGTACTTACTGTTGGAGAGCTAAATGGACTGTATTTTAATGGGAGGATGATGGAAACAGTTTTAGAGTTTAACAATTTAATTATCACAATATCAATCAGGCAAATTTTTGACACACAAAACCCGAGTATGACAACTGGAGCACAAGAAGAAGGTAAACGTAATTATAAAAATATAAACCAAACGTTTAAAAAAGGTGGCATCTCAGCCAGTCGCCAACACTTACTTTAACATGACTTCAAATCTTGCTACCTTTTGTGATGTCATTAAGGGTGAGTTGCACCCCCAACATATTTTTACGGGAAAATATGTAACATAAAATTTGTAACCCTCTTAACGTTGACAATGACGACTAACATAATGGTGCAACGCACAATTGTTAAATACTATGGTCACCGTTATTGTTACCGCTAAAGTTAACTTTGACGAAAACTATAACCAAGCCTACGGTGTAACTCACCCTAAGTCATTGTTAGTGTTGTTAGTTATGGAACAGAGTGACTGGCTAGGTATAGCTTGGTATATTGTTTCATAATATTAACCATGGCCTGGACATTTAAAGTGATGTGATACGAGGACTCTACAACTTAGACCGCATTTACACTATGGACCAGACCGGGTCGATACGCTATCACAAAATGATGGAACATATGGAAATTTGATCTTTATTACTGGAACCCTACCGGCTAACTTTTTGAACTTTGGCAGGTCTGCTGAGTTTCAACTTAAAATGGATAAATCGAAGTAAGGAATTTTGTATCGTACTTCGCCATTGTGGCCCGACTGGGGCTTGATTTATCTGTTTTAATTTGAAGCAAAGCAGACTTTCCGGTGTTCGATGTGTTAGCCGGTACGGCCCCTGGACTTTAAGTTAAAAAAATTGTTTAACTATCAATCACGACCTGTCCATCAGTGTCCGCCAGACATCGTGTGAACGCGTTCATATTATTCCATACGTTTCTTATGTCATTTATTTTTTTGTCATGTGCGTGTCTGTTCTGGCCCGGTCCGCCATGTAAATGCGACCTAATTGACACAAATCGCACATTTAATATTATAGTAACCTAACTCAAAATTTACGTAAAATGAGTTAAATGCACTGGCATGACTATAACAACGCCATCTATGAAATGACTCTAAGTGTGAGTTGCACCAAAATGCTGTCAAAGTTAAAGTTATCGTCAAATGATAATGCTACCTATTTGTCACGTCAAACTTGTCAAAGAACATCATGCTGGCTGGCAACCTCTTTTTTTGGCTAACTTATGATTAACCGGTACTATAACAAGCTTGTTATTGTTAAAGTAAGATGGTGCAACTCAGCCTAAGAAACTCATTAACAAGTAGTCTTTTCCTGTTCTTACAATTTAGCTAATGTGACATTTATAGCCAACTAGCGGCCGCCCGCGACTTCGTCTGCGTGGAAAGTTTTTTGCTATTCCTCGAGATCAATACTATTTTTCGGGATGAAAGGTACCCTATGTCCTTTTCTGTGCCCCTGACAAGGTGTATGAAAAATTTCATGATGATCGGTTCAGTAGTTAAGACGTGAAGGCGTAACAAACAAACAAATAAACAAACAAACGGACTTTCGCATTTATAATATTAGTAAGGATTAAACAGCGCAAGTCTTAATTGCAAATAGTTATACGTGATTAGCCAAAAAACTGTTTTTTTTTATTCAGTCACTGTTATTTATGTGCAGTTGATGGGCGACACGTGCACGCGCGGCTGCATGTTCTGCTCGGTGAAGACGTCGCGCGCGCCGCCGCCGCTGGACGCCGCCGAGCCGGCCAACACCGCGCGCGCCATCGCTCAGTGGGGGCTCGGGTACATCGTACTCACGTCCGTGGACAGGGACGGTGGGTATCACCACAGATTACATAATATACACATCAACTTTGTCTAGGGATACAGATACAGGTATTATTTTCATACAAACGAGGTAACTTTGAAGCCTTGGTTTTCTGCCAGGGATGTACGGTGCTGTAATCTGATGATGGCCATCCAGGGATTGAATGGAGTAGATTCAGATCGCTATACACACCCAACTGATCTGATCAGCATTCTAAAAGATTAATGGGTCAGAGTTCTCAGTTTGAGGATTTCCATACATTTTCATGCTATTTTCGCGGTTTTTTTAAACATGTCCATTACGTTTTTAGAATGCTGGTCAGATCAGTTGGGTGTGTATAGCGATCTGAATCTCCTCCATTCACTCCCTGGATGGCCATCATCAGATTACAGCACCGTACATCCCTGGCAGAAAACCAAGGCTTTAAAGGGGGCCAAGGCCCCCCCACGAAGCCGATTACCTTTGCGGATAACATTAAACTTGCATTAAAAATTTTTTTTTTAAGTCTTATTGTTATATGTAGGTAGTGTCAGTCTTTTCTTTATTTTTTTTAATCATTAAACGTGGCCCGAATAGGGTTACCATCTGACAAACATTTGGCGCATTTGACAAGCATTTTACGGTTTCAAGGCTTGCGGTTGGAGCAAAGCAGAGACAGGCATTTTTGTTTAGTGAGTCTCGTTATGAAACAGACAAGATTAATTTATGAAACTAACTAAAAATCGCGCTGCGCGGCCGTATTTTTTACTAAAGACAGCCAAAAGTACTAGATTAACGGATAAAACTGACTAAAAATCGCGATGCGCGGCCGTTTTATTTCCTATAGACAAGCATTTTTCTGATAAATTAGGCGTTTTGTGCATCCTAAGGCATCCTCCTTTACAGTAAGTTAAGATAAGAGATATAGACCCGAGGCTCCGAGGGGCCCCCCAAACTTGAATCCTGGATCCGCCCCTGAGCTCTACCGGCTATCTTTTCGAACTTCGACCCGCCGAAGTTCGAAGTCGGGCTTCAACTTAAAACAGATAAATGGAGGTAAGGAATTTCGTATTGTATCTACTATTCTCCGAAGTTATTTAGAAGATATCGATGTTCGTATGACATAATTGGGGTTCGCCATTTTGGCCTGATTGGGGCTCAATTTATCTGTTTAGCGTAACCGCTCACGGGCGATTTTTTGTAGCTGCGATAATTGATAATCGTCCGCGAAATGACACGACAAAGGTTTTGCTTAGCCAGCGACAAAAAAGCGCCGCGATTAACGCCGCGTTTATCGCAGCTACAAAAAAGTAGCTCGTGGGCGTTTACGTATAGAACTCTATGTTCTATTCTCAGCGACAAAAAATCGCTCAGCGATCAATCGCCCGTCAGCGGGGACGCTTAAATTGAAGCCCAGCCTGTAACAAGCAATGGCGCTGCTTCGTTTCCATAGTAACAAAAACGTGCGAAAAAGACGTTCACATGCACTGGTCGAGCTCCGGTTGAGCTGTGATCCGGTTCCGGTCAGACTTTTGAGTATTCTTGTACTTATTTCAGATTTACCTGATGGTGGTTCCGCGCATTTTGCCGAGACGGTTAAGGAAATCAAGAGACAGTAAGTTAATATTATGTAACATTTCTATTTAAATATTGTAAACCTCATTTAACTAACAACATGAAAAAAATTTCTGCAACGATAATAAGACTAATTTTAAGAAAGAAAATACAAAAATAGCAGCACAACACCCAATTCTTATGAAAATGAAAAAAACAATAAACCCAAACCAAAATAATTCTAAATTAACACCTGAATTAATAATATACTTACGCGCTGTAATCCGTAACGCGCGGAAGTTATAGACAGGTATATCAGCCTTATAACCTTACAGGTATACTTGCATTATTAGTTCACGTGCCAAAAAATTTATCCGCAACATCTCGGTGAAACATTACATATTCCCAATTTCTAACTTATTTGTCCAGGAACAATGAGATACTGGTGGAATGCCTAGTGCCAGACTTCCGTGGCAACCGCGCCAGTATCGAGCGGATAGCGATGAGCGGACTGGACGTGTTCGCGCACAACATAGAGACTGTTGAGCGACTTACGCCGTTCGTCAGGGACCCGAGAGCTGGGTATGTGGGTTATTTTGATTATTTCCAGGAACATTATAGTAGATTATAGTAGTGTCTGAATCCTGCGGCAACCGCCCCAGTATCGAGCAGATTAGACGAGTTTGGTTCGCGCACAACGTACGAGTCTGTTGAGCGACTTACGCGGTTCGTCAGGGACCTGAGAGCTGGTATGTGGGTTATTTTAATGATTACTAGGAATATTATAGTAGATTATAGTAGAGTGCCCGAATTCTGCGGCAACCGCGCCGGAATCGAGAGGATAGCGATGAGCGGACTGGACGTGTTCGCGTACAACATTGACACTGTTGAGCGACTTTCGCCGTTCTTTAGGGACCCGAGAGCTGGGTATGTGGGTTATTGTGATTATTTCCAAGAACATTATAGTAGATTATAGTAGAGTGCCTGAATTCTGCGGCAACTGCGTCGGCCGGCATCGAGCGGATAGCGATGAGTGGACTGGACGTGTTTGCGCACAACATTGAGACTGTCGAGCGACATACGCCGTTCGTCAGAGATCCTAGGGCTGGGTATGTGGGTTATTGTAATGATTACTAGGAACATTATATTATAGTAGACTAGCGGCCGCCCGCGACTTCGTCTGCGTGGAAAGGTTTTCTGCTATCCCTTGGGAACTATACTTTTTTTTGGGATGAAAGGTACTCTATGTCCTTCTCTGTACCCCTGACAACGTGTATGCAAAATTTCATGATAATCGGCTCAGTAGTTAGGACGTGAAGGCGTAACAAACAAACAAACGGACTTTTGCATTTATAATATTAGTAAGGATTATAGTATACTGCCTGAATTCTGCGGCAACCGCGCCAGTATCGAGCGGATAGCGATGAGCGGCCTAGACGTGTTCGCGCACAACATAGAGACTGTTGAGCGACTTGCGCCGTTTGTCAGGGACCCGAGAGCTGGGTATGTGGGTTATTTTGATTATTACCAGGAACTTATAGTAGATTATAATAATGCCTGAATTCTGCGGCAACCGCGCCAGTATAGAGCGGATAGCGATGAGCGGACTGGACGTGTGATCGCGCACAACATTCAGACTGTAGAGCAAGGGTGGCCAATAAATTTGCCAGGTGGGCAACATTTTAGACTATGGTGGTGCCGGGCCACAACTTTTAAGCGGGGCTGGCGCGCAGTGCTATCGTGCGCCGGCTGGCCGGCCGATATCTGGCGGGCAAATTCAAATGCCTTGGCGCGCCACTTAGTGGCCCGAGGGCCTGGGATTGGCCGGCCTTGATGTAGAGCGACTTACGCCGTTTGTCAGGGACCCGAGACCGGAATAAAAGGGTTTATATTAATTTTATTATTAATATTCCAGGTACAGGTGAAATTTTGGTAGAGTACGAGTGCATAGTGGCGGATTTCCGCAGCACTTGGCACTCCACCTATCACACACTTGTCCCTTCATTAAGTAAACTCAAACAACATACAACATACACACACACAAGTAGGGTTGCCAACTTTTTTTGCATCAAATATAGTATTTTCAAGATTATTACGTGTAAAAATATAGTAGATGGCGGAAAAGTCCAAAAAAATATAGTAGGTTGCTGATTTGTATGGAAGATTTTAAAGAAGTTGTATTTTTCACACTTACTAAACATTTTCATTATTTATTAAACAACCATAAACACAAGAGTTTAAACACAAAAATTATTATGCAATTACTTATGTGCATAAAAGTAATATTTTTTTGTCGCTTTGTTTAATTTTTTCAATTGCAAAAATATAGTAGCTTTGCCTACTATATATTTTTTCGAAAAATATAGTAGACGAGCTCGCAATATAGTAGGATACTATATTATATTGTAGGGTTGACAACCCTACACACAAGCTCAAAATACCGGTTGGGTTTTGATTTGTTTGGTGAGTTGCTAACTAAATCTCGTGTCCGACTATCCGTTTCAAAGTAATCGGACAATTTGTTGAGTGTTCTAAAGAGTGCTAGCTATTTTCCGCCAATAAGCTCTTATTTGTCACACCAGGTACCGGCAGACGCTGAGAGTCCTAGAGACAGCTAAGCAGATCAACCCCGACCTGGTCACCAAGTCCTCCATCATGCTGGGCCTCGGCGAGACCGACCAACAGGTGGAGCAGACCATGAAAGGTATTGTTCAGAATTAAATACTGGGTCCCAATCGCTCTAATTTTCAACGATAGTGCCAAAACCAGGGCTCTGTCACTCCGCGCGAGTGTGAAGCGCTCGGCGTCCTCTGAGAGGACAAATTTCATACGTTACAAAAGATAAGACCTACGCGATAGAAAGAGAGGCAACTACTAGTGAATATTTTGGAGCGAAGGGAGCGCTGTGCGACCTGAATCGCACTTTATTGTGTCGGAGGGAGAGTTGCAATTTATTTAAACGATTCTGCGGAGTGCACTTCTGTACGCTAGTACTATTATCTATTCTGTGCCAAAACTAAATCGTTACCTATTACTGAAAGCTACTTGCTTTAGTTTTGTTAAAATTATTGAAAGCTACGCATAGAGAGCCTGGTATGCCAATCTTGGAGAACTTAAATGAGAATTCTAAAAGAAAACAAACATTTTTATGTTAAAACACACCCGTGACCACGGCAGCTGCAAAGGTGCCGAAACGTCGGGAAAATAAAAATCAAACCAAATACTAACTAATGACCAGAGTAGGTACTTTCAATAAAACCGCGCTAGTATTCATTATAAAGTGTTTTATTTCATGTCTAGTGAGCGCGTTAGCTTGAGAGGTGAATAAATATAACCTAAAGTAGGGCCACTTTATAGGTCACATTTGACATTTGTCAATTTTAGTTTCATAGTGAGGTGACCGTAGGTGTTCATAGCTTCAAAACATCGATTAAAGTGAATGAATCGATACAGACTTCAAACATGGGATTTGAATTCAGTTATTATGAAAAAGTACTTAAGAGCATACTGTGTAATTTTAACTAAGATGCTTTGAAAATCAAATCAAATAATCATCAGTCAAATCCCTGTCCCATTATTATTTTATATTGTAAAAGGAAACATTATAAAACAAGCAAGTACATATAACTAAAAAATCACGCTCTAAAAAGTTCGAAAGAAGAAAGTATTCGAGTCCAAAATTCAATAAAAAGGATAACCGTAGTCGTATGCCACTTTGACCTAACTAGACGATACGATACGCACGACACGAACGACAGGCTGGAGGTGGCATGCACCTACGGTTATTATGTTTATTGAATTTTGCACTCGAATATTTTCTTGTTTCGTACTTTTTCCGGATATCCGGATACCATGCCCTACTTTCAAGTATCTTTACCTACAATAAATAAAGGAAATAAAATATGTTGTCGCGTGCCGTCAATTTCTTATATAAAAATGTCATTCTTTATTTATGGTGAAAATATTCATTCACAAGTTATCACTGCATTTAACTTTCGATTTTTCGATTTTTGGGTAACATCCCTAGTGTTTAAAAAGAAAAAGTTTTCACTGATGTAACATTGTAACGACGTTATGTTTTATTAAAACAAAAATTGTTTATTATGTTTGGAATGGTTTTTCAGTGAAAATAAATCGTAAAGTTAAATTTTTCGGTCATTATACAGTAAATATATGTTCGTAATTCTAAAAAAAATGAAGCAATTGTGCAGTTCTAACATCGAATAATATATAATATTTTATGCGCCGTTACAAGGTTACGTTGAAAACTTTTGTTGAAATGTCAAATGTGGCCTTTTAAAGTGGCCCTACTTTAAGTGCGTTGATTTTAAAGTTTATTTGTATAACGCAACGTAATTTGGGCAAGTTACGTTGGTGGTGCTAAACAAATATACGTTGAGCTCCGTCTTCGTCGGCTTCGCTCACGTAGTAGGAGTTCAAAATACGTTGGATCTTATGTAGAACATAGAGACGCCCAACATAGCTTGGCCCCTGATACGTCACGGCCCGGATATGTGTTAAAGAACGTCAAAATATATATCTACTGGAATGTTTTACTGGATCAATATTAATTAGCCTTTATATTTAAAATCAGACGTGATATGATGTTTTGACCGCAAAATAAAGATCACCATGTATCATGTACAAAAAAATAATCATCTATGAATCATAAAAACCCGGCCAAGTGCGAGTCGGACTCGCGCATGAAGGGTTCCGTAAAAAACACGTTTGCTGTTTGGGAGCCCCACTTAAATATTTATTTTATTCTGTTTTTATTATAAGTATTTGTTGTTGTAGCGGTAACAGAAATACATCATCTGAACATACTAAGTATTTCATATACTATATACTTACTGTACCACACTGACATGAAAAAAAATTTTTTTATTTAACTGGACTGGCTGTCTGTATGATTTGACAGCTAAGTTTTTGTGCCTATTTGAAACGCCACTAGCGTGCGTCTAAAGAACTAATTTTGACGTACAATATGAAAATAGTTGCCGTGATGGTCTCTCCAGACTTCAAACTTTAGTACCACGTACGCACGCTATGCTCACGCTACGTCCTACAGCGCCAAAATGGCGGAAATCAAATAGGCACAAAAACAGTTTGACATAAGCCTGTCCAGTGTAAATATATGCAGGTCAGTGCTCTACCATCGTTATATATTTATGTAGCGTTAGTAGTAGCTTCTTTGGATTGGCTCACAGAATCTTTAATCAAATACCTCTTGCCAACAAAGAACTTTAAAAATCGCCTCGTGACATTACTTGTTGACAAAGCCTATTACACCGACCGTACAGGAATTTTTAGAAGACAAAACATTGAATAATTTGACATGATTAATTTTTAACATTGAAAATGTTTTTTTTTGAGGCATCTGTATAGGCCCGATTTTCAGCCAATGTGCGACATCGCCCAGGTGTCGTGGATATTAGAGCTACGTAAATGATTGAGATATCAAATGACGCGTCTAAGCAAGGGCTACAAGATGAAAAAAAAAAAAAAAATTTTTTTGAAAATCGCAAAAATGTGAAAAATGCGATCGATTTTTGCCCGGTTTCGGCGAGAAAAAATCATATCTAGTAAACGAAACGCGATATCGGGTCGATTAAAAAAACACTCGAGATATGACTATGGTCTACTTAAAAAAAAATGTAACATAAAAGGATAATTCTTTAGCTTAACCTTTATGAAGTGACGTTTGCGCGGAGCGTGTGAGTGAGCGTTGAGCGCAGTAGTGTACTCGTACGTACCAGTCGTATCAACGCTAATGGTCTGAAAGACAAATGTTTGTTTATAGTTATATTTTGAGTTGTAAATGTAATAAAATGTTATTTTTTTATTATAAAAAATCGGATAGGTACCAAATAAAAGTGTTTTTAAAAGCAAAGCAAAATATAACTTTAATTTATTAATATATACTTATGTAAAATTCTTCGATCAATCAAAATTTTGTTAATGTGATTTTTTTCAGGGTTCGTAAATATCCGATATTTTGATATTTATAATAAATATCGGATATTTACGAACCCTGAAAAAAATCACATTAACAAAATTATTTATGATATATATACATATATAAATGTGATATATTATCAATTTTGTATGACAGCCACATTATTATTTTATTGTATTATGGATGTATAACTGTTTCATATGTGATTTATAAACATAATCAATTATTTTAAGAAAACTAGAATACTATTGTTTTATTTTGGTACTTATTTGACAAATTAGTTAAAAAATCAGGAAAAAAATCATAAGTATCACCATATGAGTGGTGGAAATTGTGGAAATAATAAAATTATTGGATTGAAAAAAATGTTTTACACTACATTTTTTATTTAATTTTTTCATTTAATATGATATTTATATTTATTACTCATCTCACCACCAATAGGATATTAATATACAATATAGTCAGCACACACGTCATACATCAATATTATCATTTTTTTTGGTATTTTTACGTGTGAAATTCAAGTTACAATAACTATATACAGCAAAACAAAACAATAGCATGTTTTAACTCAACATCAACGCCATCTAAGTAGCAATATAATAACAAAAATCTACATAGTATTGTAAAATTTTTGAACTATTTTTATATTGATATATATCACAAAAATTCGTTTGATATATATCAGATATATATCGGATATGTATCATGATATATATCCATTGATATATATCCTCGAACCCTGATTTTTTTATAATGTATTATTTATGACTTTTTAATTGTTAGGTGTCAAATCTAAAGTAAAACAACTAAGTTTAATAAAAATCATTAATATTACCCCTACGAAGAACAAGATATCATTTATTTATTAACCCTATTTTGGTTAAGAACGCGTTTCTTTATACTTATGCAAAAGGCCGGGCTTTGCCTTGCACTTGCACAAGAGCATCGAAAAAAAACTTTTTCGGCACATTTGTTTCTATTGTTTTGGCTATATTTCCTGACCATTGCCTGCACCGTGGGACCCGGCACTTTTTTGAATAGGTAAACGGCAGTGGCGAGGGGTGAAATTATGGCGAAGACAAGGTAAACCTTACTACAAAAATGCTATGATCTGCATAGTGGATCAGTGGGGTGGGATTTCTAAAAGGTAAGCCGATGGGATTTGGCTTGTATGAACCCTTCGCCACTGAGTAAATAGATAAACGAATCTCGAGCAAAAGTTGAATAGAAGAGAGTTTGTAGTTTGTTTGTTTGTTGCATGTTGTTATCAACTAGCTTTTTCCTGATGATATCAATGCAGTCCTGTACTGGTAAGCATGTGAATATGGACTGAACATCAAAACTAACCATAGTTTCATCATCAGCGAGATATAGATGTTGTATCTCACTGACAAACTGGTAGGAATCCTTTACAAAGGCTGATGTGTTACCTCTCAGTGGTGTAAGTGTTTTTACTACGTGTTTAGCCAATTTATAAGTCGGTGAGTCAATTTGGCTTACAATCGGACGCAGCGGAGCATTGTCTTTGTGTATTTTCGGTAACCCATACAGATTTGACAAACCCCAAATCCTTGCTAGGGAACGTAGATTTATCCCTAGAATGCTCCGCGAGGCTATCGAAATAAATAAATATCCTAATTTCAATAGAGATGATGGTTGGAAAATTCCACCAGCTTGGGACCCCATCATTCACAAGCTAAAGCCCCTCACACACACTGTAAGATCTAATGATACGGTTAGTTCCTTTTGCAAATAAATAAATTAATACAAAAGACGGAGGTCGGCTTCCTCTCCAAGTTTTCTTTCGCCATTTCTTTCTTGGAGGAGCCTCCCAATTTTATGAAATGGCGGTAGTTTCAGTAGATTCTCTCTCTTTTTAGCATTAAATAATTCATAAAATTAAATTATAAATCAACGTAAAATAATTAAAAATTTTGTTAAATTTTAATTTCTGAACGTCTAAAAAAATTCATCGCTTGAGGGTAGGCTCACGGGTAGCTTCAGTCCTCCGTGACCACGGCAGTTGCAAAGGTGCCGAAACGTCGGAAAAACCAAAAATCAAACCAAATACCAACTAAATACCAAAGTACATTCAATAAAACCGCGCTAGTATCCGTTAAAAAGTGTTTTATTTCATGTCTAGTGAGCGCGTAAGCTTGAGAAGTGAATATATTAAATAATGTTAAACATGTTTACGAATAAATTTTGTTTTAAGTATTTAATTCATTAAATTCATTTTCAATGTACCAGAAGGTCGTGAAAGGCACGAGATCTGTCAATTTTTATTTAGTTTTACATATTTTTAGGGTTCTGTTTAATGGAATTCCCTGCCAGCGTCTGTGTTTCCGAGCACATACAACCCGACTCTTTTCAAGGCCAGAGTGAATAGGCACCTTCTGGGCAAGCTCGCTCCATCGTAGACCCCCTCTATACTTTCGGGCTAGACTAGGGTCAAGAGCAAACCCATTATAATTATAAAAAAAAAACAACAGGGACTGAAAAGGGGTCTCAAAAATTTGAAGTGAGGCTACTAGGGCATGTGGAGTATCATATGAAAGAGCGCAGTTTGCACGTTTTTAATCATTTTTTCTTTTTGTTTTAGGCCGCATTGTTTTCGACTTATGATGAAAAATGTAAAAAAAATACCGTTCCCCCCCTTATCTCCGAAGTTTGCAAAGAGAAAAATCTGAAATAATTCTATGTGATAGCAGTTTATATAAAAATTACAGAAAAAATAAAACGATGTCTCAATATAGCACACTTTTTTAGAAATTATCAAATTTCTAAAAAAGTTAACATTACTTCCATTATCGGTCAAGAGATGGCGCTGACCTAAAAGTGCAATACTATAGTACATTATGATACAAGTTAGCTTAGGTTACTTATTGCACACAAGGCTGTGGGTTGCAGCCCGAGCCGCAGGCGAGGGCGTAACTCAGCCGAGTGTGCAATAAGTAAGAGCTCACGAGTTTCATACGACGTTTTTCAACACATTTGCAAGGAAAAAACAAAGTAATTTACCACACAGCAACAAATACGACAAAAACAAAATGATAATCATGATGAAAAAGGCGCGCAGGTTTTTTTTTGTTTTTTTCACACGCCCAATGCAAGAATATTTAGCGAACAAAGGGGTTAGTGAGCATACAGCCAACTTCAAAATTATAAATTTAGGAGATAAAATGCTAATATTTTAATATTTTTTAACAAAATATTGTAAATAAGAAATAATTTGATAATAATAAATATTTGTTTGACTTGATTAAGGACCTACACATTTATTTATTCCAAAAATGCAAATTAATTTTCAGCGGCATAAAACCTCTTTGTTGTTATTAAAAAAATAACTGTATTACCCGGTTAAATTGAAAATGCTCTATTTACTCGCATAGAACTTGCAGTAAGGTACCTATTTAACTTTGTAGGGACAATTCTATAACCAACTAGTGTTTTATATATTATTGCACGCGTTTGTTATAGTTCGGTTTATGGCCCTAAAAGCGATGTATTAGGGCTCACTTTACGAGCAAGTGTGTTGAAAATTTTATTATTCTACTCTGCAGTGTGGTTTGATGGTGCGATTATGATGGTACGGAACCCTCGGTGCGCGAGTCCGTCTCGCTCTTGACCGGTTTTTTTTATCTTTAGCATTAATGACATTATTTAACGTTTTAATCTGACACATACTCATTTTAACATTTCTATAGATAGAACTCTAATGAAATTTGCGAATACGAAAATATCTGACAATTATTGTGATAGTTTATTATTTGACACATATGTAAATGATTTTGTTTGCCATTGGTTGCCTGTTTCGCGTTGTTTTATCTTTATTATTTGTATACCTTACAATATAAGGTGGGAATGTAGTGATACTAACAAAATAATGACAATTTCCTTCCATCATTGTAATACTAATACCTGAATTTCACAAATAAATTCTATTTAAAAAAATATTCAAGTTGCAGCAGACGAATAAGCAACATTTCACAAGTTGAACAAAATTGAATTGATCAACATTTTTCCTACCGCGTAATGAGATGAGGATCAGTAACAGGTTTGAATCCTATAGTTTAATTGATATAATATAAAATAATATTAATAGTAATGTAATTTTAAGGTTTTAATCATTAAAATCCTACGCTTTCTTTTATCTAACACCTCAAACAATGTAGCTCAGTATGTTTGCAATGGTTGTCACTAGATGGCGCTGTACCGTTCTAAACCGCGCTATCGGTTCGTTTCAGGAGTTTAGCTATAGGTTCGTTTAATTGTATACCGTTCAGACAGACAGACGGAATAGGGTTCCGTTTTTACCATATATTTTTGGAATTGGTTCTCGAACGTCGTTCTTGAATCAATTATATTAGTTGGTTAAAAATATACCTATACAAACTAATAACTATCATTTGTACTCGGTTGGTGGTAGGGCATACTTCAAGTCTGCCTGGCTAGCTACCACCATCTTACTTAAGTGTGAACAATTTTAAAAATTGTTGTGTTCCGACAGTTCGAGGTACGATGATAGCTAGTTCCTCACTGATGAGGATTCCGGGAGTAGTGCCCACCTTCGGCCTTATCGTCACTTAACATCAGCCTCCCAACTCAAATGGCCAACATTCTATTCGTTTGAACGCTACGCTTACTATTAAAACTTTAAAATAAGCAGTAAACTATAAAATTACATGCCGTAAGCTTGACAATTCCATACAATACATCGAAGTCTGTGATTTACATAAGTTTGCGACATGTGATTTAATCATCTATTGCTCATATTTATTAAACGAATAGAAAGTTGGCCATTTGAGTAGGGGGGCAGGTGAGACCAAGCACCATCCCGTTATGAATAAAAATAATTGAATTTGAACTCAGGAACAATTAAAAAATTAGGGAACTTTCAAATTTTCATTTGTTTCTGTTAGTAATGTGAGTTTAAATTTTTGGTGAACCTATTGAGCAAAAAATAAATTAAGTTCATAGTGTTTTGTTTCTGTGGCATCACTGACACAAAACTCGTGAATTAGTTTTAAATAGGATGAATTATAAAATCCTACGCTTTCTTTTCTTTTCATACACCTCAATGTATTTCAGTATGTTTGCAATGGCTGTCACTAGATAGCGCTGTACCGCTCTGAACCGCGCTATCGGTTCCTTTAAGGACTTAAAGTAGGGCCACTTTAATAGGTCACATTTGACATTTGTCAATTTTAGATTCATAGTGAGGTGACCGTAGGACTTCATAGCTTCCAAACATCGATTAAAGTGAATGAATCGATACAGACTTCAAACACGGGATTTGAATTCAGTTATTATGAAAAAGTGCTTATGAGGATACTGTTTAATTTTAACTAAGATGCATTGAAAATCAAATCAAAAAACCGGCCAAGTGCGTGTCGGGCCACGCGCCATTGGGTTCCGTAGTTACCTTATACCATACCATATTTAATACCACCTATCATTTTTCGTTTCCAAAAATAACTTTGTTTTTCACAGTGTTGGTATGAATGACAAAGTTATATTTGCGGTTTTGGAAAATAAGCTATATCTTAAAAACTAATTACTATATCTCGTTCAAACTAATTTTGGTTGAAAGTGTTTATTAAGATCTACAGTATATATTTTTTTTTAGATTTTTCACTCTCTTATTTCAAAAGTTAAAGGGGGGGGACACACATTTTACCACTTTGGCGGTGAATATCTTTCAAACGGTTGACTTTGAGAAAAAGTTGTCTTAGAAACCTCAATATCATTTTTAAAGACCTATTTATAGACACCCAACACGTGTTGGTTTGAAGAAAATTTTTTTTTTCAGTTTCAGTTCCATGTATGGGGAGCCCCCCTTAATCTTTTATTTTTCTTATTTTTGTATTAAATTCGTTAAGCGGTTAACAGAATACATCTACCTACCAAGTTTCAACTGTGTAGTCTTAATACTTTCGGAATAAAGTGGCTGTGACATACGGACAGACAGACAGACAGACAGACAGACATGACGAATCTATAAGGGTTCCGTTTTTTGACATTTAGGCTACGGAACCCTAAAAATCATCAATCAAATCCCTGTCCCATTATTATTTTATATCGTAGAAGGAGACATAATAAAACAAACAAGTACATATAACAAAAAAAAATCGCGCTCTAAAAAGTTCTAAAGAAGAAAGTATTCGAGTCCAAAATTCAATAAAATAGTGATGCGCCGAATGTAGGTTTAACCGAATACGAATGTTCGGCCGAATATTCGGTCCAAAACGTACCGAACCGAATATTCGGCCGAATCATTCGGTTCAATTCTGCGCAGTAAACAGGTTTTACACGTGGCGGGCGGGCGTTTGCCACAGCACAACCCCTTCTCTAGCACGGCTCGCTCAATCGATGTACCGCTCTTTCGGTTACAAATAATTGCAGTTCGGAACTGCATACTTTGAAATTTATTATTACGTTGATGAAAGTCTTTGAGGATGAGGCATACATTGACATTTATTAAAAAAAAACATAATTTGATTGTACATTTTAATACTAGTGGTGGTTTCTAAAGATAGCAGTTTTTATTGTTTAAAAAAAATAGGCATATTTTTAAATGCCTAAAAACAAGAGGGCTGTAGCCTGTACGTTTTGATTTTTTGAATATCTATCTAGCCTGTACGTTTTGATTTTTTGAATATCTATCAAAGATTTTGAAATATTTGCATTTTAGTGATTTCATACAAAACAAAAAATGCATTTTTGTGCCAATATTGTTTTGCAAAATATTGATTTTCAAATCAACAATATTAAAAAAATCCAAACATACAGCCCTAGTTTTTAGGCATTTCAAAAACATACCGAAAATTCATTGCTGTAGGATTATATAATCTGTTGCTGTAGGTTAAGGTTTAGAGAGGGTGGGAAACGTTATCGCCGTTTGTATGGAGACCGTTTGCTAGAGAATCCTCTTAATCTTTTTTATTTTGTCAATAAATAATTGGTATTATTGGTACAATTTAAACATTCGGTAATTATTCGGCAAATCAACCGAATATTCGGCCGAATACGAACATGAAAAAATATGCCGAATTTGCCGAATACGAATATTCGGCCGAACATTCGGCGCATCTCTACATTAAAAAGGATAACCGTAGTCGTATGCCACTTTGACCTAGCTAGACGATACGCACCACGACACGAACAACAGGCTGGAGGTGGCATGCGCCTACGGTTATTATGTTTATTGAATTTTGGACTCGAATATTTTCTTGTTTCGTACTTTTTATTAGGCAAAGCGATTTTTCCGTAGTCAGGTTTTGGTTTTTTAAACTTATTTTATATTTTAAATATTTGAGGGTTGTAAATCGGGTGAAAGTAAGCAAAGACACGGGCAAAAGCTATAATGCATTTATTCAGTTGAACAATCAGAACTAGTATTGTCATCGTCGTCACTGTTGACCGTACTCAGAGATATCATTAATTCGTTTTCAATATCATTGTCTATTTTCACATCTCGGTCAAAATCTTGTAAAAATATTTTCTTTGTTTTCTCTACGAAGTTGAACCACGTGGATTTTTTACTTAGGTGGGGGGAGGGGGATTCGGCCTTAACGAAGTCCTATGTTAATAACTGCCTAAGTTTAGATACTAAGCCAAGTTTGGTATCATCTTAATATATAAAATCGTAAACTGACTGACTGACTGATCTATCAACGCACAGCCCAAACCGCTGGCTAGAGATACCAAATTTGACACTTAGGTTCCTTACAAGGTCTAAGGGTGCACTAAGAAAGGATTTTTCAAAATTCACCCCCTAAGGGGGTAAAAAAGGGATCAAAGTTTGTATCCCTCTGTTTCGAAGTTAGGATCTTCAAATTTTGTGTTTAGGCTGACGATTGAAAATTAATATATACGTATCTCACACTTTTTGAAAATTTTACCACTGAAGGGGTGAAAAGGGGGACGGAGTTGTGTATTGAAAATCCTTCATTTTCGAAGTAAAAATCGCTAAATTTCATATTTAGGCTTATAGGTGGAAATCTAACGCAACGTATATTGTTATTGGTAGTATTTCAATCCCTATGGGGATGTAATGTCCAGCCTCGTGCGAGGCCCGCCACACGCGGCAAACGTCTTGCCTCGCGAGGCAGCGCGCTTAGTGGAGACCCGCCTAATCGCGTAAGAACGGTTGGTCGGATCCTGGTTGAAGGTTCCCCAAGAATTTTCTCTAATATCCACGCGGACGAAGTCGCGGGCGGAAGCTAGTTTTCGGATAAATCAATAACTTAGAATTCATTATTGGTATAAAAAATAGCAATTTTTAAGCAGTTTCTTAAAAATTAAAATATAACAAAAGTTCTAACCACTTTTTTTAACGTAACCGTAAATATTAAACTGATGTTCTTATTTGCAAATAAAAAGTATGCTAACAGAGCTAATAAAGATTTGAAATAAATTGACTTTCAAGTATCTTTACCTACAATAAATAAAGGAATTAAAATATGTTGTCGCGTGCCGTCAATTTCTTATATTCAAAATGTCATTATTTATGGTGAAAATATTCATTCACAAGTAATCACTGTATTCAACTTTCGATTTTTCGATTTTTGGGTAACATCCCTAGTGTTTAAAAAGAAAAAGGTTTCACTGATGTAATATTGTAACGACGTTAAGTTTTATTAAAACAAAAATTGTTTATTATGTTTGGAATGGTTTTTCAGTGAAAATAAATCGTAAAGTTAAATTTTTCGGTCATTTTACAGTGAATATATATTCGTAATTGAAAAAAATGAAGCAATTGTGCAGTTCTAACATCGAAATAATATATAATATTTTATGCCCGCCGTTACAAAGTTACGTTGAAAAATTTTGATGAAGTGTCAAATGTGGCCTTTTAAAGTGGCCCTACTTTAAAAGACAACATAACGGTTTTGGTTTTTATCGTTCAGAATTAGCGCCCCTGCAGTATATAATTAGGGTTCCGTAGCCTAAATGGCAAAAAACGGAACCCTTATAGATTCGTCATGTCTGTCTGTCTGTCTGTCTGTCCGTATGTCACAGCCACTTTATTCCGAAAGTATTAAGACTACACAGTTGAAACTTAGTAGGTAAGATGTATTCTGTTAACCGCTTAACGAATTTAATACAAAAATAAGAAAAATAAAAGATTAAGGGGGGGCTCCCCATACATGGAACTGAAACTGAAAAAAATTTTTTTCTTCAAACCAACACGTGTTGGGTGTCTATAGATAGCTCTTTAAAAATGACATTGAGGTTCCTAAGACAACTTTTTCTCAAAGTCAACTGTTTGAAAGATATTCACCGCCAAAGTGGTAAAATGTGTGTCCCCCCCCTTTAACTTTTGAAATAAGAGAGTGAAAAATCTAAAAAAAATATATGCTGTAGATCTTAATAAACACTTTCAACCAAAATTGGTTTGAACGAGATATAGGAATTAGTTTTTGAGATACAGCACATTTTCCAAAACCGCAAATATAACTTTGTCATTCATACCAACACTGTGAAAAACAAAGTTATTTTTGCAAACGAAAAATGATAGGTGGTATTAAATATGGTATGGTATAAGGTAACTACGGAACCCTATGGCGCGTGGCCCGACACGCACTTGGCCGGTTTTTTAACGTAACGTCACTGACGTCCATTATACAGCGCACTGACGTCTATTAAACAAGTACGCTGGACAGGCTATTGTCATGAAATGACAGCAATTTTTTGTGCCGATTTGAAAATCGCCATATTGGCGCTGAGAGCAGTAGATTCTACCATGGCAGTTTTTTCCATACATAATAAAAATAACAGGGTCTAGGCTTACAAATTGTGAAATAAGCAATAGATAAGCAATCTTTGGCCTATCGTGAATTGACATCTCAAACCTTTTGTAATATAAAAGCAATTAGCAACATACGTCACTTTGCTCTCAAACTTTTAACAGGTGCTGGTTTTAAACTCTTACCTAGTTTATGGAAAGAATAACAGGCTCTAGGCTTGCAAATTGTGGAATAAGCAATTCATAAGCAATTTGTGTCCCATTAAATTTCAGTAATTCTACAAAGGTTGACCGGCCATTCTGATATCAGGATGGACGTAAACCTTAAATGTTCGATTTCTTTTAAATTATGCAATGATCAATTCTCTCATTATGATAAGCAAATATAAGCAATTCATAAGCAATTTCTGGCCATTGAAAATTTCAGTCATTCTACATAGTTATTACTCTACAGAGGTTGACCGGCCATTCTGATGTCAGGATGGACGTAAACCTTAAATGTTTTATTTCTTTTAAATTATGTAATAAGCAATCCTCTCATTATGATAAGCAAATATAAGCAATTCATAAGCAATATTTAGACACAATTTCAAAGTTAAATACGACGGTTGACCGGCGATTCAATTGACCCCTCAAACCTTTTGTAATATAAACGCAATTAGCAACATACGTCACTTTGCTCTCAAACTTTTAACAGGCGCTGGGAACTTTTAAACTCGTACCTAGTTTATGGAAAGAATAACAGGCTCTAGGCTTGCAAATTGTGGAATAAGCAATTCATAAGCAATTTTTGGCTCATGAAAATGTCAGTAATTCTACATAGTTATTACTCTACAGGAGGTTGACCGGCCATTCTGATGTCAGGATGGACGGTCAACCTCAAATGTGTTATTTCTTTTAAATTATGCAATAAGCAATTCTCTCATTATGATAAGCAAATATAAGCAATTCATAAGCAATTTTAAGACACTATTTCAAAGTTAAATACGACGGTTGACCGGCCATTCTGACGGTCACAATTTAATCACATTATAATTTATTGATTCGTTTGTATTCCAGACCTCCGCTCCGCAGGCGTGGACTGTGTAACCCTCGGCCAGTACATGCAACCAACTAAAAAGCATCTCAAAGTGTTTGAATACGTTACCCCCGCCAAATTCAAGCAGTGGGAAGACAAAGGCACTGAACTCGGCTTCTTGTATACCGCTAGCGGACCCTTAGTTCGGTCGTCGTACAGAGCTGGAGAATTCTTCATTGCCAGCTTGCTGAAGGACAGGAGGAGCGGACGCCAATGACGGGCAGAGAGCGCTGACTAACTCCAGAATAGGGCGTTAGATGGCGCTGTATACAGTAGTTCTGTGAAGTAGTGCTAGATGGCGCTTTTAAAGAAAGTGTCTTGTTTGATAGGTCCATAGCTTAGTAAATTATGGTAGGATTTTTTATTCGACGTTGATTTACTATAAAACATTTTATTTTTCTTCTTGCACAAAACGTAATATGCGATTCTACTGTTTGTTTACGCCCAAGTTGTTTATTGTGACAATTATGAATATTTATGAGACTAAAATATTTTTTGTAAAGTTTTAATATATTTTATCTACACTCACAACATAAGTTCCAAATATGTATTCAATAAAGATTGTATAAACACGTACTTTATTTTCGAAATAAAAAAAAGTCATTACAGTGCAGTCAACTGCATCATAAAATAACTTTTTAATTTTTTACAGCACACTTTTACTTTTTAATTTATTGGCGCGTATGGGCTTATTGTAATATCTATGGTCTGTGGTGCGGGACGCGTCATTTTAAACGCAAAACAAAAAAGTTATGATTTCAATTTTCATTTTTTGTTGTAGATTCTGAATTTCGTAGGGTTTTTTTATTCTTGCTTTAATCTGATAGCAGTGAATGTGACAAAAAATTAACTCCGCCCGACATTTTAGATGCAGCACGGAAATGACTCTTATATCAAGGTAGTACGGTAATATCAGCAAAGTCTCTCTCTCTTTTTTAACTTTGATCTTTTATTTAAGTAGTAGGTTCAATCTCAAATTGTATGAGTGTAGATAAAGTAGTGTATGAAACTGCACTTAACTAGGTATTAAAATACTCGTGTTTTAATACGAGGAGTATTAAAACACGAGTATTATCATGTATATATGTATCAGTTCCATAAACTATTATTTTGAAGGGTAATGATTTTAAAGTACCTATGTATAAAACTGTAATTAAAACATGGTATAAATTCATTAATATACAAAAACTCCGTGCGGCCTGATCTACCTATATATTTATTTATACATAATTATACACAATATGTATATATTGATTGTCCTTCCAAAAATTCAAGGACTTGTGTTAATAAAAAATGATGTTTGTAAATAGCTATAAATTATACTCAACTCAAAAATATAATCTCACCCTGTTATTTATTTGTTTGTTAAAGATTATTTTTCAATAAAGAGGCTAAAATAAAAAATGGGTTTTCTTTACTGGTTTTTTACATTGGTTAGTTTATCTCATTAATTGATAATGTATTAATTTAATATCCATCGCTTTCGCTTTATTAAGTCAAAATATTTTTCATTGGTAGGTTGAGTTGGCCCTGAAATATGTATGTTAATTGATTGTGATTGTTCAGGAATATGTAACCTTTTCATAGGAACCCAATACAATATAAGGTGATGTCGAAGTTATTGTCACTAACCGTAATATTGATAACTTTATTAGAGCAAAAAATTCTTAAAGTGATTAAAAAAGGTTTAATAAACATTAAAAGTTCACATGAAGTCATAAGTAGGTATGTATGATGCAAAAAATTATGACATTTTATTAGTTTTTTACAAATCAAAAATAGTTATTGTCATGTTTTAAGCATCAGTTATTTTTTACGTATGACTTCTTCTGATTTTTTAAATATTTATTGCATCTTGAATTTTGATATCTTTGATTCAAGAAATTGTCCTAAACTTATCAATATCGCGGTTAGATTCTTAGTTTAAAATATTGCTATTAACGTCGATTTCACGAGAAGTCAGATAAGTACATATACCCAAACATACCAAGCTATAGCTTATGTTTTACCTGGCTACAACAAACAATTGGCGGGCATCACGCACTGGCGCGCTGCACCGCGGCCGAAAAAACAATGCGTCGCGCCCCGAATACAGATAATGTAACTAATTTACCTCATGACTTGTGCTCCTGAGCGACGTAACGATAGGACGCGGTGTTTTAGGCTGCTGCGTACCTACACTACTTTACTACCAACGTACTTACAAAGATAAACCTCAAAGAAACACTACCAACCAACCACCAAGCTTTAGCTTATCTTCTTACCTGGCCACAACAAACAATTGGCGGGCATCACGCACGGGCGCGCTGCAACATGGCTGCAACGCGGTCGAAAAAACAACGTCGCGCCCCGAATACAGGTAATGTAACTAATTTACCTCATGACTTGTGCTCCTGAGCGACGTAACGATAGGACGCGGTATAGTATGGTACCTATGGTATGGTACAGTCTGACGAGCTGTGGACAAAGATTTCGTTGTATGCAGAACCGAGCGAGAGCTCTACTAAGCTGCGCGGTCACAATTGTTTTCACATTACAAAAATTGTTTAAAAAAACAAAAAACCGACTTCAAAAAACCTACCTCGAAAAAGCAAGAAATAATATTCGTAATAATAAAAACACGTCTATTGAAGTCGGGTGGGGCTGGAATACCTACAGATTCCTTTTTTATTCTAAAAGCCCCACCCGACTTCAATAGACGTGTTTTTATTATTACGAATATTATTTCTTGCTTTTTCGAGGTAGGTTTTTTGAAGTCGGTTTTTTGTTTTTTTAAACAATTTTTTATTTTTTTATTTTTAGTGTAGGTACCTTTTGTATTAGGTAGTGTAGGTATATTATTTAGGTAGAAAATTCGGCTCAGCCAAACGTGAGTTAATCGCGGAGAAACATATATACATGCGGGTCAAACTGAGAACCTCCTTTTTTAAGTCGGTTAAAGAACTACACTTAAGATATCCCGTTTCCAACAAAAAAATAATTATCTTATTCAGTTCATAAACAAAGAAGTTATACGACTGATCATCGAGGTAGTTCACACAAAATCATACTATTTTCGTACTTTTTTCAAGATTACTTGAAAAGTACCGAACCGATTTCAAAATTTCAAAAAATGGGACCAACTTGGAAGTTTACCTAATGTAATAACGTTTGAATCATTTCAATCGGTTCAGCCGTCTTCGAGTAATCGGTGTACATACAAAAAACAAAAAAAAAAAAAAACGGGTCGAATTGAGTACCTCCCTCCTTTTGAAGTCGGTAAAAATTACCCGCCATTTTGATTCTTTAAAAAAATAGCCAGTGTGCCATTCTGGATGTAAGGATTCTAACAATATTTACCCCACATATCTAAAACATCTGGGGCCGTACCGGCTAACGCTCCGAACTTAGGCAAGTCTGCTGGGCTTCAAATTAAAACAGATAAATCGAACCCCAATCAGGCCAAAATGGCAAACCCAAATTCACGATGTGACACGAACATCAATATCGTCCAAATAACGTCGGGAAATAGTAAAAAAAAAATTTTTTTTCTTAAAATATATAATACCTATATACATAATACGAAATTTCTTACTTCGATTTATCTGTTTTAAGTCGAAGCCCGGCAGACCCGCCAAAGTTAGAAAAGTTAGCCGGTAGGGCCCCTGTTTTAGCCACTTGGTAGTTATGGTGGAAAAAAGAGACTCGCATACAAACATGAACCCTTACCCATTACACTCCTTTTTGCGCAGTCATGTAAAAATGACGCTAAGTACCGTATCCAACCCTATAAGCGTAGCTCATTCCGCACTCCACGTGTCCACTGCACGTATGGTCAGCAAACGGCGTGTGTGCGGGGCTTTTTGCGCGCCCGTGCGGCGGTAACACGCCCCACCGAGCCTGGGCCGAAATTAAGGCGTTTGGCATACACAGGGAAAAGACCCTTTGTTTATTTGCGAAGGTTACCTACTTCGAATTCTAAAGAAACCTGCCCCCTTAGCTGTTACGTAATTATTAAAGTTGTAAATTAGTAATTTCAGACGGAGCTGCATCACTGCCCTCTTACAATATCTTTACTACCTAAGTGCCTACTTAATAATGGCATACTTTACTAGCTATAGCTAGTAAGAAGTACTTACTTAATAATGGCATAATATCTTTAAATTGTTAAATTCCTATTAACTTACTTAGGTACTTACGCAAATACCGAACTGGAATATTTTTTGGAAATATTTTTTCTCTGACGGTGGGTTCGCAACTTGATCTAGATATTAAATGTTAGCCTTTACACCATAAATATTACAATCTATAAAAGCAAGAGGTAAAAAACAAAATCACTAAATAAAAAAAACTGCTCCAAAATGTTGTTACGCAAACACCGCGCGTGTTTTTCTTACTTTCAAATTTAAAGTAAAAGCGTTAATCGCAGTAAATAATTTCCATTTGCGAGGCGGTGGGCGCGTGGCGCGGCTCCCACGCCGCTCATCACGTATGCGCGGCTCTGAATTTTGAGCAGCGCGTATTCAACGCAAACATGTGCGGGTAAGCCTTTACAACGCGCATTTTATTGGGATGAAAATATTCCGATGAGGTTAGAAGCGGTCGCGTGAAAACCGAATGCTTACCATAGAGTTACAGTTTGGGCGCCAACTGAAAATTTTGGCGCCCAAACTGTAACTTTTTTTAAATATTACCCATCTTTATTCAAAAACTTCAAGAGTTATTATACCTAAGTCGTATACCTACTTTGTTTTGACGACGACACGCTTTGCGCACAGTATGAAATCTGATTTTTTAAAATCTAAAAATATTTTTTTTAACGTGTGAATGCCACTTGACCTACATACATAATAATCATTTTTTCTTATAAAAATATATTTAACAAAAATAAGTAAGGGTGTTTGATACATTAATTACAATTTTAATTTATTCAACAGCCTTATACAGTTAAAATGGATCCAATTATTTTGCTCCCCACCGAATAGAATAACGAGGTGATTGATTCATTCGCATTTTGTAAGAATATTAACGTTCAACTGTTTCGCACTACCGCTCATCAAATATTGATGTGCGTGGAATTTGAATTTGACAGTTGAACAAGCCCGAATCCAAAGCTCCGTCGCGCCGTTCCCTCACGAATTCATGAATGCTGAGTGGCAGGATCATAATTAAGCCTTCTTCGTTAACGTCTATATAAAGTACGAAAAAAAAAATTGTTTTATAGCACAGTATTAATAGTAAACCTATCTCGAATAGGTACCCAAGATTGTGAAACTAAATGGATGCGTGTCGGATGGGCGACCCCCATAATAGGGAATTTAAAGCGGTCTGTCTAAAAAAATATTTTCAGATGCCATGATAGTTTTTAACTCGTGCAACATTGGGATCCTAAGTTTGTGACGTATCAATCACTGCATGCGGTTCTTCTTCTTCTTATTATTGTTTTGGCAATCTACTTTCCTATTGGTAGTAATTTTTGCTAGTGTCAAGTGTTGAAGAGTTCATTGGTAAGTATTGTTTCATTTTACATTAGAATGCGGGTGCATCGCATTTCAATGCTGCTTGGAGCATTTGGTACCAAGTATATCAAGACAGTTTACTCTACAAGTTCTACCGAGGTAGCCACCACTAAAATAAATGTCTATGCTTCACACAACTAAGATCGCGCCTATTTCAATTATCTCACATATTGTTCAGTTGCATAGACACACGTACCACAAAACTGCACCAATTTTAAATGTCCATATGGATTGAGGAGCCACTTCAGATTTTAAAAGGAAATTTAACCCCTTATTTAGTAGGAAATCAAATAATTTTGTACCCCAAATCCTGAAAGGACATCAGGCACATGAGACCCAAAAGTGTATAAACATAATTCTGTTATCTATAAACACTTTATGTTACTAGAATCATAAAACAGTAGCAACATTATTTTTTAACTCCTTCATTTAGTGTTAATTAATTATTGAAAAAAACAAAAGCATATCAATGAAATGGACATCTTTGTAAGCGATTTCACAAGTCTCCCCTGAGTATATTTGTTCTGTGGCACAAGTGATTGCGCATTAAAAAAAAGTCTGCCGGATATCAGTCAACTCAACTGTCAAAAGCGTTTTGTTACGTGCGACATATGCACAGATTTTCCGTTTGATCGGTTCCAATTCGTACATTGTGGTGCTAATCTGTATCACTAACGCAGCTAACGAAACGTGTTGTTGTGAAACTGGTGTTGCTATTTAGTGTCGGGGTTACCAAAAAATAAAACTTTCAAACGTAAATAACTCTTAAAACGTAAATCTTCGTAAAAATCTGAATATTTTCTATGACTTACTAATTACATGCCTACATTTTGAAAAAAACAGAAACGTTATACATTCTTTGGTTTTTTTCTATGGGACTCTGCCTGATGTCCTTTGTAGTCAAATATACCCAAAATTTTATTAATGTAAAAGTGGCTTCTCAATCTAAACATCTGGATTGAGGAGCCACATGAAACATGGAAAATATTGAATGAATATTTTTGAAAAATATTGTATCATTTAGTAGCAATTGTGTATAGCGCCTACTAAATATCTGAGTCCAGTACTGTTGATATTCAAGAATATACAATATTTTTAATGTGGCTCCTCAATCTATACATAAGAGCGTGAATTTTCATGAAAGTAATTAGTTAATTTATATCCCTCTCCAATAAACATTCAGTAGTAAGTCTGTTCAAATTTGTAGCATATGGATAAAGTAGTAAAACAGAGTAAATTTAGTAAATGAACGCATTTTATTTGGCTCCTCAATCCTGACGTTTTGCATAATACATGATTGACTGTACCTCCTGAGATCACATAGTAAACAAAAACCAAAGACACTAATATTTAGTATAAATGTTCACACAATACATAATGTACAGATCAACATTGTGTATGTTCGGTATTTGGAAAAAAATACTTTTCGATATTTCTTAACAAATCGCTCTTAAGGGTGACCATGACATATGAATGAAACCAGGATAACTAGTTTTTGAACTATTCTGTGTTATTTGTTTTTAATAAACATACAATTTGATCTACTTAAACGCGAGGTCTACAGCTCACGGAGCCACTAGTTATATATAGCCCTAAAAGCGATGTATTGCTTTAGGTCTCACTTTACGAGCAAGTATGTGTAAAATCTACTTATTAAATTTATTTGTACGTAACTATGTGTCAGGTTACAAAATAAACAGTATTTATTGAGGGTAAGGAAATAATTAAAATTTTTTTTTCAGTTACCCCCAACCCAAATAATGAGATGAAAAAAATAATGTATGTTTGTGTTTTTTAAGGGTGTAGACGCGCATCACGTTCCATTTTTAAATTTTCAATACAAATTATCAAAACAACTCTGCGCGAGCCGTAATGAGGGCAAACTTTGAAAATTCTTATTAAATTATTAAATAGATATAAGTATATATAAAACACGCAAATCAATAGACAAATACCTCATTATTCCTAAGAAAAATAAAAATAACTATAGAATCTGTAAATACCAGTAAAAAAACATGTCAATGTGTACCGATTTGAACATATTTTTTTTTATATTTTATTTCTCTGTGATTAAAAATATTTTTTTATAATTTTCTCTACTCCTTGACAATACAAACAATATGTGAAAAAATAAATATGATTTATTATTTGTTACAGCTGAAAGGTTTTTGAAAAATATCTCTGACAAACCAATTTGAAATTCCACTTGAACAGAATGTCTTCATTTTAAAATACCTGATAATTTATTAAGTTTTTCTCTCTATACGGCTCTAATTTAAGAATTTTGCTTTCTAAAACTAAAGTTTACATAAATAGTAATGCTTTTATTCTTTTCTTTAGATAACTTCATAGGAAAAACGCTAATTTCTTTGAAATGCGGATATACAGCCTTAAAGCAAATAATGTATATTTGTTTTTAAAGCCATGAAACGATTTTTAACCGACTTCAAAACAAACAAAAAAAAAAGGAGTTTCTCAGTAAGATGACCTGTGTATGTATGTTTGTTCGCGATTATCCCGTGTTTGGCCGAACCGATTTTGATGCGGTTTTCAGAAAAGTATCTATTATATTTAGGTGAGAGTTTTGGTGTTTTAACAGACTTCAAAAGAGGAGGTTCCCTTTTCAGTTTGACCCATATGCATGTATGTCCGCGATTATCTCACGTTTGGTCAAACCGACTATACCTATATTTTTCTACCTAGATAATATATCTAACACATAACGTTACACTAAAAAGAAAGAAACGTTTTAAAAAAAACAAAAAAATCGTCTTCAAAAGCCTACGCTACCTCTAAAAAGCAAAAAAAATATTCAAATCACTAGATACGCATTATCATTGTAATAAAATACGTCTACTGAAGTCGGGTGGAGCTTTTAGAATTAAAAAAAAATGTCCTCCAGCATCTTTTAAAGTCAGTTTTTTGTTTTTTTAAAACAATTTTTTTAGTATAATTCATGGACACCCTTCAAAACAATTTGTAAGAAAATTAAAGGAAAGCTAATATCTTCGTAGATATATACTTTTTAATGGCAGGGTTTTACGTACAATTAGTATACATTTATACAAAATATAGATATATTTGTTCTAAATTTTGTCACAACTACCAGTACATTAGAGGCAAATCTATTCACCGAAGCATCTCAATTGAGGAGCCAGTTAAAACTTGCCGTATCTCCCTACTCACTCATTTTTAATTACGGACTTTTGTCCTACAAAATTATTTTACTTACTACTAAATGATGTGGAAATTGCGCTTTAATGGAACAATTGCTTCTTTGAAAAATTACGAGTTGTATATGTATGGTCTGAGGAGCCACTTATGATGTATGGTAACTTTTTTAATTTTAATATTACCGAGCTTAGATTTTGTCTACAAACTACTCTCAAATGCTACAAAATCATATCAAATTATGATAAACATTAATCCATGATGTGCCTAGGTCTGACGTGGCTCCTCAATCCAAACATTTAGATTGAGGAGCCACCTTTATGTTCAAATAATTTTTGAAGTATTATACTACAAAATCGAGGATAGATCCTACAAAATAATTTAACTTACTACTAAATAAGTATATTAATTTCATTAATATACGAAAAGTGGCTCCTCAATCCATACGGACATAATTTTAAGACACAATATCCACTATGAATCAATTTGCGAATAATTAAAATCGTCACCGAACCAAACTCGACAAAATGGCGCCAAAAACTCTGCATGCGGTTAGATAAGACTACAGGGTCATGTTTTGCACACTGCACACATTTTCTGGTGTGGCTTAGACTGTCAAACTGAACAACTTTGTATATGGGACCAACTTAATCAGAGCAAAAAAATAATCAGCTGATCCATACCTTTTGGTCGAATATTGACGTTTTCTATTGAACAACTGATTATTTTTTTGCTCTGGTTAAGTTGGTCCCTTAAACAAAGTTGTTTAGTTTGACGGTCTAAGCCACACCACAAAATTTGTGCAGTGTTAAAAAAATCACCCTGTAGACTTCAAGCCAAATTAAATAGGTATACTCGTAGCATAGCTCGTTAAGTAACTTAGCAATTTTTATTTAAAACTTTTCGCTTTGCTATCTTCCTTTAGTCATTGTTAAATTTCTCTCAAGTCCCCGTCCGCCATCGCGACTGAAATCGTATTTTAAAATATAATACGCTTTTATTTTTGGAAAATTCCGCGAATGGCTCTGGGGAGAGAAAGCTAATTTCAATTTCATTTAGTTCTGGCGCGATTCCATGCACCGCCACAGATTGTGTGGACACCGACACCGGCAGACTGCAGAAGTGCTGTTTACTGTGATTTTAACTAGTTTCCATTGTAAGTACGACAGTACCTTACCTACAAACTGTATCCACTTATACGAGGCAAACATCTTGACTCTTGAATGCAAAAATCTCATATTTAAAAATTTATTAGTTAGCTATTTCATCTTTATCAATTGTCAAAATATCTGGAAAGATATTTCAATTGAATGTCGAGGTAATTCCTCACATTGGTGAAATAACGCTGGCTTACAGCGTAAGAGTTGGATATACTAGAAGAAATTCGACGATGTCATTAGTGACTCAGTAGCTCAGTAGTCAGAGCATTTGACCGGATATCCAAAGGTGGGTTCGATTCCCGTCCGAGAATTGATCTGGTGCGAGTCGATTTTTTTAGTATATTATTTAAGTAGTATTACTAAGTGAATGTTTTGGAGCGAAGAGAGCGCTGTGCGACCTGAATTGCACTTTATTGTGTCGGAGCAAGAGTCGCAATTTATTTAAACGACTTTGCGGAGTGCAACTTCTGTACGCTAGTACTATTATCTATTCTGTGGTTCTACGCAATCCCCACCCGATTTCAAGATGTTTGCCTCGTACTGTTAGGTTTGTAACATATAATTTTGAGATTACTTTGCTCTCATTTAATTCTAGAATGCGCATTGCCAATGAAAGAAATGGACTTAACATCTTTTATAAAAACAAGCTTCCATAAATCTTAGAATTCGAATAGGATCATTTCAATTTCATTGTAGGTACAAAATAAGTGATAATGTAAGCCAGTTGATGAATATTTAAAGGTGGGCATAAGCGGAGATATACCTACAATGTAGATAGGTACCTACCACATTTAGCTGTGACAGCCTTTTCAGTATCCTTAGCACGAAAAGCAATGGAAAAAAATAACGTTCGTAAACACATTCGATTGAGTATTTTTGTATGGGCACAGTGTCATTTACCGGCGAAAAGCGAAATGATTTTTTTCATAATTACTTTATCAAGTAGGTACTTCTAAGTACTACACAATAGGTACATGATGTTCGTGCTAAGGGTACAGAAATTACACTTTTGAACATCTGAATGATTCGACCCTTCTTCATACACCTGGCTCCTTCGCCATCAGTTACTCTTTGCCGGTAAGTGCAGCACTCGCACGGAACTCTCGGGAGCGTTTGGGTTCCGCAGGCAGGCAGATTACACCCTGTCTGAGCCCCAATACGCAATTCCATTCGTTGCAAGAGGATTTCGCATTTTTATCGCTGCTCCCTAACTTCACTATTAAATTGGCCCATAGTCTTGACTCTTGGATTTATAAGTACCCTTTCATTACAGGTAGGTAACGAGTTCTGTTGAAGATTAAATTTTGCATTAAAATTGTACTATTTCCAAGTCCCAGGTGATTTTGAAGGTTTTCAAATAATTTAAAATGAGATTGAATTTATGATTGGTAGGTAAATTGGTAATGAAATAAGAAGATTAGGTTTAAATTCTAAATTAGACTCATACTTAACTTAGGCTTGAAATAGTTTAAGCGATAAAATATAATTATCTGTATGTAGCCGCGTTGACATGACCAAAGTTGCTTTGACAAAGTAGTTTTGATGTCTACTTTGACGCTACTTTGATCATGTAAACGAAATCAAAGCGCTTTTTGTTTAAAATTTTAAAGTAAACTAGGACCTTGTTCTACTTTTCTTGTTGCTAGTTTGACAAAGTAGTTTTGACGACTACTTTGATCGTGTAAAGGAGCAATCAAAGAGCACTTTGACGTCGGCGTTCAATCAAAGTGGACTTGGAGCCATGTTCAAGAGTGGCAAAAATGAACAAACTGCGGGTCTATCGGCTAAAAACGTTGAAGTTCATGTTAACTGTAATTTGACAGATGGACGTGATACATTGCTAATTTATTTTGGCACAAATAAAAAATTACCAAGAAAAGTAGCAATGTACTTATCACATCCATTTGTCAAATAACAGTTAACATAAATTTCAATGTTTTTAGCCAATAGACCCGCTGATTCAAATATAGTCAACAGATATCGAAGTGAACTTCGTTCAAAGCTTTTTGTCAAAGCAGACATCGGGTGTGTCAACGCGGCTTAACAGGCACGTTATTTGATGCAGATTTTCTAAATTAATAAATTTTTACGGTTTAAAATGATACAATGATCGATTAGGTAAAATATTGCAAATCCGTAACTAACTCTCACTCTCATGAAAATTAGGCAGAGAGATAGGCAATATTATAATATTACTTTATGTACACTAAGTATGTGTTACATTACGCTACACGCTATAAGTCCTCAACTAAGGCTTGATTCATATTATTTGTGTTCATCAGTTGATAACTTCGACGCAAAGCTAGTAACACACTGGATAATGGAAGTTCTTATACCTACCTTTCTCAATCACTCCATCCATACAAACAAAATTATGAAATGCAATTAGTATACCTAATGACGCGTTTTTTACGGTAATAGTTTAGGTTGATTTTAATTAAATAAATATCTCATAAATTATTGTTCCATTGACGACTGTTGATTGCTCAGAACAGTATATAATTAAGTATTTTAAATGTTTACAAGTTATGGTTAGCTTGTAGTCTACATACTCTACTATTAAACGGGGCACAAATAATGTATAAACACCTAGGTACCTATTAAACGAAATGGGTTCGTAGAAACGTTACTTGGGCGTAATTTTTGTATCTAATTATAATCTTACTAACTATTCGACAAGTGGCGGCAAAGCTCCGATTCATATCCTTTTATAAAGTTTAAGTTGTTGAGCAGGGCAAGAGTACCTAACAAATATTCGTTTCTTAGAATGAGGGAACAGTAATCAAAAGTTAAGAAATTGAACTTAAAATGGCGTCAGGTCGAAATAAGCCTGGCAACCATTTATCAGAGTTAATATCTGTAATGTCTAATACGGTGTGCGCCCCGCCCTATACAAACGATCTCGTTAGAACTTGATTAGAGGAGGCACAATACGATAACAAGACACAATCCTAAAGTTCTGATTACCTCGTTTATGAGGGCGCAACTTTTTAAACAAACCCACGGTATCAGAATACAAGGCTCCGGGCGACAGCGAATTTGCCACTGTAATTTCATATCGGTTAAGTGTCAAGAAACGAAAAAGATTTATTTGAAATTAGAACGTTTGTTGTGCTCTCTGGTTTCGCGATCGTTTCGCTTTTGTTTCGTGTGTTAACAGTAGGATTTTCCGAGTTTTCCATGTTGTCTCCACTGGTTGTGTTGCAGCCGCGCATTTTATTTCTTATAATTTTTTTATCGATATTTTGATCGACTTTGCATAGAACGAAACGCTTCATAGTAACAGTTTCCGCGGGTAGTTGATCGCAAAATATTGTTATAATTATTAATCTAGTGAGGGTACTTTTCGTGATTGGGTTGATGCCTCTCACTTGGTTGGACGGATCCGCGCTGTCGACATATGTTGTTTATTGATTGCATCGCTGCCCATGGCAAAACCCATTTTGAACGTTTTCGTTGTGTGTGCTCTTAGTGAAAAGACCAAAAGGATTGCCAATGGTTGGCGCCTACAGGCAATGCAGCAGGAGAAGACCGGTGAGTAGGCTTGAGACCTTATTTCCGAATATCCTCACTGGATTGTTTTTGTTACATTAGATTAATGTCGTTATTTTGAAGTCCCAAGGACGCATTTTCGGCTCGCGGGAGCGCGGCAAGGAGGAGACGTCAAATAAAAAAAAAACCCGGTCAAGAGCGAGTCGGACTCGCGCACCGAGGGTTCCGTACGATCATAATTGCACCATCAAACTACACTGCAGAGTAGAATAATAAAATTAGTATTGCAGTTTTAGGTCAGCGCCATCTCTTGACCGATAGTGGAACTAATGTTAACTTTTTAGAAATTTGATAATTTCTAAAAAAGTGTGCTATATTGAGACATCGTTTTATTTTTCCTGCAATCTTTACATAAACTGCTATCACGTAGAATTATTTCAGATTTTTCTCTTTGCAAACTTCGGAGATAAGGGGGGGGAACACGTCCAAACGGCGCTCTTTCATATGATACCCCACATGCCCTAGTAGCCCCACTTCAAATTTTTGAGACCCTTTTTGAGTCCCTGTTGCTAAAAAGATATTTATTTTTTTCTTATTTGCAAAATAGTAAAGCAAATGTCATCTTAAACTATTCCAAATTTCAAGTTGATACCATTAGTAGTTCTCGAGATATTCAGCTGTGACAGACAGACAGACAGACTGAGTCACACCATAAGGGTTCCTTTTTTACCATTTTGGTACGGAACCCTAAAAACGGACTGCGATCAATGCATGTGCTTTTTTATGAGGAGAGATGAGTGTGTGCATATCGTTATAACGCATACTACGTTATCATTATGTAAGATTTGGGCTAAACTGTTTTAACCGACTTCACAAAATAGAGGAGATTCTCAATTCAATTGTATACTTTTTTTTTTTTTTTATCGTTGTTCGCGCGTATCTTCGACATTTATGGACCGATTTTGATGATTCTTTTTTTGTTTGATTGAGTTTTCTTGCGAGATGGTCCCATTTAATTTTTATTTCAATCGGTTAAGTAGTTTTCAAGAAATCCTGAAAATACTATGATTTTGCATCAACTACCTTGACGACTTTGTTATTAATAAATCGAATTAGATGTTTCTTTTTGTTGGGAAAGGATACTTTTAGTGTAGTCTTTTTAACCGACTTCAAAAAAAGAGGGTTCTCTCTCAGTTTGACCTGTATGAATGTATGTTTCTCCGCGAATATCTCACGTTTGACGGAGCCAATTTTTATACGAAATAATATACCTACACTACCTAATAGAGAAGGTACTTACACTAAAAATGAAAAAAAAAAAAATTGTTTTAAAAAACAAAAAACCGACTTCAAAAAACCTGCCTCTAAAAAGCAAGAAATAATATTCAAATCATTAGATACGCATTATCATTGTTATAATAACAAGACGTCTATTGAAGTCGGGTAGGGCTTTTAGAATAAAAAAAAGGAAGTTGTACTCCAGCCCCACCCGACTTCAATAGACGTCTTGTTATTATAACAATGATAATGCGTATCTAATGATTTGAATATTATTTCTTGCTTTTTAGAGGCAGGTTTTTTGAAGTCGGTTTTTTGTTTTTTAAAACAATTTTTTTGAAGATCTGCATCTCTTGTTTTGTCATGCAACACTTGTAATTCAATTACTTTGAGTTGTTTAAAGATTACCAACAATAATACAGATAAATATGTCGATAGGCAGAATATTATAATAATTTATTGATGACAGAATAAATGATGTTTTTTTAAGATTTGAAAATTTCTACGGAAATGGATATAAATGTAGGTGTGGCCAGTGCTCATCGAACATCCCACTAAGTTTCCAAGACACATTACTGCGACAATGGCTGTGCAATCCCAAACGCATTAGGCGAGAGGGCCACAAGTCAAAGGCCGGTCCATCGCATGCAAACCGTCTGAAGCCGTCTCAAGTGTATGGTAATGTCAAATTCGATTGGCTGTTATGTGTGATGCCTTTGCTCCTCCAATCTATGGTTTGTTTGTGAATTAAAAAATATGATTTATTGTCTATGGGAGTTTTTCGGCGCCATTTCAAAAAAAAACGAACTAAACCCCCAGGTTTAGTTAGTTTTTTTTTAAATTCGCAAAGTGTTTCTTATGTTATTGTGCTACAAAAGCAACAATCAGGGTTTTGTTTAATGTCTGCACTGTACTGTCACGCTTCAAACTTCGTTTGACGATTCATATTAAAATTTATATACAAAATAGGAAAAAAAGATAATATTGTAGCACAGGAAAATGAAGGAATACTTCCAATCGTATCTCCATCTAGCACATAGAACATCAACATCCCAAGCGTACAGTACATTACAAAACCGGACATAAGACAAATGGCCAGCCATCCGGAGATAGGTAATCAAGACTAATACGGCCCGTTAGCGGCTGATAAAGATTTGTTGGCGGGATTGACTGGAGCAGTCATTAGGCCCGATACCACTGTTGCCGTTGTTTAGTGTTAACGAGCTTTTACAGGAAGTTAGAAGTTTAACGATTTTTTTCAATGCGAGATCTACTTGTGTTGTATTTTTTGTAGCGGGATATTACTATGAATACTCGTTTATTTTAGATTTATAAAACATTGAAGATTTATTAAATAAACTATACTGATAAATTTTTGATACCATCATTACAATATCTGGGCGACCGAGCTTTGCTCGGTTATTACTATTTATTGTTATCTCAAACATTAACTATATTTTTTAAACTTGTCTAAAAACAATAAAAATTAAAAAAAATATATGAACTTGAACATATAAAAAAAAACAAAAGTAAGTCACCGAGTGGGATTCGAAACACTTGTCTCTTGCCGTTCGCGACTTAACCCGCTGGACCAGACATACAGTGGCCGGCCGGACGAAATTAGCAACCATATTCTGCGTCGAAAGAAAAACGCATGAAAACTCGAAAACATGCGTTGTCCCAAACATAAGACTAAGCTAGATCGATTGTTTACCCCTGAAAACCCCCATATACCAAATTTCAGCGAAAACGTTAGAGCCGATAGCTACAGTGTTGCTACGGATCTTGCTACTTGCTACGGACTAACTTCGTAGCAAGTAGCAAGCTACGAGAGCTTAGTTCTATATTGAAAAGTTATTTATCGGATATAACCTATATAGGGCTTGCAATTCGAATATTCGAATTATTCGAATATTCGCCTTATTTTACTATTCGAATACTCAAGTCGGTGATATTCGAATATTCGAATATTTTCCACTTTTTTGTATTTAGGCAAAAGTCATTCATTAAATACCCAAATAGCTTTGGTAAGCTAGAATGAAGCTATTGTTAACGTTCACTTTCTCGTTTATTTATTTGTTTACCTATGTTGTTTGTTTTTCCGCAAATTGTAAACGATTTTAATCTAGCTTCCCAATGAGTCAAAGACTTGAAACTTAAAACAAAGGTCAGAACAGGAAGACAATGACAACATCTTATAGTGTCATTGAGCTGATTTGATGATGGGACCAAAAGGCCTCAGGAAATCTGTAATAAAGCCATACAAACCCATCGACTTTGTGCTCGTTTGATTCGTCTTGACAAGTACAAGTGTGTGATTGTCTCAAATAAATATTTTTCTTTCTTTTGTTCATTTAGGCCCTTTTTGGCTTTAGTGATCAGCTTGTCTTGCGACACGTAGGCCTTTGTCAGCTGTTTCTATTCTGTTTTATCTCTTGCTTTTCACGATCAAAGTGTTCATCCAGTTTTCATAACACCATCTGCCCATCTTTTGGTTTGTCTTCCTCTTTTCCTTTTTTTGTGTCATGATTGCCACTCTGTAATAATTTTGGTGCATTTTTCCTTGCTTTCTTTTGCCATTTAACCCGTCCATTGCCATTTTAACAGTCTTTTTTTCCTTATTATGTCTTCTACTTTTATTTTTTTTCTTATTTCTTCAGATTTTTGACGGTCTTTCAGCGTATCACCTATTAAGCTTCTTTTCATTTTCTTTGGCATATTCTTAGCTTTAAATAGTGCTTTTGAGTCAGGGCCTATGTTTGACACTCTGTACTAAAACCATAAAATTTCATGGAGTTTTGGCTCGTTTGATTCGTCTTGACTAGTACTCTGTTGGGAAATATTGTCCAGGGTCTGATGATGGACCCGGAAGAAAACTACAGGAACTCTGTAATGAAACCAAACAAATCAATCGAGTTTGGGCTCGTTTGATTCGTCTTGGCAATAACTGTGTTTAGAAATAGTGTCCATGGTATAATGATGGAGCCAGAAGAAAACCACCGGAACTCTGTAATAAAACTATACAAATCCATCGAGTTTGGGCTCGTTTGATTCGTCTCGACAAGTACTCTGTTGGGAAAATAAATAGTGTCCAGGGTCTGATTATGAAGCCGGAAGAAAACCACAAAACTATTTAATAAAACCATGCAACGCCATTTAGTTTGGGCCCGTTTGATTCGTCTTGACTAGTACTCTGTTCGGAAATAGTGTCCAGAGTCTGATGATGGAGGCGGATGAAAACCACAGGAACTCTGTAATAAAACCACACAAATCCATCGAGTTTGAGCTTGTTTGATTCGTTTTGGCAATCACATTGTTGAAAAATAGTGTCCATGGTCTGATGATGGAGCCGGAAGAAAATCACAGGAACTCTGTAATAAAACCATACATATCCATCGAGGGCTTGTTTGATTCGCCTCGACAAGTTCTCTGTTGGTAAAATAATATCCAGGGTCATCAGACCCTGATCATTATCAAATGAAGCCGGAAGTAAACCACAAAACTATGTAATAAAACCATACAACTCCACCTAGTTTGGGCTTTTTTCATTCGTCTTGACTAGTACTCTGTTGGGAAATAGTGTCCAGAGTCTGATGATGGAGCCGGAAGAAAACCATAGGAACTCTGTAATTAAACCATATATATCCATCGAGGGCTCGTTTGATTCGTCTCGACAAGTACTCTGTTGGGAAAATAGTGTCCAGTGTCTGATAATAAAGCCGGAAGAAAATCACGAAAAATATGTAATAAAACCATGCAGCTCCATTTATTTTAGGCTCGTTTGATTTGTCTTGACTAGTAGTACTTTGACGGAAGATGATTTCCAGGGTCTGGTGATTGAGTAGAAAGAAGGCTACAGGAACTCTCTAATAAAATCATACAACTCCATAAAGTTTGGTCTTATTTGATTTGTCTTGACAAATAATCTGTTGGGAAATAGTATAAAAGATCTGGTGATGAAGCCGAAAGATGGGTACAGGATTTCTATAATAATACCATACAAGCCCATCAAGTTTGGGCTCGTTTGATTCGTTTTTACTTATATTCTGATGGGAGATAGTACTAGACCCTGGTCTAATAATGAAGCCGGAAAAAAACCCGAGATAAAACATAGATACAAGACTGAAAAACAAAAAATAAACATTTACTGACAATCAAACGAAAAACATACGTTTTAAAAATGAACTAAAAAGTATCAAATTGAACTCAAAACATGACCTTAAAATTAACTAGAAAAACGGACTAATAATTATAAAATAATTTCGTCTTTAAAGATTATAACTCTACAAAGAAGTTTTTAAACTAAAAACGTGGGGCGAAGGCAGAAAAAGTCAATTGAGGATAATTTTTACACAATGCGTCCCATTAAACAAAGCATTTACTTTGGTTTAACGTGAAAAAATTAGCAATATTTAATAATTACGACCATCTGTATTATTTTACAGAATTATTCGAATAATATTCGAATATATTCGAATACCTCCTTAAAAATTTTCGAATATTCGAATATTGGATTTCATCGAATATTTGCAAGCCTTAAACCTATAACTTGTCTGAACTGATCGAGCTTGGTACATGTATATCATCCAATTTACTCAATTCGCTCATCGTTCATTAATGTCACTTAATTGATGTCAGCACTCAATTTTTTTTAATAACAACCTTAAAATTCGAACAAAACACTAGATAAATATTTGACAAAAATCACAACAATAACAATGGATGCAGGTGGTTGATTCGTCCAAGACGCAGCTATGTTACCTTTAGCCAATCAGAACATCCGTCAGTTCATAGCGTTGACGTCAGCCAATCAGCGTGCCCAAAAATATAGTATTTCGTGATTTACCTAAGATATGCTGGATTTTTGTAAAAATCCTAAACATTACTCGGATGATTGCAAAAATCTGTCTTACTTTCACAGCTCTCGTAGCTTGCTACTTGCTACGAAGTTAGTCCGTAGCAAGTAGCAAGCTACGAGAGCTGTGAAAGTGTTCCCTGAGACTTACCTCTTATTCACAAAGCGAATAGATTGAATAACCACTTTGAAGATAAGCCAACTCCAAAATTATTCACTTCTAAGATGTCTGTAAATAAATTAAAATATTAGGATACACTGTAATTTATCTTTTAAGTAAATTAAAACTGTCAGTGTCGATAAAAATTAAGGCAATAAAAATGCAAACGAGAAGCCTCCGCCGCCGATAGGAGTTCTCGATCGAAGCTGCCATATCTCGGAAAGTTTTATAAAATAAAACTTTGTGACTGTTCCTTTAGCTATGTTCCTGTGAGTGACTGTAAAGCCTCTCTTAACGAAACAATTATAATAACTATAAATAATTTAGTTTCTTTTTGCTGTGGAATTTATGTGCTGAGAGTAAAAGCTTCTGTGTCGATGAATAATTTCTTGAAATGCAATATAGAATATGAACTTTTTAGATATGACCAATAGTCTTATCTACCCACATAAATTGTTTCATGTACTTACATTATTATATAGAATTAGAATATTAATCGAGTAAGTTTAATTCTAATTTATTTTACAAGATAAAAGGCTTTTGCTGTGGCAATTTTGAGATACCTATAATTAACTCCAACAGTTAAACAATATTTTAATTCACATTCTTGATTGATACAGTTTATAAAGTTGCAAAAGCAATTTCAAGGTAGGTTACTTCATCAGAAAGTGTATATGTCGTAGGATTATCGTATAGGCCGGATCTTTACAAAAATCCTAGGTCGATTGTAAAAAACCGGATAATTGAAATCTAAGATAAAATTTCGCAATCGTCCGAGCAATTTTTAGGATCTTTGTAAAAATCCTAGTTTGTTTCGGACAATAGTAAACTTGAATGCTAATTGGATAATCTAAGAGACGATTTATAACATCTTCGGTTTGATTGGTCAGAACATATTGCTGATGAGTTTCGGGTTATTTGGTAATTTTGCCAAATTAAATTCTTCAATTGAAGTTTTAACAACATTAATTCGTTCGAAAGTTCATTCGGATTTTGCACAACCTTATTGACAAGCGCTCTGTAGAATTTTCTTAGCTCTATATTGAAAAGTTATTTATCGGATATAACCTATAACTTGTCTGAACTGATCGATCTTGGTACATGTATATCATCCAATTTACTCAATTCGCTCATCGTTCATTAATGTCACTTAATTGATGTCAGCACTCAATTTTTTTTAATAACAAACTTAAAATTCGAACAAAACACTAGAGAAATATTTGACAAAAATCACAACAATAACAATGGACGCAGCTATGTTACCTTTAGCCAATCAGAACATCCGTCAGTTCATAGCGTTGACGTCAGCCAATCAGCGTGCCCAAAAATATAGTATTTCGTGATTTAGCTAAGATATGCTGGATTTTTGTAAAAATCCTAAACATTAGGTACTCGGATGATTGCAAAAATCTGTCTTAGATTCCAACTATCCGGTATTTTACAATCATACTAGGATTTTTGTAAAAATCCTGTTTGTACAATTATCCTACGACATATACAACGTGTGACAAAATAACCCCTAATGCCGTATATGGTAGATAGGGACCATCAAACTGAACAACTTTTACTATGGGTCCAACTCTGAAATCGCGAAAAAAAAAACTCTGCTCTTTCATACATTTTGATATTTTCGTTATTGTTTTTGTATGAAACAGTTGATTATTTCGAGATTTCAGAGTTTGTCCCAAAGTTGTTCAATTTGATGGTCCCTATCTACCATATTCGGTACAGTACGAGGCACGTATCTTGAAATCGGGTGGGGATTGCGCGAAACACGAATTTTGGGTATGCGTAGCGGTGAGGGGCGCGGGCGGCGGGAGATGGGCGCGCGCTATTGGTCGCTCACAAGAGCTCATGCGCGAACTTATCCCCACTCCGTCGAAAAAATTTCAAGATACGTGCCTCGTACTATATTAGGGGTTATTTTGAAACACGTTGTATATTCAAGTAAGTATTATAAATATTTTTGTTTACATTACTCTTTTATCCCACAACAGTTGAACATGCGATGCCATGCGGCGACACACAAAATACATTGCTTTGCTCATTTTAAACAATCACAATTTTGTTCCATTGAAAAATGTGTTTGTGTTCCAAAAATGTGAAAATTTACCTAGAAAAAATACGACTCGCACCAGATCAATACTCAGACGGGAATCGAACCCGCGACCTTTGGATATCCGGTCCAATGCTCTGACCGCTGAGCTACCGAGCCACTAGTGACATCGTCGATTTTTTCCTAGTATATCCTAAACTCTTACGCTGTAAGCCAGCGTTATTTCACCAATGTGAGGAATTACCTCGACATTCAATTGAAATATCTTTCCAGATATTTTCAGATATTTCAATTGAATATATCAATTGAATGTCGAGGTAATTCCTCACATTGGTGAAATAACGCTGGCTTACAGCGTAAGAGTTTAGGATATACTAGGAAAAAATCGACGATGTCACTAGTGGCTCGGTAGCTCAGCGGTCAGAGCATTGGACCGGATATCCAAAGGTCGCGGGTTCGATTCCCGTCTGAGTATTGATCTGGTGCGAGTCGTATTTTTTCTAGTATATTATTTAGTATTGTTTAAAAATAGCATTGTAAATGCAAAAATCTCAAATTTAAAAATTATATAGCTATTTCATCTTAATCAATTGTTAAAATATCTGGAAAGATATTTCAATTGAATGTCGAGGTAATTCCTCACATTGGTGAAATAACGCTGGCTTACAGCGTAAGAGTTTAGGATATACTAGGAAAAAAATCGACGATGTCACTAGTGGCTCGGTAGCTCAGCGGTCAGAGCATTGGACCGGATATCCAAAGGTCGCAGGTTCGATTCCCGTCTGAGTATTGATCTGGTGCGAGTCGTATTTTTTCTGGTATATTATTTAGTATTGTTTAAAAATAGCATTGTAAATGCAAAAATCTCAAATTTAAAAATTATATAGCTATTTCATCTTAATCAATTGTTAAAATATCTGGAAAGATATTTCAATTGAATGTCGAGGTAATTCCTCACATTGGTGAAATAACGCTGGCTTACAGCGTAAGAGTTTAGGATATACTAGGAAAAAATCGACGATGTCACTAGTGGCTCGGTAGCTCAGCGGTCAGAGCATTGGACCGGATATCCAAAGGTCGCGGGTTCGATTCCCGTCTGAGTATTGATCTGGTGCGAGTCGTATTTTTTCTAGTATATTATTTAGTATTGTTTAAAAATAGCATTGTAAATGCAAAAATCTTAAATTAAAAAATTTACCTAGTTTGACACATTTGTCAAACTAGGTAAATTTTCACATTTTTTGATTATTATTATTTCGAAAGCCAATGATTGTGCAATGCATCATCTTTGGTGATTGTCATTTGTTAACCAGACGGGAACCAAACGTGGCAGTAAATATTTTAGGACACGCGTCGTGTTGCGCCGTAGATCATTATGTGTCGGTTATATTTTATGAGGGCCGAATGTACCAAGCGCCGCCGGTCAATTTCACGGAAGGATGCGTCACGTACCGGGTATAACCCGGCCGGGTGTAAAAGGTCCAATATTGAATTGGCTTTCACAATTTTTGGAAATAATTTCAGGTGCAGGATGTAATCTATTTTTTTTATTTTTAGATTTAAGGCATTCACAATGCTATTTTTATATTAAGATAATTATTTTAATAGAAAAAATCGACTCACCCGTAGCAGCTCAGACGGGACTCGAACCCGCACCCTTGGGATTCCGGCCCGATGCATGCTACCGAGTCGCTAGTGGGAGCGGCGAAATTTTCTAGTACTTTTTACGTTCACGCTGTAAGCCTGCGTTATTTCATCAATGTGAAGAACTACCTTCAACATTCGAATGCAACACCTTTACTGATGTCAGACAATCGATTAAGATGAAAAAGCTATATAATATTTTTTTTTTCTAATTTTTAGATTTTACGCATTCACAATGTTTATATTAAGACAATTATTTTAATAGATAAAAATTTCCAGTATTTTTTCTATTAAAATTATAATCTTAACTTATGTATGTTGAAATAAAATGAATAGCTTGGTTATTACGTAAAAAGGAACGTAATGTTTTTTTTTTATAATTTAAGTGAGGGTAGTGTAGTCGTTGTGATCTGTCAGATGCATCAGTTCGGGGTGCGCGTCTTTGAATTATACACATTAACCAATAAGTACTTGTTGTATGGTCTGTGGAATTATATAGGTGTATTATCTATGTGCGCGTCGTTTCGTTTATTTAATGGATTTCGATGTATTTATTTTGTGTAAGTATCTTTGAAATAAACTATTATGTGGAGTGGTTTGTGTAACAGTAAGAAAGATGTGATTTTCAAATGGATTTCTCAGCCATGCAGTTTCCATTCCAGTGGTTTATACAAGGTTTGTAAACTCATTCATTACTTTGTAGTGATTCGGGGCCCTGCTTAATCGTATCTTAAATCCGCGAATTTCATGCACAATTCGGTAAAAAGATAACTCTGCTCTCATGAAAATGACAAATCAAAATATTATATCAAGTTGTTAATAAGTAATGAATATTCAATGATTTCTTATTGTATCTGCACTTATTACTAGGCCTTTTTGTTGATTTTTGTTGTGGTTTTCATTCAAATCATTATTTTAGTTAGTAAGTAGGTACCTATTACTCTTTTTTAACGTGATAGATGATTTGAACTTACTTCTTACATATAAAATACAATATTACCTAGTTTTAATTTAGTCAAAGTCAAATACATCTTTATTCAAATAAACTTAAAAATTCTTTAATATTTTTAACATTTAATAAACAAATAATTTAAGTACTTACTTACTTATTAACTTATTATACTTACAGGGTTATTTGTAAGACACCAACAACCTCATAGGAGTAGATTTCTAACATCATAAACAACAACATTTGTTCTACGACATTTCCGAGAAAAGACAAAAAAATCGTCTTTCTATAAAAATATCCGAACAGGAGCTGATTAAATTTTGTAGGAAAAGTCGATATTTTTTTTACACGACTGCCCAAAGCAAAAAGAGTGTATATGTGTTCAGGGTTCATGTATGTTTGTGGGTATGTGAGTTTCTTTATTCCACCATAACTTCTAAATGGCTCAACGGATTTGGATGTATGTAGTATTGTTAGAATCTTTACATCGTTCCGAGTGACACTGGCTATAATTTTTTGGAAAAATGTCAATATGGCGAAGGTACGACGCCATTTTCCAATGTGAAAAAAAAATATTTTTCTTCAATTATTACAATATGGGCATCAAATGAAAGGCCTTAATGAGCACATTTCAAAATTATATAACTTATCACTAAAATGTGTAAAATAAAAAAAATAAATAAAAAAATTTAAAACACGACTGCCCTGCCAAAAACGAACTAAAAAGTTAAATACCAAGTGTCATTGTAGTCGGGGGACCTCTCTGATTAAAAATTGTACCCAAAACGGTCCCCCAACTGCAATGACACTTGGTATTTAACTTTTTAGTTCGTTTTTGGCAGGGCAGTCGTGTTTTTAATATTTTTTAATTTTTTTTTTTTAGGAAAGTCGTAGAACAAAATGTAGTTCTATATGATGCTAGTAATCCAATCTTGTGGGGTTGTTGGTGTTTTACAAATAACCCTGTATTATTAATTAGTCGGAATTCAGAATAAGCTACGTGCTAAGGCGAAAATAAATGCCTTTGTTAAGATGCCATTATTAAAATGATTTTTAATTGAATAAAACTAAAGTGTAATTGCTTTGGTACATCATTTGATAATAAAAGTTTTGTAACTTGTAATAAACATTAACCAGCTATGAAGCGACATTTTGAATTTGTCCGGGTTCTCGTCCGGGTAATCCGGGTTAAAAGAGACCGATAACCGGTTATACGGGCGTTTGTTTTAGGGCGATGTTTATCGCCGAGTTTTCGCATTTTTAATTTATAGACCTTGTTAAAGTGACTTTGTATGTGAGGGTATCGAGCAAGAAAAAAGAAGGTATCGGAATATACGATGTTTTAGAATTTGTGCGTCACGAAAATTCTGTGAAAAACATACGGTACATTTTTAAGAACATCTAAAAATATAAAGGGCGTATCTCTTCGCTTTAATAACCAAGTAGGTATGTGCACTCAAAAGTTTTAAAATTTCAAAATTATACCAGATACTAAGGTTTGTTTGGGTCTCAAAATTTGACTGAATGTTGGGATTTTGACTGACACAAGCGTAATGAATAGTTTTGTTTACGTATATCATGGAAAGAATGAATGCATGTACGCATATGTGAGATATTTAACGATTTGGTGCGAGTTGTATTTTTTCTATATATTATTTAGTATTATTTAACGTTCTTAATTCAAAATAAGCAAATAGTTTAGTTTGTCGATTGATAAAGATTTTTCCCGATATTTTCAGAATGTTGATTTGACATATTCAGTAAAGTGGTCTGATAGCCCCATTAGATTTTTAGATAGGTATGATTAAAATAAACGCCGTATTTTTCAGAGTCCATCGATAAATTAGAAAAGAGATAAATTGAGTGATATTTAATGTATGATTGGCTTTGCTTTGGATTATTTGGATTGTTGTAAGTTGTATTATGTTTAGTTGATTATGGAACTATCCTTCCACCGGAGAAGGTAAGTACGTACTATGGGCAACAGCGTCGCTTAACCAGTTTGCAACAAAATTCGCGTGCGCGCGTATCGTCCCTGCACTAATGTCATTGCCCTGCACGAACTAAACGTATGTGACAGCGGGCGCGGCGTGCAAGCGATTTTAACCTTAGCAGTGGTTAAGCGACGCTGTTGCCCATCATGCATGGTACATGAATAGTTATCAGAATCGGTTCGCAGTTAAGAGGTTATTACAGGGTGGATTTTTGAGACGGTACATTAAAAGCAGGTACCTTAACCGTTACTTTGTACTATTATGTATTCTGTGGTTATAGTTACAGGAAAACGTTCCTAGGAGACCATCCATAACTTTTTAAGATATTCTGAACTGCATTCACAGATTCTGGAAAAAATTAACGTTAGCAAAAAAAATGCTAAAATACAAAAAAAAAATTTTTTTATGCCAATCGATCCTATTTCGTGTGGGGATCAAAAGACTCTATGGAATCATTTAATTAAGGTATGAGTACTAGAAACGCCAGAAATCGCCATAAACTTTTTCCATGCATTTTGTACTGAAAAACGATAAATCAACTCTAATTATTTTTTATTGCCAAACAATCCTATTTCTTACTGTGATCAAAATACTCTTTAAGGATAACTGAATTTTGAGTACAGAAACAGATTTTTTTAATAATAATTCATAATTCATTTATTTGCTAAATATGGTACATACAAGATGTTATAATAATATTTCCAGCATATTCTGTCGAATGTTTCAACGTGCAAATACTTAGATTTAACTAGATAATACAATTTTATTAATGTCAATAATTATCATATTCAAAACAGAATTAAATCACTAAATTAATAAAAATTAAATTAAATTATTGGAATGTCGGCAATAGAAGATATCAAAAGTTATAATTACTGTGCAATGTCAATAATTTTATCGTTTAGGAAGTCATTAATACAGTAATATGTCTTTTCTATTAAAATGTTAAACAATTTGCTTTTAAATTTAGTTGTAGGTAGTTCTCTTACATTATTTGGTATTTTATTGTAAATACGTATTGCCATACAAAATGAGTTTTTGGAATGTTTTTGATTTGAAATTGAACTTTGACCGGGAATTCGTAAGTTTGTTCCTTTTCTACCTCTGTAGTTAAAGTCTTGATTTTTTTTTTGAATAAATGATCATGTTTTTTTACAAATAGACTAATCTCATAAATGTAAAGGCAAGGCAAGAACAGAATATTTAAGGCCTTGAACAAAGGTTTGCAGCTATCTAAATAGCCACATAGCACCACAAATTGTACGAACGCATTTTTTTGTAATTTGAAAGCCCGATGCATTTCTACCGAGTTTCCCCATAATATAATGCCATATCGCAGGACCGAGGACACATAGCCATGGTAGGCCATAAGTGCTGCTTCCTTTGATGAAACATGTTTCACTCTGTATAATACGTACACAAATCGATCCAATTTACTTATCATTAAATTTATATGCGATTTCCAGTCACATTTGTTGTCAATATTTATACCTAAAAATTTCAAATCTGTCACCTCTTCAATATTATTATCATTATAAGTTTTGTCTAAATGCTTTCGAATAGAGTTACGAGTCCTAAAATTAATGAATTTGGTTTTATTTATATTAATATTCAGATTATTTATTTCGAGCCACTTTATTACTTCTTTGAAATTACGCTGTGCAATATTTTGAATGTCATCTTTATTGTCAGATTTAATTATAAGAGTAAAATCTAATGTTGTAGAAGATTGTGTTGAAGCCGGTGTTGTCACTTACTGTAGTTTCTGTACTCAAATTTCAGTTGGCCTTAAAGAGCATTTTGATCACAGTACGAAATAGGATCATTTGGCAATAAAAAATATTTCGAGTTGGTTTATCGTGTTTCAGTACAAAATGTATGGGAAAAGTTTTTGGCGATTTCTGGCGTTTCTAGTACTCATAACTTAAATGGTCCCTTAGAGTCTTTTGATCTCCACACGAAATAGGATCGATAGGCATAAAAATTTTTTTTTGGTATTTTAGCATTTTTTTTGCTAACGGTATTTTTTTCCAAAATCTGTGAATGCATTTCAGAATATCTTAAAATGTTATGGATGGTCTCCTAGGAACGTTTTCCTGTAACTATAACGGATAAGGTACCTGCCCTTAATGTACCGTCTCAAAAATCCACCCTGTATTGTATCGCGTCACAAACTAAATATAAAACCAAATTTTCCAAGGTTCAAACTATTCAGATAAAACTATTACAAACACACAAAACAGTTGACAGTTGCCAACAATCGCGAACGACCCAACAAGACCCAAAGGAGTCATAAAGCTAACGCTTAGATTTATTTGACGACACTGTAATCATAATACCTACTACGTTTTACAGTGCGGAACATTCACATTAGCATATTATTATTCCTTTATAACACCCGTCGAATTCATATGTTAATATGGCGACTATATTTTCGATCCTTTGGGACCTATAGTTAGGACTTGAAATATGCTTGCGCCATTAATGTCAACTTTGACCTCATAAAATAAGGTTTAATATGTGTCTTTTCTGGCTCTTTTGGCTTTTCAAATTTTGATGTTTTATAAAACATTGTTTTATGTTTTAACACGTATAAATACGTTGTTGCTATAGCCTGTCTCAACATTTATTAAAATGATCATGAAAGCTTCTGTAGTCACGTTAAAAAGGTAGTTTTTAAATTATATAACTAGATACATTTTTGCAGACTAAACATCAAATATTACATTGTGCTTTCATTTCAGTAAGTAGTTTGGTAGAAAAAGTACTTATCTTTTTCGTGTTGAGTTGAGATACAATAATCCCTCCATAAGTTTATGCAGAAATAAAAATCCGTAGTAAACTTGACAATTGCATTAGTTTAGTAATAAACTTTGCATGGAATAGCTGCTAATAGATTAAATGTAAACTTGATTGAATCAGTTAAAATCATCGGCCATCGTCATAATTACGCTCGGAATTTTTTTATTGAATCCATTAATAAACTCATTTAATTCTCGCTGTGGGCAAACATTGGACGCGGCGAATCGGTCCGCTCGTACGCGAGTAATTCGTAATCCAGCGATTAAACAGAAACCGGTAAATACGGTAGCAGGATTTAAAATATCCGGTTCATTACACAACACTACCGGCATTATTTTGATGCTGCTAATTTTAAATGGTCGGCGATTGTGATAATGGAATTGGCCAGGACAGGTGCGGTTCTGGCTGGCTATGGAACAGTCGCAACGAAAGTCGCATGATACTTTAGTACATTTGTCAAGTCGGTTAAAAAATCGTGAAGAAGAAGTGAAAACTTGAATATTAACGTTGTGCATTTTTGATATTTTGAAATTAGCGGCAAAGGATTAAAATTATTTCTTTCCTATTACTATACAGTCACACAATTCAATTAGTTTGTAAATGGAGAAAAATTCTAAAGATTTTGCGCCACTGGCCTTTTTAATTTCTACATGCACGCATTCTACGATTTAAACTTATAGTCACAGAGTATAAATAAGTCTATGATTTCACCGAAGAGATCGCTGCTATTAGTTCCATTTTCAAAATTAGCGCGTTGCTGGTGACACAAGTGTTTACATGACGTCTTAAAATGACGCGCCGCCATTTTCAACGCGCCCCGTAGAAAGATACATCCGCCGCCAGTTTAGCATTTTTTCCCCATACAAAAAGCGCACAACGCCGCTAAAGAAGTTTTCACTTCAAAAATTTTTGACAGAAGTCTTACAGTTTGAACATATGTCAAAAAGTTGCTATGACAAAGTACTATAGTGCTATGCGATTTCATTGCTGACCGTACCATTGTGGCAAGATTGTGGCCAAAAGTTGAATAGGTAATTCAATCACGCATTTTATGTTCTCCTAAATATTTATAATGTAGTGTAAGGCAACATATCCATGGTAGAAATTACAGGGGTGGTGTTATCGTGGTATCAAAATGATGCGAATGTATGAATAACCCACTAGGTATAGTAGGTACGGTCAGCAACTAAAGTTGTTTAACACTTTAGTATTTTGTCATAGTTATTTTTTGACCAATGTTTCAATCCGTGAGACACCTGTCAAAAAGTATGACAAAGAACCAAAGCGTTAAGCGACTTTCATTGCTGACTGTACCCTCATACATTCTTTTAATCACTATTATTTTGGCTATTTTGTAATTAAGTTTTTATTTTAAGCTTATCTTTTTACTTGTTAGGAGAAAAGTGTAAATAGAATAACGTGAATCTTTCAATCCAAGTTAAAAAAATTAAAAAATTAAAAATGTTGATTTCTTCCAAAATCAGTACAAGCAATATTCTGAGGCTGGAACCAACCAAGTAGGTATTAATAATACCTGTATTAGGCGGCTCCGCTCCTCCATAGCAAAAGGTACATATGTATGCAATTTAAAATAATAAAAATAATTAACAAATATTCTTACAAACTATTGAAATTATTAGGCCTTCTTACATAAATGTGTGTGTGTGTGTGTGTGTGTGTGTGTGTGTGTGTGTGTGTGTGTGTGTGTGTGTGTGTGTGTGTGTGTGTGTGTGTGTGTGTGTGTGTGTGTGTGTGTGTGTGTGTGTGTGTGTGTGTGTGTGTGTGTGTGTGTGTGTGTGTGTGTGTGTGTGTGTTTGTGTTTGTGTGTGTGTTTGTGTGTGTGTGTGTGTGTGTGTGTGTGTGTGTGTGTGTGTGTGTGTGTGTGTGTGTGTGTGTGTGTGTGTGTGTGTGTGTGTGTGTGTGTGTGTGTGTGTGTGTGTGTGTGTGTGTGTGTGCATGGATGTATGTTTAAGTGCATAAGTGAGAGGGTTTATGTATGGGTTTATATTGAGTGTTTTTGTTTGCGCGTGTGAGATTTTACAAGCAAAACCAAATACCAATAATTATGAACAGACATAACGTTTGCCTAACCATACGATAAAATATAATCTTGGGATCGGTTATTTTAACCATTAGACACTATACCAAACTAGAAGATTGTTTTTAGAAAATCTTCTGTCTCTTTATATCCTAAACTTTTCAGAGCCTTAATTAACGTTTTTTTACATTCTTTAAATTGCATGCTGTAAATATTATAATTATTTTGCATTTTTTTTTATAAAGGCGAGCAGATTGGGCTTGAAATTGTCGCTTAGCAAGTGAGGTTCTACAGACATGGATCGGAACTACTCTGTCCTGTCTTCTCCCAGACAATAGGTTCGGATTATATGGTAAAGTTTTATGTAGCCATTCCATGATGTAGCTTAAGAACTGAGGTTAAAATATATAACTTCCTGATCGATAAGATGTCACAAAGGGTGTAAAATTCGTCAGTCGGAAAGTCGGAAAGTTAAATGATTACTTATTTATAACTGTTTCAAAATATTTATTTTTATTTTTCTGGATAACACTAGTACTTAAGTGGTAACAAAAATATAAATTCTAAATATTGTTATTTGTGATGAGCAGGTAACTGAGCCTCCAAGAAGCAATAACTTGTTGACTTATTAGTCAGTGAGTATTATATATAATCCTTGATTCTAAAACTTAAGTTCGCAAATTGATTCTTCCAAGAATCGAATCTACGCTTTACCGGGAAGTTTCATACCATCCCAGTGCGGTCTGTATTTGCCAATAAAAGGCTTTCATAGTTGGAATTCCCGCCGTTTGTAATAAGTCCGGGTACCGGGCAAGTGAAACCTTAGCAATAACCCGGTTACCGGCGTTAATATTCCCCGCGCGTCCCCCGGGCGCAGTTAGATCCGCCGTGTACTACATATTGGTTTATCTGTACGCAACTGGAATGGTGGAGATCAGTGTAACACGTGGTTTTACGGTTCTGGATATGGAATATAATCAGTATATATTTTTTTCACAAAAAATCAAGTGAAAATCATCGCAATTAGAACGACACGCCCGCGCATCTCAGCACGCATTAAGACCTAATGATTTCTTTCGCTGCGTAATAGACAAAGTTACAAGTTTCAGTATAATCTTAGTGTTTATTTTTTATGTCCCCACTACTGTTCACAGGCTTTCCTAATTCGTTATGAATGGATAAAGAGATGGGCCGTACCGTACGTAACCCATCATGCAAACCCAATACGGATCGGTGGATCCTAATCCTACTAAATGTGAAAGTTTGTGGGTTTGGATGTTTGGATGTTTGTTCCTCAATCACGCAAAAACTACTGAACGGATTTGGTTGAAATTTTGCGCAAAGATAGTAGATAGCCTAAATTAAAACAGAATACTTTTTATCCCGATATTCCCACGAGAACGGGAACCACGCGGGTGAAACCGCGGGCGGCCGCTAGTTAATCAATAATTTTGAACTTGTACGGAGACTAATCTTAGGTACTGAACTCGTTCTCGAAAATTGATTTTAAATACCATCTTACCTAATTTTAATTCTAAATTCTCATAAAAGGCTCCCTTCTTAGAAGGATCTTCGAATTCGGTTGTTTACAACTCATTAACAATCCGGGTCTATGATTATATACTAAACTTACATATCTACGTATAAACAGCAACACCGAGTCGTCATTTCGGTATAAATATGAAAACGGCATGAAAATTCCCGGTTCCGAATTAGAGAGAGCAGCTTGTCGCGATCTGAAGGAAAATATTTATAGAGGGCGCTGAGAGGCTGCAGGTAAATATGCGGGCGTCCTGTTAGCAACATGTCAAGAGGCGTAAGGCCTTGTCCACCATGTTGCTCAGATTCAAATATAAAGGGTGTTCTAGCGAAAACTTTCAGGGCATAGTCGACTCATGATTCTGAGTCTATTTGAAGTGGAATTTTCCGTCGCAAAATTCATGAAAAATTAAGTGCTTTTTAATTTTTTTTCTACCACACAGAGTCTGTCTTAGCTGCATAGAATCTAAATTTACAGAAAAAGAATTAATTAAAAGTTTTATAAACTCGAAGTGTTTACCCGCGATATTATCGAGTTGTTACGCGTACATTGCTTCTCAACGAAAATCAAAATCTCAGCTATGCATTTGCGACAAGTGATTCCATAGAAAAAGTTGGTTATTTCTAAAAGTAGAATCATCCCTTAAAGTTTTCGCTAGCGTGTTACTACACCCTGTATTTTTGCACTGTTAAAAAAATTTGGGACGTTGCCTTTTTTAGTTGGTTTGTGGACATTGAGTTGAGTATCGATGGGTTGTGCTGTGCTTGACAACTACAATCCGTCAGGTGCTCAAAAACATATCAAAACTAAAATTTATTTTTAAATAATTTCGCTAATGAAAATCATTGAATGACGATTACACTTTTAGATAAGTTATTTTATTATTAATAGCATTTTTTGCTTTTTTCAGGCGTCCTGATAGCTAGAAGACTGAATCGAGCTAAGGTAAGCTAATAGAAAAATCTTACTTATGTAAGTAAATTGCTAAATTTACTTACATAAGTAAGATTTTTCTATTAAGCATAATATGAAAAGAAAAATCGGTTGGCACTCCGGGAGTGCCGGCAGAAGTGAAAACTTGAATATTAACGTTGTGCATTTTTGATATTTTAAAATTAGCGGCAAAGGATTTAAATTTACTATACAGTCACACAGTTCAATCAGTTTGTAGTTAGAGAAAATTCTAAAAAATTCGCGCCAGTGGCCTTTTTAATTTCTACATGCACGCATTCTACGATTTAAACTTATAGTCACAGAGTATAAATAAGTCTATGATTTCACCGAAGAGATCGTTGTATTATTTCCATTATCAAAATTAGCGCGTTGCTGGTGACACAAGTGTTTACGTCTTAAAATGACGCGCCGCCATTTTCAACACGCCCCGTAGAAATAGAGCGGGATACTTCCGCCGCCAGCTGTCTACTCTCCATCCGTCACATCCGTCTTACGCATTTTCGATCAGCCACGTGATTCTTATTGACGCGAGTTTAGCATTTTTTCCCCATACAAAAAGCGTACAACGCCGCTAAAGAAGTTTTCATTTCACTTCAAAAATGACAGCGATCAAAATGATTATGTGATAAATGTCGTTGTTCTCCAAAGATTTCACGACTGTGTTAAGGCTTTATGTTAGAAAACATGACTTCTGTATGAAACCCTCCTTAGTTGCAACTAAAGTCCTTCCGGAATAGCACAGCATGTGAGTGCTCCGTACAGTGGCGACTACGATACTGAAGGGTAATTGGCCGGAAAACCAACCAGCAGCGGTCTATGTGTATAAAAAAGAATTTAAATATTAAACTTTTCGTACAAAAAATACGAAAAAATTTCAGAAATTGTAAAGTAAAATAAATATCAAGTCGTTGCTAGTTGGTGTTTACAAAGACTTTCTTATAGATTATCGAAGTTCAGGTTGAAGAATGTCCCTAGGCACATTATGGGGTCTAGGCACATTATGGGGTGATCCCAGAAGTAATTATATTTAGTAAAATATCAGTGACGAATTTATTCATTTGGGCTGTTAAAAGCACAATTCAAATACAATCTTCACAAGTTCAAATTCATTCAATAAAACTAATACAATACAACTACTTTATTATTGTAACTTGAAAACAAGGTCAGCGTTGCCTGACGTAGTGAAGTTACTAGCATCAGTTTCCACGTTGCATCGACTGAAGTCGTTTGTCACAAGTTACGTCTCAACTTTGAACAAACAATAAAATCTTGTTGAACTATGTCGATTTATTGACGAAGTCGGATCAATATCATGTATAGTTAATAAGCTGTATAAAAAACTAAAGTTTAGTTGATGTAATTTTCAAAAAGTTTAATTAATCGGAAGTTCTCGTTAGATTTTTAAACTCTGCACCGTCTGCTAGTCATTGTTTACAAAAGATCTACTTAAATAGCGCATTCCTATTCAACATCAATAAAATAACACTTAAAATTCTATAAGCGAGAATGTCCCAAGAAAAACAATTTCTCCCTTATAGAATTACGCCCCTCACCATATGTGTTATCTCAAATTGTTTTAACGCAAGTATATTAATACAGATATCCCCTAAAACAATAAGATTATCATCTATATTGGGTGTTCCGTTCCCCGAGGCATCCGAAAACGATTGGCATTAAAAAAAGGAAAGCTATATAAAATTAAGTCAACAAGTTTCGCAGAAAAAATATTCATAGAAAAAGATCGTGAGGTGCGAAGGATGAGGGGAAGAAAGGGAAAAGTGGGATAACTGGCTTCATGAATTGGAAATGTAATTTGGTTGGGTGTGTGGACCATTGTTTCTGGGAATCGGTGGATGGTGATTTTAGTGATGAACGCCTATGGCGATGGCGGCGTGGACGCGCTATTGCTCCGTTTTTATTTGTCAACGTTTAACTTTTTCTTTTTGGGACGGTGTTATTTTGTTGGAATCTAGGATGAATTTCACGTTTATTTTTTGCTTGTTGTGTCATAGGAAAAAGCTCAAACTCCATTTGTCATTGATATTGTGACAATCATAATAATAATAGGAAAGTATGTCGTGTTTATGACACGACTGCTCAAAAAAAGAATGTATTGTGTTGGGTTCATGTATGTTTGTACCTATGATGTGAGTTTCTTTATTCTTACTTCTAAATGCCTGAACAGATTTGGATGTATGAGGTATAGTTAGAATCCTTACAAACACGACTGCCCTGCCAAAACTGAACTAAAAAGTTAAATAACAAGTGTCATTGCAGTCGGGGGACCTCGTTGATTTTTTGTACAGAATGGTCCCCCGGTCCCCAACTGCAACGACATCATTTGTTATTTAACTTTTAAGTTTGTTTTTCGCAGAGCAGTCGTGTATTTTTTTTAATTAGGTATTTATTTTTTGTGCCCATAAAGTAAACTATTCAATACTTACTACGTATTATTTTCATTGATATTATATCATCACAGAATAACACGGATACTTTATGCGAAGTTATGTGAGATTTTTTTATCTGAAAACTAACTTACTTTATCTTATTATAAACCAACCAAATCTAAATGTAAAAGTAATATACAAAATATTCGTAGATGGCAAATTTGATATTCACTAGAAAATTTTCAAGAAAGGAAGCTACAGCATCCGACTTTTGGACAAGGTGTCTTGATTCAAAACGAAATTGCGGATCACAATTCTATATGAAATTTCATAAAAGTGTCAGCAATTGTAGCGTCTTTTCCAAGACAAATAAAAATGCAATCTAACTGGCGAGCCCGCCTCCCCCCTCAGCATAAAAACTACTTACAAAAGCCGCATAAAAGGAATAATCTGAAATGAAAACGCCCGTAAGTGCATCCACTGCAATCCCATTTGCCAGTATAGCCACGTGCGATACTCAACTCCGACACAAAACGTGTTGTCATACTTGGTTAGGGATGGGACGAGTCTTAGGCAGTCCATAATTAGTGAGAATCACTACTTAAACTTACTCTTAATTTTGAAAGACTCTTGAGTTGACAGTTTATATTGATTGTCTTGACTTTAGAACGTCGTTGCTAGCATAATTATTTTTATAACATATTTGCTCGTAAAGGGTCTCTTATTACACCAATTTCAATATCGTATTGTATCTCATTACGAACTTGTGCGGTAATGTAAAGTGAAACGCACGTTTTCCTTGATAAACCGTGCGTTTTACTTTACATTGCCGCACGGTTTATCAAGATGCTTCGCCTAAAACGAACGGTACTTTTTAAATCTTAGAAAAGAGTTTTTATCTCAGAAAAGAGGTCAACAGTTTATGAATAAAATTAACTTTGGGAGATAAAATATAATAAATAAACATTTAATTAATTAAGTTTGACAATAAATTACAACCATTTGTCTGTAACAAAACACAAAAATATTAATTTACTTTATTAGTAATAATGGCTGTTTTTTTTATGCCTTTGCCTTAAAAAAAGCGCTGATGCGCGCGCGCATAGCTAATTTAAACAAGTAAAATTATTCCACGCGCTTTTTTTGCTTTATTGTTTTTATTCGAAAATGTCGTCAAGTAGTGATGAATTTATTAATTCGACACATTCGGTATATGTTCTGTGCCAGAAGTCTCAGAGGCAGCGAAAAAGGCTAGTCTAAGCCTCTTGCCCGAAAAATTTACCGATAAATACTTACAAGCGTATCAAAATTTCAACATAATATGGAAGACAAGCAAAGGTGTAAAGTCCGAGTTTTATTTATTTCCTCGCAAATATGTTATAAAACGTCGTATGACATACGTGCGCTTTGATAATTACAGCCTCTGCTTTCTTGTAGCCCTCGCCTACGGCTCGGGCTAGCAATATCGCCTCGGCTGTAATTTTCAACATACCGCACTTATATCATAATGTACTATTACACAACTGCCGAAAAAGTAGTGTTTATTTATGTTAAGGGTTCAAGTATGTTTGTGGGTACTTATGTGTGTTTCTTTATTCCACCATAACTTCTAAATGGCTCAACGGATTTGGATGTGTGGGGTATCGCTAGAATCCTTATACCCTTCCGAGTGACACTAGTAATTTTTTTTTAAAAGTCAATATGGCGGACTGTACGACGCGAAAATTTTTTTCTTCAATTATTACAATATGGGCATCACATGATGAGCACTTTTCAAAACTATATAATCTGTCACTAAAATGTGTAAAATAAAAATAAAGAAATTTAAAAAAATATTAAAAACACGATTTCCCTGCCAAAAAAAATATATGATAAGATAAGATTAAAAATTGTTCTACAAAACGGTCCTCCGACTGCAATGACACTTGTTATGTAACTTTTTAGTTCGTTTTTGGCAGCGCAGTCGTGTTTTAAATATTTTTTAAATTTATTGCTTTTTTAAACAGTAGGAAAATAAATCTTTTTGGTGTTCAAAAATAAGTGAACAACACAGAAATGAGTGGATGTACGAGTATCTCTATTTTTCTTAGCGCAGTTAAAATATCTTAAGTTAAGATATTCCAACTGTTGGAGAGTATAATGAATATTGTTGGACTCATTTTTAGCGAGAATCTATTGAAGGGATTTGAATCAATTGAGTAAAGCCCTAGCATAATCTTGCAAGATTAGTATTGTATCGATGCTTATTATTTCGACCCCGTGGGACTCGGTTTTCAAAGTTTCGCCATCTCTGAGGTCCCGGATTTGATCCCCGACTGGGTCAATTTGGAAAACTAACTTTTCTACATTGGCTCAGGTCTGGGTGTTTGTAGTTCCACCGTTATCTCTGATTTCCATAACACAAGTGCTATAAGCTATTGGAATCAGAGAAATATTTGTGATGTTGTCCAATACTTATTTGTATTTATTCTGACTCAAGTGATTGAACTCAAGGACTGAGTCAAGATAAGTAGCATAATCCTGATTTATGCTACTTATCTTGACTTTTTGTTTTTCGGGACGATGCCATTCCCTGGAAAGTCATCGTCTCCAAAAACTCATGTTTTTTTACTTAAGTGATTGAACTTAAGTGTCTAAGTTAAGTGTAGCATCACTGGCACAATCAGGCAAGGCGTGCCTCGTCTCGTAAAACACATGCTTTACCGAATTATTATACGGCGCGTATCGTTGCGACTTTCGGGACGACTCTAAATTGGTCGGAATTTTACGACGACGACGGGTAGTATTGCTCGGTGCCACATCACTTTCTATTCAGGTAATTTAAAAGGAGTTTTTAGTAGTTTCAATTTAGACACAAATACTGGTTTTAGATTTCGGATGAACTATCAACTTTATAGTTAATGCAACTTTTGTAAGTGTATTTTATTTTCATGGAGACAATATTGCTATAGTTTATCAGAATGAAAACAATTGACCGAGCGAGCACGTAGTGCGAGCGAAGCGTCTCTGCTTCAGCTTGGGCAAAAATTCTTTCGTATGTCCGGCTGTCTGTTCCAGCCTACAGGTCGCATTTCTCAACCGATTCTTGTGAAATTTTGTGAGCAGGTTTGAAAATTATATAGATTTTTTTGTCGAGCCCATTTTTTGATATTTTTTAAAATGGCGGAGATATGTTAAAAAACCCTATTTCAGTCCGGTTTTCCAGCGCTGTATGTTCTCCTCTACAGGTCGCATTTCTCAACCGACTCTCGTGAAATTTTGTGAGCAAGTTCGAAAATAATATAGAATTTTTTTGTCACGTCAGTTTTTTGAATTTTTTTAAAATGACGGAGAAATGTTAAAAATACATATTTCAGTCCGGCTTTCCAGTTCTGTCTGTTTTTTTTCTACAGGTCGCATTTCTCAACTGATTCTCGTGAAATTTTGTAAGCAGGTTTGAAAATTGTATAGATTTTTTTTGTCTAGCCAGTTTTTATTTTTTTTAAATGGCGGAGATAATGTAAAAAAATTGTATTTTAGTCCGGATTTCCGGCGCTGTCTGTTCTCCTCTAAAGGTCGCATTTCTCAACCGATCCCGGTGAAATTTTGTGAGCAGATTTGATAAATATATAGATTTTTTTTGTCGAGCAATTTTTCTAAATTTAATAAAATGACGGAGATATGTAAAAAAACATATTTCAGTCCAGCTTTCCGGCTATTTGATCTCCTTTACAGGTCGCATTTCTTAACCGATTCTGGTGAAATTTTGTGAGTAGGTTCGATAATTATATATATAACTGTTTAGTCAAGCCAATTTTTTCAAATTTATAAAAAAAAATTCACCCATTTTGAAAAATTATCAAAATTAGAAGGACCATCTAGCTTCGAATACTCACGTACCTACTGTGTGTTTTGAAAACTTCATGGCGACATTTTATTTTATTTTATCGCGGGGTACAGCTCACGGAGCCACTAGTTTAATTAGTGACTTTTGTTAGGTACTTATATTTTTTTCTATTTTTGGCATATTTTTTATTAGCTTTATGTAAAAAATGCTCAAATAACGACATAATAATATTGCTACGCTGCAATTTGTCGTAATAAAAAGGTGCAACGATTTTTTCAATGTTTTCTAAACAAAGTCAATAATATTATAGTTATTTCTATATTATTAAACATTAAATCTATAAAAGATACCTCTAATAATCAAATTGATTCTTAAAGCAAAAAATGACAGCGAAATACTCAGAGTTGGTTTAAATTTTGCATGCAACATTTTATTTTTTAGGTTCAAGTTACCGTGAAAACCGGCATCCGAATGAATGCTTTTTTCATTAGAAGTACGTAACCAGGGAATTCGATTTCTATCCAGACTTTCCTGTAAGGTTAAGACTAAGATCCTAATTCAGTTTTGCAATTGGACATTTATTTCCTGGAAACCAGAAACGTGATATTTTATTACAAGTAATTAAGACGGCGACCGTCTGAATAAATGTGTAGTTGACTCAGAGAAGCTATTCGTAAAAATACTGTAAATAATTTTTGTCTGTCAGTTTTTGCAGCTGTTAGAGTTTTTTATGGAAAGTATAGACACCACGACCAACTTTTTCATACCGGAAAATTAAAATTCTCGAGGGAAATCAATTCGAATATTACCAAGCAGTCGAAGTCATTTGACTACCGCTTAGTGAAATAAAGAAATGCACTTTTTTAAACTAAACAATATTCTTTGTTTAAACAAATTTAAACTCTCCAACTTAAAACTTACAAGACAATCACAGCTCCACGTCAGAGTTAACGCTAAAATTTGTAGTTTGAAATTTACGCCGGCGCTAGACAATCAGCCGCGACGATGAGACTCAAACACGACGCGAGTCAAATTGTAATCAGGCGCTCGCTCACATGCCGCGAAGGAACAGTTACAATGGGTGAAATGCTGTGATTATACTGGGAAACAAGGATATTCATGCGGCAAGAGGTATATACAGGGTGAAATCGAGGTTAAACATAACTTTTTGATGAAATTAGTAAAGTAGCAGGGGACAAATGGATGACTGTAGCGCAAGACAGAAAAAAGTGGAGAAAATTGGAGGAGGCCTATACTCGTAGAGAGGTCCTTGATAGCAAATAGATATGACGCATGTATTGACATAATAATGTATTGTATCCAACTATATTATTTTTACATAATTATGAATAATTTTAATGAAATAATTGAGCTAGTATAAAATATTGGAATTTGACATAATATAAAGTGTTAAAGGTGATCAAAATTCAAGGTAAAATAAACATAAAAAATCACTTCAAAGTCATAAGTAAAATATTACTGAACCTAAAAAACATGAAAGTAACTATCACGATCTTTGGGTTACGTTCGCGTTTTTTTAGCATCAGTAATCTTTTGCGCATGACTTCTTGTGATTTTTTAAGTTTATTTCACCTTTAATTTTGATTACATTAAAGTAAGTTCGTCCTAAAGTTATCAATATCGCGGTTAGATTCTTACCCTCGTATAGAAGAATAATGACTTGAGTAATACTTGCAACTTTTTAATGCTTATAATATTATATTCACATACAATTTATAGTATAATTTAATTTTAAATGAACCAAAACTGCTTCATTTAAGATTAATTATACTATGAATTGCATAAATTACATGTGAATATAATATTAAGAAGCGTTTGAAAATTGCGAGTTTTACTCAAGTCATTACTTACTCGTCTATAGATACGAGGGTTGGTCTAATTGATTGCCAATGACTTCGATTCCACCCTGTATATATCACATCTGTCAGGCGTTCTGTGACGGCAAACTTTTTTTGAACAAACATTTGAACTGGAAGGAGCATGTGAACCAAATTTGTAAAAAGCTCAATCGTTTCGTCTTTGCCCTGAGAAGATTGAGACAGACAGTTTCTCTAGAAGCAGCGTTAGCAGCCTACTTTGGCTACGTTTCGTCCGTAATCTGCTTCGGTCTTATTTTATGGGGAAATTCAGTTGAGGTTGATAGAGTCTTTAAAATACAAAAAAAGTGTTTACGTGCCATCTGCAATGCATGGTATTTGGACAGTTGTCTGCCCCTATTTAAGAAACTCAACATACTCCCACTGCCATGTATGTATATAAAAGAAGTATGTTGTTTTGTAAAACAACATCCAGAGCATTTTCAACTATATGCTAATGTTTCTAGGCGAAATGTCCTAACGAAATGGCTGATGGAAAAATGTTTTTACAGTGTAAGAGAATACATGGATTTTGAAACAAAATAATAACAATAAAATTTACTAGTAAATAATATATTTATTTATTTAAAAATTAATTTTAGATAGGATTTGTTTATTTTTAATTTTGATTTTAATTATACATGTACGGATTAGACTATGCCTACATAACCTAAATGATTTTAAAATATTTGCACATCGATTGTTTATCGATTGAATATGTTGGACATAACTTAATTTAAGAACATTTTGTAACCATATTTTCGCAAATAAATAATTTACTTACTTACTTAAACATTATTTGAATTACATTTTACAGCACCGCTTATAACCGGTAGGTACCATTTTAATAAATAACTAGGTAGGTCCGTTATTTCTAGATTGATTCGAGTTGAGCGAATGTAGCGCATGCATTTACTATATTACATACATGTACATGGAAACCATATTCCGCCTCTAACCGCTGGTCATTTCGAGATTAAAAACCGGCCAAGTGTGATTTGTGCCAGAGTGAGGACTGTTCCATCGGATATGTTTTAAAAATATTAATCAACATTCACTTTTTATTCCTATTTTTTATTTTATTCTCAATCACTGAGAAATGATAAAGAAACTACAGGGTGTTTGGTAATAACTTATTCTTTATAATAATAATTTTCTCTTATTATTATTACTATTATCTGCTTCCATTCTGGTGATCACATCAAAACCTTACGCCAGCATTTATTAAGTTGCTTAAATTGTGGTTCAGATTTATTTATCAAACTGCATACAAATCAAAGATCCCAAAAATCCATAGATATTATGATTTTTCATCGCTTTTCTACGCTTTCAATTTCCATACACAACACTAAAAAAGCTGAACTGAGCAGCGCGGCGGATCAAAGAGGCGGCTCCCTTTGAACTCTCGCACCTGCCCGCTGCTGTTTGCTCTTGTTATTAGCTAATTAGGATACGTAAATACATGTTTTTAGTTTGCAAAAGGGTTGATTTTTAATGTCTTATTTTCCGGTAAAATTGTAAGGGGGAGATGAATAGGAAATATCGGAAAATAGCAGGGGGATTTAGTTATACATTATAATAGCTGGCCCTGTTGTTAGAGTAGAATAACTATATGTTTAACATTCCTATTTATGCAAGATGAATGAAAATCAAATCAAAAAATACGTAGAAAATCAATGCTGCAAAGTTTATCGTTAATCTTCACCAAAATAAGGAAACCTAGTTAAGATTCTATCATTATTTTTTAGTGTTTGTAAAGCAATGATTTGAAATAATCGGATTTCGGAAGGGCAAATGTCCACACATAGTTTATAGCCGTAAATTTTTACGGTTTCTTTTCCGTGGGTAGGCAAGGTCAGCAATATGGAAGCTTGTCCACGTATGTGCATCTAGCTAGTGCATCATTTCCTGAACAATAATTATGTTTTAAAATATATAGTGTTTAATACAGTGCTACCATCCTCCAGCCAAACTGTACGGCTACCAGTCGCCAGTCTATTCAGTCGACGAAATCACCATCAACAGCCAACTTTCTAAAACAATTACCATAATCCCGAAACAAGCGGGTCATATCTGCTATAAACCTGAACGCCCGCGAGTTAAGCCTGGGGTCTACTCTCTAAAAGACCGCAGATATTCTAATACTTTTATCGGGCATTTAATCAGCATCTAGGAAAAAATAAATAAATAAAAAAAATATTAAAAACACGACTGCCCTGCCAAAAACGAACTAAAAAGTTAAACAACAAGTGTCATTGCAGTCGGGGGACCTTATTATGGAACACTTTTTGATCAAAGAGGTCCTCCGACTGCAATGACACTTGTTGTTTAACTTTATAGTTTGTTTTTGGCAGGGCAGTCGTGTTTATAATATTTTTTTAATTTACTAATTTTTTTTTCACACATTTTAGTGACATATTTTAAAATTTTGGAATGTGATCATCAAGGCATTTCATTTGATGCCCATATTGTAATAATAGAAGAAAACATTTTTTTTTCACTATTGAAAATGGCGTCGTAGGTACATTCACCATATTGATTTTTTATAAAAAAAATATAGCCAGTGTCACTCGGGATGATGTAAGGATTCTAACGATAACCCATTTATCTAAATTAGTTCAGGCATTTAGAAGTTATGGTGGAATAAAGAAACTCACATACCCACAAACATACATGAACCCTGAACACATATACACTCTTTTTGCTTTGGGCAGTCGTGTAAAAAACGTATGTAAGTATGGATACCGTGGATATACAACATGTTACAAAATAACCCCTAATGCTGAACATGGTAGATAGGTACCATCAAATTGAACAACATTAACTATGGAACCAACTCTGAAATCGCGAAATAAATTCAGCTGTTTGATATTTTCGTTATTAATTTTTGTATGAAATAGCAGATTTTTTTCGCGATTTCAGAGTTTCTCCTATAGTAAAAGTTGTTCAGTTTGATAGTATGTACCTATCTACCATATTCGGCATTAGGTAACACGTTGTATAACAATGACTTTGTATTGAATCGGGCGGGCTTCAACGACACAACTGAGGTGTAGTGAAGTGCCGGCACCGTAGTGAAGTTCTAATACTAAATTTGCATTTATCAATATCTTCACTTCTCAAGTTTACGCGCTCACTAGACATGAAATAAAACAATTTTTAACGGTTACTAGCGCGGTTTTATTGAAAGTACTTTGGTAATTAGTTGGTATTTGGTTTGATTTTTGGTTTTCCCGACGTTTCGGCAACTTTGCAGCTGCCGTGGTCACGGGGGACTGAAGCTACCCGTGAGTCTACCCTCAAGCGATGAATTTTTTAGACGTTCAGAAATCAAAATTTAACAATTTTTTTTAATTGTTTTATGTTGATTTATAATTTAATTTTATGAATTATTTAGTGCTTAAAAGAGAGAGAGAATCTACTGAATCTACCACCATTTCATAAAATTGGGAGGTCCCTCCAAGAAAGAAATGACGAAAGAAAACTTGGAGAGGAAAACCGACCTCCGATTAATATAAAAATATTAATTTATTTATTTGCAAAAGGGACTAACCGTATCATTAGATCTTACAGTGTGTGTGAGGGACCAAAGTACTTTCAATAAAACCGCGCTAGTATCCGTTAAAAAGTGTTTTATTTCTTATCAATATCTTTTATTTATCATTCGTAAGATTACGACATGACATGTTACACATCACTAGTCGGTAGTAGTGTGGTTACTAAAAAAATTAAACGACACCCCAGTAGTGTGGTCCAGTTGTGTCGTTGACAATACACGGTCGGTACACTCTAATAAAGTTTCCCGCTTTTACGGTTTCAGTTTTCTATGCCTAGGCACTTGCCTGATAATCCATTAGAAAACTGTAGTTTTCAGAAGCTTCAAAGTTTTCTTTCAAACTCGAATCTTCGTTTAACGGAGTTTGAGAGTAGGCACTCAGGTTCCGGCGGCCATTCCGCAGACTACCTGGCTAGACCTAGGTTAGGTCCACCGATGGTATAACTCTGAAATCAGCCATTCCTATGCAAATTCGTTCGCTGAACCAACTATGGCTTTATGTGAAGGTGCGTCCTCCCATTATTGATTTCGTATTTGATACTGGTAGGTAATTTGAATGTAATTAAGTAATGTTGGTAAAACTGAAAATAATAAATTGAAAGAAAGTAAGAAAAGAAAAGTCAGCTCGCTTGGTGACAACTGAATATTTATTATTACATAACTTTTATAGTGACATTAAAAAGAGTAAAAACGTGATAAAATAATAGACAGTAACAGTTGGCTTTGGATATAATGATGATGGATTGAATACTGCAGATGCAGAGGAAAATCTTTTTATTTATTTATGTCAACGGTTATATATATCGGGTCATTTTGAACTTACCATCCAAATTTTGAGGATGTGTTCAGTCCATGAAACTGAACAACTTTTTCTAAGGAACACATGGTCAAATACGTAAAATAAAAATCGAATTTCTATACAAAACAAAGAGATCATGTGATCAATTTAGTATGGGATGACCAAAATTTTCTGGCGAAATTTGACACATGTTTCTTAGAGAAAGTTGTTTAGTTTCATGGACTGGACACATCCTTAAAATTTGGATGGTAAGTTCAAAATGACTTTGTTTATATTACACCACAATTTTAGAAAAACACACTGCCTTCCAAAGGTGCCTAGTATTTTGCTACTTTTCAGAATACTTTATTAGGTACTAGCGACCGCCCGCGGTTTCACCCGCGTGGTTCCCGTTCCAGTGGCAATATCGGGATAAAAAGTATTCTATGTTTTAATCTAGGCTATCTACTATCTCTGTACCAAATTTCAACCAAATCCGTTTTGTAGTTTTTGCGTGATTGAGGAACAAACATCCAAACCCACAAACTTTCACATTTATAATAATTATGTGAAAGTTTGTGGGTTTTGATGCTATCCTACTACAAAAATAATATTTTTGTAGTAGGATAGCTACAAAAATATTATAGATATGGGTAACATTATGGTCTTTATTTTGCATCTTTTGTTTTTGTTGTGGCTTGTCTTTGTTTCATTATTTTGTATAGGCTTTGCATTAAATCATTTGTCCTTAATGCAAGTGCCTGTCCATTCTCAATGTTTGGAACGGCGTCGGCTATGGGTGTAAGTGAATTTTCCTCTCCATGCAGCCACTTGGCTTGCAGGTTTCCCCTTTGATTACACTTGGAATCCGCGGGTAAAGACTGCCAGTACTATAGTGTTAGTTTATGGAACTATTTTTCAAATAGAACTGGAACTTCGAAAGTACAATCTTCGAAAGCGTTCATGTTAGTTGCCTTATTGGCTAAACAGAGAATCAAAGAGGAGAACTAGAGTTAAATATATCATTCATATTTGCTATATTCGGAAAAAAACAATTTGTTATTTGGCAAATTATCTCTTTAGATAGAAAAATGGAACGGAAAAATGTTTTTTTCCTTATAAAAAATTAGATTGCATTGTATGAAAGCTATAAATCTTTGAATTTGTTGCAGTTAAAACTTTATTCCAAAGACTCTACAATTCACCCGAATCCCAAGTGTCTATTTCTATTTGCTTCAACTTCACCGCGTTATGCAACGAAAAAGACCTCAGCATTAGGAGGCAGGTCACGTGACCAGAAGGCACTGCGCCAACCTCATCAGGTCGCAGTCGCAGCCAAACCAAACACCAACAGCCTCAGATAATTGACACTGCGCAAGACTTTGTTCCTGCTAACAACATAATTGCTTGGGAGGACTTGAAAGTTGAATTAACTTAAAACGAAGCGTTGGTTAGCAGTGTTTTGTTTATCTATTCTTGCTTGCGGATAGCTTAAATAGGTTATAGAACCAGCTTGTAATTGAGAACATTAAAATTGAAGGCACCTAATACTGTTTAAATTTAAGGGACGCTTACAAAAGGTGAAAAATGCAAATAAGAGCGACCCGTGTTTAATTAAATTTATTTATGTAACTCTCAAATGCGTGAAAATCCCAAACAATAAGTAACTATGAGTCATCGTGTAATAATTAAATAATTGTTAGATTTTTGGTTTGAGAGTATCTTCAATGAAGAGAGAATTCGCTCGCCGTATCTCCTATCTTCATTAAGTCTTTACATTTTCTTTAAAAAGTGTCAGAATGGATAGTATAGGAAATGATTTTTACAATAAAAATATTACTTTTTCACAAATCACATTACGCACAGTAGAGTAAGCTCGGACCCATGGAGGCCCCATGTCTACCGAGTGGCCAGAAATAACAGAAAAATGCGATTGGAAAATAAACACAGCCGCCAATATCTGGAGCTGCTCAAATATTTGCCGCCGCGATGATAAGTCAGGCCGGAATTATACTTATTGGTAGGGCACACAGTGACGCGGACGGTTCTGGACAGGGCCTTGGATGAAGTTGTGAGCAGATGCGACATAACTGAATCTATTTACCTACTTTTATGACGAAGGCTCAGTGATAGACTCTGATAAAAGAAATTGCCTCGAGAGTGTCTAGCCGGTAATTTTTTTGGTGCTTTAGCCTTCATATTGTCGTATGTGATATTGCTACATGCTTTATATTGACATACGACTAATATTCGACTGACTTCGTTTCTCACAGCAATGGTATAACGGCATGCACCTGTGATATCTCCAAAAGACCAGCTTGGAGAAGTACCCTCGAGCCGGCTAAACTTCAATGCTCTGTAATTTTACAATGACATAAAACGATTGAGAAATATTTCTGGAGCTGCGCTTATATGTGCCGCCGCGATGATAAGTCAAGCCGGAATATACTTATTGGTTGGGCATACTGTTGAAAAAAAAAACAGTTTTTTTTTGTAACGTAAAAAATAACATGAAAAAAACGTGTTTTTTTTCTGGAGCATGTTTTCTTTCAAGAGTATAGAAATTAAAATTATTAAGGATGTTTCCTTTAAAGATTAATACTTATGAGTATTAAAGTTTTCTGTTCATTTTTGAACCTACATTACTTTTTTTTGTTGAAAAGTACCAAGTTTTCAACAGTTGACAGCATTTAAAGACGCGCACGGTCAAATCTTCATTCGGTTTATGTTTTTTTAAGTAGGTACCTATGAACTTAGAATGAAGAACAGTGTCTCCATATTGGGGGTTTTCCTCATTGTGTGGTAAATTTTAATTATTAGGGAAAAAAGAAAATCTGTTCTTTAAACAAAACGTTTTTTAACATCCATCCGATACTTAATCTAATCATTTTCATATTTTGTCTTAGTTCACACAGACGCTTAACCTGACGACTCTTTGCACCCATGTTTGCAATTTAGGCCGACCGGTCAACTATTTGCATTTGGAATTCATAATAATGTTATTACTCCAACAATTGGCACCCTTTGATTGTCGGTGCCCTAATTCTGTTTGTGTCCGTCTTATTGATTTTTGGCATTAAACACAACCTTTTAGTTAGGGTTCCGTTGAATTTCGCCGGTGCGTATAATTCAATTTTGATTTTGTAACTGTTTGCTTTAGCAAGCTGGTTAGGTGACCATGTTTGTTTAGGCCACGAGTAAAAAGAGCTGCGAAAATGCGCAGTTGGTAAATGGAAATGTTTTGTATAAAATATTCGTAATAGGTGCTTCTACTACTATTATTAACAACTCCATTGGATATGTCACTATAAAATTTTAAAAAACCTAAGATTATAATCTACTAGCGGCCGCCCGCGACTTCATCTGCGTGGAAAGGTTTTTTTGCTATCTCTCAGGAACAATACTTTTTTTTCGGGATGAAAAGTACCCTATGTCCTTCTCTATACCCCTGACAATGTGTATACAAAATTTCATGATGATTGGTTCAGTAGTTAAGACGTGAAGGCGTAACAAACAAACAAACAAACAAACAAACAAACGGACTTTCGCATTTATAATATTAGTAAGGATTTCGCGAGATTGTAAACTGTTGATAAATTGTTTTCGAATTTGAATCACAATCTGCCGCGCGTTAAATTGTCAACTGTCCAAAAGCTGTCCCAGATCGATTGGTCTTGTGGTAGTTTGTTCTGTGTGGAAAATACTATAACTTAAAGTCGCATTACTAATTTCCCAGCAAAAATGTAAACAAAGGTGTTGCCAGAACAAAACAACACAAAAAGAAATAGTATATTGCTAAGTCAAGAAATAAACACACTTACATGTTTTTTCATCACAAACCTAATACAAATAGATTAGATAAATATTCCGAATCATGAGTTTTGCGACAAAAACAGTGATATAATTTAATATTTCATTATAACAGTTTTATAGTAGAAAACATTTTTATGATGCTGTGCACACATCAACTGCAAACCGTACATATCAACCTTTGGTCATTTTATAAAATTTCATAAAAAAATATATTACGAGTAGTAGCTGTAGTAGTAACATTTGTCTTTTGGTATTGGGGGGGGAACAGGCGAAGATGCTACGTATTTTTGATAGTTTACATACAGTCAATATCTAAGTAAAGTTTTCTTATCAGTTCGTTTCTAGAACTTTTAACATCAAAAATTATGATAGGTTATTAAGATAAAAATTTTAATTACCATCCTACTTTAAAATTACCCTGGATGGCATTATATTTATTATGACTCAAAATATAATACTTATACAAATTAAAAAGTTACAAAAGTGACCAAAGGTTTTCAATATCTGAAAATGTCACTATCAGGGTCAGTTTGTCAATTTGACAGTGACGTTACTTTGTTTACATTTTTGCTGGGAAATGAGTAATGCGACTTTATGTTCGATGGCTAACACTTCTTTATCATTTAAAAGACTTCTTTGGTTAATTAGAGATTCATTTTACTTCCACAATAATTTTATATAACTAATTCTAAAGCTCTGAGTTATATTCAACACAAAATCAATTTAAAATCACCAAAAAACTGTTTGTTCATATTCTACAACCGGCGGCGGCAGCGTGGGGCACATGACGACGTCCAACCAAGCAGCGCGTGAGCAACGTTCCGTCGCATGCCATTTCTTAATTTGACGGCTTGATTTCGATAGATTATAATCTATCGAAAAATAATGTATTAAATTGTTAGCGGTATGTTACGGATAACAATTTTTTGACAGTTTACAATCTCGCAATATAGATTGTAATCTGACGGTATTTAAATTTTTACGGTGTCAGATAGAATATTAAATCAAAAACATTTGGTCAGTGAAATTATATTATAAATAACTTATATTATAATGTTGAGTATATATTTTTTGTTTTTTTTTTTTAATATTTCAGATTTGGTCTTCAATAAAATGCAAAGGTGGCCGGCCACCAATAAAGAAAATTAATAAAAGTAAGGAATGCATGAAATATAATATTTGGACTACTTCCCACTTAATCGTCATCACCTATGAACACCACATAGCAGTATCTTAAAAAACTGTAGTTAAAAAACCGGCCAAGTGCAAGTCGGACTCGCGCACGATGGGTTCCGTACCAAAAAACGGCAAAGAAAATCACGTTTGTTGTATGGGAGCCCCCCTTAAATATTAATTTTATTTTGGTTTTAGTACTTATTGTTATAGCGGCAACAGAAATACATCATCTGTGAAAATTTCAACTGTCTAGCTATCACGATTCATAAGATACAGCCTGGCGACAGACAGACACCCAAACAGATGGACATCGGAGTCTTAGTAATATTGTCCCGTTTTTACCCTTTGGGTACGGAACCCTAAAAAGAATCAGCTGTTTCATAATAAAATTGATAACGAAAATATTACCTAAACTGTATAAGACCCCTGATTTTTTTTTCGCGATTTCAGAGTTGGTCCGGTAGTAAAAGTTGTTCAGTTTGATGGGACCATCATATCTACCATATTCGGGTTTAGCCATTAATTCTGTTACATGTTGTCTCAGACCAAATAAAAAAGTAAGACGGAGTCTTCCGAACGAAGCGGTAAGGCCTGTACAACTACGCCTTGGCTGTGTACATACACAGTTACGCACACACGTGTAACGAAACTACGCCTTGGCTTTCCATATAAAACCCTGCCGCCCGGCTCCCGCCCGCCCCCTTGTACGCACACATGTACCATCAAATACAGGCCTCACTTCATTGTTCGCAACGCTCCATCTTACTTTTTTATTTGATCTGAGCATGTTGTAAGTTATTTTTCCATTTTAAAAGTTGTGTTATGTCCCGTGTCTCCGTTTCAGCTTCACCCTTCACATGCATTTTCCATTGTTATTGTTTTATTTGTTTATCCGTGATACGTTTAAAAATAAATTGTTCCCTCAGATACCGTCTGTCCGTTTGTTGGTCCAAAGACAAAGCGGCTTGCCTCTAAACCACAAACGATAAATCCATTGGTGTCCAATGCAGCTTACAAGGAACCCCGTCGCTCTAAGAAGCCAAGACAACATAACACATAGGAAATACAAACGAAATTGTACTTTAAATCCATGATTTTAAGTATTTTAAGCAGGTTTGAGACTTGCCTTTGTTAATGTTTTGTCTGTATTAATTTGTAATCAAGGAAAGTTTATTTTTTCATAATTTACTGGAATGGCATATGGCATACCATGTTAATATTAAAGAAAAGTACAAAGATGAATGTATGAAACAAAAAAAGATTTTACCAGAACATGGGCGCTTTTTTTAGTTTAGCAATTAATTCGCTCAGAGTAGATAAATTGGCCGGAGTAGATACGGGATAACTTGAAGAATAAAAATCATACAGCGCAAATGAAGAGAGTTTTATCTTAATGTATTGATTCGGCACACAAGTTATGAAGATAAAGGTGGGGTAGACTGTAAATAGGCAGCACGGGGGGTGGGTAAACACAAACAGAAACTTTACTCTCAAATATATCGAAAGTTAGTATTTCGGAACAAAGGGTGTATCTGCTTAGCATCTTCGAGTTGCGAGGTGAGGGAATATGAATCCGAGGCGATAAATTCGGGTGACAACAAACTTGGAAGGATAATTACGACACTGGGGTGTCCGTTCACTCGTGCTTTCATTATTCTTGGGATACGTTCGCATTGCCACTTTAAACTTTTATAACATACATGACAAAATAGAATTTTGAAGATGCTTACGGCTGTTTGCGTCCACACAGGGGGTCAAGTCTGCTAATGTTTTCGTCAAAATCGTAGTTCAATGGTGTTCTAATGTCAAAAAGCATTACCATTCGAACACCACTGAACTACGATTTTGACGTAAACATTAACAGACTTGACCCCCAGGCTGCTTGCTAGGTGTAGACTTGCCTTGCACGTTCGCCCGAGCGAGGCCCATCGCGCGCGGCAACGTCCTATCTCGTAGGTGAGTCCACACCGAGCGAGCACAATCGCCCTGCCTCGTGAGGCGGATCGCTCGGTGTAGACTTGCCTTGCGTGCTCGCCCGAGGCCTGTCACGCGCGAGGCACGTCCACACCAAGCGAACCGCCTCACGAGGCAGGATAATGCCAGGCGAGGCAGCTCGCTCAGTGTGGACCCCACTATTGACTAAGAACTTGTTGTTCTCGGGTAGTGCCATGCCCTCGTCGTCGTTTTGTAAGTTTTTGATTCGATAAGAGTTCCGTAAATTTATCGTGTCGCCCGTTACAATGGAACCGGTCCGCTACTGAACGGCCCAGCGCCACTTGGCCCTAATGACTCTCTTGAACTGTTTGATTTAAAGTCGCAACAACTGTGTTTACGCCACGCACCTCTAACTTTTACAAGATGGCGAGATATTACGGATGAGCTAGATGAGCTTTTATTATTTGTGAGGTTGATAAAATTTACTTTAACGCATTAAATGTCATGGACAGGGATTTATCTTAAAAAACTTGCATTTTGTAAAATAACTACTCAAACTCAACTGTTTTAATAATAGACCAGTGAATGGAGTACCTATGTACATAAATTTTAGAAATCATCATATGTAGGTCAGTATGTGAAAAAATTAAAAATACGTCAGTTAGCGCCGAATGAGTTCTGCGTCAAAAAATATTGGAAGTGTTCATTTCAATTTCAATTCGATTTGTAGGTCATACCCATAATACTTTACTAGTAAACATTGTTGCCAATTCAAAAAAGCCCTTAAAAGCCAACATCTGAAAGTGTGATAAAATATAAAGTTAATAACAGAGCGGTTCAAATAAGACGGAGTTTAATAAACTGGTGTTTACAAACAACTGACACAAAAACGAAGTAATACCTCGTGAAATATCCCAATGAAATATGTATTTTAACCGCGGCCGGTATTAAGCCGAAAAGAGATCGAATATTAACGAACCTTGCCGAGTAGCGAGAGCTATAAATGTTTTATTGTTTATTTCAAGATGGGACCGATATTGGGAAATATTAAATTCAATGATGTTAGTTTATTTCCTCCAAGTTTTCTTATTGTTTTCTTTTTATGATTTGCTACTAAATTGCTGAGTGAAGATTGCTCTTAGCCTGGATTTGTCTTCTTTGAAATAGGCGTGTTGTGTATAACAATCATAGGAGAATTTTGGGTAGAAATTGTATACAAAAACATTTTTAATGATGGCAATTTACTACCTAACTGATGGTGTAATTTTAAAATACTTCTTCATCATCATCATCATCATCATATCAGCCGCACGACACCCACTGCTGGGCATAGGCCTCCCCTAAAGATCTCCACGACAATCGGTCCTGCGCTGCCCGCATCCAGTGGCTTCCCGCGACCTTCACCAGATCGTCGGTCCACCTTGTCGGGGGCCTACCCACGGAGCGTCGTCCGGTGCGCGGTCGCCATTCTAGAATCTTTCCGTCTATCTTACTTATAATATATACGGCTTAGTTATAGTTTTTTTTATAGTTTTTTATGTATAATCTGGTTAGGAGTAGATAACAAAGAGAATAACTTAATATGAATGTTGAGTTTCAGTAAGTAAATTGCTCGCTTTGAATTTTATCTACAAAAAGAGAGATTTGAGAATACTTACTGTTCATCCTATACCTAATTGTTATAAGAATATAGGTACATAAGAAGTGATAGAAAAACGAAAAGAATAACTTCCTATATTTTTGAACGATAACGCTACCAAATTATGTCAATCAGCTAATCTCAGCGGTACTTATGTATAAAAATATATTTACTTGCTCGTATTCTATACTACCGACTAAATGTTTTTTATAAGCTCGCATATCGCTACGCATTCGTTGGATTCGGGGCCCACAGTAGGTGTGCGGGAAGCAAAGAATTTAATCTACAATAAAAGAAGTTGGAGGCTCTTTGTGTGTCGCGACCCCATCTGAAATCTCACTTTGAACTGCGAAATTAAGACGAGATGGATTTCACGATAAAGCTTTCTATAAAAGAATAAATTTCATCATTTACTTGCAATAAAAAAATCACTTAAATAAAGGTAATTTTTGTAACTTTATCTCAATTTCAGTTTTAATTAAATGTTGTTTAAACATTAAAAGTGGTTCTGAATCTTTTTAGGTTGTTATGTTTGTTGTTTTATAGTCGATTTTATACTCGTAAGCTACTGAAATGTCTGAAACAGAGTTCATTTTTATCATAATGACTGACTGTAATTACCCCACTGCAAGGGTATGTATGTATGTAATATTCTTTATTACCTCATATTTTTTAGACGGCTGAACGGATTTCTATAATTAAGATATCATTAGATTTGTATTAACAGCCCAAGGTGTTCGTAAGTAATATTAATGTGGTTTTTTAACATTACGTTAATGATTATTTGAAGTGACAAACTTCATTATAGAATACTTCAATATATGGGTATCAAATTAAATGGATATTCACTAGGATTTTAAAAAGGTATATGATTAATTTTATGCCTGCGACTGCATGTATGTTGAACAAAAGTTCTAAACACTAACATGAATGAAACAAAACACTTTTTAACGGATACTAGCGCGGTTGTACCGATGTCTCCCGTGAACACGGCACAGAATACATAATAGTATGACCACGGCAGCTGTGAAGGTGCCGAAACGTCGAGAAATCATAAATCAAAACAAATAGGTACGGACTAATTACCAAAGTACTTTCGATCAGTGCCGGATTAAGACTACGTGGGTGCCCTAAGCCATCCACGCCTGTGGGCCCCCCTATATATAATTTTCAGTTGACTTGTCTTTTGAAGCTGGCGGGTTTAAGTAATAGTTTTTTTATTTTATTTATTTACATATTTATAAAGTTTGAAGTAGGTAATTTAATATACGTAATTTTTTATAGAACAGTGGATAGTTATAGGCTGCGTTCAGACAATAACACACGACCCGACCTTAAACCGAACTCAACTCAATATTACACAGGAGATTATTAATGTGTTAAAAGGTTCAAAATTGTAAGCGATGTGTTTCAAGGTGGGCTGCGGTTGAGGTGAGTTTGAGTTGAGTTTCAATTGAGTTCGTGTTGAGGTCGGGTCGTGTGTTATCGTCTGAACGCAGCCTTACGTAGACGGTCTTCATTTCCTCATCCGAGCCCTTCCAGAGCCTCCGACCGTTACAATTCAATATCATTCCTTTGTTGTTGGTTTTCACTTTAATAAATGCGGGGGATCCCCAATTTTGCCGCCAATAATACTGTCACCTCGGAAAGTCACAGTTAAGCCACTTCTTACGAAAAGGCTGGTTCACATTGCTGGACTTCCGCTTCCGCAAACGCCTATGGACGTCTTCCATCTTTTTTAACAATTCTTTGGGTCACAGCAAAATCTATTTTAGTGATTTGGGTTAATTAATCCACGTTACATCAACAGAGGAGCCTGAAATACACCAATGACTTGCATGCATTATTACAGTATTTCTACCTGATATATGAACTTATATCATAGTTCCGTCAATGTCAAATAGAATAACTTCCGCGTTTCCATGTCCGCAAGTGTGAACCCACCTTTAAGAGTGAAGTACAAGGCTAGTCAGTTTCATAGCCTTTCTTTAGCTTTCAGTGGGGGTGAAACGTAATTTGACTTTTATTTGATATCGTTTTGACTTTCAAATTTACCTTCGGATTCTGTTACAGTTTTTCATAGCCGCTATTCTCTTTTATGTTCCCGTAAAATAGCTGTTAAAGTTGCGTTTATTTTATTCTAAAGGCAGATTTTTTTCAGAACTTTTCTCTGTTTTTTACACGACTGCCCAAAGCAAAAAGAGTGTATATGTGTTCAGGGTTCATGTATGTATGTGGGTATGTGAGTTTCTTTATTCCACCATAACTTCTGAATGCCTGAGCTAATTTGGATAAATGGGGTATCGTTAGAATCCTTATAGCATCCCGAGTGACACTTGAAAAATTGTTCCATAATAAGGTCCCCCGACTGCAATGACACTTGTTGTTTAACTTTTTAGTTCGTTTTTGGCAGGACAGTCGTGTTTTTAATATTTTTTAAATTTATTTATTTTTTAGACAAGTTTTTTTGTTTTTATGTTTCCTACATATTCGGTATTTACTTAAAAGATAGCGTTTGTAAATGCTCGATCTAAATATAGTAAATTGGTTATTGGTTAAATTGGTTTAATCACCACTACCTGTTATGCAATCGGAGTCTATTGCTATAATTATAATAAAATCATAGAATATATAATACTACTAAGGGGGGTCTTAAACTTTTATATTACTCTACTGTTTGAAATGAAGAAGTTTATTAACAAGTCAATCGACTTTCAAATCAATAAAAAACAACCTAAAGGAATTCACATTTAATCAAAACCAACTGACGAACTTCGAATAAGGGAGTAATTGAACGAGCTTAATTTCTGAAAAGCACCCAAGAATCGAATCGAATGAAAGAAATCAACAATCCAATTATAACAATACTCAACCCCACGGAACAACGGGTTTTCTTAAACAACTTAATTAAAGTAGGGGGAGTGGGGAGCCAATCACGGCTTAATTCCCGTTTAATGTTGCCAAAATATTACTTCACACCTTATTAATTTCTTGCTCGCGGTTGCTTTTGTTTTAGCTCAGACATAAAGATGGGTTTTTAATCAAAGACTGAGCTTGTGTACTTATTAGAACAACTTACAAGTTATTGTTGTCGTGTTCTTGAAACAAATTGTTAATAAATACACTCATCGCTCTGTTACTTATTGAATCAAGTAATTTTTAGCATCAAATAACTCGGTAAATAATGTTTAGATATTCAAACCTAGAAAAAGCGGGTTTCCACATCGTTTTAATGCAGGCGCGGTCGCAGCCTGAAATTTTGGGGGGGGTCACTAATAATAATAATTGCTTTTCTGTATACTTTTAGAAGCTTTTTCTATGTGACGTGTACGATTTTGGGGGGGGTCATGTCCCCTGTGACCCCCCCCCTCGGACCGCGCCTGTTTTAATGTTTCTGCACTTTTGCTATCGTACGATGATACCATAGTACACCTGCTTAGTGATTGCGTACATACAATCGTATTCATTTGACAGTTCATATTGTATCAAAATATTGTCATCCCATACAAATTGCAGCCGATGGAATACGATATGAACTGTCAAATGAATACGATTACCTACGCAATCGCACCCCTGAAAACGAATTAAGTTGAAAACATTAATCTGACGTAGGTGTAGTAAAGATACTTTTGTGCCAAAAATAAATTACAAGAAAACTATGAAACGGCTTTTTTTCCCTTATTTACCTGTAGTGAAAGTAGTTATCTAAAAATGTTCGTTACGAAATTAAATTAGGGTGTACAATTTATCCCGAAAAGAGCATAAAAGGAACATCCCGCTATAATTAATTCAGCCAATAACGCGCGATCATAAGCCGTGCAGGGAATGATTTTTACCGGCGTGGCGGCGGTGCGGTCCGGCGTGGGATTAATCCGGCGCGCCTATTAACTGTATAATGCTGCCGTCAGGTGAGATATTGTGCCGTTAATCTCAACGATCGGGGTTGGCTACTACCGCTAATACGGACGTAGGTGTACTATTATATAGAGTAACTCTAGGTACGATACGGACTAGGAAAATAGTGTGGCGGTTTGAGGGTTAAGTTGGTGGCCTTAGTAATGGTGAATGCATTTGTCCTTTTTGTTTTTTATACCTAGATCTAATCACAGAGCATTAATTATTTTTTATCTACACCCATGCTTTAAATCCTCTATAAAGAGTTCTGAAACGGTTAGCTTACCTGCCAACATTACAATATCCGAGCGAGAGGATGTCGCGCTCCTCCCCGCGCCACGCCCGACGAGTTACTTTATGAAATTAAGTACAATATTATAACACTCATTCGGATGATGTAATGATGAGGAGGAGGAGGAAAGTAAAAGTCAAAACCCTTTATAGAGGATACTTAACATGGATGTAGATATATTCTTGTATACAACTTTACATAATTAGATATTAAAACACCCATGTGATACTATTATTATAATCACCCGCATTCGAGTTTTAATACCCCTCATTATAGTACAGTTGCATAAATAACTATTATGTGCAGTTTTTAGGACTTAAAATCGTGGTCAACTCTTTATACCTAATGGCACCTGCACCTGTAGAATTATACCACTTCACGAGTTCTCATTGTAACATCTAGAGCATTTTTTGTAATAAAACAGGCAAAAAAGGACAACGGGGAGATTTGTCTGTACTAATTGAAACAAAGCGTGCGTTATCACCACAGGGAACTAATTACTCCGATCAATCAGTGCGGTAATTAGTTGTACTCGTAGCGCATCCGCAGTCTCGAGCGAGTGCGTGCGCGCTGATGCTGCAAATTTGATCGCGCGGTTGGCTCGCGCGCACGCTTAGGTTAGGGCGTATAGGGTGTAGCAAATATGAAAAATTACGATTTGATTGACGATCAGCTGTAAATCGAATTATGGCTAGTTACAACCCTTGCTGGGGAGGTATTACAACCTCTTAAAACTTGCCAGGTATATGAATAGCTATAGTTACATCTCTTTTTCGCTGTATAGCAAATAAAAGAGACGCATCGATAGCCAGACAATAAACCGGCAAGTTTTAAGAGGTTGTAATACGGGGGCAGATCAGATTTACTGTTGCTACTAACAATTTTCCATGATCAAGACTAAACAATGTTGTTTAACTTTCTTAGTTACCTACTTTAGTTATTTGTTAAGTAGGTAGTTAACATTCGTTCGATTTAGCTATCAACGTATAAGGGAGGTCAGCTCAGAGCGGCCACCTTAACTGTAACTAAAAAAATGCTATTAAAGAGCAGATTTAAAAAAAGTATTTTATATCAATGGAGAGAGAATTTATTAAACTTTTATAATGTGTAAGTAAACGCATTCCACGAAAATTTAAATATTTTTTTATAATTTGTAAATTGCAAAAACTTGTCAAAAAACATCTTTGCCCAAATGAGCGCCTAAACCTAAAGCGGTCATGTGGGTAAGGGCAAAGTGGTCATCCCAAAAAATGACACATAATATAAATATTTAGAGTTTTAAAAGATCGTGCTTAAAAAAACATAAATATGTACAAAAAAAACTTAATTTATGGTTTTAGTGAGACAATTATTATTTCAGTCCTAAAATCTTTGAAAACGTCTTACATTTATCGACCACACGTTCGCTCAAACCAAGCGGGAGTTTTGCTGCATATTAGAACATACAAAGTCGTGCTGAAAAATGAGACAGTGCGATTCCATAGATATTATTATTAAAATAATGAAAGAGCTACACAAAACGCAACACTAGAAAGTTTAGTCTAAAATAATAACTGAAAGTTGCATTTAGTGATGATAGATAAATAAATACATGATCAATATTATCGGCCTTTCCTACACTTTCCCGTCGGCCATTTTGGAGCGTCCTGTACTCTCGGCGGCTATGATTCGCGCGCAAAGAACCGTGAAATTGGTTTATTCGCCTGAACCGATGAATAATTAATATCGTAACGTGCGTCCGTATGAGGATTACGGCATCTGCATATAGACCATGGGAAGCGGTGCACTTTACATGAAATCTCCTTTTCCGCTTATTTCGGAATATTGATGATGGAATGAGAATCTTGTGAGAGAGAGGAGATACGATTGATTTTTGCTTACAGATTTACTTTGTAAACAAGTCTAAATTTAAGACTTTATGTTAGGTTTAATAAGTTTTTAGTATAGGAGGGTTTACAGCGGATGTTTCCGATTTTACAAGAGCCTTCAGAAATTTATTTAGACTATGACCAGCCAAAATATCAATGCTAAAATGTTTAACTAAGAAAAAACAAACACAAAATTAATATGTTAATTTTGATGAATTTTAGTTGAGTTGAGTCAGACAGAACCACTGTCTGAAGTCACATTTAAACTTAAGTAGTTATAAATGTTTTTGTTTTAGTATTGACACAATAGCAATTCAGATAAGGTATTATAAATTAACTTAAAAACTTTCAAAAAAGGCGTATTTTTACAGTCTTAAATTTTCCCTTTCTATTGTAATAAAATTACCTTCAAGAGTGGGATCCGCTATCAAATCATTTGCGTAGCGACTGCCATCTAAAATTTAAATCTTTAATTGACAGAAGGGATTTCCTTAAACAAACACAAGAGCTTTCGTCAGAGGGAACTTTCCGAATTAACATTTATATTAATTGAATATATTGTCTCGCTACTTTCGTATTTGAAATTGTAAATACGAGAATCTTTGTGTTTAAAAGGGGTAAAAATATCGGAGCGAAGCACTTGGATTTTTCAAGCGTATAATCGTAGACGTGTAGACATCTTAATTTAATTTAAATTATGTTGTTTTCGTAGAATTCAGCCATTTAGTTAAGAAATAAAGATATCACTTGGGTTTTTCAACATACCTCGGGTGTTACAATCCAAACGAGACTTGCGGGGTCGGAAGAATTTACAGGCAGACATTTTATGTGGTACAATCTGCCCTCTCTACAAAAGGCCGGCGTTTGTGTGTGGCATCAAATAGAGCTATATATTTTGCCTTTATTATAAAATCGTTTTGAGGTTTATGGTAGCGAAGTGTAAAAGCAAGAAGGTCCAGAGATAGAATTAGAGTTGTGATCAAATAAACTTGTTTGGCTTCCTTCGTAATGCAGAAGACCCGCCGATCGGTACGTCTCGTTCGACCCGGTAAGCTAAAAAAGACATTACTTTTGCCAAGGTATCCCTTTGGCCGATTACGAAACCGTATGTTCGTAACCAGTTAACCAGAACCTGGGCTCCAACTGTGAGGACAGAAAAAAATCTAATGAAGATATTTGGTATTGTAGTTTAATAAAATATCCACAAAATCACCTACCCAACTACACAGTCAAAAACTCTCCTCGTAAAGAAAAAACTTCGTCCTTTTAACCCCATAATAGCTGACTCCTGAACCGAGATACCTCAAGATCAAATCACGAATTTGCACGTTTAACGAATATGAAAGCGGGGCGCGTAATTTTTTCCGCTTGGCGGGATTCATTTAATTATTCGGCCGGGCGGTCGCTGGGAGCCGGCAGCCTGCGAGAGCGGCTTAGCACTCGGCGCTGCTCGGATTTCAACAGCTAAGAAGTTTTGGCCGCTTGGGGAAATTCGAGGATTGGGATTTTGTAATTAGACGTTATTTACACTATTTATATTATTATTGTTGTTTTCTAATTGGTCGTTGTCAGAAAAAAATGAGCGACACTTAAAAGTAGCAGTGGCAACAATGAAAGCGCGGAGCTGTTGCCGTGACCGCCAATTTTAAATTCTAATCATGATATTATCATATTTTAATAGTTCTGTTTGAACTTTCGCCTACTTATAAGATTATTTTCAACACACTTGCTCGTAAAGTGAGCCCTAATAGATCGCTTTTAGGGCCATAAACCGAGCTATAACGAACGCGTGCAATAATATATATAAAACACTAGTTAGTTATAGAATTATCCCTACAAAGTTAAATTTGTACCTTACTGCAAGTTCCATGCGAGTAAACAGAGCATTCCCAATTTCACCGGGTAATACAGTTATTTTTTTAGTAACAACAAAGACGTTTTATGCCTCTGAAAATTTATATTCATTTTTGAAATAAATAAATGTGTAAGTCCTTAATTATGTCAAACAAATATTAATTTTTTAGAAGTATTCACAATTAACAATATTTTGTTTTAAAATATTAAAATATTTGCATTTTATCACTTAAAATTATAATGTTGAAGTAGGTTGTATGCTCACTCACCCCTTTGTTCGCAAAATATTCTTGCATTGGGCGTGTGAAAAAAAAATCAAAAAAAAACCTACGCGCCTTTTCCCATAATTGTCATATTTTGTTTTTGTCGTATTTGTTGCTGTATGGTAAGTAAATTACTTTGTATTTTCCTCGCAAATGTGTTGAAAAACGTCGTATGAAACTCGTGAGCTCTTGCTCATTGCACAATCGGCTGAGCTACGCCCTCGCCTGCGGCTCGGGCTGCAACCCATAGCCTTGTGTGCAATGAGCAACCTAAGCTAACTTGTCTCATAATGTACTATTAAGGATGTCAGTTTTTTTTTCAATATCTATTGAAGTGACTGTGTATATTTCAAGTTACTAACGTAAAGTTGTGATATGCCTTGATAACCCCCTTCCAATTGAAACTGCGCAAACAATCAGAACACATGAAACAAATTAACTTAATCGTCAAGCAATTAAGTCCCGTATTTATTCCCTTCCGCATGTACTTTTATCAGCCTACCAGATAAAAGTTAGTACCTTTGTGGGGAATTCTTCAGTTCAAAAGGGTATAACTGCAATAATTCTCCACAAATGCTGGTACAGTTGCCACGATATTACACAAGGAATCTGATTTGAAACTAACACCTATTGTTTTACGGTTGATTGTTGGTCAGCCGAGAGTCGCGTTGATGCGAGCTACTATAAATTAGGCAGTGCTTTACAACGCACCCCAGACCCGTTTTATAGTCTAGACAATAAAATAATTAAATTTCCATAACGTTGCCGTTGTACATTTTGTCCCCAAGCTTTGTTTTCAAAGTTATCGTATGAATTTTGACTGCATTTTCCCTTATAAATAAACATTAAACGGTTTAAATTTCTATGTAATCTTCCATTGCGTGAAATTAAGCAATAAACTAAAAAAACTAAATATTAAATTTTGCAGTCAACTCAATTCTTGATTTGTTTGTTATTTTCTAAAACTAAAATGTACTTATTTAGTACAAACTAAAAATATAGGAAACTAAAATGATTTTGAATTAATTGGCATGTTATTGAAAAACATACGTAAGCCAATGAAAATAATAGTGTTAGTAATTTTTTTAAAGTTATAACTCGTCCTACTTGGACCGTAGAGGGGTGGGACGAGGTAGTTAGCGACTCACTTAAGGTACCACATATTATAAAAAGAAACATGATCTTAGTTTAATAGGTATGTTGACTATTTTATTATTTTATGTTACATAAATTACCCCTAAAAAAATAAACATTTGTAAAAGAATTATTACGCTAGCATTAAAACTGCCCGAGATCAGTTTGAAATGCACAAAATTGGACTCACCCGAAAACGCTCCATTATACTTCAGATTCGTCCTTCGATATTAGTATATTAACACATGTAGTATCGCTTGCATGTATCACCACTTAGCACGTTATTTTAAAGTAATAACCTAAAAAAACCTAAAAAAGAGAAGGTTTTTGACTTAAAATTGACAGATATTTTGACATTTCCGGTCCAAGCTCGCCCCGTCACACTACACGCCAACCGCTTCATTCGCTTTTCGTGCTTCGCCACGGACGCACGTATACAATCTCAAAGTGAGAATATTTCAGAATTATAGTTTATACAGTGAAAATTTAATTATACTTAGTTAAATTAAAATGCTTTGTGCAGAAAGGAAAAATGTTTTCAAGACGGAAGAGGACAAGAAGAAGAATACCAGATGGAGAAACACTATTAAATGCGTAACTGCCATTTTGGGCTTTTACCGTTTATTTGGCTTGAACGCGTAACTGCCAGACTGGGCTTTTACCGTTTACTTGGCTTAACTGCATAATTGTTTGCTTACCTTTATGAATGCGTAACTGCCATACTGGGCTTTTACCATATATATTTATTTTACTTTAATGTACATGGGTACAAAAAGAGCGGACTTAATGCTAAAAGCATTCTCTCCCAGACAACATTGTTTGCTGAGATTTAAAAATGCGTAACTGCCACACTGGGCTTTTACCATTAAATTACTTGTCTGACACGAACTTACCATACTGGGTACTTTCTGTCATAAGGCATGTGTCTAATAAGGCATGAACCAAATATCTATTGCACTCGAAATAGTCACACTGGACTATTTCACCGCATAGATAGGTCAGACAACGCAACTGCAACAAGTTCTGCAACTCAAAGTGCCCCTGATGACGCGACAGTGTAAAAAGCAGGCTGCCCTTAAAGGTTACCACGTTGGAACCGTTGCCGAGCACCAATCGGGTGACTCCACCGTCCGCAGAATTCGCCGCCATCCACCTTCCAGTCAGGCGGCTGCTCTGCTGGAGCTGCAACAGCAGCCCTGACAGCAGCTTAGTTCATCAGGTATGAATTTTGATATCATACATATCCTTGGTGTTGAGTTGATCTCAACGAAATAATAGAGTACCATCGGTACTGAAATTGCAAAATTGATATAATTTTATTACATATGTATGATTTTATTATACACATTGTTACAACTGTAACAAAAAACTGCCAGTATAACGTGCATATAAGCAGAGCTATAAATATATGCTAAAATTTATCAACTTCATGGAACCAGATAATAAGTTATACAGCAACTAGCTGATACCTGATATTTCACAATTTTCATGTGAAATAGCTTCTATTAATATAGGTAAGCCTAACATGGGCCTGCTGATAGAAATTTCAATAAGAAATTGAATAATAGAATCCTTACATTTCCATAAATGCAGTTAGTGTTTATTGGTACACAGTTTTAATAAGCAAAAACTTTAAACATTTGCCTTAACTAGGAGATCCTATGTTTCAGGCTTATTATTTATATTTAATCACTAACTAATTAGTATGTTTATTTCTAAGCTATGCCCTTGTACAATGTACAAATTATCTGTCTATTAATTTTCAAATTGAATTTGTGTGTATAAAACATAAATTGATTGATCTTAATGATAATTATTCTGATGTGCAGAAATTATTAGCCAAGTATATATTATAGTAATAATGAAGCTTAAGGAGCAGCTTTCCAGTATAGAACACCTTTTTTATAACAGTAATTTAAGACAGTGTCTTGCACTTTTTATTTTACATTATACAATGGGGCATTACAACATTCATTTGTTGTGCACAATATACATTCTATTATAGACAATATACGGTCAACTCTAGTGTAATTGATGCTGTTGACTTAAAAGGCCACCAACAGTTGAGTCGAATATGAATGATGCATTGGTCACAGGCCTGAGGTTAACGATATTGATCAACGAAAAAACTGTAAGTAAACCGGGCGCAGTACTTAAATAAAACAAATTTTAAAACTGATTCATATATTTATATGCTGGTACATTTTGTTTAAAACAATTTAAACTTGAAAACAACAAACGAAACATGCAGCCAGGTATGACATATGCTTCATCTCCGACGGCAAACGAACAGCGAGACGCGGCGAGGAAGCTCCATCAAAGATTTGTTTCGTCATCGCAGCAGACCCGCAGGCGGCTGTTACGGTCCATTGAAACAGTTGCTGATGATGCATTCGTCAACATTCACATTCGATCATCGTACACGGGGTAAGGACAATCGTAAGGATCTGGTGCGGAATTTATCTGTATTCAGAGAATACAGGCAGTGGTCGCCAACTACAGTCACATAGGCGTCCACATAATTGTTTGAGCCGGTAATCGTCTAAATTCGGCATGTGTGGAAATAATATTTTCACTGCGCTACGAAGGACACTTAGATTATTATTATTTTCTTTTATACTCACTCGTACTCACTTGTACAATCTTCAGATATATATTAAATTCTAATATTAATATGACTAAAATTCGGGCGGAATGCATAACAACCACATAATACGTATTAATTTTAGTGACAGACAATAATTTGTCAACTACACATTTAGTTGAATGTTCAACATCTCTGTTCGAGAAAAAATGTTTTATCAGGTTGTCATATCAGGTTAAGTTAAAATCTGACAGAAGTCATATTATTATGAACTGTGTAAGTTATACTATAATAAAAATAAAAACTTATTGTTTGTAACAAAACACTTTCTAGAAATGCCAGTACAAAAACAGTACAAAAGTTAACCAATATTAAAATTGGTAATTGTTTGTAAGAAAACACATTGTAGAAATCCCATCAACTTTATGGTTCTAATATTGATATGAAAAGTGATAGAAATATACTTTTCTTTTGGGTATTGTAGTGCCCATATTTTTACAAAATTACTGCCGCCGGCTATGACGTCTTAGACAGCATTATTTCCCTGTTATATTGGACATTATTTTTACTCTAACAATGTGTCTCAGAACATTTTTTAAAGAATTGAAATACACAATACATTTAAATTAATTTTTTTTATGCAACTACCTTCACAACTTTACATTAAGGTCTTCCACAAGAACAACGTTCACAAAAATGCAAAATAGCTTAAATTATGACTATTTCATGAATTGATTAAACCTGTAGATACCGGTATAGTATTATATTTTACTTTATATGGTTAAATGTCATCGATACTTACACCGAATTAGAGATGACATAGTTGTGGACTATTTTCTCTGGTACCTCTCAACAACGGGGTAGACTGGGGGACACGGGTGGCCCAGGAATCAAAAAATTGATAACTGATTGCATATAAATTATCTAGCTAGAACATGTAGCTTATTATATTTTCATTGACTTTTTTTTTATTGTGTTCAGTGTAAAGTATTCTAGACGTTATTAATCTGATACTAAATAGAAATTATTCGATTCACTCATGTAAAAAAATATCACCAGTTTTGGTACCTAAATCACCTCGGATTAAAATTGAATAAATTCGAATGCAAGTTGAATTAGGTAGTAGAAAAAAAAAGAAAAAAAAAGTAGAAATATTTTTTCTTTATTCTTAGCATTTGGATCCCAAAGATGATTATTTCGAATTTTAGATTCTATTTCACAACGCTATTTTTGTTTAGTATTTTACAAAGACAATTCTGTCACTATCAATCGGACAAGCTATTGTTTTTATTCTTTTCCACCAGTTTCTTAGGCACGAGTTGTTACAATTATGCCATCATGACGCCACAACTTTAAGCCTTGGTACCCATAGTTCACATGTAATATAGTGTCTAATTTGAAATACTAACATCCTATAACTTCCAATTCCAGGGACGGAAATTTATGCACAATTAGACTGGTTTGTACAACATTATCAAGGTGATATTATTTTACAGGTATATTTATATTTACCTGTAAAATTCCAGACGGAGGGACTTCAATAACATAGTAGTATTGCTATGTTATTGAAGTTTCTCTGTCTGCTAATACTATCAGAAAGTACAGAGTTTGGTTATAAAAATGGATCCATTATTTACAAAACAATAATATAGACAAAATAAACACAAATTTTCTTACAGAAGTGTGTAACACAATTATTAGTATTATTTAATATTGAATTCATTATTGATTGCACAATATGAGCTAATCTCAAGGTTCAGTAAAGAATTTAACTACGCTTTTGCGTAGACTTACATTGCTCAAATACAATGGATATCTTAGATTTATTACTATTTATTAAATATTTACCAATTTAGCTCTTCAACTTTTCAACTTTTTTATTTTAAAAAGAAAAAGAAAGTTTCACATTGATTAGGTACCTTGCCTATTGCAAATAGAATGCAAACAATATAATCAATTAATTATCTGTTTAGTTCAAGTATGAAACATTAATTCTTCTTAATTTGACACAAGTAAACCGTTTAATAATTACCTTCTTTTTCGAGAATGCTACATATTATTATTATAATAAACTTTGTATAATCACTTCTTTTTAATTATAAATATAAAATAAATATAATAATACCAAAAAAAAAACTTTTATGTAATATAGATAATGGATTGCTGAAATTTAAAATTCAATGATAGTGGAGTAGATTCAAGTCCATGGTAACCAGGTTTAGCACTTGACGTACGCCGATACCTATATAGCCATTAATTTTTTTTTATTAATAGACGTTCCACGTAACAGATGGTAGATGATTTCACTATCTCTGCAAGATATCATTGATTAATGATAATTAAACTGAATTTTCCAAACCAATCTTGCTTATTGTTTTTTTTTTTGGTACCAACCATCTGTAGGTATCATCTTTGCTACCAAAACATTAAGAATTATGTTAAATTTGTCTGGTTTTCTTTTTTGAATTTAAAAGAGTAATTAATTACATAAGAGATGATATTTCCATTTTCTTATTTTAATGCTTTCAACATCTACATGTGTTAATATACTACTATCGAAGGACGAATCTGAAGTATAATTAATGATTAAACGAACTTACCTGTAAGTGAAGTTCTATCATAATTATACGAAGGATTCGTCCGAAGATATTAGTATAGAATCCCACCCTCCCTACTCATTATTGTAAATTACAATAACTACCTATTTACCCACTGAAGAAACTGAGGAAATATCATAGGATTTGGACTTTAAACTAAATGAAGCGGTTGGCGTGTAGTGTGACGGGGCGAGCTTGGACCGGAAATGTCAAAATATCTGTCAATTTTAAGTCAAAAACCTTCTCTTTTTTAGGTTTTTTTAGGTTATTACTTTAAAATAACGTGCTAAGTGGTGATACATGCAAGCGATACTACATGTGTTAATATACTAATATCTTCGGACGAATCCTTCGTATAATTATGATAGAACTTCACTTACAGGTAAGTTCGTTTAATCATTAATTCTAACGGCTACCAAGTTATGACGTCACGCCTTCCTACGTTGTATGCAACGCGTAGGAAATTTGTTCCGCAGCTATATTAAATATTGTGTTTATCAAAATGTTTTCTTTGACAAATTTGCTATAAATTTTACGGACTAATTAAATGTATTATTTATTTTAACAAATTTTATACTTTTTAAATGGACTTGTCCACCCAACTTTGAAGGGTCATAAAACAAATAATACGCAATATATAAAACCAAGAGGTATACAAGCTACTCCAAAAGTTTGAAATGTTTACGATTTTTATTAGTATTTCGTTATTTTATTCATAAGTCAACATCCCTATTGTCGTCAATATAACACATTTTATTAATAGGGCTTGATTACTAGATGTTGCTATGCAAACTTTTGAGTATTTGTTTCAAAGCCTCTTCAAGTTGTTAACCGAGGATCGTAGAACTACCTGATTATAACACGACCAAAGCTCGGATCGTCATAAGCTGTAACATTTTGCGTAAAATATTCCAACTAACGATGCTCCAAACTCCGGACAGTGCGCCATAAAACCATAAAACTATACCTGAAAGTCGAAACGTACAATGCTAATGCTCTCCCTTCAGTATCGCAAAGTTAGTTCGCGAACTGAATTTTTTTGGTTTCCAAAGTAGACTTTAGTGTGTTAACGTTTTGATTTTCCTACATTTAGACTATTTCTTTGTTATGAGTACTTTATAGAAATTAATTTAGAACTCCTATTTGTTCCTTTTCAATAGCGAGGGGTCATTCTTTTTTGAAATGTCTTTTTTCACTACAGTTTTTTTGTTATCAAATTTTTAGTTCTGATGGCTTTTATTGACCCAGAAAATTCACAAAATAAAAAATTGTTCATTATTGACCGAGCTAGCGCGAAGCGCGACCCAAGCGTCTCTGCTTCAGCTTGGGCAAAAAATCTTTCATATGTCTTTCCGGGTGTCCGTTTGTTCTCCTCTACAGGTCGCATTTTTCAACCGATTCTCGTAAAATTTTGTCAGCAGGTTTGATATAGAATTTTTTAGTTGAGCCAGTTATTCAAAATTAACAAAATGGCGGAGATATATTAAAAACATATTTCAACCGTTTCGAAAAATTTATCAAAAATGTAACAAAATTTTTTTGTTGGGGCTGCAAAGCAAATTTTGTTTTTTATGTTTAGAAGACTCAAAAGTTCATTGAGTTCATCAATCAAAACATTTCTGGCCAATATTCGAATTTTGAAAATAAATAAGGTTGTGATTTTGTGATAGAACCTAGGACTGCGTATATTATTCGCACAGAAATCACAGGATAGATACTTATTGGTTGAAAAAACTAATATCTATTCTTTGTTTTTAGGGTTCCGTACCCAAAGGGTAAAAACGGGACCCTATTACTAAGAGTCCGCTGTCCGTCTGTCTGTCACCAGGCTGTATCTCATGAACCGTGATAGCTAGAAAGTTGAAATTTTCACAGATGATGTATTTCTATTGCCGCTATAACAACAAATACTAAAAACAGAATAAAATTAATATTTAAGGGAGGCTCCCATACAATAAACGTAATTTTTTTGCCGTTTTTTGGTACGGAACCATTCGTGTGTGAGTCCGACTCGCATTTGGCCGGTTTTTTTTTGGTTTTTTACTTTTACATACAATTTGAGCTACTTTTACGCGAGGTTTACAGATTACGGAGGCACTAGTTGTAGTAGGTTTATTGTTTTCTAATTCACTTGGTCACTGAAGCGCTATATTCAGGCAAAACATTTTCAGTATCAAATCGCTATTCAGGCCGCGTGGTGTGGCGATCGTTACACGTTACACACACAATGGCAGAGTAAACAATGGCTGCTTGTTATTTAAATAAATGCAGTGTCAAATGATAATGTTAATCCGTCACATGCAATGTGTCGCTCCGCACTCCCACGGGGTTTATTCGGGGGAGCAGACGGGCTGTTTTTATTTATACTTAGTAATTCAGCTCTAGGAATTTTGATTACATCAGTCTATAGAGTACTGTTTCATTCTTATGCAAATACAAGATATTCATCATAAAAACTACGTTTTATTAGACTGCGGTCCAATTTATTATTAAAATATTTAGTAAAAATCAAAATACCATAGTGTTTTATAATTTATACAGCACTGTCATTGACCTAGGTAAGAATTTTGATGACACGGGGCAGGTGTAGAGTTTGTGCAGACATATAAAAAAAAAAGTATGACAAAAAGGATCAGTAGGCATTTCTCGCTAAAGTAGATTTTTATACAAAAAACATTGTTTTTGTCTTAAGTAGCTCTATTTGCGAATTTAAGTTATTTTTTCACTGGATTATTAATGGCGTTGAATATTATTGTTTAATAATTTTAAGTACATTAAAGTAAAGTAAGTCCTTATTCGCCTGAAACACAGGTTAATCCCTAACTTTCCCTAAATTATCTATTTTTAAACTCAATGTGATTAAACTTTTGCTTTACTTTAGTTACTAAATGTAATGAAACTAATTTTTTTTGGCAAAGAAACATAGGTCGAAAAAAGACAAAAAAGAAATCAAAATTAATTTCTCATACTAATACAATGTTTCAGCTATCTAGTTAAAATGGGGAGACCAATTTTTTTTGTAATCACAGAAAAAAATTATGATAAATGTATCGTCATTTTTTTAGTTTAATTAGTAGAACACTACCTACCTTAAGGGGATTCAAATCACGGAATTTTCACTTCAAAAATTCAATTCCAAGTTACGGAGAAGCTAGGCTGAGTAGTGTTTTTTGCAGTAATTTTCATAATACACTTCAGCCCTGTGAACATAGAGGCACATTCCCGAAACTTTTTTCTAAATTCATCCACAAATGAACACCGTTAAAATTATGCTATGCTTTCAAAGACAAATTAATGAAAAAAAAGTTTTACTTAAAAACGCAGCGTTCCAACCGCCTGTCTGCACTTGACAAATCAAAGGAATGCGCGCGAAAGGGGTGCGAAATGACACGTGTCACGCGGCCCGATTGGACGCGCCGCCCGCGCAATTAGACGCCGGCCAAATAAGCTGATTTGTGACGCCCTGCGAAAAGGATAACATTGCTGGATTTTTTGGTGATATGTTCTGGAATATTTTAAAATGAAAACTCGCTGATTTTGGAATTCAGTATTAGGTACTTGTTGTAATAAATTCAATTCAAAATTGGTAAAAAATCTAATTATCGAAATCAAAATTGTTGCCAGTAGTTGAAAATTGTTGCCCATAGTTGGAAATTGTTGCCAGTATTCGTGACATATAACGAAAAGAACCGATGGCTGTTCTGGAATGGCGACAGCGCACTTGACGACTCTTCGTGGGAAACCCACAAGGTGGACCCAGTCATGCGTTAAATTGCTATGAGCTTCTAAAGTAGTCAAAATGATCTGAAAAACATATAATCAATTTGAGATACGCAGTTCGAATCATCATATTGTTGTAAGCACACAAGGTGTTCAAAATATGTTACTATTAATTGTTTCATATTTAGCAGTCAAGAGTTTTCATAATTATCCTATTAAAGTTCTTACATTATTACATTATGTACAGATAACTTTGAGAGCTTTGTTTGATAAGATATTTTTGATCACCCTGACTATTCATATAAATATGAAACAATGAGTAATATTTTGAATACTGTGTGTGCTTACAACAATATGATGATTCGAACTGCTTTTAATTTGTTTAGATCATTTTGACTAATTTAGACGCTCATATCAATTTTACGCTTACTGACCAATGATCTGAAGGTTGCGGGATGAGAAGCCGCTGGAGGCAGGCAGCGCAGGAGCGATGGTCGAACCAATTAACGCCTTGGAGTTACTTGGGGGAGCAGGAATCCTATTGCTGCTATGATGACAAAACTTAAATGACTAGGTATAAGGTTATTGGCAAAAACAGATGTGGAATAGAATGGAATAGAGTTAAAATGTATTTTCTTAAAACGGTGATTATGATTAGCTACCACATAATTACTGTAACTAAGTAAAAAAACACCGAAGTTCCATAATTTAACACATAATATAACCGATTATGGGTTACATACTGGATGGTCCTGATGATTTAATCCAGTAAGAGATATTAGACATTCAGTGTGCATAACGGAATCGCCGTTAACACATAATGTGACTAATTGAGATGCAAAGTGGCACCTTGCACGCTGAAAATCACTGATAATTGTGCACAGGACGTGTCCACAATAATGTAGAGATCATGTTTAAAACATGACCATTGCAATGCAATTTATAATTCATTTCATTCGTAGAAAAACGAAGGTGTAAATGGGTGAACCAACTTTTTAATGTCAGGAAAAAATCGACCCATGTGTAAATTTTTATAAATTAAAACAAAACTAGATAATTCTTTTGTAAAAAATCTCTTTTTTACGATATTTAGATTCATAGCCAGTAAAACATACTTAGTTTTGTACAAAAATAATCAATAGTTTAAAGAAAAACATGGCTGACCCAGGGGACAATGTTGTCCCCAGCTTTTATTGGAAAATAGGAGTTGTCTCCTGGGTCACCTATGTTTTTCTTTAAAATCACGTAAAATTTTCATGTCTTTTAAGTTTTCTTATAAGATAATTAGCTGAGAGTATTTGCAACTACAGATTAACTTCATATAAAAACCCTCCTGCATAAAAAAACAAGTCAACTGAAAAGATGGAAACAAGATTAAATATTATAGGCAACATTATAACATGCAGTCGGAGGTATGCATAAAGTGACATTATGAATGATTTGAGTTATATGCCTCCGACTGCATGTTATAATGTTGCCTTTAATATTTAATCTTGTTTCCATCTTTTCAGTTGACTTGTCTTTTTATGCAGGAGGGTTTTTAATTTTTTTAAATTTATTTTTTTATTTATTTCTTTTTAGTTGTTATTTATTACAATCATGATATACCTTTTTGAAATTATTTTAATGAGACCTTTAATTTGACACCCATATTACAGTATTCTAAAAAAAAAAAGTTTTTTCCACTACGTATAATAGCACCGTGCAGCCGCTATGTTGGTTTTTTTATAACGCCACTTTCTTAAGAACACTTGGGCTGGCAAGACAAATCTAACGATATGTTAATCATGGAAATCCGTTCAGTCGTTTAAAAGATATGAGGTAATAAAGAATATTACGTACAAACATACAAGATACGCGCGAAAAACATAACCCTCTTGCAGTCGGGTAAAAATGGTTCACGTAGATATTTTAAGAAATGCCACAAAACAACAAAAGGTTGATTCACCCAAATAATATTTTATTATTTGTCAAATAATTCATCAAATGATTTATTTTCCCTGGATGAACTTTAATTTTCATTTTTATTTTCAATATTTAATTTATCCATTATTATCCAAGACCCTAGAAAAAGCAATCTCAAAGTGATGTCTAACTGTATTCAAGGCGATCTTACGCATAATTTTCATCTAAAAAGAAACGAAACAATTCGCTCCTTGGAACTTTAATCTAACTTTCGCTCCATCTACATCTTTATTTCGTAACTACAAAACAAGACCTGCCTAAACGGACGTAAGGTCACGGATTTCATTAGCTGCTTCAAAAGGTCCATCCCTAGGGATCGTTCCCTCCTTTTATGTCCAAATATCAATGGCCATTGCAGCCTGACCCTTAAGAATTACAAAAGAGGGCTACTTTGGACACGCGACCACTTCGTAACTGCATCAGCCAAAAAGTTTGTTTAAAGAAAAAGGTTTGACATGAAAACTTTTTGGTTACACCTGTGGAAGTACAATATAATTTAAAAAATATGAGAAAAAGAATTTCAAATACATCTACTTTTTTAAATAATCAATGGTTTTAAAATACTGCATTAAAATACTTGCTTAGGTAGGTATTTGTTAAAAAATGTTTAAATTCAATAACGAAATGCAAGAACTATAGAAACAAAAAAAAATCCTTAAATTTGCAGTGCAAGGAGACTTTTACAATGAATTGAATCTAATTACAATATTTTTTTTATGATAATGGCGTATGGATTAGTTTATGTATTCCAGTGACATAATGACATAACAGTATCTTCTACTTCATTAAATGTTAATCAAATAAACATTTCAGGACAATTAACTAAAACACAACTTTAAATACCTGTCTAGCGCATTTTGTAAAAACAATATTTATTGAAAGATTAATCTAGATTTATGTATATACTATGGGCAACAGCGTCGCTTAACCAGTTTGCAACAAAATTCGTGTGCGCGCGTATCGCCCCTGCACGAACTAAACGTATGTGACAGCCGAGCGAGCGCGTCGTGCAAGCGATTTTAACCTTAGCAGTGGTTAAGCGATGCTGTTGCCCATGGTACTATGGGCAACAGCGTCGCTTAACCAGTTTGCAACAAAATTCGTTTGCGCGCGTATCGCCCCTGCACGAACTTAACTTATGTGACAGGGGGCGCGGCGTGCAAGCGATTTTAACCTTAGCAGTGGTTAAGCGACGCTGTTGCCCATGGTACCTATCCAGTCCAACTAATATTATAAATGTTGAAGTTTGGATTGTTTAGTTAGATAATTAGATGTTTGATGTTTGTTACTCAATAAAGCAAAAACGGCTGAACAGATTTGGATGAAATTTTGCACGTCATAGAGTTTATATTATAAAGTTATATTATAGTCTGGATTTTAATCCAATATGTTTTAACATAGGATACTTTTTACCCCGGTCAAAGTTTCCCTAGGGATTTTTAAAATATTCACACAAAGGAAGTCGCAGGAGGAAGCTAGTCTATTTATATAAACAAATAAATATTCCAGTTTCATCGTCTGATTCAGATTTTCACATTTTAATAGATTTAAGATTACTGCGGCCAACACTTTGTCTGTTCCACCCCTTACGTCCAAACCCTAGAAAAACTGGCCAGGCCAAGATAATCTGGTCGCCAGCCAATAATCAACCCTGGCCATTGTCAACGAACGGGTTTATCAATTCGCAAATAAATTGACCCTTCCGCGGGTCCCTTCGACCTTTGCCTAAATAAAATTGGATTGTACTGGACTGGACTCTGCCTCACGCTTAGTTGGACATTTCTGAGGTGTTTAGCTCCGTCTGGAGAGCAGGTTGGGTCGAGGGCACGTTAATTTGGAAATCGGTTACAACTTGAATAATGTGAAATATAATGTTTTTATGAGAACTTGGTTACGAGCATTCAAGCGGTAAAAACTGTCAGGCGAAATGCACACGGATATTATTTTGTGTGACGTCTTTAAAAGAACTTTAAACCTACATAACTGGTCCACAAGATACTTACGACCGAATTTTTCTTTTCAGATAAAACAGTCTCGAATGGGTGGTAGGAAAATATAGACTATTCAAAAACACTCAATTGTTAAGTTTATTTGAATAAAGGATTTTTCAATTTCAATAATAAAAACTCTCTTCATGACGGCTGTGAGCAGGCACAGTAAATTATTCTTATATTATCAGTTTTGTAAATTAGATATTACATTATTATTTAAACTAATACCTATCGTTCGTTGTCATAAGTCTCAAAATATATTTTGACAAGTTTCCATTGATGCTACGTAACATAATAGTAGTAACTATTGATCAACGAGCTCAAAGAAAAAAGTTAGTTATAAAATCTAATTATAGAAATCGTTAGTATATATATTGGTGATTGACATATACATTAAAGCTAATAAGCTTATACCTATATCTATAATGGAATCTTATTAAGCAGGGGACAGAATCAAGGATTATTGACGCTTTTGTTAGTGCGTATGGAAGGGTGAAAAGTAATTCAAGATAAAGCTAGTGATACATTATCGATTAAAAATTAATTGTAAATAAATAATAAAACGAGTCAAATGTTTATTTTGGTTTGATTTACATATTTTTTAATCGCAATTTACAACTTAAAAAAAATACTTTCGACGTAAATATCTACTGAAACTGGTCCAATTATGAATAATAGTTTGATACATATCCTACTTTTTGAAGTAAAAATATTACGATAATAGACATTAACTTTCATAATTGTGAAATTTGAAAGGAGATACTCCTTTGAGTAGATAAAATGAGGCAAAGGTAGAGTGCAAAACCACTTACACTTATTTAGCAAACAAAATATATACTTCATAGTCGGCGCGTGTACGTACATATACAATCACTAGCTTCTGCCCGCGACTTCGTCCGCGTGGATGTTAGAGAAAATCCTTAGAGAACCTTCAACCAGGATCTGACCAGTCATTTTTACGTTTCCGGTTCCGGTTCCCGTTCCCGTTCTGTTCCCGTCCGTTCCCGTCCCTTTCCTGTCCCGTTCTCGTGCCCCTTCCGTTGCCATTCCCGTTCCCGTCCCGTTCCCCTTCCCGTTACCGTCCCGTTCTCGTTCCCGTTCCCGTACCGTTCTCGTTCCGTTCTGTTCCGTTCCCGATTCATTCCCGTTTCATTCCCGTTCCGTTCCCGTTCCGTTCCCATTCCGTTCTTGTTCCCGTTCCCGTTCCGTTCCCATTCCGTTCTTGTTCCCGTTCCCGTCCCGTACCGTTCCGTCCCCGTTCCCGGTCCCTTTCCGGTTTCCGTTCCCGTTCCCGCCCCGTCCCATTCCCGTTCCCGTCCGGTTCCGTTCCCCTTCCGTTCCGTTCCCGATCCTTTCCCCTTAGTTCCCGTCCCGTTTTCGTTCCCGTTCCGTTCTTGTATCGTTCCCGTTTCGTTTCCGCTTCGTTCCCGTTTCGTTCCCGTTCCATTCCCATTCCGTTCCATCCCTTTCCATTCCCAATTCGTTCCCGTTCGCGTCCCGTTCCCGTCCCGTACTCCTTCCGTTCCTTTTCCCGGTACCGTTCCCGTCCCGTTCCTGTCCCTTTCTTTTTCCCGTTCCATTCTCGTTTCGTTCCCGTTCCGTTCCCGTTCCCATTCCGTTCCCTTTACGTACCCGATTTATTCCCGTTCCCTTCCCGTTCCGTTTCCGTTCCAGCCCGTTCCGTTCCCGTCCCGTTCTCGTCCTGTTCCCGTTCCCGTTCCTGTTCCTGTGCCCGTGCCCGTGCCTGTTCTCGTTCCCGTTACCTGGATGTGCATGTCCAGGTACAGGTCCATGATGTGTCATGTCCACCGTGTTGGACTTCAAAATAAATGTCATTTTCGCAATCACCATCCCATGAAACCTCAAGAACGACATCCACATCGATTTTCATGTTTACTTACCCCATTTACACCCTAAGGGATAATTTTCAAAATAACAAAATATGTGTTTGCCTATTTATTTTTAGACATGCTCCTACGAATTTTAAAGTTGTAATGTCTATTTTATATTCTTTTTCCATACATTTGAACCTCATTTTCACCCCTTTAGGGGTTAAATCATGTCCACCGTGTTGGACTTCAAAATAAATCTCATTTTCGTAATCACCATCCCATAAAACCTCAAGAACGACCTCCACATCGATTTTTATGTTTACTCACCCCATTTAACCCCTAAGGGGTTGATTTTCAAAATCACAAAATATATGTTTGCTTATTTATTTTTAGATGTGCTCCTACGAAGTTTAAAGTTGTAATGGCCATTTAATATTTTTTTCCATACAAAATTTGAACCCCATTTTCACCCCTTGAGGGTTAAATCATATCCACCGTGTTGGACTTCAAAATAAATGTCATTTTTGCAATCGTCATCCCAGAAAACCCCAATAACGACATCCGTATCTATTTTTAGGTTTACTCACCCCATTTACCCCCTAAGGGGTTTATTTTCAAAATCACAAAATATATGTTTGCTTATTTATTTTTAGACGTGCTCCTACGAAGTTTAAAGTTTGTAATATCCATTTAATATTATTTTTCCATTCAAAATTTGAACCCCATTTTCACCCCTTGAGGGGTCAAATCATGTCCACCGTGTTGGACTTCAAAATAAATGTCATTTTTGCAATCGTCATCCCAGAAAACCCCAATAACGACATCCATATCTATTTTTAGGTTTATTTACCCCTTTTCACCCCCATTTCATCCCCGTAGGGGTTGAAATACTAACAATAACAATATACGTTGCGTTAGATTTCCATCCATAAGCCTAAATTATATATTTAGCAATTTTGACTTCGAAAATAAAGGATTTTCTTCATTACACAACTTCATCCCCCTTTTGACCCCTTCGGGGGTAGAATTTTGAAAAACGCTGAGACCCATATTTATTCATTTTCAATCGTCAGCCTAAACACAAAATTTGACGATCCTAGCTTCAAAACTGAGGGACTTTCATACAAACTTTCATCCCTTATTTCATCCCCTTAGGGATAGAATTTTCAAAAATCCTTCCTTAGTGGATGCCTACACTGTATAAGGTATCTGTGTGAAAAATTTCAAGTCTCTAGGTCCAGCGGTTTGGGCTGTGCGTTGATAGATCAGTCAGTCAGTCAGTCAGTCATTCAGTCATTCAGTTTACGATTTTATATATTAAGATATCATATACAATTGAATTAAAATACTTACTTTCATTGAGGTAAAAAATTAAATACTTTAATTTATTTTAAATGGCATTTGTTTATCAAAAACCTTCTAATTTTCTGAAAACCATAATTAAATCATCGATAAAAAAATTAATTGCAGTAAAACTACAGAGTTAGCGCAGACGTCTGCTCTTTTCGGTGTCCTAACGAAATGTGCCGACTGTTGACGTGCCGTGCCATGCTAATTACAAGTAGTAAAATAAATCTGCACACGTCTGAACATTGCTTTAATCAATTTTTATATTGCTTTTATTTACTTACAAAAAAGCCACATTCCAATACAAATAAAAGTGGAAGTTTAAAACTTTTACAAAAGTTTTATAGTCTTTATAGAATAAATCTATTGCCATATAACATAAATTAATTGAATGTTAAGATTAATAAATAGTTTTAAGTTATTGTTTACGAATTGATCTTATTCTACATAAGACAATATTAGTATAATTGTTACCCAATTAAGTCATAAAGTATTTTTTTTTGTCATTGCGACCGACGTCTTTGTAAAGCTAACATTGCAATTGCAATTTATTGACATGTAGTAAAATAAATCTGTACACGTCTGAACACTGCTTTAATAAATTTTTATAGTGCATTTATTTAGTTACAAACAAAAAAACACATACAAATACGAATAAAAGTGCAAGATCAAAACTTTTCCAAAAGTTTTAATATACTTTATAGAATTTAATTGGGGAAATCTATTGCCATATAAAATAACTTGATTGTAAACATTAATAAAATAAATGAGGTCAAAATTTTTCATTAGATGAATTCACTTGGTACAGATGTTACTTAGGTAAAATTGAGCTGATTTAGCTCGGTAGCCATCCGCCCCCCCTTAGCAGGTAGGGGGGGGGGGGGGGGGGGGGGGCATTCAAAGTTTCGCGCCGCCGCGATTCAGATAAAAAATCATATCTCCGTCAATATACCCACCACTTCAAGTGTGGTATCATTTTATGGTAAAACAGGGATGAGGGATTCATTTCTGAAACATTCAATATACAGTTTCTTAGAAAAAAACGTGTTTAAAAGGTAAAATATTGACGATAGTATCAAAATCAGTTTGCTATTTTTTTATTAAACTGTCAGTATCTGTGAAAATACTAATGTTGTGCAAATAAAAAATACTACCTTAAAGGACACTTATTAAGCTTTAAAAAAATAAAGTCGTTTTATATAGTTATTGTACAATGTCTATCTGAAAATAAATCTAACATGGTATGTGACGGTGTTTCCCAACACTAACAATTGCAAGTATAAGTTGTTTTTATTCATACAAAATGTATAGAATGCAAACTTAACTTTATGTCAAGCATGACGATTTCATTTTTGAGACATTTGATGTACAATTTCTTAGAAAAAAATATATATTGAGGAAAGTATCAAAAATCGATTTGCAATTTTTTTCTTTCAACAGTTAGTATCTTTAAAAATTCTAATTTTGTGCAAAAGAAAAAAATACTACCTTAAAGTAAATCTATTAAGCTTTTAAAAAATATATACTTAATATACAGTTATTGTATAATATCCAACTGAAAAAAATCAAACATCGTATGCGACGGAGTTCCCAAGTGTTTCCAATTGCAACTATAAGTTGGTTTTTTCATACAAAATGTATAGAATACAAACTTAACTTTGGTACTTCGTTGTCGCTTATGTTCTTTCGGTCTTATAGTCTCTCTCAACCATCTTACGGTCTGATACATACTTAGATCTTCTTGTGGAAGTCATAACGACTATAGAAAATAATAGACAGACTTGATCTCAGAATCAGCAGGTCACAAAACACCAACGCGACGTGGTGTCAAAAATTTAGATCTTAAATCGACCCAGGCAGGAAAACGTCCTTCCACATTAAGTCTAAATATCAAACAATGTTTAAATTATAATAAGTAGGTACACTAGGCACCTAGGCATACAAATATATCGCAAAAATTAAACTATTGTTGCATTAAGAGTTTTTATTCACGCGTGTGCAGAAAAATGGAATAACAGGCCTTTTTTCATACAAACGAGGTAATCTTAAAGCTTTGGTTCTTCGTCCAGGATTAAACGAAGTGTGATCTGACGATGGCAATTTTAAGAATAGATGGCGGAGGTCCATAGTGCTAAAGAAACCTAATGGATTAGATGAGTCGTTTAGCTCTGGGTTGAACTTAAAAAAATAACAAGTGAAAAATTAAAAAGTATGGAAAATGTAACACTAAAAACTGTAGACGACTGGTATAAACGACTCTTCTGATCCGTTTGGTTTCTTTAGCAAATTAAGCCTCCTCCATTCATTCTTTAAATTGCCATCATCAGATCACACCCTGTTTAATCCTGGGCGGAGAACCAAAGCTTTAAGAATACCTCGTTTGTATGAAAATAGGCCTGTGATTCCGTTTTTCTGCTCACGAGTATATAAAAATACTCAATGTAACAATAGTTCCATTTCTTGGATATATTTTTATGTCTAGGTCCTTAGGGTACCTACCTTACCTACCTACCATAATTTATACACTGTTTGCACCCTACACTTATGTGGTAGAAAGTTTTCCTGATTGGTCATTCTGAAATCTTAAGTTTTTTGGCGCCACGTCGCGTTGCTGTTTTGTGACTTGCTGATTCCGAGATCAAGTCTGTCTATTTTTTTCTATAGTTGTTATGACTCCTACAAAAAGGTCTAAGTATGTATATGACCGTAAAATAGTTAAGAGAGAGTATAAGACCGTAAGAACATAAGCGACAACGAAGTACCAAAGTTAAGTTTGTATTCTATACATTTTGTATGAAAAAACCAACTTATACTTGCAATTGAAAACGTTTGGAAACTCCGTCGCATAAGGTGTCCGAATTTTTTCGGAAAGACATTGTGCAATTAATGTATATAAAGTTTATATTTTTTTAAAGCTTAATAAATGTTTTTTCAGAAAGTATTTTTTTTATTTGCATAGCATTAGTATTTTTACAGATACTGACTGTTGAATACAAAAATAGCTAACTGATTTTGATACTATCGTCAATATTTTACCTTTTTAACACGTTTTTTTTCTATAAAACTGTATATTGAAAGATTTGGAAATAAATTCCTCATCCCTGTTTTACCATAAAATGATACCACACTCGAGGTGGTGGGTATATTAAAGGAGATATGATTTTTTACCTGAAGCGCGTGAATCTTTGAATGCCGCCCCCCCTTATCTGCCAAGGGGGGGCGGATGGCTACCGAGCTAAATCAGCTCAGTTTTACCCAAGTAACATCTGTACCAAGTGAATTCATCTAATGAAAAATGTTGACCTCCCCATACATTGAGTGTTCTTAGGGACCGGACTATTAAGTTAACTTCTTGCTGTTACTTAGTTTTTGTAAAACTTTGTAAAACTAACATTGCATTGCAAGCTAATAAAAATACAATACTAAATAATATACTAGAAAAAATACGACTCGTACCAGATCATTTTTAAATTTTTTTTTTCAATTCCTATGTATTTTTTTAATATGGAGAAATAAATAAAATAACTTAGGACATGGATGACTTAAATGATACTTATATGTTTTAATGTTCGACTCTATTTCAGGCCTAAAAACTGCCCTGTGCTTTCTCTCTAGTAGAAGTCTATATAACTAGGATAGCTGTTTTTTTTATTCTTCCATTCCTATCGTATTGTGCCATTTCAAAAGATCACCAAAACGGGGCATGTCGATATAACGTCACAAGAGGCGTTCGCGCTCGATCGGCCTTCAAAAAGTCAATCAAAACGCGCACGGCCAGGATTTCTTGTTACGCGCATCGGCGATCAAAATTCCCACTTTCGTCCATAGTTAACTTAGACCTACAGTAGCTGCCGTAATCCTGAAATTTAACGAATACTAGCGTGGGCTGTGCTAAAAAGTGCTTTATTTCTAGTGAGCGCGTAAGTTTGAGAAGTGAATATGAAGCTGTAATCCTCTTTACTTGTGGATATCGAGTAAGAATGTTAAGTATACAAAATCAGACTAGTAGATTCATTACTGTTGTGTTTGATAGTGCTTATTACTTTAGCCTACATAATTATGAAACACAGGTATGTACTTAATATAATATTTACACAAGTCCTATTTATTAAGTTCTTTTTAGGTGTTACACCGATAACACGCTAGGTCAAACCTATCCTAATCAGCGACGGTCATCAGCGACGCATAAAAGCAAATCAGCGACTGGTTTGAATCCTAAAGTTTTATTGATATAATTATAAAAACATATTCAGAGCTATGAAACCTAGTGAAAGATTTCTTTAAATCCGTTTAGAAATCGTTGAGTTATAAGGGTTTCAAGGAAATGCCAAGCCCAATGCAATAATATGCTTTATCACGTACGACGAAAGGTTCGCGTACGTGGCGGATGACGTCATTAGGACCCCCAAAATAATAGCGTTCTAGCTCGTATAACTTTTGAGTTATCTGATGTGGGAGCTTTTCAAAGTATTTTGGCGGATCCCGCATCGGATGCAGCCAGGCTTGTATGTGATATGATGCAATCACGTGCTTGATGTGTTGTAGAATAGGTACTTAGGGTATGATGGGACTGACGTACTCTGTAAAAGTCCCTAAATTAAATAAAGAATAAAAAAAAAACTTTTGAGGTTTAAGAGATATAGTGAAAATTTCTTCACAGTTAATCATGCGGTGGCATAAGCTTTCTGATACACCAATAGACAAAAATTGTCGCTGATCTCAATGACCATGGTTATAACTTACTCTACTGTTTCCACATTTAGTAACATGACAATGCTCACCGAAACGTCCACGCGACTGCACCTTTACAATAGCCAATTTGACACATTTAAGTGACAAAAAACTATAAAGTGACAGCAATTAGCACGTCGACCATTGTAAAAGGCGGAAACAGACGTTTAAATTTCCATTAGGTACTTTGCAAGGTCCCATTCAGGGAACCACGACACAATGAGAACCAGTTTAATTCTATGAATGTATTTTTTTTACTTTAGAACTATTTCCATAGAAAATGTTGAGGTTGTGAAAAGTGGGTTGCGTTGAATTGCATTCAAGGAAAATTGCATTTAAGGCCTGACATGTTGGCATGCAATAACGTTAATTACAAGATTTTCATCACTTCTCAAGCTTACGCGCTCACTAGACATGAAATTAAACACTTTTTCCGTTAAAAAGTGTTTTATTACAAGATTTTTGTTTTGAGTAAATCACTTTTGATGCAATAAATGCAGGTATGTATTTCTTCGTACGGGTCGAACTTAGGTAAACTATGTAGAGTCTAGATTGAGTTACTAGGCGACCAGAAGTGGAAAAGGCAATCAACGTAAGCCATTTCTGAGGTTGTTCTAAATTCAAACAGAGAAGTGCTACATCAGCTACCAGGAGGGCATGAGCATTCAGAAGGTGGCACAAACGGCTGTCCGTCTGTGCTCCGGTTCGTTGGCGCCGTTTGTTTGACGATCTCATTGGCTGGCCCTCGGACGGCCAATTCGATTTGCCACGCCCGATTGGCTCGCGTACGTTACGTCTGAGCTATGACAGTTCTACCAATTCTACAGTAGAATTTATTTCTCGGATATAATAATTTGGAATCGAAGATTTTCAATGTATTTCCTAGACTTAAGGTTCACAATCACTAATATTTCTGTTTGGCTTTTTGGTAATTTCTTGAGGATATCAATACTTCGTGGAAAAAAAACAAACTGCATAAAGGCTTATGTTTTGCACAAAACTCTTTTAAACAAGAGGTGTCAGGTAAAAGTACTTGATAAAAAGTTGTAATCAGAATTTTCACACTGAAAAAAGAAACACTACAGTGTCTCCATTATTGGGCGGGTTTCACAAACAAAGGGTGTGCGGGCAAAAAGTTTGACAGCTCGTTACAGCAGACACGAACCCCCCCTGTCCGAGGGGAGTCCACTAATTGGCTACCTGGGGGACATTTGCAGCGATCACGACTTCTACCTATTGGGTTTATTGTTCGGCTAAGACCGTTCGCCTGTCGAAGGCCCATGGTTTGACATTTTGACGTAAGACGACATTCACGAGCATGTGGTAGGGTTGAAATTAGAGCACCAATTACTCTGTCTGAAGTTTTCTAATACGAGAAAAAACAGAAGGGTCGTCGTCGAGTAAAAGCCAGTTACTAATGAATACAAATAACTAATAAATATATATGTTAAATATGAAATGAAATGAATTTTTTCATTTGCAACTAAAACATAGTTTGACAAAAACAGTAGTGATTGTTAGTGGCCGCAGTAGTTGAAAAACTGTGTCGCAGACACTAGCGCCCTATTAATTTGTCTAATGTTCCTCGATTTACAACCTTGGTCTCTTCAAAGCAAAGAGTGAAAAGTCATTTCCTGGGCAAGCGTGCTACACCTTAGGCCACATCCTGTTTACCAAACAAGATGCCTGTTCAGTTACCTATTATAAAAAAAAATCAGTTGGCACTCCGGGAGTGCCAGCAGAAGTGATAACTTGAATATTAACTTTGTGCATTTTTGGTATTTTGAAATTAGCGGCAAAGGATTAAAATTATTTCTTTCCTATTACTAGTGGCTCCGTGAGCTGTAGACCTCGCGATAAAATAAAATAAAATGTCGCTATGAAGTTTTCAAAACACACAGTAGGTACGTGAGTATTCGCAGCTTCTAATTTTGATAGTTTTTCACAATGGGTGAATATTTTTTTAATAAATTTGAAAACATTGGCTTGACTAAACAGTTATATATAATTATCGAACCTACTCACAAAATTTCACCAGAATCGGTTGAGAAATGCGACCTGTAGAGGAGAACAGACAGCGCCGGAAATCCGGACTGAAATACATTTTTTTTACATTATCTCCGCCATTTAAAGAAAAAATTAAAAACAAGCTTGACAAAAAAAATCTATAAAATTTTCAAACCTGCTTACAAAATTTCATGAGAATCGGTTGAGAAATGCGACCTGTAGAAGAAAAGAGACAGAACTGGAAAGCCGGACTGAAATATGTATTTTTAACATTTCTCCGTCATTTTGAAAAATTTCAAAAAACTGGCGTGACAAAAAAAAATCTATATTATTTTAAAACCTGCTCACAAAATTTCACCGGGATCGGTTGAGAAATGCGACCTGTAGAGGAGAACAGACAGCGCCGGAAATCCGAACTGAAATATGATTTTTTTACATTATCTCCGCCATTTAAAATAAATTAAAAACTGGCTTGACAAAAAAAAAATCTATACAATTTTCAAACCTGCTTACAAAATTTCACGAGAATCGGTTGAGAAATGCGACCTGTAGAGGAAAACAGACAGCACTGGAAAGCCAGACTGAAATATGTATTTTTAACATTTCTCCGTCATTTTGAAGAATTTAAAAAAACTGGCGTGACAAAAAAAAATCTATATTATTTTCGAACCTGCTCACAAAATTTCAAGAGAATTGGTTGAGAAATGCGACCTGTAGAGGAAAACAGGCAGAGCTGGAAAACGAACTGAAATCTGTTTTTTTAACATATCTCCGCCGTTTTGAAAAATTTCAAAAAACTGGCTCGACAAAAAAATTATATATAATTTTCGAACCTGCTCACAAAATTTCACAAGAATCGGTTGAGAAATGCGACCTGTAGGCTGGAACAGACAGCCGGACATACGAAAGAATTTTTGCCCAAGCTAAAGCAGAGACGCTTCGCTCGCACTTCCGGCTCGCTCTGTCAACTATACAGTCACACAATTCAATCAGTTTGTAATTAGAGAAAAATTCTAAAGATTTCGCGCCAGTGGACTTTTTAATTTCTACATGCACGCATTCTACGATTTAAACTTACAGTCACAGAGTATAAATAAGTCTATGATTTCACCGAAGAGATCGCTGCTATTAGTTCCATTTTCAAAATTAGAGCGTGGCTGGTGGTGACACAAGTGTTTACAATGACGTCTTAAAATGACGCGCCGCCATTTTGAACGCGCCCCGTAGAAAGAGAGGGGGATACTTCCGCCGTCAGCTGTCTTCTCTCCATCCGTCACATCCGTCTTACGCATTTTCGATCAGCCACGTGATTCCTGACGCGAGTTTAGCATTTTTTCCCCATACAAAAAGCGCACAACGCCGCTAAAGAAGTTTTCACTTCAAAAACTAGCTTAACATTATATTTATCTCTTGACTTAAAATACTTTTTGTAAATATCTTTCAATATTTATATGTAAATACTAAAACTACATGCAACACCAAAAGATTACATGTAAAAGTAACCAAACAAAGCCTAAATTACTCCACGAAGGCGAAATTAATACACCTCTCAAACGTAATGAAAAGACAGCGAACAACCGAAATTCTGGCAATCCATTTTGTAAACCAACAGTTATTTAATCTTGGTAATTGCCGGAAAGCTTATCAAACTGGTGGCAAAGTTCGCCTATTACGATTCCGCGTACAGTCCCGGCAGGCCACTCATGAAATTAAATTACATCGAACCGCGCCGTACGGCTTACCTCTAAACTCCTCTCATTTTTAAAAGGCACAAGGCAAAGAGCACGTAATTTCAATGTAAAAAAATTGTGGCTATCGCTGTGTATTCTGCCTACTACGTTTGTCCAAACGTCGCTATGATACGACGTAGTCACAAAAGCTCGGAATTCCAAAGCGGTTTTAGAAAAAGTGTACCACCGTATCCTATAGTATTTTTCTCATAAAAGTGTAGATACTGGTAAGTTAGCGAATTTGTAAATAGAAAATTGGTAAATTAAGGGTTAATATTTAAATTTTATTTCCACTGACATTGAATTGGGATGTTGACTAATGAATAAAATAACGAAGTACTAATAAAAATCGCAAACATATTAAACTTTTAGAGTAGCTTGTATACCTCTTGGTTGTATATATTACATATTATTTGTTTTATGACCCTTCGAAGTTGGGTGGACAAGTCCATTTAAAAAGTATAAAATTTATTAAAATAAATGATACCTTTTATTAGTTCGTAAAATGTATAGCAAATTTGTCTAAGAAACCATTTTGATAAACACAATATTTAATATAACTGCCGAACAAATTTCCTACGCGTTGCATACAAACTACTCAGGCGTGACGTCATAATTCAGTAGCCGTTAGTATGGAGTGTTTTTGGGCGAGTTCATTTGTGTGCATTTCACATGTGATATCTCGGGCAGTTTTGAAGCTAGCGAAATAATTATTTTACCAATGTTTCTTTTTTTGAGAGGTAATTTATGTAATATAAAATAAAAAAAGTTGTCACCATCCCAATTACCTATGACAAATACTTATTATGTATTTAATTTTTTTCTGAGCATAACCAGTTTAACTACATCTGACGCAGAAGATGTCGCGGGTAACAGCTAGTTTTTAACTTTTAAATGTAAATTTATAAATAATAGAGATAAGAGATATAAAATAAATGAAATGCATAGGTATTTTTACGAGTTACGCTCTTGCATATTCAGAAATGTGTCAGTTATTAATTTCCAATGCACCTAGATTTATGGTCTCTCATTCTTTGACTGCTCAACTAGCAACATCATATCAAAGTTTTTAATAATCGTCGGATAAATGGTGTAGGCATCGAACTAATTATCACAGTGACGTCTATTCTGTAACAGATTACTCTTCTGTTATTCTCTGGCTCACGATACATATTGCAATATTGCTAAGGAAGGCAAACTTTTCCATTTTGCGTGCAGCGAGCGGCCGCGGCCGTGGAGCTAACTTGTGTTTTTTGCCGCCAAATACATTTGCATGCTGCCAGCAAACTGCTTACGTACTTCAGATGTGGCCGTAGCGGGATGCAATTACTTTCTTCGAGCTTTCAAAGATTGTGTTTGAAGGGATCGACGATTAATAAAATTGAGATTAAAAATAGGCTGTGTCTTTTAGTTTGCAATAACAATGCTTTAACTGTATTATTATGTCGGGGCATTTTGTGACGTAACTTATAATTAATAAAAATTTTTTTTAGAAATTGATAATGATGTAATACGGAAATTCAAGAATATTGTAGGTACGCAATGAATTCTCCGCATGGGACACGTATTACGTAAGTGAATGCAATTAAAATCTCTTTCGTCATTATTCAGTTAAAAAAAGAAATACCAGTCCCTCATTGGTTCGGTGCGTTTCCAGCCGAGTGGCGGGACAGTCGCGTTCAATAACAGGCGCCAATCATGCGGCGTTCGAAATTTAAAAAAGCAAAATGGACGAACGCGACCGTTACTAATTTGACACGTGACGTCACATTTGTTCTGCGGCTGTCAGCCGAAGCCGCGTGGCCCGCTAATAGTGAAAAATTAATTGGCCCTTTTGGCTAGTTGTACGAGTATTATTCGATTTTATAAATGGATAAATGTGTCACTTCGTATCGTATGGACAATTTTGTTGTGTAAATTATTTTTTTCCGTATTTCTAATAAATGTAGCTACTGAATATTCCGAATCATGGCTCCGTCCAGACCGATCTTGATGGTTCCCTATGTATTTGCATAAAATTTTAAGGCTTATTATGTCATAGCATAATATGATTTCGCCGAATGATGTTTAAGCATAATATTATTTAGTCATAACAGCTTATGCATAATTTTTTTAAGCATAACTACTTTAAGCATAATCATGTTTAAGCATAATATTCTTTAGCATAAATTTAAACACGCATAATGTTATCTACGCATATTTTTATAAACAAAAAAATCACGACTTTTAAAATCACGAAAGACCATTTTACCTAAAATACAAAATCCCGAAGCTTAAAAAACCGAAGGTTAATGAGGGTTACATGCCAGCAGGTCGGTTCTGGCACTTCGCCGGCCGCTGCCGCGGCACGCTCGCTTCGCTCGCTCGGCTCGTGCGTTGTTGGTCACAATGGAACCTTACCTCCTCCTCGCTCGCTACGCTCGCTTGTCGTCGCACCTAATAGACCTGAACAGATTTTCGGGATTTTTAACTATCGGCATTTTAACTTTCTGGGTTTCGAACTATCATCAGTAATTTAATAATCGATCTTTCCAGTTTCGGTCTATTGGATATCGACATTAAGGATTTTCGGTATTTTAAAAATAGGTGTTTTATGAGTCGATATTTAGGTCGTATGTGCTATGTATGAGTTTTTGGCATTTTATTACAATATCTACCCCTTTTGCATGAAAATAAATTAGTGCGTAAAAATAATTATTCTTATTGTTTTTGATTTTTATGTCTAAATAATATTAGGCGAATAGACAATATGCCTAATAACATTATGCGAAAACAAATTAGTCTAAATGATAATTATGCTAATATAAATAGTATGCCAAAAAACAATTATGCGAAAGTATTATTATGACAAAAATGATTATGCCAAATCCGTTATGCCAAATCAAATTAGGTATAAAACAATTATGCGAAAACAAGGGATCCCGATCTTGATGCGGTCGAGGTTCGGTGGGTCTCCGGTCGAGCTTCGATCCAGCTTCAGCCCGTCTCCGGTAAAGCTTAGGTTACAGAAGCCTTAGTTCATCAGAAGATTTTTTACCATGTTTCTTAATGGTGAAGTTGTTATTTCCGATTACCATAAAACAATGCAATAAGATCAGGTCCGCAGACTTTGTACTATTATGTATTCTGTGCCGCAGCGCCGAGCGCATCTCGACGCTGGCAGAAACGTCATTTATGTAAAAAATTGTTCCAACCATCGGCAAGCTCGTCGTCCGAGCGCTAGCGTCTATGTAACAGAACAGCCTTGCCGCATTGTAGAGCTATTTTTAAGGAATCGACTCGCTGAACTGAGCGTGATGCGCGAGCGAAGCGTCTCTGTTGCAACTTGGGCAAAAATGCTTTCGTATGCCCGTCCGGCTATCCGTCTGTTCTCCTTTACAGGTCGCATTTCCCAACCGATTCCCGTGAAATTTTATGAGCAGGTCTGATATTTTTTGTCTTTTCAGTTTTTTGAAATTTTTCAAAGTGGCGGTGATCAGTTACTATAGCTCACAGAGCCACTAGTATAATGTAATGTAGTATAAAGTATAAATCAGTCAGATTTCGAAGTGTGAAGTGGCCCGCTTGCCGTGTCGTCCACAGTACAGCACTCATTGGCCGGGGGCGCGGTATCGCGGAGCTGTCGCCTTGAGTAATTTATTGTCAGAGTGTTTTAACAGAAAGTAAAAATCACGTAAACTGGAGGTCAAACGCGCCTTAATGGGGGGAGGAAAAAGTTGTCCGATTTTATCTTTTTATCTTTATATGTTTGGGGATAAGTTTTAATTTTAACAAAAATAAAAGTGGTAATCTAGCTAGAGTATTCAACAAACACCTCTGGTAAAACTTTCTATTGTAATTGCATTATTGTGAGGAAAACATACTTTTTGTAGGAAAACGTAAAATATAAAAAAAAATACTTACTACATTTAGTCAGCCTAGTTTGATGATAGCACTCCAGAAATACTTTAAATGCCTGTTATTTTGACATAAACGAATAAAGTTAATAAAATCACACTGAAATCAATCCATAAGTAAAAAAAAGTAAAACTTAATTACTTACTAATAATCTACTGGAATTGGACTGAAACATAGCATAGGCTAGGTGTATACCTTAAGAAAATAAATTATGAAAACTCTCACTGGTACTCAAATTCGACGTGGACGAAGTTGGGTGAAATGTAGTATTTTATAAAAAAAAAAGCTTTTTTTATAAAGGCTTTTTAACACAGTCAAAGCGTTATGTGCAGAACGATAGTATTAAATTGTAATTAATTTGAGTAGTCGCTCTTTGCATTCAACTCTTTACATCTCAAACCACGTGGAATCGCGTGGGAGACTTAGGGAAATGTAATAATGAAAAGATTGCTGTTGCAATGAAATTTTTAATGTATGATTTTGGGGTGCAAATAGCTCTCTAACAATCTATGTAGGAACTTTTATTCATTCGAAAGTAATATTTGCATTATTTCTAAAGATCAAAATACATTTTTCGTTTGATCTTAATGGAATTATTCATAGAGCGTTTGAATGTGGAATATTACGACGTAAGTAACAGTTAGCATAGTGTCCACATCACCAGCTGTAGCGAAAATAAAATGCTTTTTATGATAATTTATTTAGAAATTTAGGAAACACAATTTTCACAAAAGAAAGACAATCAGCAAAAATTATCAGACTCGTACTTCCGCTATAGGTTCGTTAATTTTATATAGAAACTGAGTAAATTTCCCTTAAGGTGGTACCCTGAGCGAAAGTGGCGCCGCAGTGAATTATGTTTAATATTATTGTGTATAATTCTAATACACAATTTTAATAATGTTTATCGTGGAGATTTTAGGGCCCACAGTCTAGTATTTTTAGACGGTATCGTTATATTCCCTAGTAGTCACTGCTAGAAGTAGATAGAAAAACTGCTAAAAGTGGCCGTTTTTGACACATTTGATATCTGCTTCTACGAATGACTACGAAAGCTTGTAGTAATACCTTCTAAAAATATTAGACCACGGGCCCTAAAATCTCCATGATAAACATTATTAATAACTTATTAAATAAAAACCTCTGAGGGCGCCACATTTCGGTCATACAACCGCCTTAATATCTACTTCAAACAAAAAGAAACTGAACCTTTTTAAAACAATAAACAACATTATGCACAGCAAACCGTTTCACACGGAATAATCTTTAAGCTCCATGCACTATCGCTGTCTAGACATCGCAAAACCGAAATATATCAACGGCATCTTAGTTACCGAGTAATGCACCCAAAACTTGAAGTAAGAAATACTGGATTATGTTAATTTTAAGCGGCTTTTCGTTCAAATCCGATCTTCGAGAGGTCCTCGGATTGGCGAATTTTCGATTGTCTGCCGGTAAGTACGCTCCTTAAAGGTGGATTGTTTATATTCGGCGACGGTCATTTATATTTATGGGATAGTAGTCTGAAACTAAATCCCTTGGATATACTTTGTCACTTTGACTTGAAGAATTATTCTATGAACTTTTGTATTCTATCATTTCGAAATTATATTCACTTGCTTATTAGGACATATACACAGAATTAAGTGTCATACATTATTTATTATTGCATACCTGAAATATGTTAAATTGAATAGTAAAAAAAAAACAATGTTTAGGCATGTTTAGGTAATGTAGAATTTTCATAATGAAACGTTCCCCTTTGGTCGGGTTTTCTTGGAAAAGACTTTCTTAGCTAAGTATCATCTACTACTGAACCAGCCCCTCTACCATGACCACAGAAACGCGATATGATATAGCGATTCATCACTTTTAACTGTCAAAAGACAGTGGCTTTTGACAGTTGAGTGTCGATACTTTCAAGCTATACGAGTCGAACTAAACGAATATATTTCGTATTTCGGTAGTAATGCTAGGGGGCCGCCAGACTTATTATAGGTAATCAAAGTCAATATCTTTATCTTTATTCAAATAAACTTGGTAATTAAGCTCTTTTAAATCGTCTATGTTTTCCTACCACCTGTTCCAGACTTTTTAAACTGACAAGAAGAACGGGCGCAACAAACTTATATCAGATTTCACAAGAAAAATCTAATATAAAAATCAAACACTGCCTAAATTCACAAGACTTCGTAATTACGTTAATTTAATTAATATGATCAAACAACGATTTGTTTGAAATAAAATAAAAAAAAAATTTAGACAACATTACAAACATTGCTGTGATTCCAAAGTAAGAACACATATGGAAATCCGAGACAACGGTGGAATTACAAACACTGAGCCCTGATCCAATATAGAAAAGTTAGTTTTCTACATTGACCCAGTCGGGGATCGAACCCGGGACCTCAAACATGGCGATACCTTGAAAACCGGTGTGCGAACCACTCGACCATGGAGGTCGTACAAGTATTTACATTACTAGAAAGAATTAAAACGAACGTAAAACACAACGTTCCTTCACTTGAGTAAATAAACGGATTCTTTCTTCAACTTTTCGTGCATTGAAGCCAGCGAACTAAAATCTATGGAAGTGTAATTGCAAACAAATATTGCTTAAAAAATGGCACCATGGGGCCGAAAAAGTACAACCCGCCCAGCTTTAGTCGGGCCATTTGGGCCAGCCACGCACCCGGTGACTGACGTTAGCGTTCTTTATAATAATTGCAGTTTTTATTATAGAGAAAAGAGAGAAAGAGAAAGTTTATTAGAAATGACGTCCCGTGTAGTCAAATGCTGTAAAAGGCAGTAAAAATATGCAGAAATAACGTATCATATTTTTTCCTTTAAGTATAGAAAATATCTATGAGTATACAAATTATGGTTGCTAATAAGCAACCAGTGCTCAGACGCTGGGTGCTGCTGCTGCATAATTAAATGCCAGCATTTTTAGCTCCATCCACTTAGTTGTACTTTTTATGAAGTGCCATTTTTTGAGGCCAATGCTTGTTCCATAGATTTTAGTTCGCTGATTGAAGCAAGTTTTTCCGTATACTAGTAGGACTTAATGGGATTGTATTACAAAACAATACTCATAACAAAACATCAGTAATATTTCATCGCTTATACGTTTAAGTCTATTGGTGTTTTCCGAAATCCTATTACTCGGACAATGGGTCCTGGCCGTGGGACGGTGGAGGGCTGAGCTCCGAGGGTCAGGGTTAAGGGACGGTGGAACACGCGTCGTTGCTCGTGTAGGGTCGCTGATTGCCTTTGTGACTTCTTTATTTGTTTAACGAACGTGTGTCATTTTTTAATTCTGGCATTGATGAGATGGAATGGAATCTCTTTTTGTTTTTGAGGACAAGGATGAAAAGAATATGAGGGCTTTTCAAAATGACAGAAAACTGTAGGCTCGATAGATGGCGTTGATAAAAATGTATGTGTCAATGTATTTTTTTTACTAAGCTTCGAAGAGTACTCAGGTGCCTACCTGAGTGATGTAAACCTAAAATGTTTCTCTTTGGGCAGATGTCAGCCAGCGAGCGCTTACTTGCCTCTTTGGTACAGGCCGTTTATTTTTTAAAGCCAATTTTGACACTTCTCTTTCCATCAACGCCATCTAGTGAAGCAAATAGTTACTATTTTATTATATTTTTTAAATGTCACTTTGAAAAGCCCTCATTGTCATTAACTTTTTCGACTTTGTAGGTGATTGTTGTTTATCGCGCGTTCTAATAATTAAAAAGTAAATGAACTTGTGCATTTTTTTATTGTTAATAGTTAAGTAACTAAAATACTTGCTAGTTCTGATCATGGTATAATTTGGTTGTCATTGCAAACTATTTTTGGCAATGGTTAATTCTAAAATATATTTATCATTCGTTTCATATCATAAACAAAATAGGAAAAATGCAAATGTAAAATTTTGAATTGAAGTAAACAGTTTTTAATCATAATATTTTATTATTGTCTTCAATAAAAGTTTTTTTTTTAATATTTTTCCTACAACAACATTAAAAAACCTACTCCCTAAATAGTTAACAAACCTAAAAGACCGGAATCAACCCAGGCGAGAAAAAAGGCCGTCACAAACACTCCTCGAGCGAGTATCCGCCGAGTTTCCTTTTAACTATCCGCCATTTTCCTCAACTAAAAGGTCCAGTTATCAATTCTCTATATCGAGAGATGAGTTCCCATAATGATGGCAATACGGAGCCCCTGCGTTCACTGCCTGTAGTATACTTCAATCCAAGTCAATAGAAGTTGGCGATTTTAAGGGTGCCCATCTTAAAAACCAGCCCCTTACTCAAATGGCCAACATTCTATGCGTTTGAACGCTACGCTTACGATAAATAACGTACCGTAAGCTCGTCAATTCCATACAATACATCAAAGCATATGATTTACATAAGTTTGCGACATGTGATTTAAACATCTTTTGCTCATTATTTTAAGCTTTAAAAGTAAGCGTAGCGTTCAAACGTATAGAATTGGAAATTTGAGTACCTAGGGCAGTTGTAGTGGAATATGCAATACTTACCTATACTATTTGTAAGCAAATGTTTCTTAAATAAAAAACTGTGTTTTGGTCTTCTTTTAAAACATATTTAGCGCTTTCTACATGCTACCGTTTTCTTTTTAAACATAATTAAAATGTTGTTATATTGCTGAAACATGACAACAGCGATTTAACATTCACACTGCTGGGATAAAACAACCTTAAAACCATTACAATATCAAAATGACAACTTTCCTAAGCTACAATAATTTCCTATTTTGTTTCAGGTTCATCAGAATTTGACGTGGCGCTACTTTTGATGTAAGTAATTAGTTTCGTACCCTTTTCCCGGTATAAAAATGTCTTTAGTTCTAAAAATTAATTAATTTTATAAAGAATTGAATTCTAAAATTCGAACTAACCGTTTTAAAATAATTATGATTGGTCCAGAAGGTTTCTAGGTAATTCTAAATCGCCTAAGTCTGCAACTTGCGCCAGAGCTTAAGTCTTAAGACGGTCATTTGGCCGTAATAATCGGCTAGTGTGGACCTGAAAGAAACAAGCGGGTAGCGCGCCATTATCCCAGCTCACGTGTAATTGGAAAGGCCTTCAAAGACCCCATTGTATGGTGTATTTTTATAGGAGTATAAGCGCTTTATTCTCTCATGCAGCGCGTAATGAAGATAATTAAGTACGTGGCAGGCAACTTCACAATGGGTATGAAATGTGTGAAAGAAAAGAAAACTTTTTGTTATTGTCCCAATGATAACAGTATGAAACTTAGATATTATATTGCCACATCTAGTTATAAGAGATGCTTCGGACTTTGATTAGTACAAGTTCAAATGAATCAACTAGTGTGTACGTTAGGGTCACTAGTTAATAACTACTTAACCCTAAATCCAGCTGCAGGCGTTTTTTTCACACGGCGCTTGAGACCCCCTGGGTGCCATAGAATGGGATCGCGAACTAATCCCATATTGTGTAACACCCGTTTGTTTGTTTTGTAGCAAGGTCAACGGAGCGAAATTAGGCAATAATAACAAATGGATTTTGTGTTAAAATTAATTTTGCTGTAAAAGTGACTGCATGTTTAAAGTTGAAATGAAATTAAATGAACTGAAAAATCCTTTATTCCAATAAACTTAGAAATTAAGTACTTTCGAATTGTCTATATTTTCCTACCACCCATTCGAGATTTTTTTAAGCTAACTAGAAGAATGGGCGCAAGAAACTTATCAGCTTTGTCAGAAATCAGGACTAACGATATTCACAAAGAAATTATATATGTGTAGTAATTAAAATTAGTATTTGCCGTGCAAATACGTTTGCACGGCAAATTTCAACGTGTTTTAGTTATCTCGACCGACTAGCTTTTCAGTAAGAGCCATTGCACTTGTAGACATTTTCAGTGAAAAAATTGTTCATTTGTTTCAGTACAAGTCTATCACTTTTATGACCGGCGACCTTATTTTGTGGTTTGTACTCGTACCTATTTTTTTACTGTACTGACTATTACAAACAGATTATGAAGGGCCCATAACTTGTAGTAATTAAAATAATTTAATTACATAAACTTGCTTTATTGGACAGAACAATGACGTTACAGTTATACAAAAAACCAAAGAGAAAAACACAAACAACCTCTTATGTAAGGAACGTGGCACTGACATGAAAAAAAATTTGTGTAAATAATATGAATATAAGGTTCTTGGTGTAAATATAAGGCAACAGATTATATCTTCAACGATATATAGTTACCATATTATTTTTAATTAAGCTTAAATTGTGCTGTGCCCAAAGCTGGGAGTTCTCTACGGTGTGCTAGGAAGCTAAAAGCTCATTTTATTTTGGTTTGACTTTCACTTTATTCTTAAGAGAAAAAGTAATAGTGATTGTAAAATACAAATTCTGCATCATAAGACCGTAAGATCTCATTGCAATGTATCAAATAAGTTATCATTTCCGTAAATTGTATGAAGTGAAAGCTCCAACTAGTCCAATGATAAGAAACATCCACAGAACTAAGTTATTTGAACAATAAGCATAACTTTACTCGGATCAAACAAATCAAATGCTCGCGTCAGTTTAATCGAATTCAGCCGATTCGAGATGAAACTACTGTCAACCACATATTTGTAACGGCATTTACAACTTTGTAGCGCTGTTAGTTGGTTGTAATAAAGTTCATTTTCGCGTTGAGTTGGGGCAAGTTACAAGTTGTCGCTCGTACATAACTCTTTGGTATGATCGTGCAACTTCGAGCAACTTAGATTGAGTGCGTAATGGAATTGCTTTTAATGTCAATCTTGCTGACTGAGATGCTAGTTACAGAGAATCTGTGAATCACTGCGAATGCTGAATCTTAGAGAGGTTGCTGGAAGCTTTTTGGAGAACTTAGCTTAGTCTAATATTCCAAAGTATTACTAGGTTCCTGAATGCTTGAGAAAAAATCGGGTTGCACTCCGGGAGTGCCGGCAGAAGTGAAATCTTGAATATTAACTTGGTGCATTTTTGATATTTTGAAATTAGTGGCAAAGGATTAAGATTAAGTATTTCTTTCCTATTACTATACAGTCACACGATTCAATAAGTTTGTAATTAGAGAAATATTCTAAAGTAGTTCTTAAATTGTAAAAGTGGTCTTTTTAATTTCTAGATGCACGCATTCTACGATTTAAACTTATAGTCACAGAGTATAAATAAGTCTATGATTTCACCGAAGAGATCGCTGCTATTAGTTCCATTTTCAAAATTAGCGCGTTGCTATGGTGACACAAGTGTTCACGTCTTGAAATGACGCGCCACCATCTTCACCGCGCCCCGTAGAAGGAGAGGGGAATACTTCCGCCACCGCCTGTCTACTCTCCATCCGTCACATCCGTCTTACTAATTTTCGATCAGGGTCACGTGATTCTTACTGACGCGAGTTAAGCATTTTTTTCCCATTACAAAAAAGCGTACAACGCCGCTAAAGAAGTTTTCACTTCAAAAATTAAAAACTTAGTAAATACTTATCTAATAGTATTAATATACATATATGAATTAGTAAAGACAATGACCTCTATTCATAACTATTTAGATTAGGTTATGTTATGATAATAGGATATGACTTGAACTGTGATCTGAAATCATTGTTTATCGCAATTTCCTTGTTTTTTAAAAAATTTCGCTCAAATTCATTTGTTTGCTTTTTTGAGTTCCTTAATTTATAGAATTATGTTCCTCAATCAAAATAATAAACTTGATGAAATTAAAACAAAATTGGTTATGAATCCATTGTAATTTGTTTTATATTTCGATAACTAAAAAAAAACAAATTACAACTAGCTATCAGATTTGGCAACATTGAATAAAAGTTTTCACATTCATCAAATTCAATTTTCAAACGAGCTAAATGCACTGCACCATTGGATTGCACGATTCACTAATATTTTTGTTTCAACGCTTTAAATAGCGTTTAACGAGTCTGTGCCGTCCATTTGATTTCGCAAATTATAATTGGCGTTATTCTGCTCTTTCGAACAGCACGCGCAACGAATGTAAATGCTATTTTAATTTAACGCGCTTTTAACATTTTTAACACGTAACGCACATGAGTAAATAAACGGACAGAGTACAAGCTCTCACAACTTATACCGATTCTCAAAGGGTTGACACCGTGGCAAGTTAATAATAGGTAGTAGGGAGAAAAATAAAATAAGGCAAGTCCATAATAAAATGTGTATTTGAACGAAACGAACGAAAATGAATACTTACTGCACTTGGATTTTTCCGTACGAAAAAAAAGAAATATCCTTTTTTCCTCGAATTATTCATACACACACGGTGCAGGAGTTGGGCATATTTAATGTATTAAACACTAATGTATATAAAATTCGTTTTATTTTACACACTGAAAAATGGTAGAATCTAATAATTAATTTTTAAACAAAATCTTTGTCACGACTCGTATTTTTTCTTCAAGTCAGTAATTTGACAAATCAAACTGCCATTGTTCACATTAGTGTATTCTCTAAGAAAAAAATGAAGGTGGTATAGCACTTAGCGGCCCTGTCGGTTATACCGCAACTGAGCCGGTGCAAACCAGTTTTTACCCCGGCGGCGTGCCTGTTACACTGTTGGTGAGAGGTCACGCACACATCGCCGTGCTATGTATGAGTGAACTTACAGCGGACCGTTTGTAGGCAGCTTGGACTCTGTTCAGTTTACGTTTTTTTACTCATGTGCGCCGGTTACGGGTTATGATCGAGTTGTTAATTTCGTTGTGTAAATTGTTTTAATTTTCCGCATGTTGTTTGAATTGAGGCGGTAAAAAGGTATGCACTTATTGGAGTGCGCTTTTGAAACGAATAAAAATGTTAAGTGGAAATGTTTGCCATTTTATTAAGTTCGTCTAATAGGTAACCTTTTCACTGAAATGCAAAATAATGAAATAAACATTGTTTTTATACAATGATAAAAAGATTTAACTCTTAAATCAGTTTAATTAAATAAATTATTTAAGTTTTACGGTACTTATATAAACCGACATATTATACATACATGTTTGTCTTAATCTACATATATCAATAGGATTCTAAAAATAAAACAAATATCTAGTTACATGTTTTTTTAAGCAAAACACTTCTCATACATGTAGGTACAATCAATGTCAAATAAGTATAGACACATCTCGATTTCACCAAAAATGCAGTAAAGCAATGCAAAATTTAAATCCTATGTCATTTTAAGGAACAAGGAAACTGGTTTACCTTTCCCTCTTTTTGGATAAATTGAGAGGTGTCTATACTTATTTGACATTCTTATTCAAAAAATGTGCACCTGACTTATCTATCAACATGCAAACCATTGCAGAAATGCGCAACCTTTTTAGGGTTCCGTACCAAAATGGTAAAAAAGGAACCCTTATGGTGTGACTCAGTCTGTCTGTCTGTCACAGCTGGATATCTCGAGAACTACTAACTGTTTGCACATTTTAAAACATTATTTTCTTTTTTCTAGGCCTCATAGTTTTCGACTTATGATGAAAAATGTAAAAAAAAATACCGTTCCCCCCCCCCCCCCTTATTTCCGAAGTTTGCCAAGAGAAAAATCTGAAATAATTCTATGTGATAGTAGTTTATTTAAAGATTACAGGAAAATAAAACGATGTCTCAATATAACACACTTTTTGAGAAATTAAAAAAAAACAAACAAAAAATCATTGGTACCAGTCAACAGATGGCGCTGATTAAATTAGTTCCACTATCGATCAAGAGATGGCGCTGACATTACAATACAATAATAATTGGTGGCTGGTTCTAATATAATTACCTAGTATTTGTACTATATTAGAATTATAATTATATTAGAATGAACCTATTTGAAACCGCATTTGAATAATATATTAGAATAGACCGTACGAATAAACGAAGAATAAGTTCCTACTTAGTAATATAAACAGTTTGCAATGAGGAGTGGCTGAAACGTTTTTCAGTCACCGTAAGCAGCTGTGGTTAAAATTTGTAAATTAACTGTCCGCCTGTTCGCCCTTCCACCTGTCCGCCGTTTATCCTACTTTTTTAAAAACTGTCCTAAAGTAACATATCCAAATATGTTTATGATTGTACGGAACCCTCGGTGCGCGAGTCCGACTCGCTCTTGACCGGTTTTTTTTATTTATGAGTCTGTGAAGTGAGCATGCTTGTATGAAAATAACGGTGTGGGTGGTTAGTGCCGATGAGCAAATTTTTCAAGCAGCGTATCTCAAAAACTATTAGACATACGAAGCTGTAGGTAGACTTAAAGTCTTTCAAATTTAATATACTTTTAAAATAGTATAAGCAACTAGTTTTTGAATTGAACTGCAAAAACTGGAAAATTTTGCAGTTTTTTTTCGTATCACGCATATGAAGCACAACTTTTTTTTTACTTGCAAAACATAGTTTTACACGCCTCTAAGGGGTCCAAAATAACATACCAAAAATGCAGCTTTACATCGCACTTTGCGTTTTTTATTTTAATGTAGAATTTTACGAATAAATAATAGTACTACGTATAATATTAACAATTATTTATCGGTGGCAGCAAAATGCTCCCGACGCGCCCTCTCTAGGGTTAACGGGGCCAACTCGCGGCCGTTAGCTAGTTGCAAATAAATGTTATAATGAGGTAGGCATAAATAATTCAAATTTCTCTTAATGCGGCGATAGCTCAGTGTCAACTAGTTAGCGACCGCAAACAGCGAGCGCGGCGAGCGCGGTGCAATCAGCGCGCTTTGTTTGGTCTACGTTGCGTCGCGATTATGCACCCCTGTCGCTGTTATGTTATATGCGGCCAACAGTATTTACCTAATTAGTAACACCTTCATGTACCAAAAAATGGGCAGCAGCGTTTTTCGATGAAAATGGTCCATCACTGCGATCTTCAACCCGTCTACCAAGCGTGGAGATTGTAGCAACATCATCCTGAGTTATTACTCGAAGCGCATCAATTTTGAAGCGCACCCATTTTGAAGCGCACATAAGCTATTCCTCGAAACGCACCTAAATAGGTGCGCTATCAAAACAAATTACCTATTTAGGTGCGTTTCGAGGAATAGTTTAGGTGCGGTTCATTAGGTGCGCTTCAAATGGGTGCACTTCGAGGAATACCTCATCATCCTTCCACGAGAGAGGTTATCGTCTTTCAGTGAACAATATTGGGTTGTTATATTATAACGATGATGAAAGAAGTAATCTTTACAATTCCATACAATTTTTTTGAGAAGAAATAATTCATTAGACAATATTTATTAAAAGTTAAAGCACGTTGCACACGTGCTGCAACAAATAGCTTGTTTCAAACACGCACAAAATTACAAATCCATGGAATAACGTATTATTATATCGATGTTGCCTATTAAACTGATGTTGTCTAATTTTTGTTTAAAAGCTATTATTAACATCATCATTTCCAAATGCTTTTTAATAGTTTTGATATTTATTTGTCACAATGATTGATTGTAAACAAGTAATTATATGTAAGTATACATATCTATTTGCAGAAAGTATTTAAACAATTTAAATTACACATATTGCACGTATTAATATACATATGTTACATGTTCATGTTACGTAGTATGTAGCGATCAATGTTACTACAAAATTGCGACAAAATATCCGTTTATCCAAAGCTGCAGTTTGCAATGAATCCGGCTATTTTCACAAGTGGCTAGATTTAAGACAAACAGACAACTATGCAGACGGTGGCCGATCCATTTAATTAATGGCCATCTACTGGCAACCAACAGGATACCAACCTTACTTATAGATACTTATATATGTATAACAGTTATATGTATTGAATAGGATATAAATGTGTCTAGATTTAGGTTGCGGAACTTTAGTTTGCAAGCGAGATATTTCTGTTCGATTGTAATTTTCTATTTAAACAAGGTGAATGTAACCTTTACCAGCTTATTCTTCTAAATTAGTACCTATTGTGTTTTTTATAAATATATATATAGTTATTTGTATAAATAAGTCGAAAACATAAACATAAATAGTTCAATACTGTTGCATGTCAGCTAATAATAATACATGAAAACTGTATTGGTTATTACATTATTATTTATACATGTCATCCTATGTAAAAGCAGCTGTTTGTTTCCCTTAATAAATAAAAATAAAAATATTTCGTATAAAATCATTATAAAAATACCACTACGGAATGACGTAAGAGATAGCATATATTTTCACATACAAGTTTTTTGCTACATAAAAGGAGATCGTTTATGTAAGTAAGACATCCATAAAATATATACATAGTACACTCCATAGGGAGCTAAGGAGTAGAAATCCAAAATATGGGTAGCAAAGTGCTATATTTGTAAGATGGAAAGTTCGGAAACAAATTTATTATTTTTTGTAACATCCGTAACGGAACGGTATTATCCAGAGATTACGCGGACAAAGAAACAGCAGCCAACTTTGGCCCCAGAATCAAAGTTTTTCGTCTCATACGGCTGGGGAATACCCCATTTACATAATACGTTTCTCACTAACTAGTTCTTGCGAGGTTTTTCTATGCTATCTTTTACAATAGGTAGATACTAGCTGCCGCCCGCGACTTCGTCTGCGTGGAAAGGTTTTTTTGCTATCCCTTGGGAACGACACCTTTTTTCGGGATGAAAGATACCCTATGTCCTTCTCTGTACCTCTGACTACGTGTGTGCAAAATTTCATGATGATCGGTTCAGTAGTTAAGACGTGAAGGCGTAACAAACAAACAAACAAACAAACAAGTAAGGATTACGTCTTTACCCACTTGTTCTATAAATAATTCACGTGAATTTGTGATAATCGTTTACAAAAAAAATACTTACGGCTTCTTGATTAACTTACATTTTATTAAAGATATTTTTTTATTATTTCTTTTAACTTGGTCGATTGTTACTAAATAGAGCAATTTATGATTTCTTTATTTTCAAATAAGTTTATTTTTCAAATAAGGTTTTACCATGGTTCTACAAATTGTGAAAAATATGTATTTGTGTTATTTTTTTAAGTACCGGCTCATACTTCACGCTGAAACTGAAAAATTTGGAGCCTTATACACAATCTTCCAGGCCTACCCAGTGCACATTTCATGTGATAGAATGAGACAGATGGAAGCAATGTGCGTAGTTAGACGGAGATAGATAGATTTAGTGCAGCGGCCATTGCACGGCCGAATGCGCCGGCTGTACGGTCAGCAACAAAACGGTATACTATTAACAACTAGATTGTAATTGTGTATTGTTATGGTTGACAAAACAATTTTGTTTAGTAAAATACTGTATAATCAAAATAAATTACGCTCACTAAAAAAAATATTAATGTTCCCCTTTTAATGTAGGTTCACTGAACTCGTATTTTTGCAAAAACAAAACGATTGCTTTTCTCAATTAACATTACTTATTAATAAAAAAAGAATTCAATAGACGTGTTTTAATCAATCAATTTGAACATTATTTCTTGTTTTTTATACAGCTGTTTTTTAAGTTTTTTAAGAGGTTTTGCTTTTTAAAAGCTTTTTATTTTAAACTTTTTGTGGTAAGTATGTAAGCGATGATTTTATAAAATAAAACGTTTTAATGTTTCACATTTTTCATTGGTATACCCCTAGTACCCTAGACCTTCGCAGTTCAACTCTAGTCCAGAATGACCTGACAAAAGATTACTTAACTAGTTTTTAATTGTCATAAACCTACCAATATTTCAATCACTATACAGTTCCTATTTGATTTTGTGGAGTTCTCTTGTGTATCTTTATAATTCAAAGTCCAATACCAATGAATTTAAATATGGTATCATCTGTAAGGTGTCATCTTTCAAACAAAAAAAAAATCATCTAAATCGGTTTATAAACAAATAAGTAATGGTTGAACATCCATCTGAATCATATAAAATGGTAACGAAAACGACAGTATTTTTAAAATTACTTGAAAACTACTAAATCGATTTCAAAATTTAAAAAAATGGGACCAACTTAAGAACAAATGTTATAACGTTTGAATCATCTCAATCGGTTCAGCCGTCTTCGAATAACCGGTGTACATACTTATATATATAAAAAAATCGGGTTGCACTCCGGGAGTGCCGGCAGAAGTGAAAACTTTAATATTAACGTTGTGCATTTTTGATATTTTGGAATGGTTAGGGAATAATTTTGCACAAATTGCCGTCTTACGAATTTACTCTGCATTTGAATTTACGAATACAGAACAGTATTGTACGAAAGTCTTATCCATAGCTTGACAGAAAATCTAGAGCTTTGACATTGAATTAAAAAATTAGCGCGTTGCTTTGGTGACACAAGTGTTTACGTCTTGAAATGACGCGCCGCCATTTTCAAGAGAGGGGGATACTTGGCCGCCGACTGTCTACTCTCCATCCGTCACATCCGTCTTACGAATTTTCGATCAGGGTCACGTGATCATGACTGCCTGACACTCAAAAGGAAAAAAACTACCTCTCGGGATTGAATTAAGCTACAGTTTGAGTCATCTTAGGAGGCGGGAGAACAAAAAATAGTATGTTATATGTTAGTGTCACTTTCGCGCGAGGTCAGTCTGCGCTCCGTTTACTTTGTCGTCAGTACTAGAGGTGGTTAATATAGCATCTAGCGCCATATTATAGCGCGCTATCTGTACATAGCGCACATAGCGTGCTATATAAGTAGACGCTATGGCGCTATTAATATCGCGCGTGTCGCGCGTCGTTGGCTGGACGGGGGCGCGGGCATTCGTTATAGTTAAAAAATATCGCGTGCGCGCTTTTGCTACCGGACGCGTTACGCGCGTTTCTCTCGCAACACGCTAGACGCTAGGTACGAGTATAATATCGCGCGCGACCTTCTATTGTGTTAGTTCGATTAGGACTTTTATGACACAACTAGTCAATTAGTTCGTATTATGTAAAAACTATTTAGCTAAGCAAAGTTAGTTCAACGAGAAATATGGTAAAAACAACCGAATTTCAATGGTCAATAAGGTCGAAAATCGCTTGCACCTGTTTTTTTTAATTAGAAAACATTGTCTAGTAATCACAAGTTAGAAAAATGAGTGCAAGCGATTTTCGACCTTATTGACATTTATCAATATCACGGTTTTTAATGAAACATCAAAATTAGTAAACGAGAATACGGCAAAAAACAACCGAATTGCAAACGTCAATAAGGTCTAAAATCGCTTGCACCTGTTTTTTTAACTAGGAAACAGCGTCTAGTGATCAGCACAAGGTAGAAAAATGAGTGCAAGCGATTTTCGACCTTATTACGAAACTTATTTTCGAACTTTAGATAGTTCTAAGCCCGAAAAGTGTAAGATAAAGTTCATTAGTTTACATTACTGCTTTATTTTATTTAAGACTAAAATGTAACGTATTAATAAATAACGTTTTTGTAAAGCGCGCGATCTGTCTAACGAACGACGTGTGAAGTAACGTGTTACGAAATCTAACGTGCTGCATCTAACGCGTCCGCCAGCCGCCCGCATGCTACCTGATAAATAGCGCGTTATAACATAGCGTATTTAATAGCGCGCTAGAAATCAATAGCATATAGTCTGTAGCGTGCTGTTGCTTTATAGGCGTTATGAACAACTCTAGTCAGTACGATAAAGAATGAATTCCTATTAACTATTTTCGGCATTTATTACAGCGCCGTGTGCTTTATTCCTAAATTACATGTTCAATGCCTTTGATAGTTGCGCGTAGTGTGAGATCTGTAGATTTTTTAATATGTGAGTAATTGAAATATCAATAGGAATATTGTAAAATGTCACAATAAACAAATTTCAAAAAAAAAAATTCAAATTTCAAATATAACTCTTGTGATATCCATCTTCAGGCAAGCAGTAAATTTTTTGCCATCCTTTCAATGAAAAGCCTAGCATTATGAATGAATATCGGATTAAACTATTCTAGTTTCAGTTAATTACTTGTACTTGTTCTGCTGACGGTCCCACCTCACACGTGTGTCCCAAACGAGCCGGCTATAATGAATAGCTGTCGCCCCGCGCCATATTTCAGCGAATTAACAAATGACCCGCTGTCAGTGCAAGCGCGGCGCGCGATTTTTCTGCGCACCGTACCGGCTGATGTACGTGCGGTGGCTGCGCACTGGCAATTAATGGTGGGTTTCTGAATACTCGCCTCGTGTGCTACTGTACTAGGCTAGACTGTGTCTTAGTTCTGGGTAAAGATGATGGTGTACTCGTTCTAGGGTTTGCATGGGTACTTGTGAAATATTTTTTTTTTACTTTACTCACATTCATTAGGTACAGTTAAAATCTGCTATTACGGAATGTAGTAAATAATACACACTAACACAATTTGCCTTTACGTAGAGATTAGTATTTCATTGGGAAAAAAATAAATTTAGATTGCACTAACACCATTTAAAATGAATAAAGAGTGGCGAAAGATATAATTGCAACGATTATTAATGAATGAATGAGACAAAAAATCTATTACACCCCCGTTTTCTGGCTCCCAGCAGGAACTGAATATTGCTCATCTGCATAGTTCAGCCCCAGGAATTATCGCGTATTTACTAAATCTAGCGAGAACTGAAGAATAAAAAGAAGAAACATTTATTTGTTCAGAATGTACGAGAGAGAAAATGTGGGAGATGTAGAGAGATAATGAATACATTTATATTAGAATATGAGTCTCGAATGGGCGGTAGGAAAATATACACAAAAGCACATAATTTCTAAGTTTATTTGAATAAGAAATACTCTACACTCGCAGTTTGTGTCATTTCCTTTCTTGTAAGAAAACGAAACCGTTTCATTAATTTATCATAACAATAGTCATTTATGACAACGATATAATTAATTTATCAATATTTGATTTGATCGCTATTTCAACCGACTCTGCAGTTTATAGACACGTTTTTTTCCTAGTTATCAGTATTGACAAATACATTACTATTGATGTAATTTAACCTAAACTAAATGCATTTTAATTTAATTTAATTAATTAGTATTAGTTCATCTTTTCAAGATATTATAGGGTTGAAAACGCCGTTTCATAATTTGACTGTTTTTAAGTATTACAAACGAATTACTTGTCATCTTTGGAATTTGGCTTAGAGCATACAGCACATGAGTAATACAGTATGCTCTAAGGAATTTGGAGTTAAAGTAAAAATTAAATAATCTCAAAATTAAGCGCTTTCGATTCTTATAGTTTTCTTACCAACTTTTCCGCTTAAAAGAAGATAGTAGTGAAAGTGAAAGTGAAATATTCTTTATTAAAATAAGCTCAGATAATAAGTATTTTTAAACCGTCAAAACATGTAGACATTGTAAATCCGCCTCCAGTACGCAGTTAATCGCCTCTGATTGTTATAACACCGGTGATTTGAATACAGTTAGATCCGCCATGCATACAAACCGCATGATTTCAGTCGCCATTGTTATTTATACGGAATCGGGGATAAGTGAGTTGGTGGCTTTTGATGAGTTTGATAATTGCGCGTACGCTCATCGCTCATGTGTGGGGTTGAAGATAGGGTACCACCTTTTTTGGACTAAGAAAGTATATTGTTCGCTAAAGTTAAAAAAGGTATATGGCATGGAAATAAAGTATTATTTATTTTAACCTTTAAAAACATACTTTTTATTACTTTTGGCAATATTTAAACAAACCATGCAAAATAAAGTATTTTAACTTCATCTTTTCATTCATGCGAAATAAGGTATTTCATTTTCCTCGTAAAGTAAAGAGTACAATTATCCCGAAATAAAGTATATACTAATTTTATTATAACGTACGGGTGGCAGCCCTAGTTGCAGATAAAGCTTGCTACTGTTGTTAGGCCTGGTTTACATTAGTCAAGTAGACGACCGAGTCGAGTAGCGAGTAGAAATACATTGCTTGGCATGTTCGTCGATTTTAAAAGAACGCCAAACACACCACGTAATGAACTTCTACTCTCCTAAAGCACTCTACTAAAGACTAAGATAATGTAAACCAGCCCTTAGAGTTTCACTCAGTGAGTTCTATATCTTCTGTGTATTATTGTTTGATGACTTGGTTTATGCTTATTTGAGCATGTATTTTTCTTGGCGTAAGATTGTTCAGGATAAACAAGTTCACATATTAAACGACATAATATTTAATCGGTAATTCTTACCTGCAAATCAATTATTTATTCATTCATCATAAGTATTGTATTACTTTAAGGGGTGTCTAAAAAATTTGAAAAATAAATAAATTTTAAGAATGGTTTTTATTCTGTAGGTATTATTTTTTGTATAGATTATACGACTCAAGATTTTTAAGCTTAAAATACTAGTAAGCCCCAGTATATATGTATATTTGTAAAATTAATATCTATACTATGTATAAGCTGTGCTCTTACTCTTTTTCTGTCCACTACTTTTTTTAAAGTTGTGTATTTAAATAAAATAAATCATACATAATCTTTTATTATAATCAAAATCGGGAATTCTTCATATTTTTGTTATCACAGAGATTGTGTACTATTTTTACGCCACATTACAGATATTAGTTTGAAAAACTAAATCTATTCCGTGGTAACACTACCTTCGTCTTCCGTAACAAGTTGTTGAAACAAGACCTTACAAGTCAATTTGTAGCTAATCGTCTTCCCAATACTTTGAATAATGCCAACTAATTTGACAGTCGGTTCGTTACCACCCCTTTTGTCACTTGACAATCTGTCGGGGGGTTATTGACGTCTGTGACATGTGTCACGCACGTGCCTCAGTAATTGGCTATTAGTTGTAATTTTGTGTCATAAACGGGTAAATTTTTACAGACACATTTGGTCTTTCAAAATTGAAAAAGTTTGTTCGCGTAAGTTGGTTAAAACAATATTTAAATAGTCGTCTCACTGTATTATTTTATAAATAAATAAAAGCCTTGTTGTTAGGACTCAAGAGTATAAAGTGTCCGGTATTTATTGTAAACCTAAAGTTGTTACCTTTTTGTCGATAGTAAGTTTCTTTTTTGACGCGTAGGTAATCGTTTTATTATAAACTTACTGCTCAAAAGAAAAAAAGAGAATATCTAATTTCTGAAAGGTTTTTTTAAGTAAATTCGATTAGATTTTAAAAGTAATGTTCACAAGTCGATTATTACAGCTTTTGAACAATATCAAATTCAGATAAAATCAGATTGAAGTTTTATAAAAAAATCATTTCAAACAAAGAAGTGATTTAAGTTTAGAATTGCATTTACAAATTTAATTTTACTATTTAATACTTTTATAATAGCTTCAAGTATCAATATGAGCGTAACGTAAATATCAGTAACACAGATCTTATACTTCATGTGGTCCATAGTACGCTCCGTGGAACAAGTCGTACTCTACCCCTTCCCAGTTCAGTTGAAAACTGATTGAAAAGTAAAACGGTCTCTCCAGCAGAAGTTCTTCTCCCATTTCTAAGAATCTTATAGTCCTTTGGTATTCTCTCGGATCTGTGTAGAGAAAAAAAATATCTCGTCATCATCGCCTCGGCAATGCTGGGAAGCAAGCAGAGTTTCAACATTCTGATAAGAAAAAAAACTCCTTCAAAAACAGCTCTAAAATCAGTTACAAAAGTGAACAGCTCTAAAAACCAAGAAAAAATATTCATCTGCATTAATTATTATACTTCTCTTATAACTAAAAAAAAGACTTTTGAAGTCGGGTGGGGGACCAAAGGATATTTTCTTTGTATTACCTAAACTTTTATCGTGGTTTCGCTTTCTCAATTTTATTTGCTAATTCTTAAAGCCCCTTATTATTATTAAAAGTCGGGTGACTTCATAAGACGTTTTTTTAATATCAGATACGTATGCGTATTTACTTAAATAGTAATTATGCAGATAAATATTATTTCTTGCTATTTAGAGCTGTTTATTTTTGTAGCTCTTTGAAGAAGGTTTTTCTTTTTTTTAAGTCTCAATTTGATTCGCAACGATTTAAAAAACCGGCCAAGTGCGTATCGGGCCACGCGCCATAGGGTTCCGTAGTTACCATATACCATACCATATTTAATACCACCTATCATTTTTCGTTTGCAAAAATAACTTTGTTTTTCACAGTGAATTATGAATGACAAAGTTGTATTTGCGGTTTTGGAAAATGTGCTATATCTCAAAAACTAATTACTATATCTCGTTCAAACCAATTTTGGTTGAAAATGTTTATTAAGATCTACAGCATATATTTTTTTTAGATTTTTCACTCTCTTATTTCAAAAGTTAAAGGGGGGGGACACACATTTTACCACTTTGGCGGTGAATATCTTTCAAACAGTTGACTTTTAGAAAAAGTTGTCTTAGGAACCTCAATGTCATTTTTAAAGAGCTATCTATAGACAGCCAATACGTGTTGGTTTAAAGAAAAAAAATTGTTTGAGTTTCAGTTCCATGTATGGGGAGCCCCCTCTTAATCTTTTATTTTTCTTATTTTTGTATTAAATTCGTTAAGCGGTTAACAGAATACATCTACCTACCAAGTTTCAACTGTGTAGTCTTAATACTTTCGGAATAAAGTGGCTGTGACATACGGACAGACAGACAGACAGGCAGACAGACAGACATGACGAATCTATAAGGGATCCGTTTTTTGACATTTAGGCTACGGAACCCTAAAAATGGGCTCTCACTTCCGATGCACATTTCCCACTTTTCGCGCTTCCGTTGCGCCTCCGCAGTTCAAGTCTAGTCAAGACGTCCTTGACCATAATTAGGTACCACCTAGCATAATACCTACCTTACTTGTTTAAAATTTTAATAGAAAAAATACTAGAAAAAATCGACTATGTTTTATTTATTAAAATAATTAACTTAATATAAAAAAATAGCATTGTGAATGCCTAAAATCTTAAAATTCAAAATTGTTTAAGATTGTCATTAACCAATTTATATTTCAATATACATACAGTTCCCGTTTGATTTTGAGTTCTCTTGTGTATTTTCAAAATTCACGGTCCAATATTAATGAAATAAAAGTGATATCATTGTTAAAGAATTATCCTTCAAACAAAATCGGTTTATTAACAAAGAAGTTATGGTCGATTATCCGTATAGGTTCATATATGGGTAGCGAAAACTAGTCAATATTATACTTAATAGCTGCATTTATACCTAATTACACGAGGAGCTCGGGGTGCAGTGGTTTAGGGCCTGGCTCAGCGATTTCGCAAGGTTCGGTCATGGGTTGAGTGACCAAAAATTTACTAACTCAAGCTCCTCAGTGCTCCCCGGTTGCATTTGTAGTCGTTAACACCCACCAATCCGCATTGGGCCCGCGTGGTGGGTTATGGCCCTTCCCCCTTATCCCCCTCCCTATAAGGAAGGCCTGTGCCCCAGCAGTGGGAACATCAAAAATGGCTGATGAGGTCAATATTATATTCTGCAGTTACTTTGTAATGGCGGCGCAAATCTTTGCGATCCAAATTCATCCAATTCCATAAAGATCTTTTGCTTAGCCTTGCTCAAGTACACTTTATTGGTACTATTTCCTTTAATTATTGCTTTAAGCCTTGGGGCAGTAGTGTTCATTATCGTATTGATACCGACCTGCAATGAAACCCAAAATGCTATCTCAGCAACCAGTAATCTAAGATATTACACAGAAATTGTTGACTTCTATTATTAACACGTTTTTTTAGGTCGCAATATAATAATTTAACCCTTTGAAAGACTCTGAGATTTTATTACAAAAAAGAATCACGATGGTCGGACGTAATAAGGGTATATTGAATACAAAAGATGCAAACCGAGCTGCCGAACTTCTTGTCCAGATACTTACAAACCTTATCTCTAAGCACTCCTTAACAACTATTGTTCCTCGAAATTCTCGCTGCTTAAAACCCTGGATTACACCAGGACTAATTAGATGTATTCGTAATCGCGACAGAATGCACCTTAAGTGCAAAAAGGAGCCTAACAATCAAATTATACATATAACTTATACGAGATACAAGAATTATTGTAACGACTTGCTTAAACGACTCAAAAGGAATTACGAAAGAAATCAACTGACAAAACATTCCAATAATCCTAAAAAAATGTGGGATACTATTAAATCTATTGCTCATATTGACAAAAAGAAAAAAATACCTACAGATCTTCTGAGAATTGGTGATACTCCTAATAGTTCAATTGAGTTAGTTAACAAGTTTTTTGTGAATGTAGGTAAGTCATATGCCGAGAAAATACCAGATGTTAGTAATCCTCATAATTTCTTGCCAAGAGAAAAATCAAAATCAGTACCTGAGTCAATGGTCATGTGTGAATCGGACAATGAAGAAATTGAAGCCATTATTATGGGTTTCAAAAATGACAGCGCTGTCGGTTGGGATGGAATATCAAGTTATTTTATCAAAACATGCAGGGTCTTCATCGTTCCAGTGTTGACCCATATAGTCAATCTTTGCATTAATACGGGCGTTTTTCCGGATATTTTTAAAATTTCTATAATTCATCCAATCCACAAGGCTGGTGCAAAAGACTGTGTCAGCAATTACCGCCCGATATCAGTGTTGTCGGCTCTCTCCAAAATTCTAGAGAAAGTAATGAATAAACGATTATGGTCTTTTCTCAATAAGCATAATTTAATATCAAGTAACCAGTACGGGTTCAGGGTTGGCAAGTCTACCAATGATGCTGTTACAAGTATTACTGAATACATTGCGGAACATCTTCATAATAAACACAAATGTTTAGGCGTCTTTCTCGACTTGGCAAAGGCGTTTGACACGGTCTCCGGCCACAAACTCCTTGAAAAAATGGAAAGAATGGGTATCCGTGGAGAACCTCTTCGTTTGTTCGCTAGTTATATTTCTTGTAGGTCTCAGAGAGTTAAAATTGGTGATCAAATAAGCTCAGATTGTGATATCTCCTATGGCGTGCCTCAGGGTAGTGTGCTTGGTCCTAGTCTTTTCCTAATCTATATAAATGGCCTATGTGACCTGCAGGTGAAAAATTGTCAAATTTTTACATTTGCAGACGATACTGCGCTTGTGTTTGACGGCATAAATTGGGAGGAGACTAGGGCTAATGCTGAAAGTGGTTTAGAAATAATAATGCAGTGGCTTCAGACAAATAAATTATCACTTAATACGTCCAAAACCAAGTATATCACTTTTGGTGTAACTAATCAAAATATTCCTGATGACAATTTCCAACTTGTGGCACACACTTGTGATCGATCAACATCTATTCCTATATGCCACTGTGTTATTCTGGAGAGAGTGAACTCAATAAGATACCTTGGCGTAATTCTGGATCACACCTTTACTTGGAAGCTGCATATTCAAATGACAGCGGACAGATGTCGTAAATTAATTTTTATTTTTAAAAATTTGCGCCATGTTGCTGATGGTAACTTAATTAAATTAATCTATTATGCCTTAGCTCAATCCATTATATCTTATTGTATAAGAGCGTGGGGAGGTGCTAGCAAAAGTCACATTATTCGGGTAGAAAGAGCCCAGCGTGCATTGCTTAAAGTTATGACATTTAAGCCCTTTACGTTTCCTACAACTAGCCTTTACGCCCTTTGCGATATATTAACTGTGAGAAAGCTGTTTATTGTTGAAACCATACTAACTCAACATAAGAAACTTACCTTTAATAAAAATCAGCTACTGAGTCGCAGGTATTACCAAGTGTGTCAAACTCCTTCTTATACGTTAACATTCATGCACAAATTCCAGTGCTTTTTAGGTCCTTTCTTATATAATAAGATTAATAAAATAATTCATTTATACCCATTAAATACATACGACTGTAAAACTAAATTAACAGGTTGGCTAAAAACTAAAGGTTATGAAGATACAGAAGATTTATTTACCATAATGAAATAGACAATACTCGTACTTGGTTATAAATTTCCATACAAAGTACATTTGCACGTTAAAATATAATATAAAATGCTGAGTATGTAAATTAAAAATATTATGTTCCCAGGCTCAAAAGTTAGAAAAAAAAACTGTTTTTATTTTTATTTTATTTCACATAATTATTAAGTATGTAGTCATTGGAATAGCTAAATGTGTACTAATTGAACCATTGGGAGAAATTGGTAGCTAAAATACAGGCTCGGCCTAGTTTAGTTATCAATAATTTGCCTATTGTGTGCACATAATATTATATACATTATGCATTATCTGCAGGTAAAAATTTTAAGAAATTTATGTTCCTAGTTTTAGTAGTCACTACTGTATCTGAGGGCCTATTGCGTGAAGACATCGCAGTGAGCGTGCGATGTTCGTCCCACTCCGTGGCACTATTCACTCACAAATAAGGTTTAATATCAAATAAATTTGGCGACGGATTGAGTCCGACTATCACGGTTCTTTTTGTAATAGACCTTCTGCCAATATTTAACTACTACCCACAATTCTTTTATTTTATTTTATTTGTGTTTTTACCTAACTTTGTTGTGTAACTATTGGTGTCAATAAAACATTATTATTATTATTATTATTATTAATTCATCGTTCAATTTACTTGATATTGAACGTTATTCGTTAGTCAATTAGTACCATCTATGGAGTGGGACGAACATCGTACGCTTATGATTTTTTGTAATAGGCCCTCTGTACCTTGAGACTAACAATAAATTGTCTACATCACATAATTTCAAAATGACGTTAGATACGTTTGTTCTTTGTAGTTAGTTTTAAAACGTGTTTAAATAAATATTTTTTTTTCTCAAACTTTTTAAACTTTCTGGACGTTTTCTAGTCTCAAGGTACAGAATCTTTCAAGGGTTTAGGTATTACATACCAATCTTAAGAAACCAGTCCAGTCAACATACGTCTTGATCCTGAACTTCGGTATCGAAATTGTCATTTGTTTTATTTTCATTCGACTTCTCAATTCTTTCATTAGATTTGTGTTGTTGTATATTTTCTCGATAAAAGATGGGAGGCCATCCCTTTTATTTGGGAGTACGAAGGTTATGACTCCGGGAAATAATGGAATGCTCACCATCTGAAAATGGAATATAATCTTTTATTAGTTAATGGCGATAACCATGTGTTGTTTGGGAGCCCTCCTTAAATATTTATTTTATTTTGTTTTTAGTATTTGTTGTTGTAGCGGCAACAGAAATACATCATCTGTGAAAATTTCAGCTGTCTAGCTATCACGGTTCATGAGATACAGCCTTGTGACAGACAGACAGACAGACAGACAGACAGACAGACAGACAGACAGACAGACAGACAGACAGACAGACAGACGGACAGACAGACAGACAGACGGACAGCGGAGGCTTAGTAATAGGGTCCCGTTTTTACCCTTTGGGTACGGAACCCTAAAAATGCATAATAGTTAAAATTCCTAACTTCAGTTTGCATATTTTACTAAAAGGTAGATACTTGAGTACTAATGTTTTAAGGCAAAGTATAATAAAAGCATAACTAATTATAAAAAAAGCTTTAAATGCGACCATGATTGGTGGGTTAGGTCAGGTTAGTGATTTGACCAACTTGCTTGATAAATGCTGCAAGTTGAATGTTGGGTGCTTGTTTGAATGCTTGCTTGCATTGCATGAAAAATAAAACATAGAGAAGACAGCTTGAATAACTATATTAATGTATTAGGGTTGAAAATATATGTCTAAAGAAAGGACTTTTATCATTTATGCGAAATATATTTGTGTCTTGGTAATTATGCTTTTTATACAAAATGATTATGCGTTATGAAATTGTGCTCTAAAATTTTATGCCAAATGATTACGCCTTTTAACAGTATGCGTTTTATGTTTAGGACAAAAAAGTTAAGCGTTTTAATAAGTACCCGTATGGAATACCTTGATATCCGAAGTAGGGTCATCTAGAAACAAAAATTCGTCTTCAGTAACCATCATCGGTGTTTTAAATAAATCGCCTTTCATATTTCGGAATGTCTTATCCTTTGTCAGTTGTGGATTAAACGGCTTACTCCAGGTTCCCTTGAAAAATAATAACCACCCAAATAATTAAACGTCTATAATTTCTTTATAAATAACTTTCAGTGAAAGTGAAGTGAGAATTCACCTCTAAATAAGGTAAGGTATCTATGAAAGAAGAAGAAACATTGGAATTCCTGATCGAAATTAGCAGCTAAACGGAAAATACGCCATTAAAATTCTAATTTTAGCCGCTTCGATTCCAGGGGCCCTATTTTTGAATCGCTCGGTTGGCGTCGAGCGCTCTTTTCGAGTGATTTTCGTTCGACATATGACTCAAAACAATGAGATGTCGAAAGAAAATCAGTAGAAACGAGCGCTCGACTGGCTTCGAGCGATTCAAAAATAGGGCCCCTGGGTGTGAAAGTGCATTTAAAAAAATATTTAAATGCAGTTTTGTTTTTTTTTAAATAAAGGAATGTTTTCTTTGTGTGAAATTTGCTATCTTCATTGTTTAAAGTACTTTCCCTTCAGGTGGCATTGAAACATTCCATCCTGTATATACATACACGATTTTGTATCGTTTTAAATATGCGAATAAAAAACGCTAACTATACCTTAAAACTAGCTGCGTTCAAAATCACCATTGAAGTGTTTATATTGATATCTTCAGGCTCAATTATATTTGTGACTCGCTTCAACATATCTCTTTCAGTCTGTTATGAAAAATAGATATTTTTATTTATTTCACATTAAAATAAAAATAAAATATGAGCCCACATCACAAACATTATACTCTGATTCCAAAGTAAGTTGCTTAAGAACTTGTGTTGTGGAACTCAGAGATATAGAGATATAGAATACAAACACCCAGAACTGAGTCATATAGAAAAGTTCGTTTTCTTGACCCACCTGGGGATCAAACCCGGGACTTCAGAAATGGCGACACCTTGAAAACCGGTGTGCGTATCACTTGATCACGGAGGTCATCAATTTAATAAAACAACTTTTTTTAAAATAAGGGTATAGGAAATTAGAGAAAGTATTTAATGTAGTTTCTATACAGTGTATATTACCTCATGATGTCTTAGACATAATTTATTAAGATTTTAATTATTTTTTATTAATGAATACAATACATATGTCGCAGGGAAATCGTATGATTCCGCGTTTTACAAACGGCGTCGTTCGTTTACAAACGCTCGCTGTTTTGCAAAAATGCCGAAGGCAAATGTACAAACTTAAAGACCGATTTATTATTGTAAGAAAAGCAATAGACTTATTCGTGTCATTATGTCCTATCCGCGAATTGAAGAGAAACATACCAAAGAAAGGCATTGTAACTCCAATTATATCTCGAGATTTTAGTGAGCGAGTGTGAGCTATGTTTTATAATTGCCACCCTACTAAAACAATCAATTGAAATTTTAATAATTGATTGAGTCATCAATTTGCCTTCGGTATTTTGCAAAACAGCGAGCGTTTGTAAACGGACGACACCGTTTGTAAAACGCGGAATCATACAATTTTCCTGCGACACATACATGGCCATCTCCTCCGTGCTGATTGTTTTTGTCATGTTCGGAACAAAATTAGCCTTTTTTCAAAAACGTAAACTAAGTTAAGTAGTTTTTTATAGAGAGATTTTAGAGAGAGATTTAGTTATTAATAGAGACAAAAGCACAAAATTTTTCGGCTTTTTTGAAACGAATAAGAATAAATAATAATAAACTGTTTAGGGTTAAACATTAGCACGTGACTCACTATTGTAGTTTCCCAGGATTTTAGCTTTTACACGATATGTTTTAGCGTGTTCAGACAACTAACTATGTTATCAAAGCAAAATTATTTTATAAAATGCAATATGTTTGTAGTATTTGTCGAATACAACTTTAGTGTGTACTAATAACTTATAAAATGCATATTATAAGTAGTGGTTAAAGAAGGAAAATTAACTATAGAGAAAATAAGATATTAAGAAATGCTCAAATTGGTAATTACATTTTAAAATTTGTTTTTCATTTTTATTGGAATCATAATGTACTAGAGGCGGCCTGCCCGCGGTTTCACCCGCGTGGTTACTGTCAGTGTGAGAATATCGGGATAAAAAGTATTCTATGTTTTAATCCAAGCTATCTACTATCTGTGTGCCAAATTTCAATCAAATCCGTTCAGTAGTTTTTGCGTAATTGAGGAACAAACATCCAGACATCCAAACCCACAAACTTTCACATTTATAATATTAGTAGGATTTGTCTGATGTTCTGCGTATTTTTAAAATTCATATATCTATTTCTTATCAGGAATTTTCAAAATTCGCCTTCATAATGGCTCGCGCAGAGGTTTTTCGATATTAAAATTTCATAAATAGGACGTGATTCGAATATACAGTCTTAAGCCAAAATACAAGAACCATTTTTCATGGTGTTTCTGTTGTTTACTGGGGGTCTATTACGAAAAGTTTAATGCGATACGCGCAGCTGCGTCCGTGCTTCGTTTTGATTGTTTCCTATTACAAATCACTTTCGTATGCGATATTGCGAAGTGATTGCGTGAGTTTGACAGTTTCTCTCTTACGTATCCGAGATCGTTCGTTTAGTAGTCTATGGACTACGATAAAAAAAATCGAAATGTTTGATAAAACTACAACCAACGAACTGCGGACGACTATCGTGGCCAAGTGACTGCGTTACGCAATTGCGTACTTTATTTTCGTAATAGGCCCCCAGGTTTTAGTTACTTCAACATCAAGTATTTTAATATGACTCATTCAAGTGGTTTCCTATATTTTATTTACGTACTGCTCTATTTATAAACTGCGATGCCGCCAACGAATATCTGAATCCAACTTTTTCGACTCTAACTCCAAATAACTCCGTGGAGTTTTCAACAAAACTTCGTTCCAAATCCAGACTCTCGTTCACATATATCATGGAGGTCATGAGGATGTCAAATCTGTTCATCTCGTTGACCAGTCTTCGGAACTTCGGATAGAAGTCGTTGGCCTGGAAAGTCAATAGACATGACAATGAATTAACACATTTTGGATCATCAAAATCGAAAAATCGGAGATATTTTTTGTGCACCACGGGATAGTGACACTTAGGCCGAAGGTGGAAGTGCACTACACCCAGAATCCTCTAACTGCCGGAACACAACAATTTTTTAAAATTGTTGTTATGGCGTCAGACTTAGGTAAGATGGTGGTAGCTAGCCAGGCAGACTTCAAATAAGTCCTACCACCAACAAGCCTAGTACAAATGTACCCCCCTTGGGAATTGAACCCTGACCCCTGCGTCTTACATGTGTGGGCGAACAACTAGACCACAGAGGCGGTTGATAGTGATATAACTCTATATTTGAAACTCATTTTGACGTCGATAATTATAACGATTAATGTAAAAGTGCTATGCTTTATACCTATCGGGTCATTTTGAACTTTACCATCCAAATTTTAAGGATGTGTCCAGTCCATGAAACTAAACAACTTTCTCTAAGAAACATGTGCCAAATTTCGCCAGAAAATTTCGGTCATCCCATACTAAATTGATCACGTGATCTCTTTGATTTGTATGGAAAGTAAATTTTTATTTTACATATTTGGCCATGTGTTCCTTAGATAAAGTTGTTCAGTTTCATGGACTGAACACATCCTCAAAATTTGGATGGTAAGTTCAAAATGACCCTGTATGTTAATATTTTCCAGTGATGACGTGGATAAAACACTGATTTATTTGTACCCTACTCCTCTGTGGTGAAACCCTATATGTAGACAGTGACGATTGAACGTATTTACATACCATACTCTCGTTTTTAAAACCTAGAGCCGCCATCAGTTCAAACTTGGCCACCACCTGGGCGAATGACACCAGCTTGCACAGGGGCATCTTCAGCAGAAGCGGTGACACTACTGTGTTCACTGGACTCACTCTTAACACTTCCTGAAAAAATGCCTTTTATTATAAAATAAAAACCGGTCAAGAGCGAGTCGGACTCGCGCACCGAGGGTTCCGTACAATCATAAATTATATTTAGATATGTTACTTTAGTACAGTCTTTAAAAAACCGGCCAAGTGCGAGTCGGACTCGCGCACGAAGGGTTCCGTACCAAAAAACGGCAAAAAAAAAATACTTTGTTGTATGGAAGCCCCTCTCAAATATTAATTTTATTCTGTTTTTAGTATTTGTTGTTATAGCGGCAATAAAAATACATCATCTGTGAAAATTTAAACTGTCTACCTGTTATCGTTATTAATATCGAGCAAAAACGGCAAAAAAATCACGTTTGCTGTATGGGAGCCCCCCTTAAATATTAATTTTATTCTGTTTTTAGTATTTGTTGTTATAGCGGCAACAGAAATACATCATGTGTGAAAATTTCAACTTTCTCGCTATCATGGTTCATGTGATACAGCCTGGTGACAGACAGACAGACAGACAGACGGACAGCGGAGTCTTAGTAATAGGGTCCCGTTTTTACCCTTTGGGTACGGACGGAACCCTAAAAAGTAGGATAAACGGCGGACAGGTGGAAGGGCGAACAGGCGGCCAATTAATTTACAAATCTTAACCACAGCTGCTTATAGTGACTGAAAAACGTTTCAGCCACTCCACATTGCAAACTGTTTAATTACTAAGTAGGAACTTATTCTTCGTTAATTCGTACAGAAAATAGTAGGTATAGGTAATTATATCAGCGCCATCTCTTGACCGATAGTGGAACTATTTTTTTTCTTAGGTCTTTACCATCTCTGGGCCGATAGCGGAACTAATTAAATCAGCGCCATCTGATGACTGGTAGTGGAACTAATGATTTTTTGTTTGTTTTATGAATTTCTAAAAAAGTGTGCTATATTGAGACAGACATCGTTTTATTTTACCTGTCATCTTTGTACAAACTACTATCACACAGAATTATTTCAGATTTTTCGCTTTGCAAACTTCGGAGATAAGGGGGGGGGGGGGCGGTTATTTTTTTTACATTTTTCATCATAAGTCGAAAACTATGCGGCCTAAAACAAAAAGAGAAATGATTGAAAACGTGCAAACGGCGCTCTTTCATATGATACCCCACATGCCCTAGTAGCCCCACTTCAAATTTTTAAGACCCCTTTTCAGTCCTTGTTGTAAAAAAATAGTTTATTTTTTTATTTATTTCTTATTTGCAAAATAGTTGGGCAAATGTCATCTTAAACTTTTCCAAATTTCAAGTTGATACCATTAGTAGTTCTCGAGATATCCAGCTGTGACAGACAGACAGACAGACTGAGTCACACCATAAGGGTTCCTTTTTTATCATTTTTCAAAATAATCATAAATAAATATAAGGCACCATCACAAACATTACTCTGATTCCAAAGTAAGTAACTAAAGCACTTGTGTTATGGAACTCAGAGACAACGGTGGCACTACAACACCCAGACCTGAGCCAATATAGAAAAGTTCGTGAGGAACCCGGGACCTCAGAGATGTCAACATCTTGTAAACTGGTGTACAAACCACTCGACCACGGAAGTCGTACTTGGGTCTCTTTTCAACTATTCAATTCATATAATAGCACACCCCGCCGGGCACTCCATACAAGCGTCGCGTTTCAACTACTTATTACACAGACTCTACACCTTTAGTTCGCTGCTTTACACAGTGACGTTTTTGCACACGCGCAACTGTGTGCGAGCTATTGAGAGCACATGGATCGGCACACGGAACTCGCGCGGTGGGCGCCGGTGGGGTGAGGTATTTGATTGTGGGGCGGGGCGGAGAGTTTCCTTTCTGTACGGTAGTACTTATATTTCTATTCTGTGACAATAGTTTATTGATTATCTCACTTACCAATCCAATTTTTTTATCAAAGCTGTTCGTTACAAATTTATCAGGAATATTTCTTTCGCACACAACTCCAACTATTAATACTGAAAAGAATAAGTTAACACTTCGATAGATCTGAAATGTTTCCTAACAAAGTTCCTAGATAAAAATAAAATAAAAATAATGACGTCATTATATCGGATAACATTGAATCAGTTATTATTATAAAAAATATTCTTACTTAATATAATTTTCATGTTAGTCCTGTTAACTTCGACGTTGTGTAGTTGTGTACTATAAATACTAGTAGTAAAATAATATTTTATTCGCAATACCAACGTCATGTAACAACGATAAGAATCTAATAATAAAAACAGTATGTCTACGTATTCGTAAAGATTTTCAATAACAACCCAAAAAAATTTTTTCTTGAAATGAATTATTAATTTGAAGGAATACTTTTCTTTTCACACACTGACTTTTTTCTGATCAATTTTTACAGCATGTAATAAATCTTTTTCTACTAATATAAATGCAGATGTTTGTGTGTGTGTGTGTGTGTGTGTGTCTGTTTATTATTTCTTCGCGCCTAAACGGCTGGACGTATTTGGATGAAATTAGGCACACAGTGAGGAGCTCGATGGCGCAGTGGTTTAGCGCCTGGCCCAGCGATTCTGGAGGTTAAGCAACTTTCGCAAGGGTCGGTTATAGGATGGGTGACCAAAAATTTATTACCTAGAGCTTCTCCGTGCTTTGGAAGGCACGTTAAGCCGTTGGTCCCGGCTGCATTTGCAGTCGTTAACACCCACCAATCCGCATTGGGCCCGTGTGGTGGGTTATGGCCCATATCTTCCTTATCCACCCGTAAGGAAGGCCTGTGCCCCAGCAGTGGGGACATCAAAAATGGCTGATGGTCAAGGCACACAGATATTTTATAACCTGGATTAAAATATTTTACTTTTTATCCTGGTAAAAGGTTCCCTAGGGTCCACCTACGCAGACGAAGTAACGGGCGACCGCCAGTTGTATCTAAATAAACTGTTTGCATCCGATATCGTTGCATGCACACCCATTATGTTATTGCAGTTTTAAGAGTGAATACTCCAAGTGATTGCCGCAGAAGCGCCTGTCTACCAACCGGGGGACCGGGGGACCGGGGTTCCCAGAGGCCCCACAGCCTCAAAGGCTTCGATAAGCCGAACGGAGAAAAGGCGATAATGTAACCGGAGTGTTCCCGGTTGCTTTGACGGGCGAATCAAATAAGTCGTCGGCAGAGAATAGTAATAAAATTGAACCCAGCGCCTGCCCAGATGTAGCTGGATTTATCGTTCGTGGAGGTGGTGGGCACACCGAGAGGAGGTGTTTATCTCTTTTGATTTATTTACAACAAGGTAAGAAATCATCATCATTAAAATTGGTTTCAGCCACAGAATTGCATTACCTATTTTTTATGTTGTCAATTTTTCAATACTTAAACATTACTCATCAATTCTGAATCCATATTTCAGTAGTATCACACTAGTATATTATAAAGTTGTATAGATTATGAAGTAGAGATCCGGAAATATGTTTTATTCAACATTATCTATATACAGGGTTATTTGTAAAACATCAAGAACCTCGCAGGAGTAGAATACTAATATCATAAACAACAACATTTGTTCTACGACTTTCCGACAAAAAAATTCGACTCTCACAAATGTCCCGAACAGCTGATCGAGTTTTGTATGAAAAGTCGATTTTTTTTCTGTTTTCGGAAAAGTCGTAGAACAAATGTTGTTGTTTTTTTTTATTTATTTATTTATTTCATTTATTGATAAAAACATTGACAACAATATTTATGTACAGTACAACATAAGTTACAACCTAACTTTACCGTGTACTGGAGTCGTCTTATCTTATCTTAATATAATGATAATACTATAATTTAGCTAATAAAATTAAAGTTAGGAAAAAAAAAATTAAGTTTTAGCGGGTACTTGTTAACATTTGCACTGTTCACGCAAAACATGCATCGACCGCGTGCCGCACCAGCGCGCCCCACCCGAATAACTCTGACGTCACTCGTCAAAAGGCTGGATGAATAGTGTTCGTGTATACAGGTGATTTAATTTTTAAGATTATGATGATGCAGTTAGGGAATTTATACTACAAAAATTTAAGAAATATGTTTTTGATTCAGTTTTAATGTTCTTTTTATTTATTTTCGTTTTTAAAAGAGGTGGTAATTTATTTATAAGATCTGGGATTAAATATTCTAAAGTACGTTTTCTATAAAGGTTGTTATATTTTGGTTTGAATAGTTTTGGATTATTAGTGCTGCGCGTTCTACGATGATTATGAATAATTTGTTTATATGTTTATGATGTTAGTAATCTACTCCTGCGAGGTTGTTGGTGTTTTACAAATAACCCTGTATATAAAAATGAATCCCTATTTCTCTTGGTCACGCCATCACGCGTGGACGGCTGGACCGATTTCGCTAATTCTTTTTTTGTTGTGTTTGTTATTATTAGGAGAAGGTTCTTATGAAAGAAAACATTGCGTGGAAAATTAGAAAGTTTAAGAATACTTAACCATCATATAAAATTATTTTGGATATTATTAACTTTTTTAATGTAACCTTATGACGTTTGACCAAAGAAAATATATACTAACGTGAAAAGAAGCGTCACTTGCGCATGAGTGCTGTAAAATTGCTCGCGGCTATGTGTGAGTGCGCCGGGCGATCGCGGGGGTGCCGCGACGCCATCGAGGCGAGGAATCTCTTCCGCGGAGGCACGCGCTATCAGGTTTGCCTAGTTCGCTCGCACCGCGCAATAGTACATACATTACAGGCAAGTACGACAAACTAAAGTGATATGACTAAAGTGATATGTGTCGAGCCTTATGCAAGGGCTTTAATCATTCAGGCAATGTAATTTCCTTTCCGTACAATATAATACAGGTCATATTATTGCTTTTCTCAAGAAATGTGAGGAAATTAATAGTACCTATATTGTACATTGAGGGGTGATGTGGTAATGCACTTTCTTCCAAGTGACATAGTGCTTTATACCACAGAAAAATAAAATAAATAGATACTTAAAATGTTATTGAATTAAAATAGCTACAATAATTATGGCGTCTTGCCTTTCACCCCGGACACTCCATACAACCACCCCGAACTACATATCTATATTACACAGACACTACACAGAATGACGTTTTTTGTACTTTTGTATAGTAAAAATATTAAAAACTCGCACTTGACCGTATTTTGACATTTCGTTTAATATCTCTCATCTACCTCCGGTGTTCTTAAGGGGGTGGAAAAAAATGAAATAAAACACTTTTTAACGGATACTAGCGTTAGTTAGTTAGTTAGTTAGGGGACAGTCCCCCGTGACCACGGCAGCTGCAAAGGTGCCGAAACGTCGGGAAAAACCAAAAATCAAACCAAATACCAACTAAATACCAAAGTACATTCAATAAAACCGCGCTAGTATCCGTTAAAAAGTGTTTTATTTCATGTCTAGTGAGCGCGTAAGCTTGAGAAGTGGGGTGGAAAAAACTTTATTATTTGGCTCCGACGCACCATTTCCGCGATTTTTGCATTTTTGAATTTTTATTAAATTAGGTTAAATAATATGGTGGAGTATAGATTTTTATACAAATTTTCTTTAATCTTTTTAGTATGAGATTAAAGAAGGACTTTCTACTCCTTTTTGGAAAATAGTAGAATGCTTTCCGATTAGGTGTTCGCAATCGATGACTTAGCGAATTACGTCACACGTCAAGGGGGAAGGAGGGGGTCGACGAAGTGTGACATTGTGTGACCAAGGGGTGGGAGGGGTCCTAAATTTTGTGGCGTCACATTTCAAAATCATTTAAATTGAAATAAAACAAATTTTTGAACTGCTGTTTTAATTCAATAATTATTTCTAGATGTAAAATTGTAAAATATGTGACGTCACACTAGGGGGAGGGGGAGTCCTCGCAAATGCGACCAGCTGTGACAAGGACGGGGGAGGGGGTCAAAAATCATGAAATTCGTGTGACGTAATTTATGGATGGCCCCTAATACCAATATTACCAATATACGAGCGTTAATCCGTAAAAAGCATTTCATTTCTAATGAACTAGACGCGCGGAAATTAATCTTAGAACTGTGTAAGTAATTGCAGAAGTTGATATTATAAAGCAGGCAAACGAAAAAGAAACCTTGAAATTGTTACAAATTAAGAAATCATATAAACTATAATCCATATAATTGTAATGTATTGGCATTTAAATTAATATAAAATCAGTACTGTTGACGGCAGAACGATTGTAAATATGTAAATATAGTTAAGATAGTTTAAATTTTGATATTTTGAAGAATTACTTTGTTTTATCACATTATTTTCTTATTTGAACACTTAATTATGTTTTTCTAGTATATTTTGCATGTAGAAATTAAGATAGGAATTAAGACCTTTGATTTGTTATTTATCTTTCTTGTATAGATACTATTAGCGATTTTGTTTGCACCGTTAGAAAGAGATAGCACTATAATGTTAGAAAGAGACAGGAAAGATTGGTGCCGTGTGCAAAAATTAGTGCCGTGTGCAAACTGTATGCGTTGTAATTGGCTAATAGCTATATTGTAGAAAACTAACTAGCCACTAAGTGCGAGTAAACATTTTGTACTTAAATAAGGCTGTTTTGTATGAAAATTGTTCAGTTCAGTTCAGTTCAATATATACCTACTATGGTTTGAAAATACAAATAGTGAAGAAAAAGCTGGAGTTTTAATTCTTCTACCCGACGTTGCTGAACCCCTGCACCTGCTAAGCTTACAAGTGGTCCTTCGAGCCGGATACGCCGGGGACTTAGAAGATTTCGCTGCCAGCACCCAGGACTTAGAAAATTTGAAGAAAAATTCCCAAGACTTAGAATATTTTTGGATCATTCAGTCTGGGACTTGAAGAATTCCTGGGATACTTGAAGAAGCAACCATGTCGTACCCGACGAGGAGCAAGGCAAAGGAGAGAGGCGGAACGTCAACGGCCCAGAGCGATCCTGCACATACGGAACCCGCAGACTCCGGGGTAGCTACGTTCGTCCGCCCACTCCGATCGCCGTCGACGGTTAACCAAGGGATACCTGGTGAAATATACATCCCAGAGATTCCGTCTTCCGGCATTGGTGGAAGAGTGGTGGATTTCACGACCAGAGATCCAGATCATGAAGCAACGCCGACCGTGAGCACCGTACGAGCGCCCCGAAAAGCTCCAAGTGTCACGTCGTCCCGTTCCAGTCGCGCACACAGAGAAGCGACACGAAAGAGAATCGAATACGAAGCAGAACTTGAAATGTGCGCAGCACAACAGCGTCTCGCCGAGAAAAAGAAGGCAATGCAACTGGCGGAACTAGACGCAGAGGAGGAAGAAGAGGAAGAGGCCTTAGCGAGAATAAAACCACCTAAAGAAGATCGCATCCAGGAGTGGATCCAGAAGTCACCTTTTGAGCCCGCTCGTGAGAAGACCCCGCATTCTGGCCGAGATGGACGTGATTCATCAAGGGGACGTCGACAGCCCGGGAAGGCGATCGAAGAGTTGGCCGAAACCCTACGAGACATGGCCAAACCACGCCCTATGCCACGAGCTTTCTACGAGTTGCCCTACTTCAGTGGGGATCCAGCTGACTGGCTTGCCTTTAAGAAGAAGTATGAAGATTCCACTGCCCAGTACGAGTTCCGGCCATCAGAAAACCTTGCGAGACTACAATCAGCGATACATGGCAAGGCGAAGCAACTGGTTGAAGACCTTCTCCGCACCAGCTCCGATCCTGGCGAGATCCTGAGATGCTTAGAGCGCACCTACGGGGATCCAAACCTCCTATTGAAGAGCGCTATCGGGAAGATTCGAGCACTACCCAAGACCGCCGACAATGACAGCGATGGCCTTCGTGTCTTCAGTGCCACCGTCCGCTCCTGCATCTCCACACTCAGAAACATCAAGGCGGACGGCTTCATTAACAACCCACAACTTGTGAGTGAGCTGCTGGAGAAACTAACACCGACCCAGCGCCACGAGTACTCCAAGTTTGCACGGAGTCAAGCCATCGCCGGTGGAGTCGATCTGCGTGTGTCGCCAACCCTCATCATATTCGTGGACTTCTTGGAGGAACTCGCCGACACCGCAGCTTTCGTGCTTCCTGCCGACATCATCGGGAGCAGACCTGCGGCTGCGCAAAGGCAGGTGACACCACGGAATCAAACTGTGAGTAACCGTGCCAATGTGAAAAATGTGCATAAAGTGAACGTGCATAACAACAGTGAAATAAAGTGCGTGCTATGTGAAAATGATCATCGGTTAGCTTCGTGTGACAGTTTTCGTGACAAAAGTGTAAATGAACGTTGGGACTTTGTTAAAGACAATAAGTTATGTTTTAAGTGTCTAAGTGGCAATCATAGTCGATTAAGGTGTAAATATAGGAAATGTGCTAAGTGTAATTATGGCCATCACACGCTCCTGCACGTGGATAAACCAGGTAACCAACCTTTTGATATTTCTACTCAGACTGAGCGTGTCACTAACCTCGGGGACAGACGATGTGTGAAGTCACTCCTGAAGGTAGTGCCTGTACAAGTGAAAAACGGGGGTCGTCTGATTGACACTTACGCTCTGCTTGACGACGGTGCCACTATTTCGTTGATAGACGAGACTCTTGCCACAGAATCGCGAGGTCCGAGATCACCGATCCAGATCCTCAGTGCCGGCGGACACTCGATTGAAGATGACTCATCAAGGTTAGTAAGTGTGACTATATGGGGACCAAATGAAGAACCCCGCATTCTGAAGATGAGGACCATCAGGGAGATGAACCTGCCACCGCAGACTGTGCCAAAGAGTGTGATCGAAAATAGTGATCATTTGAAAGGATTGGGAATTGAAGAAATGAGAGACGCTGTCCCACTAGTCCTCATAGGACAGGACAATTGGGAAACAATAGTGGGCGGCGACATAAGGCGAGGGAAATCGGGAAGACCGGTGGCCTCCCTGACCAAGCTAGGTTGGGTAATTCATGGCCCAGTAAGTACGAAGAGCGACGAGCCCGACACCGTAAACTGCATGGCGGAGCTGAACGATCTCGTCAAACAGCAGTTTGACATTGAAAATATGGGGATCGTCGCTAAAAAGAGAGTGAACTTCGAAGAACAGAGAGCTGAGACCATACTCAATGAGACTGTGCGCCTTACCAATGAAGGTTGGGAGGTGGGACTACTCTGGAGAAAAGATAACGTCCAGCTGCCAGATAATTTTAACGACGCTGAGAAACGCCTAAGAGGAATCGAGCGCAAAATGGACAGAAACCCGGACTTCGCGATTGCCTACTGCGCCCAGATAAGCAGATTAATTGAAAAAGGATACGCGAAACGTGTGGAAGAACCGATACCTTCCGAACACACTTGGTTTCTCCCGCATTTTGGCGTGACAAACGTCAATAAACCAGGAAAGTTGCGCTTGGTGTTCGATGCAGCTGCGACATATAAAGGGACGTCATTGAATGACCAGCTATTGAGCGGCCCAGATTTACTGAACTCCCTTTTAGGAATACTTTTTAAGTTCCGCCAAAAGCCGATCGCAATCACCGCGGACATCGAGGATATGTTCCTTAGAGTAAAGATAAGGAAAGAAGACCAAGGAGCACAGCTGTTTCTGTGGAGAGGTGCGAACAAACATGAAGACCCTGAGATATATGTAATGGAATCGATGATATTTGGAGCAACATCTTCTCCAACATCGGCAATCTTCGTGTTAAACAGAAACGCTGAGAGGTTTAAAGAAGAGTTCCCAGAAACGGTCGAGGCTATTAAGAAACGACACTATATGGACGATTACATAGATAGTGTAGAAAATGTGGAAGACGCCATCAAGATGATTAAAGAAATAAGTGACATTCACGCTCAAGGGAACTTCAACATCAGGGGGTGGACGACCAACCATCCTGAGCTCCGTGAAAAGCTTCCGTACGTGACGCCGCAAAGCGTGAATTTGTCAAAGCTTGGTGGAGAAACAGAACGAACGTTGGGTCTGGTATGGCAAACGAATGATGACACCCTGAGTTTCGACGTGTCATTCAAGAAAATCAAGAAAGAAGTTGCGAGTGGCGAGGAAGTGCCCACAAAGAGAGAGTTCCTCAAACTCATAATGAGTCTGTTTGATCCACTAGGCTTGATATGCCCAGTGACAATCAGCTCAAGGATCTTAATGCAACGGATATGGAAGACCGGCGTCAAATGGGACGAGAAAATAAACGAAGAATGTCATGAAGAATGGAAAGAATGGATAAGAAGTCTTCATGTGCTTAGAGAACTGAAAATACCGAGACATTATGGGATCGAGGAAGAAGAAGTTGAACTTCATATCTTCGGCGACGCGAGCGAGCAAGCTTATGCCACCGTCGCGTACTTCGTTGACCAGAAAAGGGAAGTGGCGCTCGTCTCAGGAAAAGCCAAAGTGACACCCATGAAGATGGTCTCGATGCCACGGCTTGAACTGCAAGCAGCCGTGCTAGCCTGCCGCCTGGCAAACATGGTGGAGAAAGAACATAGCTTCAAGATAAAAAGAAGAGTATTTTGGACAGACTCCAAAACAGTTTTGCACTGGATTAGATCGGACCCGAGGGATTTCAAGCCGTTCGTGGCACATCGCTTAGCTGAAATAGATGAGAGATCCAGAAGCGATGAATGGAGAAGGGTTCCGACAGTACAAAACCCAGCTGACGAAGCGACCAGAAAGGGATGGACCCGAGAAAAGTCGATATGGTTCTCTGGTCCAGACTTCCTTATGAAAAATGAAGATGAGTGGCCGAAAGAAGACCAAACGAATGCCACCGATGAAGAGACCAGTGAACTACGCCCAAATCGAGTTCATACCATCACGGAAGCCCCGCCCACTATACTGGAAGTCCAGCGTTTTTCATCCTGGATTCGGGCGGTGAGAACAATGGCTCGTGTGCTGGCCTTCATCAAGCGCCTAAGGCTGAAAGAACGGCCCGAGGTCACTGGAGACTTGATCCGAGAAGCTGAGAAGATATTGATCCTTCAGTCTCAGAAAACTGCGTTCGAAATAGACATAGAAAATATGAAAGCAAGCAAGGATTTACCGAAACAAAGTCGTCTGAAAGCTCTCGATCCAATGATAATGGAGGATGGACTTTTGAGAGTGAGAGGAAGGATCCAGACAGCCGATGTACCCTTTGAAGAACGACATCCTATTATCCTGGATGCTAAGGAACGACTGACTGAGTTGATAATTCTGCATTACCACCGATTAGCTCATCACGCTAATAATGAAGCAGTTGTGAACATGCTCCGCGAAAAGTACTGGATACTGAAGATAAGACCAGCTGTCAAGAAAGTCGCGAGAAGCTGTCCCATGTATGTGATAAGAAAAACACTTCCGAAACCACCGAAGATGGGGGACTTGCCCTCCGCCAGATTAGCCCATCATCGTCGTGCATTCACTCACTGTGGAATTGATTATTTTGGACCCATGGAAGTGACCATTGGACGTCGTCATGAGAAACGCTGGGGAATCGTCTTGACCTGTTTGACGTCAAGAGCAATCCACCTGGAAGTCGCTTCCTCTCTTAGCGCTGATTCGGCCATCATGGCCCTCCGACGTTTCATTGCGCGCCGCGGTCAGCCTGAAACACTTTACAGCGACCAGGGCACGAATTTCATAGGAGCTGATAAAGAACTAAGGAACGCGTGGAAGAACCTGGAAATCCATCAGCTGGAAGATGCAGCCACCACACTTGGAATCAAATGGAAATTCATCTCGCCCGCCTCGCCACACATGGCAGGATGTTGGGAGCGGTTAGTACGCTCCACGAAAACCGCATTGAAAGTAACCCTGAATGCGAGAGCGCCGAAAGAAGAAGTGTTACTAACGCTGCTGGCTGAGGTGGAAGCTACGATCAATAGCAGACCACTGACCCACGTCTCTGTGGATCCGAACGACCCAGTAACGTTAACTCCGAACCATCTACTCTTGGGTACCGCGTCAACGACCACCAGACTTGGACATTTTTCGGAAGAAGACCTGACAACGAAGAAACAATGGAAAGCTGCACAAGCATTGGCCGACATATTTTGGCGCCGCTGGATGTCAGAGTATCTGCCGACATTTCAAAAGCGATCGAAGTGGACGAAGGATGTGGCACCGTTGAAAGTTGGGGACTTAGTGTTAATCGTCGACCCCATTCTGCCCAGAAACGTCTGGCCCCGAGGTGTGATAGTAAAGGTTTACCCTGGAGCGGATGGCCAAGTTAGGATAGTAGACATAAGGACTTGCCGTGGGACATTACGCCGCCCTGCAGTTAAAGTGGTAGTTCTGCCTACAGAGGCATAATGGTTGGAAGTAAATCCGCAACCAGGGGGTGGAATGTTGACGGCAGAACGATTGTAAATATGTAAATATAGTTAAGATAGTTTAAATTTTGATATTTTGAAGAATTACTTTGTTTTATCACATTATTTTCTTATTTGAACACTTAATTATGTTTTTCTAGTATATTTTGCATGTAGAAATTAAGATAGGAATTAAGACCTTTGATTTGTTATTTATCTTTCTTGTATAGATACTATTAGCGATTTTGTTTGCACCGTTAGAAAGAGATAGCACTATAATGTTAGAAAGAGACAGGAAAGATTGGTGCCGTGTGCAAAAATTAGTGCCGTGTGCAAACTGTATGCGTTGTAATTGGCTAATAGCTATATTGTAGAAAACTAACTAGCCACTAAGTGCGAGTAAACATTTTGTACTTAAATAAGGCTGTTTTGTATGAAAATTGTTCAGTTCAGTTCAGTTCAATATATACCTACTATGGTTTGAAAATACAAATAGTGAAGAAAAAGCTGGAGTTTTAATTCTTCTACCCGACGTTGCTGAACCCCTGCACCTGCTAAGCTTACAAGTACAAATTTATTTCATCAAACTTTCGTTTTATTATTTCGTTGCATTAATATGTAATGATGCTAATAGCCAACCCTATCATAAGTCGTGACGCGTATGACGTAGCCGCCGCCAGACTGGCGCCAAGCTCACACATACAGAGAGTGACGCCGCTGTGGTTTGACAAAGAGACTGAGAACTGAATCAAAAAATATGTGACTCGTCAAAGAGAATGTAAAAAAAACCGGACAAGTGCGAGTCGGGCTCGCCCACCGAGGGTTCCGTACAGACCTTACATCTATACATAAAATAAAGCTATAGAAAAGTTATGTCGGTACAAAGGAAATATTTTGAAAAAAAAGTGGTTGGTAGTTATTAGTTTTTTATATGAAAACTGTACTACGGAGAGTTCAAGCTTTATCCCAGGTTCTACCTACAGAAATTATGTGAAAAATTGCTTAGATTATAAGTTGGACTCCAAGCTACCAAACTGTAAAAAAATACCATCAAAATCCGTTCAGCAGACTGCTATAATTAGATAACCATTTGAAATCCTTTGTCGCCACGTAGAAAATAACCCTTCCAGGGATTACGACAAAGAATTGACCACGGGCGAAGTTTGAAATGGAATAGTACATTACTGCAGCGGCACTCAAGACAGGCATTGAAGAACATACGTGAGTCCATCAATGCCTAGTTGCGGCCAAGGCTTGTGTAGTACTTTTAAACTTTTAACTTTTTAGTTTTAAAAGTTTTAAGCTTTTTATTTTAATTTTAATTTACTTTCAGTAATTGATAAAAGAAAATGTGCACATAAAGGCCTTTCGTTTGATACACATATTGAAAATAGAAATCCGGTTTTTTTTCCTTTATTTCCAGTTTTTCATTTTTTTCCAGTTTTTTGGAAAGTGCTCATCAAGGCCTTTCATTTGATACCCATATTGCAAAAAAATATATATTTTTTTTTGTTTTTTTTTTTTTCAGTTTTTTGGAATGTGCTCATCAAGGCCTTTCATTTGATACCCATATTGCAAAAAAAAAATACCTTTCGTTTTTATTTTTTTTTCCAATATACCAAAAAACTTTTCAAAAAACTTACATTTGATACCCATAGGTAATGAAAAAAAATTTTTTTTTTTCGTTTTTAATTTTTTTTTTATCTTTTTGGAATGCGCTCATCAAGGCATTTGATACCCATATTGCACCAAAACAGTTTGTTTTCGTTTTTTTTTTTTTCAATTTTTTGGAATGTGCTCATCAAGGCCTTTCACGTGATACCAGTACCCTTAGCACGAACAGCTATCGAGAAAAAAAACGCGCGTAAAATTACTCGATAGAGAATTATCTATGGAAATTTTAATTTAGCTATTCGGCGGTAGATGGCGTTGTACAAACTTCCCATACAAAATTGCACTATCGAATGATTTTACGCGCGTTATTTTTTTCGATAGCTGTTCGTGCTAAGGGTACTGTATACCGAATATTAAAAAAAAAATTTTTGGAATGTGCTCGCTCATCAAGGCGACATTTGATACCTATATTTGTGTTTCATTGAAAAGTTCGCTCCATTTCTGAATTACACGTGTGTAATGAGTTTTAATTTAATAGAAACATTGCTGGACAGACGCCGGCAATTTTGTATGAAAATCCATTAGTACACGTTAGTAATGGATTCTCATACAAATATTGACGGCGCGGTTTAGGTCTGTCCGTAAACTCCGATTTAGCACGAAGAAGGTTGTCAAAATAATGTTCGAATTTCCAAGCATTTTTGAGAAAAAATAAAATAATTACAAACCCACCGCACCTGTTTATACAGGTGTGTGCAATACAAGTACTGTTGATTGTCAACAGATGGCGCTGTATAATGTTCTGTGAAATGGTTTTATCTATCGCAATGTTAATAGAGAAAATGGGTGTATTCCAACAGGACCCTTTGGTTGTGTGAAGCCGAGACTTTTATTGTAGTGGTGGCTACCTCGGCTGACCTTACCGAGTAAACTGTCTTGATTATACTTGGTGCCAAATGCTCCAAGCAACATTGGAATGCGATGCACCCGCATTTTAATGTAAACTGAATCAATCTACCACTGAACTATTCAACACTTGACACTGGCAAAAATTACTTCCAAGAAGAAAGTAGATTGCCAAAACAAAAATAAGAAGAAGAAGACCCCCGTCATACAGCGTGACATACCGCCATGTTGCGAAAATATTTAGAGCCAAATTTATTACTTATTGATTTTATTTTTAAAAGTCATTAACTATATCAATATTTGAAAGGATCTGAATAATTAATAATAATAAATATTGAAATTTTAAAAAGAATTAGTGGCGCGATTAATCCAAAAGTAATTAGAAGTTAAATTATGACCGCGCATACCGTTGTTTCACCAAGATGATTAATAATTACGTATTTTAATGACCATATTTTATTATGATTTAAATACAAATATACAGTTTTCAGATTTATTCCTGTAAGTGTAGTATAAGACGCTATTACCTGCCAAATTTCATAGTCCTAGGTCAACGGGAAGTACCCTATGAATTTTGATTCCTTTGAGAGTATCGAAAATGCGTTTTTTGCGCCCTAAACGGCAGTATCTTTTTTTTACGTTAACTTAGAAGTTTGATTTTTTTACAGCTTCAAGGGCCCGTAGACCTTAGTATATGGTTTAAATTTCAATTCGATACCTCCACGCGTTTCCGAGATAAAGGGTCTTGACAGACAGACGGACGGACAGACAGACAGACGGACAACAAAGTGATCCTATAAGGGTTCCGTTTTTTCCTCTTGAGGTACGGAACCCTAAAAAAAGAATATCGTTTAAAATTCGAATTCAATATTCATAACTAAGACAGGACAACGTCTTTAGAGTCAGCTAGTAAGCAATAAAATCAAGTTTTCTCACATTTTTAATCGCTATAAAAGTGATGACTGATGACTAAGGCCCGTATTGTAGAATCAAACTCAAACTCAAATCTTTGCTTGAGTTTAGTTAGAAAGGGATGGCGCTATATGCGATGAATAGCACTATCCCTTTCTAACTGTACTCAAGCAAAGGTTTGAGTTTGAGCTTGACTCTATAATACGAGCCTTTAGTGCGTTTTTGCTATTATAACTCTCCTTCCTCTCAGTGCACCCCCCGCAAGCGACAGTCGTCGCGGCGCGCTCGCTTACACATTCGCCGAGCTGCATCCAATATGTTACCCAGCATATTGTCTTTAACAGCTCCATTATACGGCGATAGATTGTGTGGAAATTCCCGCTCCGCGCTCCGAAGAAGCCGGTACTATGAATATTTTGTTTGTATAGGCAGATATTGGGTACAGAAGATATGTCTTCGCTTATCAAAACAAAATTGCTATTAATTTCCGGCGGGCGTGTTTTCTTGGATATAGAAGTTTTTGTAGATGCGGTTTCATATGGCTGTTTGTATTTCGTGTCTCGGTTTGCTCGAGATTGTGATGCTTAAGGGTAAACATTAGCCCGTGACTCGCTATTATAGGCGCATAACGTGGTTTAAGGTGGTACCCTGAGCGAAAGTGGCGCCGCGGTGAATTTTTTTAAATATTATAATTCTAATACACAAATTTAATAATGTTTATCGTGGAGATTTTAGGGCCCACAGTCTAGTATTTTTAGACGGAATCGTTACATTCCCTAGTAGTCACTGCTAGAAGTAGATAGAAAAACTGCTAAAAGTGGCCGTTTTTGACACATTTGCTATCTACTTCTACGAATGACTTCGAGGGCATGTAGTGATAACTTCTAAAAATACTAGACCATGGGCCCTAAAATCTCCACGATAAACATTATTAAAATATTTTTCTATTAATAACTTATTAAATAAAAACCTCTGAGAGCGCCACTTTCGGTCATACAACCGCCTTAACAGGATTTTTGCATTTACACAATATATTTTAGCGTGTTCTGACAACTAGTTTACTATGAACTATGTTCTTAAAGAAAGCAAAATTATCTCATTAAATGCAATATGTTTGTAGTATTTGCCGAATACAACTTTAGTGTGCACAAATAAGTAAGTTTGTATTCGGCAAATCGGCAAATACTACAAACATATTGCATTTAATGAGATAATTTTGCTTTGATAACATCGTTCTTAGTGTCGCACCACGCTAAAATATATTGTGTAAAAGCTAAAATCCTGGGAAACCACGTTATTATGTGCCTACTATAGCGAGTCTCATGCTTATGTTTAACCTTAAGTGGTTCTAGTTGTGGGTATTAATTACCTATATTTATTTATTTTATTCTGCTACGAATTCGTTAATATTTAATTCAAACTTTTTATAGAAATAAATAGAATTGACTGCAATAACAGGCTAGTTTATTTTTATTTTAGGGAACTAACTAGAAACCACAATGTTTTTTTTTCAAAATATTGCATCCTCACTATGAAGACTACAGAACAAAGAAGTAAGTTTTTTCTTTTGTGATAAAAAACCACTTAGTAGCGATCCTGCCTAATGGACCTACCAAGCGGTCCGGATTTTTTTTCCCAATAGATAGTATGAAAGTTTATATATGTATCATATCATATTATATCTGTGGCTTAATCGCGTGCCGTTTAAGTTTAGTAGGTACTACAGTCAGGTTTATAAATATGTAGGTATACAGTTTAGAGCTTTGTAACTCTTAAAGTTATTATTTTTTTGAACAGAAATCAATGACAAACGACAACTACAACAAAGTGACAAAGTTCTAAACTGTATAAATACATACTGTGTGATATGGTGACATAAAAGTATTAATTACAAGTTGTATGTACTTAATAAAGATTATGCTACACACTTCCAAAATCATCTTTAACTCAAGTATACCAGAGTGCATGGTACTCAAATCCCACAACCGGATTACTTCACAGGCTGTTTCTAATTTACCTAATACATACAGTGTGGTCTTCAAAACAAACACAAATTAATTATTACTTGTGTTCAAAACCACAAGACGAATGAGCTGCCAAAATTCTGTTATTTTGAACATTCATAAATTATTTAGATGTAGTCGTATGTATAAAGATGTTAGTAGGTAAGTAAAATATAAGGGCGAAAGATGAATGTGGTTTTTTTTTTTTTTTTTTTTTTTTATTAGGAACAACAAACATTTACAAAATGATGTTATACTTATACACTTACATAAAAACTTACTAATTTTGTAAACAACCACGTTATCCACAACATTACTTAAAAAAAAATGAATAGTTTCTATTGTTACATATATTTTAATTTAATTTCAGATCTTACATCTTAGTATCTAGATTTTGAAGATGCAGCAGGACTTCCGTCCTGAACTCCCCAGGAGAAAGCTTAAACAAATCGATTTCAACAAAATGATCATTATAATTTTGCATAACGTGACGCAAGGGCGCACGTTTACCAGCATTAGTTTTACACATTTTTAAAGCAAAGAGTTTATGTGCTCTGTTTTTTTTTGTTTTTATTTACTTTACTAAATACTCAATAATTAGGTATGCTCCTATCAAACGGTGTGTAATATCACGGTTCTGTAGGTCCTGCGTGTTAGTGCAAGAACAGTGTGGTCTAGTAGTTCGGCCACCCGCGTTAGACGCAGGGGTCCCGGATTCTACTCGGTTTGGTTGGTTTGGTGGCTTATTTCAAGTCCGCCTGGCTAGCTACCACCATGTTACCTAAGTCTGACACCATAACAACAATTTAAAAATTGTTGTGGTCCGGCGGTTAGACGTAAGATAGCCATTTCCTCAGTGATGAGGATCCCGGGTGTAGGGCGCTTCCACCTTCGGCCTTATGGTCACTTAACATCAGATGAGAAGAAGGTCAAGCACTATCCCGTTGTCCATAAAAAACGTTATTTCAACTAAAAAGTAAACTAACAACAAATCCGCGTTAACCTATAATTGTATGAATATTCAAGATTCTTAATCAATAAAGGCATTACTACAGAGGTCCTACGGAAGCGTCCAGCCGCCTGTGAAATTGGACTAGAAATGACAGAGATGGAAGTACAGAATGTGGACGAGAGGAAAAGAGACCAAAGGAAGAGAGAGCTTTTTATAAATCATTTTTCCTCGCACAGAGGAGTTTTAGGGCAGGTGCTCGCGTTAGATTCAATCGTAACAATATGTTGATTTATATTTTTTGAGTGAATATTAAACTGACGAATTACTTTACTACTGATTAATCATTTATTTAATTTTTAATTAATAAGTCGGAACATTACGGAATTATTTATTTAACGCTATGACATTTCCTTTGGTAATTACCAATTTTTTTATGTTATCTTTGTAACGTAACCAATAGTTACATCATTATTTGATAATAAAAAAATGAATGTTCAATTATTTCACGAGACTAATTTTATTGGTTAATATAAAAAGTTTATATGAATCAGATAGGTTGATATCAATTCAAAATAAATATTCGATACACTTGTGCTTTGAAAGACAAAAAAGAAAACTTAAGTCCTAACTTCCGCCGCGGAAACCCGCATGTAAACCGCAGCGGACAGGTTTCCTGCCACACGGTAAATCGTGTCTGCTAGGGATTTCTGCAGCGGGAGAATCGCTTGTGTAGTATGGGTATAAAAGACGTCAACGCAAAACTTAACCATGTCTATGGAAGACTAGCGTCGAGGAGTCATTATGGCCACCCAACAGATGCCGAATGGATGCCTTTTTTAATTTATATTCAGGCAACGATGGCCCATAGATATATACCTTAAAACTAAACATATATAATTTATAAAACAAGTTTCTTAGTGAATAAATTAAAAATATGTTAGTAAAAAAACTATTTAACACTTCGTGTGTCGAATCGGTGGCACAAGGCAGCGTTCCTCTGAAACGCCTGTAAACCACGCCCTGTGGCCAGAAGTCTTCCTTCAGGAAAAGGTCCAGCCTCGCTGTCGGGATGCGCACCACAGACGTCTTAAAATTGGTATTATGGCGCGTCTCCAGTGGCTGAACTCTCAAACAAAAGTTGTATTTCTTCTTTATGTACTCGATCACGTCCTGCGCACGTGGTGGTATGGTGCATGGTATTTTAGAGCCAATTTATTATTTAATATTTATTATTTATTATTATACTGCTGCCACGCTCTCTATATTTATTAAACAATAGTTCTAGCATAGTTATAGATAGATAGATTATTTAACCTAAGTGGTTCCAGAATTAATATTTTTTCTTTCTTTCTTTCTTCCAACATAATAATCTTTGAACCAGACACTGGTTGGAAACTAGACCAAAAAGTTCCCGCTTCCGATCGCAAGTCTGAAACCAGCCGTAGTTAGTAAAACGCTGAATCGCGATTATTTCTCTTTGCGTTTAGTTAATCAATTATTCTAATGTTGTTGGCGCAGACGTATGCGCTCGCATTTTTGCGTAACGACCCGGCCGGGGTAACTCTGTTACTTAGTGTCACTAACGTAACACTAAAGAAAACGGAATATTCACCGGATTTGTTTCAAAATACTGCATTTTCAAGTAACGTAAACGCACGTAAGCGGATTAAATGTAGCGTGATATTTAATTTATATCGGGAAAGCGTCCTGAATAATAAGTGAATACGACACATGGTATTAGCACTTGATTTGGATTTGGTACTTTTATCACAATATAAGTTTTTTCTAATGGAACCGAGATATTCTTACTTTTTTTTTAATGAAGAGTTTAAAATGTAGCATGCCCTAATTTTCATAACGAGAAACACGGAATTAAATACTTATCTAATAAGTACCTACTTTAAAAAATAAATTTGGAATGTGAATTTCTGCAAAACGATCTGAAATGTTGCTGTGTAACGGATTTGGAACTAAATATAAAGTATTGCTCCGTTTTGGTGCTAGAAAAATCAATACTAAACGACACTTACTAAAGAAGTATGTAGATAACACAGTGGCATCTTTTATATTCTTAGTATCAAATTGGTATCACGCAATATCTGGGCTTTCACAAGAAAAACATCGTAACTCCCAAACTCCCGATTTTCCCAGCGGCGTTGACGTCAGAAATGAGTCACGAGGCCAGCAATCAATTCGATGTCCAATCAATCGCACGGCCCGATCACCTGCAAAAAGTAAAAGATCGCCGATAACCTCGCCTAGCCGGCTAATAAGTTTGCGCACTCTTGCATGGCAAAACGGAATTGGACCAATTCCCTTTTTAAATTTCGCATTCGTCGGTACGAACGATTTTTCGGAATTTCACGCGTTGCTCTGTTTGGTTTTGAACGGACAATATTATGGTTGTGAAGTGATTTTTTTCGAATTTCTCTAGACTTTTCTCTAGGTTTTTAATCAAGAAAAAAAAATAAGAATTCACTCCACATTTTACAAGTAATTAGAATTCTCAACTTTTAATATTACGTACCATTACATTTTAATATTTTACACCGCGCTTTTTTCTGAAAATTTTAAAGCAAATAATGGTACTTATTCGTTTTTTTATATTATGGCAAGACAATATGAAGTAACATAAATTATCATTAAGAAATTGTTTTTCATAAATAATTTTATTAATCCCCGATTTTGATTTTTTAATGTGATACATCAACCTTCCTTACAATTAATTAAAAACAAAACACCAAAATTAAGAAATAGCCATCCAGACGCCGCAGAGCTCGTAAGCCTTCGACATACATCCCCCATCGAGCCCAATTCAACTCGAGATAAACTCGCTACTCGAGCGAAAAGATACGAAGCCTCCGAGCGCCGGTCGCCAAGGATTTATCGTTCGAGACTGCGAGCGAGACAGGAGGTTATACAGCGCTTGATAAATGTCAATAAATGATGGAGAATAGGGGATGGGTGGTTTTTATACTATGGTGCCGTTTGATGTCACATCAAATTATTCTTAGATGGGATTGTAACGAAACTTTTGATATATTAACTGCGTTTTTAAGATAGTTCTTTTCTTACTATAAAAAGTAAGTTCCAAAATATAGGTCAGTTTTTTTTTATAATTTTAAGGAAAGCTTAAACGCATCGCATAATCGCGGTCACCTAACTCTAAATAAAAGTTTGTTTCCATTATTTTTAAAGGAATTACGAAATTCATAGGTTACGTTACTTTCCAAGTGGCGATGGCGGTTTAATTTCAATTACAAAATCCTACAAATATAATTAGAGTGTGCTTCAACACGTATATTTTGTTGAAAAAATGTTTCAAAAAGCTTCCCCAAACAGAATTTGCCGAGAAAATAATATTCAAATATTCACTCGTTAATACGCGTTTTGGGAATCGTTTCGATTTACATTTGCTGATCGATATTCGCAAATTACGATAGCGAATTTGAATGATGATACTTTCAGGACTGTTGCGGTGATAAAGCGAATGGTTGGAGCAATTCATTCGATATACGGTCTACCGATAAGGTAATACGTCCCACGGTGCCGTGATATCGAGTGAAACTGATATTTATACTAGTCTGAATAAGCGATTTTTAGATGAACATCTAATTTAATGTTTTAGGAATCTTTTGTCTTGGGGTTGATGGTGGTGTTTTATCGACTCCGAGCGAAAGAAGCGTTTTAATGACAAACGTTTTAAAAAGAACACTGCCTAATTTGAGATAAATGTTTTGTAACTGAAAAAATATATAATTTATGCCATAAATTGGCTTTAGAAAGCAGATTTGTATAAGAATAAAAATGTTATATATTTCAAGTCATTATCTGTAAAAATAATATCCACATCTGTAAAAATAATACTACTGGTGTGACTTGAACTATAATCGCTTTACGTTTTCCTCCCGCGCCTTGTTTACAATTTGACTAAGTAACTTTCCATAACTGTATTCTATCGAGTTGCATTAATCATCGGGTCCCAGGCACGCATTGAGTCCGGTAATCGGGCGGCAATCATCAAATCATTGATTCCGTCATCGCCTCACGGCCCCCGGCGCTGAGCCTCTCAATATGCAGATTGGTTCCCCACCGGGGGCCTAACTGGCCATTGTGGCAGGTACCTCTATAAACGAGCCGAGCTATAGCCTGCACTAAATACTAAATTGCTGTTTAAACGGCCGTCTCGCTACGTAGGTATAAGCCGGACAAATTATGGAGGAGTTTTAGTCTGCATATTTGTTTTTGTAATATATATTATATCATAGATGGTAAAACTCAATATTGAAGTAATTTTATTGAGAACCTTTATCCTATTAATATTATAAATGTGAAAGTTTGTGGGTTTGGATGTTTGTTCCTCAATCACGCAATAACTACTGAACGGATTTTGTTGAAATTTTGCACACAGATAGTAGATAGCCTAGATTAAAACATAAAATACTTTTTATCCCGATATTCCTACGGGAACGGGAACCACGCGTGTGAAATCGCGGGCGGCCGCTAGTAAGGTATAAAATAAAATAAATGTTGAGTTTAATTAAATGCATCAATCTTTAATGTTTTTTTGTTTCCATAATATTTCTCAATTTAATGTAGCGTGTAAAAGCAACTCCTGAAATAAGATTAAGGCAATTTTTCAGATTAGATGCTTTTTGAATGGTATGAGAATAATAAGCTTTATTACAAATCGCGGGCGTTCAAAGGGAAAATTGCACCATCAATTTAGAAAAGCCAAAACCACGAATTGGAAAATGTGTGGTTTCTGTTCATTTACATGCAACATTTATATAAATGATTTGTATTGAAAATTTGACTATTATTCTTGAAAAAGAGAAATTGTATATGTATAGTGAATTTATGAAAGATAGTTAATTTATAAAAAAATACTATGTAATCGTTGTTCCTTCTCTGTACCTTTAATTTTAATGAATATGTTTGGGTATTTTCTGATAAGGTACAACTTATTGTATAACATGGACTACCATTACTCATCAGAATCAGTTACACAATTACTGTTGGAGTCATCTAAATGACAACAAACCCTACTTTTAATTTATTCTAAAATATCTTCCCTGTAACTTTATAACTTTCAGAGAATAAAGAATAAAGTTACTAATTTGAATTTTGGGTATATCCAAGTGCCTACTTGTGTATTAAAACATTAAGAGATATTTAAAAAAGCTTCCATTCGTCCCCTAATTTCACGTAAATTTTCATTCAAAAACTTGGCAACAATTTACATGATGAATAATAAATGTAAAACCACCGCAAATATACCAAGAAACGCTTTTAAAACTCTTCAAGATATCTAAAAAAATATTAAAGATCCATCTTATGTTTATTCCGAGAATCATTTCTGTGTATTTATTTTCTTGATTTACTTTCATTTTCTTGATACTTTACTTTTTTCTTGATTTCTAACAAAGGAATTGCATTAACGTGCCTTATTGTATTAAAAACTTCGCAGATTCTTATTTTTATAGTATCATTCTTCTATTTAATTGCATTAAGTTTAAAAGCGGCATTTAAATAAATTACGGTGGGGAGACTTTTGTATTGAAAAAATCTGAGAAAAACTAGGGTCATCAGGGATGTTTTCTTGCTTTTACTTTATTAGTGACTGCGCATTTGACCTCACTTTAATTTGGTGAAAAATAACAAGAAGTGTAAAGGAAGCTGCAGCACCCACAGTCATTTTATGCTGGTTTACTCTGCCCTTAAAGACGCCCAAGTTGTATATTTAGGAAATACAAGACTCGGGGAGGTTATTCCGCATACGCTGTTGGAGTTAGTACTTACGTTTGGTATAGAAGTCAAGCCCAAAAGTGTAATGAAAAGTATCGTGGGTGGCGTTCACGCTTTACGCTATTTACATGGCGGTGACGGGCGCGGAAATGGCGGCAGCGCCAATATCCGGCCGGCGAGCGCGGCGGAATTTGTTCCGCACAGAATCTTTTTGGAAATTTTTCATTTGCTGATTGACGTTTTACCGATATTGTAATGACGGTTTTTAATTCCCGATTTATGATTGCTGGAATTTTCACCTCTCCAGCACGAAAAAGGGCAGCAAAATAGCATTATACATTCAGTTCAATGAGGGCTTTTCATGGACCTCTATATTATTACATTGGACTGGCTGCTGTCAAACTGCTCTTGTGCCTATTTGATTTCCGCCATTTTGGCGTTGTAGGACGTAGCGTAAGCATAGCGTGAGGTACTAAAGTCTGAAGTCTGGAGGGACCATCACGGCAACCATTTTCATTGTACACGTCAAAATTAGTTCCTTAGACTCACGCTAGTGGCGTTTCAAATAGGCACAAGAACTTTGCTGTCAAATCATACAGACAACCAGTCCAGTTAATAAGAAAAAAAAAATCATTTCAGTGGGGCTTTTCAAAATGTCAAAAAGCTGTTGGCTCGATAGATGGCGTTGCTAAAATATATATGTGAATGTATTTTTTACTAAGCTTCGAAGAGTACTCAGGTTGGCAGGCAGATGACTATAACCTATTAACACACTCACCCTCGCAGCACAACTTTTGTTTAAATTTAATCATTTGGTTTTACTTCCCTTTCTTCCATTATTTATAATCTTCCATTTTTCGTTTTTTCACACGCCAGCCAGCAACCCGTTCGCAAGTCGTCCTACCCTCGCATTCCCCGCCTCGGTATTGCCATGCTTGCTTGTGTTGCCATACGTTAAAGTCAATAATTCGAATAAATAATTGCCACATAAAAATAATCCTGGAATAAAAATAATCACTTGTAACAATAAATTAAGCGGGTTACGCTAACAGACGGCCGTCCTGGTTTTGGAATGTCCCTATTCCAACCCGGCCATTCGAGTAGGGAGCCACAATAATATTGTGACTCTGTATGATCTATCCTAACAACTATGTTCACAACTAAAACCACCTAATCTAACTCGCTAACCATACAGAAATTACAGCTATAGTAATACTAATTATATTCATTGTTTATTATTATTATCATTCGTTTCATTGATTATTATGTAATATTAAAATGGAATATTAACTTTTAAAACATAAAATTAAGTAAATAGATAATACTGAAAACTACAATGTTTTTCATTTTGAGTATGTGACATATTACTTGGCAGGATCATTCCTAGATTTATCGTTATTGCTTATACAAAAACTTTTAAACACTACACTGATGGATACCACTATATTCAGCATTCAAAGTGAAAATTTCAATTAATATCACATCCTATCACTTTTCACTCTAACTACTACACTTCTAAATAAACTCATTGAAATATACTTTAGTTAGAGATTCCGGACCAAGAAACTAACTTAAGACACATTGAGGAAGTAAATAGGTAGGTGATTCTCGGAGACATATGAATGACAATCCACATGGAATCATAACTATGGTTAAGCAAGTTGTATCCTGTTGTCAGATCTGAAACAGTTGCAATGGTTTAAAACATTAATTAGGTGCAAATGACATTGTAATATTACTAGGGGCAAACGACAGGAACCTTATTGTTCTTCCAACTAGGTATTGCGTTATGAAAATTAGATAATTTTAAGGTATATATTAAATATTTAATAAGCAAAGAATTATTCGATTACAACATAAAATTATTGTACAACAATATCACAATTGTATATTTTATATTATAATCAAACAATGACAGTTATGTAAACAATAGAAATTTATATTTAAGTGACTTTTTTTATTATAAATACTTATAGAACTTGATTATTTACAATATACGTCTAATTCTCTTGCACCACATAAAGTAAAGGAAATGCTTAGCAGAAAGGGTAGCTGCCAGAATAAATTGTGTAAAGCTAAAATGAAGGTAGTCGTAAAAGGCTTAGTTAATACCGAAAACAATATGCCTATCTTTCTTTTCACCAAATCAGGCTCTAAAATCACAAATGCTAATAACTATTTTCTTACATAAGAAAAACATTAGATTGTGTTCTGTCAGAACAATAAGAAAAACATTAGATTGTGTTCTGTCAGAACATAGCATAGCAAGTGAAGAAGACTTATTTACAGTTACTATAAATTAGTTTACTAAAGAGGTAGACGAAGTACATGTCATTTGCCTCACCGGAACATTTATTTGTGATAATTAGTTAAAGAGAAGTATGTATAACTTCATTAAATTGTAATGTTGGCAAACCTTTTCAATATTTATTGACTATATTTATTACCAAAATAAATATTAATTCGGAACAAAACCTGCTTATTCCCCAACCAACCTGTTGTACAAATTAACAAAGTGGGGGTCGTCCATGTATATACTATTAAGAAATAATATTATAGACTATAAGACGTTTGAAATTCCGGTGGCCATTTTATATACTTTTGAATACTGTGTAGTAAAAATTCCAGAGTATAAAAGCAATACTATGCTTAATTGAAATTGAGTAATCAAGTTTTTTTTTTAAATAATGCTTATAAACTATAAACTTTACATTTATAGAACTACTACAAAAATTCATGATTTCTTAACATGATTACTAATACTGCTGTCTAGAAAACGAGATAAAAATATCATAGGCGCCTTTGCGGTGGTTGGAACTTGGATAATTGTTGCTTGATAATACACAAACTAAAACATAACTAGTCTTTTGTTCAAAAGTAATATAATAAGCTAAGTACCTCTATAAAAAAAGCATCACGAAAAATGTCTGACTAGATTTAATCACAAAAAAATAAGATTTGAGACATTAAGTTACTGATCGAAAAGTATACGGGATATGAGTAAGGAAATCATAGAAAAATTTAGAGAACTTATGAGTTCTCTCTCATATGTTGTGTACTTCGAGGACGAATTGCGGATGTGGCCATAAGTCACTTCTGCGAGACTAAATTCTCCTATTTTCTATGAGTCAGAATGAAAATTAATAAATTAGCTAACTAAAGATATCTGAAGGTGCTACATGAATAAAAGACCTAAGTATCTAATATGTAGACTCACGTCGTCGTCAAATTAACTTAAAACACATTACTTAAAACTCATCTACACTTAGAAAATATTTCTCAGTCACAGAAGCACAATAATATGTGTTATATTACAAAGTGTCACAATGTATGTAAAGCAGCATCGTAGAATATTATTGGAAATATAATTTACTCATTGAATAATTGAAATTCTGATAAATACAAAATTTAATTAATAAAATAATAAATTTTCAAGTAATCCAAATGACATTTGCAATGAATTTAATATATTTAATAAATATTTAGGAATAAAATATTTTTCATAATTATTGATAGATTTGGCAATGTTATAAACTGATATACATTTTCACCGAAAAAACCTATATTTTCAGGCCGACAAATAAAAAAAAAGGGAGTTTGCAACATAATGATGGGCCTACGAGATATAAAGCGCTGTAAGGTGTATAGTTATCCCATTAGTATGAGTTATAAAACGTATCTGTTGTCCAAGGTTATTTCCCATCTCAAATAGAATATTCGGTCACTGAGGTACTGCATAAAGTGGACCGAAGGAAGAGTTAGTAATCATAGATGATTAACCTTATATCAGTACTTTCAGAGGTATTTTGAAATAGTATTTGCAGGCAGGTTATATATTTACGCTCTGCAATCCGCAAAAAGCGTCCCATTTCCAATGAACTGCACGCGCGGAAGTCCTAAAAATGTATAAGGTTATATATTGTTTTTAACTCTAACACCTTTCTAAAATTAGGGAGAATAGATCCACAAAATTGGCCTGCTTCCAACTTATTAAGAGAATCACGAAAAGTCCTTATATGAGGATAAATAAATACCTTAAGGAAAATTTATCTAAGGGACAATCGACAATGTTTAAAGATCTGAAATATCTAAAATATCTAGGGAAATAAACTCTTTGTCGGCGTACAATATAAATAACCTAGGAGTACCACAAGGAAATGTATTAGGCCCTCCTACTCTTTCCTATTTATATAAATGACTTTTCCTGACATAACAGAGCAACGACGTATTATTTTTGCCGATGGCATGGGTCGTGAAAATCTCAACTGAATGAAATCGCAATCACTGTCCTTGGCAGATTATAAAATGGTTGAATAATAACAACCTAAAAATAAATATAGATAAAACAAAATATATGACATTTAATTTTAACACATAATTAAAAGAAATAACTTAGACATGAATTATAATGACAAGAAATTTAAGAAATAACTATGACAAAGTTCTTAGGTATCATAATCGATGATCAGTGTGGCTGGAAAGCTCAAATAGATTTAAGGGTAGGCCAAGTTGGCAGATTCGTTGTTGTGTTAAGGAGGATAAAAGAAACAACATCCAAGACTGCAGCATTATTGGCCTACCATGACCACGTAGCATTGGTGCTCTGATAAGGAATTATTTTATAAAGTTACTCTGTTGATGTCGATAGGGCCTTTAAATTACAAAAGACATTCATTAGATACGCATGTGGAGGCGGTTACTTGGATTCTAACAAATCCTTATCCTGGGATCTTAGTTTTCTTTTCCTACTATGTCAGTGCCTATGTGTATTGAGGAATTGACAACTTCTGCAAAATAAAATATAGATAAAGTTTATTTAATGCTAAAATAACATTGCCAATTTTATACGAGACGAAAAGAAAAATGTTGTGTGTACCACGGACCACCACAAAAGTTGACATTGTATTAAAAAATATTTTTTTTTTGAATGGCAATACGTATTTATAATAAGATGCCAGAAACCCTTACAAACTTGTCATAACAGAAAGGGGAAAATACGTTGTTTCTGGTTATTATTGAAAAACACAAACAATATACCTCAGGAACTTATAGTTTCTGAGAAGTAAGTATGTGTTCGTTAAGTAATTATTATGGTAGTAGTAGAAGCTATAATTAAGTTCTCCCATAAGGGAGAACTTAATTATAGCCTCTGAACGGCTACCACCATAGACAATAACTTTTGATAATAGCGCTATGCTCCACTCCACGTTCTTGCATTGATACTACCTGCACTTAGCTCCTGACGAAAGCATGATCATTGTACTTGAAAAAAAAACATTAATTGGATTTTACTTAGGCGTCATCTTTAAAACATTCACAAACTTTTACAAATATTGAATTCGACAAAGTAAAAATCAATAAAAACGCGTTCCAAAGACTTATAAATTGATCTACGTGTGAAGGGGCGTCAATGCTAAAATTAGTTGAGAGAATATGTCATTCACTGATTTTTTTTATCAGTCACAGATTATAAGTTCATTGCATGCAGTCTATCCGCAGACTACCAAATGATGATAAGTTTGCGTTTTATTAAATATTTTTTTCTTTTGTGCTGTTTTTTGAACTCCTTGCCTTTTTATTTTACAGGCCCCAATATCACATTCTTTTAGCTCTTAAGGTCACTTTAAATTTAAAACTAAGATTTAAAATGATAAATTAAAATGTTATTGAAGTTGTAAAAAAACAACATCTTTCATTTGTAAAGTTATAAACGAAATACTTTACCACGATAATATTCGAAACAATATTAAAAGGCGCCCACACGACACGTTTGACCACTAAATCCAGCTTGTACGGCCGTTCGGCCATCCTTCAGATCCAGTTGGGTTCTAGTAAATAAAAGTGTACTAACTACTATACGGTTAATGACTTCTCAAATTACATTTTGTTATTCATACCAAAATTACCAAATTTATATTGATTTTGTTTTTACCTAATCTTATTATTATGACATTTTATTGCAGTATAGTATGAGTTGACTAAGTATATTTTGATTTATCTACCTATATAATGTGTAACATGTTAGTTACAATTTTATGAAATTTAATGAAATAACCAAGTAGGCAATACCACTTCACATTGATTAAATTTCTACACTGAAATAACAGTAGAATATGAGGACTTTAGTATTATAAAATACCAATAGCTATATTGACCATATTCTGATAAATAAAGAATTTATGATAATAATATGATGATTATAGGGGTATTCTAGTACTTTAACTATTTCCTTATAAATCTCTTATTATTTATTTTATTTGTACAATATATTCGGAAATTATATCTATGTGTCGTGTACTACCAGTGACCAAGTAACTTGAGACCAAGATTGCTCAGCTGAAGCGACGGTGGACTGGACACATAGCGAGTAGAACCGATAGCCGTTGGGGAGGAAAGGTTCTGGAATAGCGACCGCGCACCGGACAACGCTCTAGTGAAAGTCGCGGGAAGCCGCTGGATGCTGGCAGCCGTAGGACCGATTCGTGGAGATACTCGGGGGAGGCCTATACCCAACAATGGGTGTCGTGCGGCTGATACGATGATACCAATGACTTCTGTGTTGTATACCTATGGATTTGATCTAAACATTCACTTTTATATTAGGTAAAAGGGTTTAAATAATAATTTAATAAATGAGTGTGTCCTGATTTCGCTTAAATAGGACATTTGGCTATCAAAAGGGAACAAGGGTGCTAATTGAAAATCAGCACAAGATCCCTTTAAATCTTTTTCTCACGTTTTGTGGGATGTCTTACTTGAAATCCCCTTTCTTTACTAAAACTGTGTACGTGACAAATGCATATTCTGTTCAATATAATTCAAATGTAAACATATAGTAAGCTGCTAGACTTATCACTACATATGATATTATATATTTCACAATACATGCGAAGCAATACACAATAAGGAGCAATTTTTGTAATAAAGAGAATGAGCACTATAAGTAATATAGTAGTAGATTTTTTTTTGCATGTAATTAGTGGATCACAACAATACACAGAATATTTTCTGTTAAAACAGCGCGATCACTACATTGAGCAGCATATTTCACTAAGTAGAACGCTACTTACATTAAGTAGCATATTTCACGATATGGATCACTACCATAAGTATCATATTTCCTGTATTAATAATAAAAATAAAAATAATAAAATGTTTATTTATTTTCCCGTCACAATTAATAGAAATTAAGTTCAATGACAACTAGGCTCCAACATGGAGGGTTTCTATATTTGTGGGGGACTGGTGCCCGAGATAGGTTTCAGAATAGAAACCTGTGCTACAAGTCGCCAGGCCCACCCACAGACAATAGTTCTGCCTGTACATCACGTAAGCTTGATACACTTAGTCCAAGATGGTAAACTTGAGCATATCATTGCAGGTTTAAAACTAAAACATGTAAACTAAACTGCAGCAGACAACCCAAAGCAATGATATGCATATATGAATAAGGAAGTGTGTATGTGTGTGTGTGTGTGTGGGAGTGAAAGACAGGTACCGGCATAAGGACCAATGTTTAAAATACTTAACTTAAAATAGTATAAAAACGTGTTAAAAAACATTTACTATTGCATTAAATTAATACTCACAAACTTGTGGATGGAGTGATCACTGCATTAAGCAGCATATCTCACTAGTGGATCACTACATTCAGTAGCATATTTCCTGTATAAATTAGTGATCACTGCATTAAGCAGCATATCTCACTAGTGGATCACTACATTCAGTAGCATATTTCCTGTATAAATTAGTGATCACTGCATTAAGCAGCATATCTCACTAGTGGATCACTACATTCAGTAGCATATTTCCTGTATAAATTAGTGATCACTGCATTAAGCAGCATATCTCACTAGTGGATCACTACATTCAGTAGCATATTTCCTGTATAAATTAGTGATCACTGCATTAAGCAGCATATCTCACTAGTGGATCACTACATTCAGTAGCATATTTCCCGTATAAATTAGTGATCACTACATTAAGTAGCATATTTCACTATGCGGATCACTACATTCAGTAGCATATTTCCTGTATAAATTAGTGATCACTACATTCAGTAGTATATTTCACTATGCGGATCACTACATTCAGTAGCATATTTCCTGTATAAACAGAGTTACAACTCGATACAATAAACATATTTCAATTCTTACTATGTATTAAATTAGTACCATGACTATTATTTCAGTCTCGTAGCACAGTACAATAATAGTACTAATACTTATATCGGTATTTTCCCAAAGGGTGATTGGTAAAGAATACTATTAACATTAAGCCCGCCTTTTGTACCATTATATTGTACAATAAAGACAATCAAATCAATGAAAGTAAGAATTATAGGCAATAAAAGAAAGTAGTACCTATTCGTTGCATGTCAAAAGACAGAGTATGGCTGATCGAATTTATTACCAATGTTATCTCTTACTACCTGTATTCACAATAAAACACCGTTCATCGATGGTCGGTTCAGCTAACACCCTTTACCGATCGCCGAAATACTTAGTAAATTTATTCATTCATAGTTAGAATTATACTTCCTGATACCCAATGTGGGTACTATCATTAAGGATGAAATTAGTCTGTTACTTTGTGCTTACTTTCTTAAGAGGTCAATTTCATTAATGTTACTTTCATTAAAATTATTTTTTCTTTGTAATGAAAAATATAATTTGTATCTTACTTTCATTACTTCTGAGAGGATATTTTCAAATTACATTACACAGCAGATACTAGTAATAACTTGTAGTATTAGATACTATTAGCAGTCAGTAGCATTGCAAAAATCATGATAAAAATAAATAAAGCAATATCGCCTAGTCACGGTCGGTCGCCTAGTCAGTACAAAGTTATACAGTTAATATCTATGTAGATTCTAATGTACTCGTATGTACACCAGAAACACTGTCATAATTAACGACAAGAAAACTTATTATCGGAGTCAACCAGTCTGTGGTTATTCCATTATAACACGCTAAGTTTTTGTACTAAGCAATTGATAACCTACTATCTTAGAGGCATCTTAAATAAGTATGTTGGTTTTCACAGCATTGTAAAAGTTACAATTTCATGCCCAATACTTAGGCCGCAGACTAATAAGCGCTTACTCACTAACAAGTAAGTATTTATTTTAAGAAGTTTTAAGGTTATACTTAAAAGTCTTTCTTTATTATGTCGAAGGTAAGTACTGGATTTTAACCGTATAAATTGTAAGTTCTACAAATAACTCATCATTCATTTTCTAAATTCAATGGGTTGTGTCAGCTTCAAATATTTTATTTATGTGACTATTTATATTGAGCGGTTCAATTTGAGCCAGCCTAAAGAAACTAACTTAGTTGTATTGTATTTAAGAAACATACCTGTGGGTCGAGTCCGCTTCTGAAATTATTAACACACTCACCCTCGCAGCACAACTTTTGTTTAAATTTAATCATTTGGTTTTACTTCCCTTTCTTCCATTATTTATAATCTTCCATTTTTCGTTTTTTCACACGCCAGCCAGCAACCCGTTCGCAAGTCGTCCTACCCTCGCATTCCCCGCCTCGGTATTGCCATGCTTGCTTGTGTTGCCATACGTTAAAGTCAATAATTCGAATAAATAATTGCCACATAAAAATAATCCTGGAATAAAAATAATCACTTGTAACAATAAATTAAGCGGGTTACGCTAACAAACCATATAATGTTTCTCTTTTGGCAGATGTCAGCCAGCGAGCGCTTACTTTCCTCTTTGGTACAGGCCGTTTATTTTTTAAAGCCAATTTTGACACTTCTCTTCCCATCAACGCCATCCAGTGAGGCAAATAGTTACTATTTTTATTTTTTAAATGTCACTTTGAAAAGCCCTTATTGTACAAAGGTTTTTACATTATTTAATCCAATTAAGATCACCTTTCTAGTTTCATGAAAAAATCATGGGCTATAACTTTTGCTATAACTTTATAGATATAGTACGTTACCTAAACAATTTTCATGTAATACATATTTCGTTTCAAAAAATTCATTCAGTAATATTTCAAAGCCGATGACAGCTAATCTATCTGATTTCCACTCTCAATACCAAAGCGATGAAATTGCACAAAATTGCATGCAAAAGGGCAACATTTGAACAAATTTATAGAGTGGCCGGACGGACCGACGGACAAAAGATGCATTTACATAACAAATTGAAGGTCTACGAGCGCTACGATGCTACGGGTACATGTTGCTACGGCGCTATGGTGCTATGGCATTGCTACGCCGTAGTCCTGATGGGTCTTTGCTTACGTCACGTTTCTAAGTAATTTGCACTGTACTTCGTCATGAGATGACACAATAAATATAGTTATAGAATTTTGACTTGTTTTCAACGCCGAACTTACTTTTACGTAGAAAATTAAATTTAATAACATTTGACAAATGTAAAATCTGCGCAAAATGCCACTAATGCCAAATGGAAAGATTGTAACTAAATTGAAGGGAAAAGGTAAAATTACAAAAATTGCATCGAATTTTCTGACGATTCAGTAACAATAAAATTTGGCAGAGCATTGATCCAGATAGCAAACTATACTGGGTTCATTAATTAAAGACAAGGTATTTTTGTAACCTAGTAATTAGTATGAAATTTAGCTGATATAATTAATAAAATAAATATCAGACAATGTTGGATGTTAAACCTTAATCATTAATTCAAATGAGCACATATCACTGAGATACAATCAGCATTCGCGAAGTGGCGCATAAGCCCCCCACCTCATTGCGCCACTCTGCCACTATTTCCGCTCGATAGATTTTTATTTTTATTGTTTATACCCCATTGCCATAAATAGCGATCCGTTTTGAGCACATTTGGACGGAGTGTGCAGTGGAACGGGAAATCTGAAACCGGACAAAATACAATGTAAATACATTTTCTGATTTTGTATCATAGAATTTAATATAAAGAAGTATTTTGTGATTATTAAAATATGTTGTAATGTATTGGAAATCATTCAAAAGAACTTTGATAACTACTCATAATAATACAAAAATCGGGTTGCACTCCGGGAGTGCCGGCAGAAGTTTAAAACTTAAATATTAACGTTGTGCATTTTTGATATTTTAGAATGGTTAGGGAATAATTTTGCACGAATTGCCGTCTTACGTTTTTATATACTCTGCATTTGAATTTACGAATACAGAACAGTATTGTACGAAAGTCTCATCCATAGCTTGACAGAAAATCTAGAGTTTTGACATCAGCACCGACTACTTATTGCGTCAACATTGCCAGGTCAAGCGGCAAAAGTTGATAATGTAATATCTTAGAGTAAGACGGGCTTCTACGCAGAAAGAGAAGCCATACGAAGCGTTCCCCTCTGCCGAAGTACAAGCCCAAATGGGCATACGCGTTAGTAAAACCAGTTGCGCCTGGATTTCTTTCTAGACCGAGTCTAGTCGCGCATGTGAACACTGCTCCGTTTAAAATGTCGAATTGATGAGTTTTTTGCTGTTAAAAGAGATCTTGAACATCAAGTATACAAAAAGACGGTGTTACATTTCACGTAAAAGTAAATTTTTATCGTAATATTGCTATTTGTTTACATTTAAACATTAAATTCGTATATTTTATTCTTGATTAGTTGTCAAATTTGTTCAGTGACATCGGGTCTGCTAGTCCATGGCTCGTCCGTACAAATTTCAGATCTGTTGCTAGATAAATCCGAGTTCTCGCCGATGGGCAACTTAGTGATGTAACCGTTAAATAATGTTTGTCGATAAAGTGTTGGTCAATCTGGCCCTGATTCTGCGTCAAATTCATTTGCGAGATTTTTGCAGAATTTGCTCTGCACTGATGTGAGCGCGACATATATCGCGAAATAAATGTCGAAATAGTAGATTATACAACAAGTGAATAAAAAGGGAATTTAGTTCGAGGGACTAACGGCCGTTTGCACTAAACTTAAGAATCGCCTAGTCTTTTCCTAAGTACAACTCGAGCAAGATAATTAGGCGCATGATAGCTGCATGACAGCTAAGTTCATGACACCGTTTTAATTTGGTCGAGTTGTAGTTAGGAAAGACTTATGCGAATCTTAAGTTTAGTGCAAATAGACGTAAGTATTATACATAGAACCGAGATGAGTTTTTTTTTCACGAGTTGTTTACTCTACTTTTTACCATTGACTGCGAGAAAACAAATAGGTACCTAGCAGTACTTTATACTTAGTATTTATAGTTAACCATCAGCCTGTATAGACTTTGAATTTTTGCAGACTGAATATCGTACCAGACTGATGGAATAGACTGATACAACACTGAACATTCAATCTCCCTCTAGTAGATAGAAAAGAACCCAAAGATAACACACTAAAAAGAACCTACCGTATAAAATTTAGCGGGATATTATTTTTTCGTTTAATTTTATTGTGTAACTATGGCTCTATGGCATAGCTCCATAGCAGCCAGTAAGTATTAGTAGATTATACAACAAGTGAATAAAAAGGGAATTTAGTTCGAGGGACTAAGTTGGATCTCGAGAGTAGCGAAGGATTCAAAAGTAAAATCCTGAGCAAAGCGAGGGATACAAAGGACCGAGATGAAATTTTTTTTCACGAGTTGTGTACTCTACTTTTTACCATTGACTGCGAGAAAACAAATACCTAGCCTAGCAGTACTTTATACTTAGTATTTATAGTTCACCAGCAGCCATTTTTAATGTCCCCACTGCTGGGGCACTGGCCTTCCTTATGGGTGGGAGGATGGGCCATAACCCACCGCGCAGGCCCAATGCGGATTGATGGGTGTTAACGACTGCAAATGCAGCCGGGACCAACGGCTTAACGTGCCTTCTGAGGCGGAGGAGCACGAGATAATACATTTTTGGTCACCCATCCCATGACCGACCCATACGATAAATGCGTGGAATTAGAAGTTTTCCAATGACATAAAACAACCACGCCAAGAAAGAGATTACATGATCAGTCTTGCATCAGTCCATTTCATCAGTCTGTATAGACTTTGAATTTTTGCAGACTGAATATCGTACCAGACTGATGGAATGGACTGATGCAAGACTGAACACTCTATCTCCCTCTAATAGATAGAAAAGAACCCAAAGATAAGACACTAAAAGAACCTAATTAAATTTGGCGGGATTTTTTTTTCGTTTAATTTTTTCGCTTAACCTATGGAATAGCTCCATACCAGACAGTAGGTATAGGTACTTTTTGTACTAATTCATGATGCGCGCTTGTTCCAAATTCAAATTATTTTTATTCACTCGGTGAATAAAATCGCTTATTATTCACTCTTATCGTTGAATTAAACGCACTTTTTAGAGTGGCGATGGTAAAAAGGTACTTTTTTGTACTAATTCACGATGCGCGCTTGTTCCAAATTCAAATTATTTTTATTCACTCGATGAATAAAATCGCTTATTATTCATTCTTATGGTTGAATTAAACGCACTTTTTAGAGTGGCGATGTTAAAAAAGTAATTATTCAATGAAGTCACTGTGATCAACGTTAAGACGGGGAGCGATCAACGATGTGTGGTGTGACTTATTCGTACACAAATTTTTGCTGTTTTATTTTTTATGTGTGAGTGTCGTCATTACAGTGTTGTTTTTGTATGTGGGTATGTAGAACTGCACTTGTGTGCATTTTCCTACCCGCAAAAAATTTCAGAATAATTTGAATAGAGTAATAATCGCTAAGGCTTCTCCCTTCGTGACAAACGAAGCCTTTGTTGCTCGAAGTGTGATATATTTGTTCCCAAATCAGTGATGATATTCTTTTTGAAGTGAAAACTTCTTTAGCGGCGTTGTGCGCTTTTTGTATGGGGAAAAAATGCTAAACTCGCGTCAGTAAGAATTACGTGGCTGATCGAAAATGCGTAAGACGGATGTGACGGATGGAGAGTAGACAGCTGGCGGCGGAAGTATCCCCCTCTCTTTCTACGGGGCGCGTTGAAAATGGCGGCGCGTCATTTTAAGACGTAAACACTTGTGTCACCAGCAACGCGCTAATTTCGAAAATGGAACTAATAGCAGCGATCTCTTCGGTGAAATCATAGACTTGTTTATACTCTGTGACTATAAGTTTAAATCGTAGAATGCGTGAATGTAAAAATTAAAAAGGCCACTGGCGCGAAACCTTTAGAATTTTTCTCTAATTACAAACTGATTGAATTGTGTGACTGTATAGTAATAGGAAAGAAATAATTTTAATCCTTTGCCGCTAATTTCTAAATATCAAAAATGCACAAAGTTAATATTCAAGTTTTCACTTCTGCCTGCCGGCTTCAATTCGTAAGACGGATGTGACGGATGGAGAGTAGACAGCCGGCGGCGGAAGTATCCCCCTATCTTGAAAATGCCGGCGCGTCATTTTAAGACGTATACACTTGTGTCACCAGCAACGCGCTAATTTCGAAAATGGAACTAATGGCAACCATCTCTTTGGTGAAATCATAGACTTGTTTATATACTCTGTGACTATAAGTTTAAATCGTAGAATGCATGTAAAAATTAAAAAGGTCACTGGCGCGAAATCTTTAGAATTTTTCTCTAATTACAAACTGATTGAATTGTGTGACTGTATAGTAATAGGAAAGAAATAATTTTAATCCTTTGCCGCTAATCTCTAAATATCAAAAATGCACAACATCAATATTCAAGTTTTCATTTCTGCCGGCACTCTCGGAGTGCCAACCGATTTTTTTACACGACTGCCTAAAAAAAGAAGAGTGTATTGTGTTCAGGGTTTATGTATGTTTGTATGTGAGTTTCTTTGTTCCAGCATAACTTCTAAATGCCTGAACTGAACTAATTTGGATGTGTATAGGGTATCATTGGAATCTTTACATAACTTCGAGAGACACTGGCAATAGATTTTTTGAAAAAAGTCAATGATGTCGGCTGCATGACGCCATATTGTAATGCGAAAAAATGTTTTTCTCATTTAATTTTATTAGGTACATTACGTATCAAAGGCTGATCGATCACATACCAAAACTAAGTATGTGATTTGTCACTAAAATGTATGAAATAAAAAAAATAATTTAAAAAGACTGAGTTGCACTCCGGGAGTGCCGGCAGAAGTGAAAACTTGAATATTAACGTTGTGCATTTTTGATATTTTGGAATGGTTATGGAATAAGCACTTGCCGTCTTACGAATTTACTCTGCATTTGAATTTACGAATACAGAACAGTATTGTATGAAAGTCTTATCCATATAGCTTGACAGAAAATCTAGAGTTTTGACATTGAATAAAAAAATTAGCGCGTTGCTATGTTGACACAAGTGTTTACGTCTTGAAATGACGCGCCGCCATTTTCACCGCGCACCGTAGAAAGAGAGGGGGATACTTCCGCCGCCGGCTGTCTACTCTGCAGCCGTCACATCCGTCTTACGAATTTTCGATCAAGGTCACGAGATTCTTACTGACGCGAGTTTAGCATTTTTTCCCCATTACAAAAAAGCGTACAACGCCGCTAAAGAAGTTTTCACTTCAAAAATATTAAAATCATGACTGCCCCACATGGCCTGCCAAAAATTAACTAAAAAGTTAAATAACAAGTGTCATTGCAGTCGGGGAGCTCTTTTTTATTTTTTTTTCTACAGAACGATCCAACTAATATAATATTTTAGTCCGTTTGGTACTACACAAACGGACATTGTAGCATGTAACTAAATTATCGGCGTAAGTTCTTCCAAAACGTTTATCTGTCAGTCATTACTCATTATTTCTGGTCTTTTAAAACAATACTTCCTTTGAATAAGTACAGCTGAAACTTTCTTTAAGTGCAAACTGCAAAACGAAATAAATTATTGTTAAAATTGTCCCTTGAACTAAACTAAGATTTATTAATCTACGAACAAACTTAGTTTTAAAATAATCGCACGGTCCACTGGTTGAGTACATTATGCACCCTTGATAGCCTCCCATACGATCTATCACAAACGAGACCATCCAAAAGTTTAAATCTGGTCAAGTGTGTGCTGCATTTTCTTATTGAGGGTTCCGTAAAAATAACATTGTTCACAAAGTTTTAGCAATTCCCTTTTCAATAGGGGTTCCTAATATGCCAATTAGAGGTCAGTTTATACCGTTGTACGTGTTTTAGTTCTATTAATTAAACTAGCGGCCGCCCGCAACTTCGTCTGCGTGGAAAGGTTTTTTGTTATCCCTCGAGAACAATACTTTTTCTTCGAGATGAAAGGTACCCTATGTCCTTCTCTGTACCCCTGACAACGTGTATGCAAAATTTCATGATGATCGGTTCAGTAGTTGAGACGTGAAGGCGTAACAAACAAACAAACGGACTTTCGCATTTATAATATTAGTAAGGATTCGCAGACAAAAGCTTCTGTTCGTAATCTTCATTAAAAGACTACCTAAATTTTTTGTCAAAATAGGTAAGGAGAATAATTTAAAATGGTTTTCTTAAACGATTTATTTGATTCAAGTAACCCCAAAACCTCCGGAACTATTAATAAAGTCTTAACAAATGTCTCCGTTCACAGTCGCGTCGTGTAAATATGAATTGCGTATAAATTTTAATGGATACACCAAAAGTTTTCCATTGCGTCCTTACAAGGGGAATTTATGTGATTTATAAGTTAGGTGTTGGGAAGCGATTATGCACCCTTCTTATTTAAATTTGAAGGAAGAGATGTATCTGTGTTGAAAATATTGGAACTAAGATTATTTTGTGCTCAATCTAGTAGCCCTGTGAGATGTATAGACCTCGCGCTTGTGACGTTTTTCGAAATGGCTGAAATATGTATTTTTACGTTTTGTAAAATTTTAAAAACAGAGTAAACGCAAATATTTTGTATAAATATCGAACCGGCTCACAAAATTTCACGAGAATTGGTCTAGAACGCATTTCTAGACCAATAGAGGAGAACAGCCGTGGAAAGACACAAGAAAGCATTTTTGCCCAAGCTGACACGGAGACGCTTCTCACGCGCTTTGTACTTGCTAGGTCAATTAGATCTGAAACTTTTGTCTCTTTCCATAAAAAGATTTAGTACCTACCCTTGTAGTGTAGTGATCCCTACCACTGTGCCAAAGGTCCCAAAGAACAATTAAAAAAAAATGTGTACCACCTACATTGTTTAGTATAAGTTCATCATAGTTTGAGACTAAAGTGCGAAACACACCGGATGCGTAAGCGTACGCGTAGACGTGTACGAAGACGTACCATGACGTTGAAATGTATGAATCTTTATGAGACATGGCACACCGCTTGCGTAACGTACACGGGCACGGAGACTGATATGTAACCCTACGGATTGCAGCTCCCATGAGACAAACAGGCTGCGTACCTACGCAGAGCGGAACGCATGTATGCGTGCAGTAATGACGTTGTACTCAATGGCATTTCCTATTGGACGTCACACCGACCAAATTCAAATACGCACGTATCTTTGCTGCGCGTCACTACGCGCGTGACTACGCATTCAGTTGTATTTGTTTACAAACTGGTTATTAAAAAATATTTTTCGGCTACTACCAATACGGTTAAAATAAACCGAATCAGAGACAATACAAAACACCGCTTGCAGTTCAGAACAGTTGATAAGAGTCGGTTCTTATCTCTAAGCCGGGATAGCAGTTAAATTTATCTGCCGCACCTCCGGGTAGGTGCAACTGTGCCAACTTACGATACACTTTGGTTCAACTCAGATCCCGTTTTATTATTTGCAATCTATTTGCAGTTAGAAAAGAAAAGTCAATGTCAAAATTTATTTGATTAAAATAAACTTATAATTGGGCACTTTTGAATATGTTTAATTCTATTGTATAAGCTTAATATTTGTTTTATATAACGATACTCATCTGTATCATTACCGAAGTGAATTACCGTTCTAAAGTGAACTGTTGTTGAGTTTGCATAAATTGATTTATATATTATTGCATTGTTTGGCGAGTGTTGTTGCTTTAAACACATTTGGCTCCACCTGAAAATCAGTGTCGCACAGGCTGTGACAATAGCTGAGGTTGGAGACCATTTCGGCTAACTACTTTTTTTAAATAAATTGTGTTATAAATAGTAATATGTACTTTTTGTAATCACATGTACTGTAAACAAGTGTGCTGAATAAATTTTTTCACTTTCACTTTCAAAAGAGGGACTGTAAAGTATGAAATAGTATTTTGGGTAGATAAGGATGGATATGACTTTAGTTGAAATGTTAAAATATTATATAAAAAAAATGCTTTAAGCTGAAGAGGTTGGTAGTGAATTCCATAAAATAAATAATTTATAAAAAAGAAACTAACAAACATAACTTTTAATGAAAAAAAATCATTGTACTTGTTAATATAATCTCTTTCATTCGCTGCATCAATAAAATTCGTATCGAAATTACCAGGAGGTACATGTACGGTGTGATGGGGGCCGGTATCGGAGGCCCTCATTATCATTACCGTAACCGGTTATCCGGCGGAATTGAATCGTTCCGGTAATGAGAGCGGTACATATCGGCGATACGGCTGGCGTCGATACCCGACGCCTCTATTGCACTGGATTTGAATGCAAAGCTGTTTGGATAAAAGATTAACGTACCGAACTATTTTTAGTTTAGTTTATAGTTACGTGGTAGTTGTGGCTTATAGTGATGAAGTTTCCAAAAGCTAATAATTTGATGGGTGACGAAAAATTGCCTTTTATTTATTAATTTTATTTTATTTTATTTATTTTTACATAATGGGTAATAGAGTATATAAAATACATCGATGCCATTGCATAGCATCGGTTTCAATCATTGCATAATCAATGCATTGACACCACAATGAAGAGAATGACCAACACATTTATGGTATTAAACATTTTTTTTACCTTTTCTAGAGTAAAAAAATATCACAAAATATCATAACAGTTGTAAAAAAAATCTTAGCAACAATATTAACAGTATACTATTGTAGGTAGGTATCTAATCTAAAATGTCTAGTACACACAGCATCTGAGAAGGGGGCCGGCCACCTGCGGCCGAATTTCAAATGCGATTAAGATAATTTCTACAAAAATAATTAAAGTTTATCTTTTCGTCACAGTATACTGTGTGTGCCTAAGCTAAATGTCCAGTATACATAGCACCTGAGAAAGGGCCGGCCACCTGCGGCTGAACTTCAGCAGTAATTGGAATAATTTATAAAAAAATAATCAAAGATTATCTCTTTGCCACTATATACTGTATGTGCCTAAGCTAAATGTCCAGTACAAACACCACCTGAGAAGGGGGCCGGCCACCTGCGGCCGAACTTCAGCCGCGATTTAATTAGTTATGGAAATGCACGGCGCGGCGGCTCGTCCGACAGTTTTAGTTCCTAGTTTATTCGCCGCCCACAGGAATTGTACGTGTTTGCAAGAACCTTTATGTAACACGAGTGGATGTGGGATTTCTGTTCATTCAGATTTACATATCCTTTGCAAACAAATTCGTAGACCCCGAAAAATTTACAATAATTAAAAGAAAAAGCGTCTGTATAATGAAACACGGGTAGGGAACAACCTCGCGCGCTCTGTTTTCTTGTATTTTTTTCATGCTACACAAGGCGACACAGTTTCTGTCTAAAATTGATGAACAGTGATAACAAAAGAAGTAATAAATACTCTGGTGATGAATGATGATGACATGTGACGAACTTTTATACACTTTCGTTTGAATGGAATTGATCTTTTTTAATTGATTTTGTCTTATCTTCAATGAACAAAACAAATAGCTGAAGTGTTATGTCTACATATAGCAAAGAAGCATCAAATCTACCGAAACACGATAATTATTTCGTGTGATATGGCAGTTTATCGACACTCACCTGTCAAAGTCTTATGACAGTTAAACGTGACAAATTGCTATATCATATCGCGTTTCAATGGTCATGCTACCCCCTAGCTGAGCATAAACTCTCACACCATTTCATTAAGGAACTATCTGGGCAATGCAACTGCGCAGTCTAACTTTACTTGTTACGCACATCACACGTGACCCGCATATATTTACACTGGACAGGCTTATGTCAAACTGTTTTTGTGACTATTTGATTTCCGCCATTTTGGCGCTGTAGGACGTAGCGTGAGGGACATGGTACTAAAGTTTGAAGTCTGGAGAGACCATCACGGCAACCATTTTCATATTGTACGTCAAAATTAGTTCTTTAGACGCACGCTAGTGGCGTTTCAAATAGGCACAAAAACTTAGCTGTCAAATCATACAGACAGCCAGTCCAGTTAAATAAAAAAAAATTTTTTCATGTCAGTGCACGTGACGTATTGGACAAGTCAAATATACTTCTCAGATTTTGGGGGCTATTTTGCACATATGGCAATGGACACATAAAACAGAACGTTTTGGCAATGAAATACTATTTTTATTTCTAATTAGCTTCTGTCCGCGACTTTCGTCGATGCGGTTTTCATAGGATTGAATCATCCCACAGTGCCAGGAAAATTGAACAGGGATAAAAAGTATGCAGTAGGTATTTGTTCGATGAAATATAAAGTGGTTGTTTGTCATAATATCATTCACTAACTAAAGTTAATATTTCATCACCACTCAGATTTGAAAACAAAATGATAACAAAACCAGCAAACACGATGTAAAAGACAAAACAAACATGTTCTAGCGGTGCATGAACAACGTATAGTGGACAACTTCTAAACTAGCACACTACATCACGAATCCGAACCTTAAGTCGAGGTGGGAAAGTTTGATATTAAAGTTGATGTGTGGTCGACCGTACGCGACAAAACAGCCGCTAGGGACACACTCGCTGGCAATTTGCTATGTAAATGTTACTTGTACGGGAACACAAATGTTTTGTAACTAACAAAATAATCGTGTGGAATTCTGATTCTCTTTGCTGTTTATGTCTGCCTGTCTTTAACGTTTCTTGGCTAATTTTAAAGTTCATGAAAAATCAACGATAACTTATAAAAACTTATAAAAAAGCACATAGTACTGCTTTGAAAACCTCGTGGCGACATCTATTAGATTATTTTTTAAGAGAAATACAATTTGAGCTACTTTTTAAACGCGAGGTCTGTAACTCGCGGAGCCACTAGTAATAATAGTAGTAGGATGTTTTAGAGCCAGTTTAGGTATGGATGGACAATCCATCACGTTTATGTAGAATATTTTTCCAAGCAAGAGTAATGTAGAGATCAAACGTACTATGGGGAAAACCAGAGTGCTCTCAAAAGCCGAAACGAGTGCAACAAAAATGCAGTGCCGATTGCGTCATCAAATATTATCCAACCACCAAACGAGCCGGACAAAGGCCTACAGTTTCAATCAAGGCGCAGCTAAGAGGTGCCCGTTTCCGCCGTTGGATGGCTCTGATCGGCTGCGTGATGGTTCGTGTCTGAGCGCAATCACCTCTTTGTGCATTGTGTCAAAATTTCGCAATGCTTCGTGCTTCCGGTATTCGACTTTGGACAATGTGGATTTTTAGATGCTCTCCTTGTGAATCGAGTGTATTTTATTTTTCTTTGGAAATAACTAAGCGGAAAAATAGTTCGCTAAGCGACTGTCATGGGGTCATTTTCCCCACAGAAGTTAAATGCATTTAAAGGGCATGGAAGTACGATACGAATGACTTTGGGCATTGTGGATATATTATATTACATACAAGGATTTTTTATTATCTTTAATAGATTTTAGAATATTCGAGTACCTACAAATTAATCTAAAGTTTTTATTTATCTTCGGGTAAAGTCAGTTACACACCTCTGTAACTGCCATAATATTTCGATTAACAAATTCAGTCTGAATCGTATAATTTAAGGCAGTTTTAACCGCCTTTATGTTCTTGTGGTTCGCCTACACTTGTAAGACATAGGGGTTCCGGATTCGACTATCAGAATACATTTTTACTCGGTTTTGGTTAGTGGTAGGGCTTATTTCAAGTCCACTGGCTAGCTACCAACAACTTAGCTAAGTCTGACGCCATAACAACAATAAAAAAACCGGCCAAGTATGAGTCGGACTCGCGCACGAAGGGTTCCGTACTAAAAAATGGCAAAAAAAAAACACGTTTGTTGTATGGGAGCCCCCCTTAAACATTTATTTTATTCTGTTTTTAATATTTTTTACTACAGCGGCAACAGAAATACAGCATCTGTGAAAATTTCAACTGTCTACCTGTTGTGGTTATTAATATCCAGCAAAAAACGGCAAAAAAAACACTTTTGTTATATGGGAGCCCCCCTTAAATATTTATTTTATTCTACTTTTAGTATTTGTAGCGGCAACTAAAATACATCATCTGTGAAAATTTCAACAGTCTAGCTATCACGGTTCTTGAGATACAGCCTGGTGACAGACAGACAGCGGAGTCTTAGTAATAGGGTCCTGTTTTTACCCTTTGGGTACGGAACCCTAAAAAGTGTGTTCCGGCAGTTAGAGGTAAGATAGTTTCTCCGTGGTGAGGTTTCCGAGTATACTGCGCTTACACTTTCGGCCTTATCGTCACTTAACATCAGATCAGGTGAAGGCCAAGCACAATCCTGTTTTGGACTTAAGAAAAAATGCTCCCAATAAATCAAAGAAAGCATCACTAAGCCCCATCTTACACGGTGCGACTGAAAATAAACTGGTTGCAAACTCTAATCACCAACGAGTTTCGAAATAGTCTCAGCACTAGTATTTCAATGGCGGTTCGTATACGACGCTACAAATCACAAACTGGTTGGTGACGCGTCAGTAACGCGTTGGCAACTAATCACTGGCGACCGGTCATGCTGGTCGCGCGCGACTGATTAGTAACTGAAACTGGAAACTCTGTTGCAGTTCAGTGAAAATGATTGACTATTAGTAAATATACAATTCGTCTAAGAAGTAGAAAAGCATTCGTGTTTGTATAATTACACATTAAAAGAGTATTCGCGTTGGGATGTGACCGAGAAAGCTTGGAGTGAAGTGGGATGTAGTCTGGTGTAGTATAGAAGTAATAACTCCTCATCGCTCGAATCGCTAGCCATTTCAATATTATTCCGAAATAACACACACACCGCGTTTCGTGTAGGTTTCAATAAAATTTAGTAGTGCCGTGTACGAATCTCAGTCACTAACCAGTTTGTAACTGTAGTTACTAACTGGTTTTGGTCAGGTTTCTGTAGCGCCGTGTAAGAAGGGGCTTTCAGTGAAAGAACAGTTTTTTTTGACGATCGTGACAAACATTAAGCCCCATCTTACATGGCGCGACTGAAAATAAACTGGTTGAAAACTCTAATCACCAATGAGTTCCTAAACAGTCACAGCACTAGTATTTCAATGGCAGTTCGTACACGACGCTACCAATTGCCAACTGGTTTGCAACACGTCGGCAATACGTTTGCAACTAATCACTCGCAACCGGTCACGCTGGTCGCGCGCAACTGATTGCCAACTGCAACTGGAAACTGAGGTCTACAAAAAAGAATTACGATAGTCGGACGGTCTTTTGATCGATTAACTTGATTTTGAACTTTATACATGAGATAATAATGCCAAGGAGTGGGACCGAACATCGTACGTTTATCGCGATTCTTTATCGTAATAGGCGCTTTGTGTAGGTTTGTCAACTAAATTTGGTAGCGCCGTGTACGAATCTTTGTCACTAACTAGTTTGCAACTATTAGTTTCAAACTGGTTTCGTCAGTTTTGAGTCGCGTCGTGTAAGAAGGGGCTAAAGTGCCTAATCATGGTTATACATAATATCACTCAAGATCGGTAGAATATTGTTTTACCGAAGTGACTTGTACTATGCTTACGTCGACTGGCGCGTAGATCGCCGAATTTCTTTGAGCGGCGACGCAGAACGCAATAATGGTACAAGTCGGATTCCGGCAAAAGCCTATTTCATTTGCTTTACCTTGGGCGGTTCGAGATTAAAGCCTTATTGGTTACGATTGACCAAACTATTTGGTTGGTTCAGCGGTTTCGAAATCAGTTGTTGAATAGTACCTTTTTTAATTTGACCTTCTTTTCATCTGGTGTTGCCATTTTAGGTGATGGATTCATCGGACAGGATGATCACTACATGTCGATCAGCCATTTTTAATGTCTCCACTGCAGGGGCACAGACTTTCCTTATGGGTGGATACGGAAGACGGGCCATAACCCACCACGCGGGCCCAATGCGGATTGGTGGGTGGTAATGACTGCAAATGCAGCCGGGACCAACGGTTTAACGTGCCTCCCTAAGCATAGAGGAGCTCGAGATAATAAATTTTGGTCACCCATCCCATGACCGACCCTTGCGAAAGTTGCTTAACCTCCGCAATCGCTGGGCCAGGTGCTAAACCACTGCGCCACCGAGCTCCTCTTCACTACATAGTATAAAACAAAGTCGCTTCCCGCTGTGTGTCCCTATCACTGACATAAAAAAAAATTTTTTTTGATTTAACTGGACAGGCTCGATTTGACAGCAAAGTTCTTGTGCCTATTTGAAACGCCACTAGCGTGCGTCTAAAGAACTAATTTTGACGTACAATATGAAAATGGTTGACGTGATGGTATCTCCAGACTTCAAACTTTAGTACCATGTACGCACGCTATGCTCACGCTACGTCCTACAGCGCCAACATGGCGGTAATCAAATAGGCACAAAAACAGTTTGATATAAGCCTGTCCAGTGTAAATATATATGCAGGTCAATGGTCCCTATGTATACTTAGATCTTTAAAATTACGCAACGGATTTTGATGCAGTTTTTTAATAGATAGAGTGATTCAAAAGGAATGTATAAAACATGGAGTCAAATTCCAGACTACACCGAAGTTAGTTGTTAACAAAAATACAATTTAAATGTAAGGCCTCTTTCACCTGGGCATGGCATCGTAGAATTAAAAAAAAAACTTTTTTTCTTTAATATTAGTCCTTGTTTATTTTGATTGATTGAATATTATGGGTACTTGCTATGTCTGCAGATAAATATGATAGCCTTTTTATATGACAGCCCATATTAACAGTTTATCTGTAAGTTGACCTTCAACCTTTTAGGTTTGAGTCAAAGGGCCACATAAAGGTTGCTTTATTGGTAACGATTGTTTCGGAATGGACGCTGCATCTCTCGTAACGACCGATAAACTTGATCGAACGATCCGTTTGAATGGTGAGACCGGGCTGTTAGTGCTACTGTGGAGGAATGTTTAAATAGGTAAAGGACGAGAGCTGGGAATATTTTTTGAATTCACGAAATATATTTTTACAAAACTACTTAAATGAGGAATGCGCTGTTTACTTAATAATTACAACCTGGAGACGGCAATACGACAATAAATTACTTAAATGTCGTATAGCTAATAATGTAATAACACTCTCAGTCTGCTTAAAAAAAAAATTCAAATTATCATACCATAGCTTAGTTCAGGAAATATTTTTCAGTTACTGTTTTCAGTACAATCTATTTTCGTGCTATTTAGTTTTTTTTCATTTCGATGCCTAGGGCATTATTTGATAGTTTCCAAATATCTATAAACAAGTGTGACCAAAGTTTTAATTTATTGTAGAATTGTTGTCTCTAGGTTGTATATGTCAATAGAAAGGGTCGTTAAATATTGTATTAATTGTTGTTAGTATAAGACAGAGAAAAAGAAAGTGATATCATTTATCTTTGGTTATCGTTGAAGACGGTGATTGGCAAAAACATTCTTAAGGAAATGATATTTTATCCTAAAGCTAAATTAAAATCTACATTAAATAAAAAAATAGCTTTTATATCAAGATACATGGATAGACAAATTAATGAGGAAATCCTTGTCGAGGGCTGAACATAAAAAGTCTTTTGAGAACAATTAACCAAAAACGTTATTTTTCATTCGAACCTCGGCGTTCTAATCTTACGGTTTAAAAGCAAAACAAAGTATCTAAAATCTTTTTCATGCTAATCAAAGTCACCCTCACCAGCAACTTCACGATAAAACCTCGCCGTCCCGTTCGAGCCAACTGCACACATGCACTATGCCTACATTCTAGACCCGCAGTATCAGCTGCCTGATAGCCTCGTTCAGTGCTGGGCCGTCGCGACCGAACGCAGCACGCGTACCAACCTCCTTGCACAACTTTACCAAATAGTTCGCGAACTATTTTCGTAAAACTCAAACCTTTTTAGACTTTACGAAACTCTTTTGAAGTAGCTTTTTTCGTAAAACTGAAACTTTTTAGACGGTATCAGAACTCTTTTGTAGGTTTAGACTTTTGTATGGTAGATTTTAAGTATCAATGCTGACTCAGTTGGTTGTGAATCTTTAGTAGATTAGGTTTAGGATTTAGACTGTGTAGCAAGTGTATGTACTTGGTGTTAGATTAGAGATACCGGCGGCTTTGAAGCGGTGAGTATCTCATGAAACTTATGAAAGTTGTATGTTATTTAAGTTTATAACTTTGGTATGTAAACTGATGAACTTTTATTATCAATAAGTTATATAATTTATGATAGAATTAGTTTCTCAATATTATGCACATTAAGTTGTAAAACTTTTTGAACTTTTATAAAATAAGCATTGGTTTGGATTTAATGGACCAAAATAGGAAAAAATCTATGTATAAACAGCTATTTGTGGAACCTAAGTTTCTGTTTGTAAAATAATTACCTGTCCAAGCGTTATCTATAACCTTAGAATGTGATATGCAAAAAATAAATACTGAATACTGAACGTAGTCTCGTAGCGGACTACGATCTACGACGTAGCGTAGTGCGTGAATAGTCGGACAAAAACTTAATGCATATTTAAAATTAGCTGAGAAGTTTAACAAGATATTAATAAAAAAAATTGCTTAGTATTTTTACTATAGACAGTCACAATAAACGTGAAGCTGTAAATAAATAAGACGGGTCGTTTGTTCTTTATTGAAATTTTGAATGTAAAAAAATTTTTATATTTCAAATAAAATTATTCTTACATCACTAAAAATAAACAAAAATAAAAAAAATCTTATCTACTGAAACCATCAGATTCTATACGAATACTTAGAGAGATACATTTTAAAAAAGAATCAAGAGATACAAATTTCTTTAATTTTTAAAAGCTTGGGAAAGTTATAACATTAATTTATTGTAAACAAAAATATACTTTTATTTTAGCACCATTAAATAACGTTCAGTAATTGCATGGTTTCTGTTAAACAAAAAAATATGCGTTTATTTAAGCACCATAAAATAAGACTAACTAACTAACTAACTTTCAATAATTGGCTCAGTCTTTGCCTTTAATATTACAGTAAGAAAAAAACCTGCGGGCTATCTGTTTGTTTGAAGTACCCACAATTCTCGGTGGATGCATTTGCGAGCGCTACTTATAGAGATATTGTTTAAATTTTCATAAAATTATTATTCATTCATACTAGTTCGCTTTTGCCACTTATCTGGGATTTACGGGAAGTTCATTCATACTTATTTGATAATATTTTTAGGAACCAAGGTTTTTTATTTTTAAATTAACTAAAAACGAATGTTAAATACGTTGTCGTAATAAACTAACGTAAAAACCTTTGCCTCATTTTTGTTGCGACCTTTTTTTAATCATCATCAAGTCAGCCGCACGACACCCACTGTTGGATAAAGGTTTTCCCCAAGGACTCGTCCTGCGCTGCCCGCTTCCAGCGACTTTCCGCGACTTTCACCAGATCGTCGGTCCACCTTGTCGGGGGCCTACCCACAGAGCGTCGTTCAGTACGCGGTCGCCATTCCAGAACCTTTCCGCCCCAACAGCCGTCGGTTCTTCTCGCTTAGCCCCGCCCAATGCCACACTTCAGCTATGCAATCCTTCGAGCGATGTCGGTTATTTATAAAAGATATCAAAGTTTTAATTTTATTTACGCAAAACTAGTGACATCCTGCATTAAATGTACATTGCAGCAGTGTAAAGTATAAAATTGCGTACTCGTATCATGAAGTTATTATTATAGGGAATATGCATAAGTCACCGATTTTGATCAATTTGAGCTTGATCGCTGCGGACACGTAAAAACATGATGAAACAGAAAAAGAAAAAAAAAATTTTTTAGTTTTATCACACGATGAAATCAGAGGAAAATAAACGTTTTTTTTCATTTTTGGATATAATGCACGGAACGGTCAGATAGAATATCGAATAAGGAATAATATTTCGTATGACAAATATGTACAAACGCAAAATTTAAGGAGATAATTGAAAATTCTTGGCTAATGAAATGAAATGAAATGAAATGAAATGAAATGAAATGAAATGAAATGAAATGAAATGAAACGAAAAATGAAATGAAATGAAATGAAACGAAAAATGAAATGAAAAAATCTTTGAAATGAAATAAAAAAAATCTGCGGGTATAGCGGGTGCTCCTGCGTGCTAACTTCAAGTCACTATATCACGAGACAAAAACGCAAGAAAAAAGTTTTAATATTGTAGTTGATTTTCTCACGCATTGTACTTTTAATTTTGGTACAAAAAATTTGATGTATATTCCCTATTAGATGTAATGTAAATTAACTACACTCATAAAAATCTAATTATAATTTAGAGCTATATACCTATAGCACCGCAGAAAGCAAAAGAATAGAATAACACCTGTAAGTAATTGCGATATCAATACAGACCGGTTCCAATTTTCACAACAATATTCTGCAAGACTTTAATATGGCCATTATAAGTATAACCAAGGAAGGCTGCAGAGCAAACGGCTCTGTGTACAGAATGGATTTGTTTAAACTATTACCTCGACGGTAGCGGGCTTATTAATACAGCCTCAGACGTTTATTCCATATAAAAATATTTGCCGGGCTTTTAAAGTAATTACATCATTCCGTGCTACTGTTTGAGATCGCGTGCGGTCTTACTGCGCCGAATTGTTTGAAGTGAATGTTCGCTAGTGAGAGATCTACGGCAGGAATGTTATTAGGAATTTTAAGATTGATTTATTCATAAGAAAGTTACTAGTTTAACATGTAACTTAAAAATTTTCTAATAGATTTGACCAGCTCTATAAAAAAAGTTATTAAGATATTTTGGGAAGCGGAAGAAACAATCTTATATCCGTTACTTGCCGGTGATCCAATTGTCTAAGTTCCCCTTGAGGTACCACGAGCAAATATTTTTATCCGTGGAACCCACTAAATAACAATCTCCTTGAATTTATAGATTTTTATTGTCCGTGGCGTGGTACTCCATCTCAAATATAACAATCTGACATAAAAAAAAGATAAGGCTTACCACGGGCCGTATAGTTTTCCCATGATACCCTTTTGTTCCCCTAAGGTGTTCCACTGGCTAAAATATTTGCTCGTTGTACCCCAAGGGGAACTTAGACTGGGTAACCACGGGCAAATAACGGTTATATCCTGGTTATCCTCGGTAACTGTCTATTAAATAGTACCTACTACCTAATCAGGTACAGATCTGTTTAAAAAGATTTTTTTTAAACCTACATCATAATTCATAACATTAGCTGAATCTTATTTTTTTTTTAACCTTTTAATAAACATTTGCCGTTGCAGGTGGCGTTATATATGATTGAAATAGCGCAATCTATTAGCACCGAACTTTTTTTCTATGCTTTGTATGATTTTTGCTACCATTAAGTGCAATGTATTAAGTAAGTAGAATGTTTTTCATGATTCTTTTGTTGTTGAGATTCGTCGTTGCAAAGCCGCACGCTATAGCAACAGCTTAGCCGGCAATACTGCATTAATCCGGCAACGAGCCACCTCACTTGAAATACATTACACCGGGTTATAGCGATCGTGCGCCGCCTCGCAATGCCGATTCTCTATGAATCAATTTAGTCGGCGAACGTTATGCCCGCCTATAAAAAGTTTTATTTTTATTTCTCAAATACATTATGGTAGTCTTGTCCGTAATTTGTAAAGGAGAGGTACCTATTAAAGTCCGGGTATTTTCGAAGAGGCACTAAAGTGAATTTGTAAAAAGACAAAATAAGTACTTCAGTTGTGAAACTAAAATTATAGTTTGCGACACCTGAAATAATGGCCATGCGATATCAATAATTTTGATGTCACCTTCTTTCTTATCGAATGAGGATTAGTGGCCACCTCTGGTGTTAGAGTTCATCAATCCGTCCGTAAGGCCTCTAACTTGGCTTAAGGACTGTTATCAGATGACAACAGCCGGGACCGACGGTTTAACGTGCCCTCCGAAGCACGGAAGCGCTCAGTTGTAATGCCACTTATCGGTCACCCATCCGACACCTGACCGGACCGAGCGTTGCTTAACGAACGTGATCGAGTACGATCAGTCAGTCAAGAAATAAAACAATTTTTAACGGATATTAGCGCGGTTTTATTGAAAGCACTTTGGTAATTAGTTGGTATTTGGTTTGATTTTTGGTTTTCCCGACGTTTCGGCAACTTTGCAGCTGCCGTGGTCACGGGGGACTGAAGCTACCCGTGAGTCTACCCTCAAGCGATGAAATTTTTTAGACGTTCAGAAATTAAAATTTTAACAAAATTTTTAAATGTTTTATGTTGATTTATAATTTAATTTTATGAATTATTTAGTGCTAAAAAGAGAGAGAATCTACTGAAGCTACCACCATTTCATAAAATTGGGAGGCCCCTCCAAGAAAGAAATGGCGAAAGAAAACTTGGAGAGGAAAACCGACCTCCGTCTTTTATATTAATTTATTTATTTGCAAAAGGAACTAACTGTATCATTAGATCTTACAGTGTGTGTGAGGGGCTTAAGATTGTGAATGATGGGGTCCCAAGCTGGTGGAATTTTCCAACCATCATCTCTATTGAAATTAGGGTATTTATTTATTTCGATAGCCTTCTAGGAATAAATCTACGTTCCCTAGCAAGGATTTGGGGTTTGTCAAATCTAATTTAATGGTTGGGCCCCTCAAAGGCGTGTTCACTCACTGCAGACTTGTTATCGCGCCTATGTTTCATGTCAGCTATATGCACTTTGACGCGGGTCCCTATGCTTCTCTTTGTTTGCCCGATATAGGAGAGCCCACAGTCACAATCTAGTTTGTAGACGCCTGCGGCTTGAAGGGGGATATTACACTTGACAGGTCGTAAGAATTGGTTGATCTTCTTCGGCGGCTTGAAGTAAGTTTTGATTGACGCTCGCTTCAGAATGTTTCCAATCTTGTCAGTGACACCCTTCACGTATGGTAGGACGGCAAGTTGACGCTCTACTGTGGCTGGTTTGGCGCGTTTTTTGTGATGAAGGCGTGGTACTTGCAATTTGTTGTTACGCAGTACTTGTTTGACATGCTGAAGCTCAGCAGTCAGGTGTTGTTTATCACAGATGCCGCGGGCTCTCTGAAACAAAGATTTCCCTACGGTAGCTAACTGTATAGGATGATGGTGAGAGTCTCCATTAAGGTATCTGTCTGTATGGGTTGTCAGTCAGTCAAGTTCCGCCATGAGCGCTTCATGTCACCTATCGCCCTAGATTCAATACCTTCTTGAAATTAGTAGCTTTAAAATTATAAAAACATAGTTTTTCCGGTGACTGCAAGTGTATTAGCGTTGCATATATTTTATTTTAAATACAATTGTTATCGTTGTATTTTATTTAACAACATCAAATAATCACGACTTAAAAATATTATTTCCTGTAACTCACAGACATACTCAAAAAACATGCTTTTTGTAAATTCTGCCATTGACAGTATTCACGTCAGTCGTATGAAGAGGCTGCCGTTCGTACGAGCCTTCGCAATTAGGAGGCTGAGAGTTGTTAGCACAAAAAAACTTTAATTAAAGCTTTTATAGCGGAGCCACTGAAATCCTCATTTAATTTAGACTCAGTAGTGTCTTTTCATGGCTCACGGCGTTTAGAGGCAATTCGTCACTCTTAATTGTTTTAGAATTTCGTGAGAAAATTATTTATTAGCATTTTTCGACACGAAAATAGTTAACTAAGACGGATATTCGAATTTTTCTAGCGATAAGTGACCTTGTTATAGAATTTGACGGTTAAAAGATCTTATATTTATAAAATACATAAAATATAAAACTGGGGTTGTTTTTCTTAAAAGATAAAAAGACCAATATTGTCATTTGTCGAAAAGTAAAGCTGGTCTAAATTGTCATTAATGACATACCTATTACCTAACTCTATCTCTTATATAAAAGTGAAGGGGTGACTGACAGACTAACGCCCAGCCCAAACTACTGGACCTAGAGACTTGAAATTTTGTACATAGATACTTTATACAGTGTAAACATCCACTAAGAAAGGATTTTTGGAAGTTACACCTGTAAAGGGTTGAAATGGGGGTTCAAAGTTTGTATGAGAAAAAAAAAATAAAAATAGAAATGTTGACTTGAAACTTCTTAGGGGTACTCCTTAAAACAAATAAGTAAACACGTGTTTCGTGGTTTTCCCAAAATCAACCCTTTAGGTGGTAAATGGGGCAAAAAGCCTAAAATGACTGACAAATTAACGCACAGCCCAGACTACTGGACCTAGAGACATGACATTTTGTACTTAGATACTTTACACAGTGCAAGCATCCACTAAGAACGGATTTTTGGAACTTCTACCTCTAAAGGGGTGAAATGGGTGTTCAAAGTTGGTATAGAAAAAAAATAAAAAGAGATTTTGACTTGAAACTTCGTAGGAGTACTTCTAAAAATAAATAAGCAAACACATGTTTCGCGGTTTTCCGAACATAAACCCTTTAGATGGTAAATGGGGTATATAAACCTAAAAATCATGTTATCGGGGTTATTTGGGATGTTGATTGCGAAAATGGCTTTTGTTTTGAAGTTGGAAGGAAATTATTTAACCCCTGAAGGGCTAAAATAATATTGGAACGGGAACAGGAACGAGAATGGGTACGGGAACGGGGCATGAACGGGTTATGGATATCGTAAACTAATATTATAAATGTGAAAGTAACGGGAAGTACCCGTCAAGCACGCATTCGGTTCGGACGCTTGCCACGATCGCTAAGAAAACCAGTGGTTCCCAAACTTTAATACTACTATCTTCGTTAAATTACTTAATTTTTATTAAAATGAAGTGTGCAGCCTGTGGTGACATTTTCAATGATGGAGTATTGTGCAAGGGTTGTAACAGACACCTGGGTTTTTGTTGCGCCAATATCGCTGAAGTTGGTTATCGAAGACTGGGACGAGACCGTCAAGCTTCCTGGCGCTGTCCTCAATGTAAAGTACAACCCACCACACCTATGCGCTTGTCTGTTAATATCCCCGATAACAGCTGTCACTTAACGTCTGATGATGAAACCCATGTAGCCAGTCCCTGTGAAGTCGGGGCAAGCACCAGCCCTTCAGGGACAGTCACGCTTGAACTGCTATTTCAAGAATTACAGAGTATGAAGAAACTGCTTTGTAAGATACCTAACCTTGTTGTTGCCGTGGAATCGATTAAGGAGGAGCTCTCTGAACTTAAATCATCATGTGAGTTTAACAGTGCAAGTTTAGCGGAATTTGATACCAGGCTAACAAAGATTGAAGATACGACGTCGGAATTTGGAAAGATAAGTGAACATCTCGACTCAACTTCGCACGAACTTGCGGCACTCAAACGAGAAAACACTGTAAGGGAGCAGTGGGTAAGGCTCAATAATGTTGAGATTAAAGGCGTTCCTGTGAAGAAAGATGAAAACCTGTTTTCAATTCTGGAAAAGTTGTCAAAAGTTACTAATTACCCGTTCCCGAAGACTCAAGTAAATTACATCGCAAGGGTTCCCACTCACAACTCAAATAATAAAAATATTGTTGTTAGCTTTATAAATAGATATATAAAGGAGGAGTTTGTGGCTGCGGCGCGGGCAAGGAAGTTGATCACGGCCTCGGACATCGGTGTCGGAGATTCTTCAATGAAAATATTTGTGAATGATCACCTAACTGCTGAGAATAAGAAATTATTGACTTCGGTGAAGACTATGGCTAAAGAAAAAAACTTTTCATACGTATGGGTAAAGTACTCCAAAATACACGTACGTAAGAACGATACCTCACCGGTTTTTATTATTTCTAAGGAACTGGATTTAAACCGAATTGTATAATCTACCTTTTAATATTATTTGTCTTTGGATTAATTTTTAATTGTGTTTACTTCACACGATGTTTACAAATTACTATTAAAAAAAGTTTGAGAATCTTAGCCTCAGCTGTTCGCTGCGACCGCTTCTATTGTCCGATGTTGCCCGAGTCATTAGCGTTGAACGGTGCGCCCTGCCTGCTCTCGCGCATTCATTGTAACATTTGCTCTGCTGCTCGCACCTTTGCATTACTGCTTTTTTACTTACCTGCCCGCGTTAACTGTTGTTTGTTAGCTAAATCTATTCATGTATTAACTTTTGCTTATCTATCGAGTTCGAGTGATTGCGTCTGTAATAGTTATTGTTCTTGCCTTTTGCTAAGTTTTTCATTGGAATATTCGGTATTAATCTATTTATTCTACCAAATAAATTGCTGTATTTTCTGTTTTTGTTATACTTGTTTTATCAATGGCTAATGATTTAAATAATCTCAGTATTTATTATCAAAATGCTCGGGGTCTTCGTTCGAAAACAAATATTTTTTACCGTAATGTATGTTCTGTTTCGTACGACGTTATTGTTATTACTGAAACATGGCTTCTCGAAAGTATTTTTGATGCTGAGTTGTTCGACAATCGCTATGTTGTTTTTCGTCGGGATCGGGACTACGCCGCTACTGGATTAACTAGAGGGGGTGGTATATTAATTGCAATAAACCGTGACCTTCAAGTGATACCAAAGTTAAATTATTGTTCTACCGCGGAGGACTTATGGGTTGCTATTAGCCTAAATAATCCGAATACAAAGCGTTCCACTGACATTTATTTATGCGCATTATATTTATGTAAGGAAAACCGTGGACTTTCGTTTTCACAGCAACTAATAAATTTCTTGTCATCCTTAAACAATGTTATCATGACTAATCCGAATAATAAATACATTATAATAGGTGATTTTAACTTGAGTGATATTAAATGGGCGCTTAGTTCGAATGATGATCTATCGTATGAGCCGAGTTGTTATAGTTCTCAAAACGAAACGTTACTGGTCGACGAAATTAATATGTTGAATTTGCGTCAATATAACGGTAATTTAAATATGTTTGGAAGGATTCTTGACTTAGTATTTTCTAACATTACGATTAACGTAATGGATTCTAGTAGTAACGCGTTAGTACCCATTGACAACCATCATGGTGCCCTCTCACTTAGTATTCCTGACTTAAATTCAAAACCTCTAAATTCTGCACCAAGATCTAAACTTTTATTCGACCGAGGTGACTATAATGCAATAAACAATGAAATTGGCAAGATAGACTGGGAATCTGAGTTTTCAAAAAGAAACTTAGAGGATTCTGTGGACTTTTTCTACTCAACTTTAAATTCGCTTATACATACTTTTGTACCTACTAAATTAGTAACAAATTCTGCATTCCCGCCATGGTATACCGCACCGATCAAAAAGCTTCTTAAGGAAAAGTACAAATATTTGCGTAAATTTAAAATATACGGAAATCTTGCTCATCGACATTCCTTCATAAAACTCAGGAACAGGTTTAAATCATTAGAAACTGCTAGCTATGATAGTCATATGCAATCTGTTGAAGCCTCAATCAAGGAAAATCCTAAACAATTTTGGGCACATATTAAATCCAAGTCTAACTCAACACAAATACCTTCTAGCCTTAAATACGAAGCTTCTGAGTATGTCACCGGTGAGTCGATATGTAATGCTTTCTCAGATTTTTTCAAATCCTCATTTTTACATTGTGATAGTAATAGTAACTCTTTGCCTCTGGTGGCGGTCGTACCTGGAGCGTCGCGTGCTAGTGCTTCTGATGTTGCTTTTATTACAGTATCGGAAGCTGATGTACACAAGTTACTGGAAAGCTTGGACCCATACAAATCAGCAGGCCCCGACAAAATTCCGGCGCGGTTTTTAATCAACTGTGCGCTGACGCTTTCGAAGCCGATCGCACTACTATTCCAACTTTCGTTGGCTCAAAGTTCAGTACCGGCTATTTGGAAGCGTGCCTTTATTACCCCAGTACACAAGAAGGGTTCCAAATCTGAGATCTCAAATTATAGGCCAATATCAAAACTATGTTTGATTGCTAAGATCCTTGAAAAATTAGTATACGGCCAAGTATATCCTGCACTGATACATAGTTTAAGTTATTCGCAGCATGGTTTCCTCAGAGGACGCTCTACGGTATCTAATTTAACTCTTTTAAACAACTTTGTAACTGCAGCGATGGACGATGGGTGTCAGGTAGATGTAATCTATACAGATTACAGCAAAGCGTTCGATCGAATTCCGCACTCTATCCTCCTTAAGAAGTTAGAATTGGTCGGTATTCATGGTGACTTACTGCGCTGGTTTGAGTCTTATGTCAGCAACCGATGTCAAGCTGTGGTAATAAATAATTATGTCTCTAGCTGGGTTCCAATTCCAAGTGGCGTGCCGCAAGGGTCATTACTTGGACCTTTGCTTTTCATTATTTTCGTCAACGATATTGATATGTGCTTCCGTAACTCGAATCTTCTTTGCTTTGCAGATGACATGAAAATTTACGCTAAAATACAGACTATGAATGACGCTCTGTCACTGCAAAGTGACTTGGATCGACTCGAAACATACTGCAATGATCATAACTTAGATCTTAACCCTACAAAATGCACAGTTATGACGTTCAGTCGGAAAACTAATCCAATAACTTACAGTTATGCGTTATGTAAGCTTAGTTTAAAACGTGTCTACTCTATGCGAGATCTCGGTGTGACGCATGATTGTAGGTTGCTGTTTGATGAGCACATAAACCTTGTGATTTCTAAGGCCACTAAAGCTCTAGGATTTTTAATTCGAAATTGTAAAGACTTTAAAAATGCTAAAACCTTTAAAATTCTCTACTGTTCACTTATACGAAGTCACTTGGAATATGGTTCTCAAATATGGAATCCAAGATACGTCACTTACATTAATAGACTTGAAAATATCCAGAAAAAGTTTATGAAGTATTTATGTTACCGCATTGGTATGCGGTACCATTCTAGTGAATATCTTCAACTATGTAGAAATCACCATCTTTTAACTCTGGAAAGTCGTAGGACCATAGCTGACATCACTTTTCTGTTAAAAATTGCCACGGGTGCTGTTGATTGTCCCGAGCTGCTATCTTTATTAAATCTGAATGTTCCAAGTAGAAATCTTCGTCATTTTAAACCAATTCACCTACCACTGTCACATACCAATTATAGACGAAATTCTTTCTTTCTTCGTGCAGGCAAGTGTTTCAATGACTTGTGCAGTAAAATTGATATTGATATGTTTAACACTAGTTGTGAAGCTGTAAGGCGTAATCTTGCATTTTTACTCTCTGAATATTGAAGTGGGCGTGATCTTATTATTAAATCTATTTATTAGGATTTATTATTCTGATATTTAAGTTTTTTTTTGTGTTATCGGTCTCAAAAAAAAAAAAAATTTTTTTTTGTATAACTCTTGGCGATCGCTGTATTAGTGGCTCAAATGTGCATTTTTATTACCTTACTTTTTATTTGTGTGAATCTGTAAATGGTTTTTTGATGTATACTGAGATTGCTATAGTTAACATAATAACTGTTGATTCACCTGTGAATATAAAATAAAATAAAATAAAAAATATGTAATTCCTTATTTTAAATGTGAAACACTCAATTACGTAAAAACGGGTGAACTGATTTGGAATAGCACACAGATAGTTTTACTTTTTATGCCGGTCAAAAGTTTCCTAATGTCCACGCAGACGAAGTCGCGGGCAAAAGCTAGAGTATAATAAATACTATATTTCAGTTTTCATTTCAATTGAATGAAGCCAAAAATAAAAAAAAGCCATAAGAAAACATTGCATAGGTATTATTAGAACAATAAAATACCAATAGTTGAATTTATATATTTCATTTCATTTATTCATATGGCATATACAACAGATGAGTCAACAATAGCACACAATAACAGCTAAACATGTTTTGAACCAAACTGACATTCAAACACGTGCACACACAGAAATTCATGCGATGCGAAAACATTTAAATTATTATTGAATTGGTACCGTAAAAGTTGCATTAATTAATATTGATTAGTTTACATAATTATTAAGGGGAAAATATTGAATTAATTGTTGAAATTATTACAGTGTTCAGAGATATTAATTTGACGTAAATTATTGATTTATTATAAAATTAATGATTGAATTGTAAATATAAAAATTTAAAATAACATCAACATATTTTTTTTTTGACATGAGACTTAAAAACAGTATGCTTTGTAGTTAGATATCGAGTTGCTTATCTGACTTTATTAAATCATTATTTATATATAGAAAATGATAGCATTCTATTTTTACCCCTAGTTTATTCGACACATGGCTGACAATCCTCCACATCCACACGTGAAGAGGCAATGCTCCTCAAGCAATTAGAGCGGCCTCGCTAGAAATGTGTCAGCTTTGATATTTTTAATGACAGCCTTTAATTAACGGCCTTCCCAGAAGTCTCGCAGTTATTTTTCACTACAGTTTTTGAGGGTCTATTACAAAAAAGCATCGAGATAATCGTACGATGTTCGTAGTTCGCTTTTACTTGATGTCACGGATTATGATGAAAGTTGGCTGATTGTCGTAATTATTTTTATGTAATAGACCCTCGGATAGCTTTAGTCGAGAACTGGAGTTCAGTTTGTGTTATGAGAGCCACTTAAACTGTTATTTTTTAGTATTGTGAACTTTGAAATTGAGTCAGGATAAAAAAACTTTGAATCCGAGTGAATGTTAGTAAATTAAAAAGTTATAGTGAAGCTACACTACGTAAAATAATTTGATACACATTAGTGAGGTACTCTAATGTAAACTATTTAATAATACCTATGATAAATATTTTTTATTTGGCAGTATACTTAATACGTCTTTAAACGAAAAGGCTTTCAGTTCTAGGCATTGAAATATTAGCCTTATGTTTTTTGATAGGTTTTATGTAAATACAGTTATAAAAATAAAGTTTATTCACGTTCGCAAAAACGACGTTCATCATTAGGAACCGAGACAAAATCAAATCCGATGAAGCTGAACTAAAACCCCAAAACCTGCAATATGTTGCCTAGGAGTTAAAACAAAAACAGTGACATCGGTAAGCATTACTTATATTATGTGAAACGTAATAAATACAATGAATATTCATAATAATTTATACCCTCCAAACCCTGGAAGTATTTAATTTTTCCGAAAATTCGATGAAATTTAGTTGTACAGTACATAAATGACAAGAAAAATAACGAAAAATAAATCTTTACTGTAAAAATACACAGGTTTTCCAAAAAAGTAAAAAATATTACCTATTCGTTTTCCCAAAAAAAAAAACCGCACCGAGGGTTCCGTACAATCATAAATATATTTGGATATGTTACTTTAGTACAGTCTTTAAAAAAGTAGGATAAACGGCAGACAGGTGGATGGGCGAAGAGGTGGACAGTTAATTTACAAATCTTAACCACAGCTGCTTATGGTGACTGAAAAACGTTTCAGCCACTCCACATTGCAAACTGTTTATATTACTAAGTAGGAACTTATCGTTTATTCGTACGGCAAATAGTTGGTAATTGTATTAGAACCAGCCACCAATTATTATTGTAGTATTAGGTTGCGCCATCTCTTGACCGATAGTGGAACTATTTTTTTTCTTAGGTCAGCATTCTTAGGACAGCGCGGCAGTGCCATCTGTTGACTGGTAGTGAAACTAAAGAATTTTTGTTTGTTTTTTTAATTTCTAAAAAAGTGTGTTATATTGAGACATCGTTTTATTTTTCGTGTAATCTTTACATAAACTACTATCACATAGAATTATTTCAGATTTTTCTCTTTCCTAACTTCGGAGATACGGGGGGGAACGGTATTTTTTTTTACATTTTTCATCATAAGTCAAAAACTGCGACTTAAAACAAAAATAAATGATTGAAAACGTGCAAACGGCGCTCTTTCAAATGATACCCCACATGCCCTAGTAGCCTCACTTCAAATTTTTAAGACCCTTTTTCAGTCCCTGTTGTAAAAAAGGTATTTTTTTTTTATTATTTCTTATTTGCAAAATAGTTGGGCAAATGTCATATTAAACTATTTCAAATTTCAAGTTGATACCATTAGTAGTTCTCGAGATATCCAGCTGTGACAGACAGAAAGACAGACTGAGTCACACCATAAGGGTTCCTTTTTTACCATTTTGGTAGGGAACCCTAATAAAATACGGGGCTAGATAAAGTACCTAGGTATATAATACCTATTTATAAAGTTGCATCGGCTTACGCTGACATAGGCACACTGATCAACTGTTTAAAGACGTAACAATGGTGAAGGAAACAGTATATGCAGGTACAAAATGGAATCAGAACGGTAAGACATGGTAATTTCAATTCGTTTATTATCAAAACATTGGCCAATTTGCATCCCTTAATTAATTCCGCCTAAATTATCAAACGCCATTTGGAAACTATCTGTCAAAAATACGTGTGCTAACCAGGGATGTTATTGTACGAACGAGCTGTCTCCGCGACTGTTAATTAAAACAATAAATTTGTTAGTGGCCGCGGCGCAATGAATATGTCAGATAGCAGGTCGGTCGCCTATTAAGGCATTAGTGAAGGTCGCAATTTGGGTGCCTGTTTAAACTATTGTGAATTTTACTGCTCGTTGGGGCTATGAAATTAGAAGGAAATATTGATATTTGCATTAAAATACATTTTAGCTTTGTCGTTATTATTGTTGCGAATATGCTTTTACCATTTCATAAACTAATAAATCTTACAAATACCGACACTAGGTCAAACGGATACTCATTTAAAACCGCTTTCAAAAAACCCTTAAAACAATTTATTTTATTTTATTAATTTACTCCTGTTAGCCAGATCACAATAAACTACGTTATTATTAACGACGGAAGGCTATTATTATAAAAAAATACAGATCTGAACTCAACAAGCCATCACACAGTTCATGATCATTGATCATGATCACACAACAATGATTCATGTGTAACAAAAACGCGGTGTGAAAAAGCACTTTGCTTGCGTAGCGGCAAGGTGCGCTTACTTCCTTATGCTGCTGCTCCACCTGTAATGCCAAACTAAAATCAGGCCTTAGCAGCAGCCTTTACCTAGGGTTAGTTATTCAGCGGGAACATTTTTGTCTGACTCGAAAGACTCAAAACATTGGCACTCGCGTTTTGAAACCGCTGTTTTCATAACTCCAAATGGGTTGTCTCGAATACTTGACAAAAACTATTTGGGTGTAGAAGGTTGGAGCCCTCAGGCCGACACCATAAATTTAGGGCCGAGGTATGCTTGTTAGTGAGTCTACTAATTTAGTGTAATTAATTGAACGTAGTTACAATGGGACCCTGTCTACTCCGTGTATTTACCGCTTTGAAATTCATTTTAAAATTAGCATTGGTAAGCTCTAACGTCATGAATATTACTCTGTCAAAGGTACTACTTCAAGGTAGAAAATTTAATTTGAATCCCAGGCTACCAAGTATGTTTTAATGTATTTTCGATCAAACTGTTTAAAATCATTAATATACCAAAATTCATTCGATGACTTTTATAATGAAAAATTAATGTTTAATATTATCGATTAAAGTATATTTTGAGTAGAAATATTGTAATAAAGATACCTATGTAAAGTACACTTAATAATTAGGTGATATTTAAATGTCAATCTTCATTGCGGTTTCTTTGAGGAAGGCTTATTATCATTATACCCGTCGAACCCGCCAACAATGTCGAATACATACCTACAATAACATTTTAAATAGGTTTTGTGAAAAAAACAAATCAAATACGTAGTATGAAAGTAGTTTCGGCAATAGTCCAATAAAACTAGCTTTATCTGGACGTAATTAATAAACTCGTTATTTTTATTAGTTTATCGGATATTGATATTAAGGCTGCGCAGTCTGCACACTAGCGCCGCCATTAGAAAAAAAAACATAGTGCTTAAATAAAGGCAAATTTGTAAATTATCTCTCTGGAGTGCACTCCGAACAAGCTTTGCGCTACTTTTTATCACTTAAGCAATATTTTCTAGCCTGTTGTTTAGTTATATGGACTTTTATTGCGAAAAGTGGCCACTTTTAACTTGTTCGGAGTGCAATCCAGAGAGATAATTTACAAATTTGTCTTTATTTAAGCACTATGATTTTTTTCTAATGGCGGCGCTAGTGTGCAGACTGCGCAGCCTTAAGTGTCAAATATTAATTAGATATGTCATGTAAGAAATCCAGGGTGGTAACCGTTTTATATAAAAATCATGAGTTTTCGTATATTACCTAGCTTTTTCCTAAAAGCAAAATAGTTAACCAAATACCTTGTTTGTATAATTTTATGATGCATTAAAATGCTATCACCTAATAGCAAAATTAAACTGAATCCAAATTCGCATGTTCGTTTTTTTTCACAGTATTCATCTGATCTCAATATCTAGATAAGCCAAAATGGTAACTATGATGCTTGTATTTAAGCTATGATGCGTCTTTTTAGACATTTTAGACAAAAATTGAACATTTATTTTTTACGTTTTAATAATAATGTATTTCTCAGTAGTTAATTTTTTTTTTAGTTTTATGCGAAGTTTCTAAATGTTTAATTCCTTTTATTTTAACTATAACTAACACTAATTTATGACATAGAAAAAGAAAATTTCAGTTATCTTATTATGTCCCGATAAAGCTAGTTTTATTGGACTACAACGCGTTAGTGTCAACCCTAAAACGTGTAAAGTCCCACTTAAATACTTTGACAACAAATGTCACACAAATTTGCATAAAAAATATTTTTCAAACGGACTACTAAACCCCAATTTGTTCACAAACTAACTCGGACAGTTTTCAGGATTTACGTTATTTCATTCACAAGCCGTAAATCAAGCGTGAAATGTAAAGAAAACTATTTTTCACCATATTCTGTAGCAAAAGGTTTTACAACTGCAATATTACAAACAGATATCGAAACACAATAAGGCTGCCATGATGGATAGTGGAATATGTTTACACAAAGCGATCCTGAGTCGGGTGCGATTTTTTTCTCGTCGCATATATCTCAGCTCCCATTCGGTTTAACTACTTTCTTGCGATTTATAGAGGTTCCGAAGGAATAACGGCAGGTGCCTTAACGTGTTTTTTCTATATGTATTTATAGAGAAATGTAATTCGAGAAAAAATATCAATTCTCTTTTAGATTGTATTGAAGAAGGTTGGGCAAGGTCATTTTAGTTTTTTTCCAAACTTTTGGCAATGGTAGCAAAATGTACATGTTTATTGTGTGTGACATTGTCTTGTGCGTGTATTTGTGTATGTAATTCGATAAATTATGTATTTATTACGATTCATTTTTACAACAAATACTTTTAGGGATACAATTTCCTTAAAGGTTTTTGATGATTAATTTGCGAATGTTTCGGCACGATTGCAAGCTACTGCGGATACGAGTTATAAAAAAATCTCATTATAGTATCCGTAACAAAACATTTATTTACATCATTTATGTGGTTTTCATTGCCGATTATGTATGTATTTAATGAATGGTCTAAATTCGAGTGAACAATGATACCACGTCAGATTTCACTTGGTTGTCCCATAATTAAATATTTGAACTGTCCTTTTCACTGTCTTAAAGTTTAATTTCGCATACCGCTGTCCAGATTGATCATCGGGCGTCGAATCAAACCCCATGTGATTGATAGCATGCGGTGACAAGCCTATTTGTGATATCTGCAGTGATAGTGAGCACCTTGAGGGACGGCTATTAATAGTGTTTGGACGTTTCTAATGAGTCCTAAGATATATCTCGTCATGTAGCTACGCTATTTACTTATCTATCGGTAGAGGTATTGCACAGATCGTAAATTGTTGACATTTCGTCAGAAGTATGTAATACAAAGTCATCCATCGATGTTTAATTACCTCTATAATTCTTAGGTAGGTTGGTGTTACAGACCATACAACAAGTACTTACGGTTGGTATTTATGTATTCAGTTGTTTTGACACAAAAGCGAGCACGAACACGAAGCGAGGGCGGGTCGCTAGTACATTTATAATTTGATCTTAGATTCCACAAAGGGATAGTGCTTGGTTTTCACATCACCATAAGGCCGAAAGTGTAAACGCACTACACCTGGAATCCTCATCACTAAGCAACTGGCTATCTTTCCTCTAACTGCTAGAACACATTTTTTTATGGCGATAGCTTTGTACTAACAACACTTAAAATATAACAAATCATTCGAACTCTATGCTATATTCGACGCACCACACATAAACCTTAGAGTAGGCAAATGAATTCCTCAAAATTCCACCGTTCGCGGGCGATATGCAAAATGCGTTATCAGCCGTTATTAATCACGCAGCTAACGTGTCGGTGTTGCCAGCCGATTATATTCAAATTGCTCCTAATTTTATTCATGTCGGCGAGAAAACATCGCGGCGAGAGATATATTTCATAGTAGTTAAAGTATGTAGATTGGAAGATATGGTGATGTATAATTTTATCTGCGTTTTGTTCTTGAGTTATGAGTTTATTTATTATAGTGTACTTGGTATTAAAATGTTAATATGTTTTAACACACGCTCGATTATAACCCGGTACTGAGGACGACTAAGTGCGCCCGCGCAAGAGCTGAACTGGCAGCACTACACTACATCCTTACTAATATTATAAATGCGAAAGTCCGTTTGTTTGTTTGTTTGTTTATTTGTTTGTTACGCCTTCACGTCTTAACTACTCAACCGATTATCATGAAATTTTGCATACACGTTCTTAGGGGTACAGAGAAGGACATAGGGTACCTTTCATCCCGAAAAAATGTATTGTTCCCGAGGGATAGCAAAAAATCTTTCCACGCAGACGAAGTCGCGGGCGACCGCTAATAAAACTAATAGTAGTTTATGACGACATATCATTAATTTTAACCCGTCAAGCCAGACAAGATGGGACAATAGATTTCCATTGAAGTCCGGCCTCATGCGGCCACCTCGCGTTTAATAAATTAAAACAGAAAGTTATATCACCTAAGAGCAATGTTTATTATTTCTAAGACAGTCAAAGTTTAATTTATGTACAGAATATTTTTTTAAACGATTTATATAACAATTTATTGTATACCTTCTATCTTGAAATTCTTGACCATTCTATCACACATATTAATTACCAATATCTTGAAAGTAGCTATCTACTTTCAATATATTGGTAATTAATATGCCGATAGCTATAAATCATAACTTGTCTGTTCGGTCATGGTGTAAATGTTGCAGAGATTTTGAATAGGTTAGAGAAGTATGAACTAGATTCATAACCTTATTGAACACTGAAGTCTAAACTAGGGGAGCGAGGGGCTTGTTGTAACATTTTTTACAAAACTTAATATATCTTGAGATGTATTGATTTAATTACCACCAAATAAACATTGATTGAAACTCTAATTATTCCTCTATTAAGACAAATTGAAAAAATATCAAATCTATATGTAACTCCTTCACAATCACATTTTTATTAAAAGAAGGGCGGTGTTACAACTTACCCCATGCTTGGGGTTTGTTGTAACATCTAATGGGGCAAGTAGTAACAGTAAAAAAACGAGAATGTTACACCTTCAATAACTTATTTATTTCACACCTTGAACCATTTTGCTTTGTTTTCAACAAACAAAAACTAGGTATTACCTTAATATGTATTTTTATCATGTAATCAACTGTAACACACTTTTTATTTAATTAATAAATTTGAGAATTAGTTTTTAACTATTTATCTTGTTTTATACTTAAATACTCGTACTACTATTATAGGTACTTATGTATCAACATAGCACTTTCAAATCACAGTAAGTTAAATTATAAACCTTCAAATTAAGTCTCATAAGTAACCCTTACTTTTACCTTACATATATTGTACGTAATCACAGTACGTTAAATCTTACCTTTCAAATCACAGTAAGTTAAATTATAAACCTTCAAATTAAGTCTCATAAGTAACCCTTACTTTTACCTTACATATATTGTACGTAAAATCAGTCTTTTAATAAGTTTCTATATCAATGAATTTAGTTTCAGTTGATACAGACAAAAAAAGTACCTCTTGTGACACAAACAAATTAGATAAATTACATTTCACATAATAATCGTAACATACAACAATATGAGGGGCAAGTTGTAACATGTTACAAGAAACCCCAAGATTTTTACAATTAACCCCAAGTTATAGTTTTTAATATATATCACGATAACTATTTAATCAACTTAGTAATCCCGAAAACTGTGACACAACATCTTATAAAGATAAATTGTAACACCAAATAAAATACAAAAACCTCAATTAGTCTATAATTGTAAAGCTAACCAAAATTTTTGCGAAGGTAAAATATACGTTACCTGGGAAAAATTAAGCACTTGTTCATATTTACTCAGTGCGCTGCCTGGCAGGACATTGGGTGTGATGTCGTGTTGGGGCGCGGTATAACGGTAAGATTGAGTCGTAGAAATACATTAATAAGTTTATATTCCTAGTGAACAAGCCCTGTTACTACTTACCCCTGTTACAACAAACCCCTCGCTCCCCTACTTCATTCAAGGTTATACTTCTCTAACCTATTCAAAAAATTTTGCAACATTTTACACCATGACCGAACAGACAAGTTATGATTTACAGGCATTGAACCTATCACCACCCCGCTGCATAAATAACGTTGTAATTGCTCCGCCGTGTTGTGACAAACGACTTTCTATCGAATTTTAGGGAGTACACAGCATTAATATTGTTGGGTGGCTGTGGTTGTTTGTGTTTGCTGTGTTATTATTTTAATTGATGGCTGGGGAGTATCTAAATTGCTAAATATTGAAAATTGAAAGCTGTTAGTGATGATATTGTTAAATACTACCTTTTGCCCAGCGAACTAAAATCTATGGAAGGGCAAACAAATATTGCTTAAAAATGGTACCATGGCGGGGGCAAAAAATTACAATCCGCACAGCCTTAGTCGGGCCAGCCACGCGTTCGGTGACTGACGTTAGCGTTCTTTACAATAATTGCAGTTTGTATTGTAAAGAAAAGAAAGAAAGACTTTATTAAACATGACGTTCTCTGTAGTCAAATAGTGTAATAGGAGCAAAGAAGGCAGTAAAAAGATGCAAAATAACCTATCCTATTTTTCGCTTAAGCTTATTATAATCATCTGTGGTTTAAGTATAGAAAATATCTATGAGTATACAAATGATGGTCGCTAATAAGCAACCAGTGTTCAGATGCTTTGTATTGCATAATAAATGCCAGCATTTTCAGCAAAATCCACGAAGTTGTTATTTTCGTGCGGTGTAATTTTTCGAGCGGAATGATTGTTCCATAGATTTTAGTTCGCTGCTTTTGCCCTACATGTTGCGAACTGCGCGTTTGCAACTGACTTTGGAACGGTAAGATTTACTAAGCTATTTGCAAGGATAAAGTAAGAACTCATTTTCATACTCTTGTGGCTTCTTACTTGCCATCAGCTGCACCCACTTTCTATAAAAATAAACTACCATTATCACTTATAGAATTTTCAAAAGGCATTTATAATGCAAATTTTTATCTAGTATATTAATTGTCTCAGTATCACTCCTGTTTGCTATGACGCCATTGAAACTGCCAAGGACTTATTCTTGTTCCTAAATGCTTAAAACAAATTACTTAAAAATACACGCTGAAATTTTAATCATTTGGTTCCCGCCGTGGGGTGGTTCCACTCATGATTACATACAACATTTGCTATGAGGCCAACTCTCCTGCTTGCAAAAAAAAATCTGCTGTTCCATACAAAAGTGCAGTACCTACTCGACCTTAATGTATGGAACAGCTGATTTTTTTTGCGAGCAGGAGAGTTGGCCCCATAGTAAAAGTTGCTTGTAATCATAATAATAATAATAATAATAATAATAATAATAATAATAAATTTTTTTTATTGACACAAAATTACAAAGACAAAACTTTTGAATACAACCAAAATTAAACCTTTACGATTATACAGTTTAGATTTAAAAACATCTGCACCCAAACTAGGAAACCTGTATCTCAGGTGCAGTGCTCTTTCTCTATCAATAACGCCAAACAGAAGGTTTAGCAACAGGTGATTGTTACATAAAATCAAACAGGGAAATGTGAATAATGCCATATGCCAATAAAACTAAAACTAGTGTAGAATGAACCTCTCATGGTGAGTAGAGTGTAAGTGAGTGAGTGTGTGTGGAGAGGGTGTGTGATATTTAAAATAAATAAATATTATATAAAATAAACAAAAAGGAATTATTTTAAGTAAAGTTGTATAAAGGATAACTAAGAAAGCAAGTACCCATTACCATACTATCTCAAAAATGGCTTCTGTTTCGTCATAAGTTAAGGATTGTAGCCAAGCAGTGACAGACTTTTTGACATCATAAATATTCAGATTGTATATATTATTTATTTTATTTACTTTATTATATAAAAAAGGACCAAGAGAATAAAAGAAATTATGAATAAAGGAATGATTAGTGGTAACAGTGGGGCAAACCGTGTAATTTCGGCGTCTTGCAATTCTATTTCTGTCATATTCTAAGATGGAGTGCTGTTTAAGAATCACTTGCAATATGAAAAGCTGTCTCACTGTTAACACTTGGCAGTTTTCGTATAAAAGGGCAGTGGGATATAATTTTGGTCGGAACGTACAAACCTTTAAAATATATCTTTGTGCTATTTCCAAAGCCATTAACGTTGTCTTGCCTGCACCACCCCAGGCAATTATGCCATAGTTTAAGATAGATTGACACAGTGAGAGGTAGACTTTTTTAAGTAGATCTTGATCTGCAACGTGTCTTAAGTTCTTAAAGACATAGATGAGTTTACGAACTCTCTTAGTCAGGACATTTATTTGTTCTTTGAAAGAGAGTGAGTAATCCATATGCAAACCAAGGTACTTAACACAATTAGTGCTTTGGATATATGGACAAATGCATGATACAGATTGGTAATTGTTACAACGATGTGCCCTTATGTGGAAATCTGAGGAAGGAAGCCCTGTACTTCTCATAGCAAAGGTGACGTATTTAGTTTTTTCTGCATTTAATGTTAGTACATTTTGTTTGAGCCATATTGAAGCGTTGTTAAAACCAGTCTGAGCTAAATAAAACGACTCCTCCCAAGTTTTTGCGGAAAAAAGAAGCACAGTATCATCGGCATAACATACCAATTTGCCTTGTGCCAACTGAAGATCAAGGAGATCATTAATATAGACCAAAAATAAAACTGGTCCTAAGATGCTCCCTTGAGGTACCCCGTACTCTGTCTCCAAGTAGGTACTAACATTTTCTCCGATAGTAACGCATTGGGAACGATCAGACAAATAATCCCGGAACAATTGCAGCTGTAAACCTCTGACTCCTAAACGTTCAAGCTTACCCAGTAGCAAAGAAATAGACACCGTATCAAAGGCCTTAGCCAAATCAAGAAAAATTCCCACAACTTTATTGCCCTTGTCCAAATTCGAAGAGATGTAATTTGTAACCTCAAGAACTGCGTCATTAGTTGACTTGCCGGACCTAAAACCATACTGAGAACTTGATAATAGATCATATTTGTCCAGAAAGTCAACCAGACGGTTATATATAAGTCGCTCTAAAATTTTTGAGATTGCTGGAAGAATAGAGATGGGCCTGTAGTTATTGATTTGGTGTCTATCCCCCGACTTATACACAGGATGTATTCGAGATCTTTTCAAAGCAAGAGGGAAAACACCGTTTTCAAAGCAACGGTTGAAAATGTGCACCAAAATAGGGACCAAAATATGGGAGCAGATCTTAATAATTTTATTCGGGATTCCATCCCATCCCACAGCGCTACAATTTTTCAAGTTCTTGATGATATTACCGACCTCAGCCTCATCACATGGCAAAAGAACGAAGGTGTTGGAAATACTGGGAGGCTCACGGTTATTTAAATGCAACGACGTGCCAAGTTCATAATTAGCTTCATTGTTCATAAGATTAGTAGCAAGATTCTTCCCTATATTGACAAAAAATTCATTAAAACTGTTCATATTAGATGAAGTGTTTTCAGTGGACTCAGACAAAAGCTCAGAAGAGGATGATTTTACTGTACCTGTATATGTAATATTTTTAATGAGTTGCCACAATCTTTTACTGTCTTTGTTTGCTTTTGACAGTTCATTCCGTTCGTACTGCCTTTTAAGAGTTTTTAGTAGGTTATTACAAAATTTCCTGTACCTTATATAGGTCGTCTTAGCAATGATATTATCTGGTGAGTTCCTATGTTTTTTATGAAGTCGATCCCTATTACGTATGCAGCGTATTATGCCTGGTGTAATCCAGGGTTTTATAGGTCTTTTTCTCCTAGGTAGATGAATAACTTTACAGTTAGTTTGAATAGAGTGCTGAATTAAATTTATTAAATGTTCCATTAAATAGTTGACATCATTGTAATCAAAAAATGACTCAAGATCGATATTAAGTTCAAGATCTTTTATTATTTGATCGTAATATAAAATCGTACGAGAATTAATAGCTTTTGGTTTTTTTATTTGATTACTAATGCACGTAATAACAGCAGTATGATCAGTAAGGTAGGAATCAGAGATAAATGTAACGACTGGGCTTTTAGATTTTAAAATGACATGATCTAGGCATGAACCACTCTGGTGTGTCGTTTTCTGGTGAGCTGGAATCATGCCATGGCTAGCACACATATTTAGATATTCACGACCTCCCGTATCTAAAAATTCTTCACGAATATCAATATTAATATCGCCTATTAATAGAACATTATTGAAACTTGAGAGTTGAGGTAGTAGTAAATTTAGTGAATTTATAAAGTTATCCAAGTTTCTATAAGACGGCGATCTGTAAATACAGACAATAGCTGTATGTGATCCAATTTTTATTATCAGGCAGTTACAGTTTTCAAGCAAAGGCTCTTCAACTTTAATATTTAAATTTGAATGAGCGTATACGACTACCCCATCATTTTGTATTTGATTATTTTGTGTAGCGTGGCAGACATATCCAGATAGCTGTGGAAGAATTATGAATTTTGACAATCGACACTCCGTTAAAATAATTATGTCACACTCTATACTTAATCTTTGTAAAAGCACCTCAAGCCCTCTAAAATTACAATTAATGCTGCGTATATTTTGGGTTAAATAGGAAATTTTGTTAGGCATTGAAAGCACATATTTATGACAGTCTTCCGGATCACAGATTATAGTTTCAGAGCCAAACAATTGATCCAATTCATTGTTTATTTCATCATCCATTAATGAATATGAAATTAAGCAACAGGAACAGTTTAATTGTGCAAATAAAATCGTTTAAACAATATAATAAAATGATAAAATATATAAAAATAATTCCCTTTTTGAGTAGCTTGAACAATGTATGTGTAGTATTTATGGATTTGTTACATGTAAAAATATTAATAAAAGTATAAATTAAATTAAGCATGCAAAAAAGACATATCATAAAAGACAAAATTGTGTAAAAAATTAAAACAAGTTTTTTATAAAAACGAATTAAATTTAGTCACAACAGTTTGTTTTTTATTTTAGCAAAATCAGCTTCACTGTCTATCCTATAATAAGGGGATCCTTCCTTTTGCCTTATATATACCCTCCCGTACGAGGACCAGCAATAAGCAAAATTATTAGATGTGGCAAAATCTCTGGCCAAGTAAAACAATCTCTTGCCTTTCATTGTTAAACACTCGGAAATATAAATAGGCGTTTCCGGTCCTGACATTTTTAAGTGATGGGTATTCAGCTTGTTTTTATTAGAGGCATTAAACTTCTTTACTGACTTTAATAACGTTTCTTTTGTAATTACAGAGGTTAACTCCAATATGATAGGCTTTACAGCTGCCTTAGAAAACCCACGGTGAATGTCCTTGATGTCCGATTTTTGTAACGTAATTTTTAACGCATTTCCAATATTGACAGCAACGTTGGAGAGCTCTTCTTTCGATTCATTCGGCAACTTAGGAATGTTTCTAATTTCAACTTTTGCGGAGCAGGTACTCCTCTCCAATGATTCAATTTTTGTTTCAAGCGAATTTATATAATTGAGATATCCTTCTCTCTCCTTTTTGATTGCTTGCAACTGCAGTTGCATTTCATCATATTTATTAGATAACATCTCCATGGAACTAGTAATTGTTTCATTTTGTGATTTGATATCATTCAAAGCCGTATGAAGTAAAGTGAATTTAGACTCTTGGCTTGCAACAAAATTATTGAACATGCCACGCATCTCCGTAATAATTTCCTGCAGATCATCAGGACGTTTTCTTTTCACACGACTTAAATTAATATTATTCGTAGAATCCGATCCTTCGATCGCCGAGGAAATCTCACTAAGGTTTGAGTCAGAGATAGCCTTTCTAGGAGGAGAATGCCTTAAAGCCATTATTTTATATTGAAACGCGCAGCGTTGCCAGCAGTAGGTATAAATTAAACGAACGGTTCGCTTGTGTTTACAATAAAGTACTCACGGAGCCACGGCCTTGAGCTCAGTCAGTTGCGTAGCCGCAGTTGTTGATGAGAAGTACGTTGGCTCGAGCGAGCGAACGAGCAAAAAAATGTCAATCGTTCTCTTCCCTCGAAGTGAGGTGGGCGGCAGGGGTCTGTGTCCTTAGTTTCTCGTAGCATTCAGTCGTAGCGCACGTCCGGTGAGGTGGGGGCTCCGTCGTAGCAGCGTCGTAGCAATGGTCGTAGCCGCCGATCCTTATCGCAAAATTCACCCGTGCTGACAAGTACAGCGGTAGCCGAGCGGTTGCAAGTCCCTCGTCGAACCCCAGAGATCACGGATCAAATCACGCACCAACCACTGTACGTAATATAACTCGACTTGAAGATGCGTAAACCACTTTATAACTATCTCACTCACAACACGCTTACTAGGAGGAGCAACGTAACTTATGGCCCGTAAGAGGAAGCAGGAATTGAGATTTAGGTAAATTGACCAATGGCAATTTTCATGATTGAATTTAGTTGCGCACGAGTAACACACGTCTACTAGCAAAGACAACCCGAGAGAGAGAGGCATGAGTGGAACCACCCCACGTCGGCAACCAAATGATTGAAATTTCAGGGTGTATACATTATAGGTAAAATTAAGTGAAAGAACTAGGCAAATAACCCTCTATTTCAATTTCAAAATTGCACTTTCCATAACAGTGTAACAAAACGTCTTATTCTCAATATCAATATGTAAGGTTATTTGCATTTTTCCAGCGTCAGATTCAATAAAAAAGGTCAACATATTGTCTGGGCAGTGAAGCGCGTGTGCATCTCGCTATCAAAAATATCCCGGGCTATCCGCGCCCGTATGTCACCGCTGCTAAGTCGAGCGGGAAACTAGGCGGCTGCTTGCCAGCCCCAAGGGCTGTGTGTAGGAGGCAAAAGGGCCCTTGTTTTTTTTTTATAGAGGAAGGTAGATTTGATGATGAACTGAGGGCTTATTAAAAAAAAACATCGCGATAAGTGTACGATGTTAGTCTTACTTCGTGGCACTATTGACTCACAAATAAGGTTCAATATCAAGTAAATACTATCGTGGTTCTTTTTTGTATAAGAGGCCCTCTGGAGTCCAGATGCAAAGACAGGCACTGACAAATCTGTCATGCCATAGCCATTATCATAGGTGATGAAAATAATCAAGTAGAACCACAAAATACATGGTAGAAACCAAGAAAGGTTTGAATTCTTGAAATTAAATTCGACAGTATTCATATTTAGTTTTAAAAGACGCTACGTAACGTAGGAAGTGATTATATCCTCAGTGGATGTGACGACGACACGGCAAGGCCTTTCGTCTGACAGGTGATTCAACTGTATTAAATTAGGACCCTAGGTATAGGCATTAAGTGGTATATAATGCCAGAATGTTTTTTTTACCTGACTACTGCAGAGCCAAGGAAGGGTTAACAGTTAACAGTCTATGTATGCATATGGGTATGTATGTATGTTTTTCTATGGACCCTGATAATGATTTGTTTTTTGTTCGATTAAGCACTGTAAAACCTTATTTCCCCTATATTCACGATTGAAAGATCTGAACCTCCATACGTTACAAGATTAAGTAAGACAAGTAATCGGGGCCCTGCTGACCCTTGCTCCGACCCTGGTGTGTTCTTTCAGAGCCAGAATAAATTTGCCAGAAAGGGTTATCGGTGATTATATTTATCAGAGCAGCGGTGATTTGTCGGTTGTTTTGTTCCGATCCTTCCGATTTTTTATTCGGGATTTTGCCTGAGTATTTTTTTTACGTGACGTAATAAATATTTTATCCGGCCCGTGCTGAGTCGTTTCATGAATCGAAGCCGTGTATGGATTATGGATAATTTTCTTTCATGTTCTTTTTCTATTTGGTATAGGTACAGGAAAATGTGGGACGAAAGGTTTTGCTTATCTTCGTTTTTTAAGACATGAACAAATAATAATAACTTTCTGGAGATTGTATTCAATAAAAATATAAGCAGATTTGATTTTGAGATTTTTAATGATAACATTTTTCGTTTTGTGTTTAACATCCTTCAACAAAAATGAAATAAAAGCTAATCTTATAAAACACTTCGAAAATAGTTGTTTAATTTCATCAAAAAACATAGTTTAACAGAAACATGTTTTGTATGTAATTTTTCACACATTTTTCTTTTGTTCACAGGTAAGTCGTTTCAGGTAATATTCAGCGCGCAATGAACTTTTTCCGAGCGGAAAATTGCTGCACAGTCTCGAACCCGGCAGTTAGCAACTTTAGCTAAAAGTTCGCCTTTGTTGCGACAGGGGGCGCTGTAAAACTGCACTGGTTAAACATGTGACTTTTGTTCACGGCTTTCATTGTGTAAATACTGTACATTTTGAGGAAAATTCTTATTGAACGTGGTAATTTTGCTTGGAATTTGATTTAAGTTTTTTAAGTTAGGTTATTTTCAGTACAAAGGATGATTTTTAGGCTTTGTCTTATCTTCTGTCAACGACGCATGAAATAACTCTTTAAAGGATACTATAGTGCGATTTTATTTAAAGTACTTTGGTAATTAATTAGTATTTGGTTTGATTTTTAATTTTCCCGACGTTTTGGCACCTTTGCAGCTGCCGTGGTTGTCAGGAAAATAAAATTCAAAAAATAATACCAACAAATTACAAAAGTATTTCAATAAAATCGCGCTAGTATCCGTTAAAAAGCGTTTTATTTGTAAGTGTAGATAATATTTATGTGTAATTTTAATGCGAAATACCTATTTGTGTTTGCATATTAAAAGATATCTAGTTAGTTTGAAATGCTTATGGGCTATTTACATAGGTCGATTTTAGTCACCTGTGACGGTCGACTTTATTAAGGGGCCATAATAGGAAAACATGGTTTGCGCGGGCCATATTTTTATACATAAAACGTAAAGTAAAAAAAACACACGACAAGCTAAAGAGATTATCTAGTAGCTACAATTATAAATTGCATATAAACCTCAAAGATAATTGTAAAAAAAAAACAGAATATCATCAAAAGCGCTTGTCGCGGGCCATATTTTTGACGTAAATAATAATGGAAACGTATTGAATTCTACATCAAAATACGAGTACACTTTAACATACTGTGCAGTTTCTCCAATAACTTTTTTCAAGAAAGATAATCGTGCTTAAGATAATGATGAAAAAACAACGAAAAACATCGAAAAAGTGCAGAAGTGAGGTTATTTTCAATACTCTTTACACGTAAAGAAAAAGACAGAGACAAATGATTTCGCATAACGGAGTCTTAACCATAAGAATAAATAAAACTTATTAGAACGGACACTCCCGCCCCGAACGGGCTCAAAGTCACGATATTAGCCTAGAAACTCAATCGGGCTGTCACAGCCGCTCGCCACACACGCGTTTGCCTGTTTGTGCGTTCCTTACGATCTTGGAAACAAATTACAATGGCGTCAAGTTATTGTGGTGTGTTTGGTCATACAACCGCCTTAAAGTATAATAAATAGAGTATCAGTCATACCCAGCTTTATTCAATACTATTTCGTATCTATTCTGTGCTTTCGTTACGTGATGAAAGTTGAAACATAACGAAACAGTAAGAGGATTAAAACCTAAAACATTTAGTATTTCCATACTAAATGTTTATTTACTTTATTTATACAAACTCAGGAGTAGGTAAGTACTTACCCAGAAAAAGTGAATAATTTATTTTTGTATCTACTAACTAGATTAAAATAATGATTTAAAACTAAAGAAAAACTCACATTTTAGCGATATTATCCTTAAACGTAAGCAATATTTAACAGTAAGCAACCCTGGCAACAGGCCTGGACTACAGCGGGGCGTAGCGACGTGAAGGCACAGAATACAAAATAGTACAAGTACAGAAGATCTACTCCTCAAAGTCATTTAAGTAAATAGCGACTCTATCTTGGACACAATAAAGTACAATTCAGGTCGCACACGCTCCCTTCGCTACAGTTATATTCACCTAGAAGTTACCTCTCTTTCTATCACGTAGCTCTTATCTCTTCTAACGACTTTAGGGTTTCTTCTTTTAAATAACAATGAAATAATAGCTTACAATACTTTATTACAAGTTATGTGTTTGTGAAATAAAATGTGTACTTAAATACGTTTCAAAAAACCTAGGCTAGCTAGATACATTCAATGCCACGACAGACTAAACATACTGATTTGAGGCAATTTGCTTTCTTACGAAATCAAATTGTCATTAATAATTAAGTTTATTTCGAAAGTAGATATGTAAGTACCTACCTAAATAAGACGTAAGTAGGTAAATAAGAATAAACGAATATTAAATACTAACTAGGTAGTAGATAAGCACGATGTCGTTTGGAACTTTTGGAAGTGTGAAAAACGTGAGGTTCGGATCCTTTTTATTACTATTAAGGCAGCCCATTGCGTTGCAATATGCCTTCATTTTGGTTAAATATCATAAATGTACGATCGAAAGACGCGACAATACGCGAATGCCGTGCGTGAGTGAGTATCGAAATCGAATTGCTAACGTGCGCCGGCACGCGGCGGCGGCCCTCTGAAATTAGTCCGTCCGGACGGACCCGCCGGCTACTTGTAGCTTCGTACCTAAGCGCGGAGTGCGCCTAGCCTGGTGAAGGGGAAAGTAGTTATATAAATGGCGGCATTTGGGACTCGGATAAAGAAGAGTCCGTTCTAGTAAGTTTTATTTATTCTTATGTCTTAACCTAGCAAGTCACTTGTAAAATTGAACCGTAGGTGACGTTGACACATCAGTGACGGCGTCGCTGTCGTCTATGTAGTCGATGGCGTGATGTTCCTAGATAATATAACACTTAGTTCCAATTTTGGCCACCGGATCAGATAAGTTTGTTCAGTCACCTGTGGCCTATACCGAATTGCCATTTTCGCCGTGTGGCAAAATTAGTGCAGCTTTAGTCACCCGTGTAATTCACAAATTAAATAACTAAAAACATGAAAATAGTCGAACTGAAAAATGGACGCTTATAGCAAAGTAGATATTATAGCAATTAAAACTTTGAAGATAGCATTAAGCAAACTAATATTGAGAAAAATAACACATTTTAAATAAGAAAGGAAATTAAGTTGATGATTCTTGAAAATACTCTATCAAATTATATTCTGTATAATATTTAGAAATATTAACTCAGTTCTTGGCACTTAGTTGACACTGTAAATTGAGAATAAGCTAAACTTTAGCCACTATCTCATGGCTCACTCCTGCTTTAAGCTCTCACTGCTTATAATTTATATCTGTACACACCAGTTGTGAAAGAAATTATTCTAAATAAAAACCTTCAATAGAAAGTAAACTTTAATACCTCAGTATAGAGTAGGTTTTCCATTGTTGATAAGGAGTGGTGTTTTGAATGGGACGTTGTTATGCGTTGTAGTTTAAAGAGAGAAATGAATCAAGTCCACAGAAAATAGCGACAAATCTTAAAAGATGTTTGTCTGTTTATGCTTTATGATGCAAATGCGACGTCGCCTCACAATAGGAGAAAGCGTTAGATATTTGCGAGTATACTGTGGCTGATTTAAAGACTCTTATGAAAAGATATACTCCTATCTTGTTAGTTTAATTACATTTTTTTTTAATTGTGCTTATCTGTTTTGGTTAACTTAAGCAGTAATAGTAATTGAGTTACTTTATCTATTTACTTTATGCGTAAGAACTGGAATAAAAAAAAACATACTTGCTTGATTCGTTCGATGACTGACAGTAATGTTGTATAGTGTATAGCAAATTTCACCAACTCGAATGTCCCAGTTTCAATCCCCGTGGAAAAAGTATTTTTGATTTGAACACTTTAATTCAGTAAAGAATGAGATTTATACTATAAAGCAGGGAACATTTAAAACAAAACTTTAAAGTATAAGAAGCTTACAATTTCGTAGCAAAAAGCATATATTGACAAACCCATCTGTTCAAAATTGCATCGCTTTATAAGTAAGTACAAACAGTTTAAAGGAAACTAAAATATCTTCGTGGAAATATGAACCGCAGAGATTTGTGTCCTCAGAGTTCTCGTCGACTATAAAATGTGAGCATTACCAAAAATATATCGGCAATAAACAACTAGGAAAAAATTTCGAGCCATTCAAATTTAGACTTAGTATTAAATGTAGCAAGGTCGCAATTCCCTCAGGAGACGTTAACGAAATAATGTGAGTGCGGAATATGTTTCTAGATAGATAAATTTTAGTTCTCCATCGTAGGTGCAAACAACCCGAAGTGTGCATTTCGCTCTCACCTCGGTGGATTGCCGCTCAGTTTTCTATTTACATATTTTCGGGATATAATACTAAAGTTTGCTAGGGAGTCTGCGGTTAGTATGATAGTAACTACTTAAACGGCGCGACGCTTTAAAAAACGGCAATAGGTGACTTCCGCTTGGAATTAAAACCATAATTACTTCTTTCTTCCTCTAAAACATTTTGAAACCTTGAACATAATTATTTTAGGAGGATATGGGAATTATCTGGGACACGGTGAAGACGACTCGCGTCATCACGGAGGAGGAGAATCGGCCATAACCGTCCTCCTTATCCATCCATAATGAAGGCCTGTGTTTTCGTTACATTAATAATGGTAACGATAACAACAGTATTTTCAGGATTTCCTGATAAAAGCTGAACCGATTTCAAAATTAAAAAAAAATGGGACCAAGTTGGGAACAAACATCATTTCAATCGGCTCAGCCATCTTTGAGTAATCGGTGACATACAAAAAAAAACATAATACATACAGACGAACAGAGAACCTCCTCCTTTTTTGAAGTCAGTTAAGAATGGCTGATATGCTGCTGCTGCAGTGAAGATGATACGCACATAAATAAGTTAGGTATTGTAAAAAAAATGATCGATAGATTCTCCATTAGTCACCAGATACGTAACAAAATGTTGATGAATATTTAATTCAGTACCCGCTGTAAATACTTGTCCCATTAACTTCAGTGCAGGATCCGCAGCACTCGGCAGCAAGTGCAAATTGTCTGACGTAAATTTTTTATGGCGTCGTAAACTCGCTTTAATTCAGCACTTGAGGTCTGTAGGTCTGAAAGGTTTAATATTGTTAGCTCTTCTGATCTGCAATAGATTCTTTGTTGGATAAGAAGGTCACTACATCTTTGGCTGCTATAAGTCTTTGCAAATCTTGGTTCCTATCTGGTATTCACTATATCTAATTCAATCTGCTTGTGGTTTTATCTACGAGTATGATTGTGTTGGTCGATTATTGAGTATGGAAGAAAGTCACTAGATTCTTCTATAATGTAACTGATGTGTGATGCGTTTCAGTAACTGATGTGTGATGCGGTTCAGCGTATTCGTTGCTTTCATTATCTTAAGGTATGATTGTTTTGCTCGATTTGAGAAATGTTAGAGATTTTTCTAGGTCTAGGTTTACCTGTTTAGTATTACCCATAGAAATAGAATGTCAAAGAACAACAATGTCAATAAACAGGTGATCCGAAAATAAATGCATACATTTTATATGAGATACGTAAAATATGAGTTAAATACATAAAATATGACTATATATGGCAAAGGAAATTAATAAATTATGTTCCATACTGTTTTCTTCGTCGATAAACAAATAAATGTAGCGAAATTTGGTTTTAGAGAAATGTGTGGCAATATCTTATTTACCTTTGAAAAGTGTGATTATTTGGATTGTTTCTTTTAGTCACATCACAATTACTTAGAGTACAAGACACCATAGCTCCACGATTCCTTTATTTTGAATTCTAATTAAGATTAAAAAATATTTTAAACAAACTGTGATTGCTCATTTGCTAAGCGGGACGCTAGGGGCTCTTACTGTAAAAAATGTTGGCACATGTCACTTGATCCTTTGTCTCTTTTTTACATAACCGTGTCCGTATGACGTTAACTTCTCTTTTCCACGCTTTGTTGGTCTTCTTGAGCGCAGCGAAAATTTTTCTATGTCTATGGTATTACCATTTCTTTTTAATATCGTTACTTCTGGTTTCTGACAAAGCTGTTACGTTTCTTGCGCCCATTCTTCTCGTCAGCTAAAAAGTCTCGAATGGGTGTTAGGAAAATAAAGACATTTCAAAAGCACTCAATTTATAAGTTTATTTAAATAAAATAAAACTATTCGAATTTCGATTTAGTTATTTGTGGTGCGTTCTAGATGGTAAGATAACAGTTTCACCGTCATTAAAGATTCTAGACTACTTAAATGAATCGTATCTCAGGCTTTGGCTCATTATCACTTAATATCGAGGTAGATGAGCCTTAGCGCTTTCTTTGAAAGAAAATATCTATGCTTTCTATAGAGCGCAAAAGCCATTAATTTCTATTTTCCACTTACCTAAACGAAAATAAAACAATACTAGTTCCAACAATAGATCCAACTTCATTGTCCTCCAAAGAATTGTGTGACACATTTCGCGCTTGCCCCATATTCCATTCAGAAAAAAACTATAAACCATTTCTTTGGAGCAGTTAATTTTCCTGTTTCAGTCCATTCAATGCCGCCTCTCATTAGAGCCAGCGTGAATATACGTTTGAGCGACCCAGATATCGAATGGGTATGCGCACTCAGCATTTTTACAGTTGCTCATAATGAAGGAAATTGCCGTCACTTTTAAAAGAGGTCTCTTGGAAAAGTTTGGTTATGTAGAACAACTTTTTGTTTAAAATGTTGATTCCAATTTCTTTTTTTTTCAGATAATTTTAAAACTCAAATTGTCGATGATGTTTCTGTGTCTGAAGATCTTTATAGCGTAACCGCTCACGGGCGACTTTTTGTAGCTGCGATAATCACGGCGATACTCGCCCGCGATATGACACGACAAAGGTTTTACTTATCCAGCGACAAAAAAGCGCCGCGATTTTCGCCGCGATTAACGCCGCGTTTATCGTAGCTACAAAAAGTAGCTCGTGGGCGTTTACGTATAGAATTCCGTATGTTCTATTCTCAGCGACAAAAAATCGCTCAGAGATTAATCGCCCGTCAATGGGGACGCTTAATGTTTCAAAGTTGATACTGAATCTAGTTAGATCCAGTATTAATCAATATTTTTCTAGTTGGAAAAAGAAGAAATATTTTATAGGCTAAATAGTATTCGTAAAGAAAAATATTACTGGCAGTACATTAGTAGTTAGTCTACAATAGTATAAAACAAGGTCGCTTCCCATCTGTCTATCCCTATTATGCTTAGATCTTTAAAACTACGCAACGAGATTTGTTGAGGTTTTTTTTAATAGATATAGTGATTCAAGAGGAAGGTTTATATGTTTTCCACACTACACCGAAGCGAAGCGAGAGCGGGAAATTAATAAGAATTTAAATAAAAATTAACTTCTTCTGCTTGTATGCTATATTCGGCAAGGTTGCTCAGATAATGTGGACCTTCAACTCCGTAGGTAGTGCTCATAAAATTTCCCTTACAAATGTTCCAAGGTCGTTAACCTTTATTTTACGAGCATGCTCTTACTAAGACGCGCCTAAGTTATTCTGACTACTTTTGCCGTAAGTGAAATGACATTACATCTCTTTTATGTTACTAGCTAATTACTTAGTTCGAGGCTAAAGTCTTTGCGGTATCTTTTAAGTTGAACAAGAAAACTTTTCTTTGTTTTTTTTAAAGGCACTAACAGTAGCTATTACTGGCATGGTAATGGTCAGTGTAGGCTATTGAATTTGGAAATGCAATAGAGGGTTATTTGTAAAACACCAACAATCTCGCAGGAGCAGATTACTGACATCATAAACAACAACGTTGGTTCGATGAATTTTCGAAAAAAAAAACAAAAAAAAAACACCAGTCAAGTGCATGTCGGGCCACGCGCAGTAGGGTTCCGTAGTTATCTTATACCATACCATATTGAATACCACTAATTTTTTTTCTGCAAAAATAACTTTGTTTTTCATAGTGTTTGTATGAATAACAAAGTTATATTTGCGGTTTTGGGGTGATATATCTGTAAAAAATTATAACTATTTCTCGTTCAAACCAATTTTCTTTGACAGTATTAATTGGGATCTACAGCATATATTTTTTTTAGATTTTTCACTCTCTTATTTTACAAGTAAAGGGGGGGGGGAGGGGGGGACACTCGTTTTACCACTTTGGCAGTATCTTTCAAACGGTTGACTTTGAAAAAAAATAGTCTTAGGAACCTCAATGTCATTTTTAAAGACCTACCTATAGACACCCCGCACCTATAGGTTTGATGAAAAAAAAAATTTTCAGTTTCAGTTCCATGTATGGGGAGCCCCCCCCCTTAATCTTTTATTTTTTTTTATTTTTATGTAAAAACCTTAGAGCGGTTTACAGAATACATCTACCTACCAAGTTTCAACTGTGTAATCTTAATAGTTTCGGAATAAAGTGGCTGTGACATACGGACAGACAGACCGACAGACATGATGAAACTATAAGGGTTCCGTTTTTTCCATTAGGCTACGGAACCCTAACAAATATCGACTTTTCATTCAAAACTCTATCTGCTGTTTGGATCACATTGTATGGAAAGTAGATTTTACGTATGTTTTCGGAAAAGTTGTAGAAAAACGTTTTTGATATCAGTAACTACTCCTGAGAGGTTAATGGTGTTTTACAAATAACCCTGTATAAATTATCATTCGCGTGTAGACCACCCTTATCATATTCTGAAACACTACTATTTACCTATATTATATGTAATCCAATAAGTAATACTAATTTATTTTAATGATACATGTAATCAATATTGTACTAATGTTTATTATTTCATATAAAAATAATATATACTTATTGGACATTGTCGTATCGATCCGATAGTTTTTCTATAAAATACATAGTCAAAATATGAAGTCTAATATTTAATAGAATAGGTAATAATGACATACATACATACACTCACGCCTGTTTCCCATGGGGGTAGGCAGAGACTATGGATCGCCACCTGCTACGATCCTTGCACACTTCTTTCGCTTCATTCACATCCATCAATCTTTTCATACATGCCCCGCGGTTTTTGTCACTGCGTACACCAGCCTTTTTTATAATGACCTCTATCTGGTCCGCGTTTTTCTGGGACGCCCTTGCGCAATCGTTCCTTCCACATTCGCACAATATATCTCTTTCGTGATTCGCATTTCACACATCCTAAGTGACCAAACCACCGGAGCATTCCTTTCTCAATTCTTGTCACTATATCATCTTTCAGACTACACCTTTTACGAATCACATTGCTCACTCTATCACTCAATTTGACTCCACATATTTTCCTCAACGATCGCATCTCTACCGCATTTATTCTGCTTTCATTCTTCTTCTGCCATACCCAAGATTCACTTCCATACATCAGTGTCGGTACCAGTACTCCATTATGATCAGCCATTCGCACCTCTACAGAAACGATTTGGCTACTCATAATCGAGTGTATAGCACCATTCACCGAATTTCCTTTCTTCACTCGTCTTTCTATGTCTTCCTCACACTTTCCGTCCCTTGTGAACAAACTTCCCAAGTATACAAACTCACGAACTTGTTCCACTTTTTCGCAGTTTAAATAAAATGATAGTTTAAATAAAAGGATTTTCTCTGCAGCATATTATGTTTAATAGATATTTAAAGAAAAGTCTTGTTCCTCATAAATAATGTAAAAAAAGTTGATGAATGATCTTAGATAGAGAATATTTTTTTGTTAAAAATATTATGGAATTTGAATATTTGGTATATTAATTATTATCATATTGGTGGATTTTACCTATTGGTGTTTTAGGGATTTAAATATTGAAGCAACATTAAGCGTAACCGCTCACGGGCGACTTTTTGTAGCTGCGATAATCGCGGCGTAAATCGCGGCGATAATCGCCCGCGAAATGACACGACAAAGGTTTTACTTAGCCAGCGACCAAAAAGCTCCGCGATTACCGTCGTGTTTATCGCAGCTACAAAAAGTAGCTCGTGGGCGTTTACGTATAGAACTCCGTATGTTCTATTCTCAGCGACAATAAATCGCTCAGCGATTAATCGCCCGTCAGCGGGGACGCTAATTCTTTTTCCACGTTAAGTTAAGAATCTTTTTATTATTCGCTATTAAAATGCTAAGAAAAGCCGTGAAAATAAATGGCAATTTTCTCAAAATAAAACGCGCGGATTTTCGACATGGATTTCTCGGCAGCCGTTGTAAGCCCAATTTTTGTCGGCGTAATCCGACCAATTCGCAGAGGCGGTGGATTCATAAGACAGGTACTAAGGTATAGATAAGATCGGCGCATATATGCGTACGTAAGCATTATAACCAATTACTGGAAGTTTCTTTTTACATGGAAGCGTAATCTGGAAATATTTGGGTGAATCAACTTTTTTTTTGTCAGGAAAAAATCGACCCATGTGTAAATTTTTATAAATTAAAACAAAACTAGATAATTCTTTTGTAAAAAATCTCTATTTTACGATATTTAGATTCATAGCCAATAAAACATACTTAGTTTTGTACAAAAATAATCAATAGTTTAAAGAAAAACATGGGTGACCTAGGAGACAATGTTGTCCTCAGCTTTCATATGAAAAATAGGAGTTGTCTCCTGGGTCTCCTATGTTTTTCTTTAAAATCACATAAAAATTTTCATGTCTTTTAAGTTTTCTTATAAGATAATTAGCTGAGAGTATAAGCAACTACAGATTAACTTCATATAAAAATGGTTCACGTCGATATTTTAAGAAATGCCACAAGATAACAAAAAGTTGATTAACCCATTTATAAAAGTTTTTACTGTTTTTTGACTAGAGAAAATGTATGTGGGAACATGAACTTCAGCCATTTTTTAATGTCCCCACTGCTGTGAGACAGGCCTTCCTTATGGGTGGATAAGGAGGATGGGCCACGCGGGCCCAATGCGGATTGGTGGGTGTTAACGACTGCAAATGCAGCCGGGACCAACGGCTTAACGTGCTTTCCGAAGCGCGGAGGAACCCGAGATAATACATTTTTGGTCACCCATCCCATGACCGACCTTTGCGAAAGTTGTTTAACCTCCGCAATCGCTGGGACAGGCCAGACCACTGCGCCACCGAACTTCGAGTTGAGGAGCTCGGTATAGGTACCTATTGTGATAAAAAAAACATAAATTTAATGACGTTAGGTATAATTACGAAATAAATACAGTTGCCATCACGTTTAATAATCGTACATGCATGATCACAGAACCGTGAAAAAGTTTGTATATTTATTAACTAGCTTCCGCCCGCGACTTCGTCCGCATGGACATTCGTAAAATCCCTAGGGTACTTTTGATTTAGATAAAAAGTATCCTGTGTTTTAATCCAGACTATTTACTATTCTATTTGTGTGCTGTTCAGCCGTTTTTGCGTGATTGAAGAAGTTTGTTCTTGAACCTAAACCCACAATTTTTCACATTTATAATATTAGTAGGATTATTACTTATTTTCTACCTTTTACACCTACTGATTGCCGCGTGAACTGTGGCGATAGGGTAGCGCCGAGCAGGATCGTTTATTAGCGCAAGTAATAAGAAAACTTGAGACGAATCCATGCGAATTTGCATTTTATCAGCCGAAGAACACAACTTACTCCAAGGACGGCGGTAACTAGAATGGTGCCTAGAAAAATACAAAAAAAAATGCGGTTTATTTGATTTGACTCTTTGTGAAACTAAGCTATAATTATTTTGAAAATAGTTTAATGAATAAAGAAAGATAGTTTAATGAATAATTTTTTTGTTAATTTGGAGTCAGTAATAATTGAAACCAAATCTATTCCTGAAAATGTATTTGTACAGATCTTTCAATCTAATAGTTTTATGCTGGTATATATGTACATATTTTTATTTAAAGCCATAATACATACCTGCTACAAATAAAAATTATAATACAGGATATAATATTATCAGTAGGTAAGTTCTATTTCACCATAATTATTATCAATCTGAAAAAAGGAACAGAATAACAAAATACATCATTGTAACATCGTGTCCGTGAATTTGTAGCCAGTTAAAGACCTAAAACAAGAACACAAATTAAAAATGTTATACTAAATAATATGCTAGAAAAAATTCGACTCGCACCAGATCATTTCTCGGACGGGATTCAAACCCGCGACCTTTGGATGTCCGGTCCAATGCTCTGACCGCTGAGTGACTCGGTAGCTCAGTGGTCAGAGCATTGTGGGTATGCATTACAATGCCGACAATTCATAATACATACGACCGAAATATCGACACATAAAACACCTATTTCCAAAATACCGAACATTCTAAATATCGACATCCGATAGACCGAAACTTGAAAGATCGATTATCAAATGACCAAAAGTTCGAAATCCCGAAATGTCGAAATCCCGAAAGGTCAAAATCCCGACAGTTAAAATGTCGAAACTTACTTTTGCGCTTAATTTGTTTTACTCAAAAATGCTTGTAAAATGGTCATTATTTTGACAAAATCCACCAATCGAGTTTGAAATAGATTTTTTTCGCTCGCTCGGCTCGCGCGCTAGGTTCATGTCAACCTAATATGCTCGTCGCTACGCTCCTCTCCTCGCACCTATTTTGGTTTCTAAGTCACAGTAGACTAGTTTAGACTAATTTTCGGCAGGTAAATCCTACTAATATTATTAATGTGAAAGTTTGTGGGTTTGGATGTTTGTTCCTCAATCACGCAAAAACTACTGAACGGATTTGGTTGGAATTTGACACTCAGATAGTAGATAGCCTAGATTAAAACATAGGATACTTTTTATCTCGATATTCCCACAGGAACGGGAACCACGCGGGTGAAACCGCGGGCGGCCGCTAGTTTACTATAAAGCATTTCAGGCGAAGCCCAAAGACACCTCCACAGCCAATTCGGTATTAATTAGTTCGGGGTATAGAACTTAGGTATATTAATAAACCTTCGGTATTTTAAGCTTCAGGATTTAGTATTTTAGGTAAAATGTCCTTTCGTGATTTTAAACGTACGGCCAAACAACCAATTGGCCTTTTAATTTTCGGGATTTCGTCTATAGGTATTGTAAAATTCGGTCTTTTCTACTTCGGCATTGTAACACATACCCGAGCATTGGACATTTAGTATTGTATAAAAATAGCATTGTGAATGCAAAAACCTCAAAATGAAAAATATTAATTTGTCTGACACTGTTTTGCATGTTACCATCCACCCCACCTAGCGCAGTCTTATGATAACAATTTTCCTCCTTTTTTATCTTGCGCCTTCTTATATTATTACGGCGAGTCGGCGAGGCGCGAGGCGAGCGAGGCAGCCTTAACACCCAGAACGCTGCGACGGCAATTTGGGAATTGAAGATGACTTAGATATGGTTTTGATAAGATTAACTTTGCCAACTTTGCCATCAAACAGTTTTGTCAGGGATTAGAAAATAATGATGAGGAAATCTACCTATAAGTAATGATTAATCGTTGCAGTTAGCTTTATATAACTTTATTTTTTTATAAATAACAATAAGTACTTAGGTACTAACATAAAAAAAGAGAATAGAGGTCGGAGGGTCTATTACAAAAAAGAGTAATGATATTCGGACGATGTTCGTTGATCGATTTCCTTAATTTTGAATCTTATAATGTCACGAAGTCTTGGACGAACCATCGTACGCTTATCACTTATTACACTTATTATCACGATGTTTTTTTGTAATAGGCCCCCGGATTTGGACATGTCAGGCCATGATGCTATTTTTCAAAGTAGCTACATCATGCCATAATATGAGTGACATTATCAGACACAGCTAACATAAGCGTGATATTAGTCTATAGGTCCTCAATAAAACCTTTTCCGAACACAACCGAAATTAAGTAGCGTTTAAAAACTTGTTAACCCTTCATAAGTAGGTATTGGCAATACCGACCCTTTCCCGATCAGAATGGGACCGCGACTGCGGAATGATTAATAAACCCGCGGAGTTATAAGGCTTTTAAAATTTAATGACGTCATAAAGCCTTATTACGGGGTTCGTGAGCCGCGGGCGGGCGGGCCTTTCCGCCCCAGTTATCGCGCGCAAACTTTCGCCCAATCCGATTTACCTGACTTAATTACGTTTCTACTATTAAAGCTTAGCGTGCGTCTCACGTGGATTGGTCGTTTGGAATGTTTAATTAATTATATTGGTAGAAAAATTGTAAAACACTTACTTTTTAATTTTACGACTTTTTGAACGTAATCAAAATAACTAAGGCTACGGACGCACTGAGAGGTGCTTAGATTGGTGCTTAGATATATCCAGGTTACTCGTGACCGTACCGTACTGGTAGGTGAGTCGCTAAGATAGTCGTGTTGGTCTCATAGTCTTTGGTTGTAAGCCTCGCGCCTACAATACATTCTAGGTAATCGCCGGATGTAGCAAGGCACCTAGCGCGCAGTGCGGCCGGTATGCGAAAATTCGTGAACGTTCATTTTACTTGGTTACATATCTAGGCTCTAGTCACTAATCTAGTCACCTGTCGGTGCGTAGGCGGCCTAAAGGTTTGCAAAAATGTCGTTGCATTAGTATTTGCAGAATTTTCATGTGAGATAAATTTTAAGTCAAAAGAAATTCAACCTAGCTAAAATTAATCGCTGGATATAATTTTAATTGTCCAATATTCTCCAATCCCACTTTAAGCCTTGTAAAACTCATGTGTGAAATATCAGAAGTTGTCAAGATCTTAGTATGCAGGGTTCCGGGACGCTGAGACCATGTCTGCGTGTCAATTATCGAGTGTTACGCATTCATTACAGGGTTAACTTGAGCTTGACAGGAATACAGTACTGTATAGTAAATAAAAATACTTATGTATATTCAAATTGGAAAGATGTCTAAGTAATTTATGATCATTTTTCGTACTTTAGAGACGAAATTTCATTATGCAGGTACCTAAATAACTAATTAAAGTTTTGATAACTGAAAAAAAATAATGTATTAAATTTTGTCATTTGATTATTAAACTACATAGTTATTGATGAATCAATTTGTTTGTAAACATAGTTTTAATTGAATAGAATGTTTTTTTGAATAATTTATTTAATTTTATTGAATTTGCACACTTTGGTTGTACTACTTACTATTAACAACAACTACACCATCACATTGATATAAATTCCTGTCCATCCCAAGGTTGCTTGGAAGAAATCATTTTAACATTGAAAATGTTTTTTTGAGGCATCTGTATAGGCCCGATTTTCAGCCAAAGTGAGATTTCACCCTGGTGTCGTAGATATTAGAGCTACGTTAATAATTGAGATATCAAATGACGCCTCTAATCAAGGGCTATAAACTGAAAAAAAAATTTTTTCAAAAATCTCAAAATCTTTTTTTGAAAATAGCAAAAATGTGAAAAATTTGGTCCGGTTTCGGTGAGAAAAAAATCATATCTCGTAAACGAAACGCGGTATCATATATAACGCGGTGTGAGTGAGCGCTGAGCGCAGTAGTGTACATACGTACTTACCTAGTCGTATCAACGTTAATTGTCTGAAAGACAAATGTTTCTTTATAGTTATATTTTGAGTTGTAAATGTAATAAAATGTTATTTTCTTATTTTAAAAAAAATCGGATAGGTACCTAATGAAAGTGTTTTTAAAAGCAAAACAAAAAAATATATTTAAAATTCTTTAATCAAGTAAAATTAGATTAAATGAGAATATGTATGTATTAAACTTTGTTAATGTGATTTTTCAATAATTATTTATTCATGACTTTTTAATGGTTAGGTGTCAAATCTAACGTAAAACAACTAAGTTAAATAAACACCATTAGTATTACATTACCCATACGAAGAACAAGATATCATTTATTTATTAACCCTATTATACTTATGCAAAAGGCCGGGCTTTGCCTTGCAGTTGCACGTGAGCGTCGAAAAAACTATTTCGGCGCATCTGTTTCTATTGTTTTGGCTCTATTTCCTCACCATTGCCTGCACCGCACCGTGGGATTTCGTGATACCCGGCACTTTTTTGTATAGGCAAACGAATAAACTAATCTTGAGCGAAGGTTGAACAGAAGAGCGTTTGTAGTTTCCATACTTAGTAGTAGATACAGAAAAGCATTTGCACTAATTGGTTAGAATTTTTAAGATAAATTACACTCAAAACGTGTAAAAAGTGAAATAAATAGGTATGTTAATGTTAAAGATGTTGCTGTATATTCGTGGGTTGCTATTATTTCAATTTTGAAATTTAAAATTACTCGATCGGGCATGTCTCATGTTTTTCTTAGTACGCTACGATTCCCAATATTTTTTTACAACGGTCTCTAAATGAGAATGTGAAGATGATGCCTAGATAGACATAGTTTGTTATCGCACATATTCAAATGATGATGAAATCAGCGCGAGACTGCATTTGATTTTGTTTAGAATTTTTTATTAGGTATTTTTTTGTAGAAATTCTAAGATGTTTTTAGTTATAGTACTTACATAGGTATATTTAATAATGATAAAAAATGTTTACGAATAAGTTTTGTTTTAGTTAATTCATTAAATTTATTTTCAATGAACCAGAAGGTCGTGAAAGGCACGAGATCTGTGAATTTTTTAGTGACAAGACTGCCATTTGGGTATGTGTTACAATGCCGAAGTAGAAAAGACTTAATTTTACAATACCTATGGACGAAATCCCGAAAATTAAAAGGCCGAATGGTTGTTTGGCCGTACGTTTAAAATCACGAAAGGACATTTTACCTAAAATACTAAATCCCGAAGCTTATAATACCGAAGGTAATATACCTAAGTTCTATACCCCGAACTACTTAACACCGAATTGGCTGTGGAGGGAGGTGTCTTTGGGCTTCGCCTGAAATGCTTTATAGTAAATTTAGCTGCCGAAAATTAGTCTAAACTAGTCTACTGGGACTTAGAAACCGAAATAGGTGCGAGGAGCGTAGCGACGAGCATGTTAGGTTGACATGAACCCAGCGCGCGAGCTGAGCGAGCGAAGCGAGCGTGCCGCGGCAGCGGCCGGCGAAGCGCCAGAAAAAAACTATTCCAAACTCGACTGGTAGATTTTGTCAAAATAATGACCATTTTACAAGCATTTTTGAGTAAAACAAATTAACCGCAACGCCTACCTTCATGTGTAGGTGAAGTAAGTTTCGACATTTTAACTGTCGGGATTTTGACAAGTTCCGGTCTATCGGATATCGATATTAAGAATGTTCGGTATTTTGAAAATAGGTGTTTTATGTGTCGATATTTTGGTCGTATGTATTATGAATTGTCGGCATTGTAATGCATACCCCAATAAGGAGTACTTATATAAATAAATAAAATGTATGCGTGACTGACACCAAGTATTATATCAATTTAATAATAATAATAATAATAATAACTAATAATTAATGGTTGGTGTGTAGAGACTTCGTATTCTTTTTCATTTTGCTGTCTTATAAAAAGTTTTATCATTCAATTTTACTCTTCAAATAAGGCAAATGACTACAAATTAATGCCCAATTCCTAAGGGTGGTTCGTTACTCAAGGTGCCTAAATTAATAGAACCGAGAAGATACGCATAATGAGAGCGATAAAACAATCTGGCTATTAATGCCCACAATGTATGCCTCCCTTCGCCGTAAAGTGTAGTTGCAAGGCCCGCTTTTAAATATATGGCCTGGCCAAATTAAACGCGCCATCTTAGCTGGTTTAGGCGTAGGCTGTTATTGTGAAAAATTGCTGCAAATTATATTGGATGCGAAATGAAGGCGTGCGTCTTGTTTTGCCACGTTAGAAGCTTAGCGTATCTGCGGCAGGTATTGGCTCCGTGCACGCTTTTAGCACCACCTAGCGTCTTCCAACTTTGTTGGCTCTGACCTGACCGTTTTGACGTTTTGATATGTAATGGCGGCATTGTGACAAAATGTTCAAAAATACTATACATATTGTGTTATTAATGTAAATTTCAAAATTACTGTGATTTGGGTGGACAAAGTGTAGGGAAATAATTTTTGGTCATTTAAATTAAATATGACAAGTAAGATCTATTCAAAAAGAGTGTTTTATTTTGGTTATATCAGGGTTTGTTTACTTCTTTTTTAGTTGTAGATTTTGTAAAACAAGAGGATAAAGCTACTTTAATAATTTTACTAAGTGATAATAAACATATATAATTATTCCTGTATCGCTAATAATAAATTAAATATCGTTTTCAAACAGATTACAGAGCCTTCATTATTTCTACTTTTTGCCACCATGAGCGCTGCGATCGATTATTATACCTTCGCACCCTCCCAATACACTGCCGCCAGTGAGTAAGGAAAGTACAAGGTGCTATAATACTGGTTAAAGTACGAAATTAACAATTTTATCTCATACACAGAAGCTCTCATATCTTCTATGATGTTAAAGATGCTTATATAGGTTACTTATTATTATTTCGGATTATGACTATAACGTCGAAATATTTCTGATTTTTCTTCCTGACCGTTAAAAAGTATCTTATAAGTGAGACTCCTCTTTTCGTTTGCGCGTTTAGACATTTGTGCATAACAGTTTTTAAACATTAGCGTTCATGGTTGTTAAATAAATGAAGACAATGCTAGAATGGAAAATGCAAATTCTTTAAAATTCTCCATACAAATAGGCAATCTCATGCTTAAATCCCTAATAATATAATATGAAATTCGAACTTTGTTATAGGTGTGTTCATTGATTCGATCCTTTAGTTACAGCTTCTGGTTTTCGCTTTGGGTCCCTAATAACAGTACTGTCATCATCATCAACCATTTTTAACGCATAAGTCATAAGTCCGCCTGGCTAGCTACCACCATCATACCTAAGTCTGACGCCATAACAACAATTTGTAATTTTTTGTGTTCCGGCAGTTAGAGGTAAGATAGCCAGTTCCTCAGTGATGAGGATTCCGGGAGTAGTGCGCTTCAACCTTCGGCCTTATCGTCACTTAACATCAGGTGAGATGAAGGCCAAGCACTATCCGCGTTGTTCATAAAATAATAATAATAATATCCTCACAGCTGGGGCACAAATTTTCCGTTTGGATTTATAAGAAAGGTGGGCCACTAGTATAGTATTATATTATCTGTGGCCATACTCTACCACATGTCCCCAATAATATCCATATAGCGACAAAAACATTAAACAAGCATAGCCAAGACGAAATATCTAGCTCAAATACCAGCGTTCAAATTTCAAAAAGGCCACTCAGCGATCAATCTCTAGAACGAGTCTCCATAAGAGTTCTTATAGCGGAATAAATCGCGATTGTCTAAGAAATAGTAAAGTAAGGACGTTAAATTGAATAAAGCGGCAATGCCGCTCCGCTCACGGCACGTAATAGCCTATTTTCGACATCCAATCCCGATGCTATGGGGATGGGACAATTTAAATATCCCAAACATTCTTTTGGTAAGCGCTTTTTGCACTGTCTCTGTCAATCTTTCTTTAATTTGGCATTTAATGGCTGTTTTGAAATTGTTTCTTTGCATTGACAGGAAAATAATTAACAGGTGAATGAATGGAAGATTTCTTCAATTTATAATAGCCATGGTGCATATTATTATTTTTGACATCCAATCCCGTGTTATGAGGCGGTGAGCGCTTTTTGTACTGTTTAAGTCAATGTTCCCTTAATTTGGCATTTAATGGCTACTTTGGGATTGTTTCACATAAAGTTTAACTTTGCATTTAACAGGAAAATAATAATTGAATGAATGGAAGATTTCTTCAATTTATAATAGCCATGGTACCTACATATTATATTTGACATCCAATCCCGATGTTATCGGGCAAGGATAATTTTAAATATCCCAAACAAATCAATGTTTGGGATATTTAAAATATTAATTATATTGGATAGTAATCAATGTTTGCTTAATTTGGCATTGAATGGTTGTTTTCTTTTGTAAAAAAATTGAAATTGTTTTCAAATTAAGTTTAACTCTGCATTGTTATTAGTCGCGAAAAAAAACTTTTCATTTTAGTATATTTTTTTACTTAGACTTACAATAATATTATAAAGATTGTAAAGTATTTTAAGACTTTAATTTTCTAAGTAACATCAATTTATCGTTTGTTAAGAATCTCTAACATTTTCTCCTAGCATTTGATCAAGATTTATAAGAATGGCATCGAAAGTCTAATGTGTCAATACTGAGAAATTTTAAAGTATTTCTCATGTGATATTGAGTTTCTTGACAAATCCCCCCATAAGTCTACGAATAGACTTTTCAATGGTAAAACAAGATAGCTGGAACCAATTTCCCGTGACTATTTGATAGAATATAACATGGCTATTTCAGACAGAACAAATAGATTTGTCAAGAAGAGTAATTTTCTGTTTGTATAATAATACGTCCTGTATTAGGGTGATATTTTTTATAATATTTATATCCGTGCGTTTTGCGTAATAAGTCCCAATTAATATTACATTCTTTAAATATTGACCACCTGCGTTTATATCTTCTAATGAGAACTCCGTTGAGTAAAACGGATGTGCAGTTGCTACAACATGATCTTGATCGATTTGCTAATTGGTGTAATGATAATTTGTTAAAACTGAACCCTGATAAATGTCTCTTTATCCATTTTTCAAGGAAGAAACTGCCACATTTTTCATCTTATTCATTATGTAACCAGGTTCTAAAGGAGGTTGATACAGTTCGTGACCTGGGTGTTATTTTTGATAAAAACTTAATGTTTAATATTCATATAGACAGCATTGTCTCCAGGAGTTTTAAGCTTCTTGGATTTGTGTTGCGCAATTGTAAGGAGTTTAGATCTGCCCATAGTAAAATTTGTGTGTATAATTGCCTCGTTAGATCCATACTTGAGTATTGCAGTCCGGTCTGGTTACCCTTCTATCAAATTTATAAGAAAAGGATTGAATCTGTCAATAAGAGATTTTTATGGCATTTAACTTTCCAATGTCACATGGCTAAAGATCTTGTCTCGTACAAGCAACGATTAGACTGTTTCAAAATTCATAGCCTAGAAGATCGTAGAAAAATTGCTGATCTTAAGTTTCTGTACAAGCTTGTAAATGGTCAGCTTGATTGTCCTCTTCTTTTAACGAACATTAGATTCTATAACCCTTACAAACTGCCACGCCCTTCTAAATATAAACTGTTTACACCTAAGCCTTTCAATAGTAATTTGGGACATTTTTCAACATTAAATCGCATGCAATCATGTTATAATAAGCTACCCAAAAATCCAAATGTCGACATATTTGGTAGATATGGAACTTTTATTAAATCTATAGTTCCTAAAAAGGTAGGAATACAAAATCATAGTTAGTAGTATTGTTATATAGTAGTATATACCTAAGTAGTTTATAAATTTATCATCCATCATGGTTAACGCTTTGTGAATCATAAATTCTCTTTTTTATAATTCTTTGCATATAACGCATGCCGTGGCAGCCTTTAATTAAGTCTTCACTTAAGATTGTAACCCATAGCTATATATATACATGTTGACTTGTGTAAGGTGAATGTACTTGTTGGTTGTCCTTAAATAAACAAAATAAAAAAAAAAATATATATTTACAGTTGCTTTCTTTTATTCGATTCTTTTTCTCACTTTTTAGATTTATAGAGAAAAATCAATTCGAATGCTTTGCAGCAAACTTCATTCAAGTAATTGAAAAATAATTAAGTAAAATACTCCATAGTTTTAATAAATAAAAAAAAAATAAAGTAAAATTATACAACAATTTTTTACATCATCACTAACGGCTTCCAACTTTACAAAAAAAGCATTATATTTTATCTTGCTAATTATTTTATGCGTCAAAAAAGTATGGAACAGATTTATCTTACTAATAAAATTGTAAAACTGTAACCACAAAAGAAAGCAACGAAAATTGGCGCTAACAAGAACTGTTTTTCATATTGAATTGGAACAAATTTAATTCGAGCACTAATAACCGTTGAGGGCATTTTATTTGTTCTACTATTCCATAAAAGATGCAACGGAACAGGAAAATTAATTCGAGACAATGCGCGCCTGCGGGCTGGTCGGTCGGTGCCGCCATTTTATGTTGACATCCAGACGTTTTTCGTTTTTGGCGAATAAAATTCTTTTTTTGAATGACGCGAAATGGTGAGCGATTTTCAAATGTTCGCAAATTCGTTTTTTTTTAAAGGTTTACGCCCATCTACGGCCCAACTTTAAAATACCGTGTACAAACTTTCGATAAAATTTGAAAATCATTGTTTAATTTAATATAAATAATGCAATTGCAATTATTATGTAATAAAGTCGCCATCACCAAAACCATTTTAATAACAATTCAAAGATTTTTATCCAAGTGACGTTGCTCAAGGTACGGAAAAATCTCGTAAACAATCGATTCGATATAAAAATCGATACCAACAAAATATATTATTAATTACTAACATTATTTGTAACGGCAATTTTTGTTTGACTGAGTATAACTTCAAAAAATATAGTTTTTATTAAAACCAGTAATATGATAAAATATTTTTTAGATTATAACAGTATTGAACAAGACTAAAATCGATTTAGTAATCAATTCCAATAGAAAAATGGCAGCACTGTGTACTCGGCTGGTCTACTGTCAGTTTGACAGTATAGTGACAGTACGACGACGGCGACGTCACAACGTTTGATTGTCGTTTCGTTCACTGACCTGCATATATTTACACTGGACAGGCTTATGTCAAACTGTTTTTGTGCCTATTCGATTTCCGCCATTTTGGCGCTGTAGGACGTAGCGTGAGCATAGCGTGAGGGACATGGTACTAAAGTTTGAAGTCTGGAGAGACCATCACGGCAACCATTTTCATATTGTACGTTAAAATAAGTTCTTTAGGCGCACGCTAGTGGCGTTTTAAATAGGCACAAAAACTTAGCTGTCAAATCATACAGACAGCCATTCCAGTTAATTAAAAAAATTTTTTTTTCATGTCAGTGCGTTTCGTTTGTTTGTGTTTTGTTGTTTTGTTTTGTATTGGAAGTGTTTGTGTGCAGTGAGTGTGTTATTTCTCGTGCTTTCTTTACTTTTTGACCCATTATACGCTAATGGATTCCGACCCTATCCCGAACTTTGGAGTCAGGCCACGCTATTTTATATGATGATAATCTGGAATGGAAACTGCCCACTTGACTCTCGCATGCATTGGATTCTAAAAGCAGCTCTGGTAAGTTTATTCAAAGTAAACAACATTTTATTTATTTTAAATTGACTTCGAGTGACTAAAATGATAAAACAAATGCCTCCGATATGAAAATTGTTGAAATAAATTGAGCCCATACTGACAAAAAAAGTCGATTTTATCTAAAAAAGGCAAATTATTTTCTTAACCAACATTCAGTTTATTGAGTTTTTGACATGCCATGCTTTCATTTAATGCACAATTCGTCTGTGTACACCGCGGTGTACCGTGGGCCGGAACATCTATAGACCCATGGGCATGGACCTTTAGGATGGCGGATGCATCCTTTTAGAAAGTTTTGGCGGTATAAAGTTTTTAATTTTGTTATTTTTTTAATTAAACTTTTTTAACTTTTTTGAAAACCCAGAAACTGACAGATACAATGATTATTAATATTATTCAAACTCTCAAACTGCGAAATACCGTCAGGCTGGAACATTTTGTAAATCGTATTCAATTTTGTAATAGTAAATCGTAAAACGTACAATCATTAGAAAAACATTTTCCCTAAAAAGGTACCTACTTCATTATTCTTCAAAGCTGCCATTATTTGGATGTTAATGGAGCTAATTTCAATTTAACCCTAAACCCCTTTGGTGGCGTCTTACCTAAGTGTTTTATCGTGTACAGACGCCGACAGTGGGCTCCTACAAAAAAAATACCAACCTGAGCATTCTTGAGAAGCTCCGTTACACTGCCGATGGTTAATTTAATATGTAAAACAGTTTCTTGCGAATGTAAAGGATCGCAAATATTTGGGGCGTTTATTTTTGTGAGCTAATTGTTAGCGTGAAAAGTTTGAGCACCTATATTTTGTTTGTTTGAAATTGTTTTGTTTATGCGAACGTAATTGTAGGGTTAAGCTGTAAAAAAAACTTACCGCAGATCACTATATTGAGCAAAAAAATTTAATAAATAATTACATTAACATTATTAATATAATTGAAAAATATTAGAAAAAATCGACTCACCCGTAGCAGCTCAGACGGGACTCGAACCCGCACCCTTAGGATTCCGGCCCAATGCACTAACCAATTATGCTACCGAGTCGCTCGCAGGATTGGCGAAATTTTTTAATACTTTTCACGTTTCCGCTGTAGGCCAGCGCCATCTCATCAATGTGGAGTGAATTAACTTCGACATTCGAAAGCAACACCTTTACAGATGCCAGACAATCAATTAAGATGAAATAGCCACATAATTTTTAAACTTTTAGATTTTATGCATTCACAATGCTATTTTTATATTAGGATTATTATTATAATTGAAAAATATTAGAAAAAATCGACCACCCGGTGCAGCTCAGACGGGACTCGAACCCGCATCCTTAGGATTCCGGCCCAATGCACTAACCAATTATGCTACCGATTCGCTAGCAGGATTGGCGAAATTTTCTAATACTTTTCTAAAATTTTTTCTAATATTTTTCGATTATATTAATAATCTTAATATAAAAATAGCAATGTGAATGCGTAAAATCTAAAAGTTTAAATATTATGTTACATTATAAGAATTAAAAAGAAGTTTTATTCCATAATAAATCTTTTTTTGTTCTACGAAATTTAGAAGCCTCTATAAATTTGAAAACTTCGCGTCATCCATTTTAAATATCTTTACAACAAATTTATGATTTTCCTTCGCCACAATTTCCAACAAATCATTTCTAGTATTTACCAGAAGCGTTGTTTTTAGACAATTTGTTAACCAATCAAAGCAAAGCACTTTATTAATTGAAAATCATAGAGCGAACGTTATCGAATTCTCTTGTTTGAATAACAAAGAAGTTTCCCAATTTAGGAGGGCAAGAACTCGTCCATATCTCGAGAACGATAAAATACTTTATTGTGAAATCTTAAAAGACCATTAGTAATATTGGAAACGTTTTAATTTCTCGCCGGTAGCCCGAGGCGCAACCGAGGCGCAACCGACTAGGTACGTATCTTTTACAAACTTTTCGAGCTAATGTAATTGGTTTTTGAAGATCGCCAGCAAGTCTATGAATTGTGTTGAATTTCAATGGAATTGAACGGCTCTGAAATTTTCCAGGCAGCATTTTTATCAAATTCATAATTGAATTGAACAAGATATTGTCAATGTTAACAATTGAAAGAGATGGAGTCGCTAATATTCGTAATTCGTGATCGTTAATCTCTTTTATACAACGTGTTACAAAAATACCCCTAATGCCGAATATGGTAGATAGGGACCATCAAACTGAACAACTTTTACTATGGGACCAACTCTGAAATCGTGAAAAAAAAATCAGCTGTTTCATATATTTTGATATTTTCGTTATTAATTTTTGTATGAAACAGCTGATTTTTCTTTCGCGATTTCAGAGTTGGTCCTATAGTAAAAGTTGTTGAGTTTGATGGTTCCTATCTAAGGCGTGATATACACAGAAGAGATGCGGCGGAGATAAGGCGCAGATACGGCGACGATACGATGCAGACGTGAGACGGATGCGACATGAAATACACAGAAGCGACGCGGTTCGGATACGGCGGCGATACGGTGCAGATGTGAGACGGTCGGCAAAGGAAATACGCGCTGATTTTGTTCCAAAAATATGTCCTCTTAAATAACTTCATTGATTCGAATTTGCAAAGCTACGTTGTACTTTATACAGTGATGTATTATTAGTTGTTTCTAGAATACCCACTTCAAAATAATGTCTTCAAAAATAATAAAGAATAAAGTAGCGAGTTTTGAGCTTTTTATGCGTGCTGTACCAAGCGACAAGTGCTCTTCGCGGCGCCGCGGCGCGTCCGATGAGCTACGCGACGTGGCGCAGATATCGCTGCCGTATCGTATAGACAAGTCAAAAAAGCCATTTTGAGTTTAGAATGAAATCATATTAGTTTTTGTAAACCAATGTTTTCACTTCCTAAGGGTATGGGGAGGGGAGCTGTGAGGTAGCAAAGATGGCGGCCACTTTTTGATTCAGCGGGGTCGAATTCGGGTTCCCAATAAGTAATATGATTTGCTTCTAGAACTTCACTTTTCTTCCATTATTGATTGGTCTATATCTGCGCCGTATCCGCACCTTACGTCGCTTCTATGTATTTCCGGCCTGATATATTCGGCATTAGGGATATGTTATTATCATATACGCACGACAGCACGATAAGTTTAATAGTTGAATTACGTCTGACGTGTCGTTGTTTATACGTTTTTATAATTCTTTTAATTTTCCACGCATTCTGCGCAAAATTAAATACGTTGTGTGTAACTTTACTAACATTTTAAATTAAATTGTTCCTGCACAGCTCCTTTCCCTTACAAGGGTACTGTGATTACGAGCCCCTGATAAAAAAAGTCAAAAATAAATTTTTGATGACTTAACTTTTTCTAAAATAATTTTTAAACTAACAACTACAAGTAGCCACTAAAGGTGCGAACACACCGTCACATATTCGCATTATTAACCACTCCAGGCTGCTTAAGGTAATAAAACAGTGTTTAATTACGGATAAATTATCCCGCGTGGGAGAGGCGCGATAAATCTAGCACGGCTGAATAATAAATACCGAAGAGTGTGCGTAAGCCCTTACAATGGTGTGAACGGAGGTGGGTGTTAGCTTCAATTAACGGTATTTTAAGTTAAGAAACATTTTTGAAGCTGAAGAAAAGTCTGAATTTTTATTTTAGATGAAGATAAGGATATTTTTTTATCATTGACAAAATTTTAAACCCTTGAATACTTGTGATGCTTTTAATAATAATAAAAATAAAAAAAAAATAACTTTATTACTCAATTTCAAATTACCATAGTAATGAGACACCCCAGAGAGTAATACTCGTGTTGGGGTTGACTCGCTCTTCCCAAGACAAAACATAAATATTGAGTATGTTCTAGGTATACATAGTATAAGAAAAAATAAATTTAACAAAGAGTTATATTCCAAGTGTGTGTGTGTGTGTGTGTGTATGTGTGTGTATGTGTGATATAGAGTAAATTACATACGTAATTTTTTTCTAGTCTGTATTGCGGTTATTATTTCATATATTAAATAAATGCATAGACAGATAAAACATTTTATCTTAAAGCTCGTATTAAAATAATAATTATTTGTATTTTGGTATAAGATAGAAACACGAAACTAAATCAATACCGATCCAAGCATATTCGGAGGAAGTCACCAAAACACAAAAACACACCGCCTTTTTCCACAAAATAAAGCAGGAATTAACATTCTTCGAAAATAAATTAAGAATGAGAGCCTAGTGTTACCACGTACTTTTAACAGGATAAATAGGGTGACTTTAAGTCAGACTCAAAATAGGAAAATTAATTTATTGTTATACGCATGTATTAAAAATGTTTAAGAATATTTACTTTTTTTCTTTAGAAAACATTAAACCTAAACACACTTAAACTTAAAATAAAATATTACACACACTGGGTTATTTTTTATTACTATATCGTCGGTTTTGCTCAATTGACTTACAATGAGGATCAACGAGGTTTTTAGTTAAATGTAGAGTTACAGTCACATCAAAATCTATTATTTCAGTGAAAGAATTATTGAAACTAGAGTGTGTGCGTAAGCCCTTACAATGGTGTGAATTGAGGTGCTTGTTAGCTTTAATTAACGGTATTATAAGTTAAGAAATATTTTTTAAGCTGAAGAAAGTCTGATTTTTTTTCATTCACGAAATTTTAAAGCTTTAAATACTTGTGATGCTTTATTTACACTTTTTTTGTCTGGATTGCGATTATTATTTCAAATATTAGAATATATACAAAAAAGCAAAGACAGAAAATGTTTAACTTAAAGCTGGTATTAAAATAATAATTACTTTTATTTTGGTATAAGGTAGAATTACAAAACTAAATCAATACCGATCCAAGCATAGGTATTCGGAGGAAGTCACCAAAACACAAAACACACCGCTTTTTTCCACAAAATAAAGCAGGAATTAACATTCTTTCGAAAATAAATTAAGAATGAGAGCCTAGTGTTACCACGTACTTTTAACCGGATAAATAGGGTGACTTTAAGTCAGACTCAAAATAGGAAAATTTATTGATTGTTACCAGCGTGTGTTAATTTTTTTTAAGAAAATTTTCTTTTTTTCCTCTGAAAACCTTAAACTTAAAATAAAATATTACACACACTGAGTTATTTATTATTATTATAACGTCTTGCTCAACTAACTTACAATTAATCATTCAATAACTATCTACGTTTTGTGTAAGATCAGCTGATGTGATTTACCTTTGTGGTGATAAGTTCCGTTCATTTTTCAAAACTTTGGATGCTTAGCTTAGAATTAAAACATATTACCTAGTATTATACAGTGTAACAATAACATACGTGTATTTACGTAGCACGGTAAGTTAAACAGTTGAACTACGAAGACAGCTTTTATTGCATATGTACATAATAATAATAAATCTTTATTAAAATAATCATTCATCAAAAATATAACAATTAAAGTCTTGATATAAGTTAAAAAAAGCTAAAATACAGAGTGCATGTGTACAGTTTGAAGACTGTCTTAAGGTCCGTCTGACGTGCTGTTGACTGAACACACTGTAATTTTTTTCCAGTTATTGACGTTAAAAAAAGAGATCAAGAGAACAGAAGTTCTTTTTTGCATAATAATGTTAATGAATCGGTCTCAAACGATCATAGTTATTAGCAACTATTATCATACATACATAAATTAATAAGTTTTCTTTTGTCCTTCCTCTTTTAAAATCATGGTGTCACCATCATCGAAGTAATGCGCATTCAAAGTAAAAGTGGGGGTGGGATAAAAAATGGCTTTTTTTTAACAGGTTTCGTGGTGCAAAGTGATTTAATGATGCTCCGCGCTCCGCATGCGTTGCGGGCGCGGCGCGGTGACGCGCGGATTTTTTTATTTGTAATTGATTCCAATGAACGGGGGTGTAAATTGAAATTCTTAGACGAGGTGTGACTTGAATCAGGATCGAATGGATTCCTCGATTTGGAAGATAATAGCTCGGTATTTGATCGGGTGTGTACGAGTTTTAAAGATGAAAATGGAGACTTATTGTGTTGTCTGTTTTATTACGCATAGTTGTAACACTTACATAGCAAGTTAAGAGGGTATTAATTTTGTTAATGTAGTCTAAATATTTGTATGCTAAGTACCCGCTATGATATAGTAAACATAAGCAAATTTTGGATAACGTTTTTGGCCCAATAATTTTTTAGCGCATATATATTGTTGTTATCCATCGTGAAATATATATATATATATATACACTAGCGGCCGCCCGCGGTTTCACCCACGTGGTTCCCGTTCCCGTGTGAATATTGGGATAAAAAGTATTCTATGTTTTAATCTAGGCTATCTACTATCTGTGTGCCAAATTTCAACTAAATCCGTTCTGTAGCTTTTGCGTAATTGAGAAACAAACATCCAAACCCACAAACTTTCACATTTATAATATTAAAATGATTTTAAGTTTTTTTTTATTCAAATAAAATACTTGCTTATGGACAATCTTGTAATTATTATAATTTGTTTTTGTTTCCATTAATAAGAAGTTACTATTGTTTCACTTTGAATATAATCAAAAGTAATATTTACAAATTAAGGCTGTAGACTCGCATCACGTTCCATTTTTAAATTTTCAATACAAATGATCAAAACGACTCTGCGCGAGCCGTAATGAGGGCGAACTTTGAAAATTCCTATTAAATTATTAAATAGATATAAGTATATACAAAACACGCAATACATTAGACAAATACCTCATTATTCCTAAGAAAAAATAAAAATTACTTTAGATTCTGTTAATACCAGTAAAAATACCTATTAAAGTGTACCAATTAGAGCATTTTTTAATATTTTATTTCTCTGTGAATAAAGCATTTTTTAAAATTTTCTCTCTATAGGGAACTCCTTGACAATACAAACAATAAGTGAAAAAGTAAATATGAGTCGTATTCTTATTTGTTACAGCTGAAACGTTTTTGAAAAATACCTCTGACAAGCAAATTTGAAAATCCACTTGAACAGATTGTCTTCGTTTTAAAATACCTGACAATTTATTATGTTTTTCTCTCTATACGGCACTAATTTAAGAATTTTGCTTCCTAAAACTAAATTTTTCATCAATAACAATACTTTCATTCTTTAGATAACTTCATTGGAAAAACACTAATTTCGTTGAAATGCAAATATACAGCCTTAGTGTTTAAACACCGGTGTTATTACAAAAGATTTTTAAACACCTGTTTAACTTATACAGTGTATAAATGTGATGCTCTCTTTCAAACAATATTGTCAAAAAAGTGACAGCGACACATTTAAACGGTGTCAAGATAACACCAGTTACGTTAAAGTCAAGACAATGTTTTGTTTATCTGACAATTATACGTCAATATAGCAAAGGATAGTATTTTAAATCTCAAGTCAAAGACAAAGTAATGGTGGTAATAATATAAACACCGATCGGAGTTATCTAGGCATCTTCATTGTAAACATACAGGCGATAAGATCCGACAGATACCTAGGTCTTAGGTCATGGGGCGAGTTGGAACGGGGCGAGATGGGACGGGGTCAGATCAAGATAGGTTATGTCTTCATTTGGTTGCGATGGGAAATCGCTTCGTTATTGGCGAAGCTATAGGTAAATCTTTTTTTAATGTAGAAATGAAAAATAGTTTTGAAATAAGGGTATGGACCAGGTGAGCTTGGGTCAGATTATACCGAAGGTTGTGAAGTGAATCGTAGTCTATTAGTTCTATAAACATAGCCTTTTTTATGCATAATGGGATAGTGCTTGGTTTTCACCTCACCTGATGTTAAGTGATGATAAGGTCGAAGGTGGAAGCGCACTACACCCGGAATCCTCATCTGAGGAACTGGCTATCTTACCTCTCACTACCGGAACACAACAATTTCTAAATTGTTGTTATGGCGTCAGACTTGGTAAGATGGCGGTATCTAACCAGGGGGGACTTGAAATAAGCCCTTCCACCAACCAAACCGAGTACAATTAATGTACCCTCCTTCCTGGGAATCGGACCCGGGACCCCTACTGCACCTTACACGGGTGGGCGAACCACTAGACCGCGCTACAGAGGCGGTTAAAAGAGTCACAGGTGAATAAAATTAAGTAGCACACAATTTGTAACATGGGACATTATCATGGAATAGATTAGGACCCAATTTTTGATTGTTGGTTCACTTAAGGGGCTATATATATAAACCGAGATAGCCATGAGAAAACGACCCGCATGGGAGCGAGATCGATTTGACAGATTAGGCGAGAAAATCACAAAACCAATTCCTAGTGCGATTAAAGCTAAATGCTTCTACACGATTCTTAACAATGACGATACAAATTACTTAAAGCAATTACAACAACTTGAAAACCTAATGTTTTTCACACTAAAAAAAGCCTTTAATAAAAGCAAGACCTCCTTCAAAAACCTTAAAAAACAGCTCTAAAAAAGCAAGAAATAATGTTCAAATTGATTAATTAAAACACATCTATTGAAGTCGGGAGAAGCTGTAAGTATTTTTTTTACTTATTGTATTGTTTATATTCCAAAAGCCCCACCCGACTTCAGTAGACGTGTTTTAATTGATCGATTTGAACATTATTTCTTACTTTTTATAGAGCTGTTTTTAAGGTTTTTGAAGGAGGTCTGGCTTTTTAAAAAAGCTTTTTTTTATTTTAAACTTTTTTGTGGTAGGTATGTAAACGATGATTTTATAAAATAAAACGTTTTAATGTTTCACATTTTTCAATGGTCTACCCCTAGTAACTCAATTTCCACAGGAGTTCCGTTGGGCCTTCGCAGTTCAACTCAGGTCCAGAACGTCCTTGACAATAGATAGGGAGTAGGGACTTAACTTGTTTTTGATTGTCATAAACCTACCATTATTTCAATCACTGTAGAGTTCCTTGATTTTGAGGAGTTCCCTTATATATCTTCATAATCCAAAGTCTAATACTATTAATTATCTTTTTTATCTAATATAATTATCTTTTTTAATTGAGTTCTATTGTGTACGCTCATTATGTTTTCTTTAATGTAAAAAATGTTTTCTCATTAAGTGAATCACTGTAATTCTTTATGAGAAAATAAAGTTCTTAAACCATAATACCAATAAAATTAATATGGTATCATCCGTAAGGCGTCTTCAAACAAGAAAAGAATCATCTGCATCGGTTTATTAACTAAAAAGTAATGGTTGAACATTCGTCTGAATTCGTATAAAATGGTAACGAAAACGACAGTATTTTCAAGATTACTTGAAAACGACTAAACCGATTTCAAAATTCAAAAAAATGGGACCAATTTGGGAAGAAACCTAATGTTATAACGTTTGAATCATTTCAATAGGTTCAGCCGTCTTCACACGGTGCGTGATTTCACGGTCCCGTAGGTCTTGCGTGTTAGGTGGTGCGGGAAGCAGTAGGGGGTTTAGTGGGTAGGGCCTTGGAGAATCCCACATACCTTCGGGATGCATAAACGCATTCCCCCTACTATATAAAAAAAAAGGTTCAGCCGTCTTCGAGTAATCGGTGTACATACATATTAAAAAAAATATACGCGACAAATAGATAACCTCCTCCTTTTCAAATTTTTGAAGTCGGTTACAAACTAAAATAAAACAATTGTTGTTTCAAACGTCCACACCAGAGACATAGACTTACACACACACACACACACACACACACACACACACACACACACACACACACACACACACACACACACACACACACACACACACACACACACACACACACACACAACACACACACGTACTAATTTATTTGTAATATTACAAATATATTATAACTAACTGTAAGCTTGCTGTAACCCTTTAAATTAAATCGTTGCTGTAATCCAATTGGGAAGTTACGAGTCATTCTCACCACAAGTATCTTAGATTACTTACCGGGAAGTCTCGGCGTTCACTTATTGTAAAATGATTTCAGAAATAAAGCTATTTTTATTTTTTTATTTTATTCTATAGAAAAAATTTTCGCTGCGCTCAAGCAAGCAAGCACATTCTATTTCTATTTTATATGGTCCACACACACACACACGTGCGTCAAAAACAAAGTTTTTTATGACATTCGGGTTTCGTTAAGAAACTACAACTGCGGTCGAATGCTAAGTATTGTCTATGAAATTTTAATGCAATCATTTTGACAAAAAGCATCGTCATCGATAGGGCATGTTTGTAACTCAAGTTGCTAAATAATGTATGTAAAATCCAAATTTATTTTCATTACTTACTATGTGAATTTCTCCACTGATTACCAAACACAAAGCAATAGCTACCTCTCCTCGTGAAGCGATCAGCGCTAATTATTTAGTCTAGTGCACTCATAAGAGCCCTACAACAAAATTGTGTGAGGGTTTTTAGCGCTCCAGAAGTTTGATAGAACGCTAGTTTTCATAGTTGGGGTATTAGCGTTAAAGGGAAGTTAGTAGTTTGAGGTTTGATTGAATAAATCTCTGTGAAGTAGTAAAGATTAGAAAGTTGTTGGGTGTGATTAAGGCTCCGTTACGCGAAATCATTTGTCTCTGTCTTTTTCTTTACGTGTAAAGATTATGGAAAATAACCTCACTTATGCACTTTTTCGATGTTTTTAGTGGTTTTTTCATCATTATCTTTAGCAAAATTATCTTTCTTGAAAAAAAGTTATTGGAGCAACTGCACAGTACATTAAAGTGTATTTTGATGTAGAATTCAATACGTTAACGCTATTATTTACGCCAAAAATATGGCCCGCGACAAGCGCTTTTGATGATATTCTGATTTTTTTTTACAATCATCTGTGAGGTTTATACGCAGTTTAATGTTTGTAGCAACTAGGTAAACTCTTTAGCTTGTAGTATGATTTTTTTGGTGGCTACAAGTTTACGTTTTCTATATAAAGATATGGCCTGCGCAAACCATGTTTTCCTATTACCGCCCCTTAAAGTGGTATAATGATGGAGCTAAAAACTGCCCATTTTCACTTTAGATGTCGCTAATGTTGAATGTGCCGTTGACAGCAATCGAACACTCTTATTTTTATCTCAATAGTGCAATTTGTTGGTTGCAAAAACAGTGGTGCACATTAATTCCCTAAAGAAATTGAAATAAGCTAACTATGGAAAAAAGGCTCTGCGTAGAAAACGGCTTTTTTTCTAACGGTATAGTTGCTTTTCGTTTCCTCAACAAATTTTTATGCAACAACGATAAAAAAGCGCAATAAACAAACAACATGATTGACATATGGCACATTCAACAGTGGCGACATCTACGTTAAGCTTCCAGTTTTTAGGGTTCCGTACCAAAATGGTAAAAAAGGAACCCTTATGGTGTGACGCAGTCTGTCTGTCTGTCTGTCACAGCTGGATATCTCGAGAACTACTAATGATATCAATTTCAAATTTAGAATAGTCATCTTATGACATTTGCCCAACCATTTTGCAAATAAGAAATAAATAAAAAAATAAATATCTTTTTTACAACAAGGACTGAAAAGGGGTCTTAAAAATTTGAAGTGAGGTGACTAGGTCATGTGGGGTATCATATGAAAGAACGCCGTTTGCACGTTTTAAATATTTTTTACTTTTTTTAGGCCGCATAGTTTTCGACATATGATGGAAAATGTAAAAAAATACCGTTCCCCCCTCCTCCTTATATCCGAAATTTGCAAAGAGAAAAACCTGAAATAATTCTATGTGATAGCAGTTTATATAAAGATTACAGGAAAAATAAAACGATATCTCAATATAGCACACTTTTTTAGAAATTTTAGTTCCACATTCCGCCATTAGTTATCGGTTAAGAGATGGCGCTGACCTAAAACTGCAATAATAAATTATTCTACTCTGCAGTGTATTTATTATGATGGTACGGAACCCTCGGTGCGCGAGTCCGACTCGCTCTTGACCGGTTTTATTTATTCTAGTCTAGTTGTAAAAAAATAATAGCAAAGATAGTTTATTTATAATTACATATGAGACTTGGACAAATTGCACGTGCAATGAACGTTAAGCTTTTCAAAGCGTCTCTGTGAGCAAACATGCTTTCGTATGTCCGTCCGGCTGTCCGTCTGTCCTCCTCCACAGGGTCGCACTTCTCAACTGATTTTCGTAAAATATGAACAGGTCGATGATTTTTTTTCGATTCAGTTTGTCGAAATTTTTCAAAATGGCGGAAAAATGTTACAGCGAGGTCCAGCTCACAGAGCTAATAGTTACCTTTTTGCCATTTTTTAGGGTTCCGTACCCAAAGGGTAAAAACGGGACCCTATTACTAAGACTCCGCTGTCCGTCTGTCTGTCTGTCTGTCTGTCACCAGGCTGTATCTCATGAACCGCGATAGCTAGAAAGTTGAAATTTTCACAGATGATGTATTTCTGTTGCCGCTATAACAACAAATACAAAAACAGAACAAAATTAATATTTAAGGGGGGCTCCCATATAACAAACGTGTTTTTTTTTCCGTTTTTTGCTCGATATTAATAATGACAACAGGTAGACAGTTGAAATTTTTACAGATGATGTATTTTTGTTGCCGCTACAACAACAAATACTAAAAACAGAATAAAATTCATATTTAAGGGGGGGCTCCCATACAACAAACGTATTTTTTTTTGCCGTTTTTAGGGTTCCGTACCAAAATGGTAAAAAAGGAACCCTTATGGTGTGACTCAGTCTGTCTGTCTGTCACAGCTGGATATCTCGAGAACTACTAATGGTATCAACTTGAAATTTGGAATAGTTTATGATGACATTTGCCCAACTATTTTGCAAATAAGAAAGAAATAAAAAAAAATATTTTTTTTACAACATGGACTGAAAAGGGGTCTTAAAAATTTAAAGTGTGGTGACTAGGGCATGTGGGGTGAAGGGTGGCATGAAAGAGCGCTGTTTGCACATTTCAAAACATTTTTTTATTTTTTCTTAGGTCGCATAGTTTTTGACTTATGATGAAAAATGTAAAAAAAATACCGTTCCCCCCCTTATCTCCGAAGTTTGCAAAGAAAAAAATCTGAAATAATTCTATGTGATAGTAGTTTATGTAAATATTACAGAAAAAATAAAACGATGTCTCAATATAACACACTTTTTTAGAAATTCAAAAAACAAACAAAAATTCTTTAGTTTCACTACCAGTCAACAGATGGCGCTGTACTAAGCATGCTAACCTACGAAAAAAAATTGTTCCACTATCGGTCAAGAGATGGCGCAACCTAATACTACAATAATAAATTGGTGGCTGGTTCTAATATAATTACCTACTATTGGCCGTAAGAATAAACGAAGAATAAGTTCCTACTTAGTAATATAAACAGTTTGCAATGTGGAGTGGCTGAAACGTTTTTCAGTCACCATAAGCAGATGTGGTTAAGATTTGTAAATTAACTGTCCGCCTGTTCGCCCTTCCACCTATCTGCCGTTTATCCTACTTTTCTAAAGACTGTACTAAAGTAACATATCCAAATATATTTATGATTGTACGGAACCCTCGGTGCGCGAGTCCGAGTCGCTCTTGACCGGTTTTTTTTTGGTACGCAACCCATCGTGCGCGAGTCCGACTCGCACTTGGCCGGTTTTTTTATTAAATTACTAAACTAGTTGGATCCGTCTTCTTCCATTGGGCTTTTTCCAAGTCTTCTTGGAAGAAGAAATATAACTCAAGTGCAGTAAAATCACTAAGTAATATAAATATAATATTTATTGGTTATTCTAGCTAAAACGTAGTGATTATTTCCTCTATGATTCTAGCTGTTAAATGCGGTAATTCCTTTATCTATTTATTTTATTATTTTATTATATTTGTAAAATAAATAGTAACAGCAAAACTTAGCTTGAATTTTCGTAATCCGCTGAGAGAAAAATCTCTTTGCCCAATAGTGGGCGATAGTGCGCAGATTAACTCAGCTTATCTCTTTTTAGTTCGCGATTAATTGAGTTTGAGATGTGCACTCGGACTATCTTGTCTGAAACCAAGTAGTATTATATCAGTTTGATTAAAAACTGGTTGCAATAAATAAGACTTCAGTTATTTACGAGTGAATTTGAGTATACCTACAATGTCCCGACGTCGGCTTACATAATTTATCACTCTCTATTTTTCGGTTTTTGTCATTATTTGACATTGTTTATATCTAACAAGATACAATATAATTATTCAGTATTATCATAATAATTAATTAGTGTTTTAACCATATTGTTACACAGATTTTTTATAAAAAATAGTTGATCTGAAGAAGGAAAACGGCTTTTCCTTATATCATAAAATAAAGAAGTGTCATTTTGAATGAAGAATATATTCGATTATCTACGATTCAGCTCAATCCCAAGTAACACAAACGTGCTGAATAAAAGTTGAGTAAAAGCTATCGTTAACAATATAAGTTGAATACTAAGCTGAGTACCATCTATTCAGATTTTATTCAAACAAAATAGGCCCCAAATTAAAATGCTTAAAGCTTAATAATGTCTGAGAAACATCTGACTAGGAACTTAGTAATGGTACTATTTTCTTAATAACTTCTGAATAACAGCTGATATTGCTTTTATAAAGCTCTTACACCTCAAATATTCAGCTATGTCGAATTGGTTAACAATAATACAGATATTTTTCATACAAATTGTGGAATAAGATAACAACCAGTTAGACATAATATACCTATATAATTACAGTGAATGATTATTGACATGCATGGTGAATTTATTAAAACGGTACTTTCAATAATTAGGTTTGCTATAGTCATGTTAATTCTTAGTGCGCAAATTATTTTGTCGTAAATAGTATATGATTCTTTCGATTATTTTTGACGCGCTGCGTGAATAATCAAGATAAGTGATTGTAAATATTATTTTCTACATGTATGCTCGGTCTGACTAAAATACTTATGGCGAAATTTCTAATTTTAGCAATTCCAATGCAACATACAATAAATCTAATTGAAAATGTCGTAGTTGTAAGATTAAGCATTCAGGTAATCTTGGTGAATAACTTGTACTATAATTATTTACAAAGATTTTTAATGTTTTGCTTTCATTGCTGAATAAAAGTGCCCAAGAGTCTAGTTACTAAGATTTCACTTGAATAAAGTCATTTCACTAAGCCTGTGGTCTTTAATTTGAATATATTAGTTTAAAACATAATGTTATGCCGGTGAAAACTTAATAAAAGCCCAAATAATCTTCTTTATTCAGCAGCTGCATAACTGGTAAAACATGGCATCTTATCCAGTTTAAGCATGAAATAATTAGCTCACTTTACATTTATTCAGTATCAAGCTGTATAACAGCATTATGTAATAGCTTATTCAGATTGTTATATTTATTCAGCAATCAGCTGATTCAAACGCTACTAGCTTGGTAATTATTGAATAATAGCAATACAGATTATGATTATTCATACAAATGCTTCCACAGGGGGCTTTTTTCAGCTTTAAGGTACGTAGAATGCGTAATGTTTAAAAAAGCTTGTATAATAGTCAAACAAATATTGTTTATTAAGTTTAAAGAAATCAAATACAAGAATACAGAACTTATTAAGCTAAAAGAATTTTAAAAGCCCGATCTCAAATGAATTCAGCATTTAGCTATTTCTAAGGCTCTTATACAAAAGATATTCATCTTTAAACTGTAAAGCTTTCTATATGTGTATTGTTATCTTGCTTGTGTGTTACTTGGGATGTAAACCCTAATTCAGACCTTGTGATTGTGTCTAATAAAAGAACGAATTAAGGGTTAGGGTGGGTTTACATAGCGGCTACAATCATGGTCCCTAAACCTAATACAGTGTTACAAAAATGTGCGTAGGTACTCTTCAAATTGGCGCAGAATTACTTAGCGATGTTTCTATTGCCTCGTCCGCTGGCCGCAAACCCCCTAATTTTGCGGTTCATTTAACGGTCTTATGGCGTATAGAGTCGGCGCCTCGATAGATTTGGCATTAGATTGTCCGAGGGAGGGACTTCCATAAATCTCTTGTAAAAAATAACGCAATAAAAGGTAGAGCCGAAGTTCCGTATGTGTTTCATGTGTTCGAAAAAACTAAAGAACTTTTCTTGTCAATGTTTATGTTTGAAAGAGCTGAATTTGTATTTTTCGGACTACATTTCAACTACTATCATAATATATTATCATCTTCAAAGGTCCTCCACTGCTCTGCTAATGCCTGTACCAAAGATATTCATGAATACTTTAGGTTTGAACAATTCTTAGTCTACTATCACTAAACAATTTATGACATTTCTATTTTCACTTGACTTACGTAATAAATAAGTAATAACTGTTTGAATTGTAGTACATTCACAAAAAAATTTATAAATGTTTTGTTTTTCATCACGAAATCTGTTCACAATTTTTTTATGATTTTAGGGTGTTAAAAATGACACCATTCAAAGGAACCCTAAAATCTTCGCGACTTTTACCGTTCCCCTAAAACTGAACTACCGAAAAAGTCAAATAATACAAAAAATAAGAAAGACACATATGAATGGAAATCGCCCCTTCCATTGGTGCGTACCGGGAACTCTATAAATCGGGATATGTCTGGATTATAAGGAGTTATTGTCGGGATGATAGGCGCGGGTGCTGGGAGCGTACACGTTTATATTTGTACCTAGATTGTTAGGTACTTAGTTATTTGGAAGTCAGTTAGTTATTAGTCGGTTCGTTAGTTATTAGTTTGTTAGTTAAATCAACGATTCAGGCAGACAGATCTACTACACTACGATAAGAATGAAAATATGTCAGACGCATCTGATTAAAAGAACTCTATAAATCGGGATATGTCTGGATTGTAAGGAGTTATTGTCTGGATGATGGCGCGGGTTCTGGGAGCGTACACGTTTATATTTGTACCTAGATTGTTAGGTACTTAGTTATTTGGAAGTCAGTTAGTTATTAGTCGGTTCGTTAGTTATTAGTTTGTTAGTTAAATCAACGATTCAGGCAGACAGATCTACTACACTACGATAAGAATGAAAATATGTCAAACGCATCTGATTAAAAGAACTCTATAAATCGGGATATGTCTTGATTATAAGGAGTTATTGTCGGGATGATGGCGCGGGTGCTGGGAGCGTACACGTTTATATTTGTACCTAGATTGTTAGGTAGTTGTTTGGAAGTCAGTTAGTTATTAGTCAGTTCGTTAGTTATTAGTTTCTTAGTTAAATCAACGATTCAGGCAGACAGATCTACTACACTACGATAAGAATAAAAATATGTCAGACGCATCGGAATAAAAGAACTCTATAAATCGGGATATGTCTGGATTGTAAGGAGTTATTGTCGGGATGATGGCGCGGGTTCTGAGAGCGTACACGTTTATATTTGTACCTAGATTGTTAGGTACTTAGTTATTTGGAAGTCAGTTAGTTATTAGTCGGTTCGTTAGTTATTAGTTTGTTAGTTAAATCTACGATTCAGGCAGACAGATCTACTACACTACGATAAGAATGAAAATATGTCAGACGCATCTGATTAAAATAACTCTATAAATCGGGATATGTCTGGATTGTAAGGAGTTATTGTCGGGATGATGGCGCGGGTGCTGGGAGCGTACACGTTTATATTTGTACCTAGATTGTTAGGTACTTAGGTATTTGGAAGTCAGTTAGTTATTAGTCGGTTCGTTAGTTATTAGTTTGTTAGTTAAATCAATGATTCAGGCAGACAGATCTACTACACTACGATAAGAATGAAAATATGTCAGACGCATCTGATTAAAAGAACTCTATAAATCGGGATATGTCTGGACTAAAAGGAGTTATTGTCGTAATGATAGGCGCGGGTGCTGGGAGCGTACACGTTTATATTTGTACCTTATAGATTAATAGGTATTTGGAAATTAATTATTAGTTCATTGGAAATAAAATACTTTTCTGCGGATTACAGCGCGTATATTGGTTAATTCAGTATTATTTTTTTTGGGTTTTCCGATGTTGCAACACCTTTCCAGGGGCGTGGTCACGGGACGACTAAAGAAAAAAGGCTTCTCATATTTTCTATGAAATTACCTGCTAGGAACTTTATAAAAATGCATTCAAGTTTATTATTCATTAGAAGAGTATAGTTATTAGTTTGTAGTTATCCAACGATTCAGGCAGACGGATCGACTACTACAGAACGATAGAAATTAAAATATGTCAGACGCATCTGATTTAAACAAGAAAAAAAAATCAGTTTCAGTTCCATGTATGGGGAGCCCCCCTTTATTTTTATTTTTTTTATTTTTGTGTAAAAATCGTAAAGCCGTTTAAAGAATACATCTACCTACCAAGTTTCAACTGTGTGGTCCTAATAGTTTCGGAATAAAGTGGCTGTGACATACGGACTGACAGACAGACATGACGAATCTATAAGGGTTCCGTTTTTGCCATTAGGCTAAGGAACCCTAAAAAATAATGACTAACCAGTTTATGTTTATTGATTTCAGTTTCGAGGTAGGTTTAACATTGACTTGTTCAATTCGTGGTAATTTGGCCTATGAGCTGGTAGTTTCATAAATTGCGCGTTTTTAAACTGTTTATTTCAATAAGTACTTATTTGGAGACATGATGTGGTAATATAATGAGATTTTATTCTTAACTTTCGAAAAAAAAAGAATGCATTATACCCTTAGTATATTTTGCTTTATTTATAAGTTACAAATAAAAACTAATTAATAAGAATCTCTCTCAAAACTACTGATGTCTCACAAGTAGAAAACCCCATAAAACAAATCTCTAATCACCAGATTATTTCCTCACTCAATAAGGCTTAGATAAAACTGGCCTTTACAAATCTTGTGATATATCTTAATTAATTGTAGTGCGCCACAGAGATGCGGCGACAGATTGGCTTTACAAAGGTGCGACTGCGAGGGAGCCACGAATCAAAATTAATTAACGCACCCAATTGGGCGAGAGATCCGATCACTGATATGTGCCTTGTTTATTGTCTGTGCTCGCTTAGAACTAGCTTTGTTGTTTGTATTTAGTTTGTTAGGAACCTGGCTTTATAATTAAAGGAGACCAGGCCTTTTATGCTAAAGTTGTATACTTTTTTTTTTTAAATGTGATTCTTTCTGCTGTACTTATTCACTTATTAGTCTGTAGTATCTGTCAACCAAATGACAGACCATTGCCGAATCGGAAGTCAAATTTATATTTCGTTTTCTTAATTTCGAAAAAGGAAAAGCATTATGGTTTATGCAGTCACGCTTTTACATTTTATAGTGACTTTTCTGCCCTTTGAAAATTGAATGTATCGAACGATTATCAATGAATCTTTGTTTCTGTAATGTTTCCATACTTTCCATATCATAAAATATTCATAATTAATAGTAGATTATTGCATCGAGCACAAAGTAATTTATTATTGCACCGAGTGCCTGTTACTCGGGCTCTAATGTAACAAATCAGTCACTCGGTGCAATAATAAATTACTTAAGGCGAGGTGCATAATCTGCTTTTCTTTCAACTATTACCTAAAGGAATAGTAGATAAAAGAAACTCATATCAATCAGTTAAAATAGAAGTTTAATTATTGAAATTAAAAGTTATGCTTGAACAATTATTAAACGTAGGGTTTAAGGTTTACGTAAGAGTTTTGTTGGGCAAATTTATATTTGTTTGTTTAACTTGGGACTGAATAATATTACTCTTTGCTCCATTTCTATCTTTCCAATCAATAAATATATGATTTTACGTATTGTACTCGAGACTGTAAGGGTAAAAGATTTTCTAGAACATTGTCGGCTTCATTTAGAATGTTTTCTGGAGTTAATGTGTCGCTAGATGGTTCCATTTTAATTCGAAGCCGAAGCACTCAAAATCAGATAGTATCACACTTTATCGTTTCCAAAAATTTTGTCAAGCAAAATTAACAAAGTTCCCGCCAAATCACTTTATTAAATTTCTTTCATTTTTAAATCAGAGTTAGCAGCAATCATTTTTAAAATTTGGAACAAGTAGGATAGAGACGAATAATACGTACGTAAAAAAAGTATTGATATCGGCTGGCTGAATAGAGCTAATCCATTGAGATTGGCACCTTTTGGTGCGATTAAAAAAAACTGTACAATAATGAAATTTCATACATTTTTATTGCTCTAGAGCTTTGAAGATTCGTTTTGTACTGAGTTTTTAGTGTGATTGTGATGAAATTCAAGCATAGTTGGAAGAAAATAACTTTTTTCTACATATTGTGCTAAAAATAAGACAGAACTTGATTAATGTAACAAGTATTATCGACTTTATTTTAAGACTTAATTCAATCGTAAACAAGTTAAGCACTTTTCCTATGGCGAGTGCCGTTTCTCCTTTGTACGTGAAAGTAAATTGTAAAGAGATTTTTTATCAAAGTCAGATGGGCGAGTGTAATTAATATTTTTTATCTACACCCATGCTTTAAATCCTCTGTAAGAGGTTCTGAAACAGTTAGCTTACTGCCATCATTACAATATCCCGAGCGAGAGCTTGTGGTGCTGCGCCGCGTGCCCACGCGCGAGCGTTGCATTATGAAATTCAGTGCAAGGAGGCGACCAGGAGACGTGAAATAAAAGTAAATGACTGCGATCAATAACTGTTTATTGGTGCGCTGCATGCGCTTATATATTATGAGGAGAGATGAGTGTGTGTAAGTACATATTAATTAGTACACACACTACACCTCCCCCTAAAAGAAAAAAAAAAATAAAAGTAGATTATATTTTTTTTTTATAATTAAGTACTTACTTAAACAATACAAAATCCACTTTTGAAAAATTAAAAAAAAATATCCCATATTAAAAATAAACTGTTTGTAACACATTAACACCAACGATTTGCAAAAAAACAATTACTTAAAGAACGATTTCCCAATTTATATTTTTGCACTAAAGAAATTTTTTTTGGTCTTTACTAACAAAATAAAAGTTAAGTTGTTTCTCTATTATGTATGCCAAAGTAGGTATAAATAACAGTATAAAATCCAATCCACTCTCTAATATCCAAATTCCAAACCAGTTCACTAGTTTATTAAAACATAAAGTGCTATTTCACAATTTAAATAATAAAAGAACACAAAAAAAGAATATAAAAATAATTTAAATTTTAATAGAATTTAAAATTTGAAATTGAAATTTTTGGTTATTTATTAAAACAAATTCAAAACAATTACCATTAATCATTTTGTAAAAGAAACAGAAAATTCTAGACGAAATCTAAATGGTTTAACTCTGAAATTGAATCATTAGGTATATAGTAAATAACTTAATTTAAATAAAGTATGTAAGTACCAGAATGAAATACAATTTAAAAGTCTACCTAGATGTACAGGTATACTAATTGTTAGTTATGTAGGGTGATAAAATATTTTAATGGAACATCTAAAATGTAATTTTCTTTTCGTATACGATCTTTAAAAACATAGCAAATTGTTATCAATTTTATAACAATTATTCGAACTCGATACATATGCCTATTTTATTTGTAAAAACATTTGCAGCTGACTAAATATTTCAGATTCAGTGAAACTTAAATTTTTTGATACTAATGTCTCTGTTGGTGACAACCGAGTGTTAATCTTACATTCCTAACATAGTTACTTACCTAATTTAAACATTCATATTCTAATTTCACATTTCAAAACAAAATCCCTTATTTGATACACATAAGTATTCTGATTTATACTTGTATAGATTGCACAGACTCATATTTGATACAAATAAACTTTATTTTTCCTAAAAAAATCCTTCTTTTTTTTAACAGTTGAAAAAGGTAACTAAATAAAAAACGAACAAAAATATCACTTTACTTTCTTATTATGCACTTATTTTCTTTCATTTATTTATAAACTCTTTGTTTCCTAATAACTTGTCGCTAACATAAAAAAAAACAAAGTTTTACGCGTTCTAACTTTCTTTCATCGTGTCTTTAAAAAAACAACTTTCCTTTCATTACTTTTACATTAAAAAAATATTCTTTCTTTCAAACTTTTTAATCAAATTATAATCATTCATCATCTTCCTAATATAAATATCCTCAAACCTTTCTTTTTTATCACATAACCTCCTATTTTGTAATATTCCTATCTCTCAATATTCTTACCTAAATTATCTTGTGTCAATAACAATATTCATTCACATATATTTATTTTCTTCACTTTAAATCCAACTCTTGCTCGTTATAAACTTCATTTTCATAATTACACTATTGGTACACTATACACATTTCACATCACCTACTAGGTACTCAAATATCATAATTCGCCCGGCGCCGGCGTACTTTCATTTTTATTTAACTCATCATTTATGGTACTTACTTTATCATATTTATTTATAGTCGACTTCATTATCATCATAAAAATGGACAAATGCCATTTTGGGCTGTGGCCACAGCTCAATTATTAATGGGGGCAGGTTTAAGTCTCTATTGGACTCCAACTATGTCACAGAGGAAATCTCGTTCACACCATGATCCAATGGAAGGATCTGACACCCCACGTATGTACCATTATTAATAGGGTCATGAATTAAGACACATACTAATTTGGTCTCCAAACAGGATTCAAAGGGGAAATCTCGTTCACACCTTGATGCAACTGAAGGACCTGAACCCTATAGTACCTCTCCTTTAATGTGTACCATATAATCGAGCTTTTATCTTAACCATTTCATTCAAAAACCTATCAAATAAACTAACAATCCTAAATTGAATATAAAGTAAATAAGAGATTCATCGCTTTTGGGTGATCAGTCCAATCGCATGTGAAACCTTATAAACCGTATATTCCCTAACTTCTATAAATAAATCTTACCATCTTTCCAAATCCTACATAAAGAAAACGCATCACATTACCTATACCTAAACCTTGCTGTACCTAATTGCAAACTAAAAAGCTACAAAAAGATTTTTAATACAGCTACATTAACTTGTCTACCGTTATTCCTTCTCTTTGCTTTATTCTAATCATTTACCAAACTTTCAAACTGCTCCTCTAACTTTTTCCTTTCAAACCTCAACCAAAATTTCCACTAACATTAATATCTCAATCATACCTCAACATAAACTTTCATATCCGAAATAAATAAGTAAATTCTTTGAAGTTTTCTTTCTCACCAAGTTACTACTTTTTATCTTTTCCTATTAAAACAACGTTTTATATTACAGCTTAAACAGCAAACTCGTGTGATATTGTTTTAACTGAGGGATTAATATTTCTGACTCACGTAAATATCAACTTGCACAAATGCAACCGCGCTACTTCTTGTTCTACCGATATCGAAATACAGTACTTTACATTCCAATACCTTGTTCGTTAAGTTTATCAAAACAATATGATTGCATCATTTCTACTTAGGATTTTTGCTACATAATAATTTACTACCGATACCTATTAAATTGAATTGCGTAGAAATTAAAAATTTAAACTCGAATAAGTTTAAATTCAGGACAAAATGAAAAATAATTTTACTTTATAACTTATTTGTATGATAAAATAACATGCTAAGACACTTATAAGTATAAAGAAATATAGAATAAGAATACTTTTACCTAGTAAAAATCAAATGTTTTTCAAATAGTACCAAAATTGCCACCTAATTACTGTTTCAGATGAGAAAAAAATACACTACATAAACGAATATAATAAAATTTATATCGTGCGTATATCTTACTATACGTAACAGCATTCTACATAAATAAAATATAATTATGTTATTTGTAAAACATAGAGTGAAAATATAATCTGACACTATAATTGTACGCAAAAGTAATGAAATCTAATTTTTGTTTTATCATCGTCATAATATGTATAAAGAAATAAGTACACATAAATAAAATTTTGTCACTTCGGAACTCAAAATCATTTCCGATCATAAGATAGAATATAAGTACATAGTTATAAATTACTTGTAAATACCTAAATATACCTAAAATTATAGCAAAGACAAATATGTACTAAATTGAAGACAAAAAATAGTATTTGATAAAATAGATAATTTAAAATAGTTAATTAGTTCCGTTTAAAATTAAAAGTAGTATTTAAAAAAAAAAGTTTTTTGACAAGTTTTACAAGTCGAATGATGTTTCCTAATCTATTCAAGAATAGTTAAAAAGGTATAATGAATACGTCATAGTGAAAAATATTATTTACTTACATAAATTAATAAAATATTTAGCAATAATAAGTAGGAATAAGTACAATATCAAATATTTATTAAGGGATAAAAGACCATTTCTTACGAGTAATTACCTCCTTTCAAAAAATCCTACCTAAAATAAATTTGTTATCAATATTAGTGTCCTGTGAAAGAAAAAGAAATCTGCTCCCTATTCATGCCGTTTATAACCCTATGAAATTATTTTTATAAAAAAAAATATTTATACTATACTTTAATTAATTTACGACAAAATAAAATCACTCAAACGGTATTTAAATTCTTTTGGCTTAACAAAATAATACCTATTTAGTTCGTTGTTACAATATCACACGTGTTGCTATGTTAGCAATTTCGATGTCGTTCACATTGAATACAATTATTACGAAATCCAAACTTTGTACCTAATATGAAGCTAAATAAATGAAATCGATAATTTCATTCAAATTGATTTATGTAATGAAACCTTCAAAATATCTTAAAATTTCATAGCTACAAACTTTATCTTTAGAATCACGAAAAGAAAAAAAAACATTATTATACCCAATAAAATTATGAAGGTCAGGAAGCGTTAAGTTAAAATAATCGAAACTTTATTAATGCAAATTAAGAGTTACCTTTATCAACCATCGATCTCTGGAAAACTTACTGTAAAAAAAACATAAATTTAAATACCAACACCACAACAAAATATAACCGACTTCTTGTTACTTTCTGTGCAATCGTATAAATAAGAAAAAGAAAAAAAATTCAAACGAAACTATTATCTATAAAAATAACTGCCAATTTTAATGTATATCCTCTGAAACAAAATTTTCTTATAATATTTCTTAACATTTTAATAAAAGGTAAACTAAGTAAAATCCTAAAATAAACCCTTCAAACGTTTCAAGCTCTTTTTTTACAATTCTTATAAAATCTTAACTCAGATTAAGTCAAGAACAATCTTATAAACTAGAAAACCCAAAAATCATTTTATCTATAATCATTTACAAATAATAATTCGAATTTATTTTTTAAACATGTCTATGTTAATTTAAAGTAGATATGTTAAAGAAAGAAAATGAAATAAAAAATACCAACAAATATCGTAAATCAAGCCGAAAAAAAAGGTCTCTGAAGTAAATTTTGATTCTTTTTCGAAGTTCCGTCCACTGCTTGGCCACTCTCTGTTGGTAAATTCAGCTTCCACCTTGACCCTCTCAAGACTCCATCATCGGCCGGCTGCCTCCACATCCGACACCAACGTCTCCCAGCGCCCTGCTTTACATCTCCATTCTCATCACATCAGCATCACAACAGCAACAGACCCGCGAACACTTTGTTTAAAATAATTTTGATAGTTCATAGTAGGTATTCATACTTCATAGTATTTTAGAGTTCTTTTCACTTGAAGAATTTATTTTTCTTAATTATATTTTTTTTATTTCACTATTTTATTTTCATATTGCTTATTAATTAGAGTCTGGAACTAGATTAGATTTTATTTAAGTAGTCCTTCATTTATTTTGGTTGCACAGCACCACATCACAAGTGATACACTTATTTTGTAGTCCATTATTATTTTATTTTATTTAATTTTACTTTATAATAAACCGGCTGCACAGCGCCGCCGACGCAGGCGGCACTGGCAGGGTCGCCATGCAAGGAGGCGACCAGGAGACGTGAAATAAAAGTAAATGACTGCGATCAATAACTGTTTATTGGTGCGCTGCATGCGCTTATATATTATGAGGAGAGATGAGTGTGTGTAAGTACATATTAATTAGTACACACACTACATCAGTACAACATTATAACACTCTTGCGGAAGACATAATGACGAGGAGGGAGAGGAAAGTCAAAGTCAAAGACAAAGTCAAAGTCAAAACCTGTATAGAAGATACATATCATGGGTTTAGATAAATATCATGGGTGTTTTTAATCTATATGTATTAAAATATTGGTTGATTCCCTAATAAAGATAAAAAAAAATAAAAAAATGGGTGTAGATAAAGTCTTGTATGCAACTGTACATAATTAGGTATTAAAACACTCATGTGATACTATTATCACACTCGGCTTCGCCTCGTGTGATAAACCCACATTCGTGTTTTAATACCCCTCGTTATAGTACAGTTGCATAAATAACTATTATGTTCAGATGTGTAAATATCATGACCATGACTTGTTTCGCTCTTTGATATTTCTTTAATAATTAGTCTAATGCGACACAAACTGTATGAGAAAAAGTCAGCCTTATTTTTTCCTTATTATTTCTTTGTATAGACTCATATTTTATTCCTATTTCAGTACTCAAATACTAGGAACGTTATCTAAATATCTCTATTCCCATTAAATTATTTACTATGTTATAAAAATATCAAACTAAAGCCCAAGAAGACCAAGTTAAATCCAAATATTGTTTATATTTTTTTTTAGTATCAAAATTGAAACTTAATACTATGATATAAAGTTGATAGTGCCTTTGTTCATCCGAACGATTCTATCGTTGGGACGTCAACGATTTTGTGGAAGCGTTCTGTAATAGTCGTCGAGCGAGCTGAGATGTATTAATTCTATGGAGACTTATGAGGGAATCACTCGAAACAAAATGTAAAAGAGAATTGTCTTGATTAAAAGTCGACTCGGTGTAGTAAAACAAATAAATAGGCCATTTATATTTTGAAAATAAAGGTGTTTTTTTTTAAATGTGATGAAACCAAAATAAGAAATATATAATCAGTGATCATTGACAGTCATGATCATTATTATTAATTTCTCTGTGGTATTCAGTTTATAATAATAATTTCCGGGTTTTTATCCATGGTACTCTATCCATCGTATTCAGCTTTATAGGGATATATTACCAAACACCCTGTCTTCTTCTTCTTTCTAAATATATAAAAGAAGAAACTTACTCAGTGACTGACTGACTGACATACCTATCAATGCACATCCCAAACCGCTGGGTCTAAGGATTCAGAATTTGGCACATAGGTTCCTTATGAGATCTAGGGGTGCACTATAAGAAAGGATTTTTCAAATTCACCCCCAAAGGAGGTGAAATAGGGGATGCAAGTTTGTAAAAAAGTCGCTTAGTATCGAATCTAGGTTCATTCAATTTTGTGTTTAGGCTGACGAGTGAATGTTAATATATTGCTCTCAGTGTTTTTGAAAATTCTATTTAGCGTGGTAAAAGGTTTCCTAAGGAATTTCTACAAGGAGGTATTTTTCAACACAAAATATAAGATATTTGTGTTGTAAATTGTAATAGGTACTATTTAATTATTTTACTTTACTTTGGCCTTTATAATTAAAAGAACCTTTCGTAATAGGTAGTGTTTTCTTTTAATTCAGCAAATTTTGAATGTGGATGAAAATTTGATTGGGAGTTGTGAACTGCATCGAGCGATTTATTTATTAGCCCTTCGATGGCAATCCTCCAGAAACCGACCAAAGATAGTTGGAGTTTCGAATTTTCGTGATGCAGTGGTGATTGACTTTTAGGAGTTTTGGGAACTTCCTATTGTTGCGAATTAATGAGCTCCACAGCTTAAGAGCCTTCGGTTTCAGTGCCTGTAAATTTGCTTAGGACTATCACAAAGATATTTCGGCTGTTAAACTTTTCAGTTGGAGGCTTTGTCGCCGCTGTGCGAGGAAATTGGTGCGCGCAATTTGATGAGCAATTGAAAACCCGTTTTTGAAGATTGTGGTTAGCAAATGGAGCTGTGACGTACTTAATTTTGTTAAATATGAAAGTGTATTTGAATGTTTACACAGACATCGACAATGTTGTACTGTTAAAATCGCATCAAAATCGATCCATTAGTTTGGAAGCTTTGTTGCCTCAAACAGATAGACAGACATATACACACGTCAAACTTATAACACCCCTTTTTTGCGTAGGGGTTTAATCGGGCTTATTCTGCACACTAGCGCCACCTTAGAAACGAGAATCATAGTGCTTAAATAAAAACCGGCCAAGTGCGTGTCGGGCCACGCGCCGTAGGGTTCCGTAGTTACCTTATACCATACCATATTTAATACCACCTATCATTTTTCGTCTGCAAAAATAACTTTGTTTTTCACAGTATTGGTACGAATGACAAAGTTATATTTGCGGTTTTGGAAAATGTGCTATATCTCAAAATCTAATTACTATATCTCGTTCAAACCAATTTTAGTTGAAAGTGTTTATTAAGATCTACAGCATATTTTTTTTAGATTTTTCACTCTCTTATTTCAAAAGTTAAAGGGGGGGGGGGGGGGGGGGGGGACACACATTTTACCACTTTGGCGGTGTATATCTTTCAAACGGTTGACTTTGAGAAAAAGTTGTCTTAGAAACCTCAATGTCATTTTTAAAGACCTATCTATAGACATCCAACAGGTGTTGGTTTGAAGAAAAAAAATTATTTCAGTTTCATTTTCATGTATGGGGAGCCCCCCTTAATCTTTTATTTTTTTTATTTTTGTATTAAATTCATTAAGCGGTTAACAGAATACATCTACCTACCAAGTTTCAACTGTGTAGTCTTAATACTTTTGGAATAAAGTGGCTGTGACATACGGACAGACAGACAGACAGTCAGACATGACGAATCAATAAGGGTTCCGTTTTTTGCCATTTAGGCTACAGAACCCTAAAAACGAAATTATTGTCAATTATCTCTATGTAGTATACTCCGAACAAACTTTGTGGTACTTTTTATCAGTCAAACAATATTTTCTAGCCAGTCGTTTACTTAAATGAGCTTTTATTGCGAAAAGAGGCATCTCAAATTATTGTAACCAGAATTAAACATAAAAAAATATTCAATGAACCCTGAATGAAAGCTAGTATCTGTTAAAAGTTTTCTATTTCAAGGTACAGTTTTTTACAAAATAGATAATAATAAAAACATACATGAACCCCACAATACTCTTCTATGGGCAGTCGGTAAAAATAATGTATCTTTAAAAGTCAACGACCTAATTTAAACGTAATTCAAAAGGTTAGAAATTAATTTACAGATCCTAAGAGCACTCGACTAAAACCTCAAGGTTTTTCATTAATTAGCGCCCTTGATGAAACAATACGGGAGCGGGTGAACATAGAACGCGGCAACGTCAAGAGCAAAATTAATATCGACGCCCTGTTATCTTTAGTCTTAATAATTAAGGGATGTTTAGGTGCTGCGGCTTCGAAAGCGGTTCTAGCTATAGCTGAAGTTGGAGCTTTTGCTTATTTTAGACATTAAGTAATTGTGTGTAACTAAATAGATTAATTATGGTTGACGCGTCACGTCGTCGTTTTCCACGAACTCTGTCTATAGTAGTTTTGATCTTCTTTTGCCTGTTAGCACACCTCCGCCACAAAACACCGCAGTAGATTCCGCCATGCTTCCGACAAGCGAAACAAATGCGAAGAGTCTGTTTTAACCTCCGACCGTTGACACACGCGAAAGTAATGACGCGAACCGCTACCAGTGGGCCGATTACGTATCTCTGTTGCTAAAAATTCTCGATTGAAATCGCAGTTGCATTGCTCCTTTAAGTAAGATAGTTGTCATATTGGTTCTTACTAAAGCAGCAATGTCACTGCGATTTCTGTCAAAGTTGATTGCAACAAAGTTAGACAATCAGCCTTCAGGCCTCCTTCACTCGCTCAAGGTCGCGCGATAAGCACCTACCGCTAGCCGTGCCTACGAAGGCACAAGTGAGCGGCGGGCTGCCACACACCCGCCTGTGTAGTCGCGCGGCATATTAATGCCTGCATCGGTATTCTCTCTTTATAATAGTAACAATGTCGAATCGCCACTACTATGCCGTGTACGGATGTCAAAATCAAAAAACCAATAAACAATTATATTGTCGTTTTTCACATTATGATATATGTTACTAAGTTTATTTAAAGGAAGACGACCCTAACGTTGCGTCATCAGAAAAGATAAGAGCATGCGATAGAAAGAGAGGCAACTACTATTAGCGCTGCGCGACCTGTATTGGAACAAAAGTCGCTATTTATTGAAATGACTTTGCGGAATGCTGCTTCTGTACTTGTACTCTGTGCCGCTACGTAGATGTGATTCTATCGTCGTCGATAGAAGACAACTTATAGCGGAACTTTGGCGGAACTACCGCGGTTTCGCTGTTACTGTTTCGCGGTGTGCTATATGCAGGCGATAATAATAAAACTTGACTTAGTCAATCAAAATCAAAGTTGAAAATGCACTTTACCACTTTTATTACTTTATACATACACAACGTATTTAAGTAAATCTTAAACTTAATAAGATACTTTTGGAAGTATAAAAAGAAAATTATTAATTAATTTTCCGCTGATAGCAACCTCCATTTGATACCTGTCACTAGCAGTTATTCAGCAAAAAAATCTAAATTACCTATTAAAGTAAACTCAGAATAGCTTTGATTAAGTATAAATGGTAATGGATATTTGTAAAAATGGTAATGGAGATTTGTAAGACTCGAACGAACAATTTAAAAATTGTTGTGTTCCGGCAGTTAGAGGTAAGATAGCCAGTATTCCGGGTGTAGTGCGCTTCCACCTTCGGCCTTATCGTCATTTAACATTAGGTGAGATGAAGGCCAAGTACTATCCCGTTATGTATAAAAAAAAAAAAAAAAACGAAGTAAACAAAAAAAGAAAAAGTTTTTTCTTTTATTAAAACCGTAAGATAGGTATACCATTTCTTCGACTCGTGACTGTTCACACACGCGTCATAAAGCGCATGAAAGAAGCAAGAAATAATTTAACAGAGAAACACTTTCGAACGGATAAAAGGAAACGGGAAAGTGGGAAAGTTTGAACAATTCGAATAGTGCAAGGCCCAAGGTAACTCCCTGCGAAACTACTTCTGATTCTGCCCCTTTGTCTAACTTACTATTTGAACACGCTCCATTGTAGCGAGCAAAAAGTAAAAGATACAAGTTTTGACGTTTCAAAGGAATCGGTATCGGTATTAGGATTGGCTCTATCTGTTAATCTATCTAAATTAAAATTGTTTTGTGTCAAGGAAAAAGGGAATGAAAGGGACTATAGGGGTACGTCTAGACTCTCACTTACGCGTATTAGTGGTGGAATTGATTTCGTGGTCTGTGGGATTTTAGCGAAGCAATTTATTTCTTTGAGTTGTTTCAAAGATGCGATTCGCACCTTTTACTTTTTGTCAGTCTGTGGTACGGTGTCCAGCGTATAATTAAAAGCTTCGTTGATTCTATTACGAATCTTTTTAAGAATTTAATTAAATTCGTTTTTGGTAGGTACCTAACTTAATAGGGACATCCTGACTTTGGACAATAAAAATGGCTTAATAAATATCGCTTGAACTACATATTATAAGTCAGTCCTAATCTTTTAAATGCCAAACTTTTAAAGACCTTAAAGCAAAAGTCCGAACGATTTTAGATTCTAACGATACAGTAAATTTTATCAAATCCAACTGTGCGTGAAGTCAAAAATCTTTGTACACAAGATTGCAAGTCGGGTCACATAGTCCGGGAGAGTTTCTTGAATTTGAATTTTGTTGTAAAGTAAGTAAGTTGAAAAACAAATGGCGATACGACATGCAGCCCGCTATGCGACAAAGCTTTGACAATCCCGGATTCCTTGCGGATCCGGCCCGGTACGGCGCATACCAAACATTTCAGGTAACTCTAATTCGCCTATCGGAAAAGTGCTTTAACTTTTGATGTACGAGCGATCTTTTGTTTTGTTTTGTGACGAATTGGTTTCCGTTTCATCTTGCATAGGATTATCAGTTTTATAGTGGTTATGACTGTGGTTTTTATCGAACGATGACTTATTCACCTCTCAAACTAGAGATGAAATAAAACATTATTTAACGAATACTAGCGCGGTTTTATTTAAAGTACTTTGGTAATTAGTTTGTATTTGGTTTGATTTTTGATTTTTCCGACGTTTTAACGATGACTTTCATTAACCCTCGAAGTCATTATTTGTCGTTTTAAAACATATTTTGGTTTAGTTTTATTCTATTTGTCACGTCATTGCCTAAAAGAGATCGCTTACGTCGATAAGACCAGTTTTCCCCCCCATCATTTTTTAGTTTTATATTATTTTTGTTGGAGCTCGATAGCGCAGTGGTTTAGCGCCTGGCCCAGCGATTTCGGAGGTTAAGCAACTTTCGCAAGGGTCGGTCATGGGATGGGTGACCAAAAATTTATTATCTCGAGCTCCTCCGTGCTTCGGAAGGCACGTTAAGCCGTTGGTCCCGGCTGTATTTGCAGTCGTTAACACCCACCAATTGGCATTGGTCCCACGTGGTGGGTTATGGCCCATCCTCTTTATTTATCCATAAAAAAACCGGCCAAGTGCGTGTCGGGCCACGCGCAGTAGGGTTCCGTAGGTACATTATACCATACCATATTTTAATACCGCTATCATTTTTCGTCTGAAAAAATAACTTTGTTTTTCACAGTGTTTGTATGAATGACAAAGTTATATTTGCGGTTTTGGAAAATGTACTATATCTCGAAAACTAAATACTGTATCTCGTTCAAAACAATTTTCGTTGAAAGTGTTTATTAAGATCTATAGTTTATATTTTTTTTAGATTTTTCACCCTCTTACTTTAAAAGTTAAAGGGGGGGGGGGGGGGGACACACATTTTACCACTTTGGTGGCATATATTTTTCAAACGGTTGACTTTAAAAAAAATAGTCTTAGGAACCTCAACGTCATTTTTAAAGACCTATCTATAGACACCCCACAAGTATTGGTTTGATGAAAAAAAATATTTTCAGTTTCAGTTCCATGTATGGGGAGCCCCCCCTTAATCTTTTATTTTTTTTATTTTTGTATAAAAATCGTAAAGCGGTTCACAGAATACACCTGCCTACTAAGTTTCAACTATGTAGTCTTAATACTTTTGGAATAAAGTGGCTGTGACATACGGACGGACAGACAGACAGACAGACAGACAGACAGACAGACAGACATGACGAATCTATAAGGGTTCCGTTTTTTGCCATTTTGGCTACGGAACCCTAAAAAGGCCTGCGCTTCAGCAGTGGGGACATTAAAAATGGCTAATGTCGAATGTCGATGTCGAATTATTTTTGTTTTCCTGTAACGTTTATTTCTTGTAACGTTTATTTCTTATATGTATTTATCTTTAATAAGATCTCGATGTCTCACAGATCATCTTTTAACATGTATTTTTTTTGTTGCAGTGACTATAACGATCGCGTCTGAAAGGTAAGCTGAAACATTCCATTTAACACATCAAACGAAAATGTTGAAAATGCAAAGTCCACTCGAAATCCATTCCGAAAGAGCCATCGCAAAACACCACTTACAGATTCCAATAGATTTAAAATTTTCCAACTTAAGTATGGCGGATCTCAGCTTTGTAAATATTTATCTGCTCTTCGTGAGGGCAATTAGGGCTCGAATATAGAATTAACGTTTAATAGCCGAGTTGAGAGCTACGATAATATTAGCCCGTTTCGTGTTTTATGCGAGATCGACACTTAATATTCATTTGATCTCATGTTTAGACTGGGTAATGGCAGTCGTAATTGTTCAGTTGAATTCTACGATTTAAATTGCCTTGGTTAAGTCGAGAGACGTTTCAATGTTATAGTCGTTCTAGGACGTTGGATAATAGGTAAGTACTTAGTTTCTAGAAGATCAAAATATCAAATCGAGAATAGTGATAAAATCTAATGTCTTCATTTATTTCTTTAAGATCTAGATACTTTAACACCATATTATTAGTTAATTCAAATTAGAAAAATTCAAGAAAAAAAAAAACATTTTTAGACTCGTTATAGTTGACTATCTGGGCAAGCTCGCTCCATCGTAGACCCCGTCTATACTTTCGGGCTAGACTAGGGTCAAGAGCAAACCCATTATAATTAAAAAAAAAAAAAAAAAAAAGACTAAAATAATGTTTGAACACCTTTATCTCTAATTTACGCTTTACGCGACCTCAATACTATGGTTTTTCGATTATACTTAATAGTTTATCGATAAATACTATCACTTTTGACGTTGAAGACTAACTTTAGTTTTATATTAAACTTCTTGAAAAATAGCAACAAAAGCTTATTTTTAGTACATCAAAACACGTCAAATTGAAAGAATGCGTAGTCAGCAAATGAAAGCAAATTGTCAACAGTGCCCCCCTACACGAGCAGAATGCTCCCAATGATAATAATGATGTATTTTTCGTGGGTGTACGTGCGTACACGTCAAATTAGGGAGCTGAGCGGTGATAGTCCGCCTCACGTGGTAGGGTACCTTGTCCGGATTATCAAAACTTTATTTATGTTTGAAAAACAGGCTGTTGATTTTTAAAGACAAGTAGATATTCGAAAGTCAAATCCAAAAAGAGGTTGCATAAATACTAATAGCAGTGCAACCTCTTGACATAATGATTACGAAGAGGCTGCAATATGGTTACAATATTGTAACCAAGGAAATTATAAGTACTTTTGTACGAAGTACTTATAATTTTCTTGATTGTGAGACTGCAATAATGTGAGGTTGCAATTGCAATATTACGAAGTTGCAATATTGCAAAAGATATTATCTTTTGCAATAAAGACGATTATCGTTTGTTTTGGCAATTCTACACAATTTTTTTCTAATAAAAATGTGAAAAGAATTTTATGTTTACAATATTAATAAGTAGCTGCTGTACACTTCTTTTAGTCAATATTAAAAAAAAATCCCCATAGAAAATGGGGACTAAAAATCGTTGATTATACTTGAGCAGTTTTTGATGTTTTTGAAGTGAAAACTTCTTTAGCGGCGTTGTACGCTTTTTTGTAATGGGGAAAAAATGCTAAACTCGCGTCAGTAAGAATCCCGTGGCTGATCGAAAATGCGAAAGACGGATGTGACGGATGGAGAGTAGACAGCTGGCGGCGGAAGTATCCCCCTCTCCTTCTACGGGGCGCGTTGAAAATGGCGGCGCATCATTTTAAGACGTAAACACTTGTGTCACCAGCAACGCGCTAATTTTGAAAAGGGAACTAATAGCAGCGATCTCTTCGGTGAAATCCTGTTTATACTCTGTGACTATAAGTTCAAATCGTAGAATGCGTGCATGTAGAAATTAAAAAGGCCACTGGTGCGAAATCCTTAGAATTTTTCTCTAATTACAAACTTATTGATTGTGGATTGAAGAGGAAAGAAATAATTTTAATCCTTTGCCGCTAATTTAAAAATATCAAAAATGCACAACGTTAATATTCAAGTTTTCCCTTTTGCCGGCACTCCCGGAGTGCAACCCGATTTTTTTAATACACATAAACGGAACCCTACACTAATTTCTTTTACTATGGCTACTATCTATTAGTATATCTCTATTTTTGGCTAGTCGCTGTACACAAATGATTTGTGTATTTTTGGCTTGTTTATTTTTCCAATAAGTTGGATGAGGCGAATTACGTTTACATGCAAGCTAAAAGCTATTTTCAGACATCGCTCAAAGGATCGCCAAAGTTGAAGTAGCAGTGGGCGGGACACATAGCGAGAAAAACCTATGGCTGTTGGGGTGGATAGGTTCTTGAATGGCGACCGCGCACCGGACGTCGCTCCGCGGCTAGGCCCCCGACAAGGTGGACCGACGATCTGGCCCCTATTTCACAGACGTGACAATTGTAAATTACAATGACAATTTGGTGTACGTTGCGGTGTCTGTGAGTAATTTGATCGGTATATTTTCTAAATTCAAATTGGCTGACGGCATGGACACCAAATTGTCATTGTCCATTTACAATTGTCACGTCTGTGAAATGGGGGCCTGGTGAAGGTCGCGGGAAGCCGTTGGTTGCAGGCAGCACAAGACCGATCGTTCTAGAGATCCTTGGGGGCTATACCCAATAGTGGGTTTCGTGCAGCTGATATGATGAAGCTATTAACTGAAGACACAGCTAACAAAAAAGTTAAGTTTCCTGAGGGATAGAAAAATAGCTGTCTATTCAGACGAAGTCGCCGGCGGTCGCTAGTTTACAATAAATTGTAAGAGTAGATGATTAGTAAAATATTACCTTTAAATAGAGCTTCTACAAGAAACTATAGGTTTATAAAAAGATGATTAAAATCAATCCATATTTAACCATTAATTAAAGTAGATAACTACTAATAAAATCGTTGGTGTTATGACAACTATGTCAGATCTAAAAGACTATCAGTGGCAAAGTTGAAATAAAAAAAAATAAGCTGCATAATTTTGACAGCCAGAAGTTTGTTTATGACCACTGACAACAAAAGCTGCGTTTCATAATTGTTGATATTCTCAATTGAACGCTTTCAATAAAATTCAACACAAAATTCAAGTATAAAATAAAATAAAAGCTTTATTTACCCGTGCCCTTTACTTTCGCCCGTACGTGTAACACGACAAAATGTAATTTGTGTTTGATTCCGTTGATTGTAACTGCTCCGAGCTGATTGCTGGATCGGCAGCCTTCATGTCCAACCTTTATGCTGATTGACATAAGGAATTATGTAAACGTGACGCTGGCTGGATGGCCGAGGCGTGTACGACAGGCTTTTGATAAAAAAGGTTCATTCAAAAAAGGAACTCCTTATTCGTTGGCTTTTTAGTTCAACCACGGCTCCGCAAGCTCTAGACAGTATTGCTTTCTATTGTGGCTGTAGACCTCGCGTTAAAATGTAGCTCAAACTGTATGTTGTTTAAAAACAAATAAATAATATACGCAGTTGTCAGAAATTGTTTAAAAATAAAATAAATTAAACCACTTAAACGAGCAAATCATTTGTTTTATTATCAAAAATAACAATCAAATACCTAGATAAATACCACACTTAGTTCATATTTCGTCTTTAAAACTATCACAATTTTAATCAAACCAAAATAAAACGGTTTATTTAGCAAGTTAACTTCAAAAATAGTAAAATACTTACCCCCTTACTAATAAAGATTAAATAGCAGATGTATAGTTACACAATGGTTACTCTCTGTCAAACTATTTGAATTTGACATTAAAAAGAAAATGACAAAACACTGTGTAACTATGCAGCTGCTATACAATCTTTATTAGTAAGGCGGTTAGCTTTTATCCATTAAAAAGTACTCAGAGCAGAGCCAGATTTCACTGACAGGAGGCCGAGTTGTGTTCACTGCGCAGTGGCTCGAATTAGAATACTTCCACTGTGTCCGTTCGCCAACGTGGCGTAAACAACCCACTCTGCCCCGCCTCTGACTACCGGAAGTGTGTGTGCAAAATCGTTATAATAGTCAATGTTCAATCGATAATTATTTGTAAAATTACTATTAATCAATAACTTATTATCAAAACATAATTAGTTTTAATTTATAAGATTTTAGAAATAATATACTACTCAGGATCACTTAACCGGAAATGGTTACACAAATCACCATGTGAACTATCATTTATATTAAAAAACAGTTTGTAAATAAATATTAATAAATTATTCATTGGATAGTGCTATGAAAATAATTATTTAATTTGTTTATTTTGAATAAACAACGTTAATTATCTCACACAGTCATACATAAGACTCATAAGTTCTGTCACACAACCTTATTTTCAAATTTCGAATATTGGCCAGAATGTTTTGATTGATTTTGAACTATGAAGTTTTGACTCTAAAAATAGAATACAAAATTTGCTTTGCACCGCTAACAAAACAGCTGTGCGTTTTTTCAAAACGCTAAAATATTTTTTCGTATCTTCGCCATTTTGGAATATCCAAAAACTGGATCGACCAATAAAATGGGAAGTATTATAATTATATATTATTATATTCTACTAGCTTTTGCCCGCGACTTCGACCGCGTTGAACTTGGAAAATCGCTATGGAACCTTTGACCATTATAAAAATATCCATGTTTTACCACTGACTATAACTATCTGTGTGCTATTCCAAATCCGTTCAGCCGGTTTCACGTGATTGAATAACAAACATTCAAACATTAAACCTTCACATTTATAATATTATTAGTTCCGGTTCTCATTCCTGTTCCCGTTCCCGAATTATTTTTCCATAAAAAATTTGAAACCCCGTCTCAGTCCTTTAGGTGTTGAATAATGTCCACCGTTTCGTGTTGGACCTTAAAATAAATGCCAATGACACAATAATCATATCGAGTTTGGACTTTTTATCCCATTTACCCCTTAAGGGGTTGATTTTCAGAAATATACTGAATACATGTTTGATCATTTGTTTATAGATGTACTCCTAGGAAGTTTTAAGTTGTAATGTCTATTTTATATTTTTCCATACAAAGTTTGAACCCCATTTGACCCCTTTAGGGGTTGAATAATGTCTACCACTTAAAAATAAATGCCATTTTCGCAATCAACATCCCATAAAACTTCGATAACGACACCCATATTGATGTTGGGCTTTTTTACTCCATTTACCCCCTAAAGGGTTGAGTTTCGGAAAACCACAAAACACATGTTTGCTTATTTATATTTAAAAGTACTCCTACGAAGTTTCAAGTTGAAATGTCTATTTAATATTTTTTTTCCATACAAACTTTGTACCCGTTTTTCAACCCTTTAGGGGTGAAATTTCCAAAAAAGTAAAATATCTATGTACAAAATTTCTCTAGGTTAAGTGGTTTGGGCTGGGCAATAGTCTGTCAGTAACCCCTTCACTTTTATATAAGAGATTATCGAACCTGCTCACAAAATTTCACGAGAATTGGATGAGAAATGCGACTTGTAGAGGAGAACAACGGACAGGCGGACACCGGAAGGACGTATACGAAAGCATTTTTGCCCAAGTTGAGGCAGAGACGCTTCGCTCGCGCTTCGCGCTCGTTCGGACAGAAAGTCTGTTTTTGAAAAAGTCGTGTTTTTTATTTCAATTATTTTAGTAACAATTAGTTTGGGAATGTGCTCATCTCTTGATGGTCACTGATGAAAGGTCTTCCTTTCATTTGATGCCCATATTCTTTGATAATTAGCCCATATCGTAATATATTTTTTTCACATTTCAAAGTGGCGTACTTATTAATTTTATCTAAAAAGATATAGCCAGTATCACTTGGAATGATGAAAGGATTCTAACGATACCCCACGCATCCAATGCCGTTAACAAATGCGTTAACGGCAACAAAGAAGTTATGGTGGAATAAAGAAAGTCATATAATTACTTACACTCTCTTTTTCTTGGGCAGTCGTGTAAACAAATGTATAAATAAAAACACGACTGCCCTACCAAAAACGAACTAAAAAGTTAAATAACAAGTGTCATTGCAGTCGGGGGACCGTTTCGTGGAACAATTTTTAATCAAAGAGGTCCCCCAACTGCAATGACACTTGTTATTTAACTTTTTTGGGCAGTCGTGTAAAAAAGAAACAATGTCATGACTCATGACTCTTTTCAAACAAGGAAGTATCATTTTTTGAATTTACAATTCCTCAAACCCAAAATAAGTGAAGATTTAAATCTTCTGATACTCACATACGTTATTTAAAAGTTGAATTTAAAATAACTGTTGATTATTAAAAAAAATATATAAATACTTAGTTTATTTTTAATTTTAAACTTTTCAAAGTGTGTTGGATGTAATAAAGCAATTTTGCTAAGGTCTAAAATTCTATTCAAGCATTTATTAGGTGTTAACGAAAGGCGAGGCGATATTGTTCGTTATGAGATTTGCCATGGTGACGTGCGTGGGCGAAGAGTCTAACAATGGACAAAGATCTAATAAACAGATAGCTGAGATGCCTGTTCACTACACCAAAAATAACGTCTAATGTGAGGAATATTGAAAAATAAATGTTTTTTTAATTTGCTGTTTGATTTGCTCCGAACTCTGTAGTCGAGTGGCTGGCACTTAGAGCATTGGCACGTGTATGTGACATCGTCTTTCTTTCTTTCTCTCTCTCTTTTTTCCGTCTCGCCATGATAAGACGTTGTTAAAAAAAGAAGTAGATACTTTCGCCACGACAATGTTTTGCTTAAAACTCAAAGATGGTAATCAATAATAACTTATGGCCAAAACATGGCACAATACTGTGGCTCTGTGAGCTGTCCACCTCACTTTAATTTAACATGTCCGACCATTTTCAAAATTTTCCAAAAACTTTTTAGACAAAAAAACTATATAAATATCGAACCTGCTCACAAAATTTCACGAGAATCGGTTGAGAAATGCGATCTGTAGAGGAGAACTGACGATTATGGACATCTCAGATTGGTTTGAGATGGACATAAGAAAGTATTTTTGCCCAACCTGAAACATAGCTAGACGCCTCGCTCGCGCTTCGAGCTCGCTCGGTCAACAAACTTGGGTCTGCATATCCGCTGTCTCAGATAATTATACTCGTAGTTCACCACCTTTTCAATTTAACGGCTCCGTGCACGCTTTTAGCGCCACCTAGCGTGTTGCATCTTTGTTGGCTCTGACCTGACCGTTTTGACGTTTTGATATGTAATGGCGGCATTGTGACAAAATGTTAAAAAATACTATACATAATATTGTGTTATTAATATAAATTTCAAAATTACTATGATTTGGGTGGACAAAGTGTTGTGAAAACATTTTTGATCATTTAAATTAAATATGGCAGGTAAGATCTATTAAAAAAGAGTGTTTTATTTTGGTTATATTCGGGTTTGTTTACTTCTTTTTTAGTTGTAGATTTTGTAAAACAAGAGGATAAAGCTACTTTAATAATTTTACTAAGTGATAATAAACATATATAATTATTCCTGTATCGCTAGTAATAAATTAAATATCGTTTTCAAGCAGATTACAGAGCCTTCTTTATTTCTACTTTTTGCCACCATGAGCGCTGCGATCGATTATTATACCTTCGCACCCTCCCAATAGGTATAAACAAAATAATTTGCACGACATACTTGTTTCTTATTTCCACAACACGCCGACGTCTGCCAAATATTTTGTATTTTTTTTTATGCACAAAGGGATAGTGCTTGGCCTTCACCTCACCTGATATTAAGTGACGATAAGGCCGAAGGTGGAAGAGCACTACACCCGGAATCCTCATCACTGAGGAACTGGCTATCTTACCTCTAACTGCCGGAACACAACAATTTTTAAATTGTTGTTATGGCGTCTGACTTAGGTAAGGTACTTACAAGATTTACCTAATGCCGCATCTACGTCATCTACATTCTTGACCACGTCTCCGACGGTAAATCTTTAAGATAATTGGCCGAACGTCGGCGTGTTGATGCAAACCAATGTTTCACAACAGAAATGGCGCGAAATGTAACACTATCTGTTGCGATACCATCGAGAACTGTGACTCATCGATTGTTACCATCGAGTTTAATACTCTTATCGATGCGGCACTGTCCATTTGGTTGATGCAATTTGATTTATTTTACGGATCGTTTCCCAGACTCTGGTATATTTTATGGTTGTAATCATATGTAAACGTTATTTAAACTCACAAACAAAAACAGTAAAAAGACATAAAACTTTATTATTTTTAACCGACTTCAAAAAAAGGAGGAGGTTCTTAATTCGATTGTATGTATTATTTTATCGTTGTTCGCGCATATCTTCGACATTTATGAACCGATTTCAAAAATTCTTTTTATGTTTTTTTGAGTTTTCTTGCGAGATGGTCTGTTTTTTGATTTTTATCGGTTCTATAGTTTTCAAGTGATCCTGAAAATAGTATGATTTTGCGTAAACTACCTTGACTACTTTATTAGTATACCATCTAGCTACGAATACTCACGTACTGTGTGCTTTGAAAACTTCATGGCGCCATTTTATTTTTGTACAATTTGAGCCACTTTTTATTCGCGAGGTCTATAGCTCACGGAGCCATTAGAGTTTATGAACCGAATTAGATGATTTTTTTAGTTGGAAAAGTACCTTTAGAGTAGTCCATATAATTTCATTGACATTGGACCTTGGATTTCGAAGATATCCAAGGGAACTCCTCAAACTCAAATAAGATATGTATAGTTATTAAGATATTGGTAAGGTTTATGACAATCCAATACAAACCGAGCTACGGTTTGCGATTCTGGAATAAATTTGTACTACGAAGGCACAACAACTCCTTAAAAATAAACAGCGTGAATTTGGTAATTGAGTTATGTGCATTTTGAAAATATATAATGTTAAAAATATTACACGCTTACTTACTTATACTTATCACAAAAAAGGTGAAAATAAAAAACTTAAAAAAAGAAAAACCTCCTTCAAAAACCTTAAATTAAAAACAAAAACAACTTCAAAATCAAGTAGCTCTAAAAGCTGCTTTTTATAGCTATTTGATTATGAAGCTATTTTTTGTTTTTAATTTAAGGTTTTTGAAGTAGGTTTTTCTTTTTTAAAAACCTTTATCGTTATTCATTGTTTACTTACAGCAATTTCATTATCGAATTACTTTGAAAAAAAAATATCGATTGTAATATTACTTATTATCTTTAAAAATATATTTTTGTTCATTAATAAGATGATATAATAATATAATTGAAGGTTAATACATTAAGTTAACTAGACGATTGAAATGTAAAAACTTATAAATCTTGTAACTCAAATCGTTTATTATGCCATTATTATACAATTTCATTTGCAATATAAAAAGTATCTTATACGAATATTTCTGTAAAATTGCCACTCCGCTCAAGCAATTTGAAGCTTAAACATTATTCCCCTTACCCACTACAGAAATAACCTGATATAAAGTGATCAAATCCCCAAAGATTTATAGTTGTATTCTCCAATGACGGCACTCCGCGGCTTAAGAAACTACAGACCCCATAGAAAGCGAAATCGGAAACTATCGATATAAATTGTCCACGAAATAATTGAATCCGACTACTGGAGACCAACCCGGAACAAATATTATTTGCAATGCCATTGAGTGTTGCGAAATATTTTATCGATACTGATCCGGTTGAATGTAATTTCAATTGTGTTTTGGTGACTTAAATATTTCACGACGGAAATAGCGTGGATTGAAATTTGACGAAGTATAGTTTGCGCTTTGTGTTTTGAATTGCAATACGTTATTCCCACAATAGGAGTACTCATGAGTACAAAGTCACATGAACAGTGGGATCGCTCACAAACTAAATAAAGTCTACCGTTAAGGTAGGACCGCCTAAGATCGGATGTATCTTAAGATACCGTTATACACGCTGAAATTTTAATCAATTAGTTCCCGCCGTGGGGTGGTTCCACTCATGATACTTTTACTATGGGGCCAACTCTCCTGCTCGCAAAAAAAATCAGCTGTTCCATACAAAAGTGCAGTACCTACCTAATGTATGGAACAGCTGATTTTTTTTTGAGAGCAGGAAAGTTGGCCCCATAGTAAAAGTTGCTTGTAATCATGAGTGGAACCACCCCACGGCGGGAACCAAATGATTAAAATTTCAGCGTGTATAAACCTGAACAGACTGAAAATCTATCATGTTGATAAAGTTTATGCCCACACCCTCCCAATTTTTCAAGAACTGAGATTTTTCAAGAATTCCTTACCATTAACGCCATTAAATGACTAGCAAAATAATATTTTTTTATTTAAAACAAATAAAAAAGCTTTTTCTGGTACACCTACCATTTACAGGAAAATATAGCTTAACTTTAATAATTATCAAAAATCTCCAAGATTTTGGCATCACTATATATTCAGTATCAATAGCACAAAGATTTTCCCATCAAGTTTCTTCGCTGATGGTGTTTCTATGTAATCTGCACTATTTAGCCGGCTCACAGCTCCGCCACGGTCGTGTCGCACGGGATCTGAATAAGGGCGGCGGCACCCTTGCGTCAGCAGCGAATGCAATCGGGGAATAATCATGTGTGATGTGTTTGCTTCATATGTCGGGATCAATTTAATCTGTAACAAATAACAATGTGTTTTAGCTGACGTGATGCTTCCTGTATTTGTAATTTTCATTTCAGTATTATGTACTTTTTTCAGTACGAAAATGAAGTATGTTATAGAGAGTATTCTGAGAGTATTATGTTGGCTATAGTCTGTTTATCCTTACTTGTCTTATTTGGTAAACAATCTTCATCCAACTCTTTAATAAATAAAATCAATTAACATATAAAAAATGGTGTTCCATACATAAGTAGATTACGAAAGAAATTACGAAGCATAAGTGACAATTTGATTTATTAAGACAACATATTTTTAAATACGATTTAAATTTAAAAGACGCATCACAATTCTCAAAAGTTGTTTGCTAAATAGGACAAGTAAGGATAAACAGACTATTTCAAGGTACTTATATCGAAAGTACAAAAGGTAGACTTAATGCTCCGATTGACCGAATACTACCGAAATAAGAATTGATTTGAATTATCAGGTAAGTTAAAATCTCGTGCTTTTACATGAGAGATTATCACAAAATAATAATTATAAAGTCTGTCTAAAAAGTCAGTTTACATGGGTGATTTCAAAGGTAATTTTAATACCCACATTAATCCCCAACCACCCTACCCAACAACAATACCCATCTAAATAAAATTGAGTAAAGCTATGTTTACAATTAGAATTTTGACAGCACCAACAGGGTTATCAGTATAAGTTTTTATAAATAATTCAATAATTTCTCATGTAAACCGACTTTTTAGACAGACTTTACAGGGTTATTACTAAGAAGTGAGTTACTCAACAACAACATTTCTTTTACGTTTTTCCGAAAAAAAAGCAATCGACTTCAAAACTCGATTAGCTGTTCGGACATTTGTATAAAAATAGTTTTTTGGGGAAAGTCGTAGACGTTATTGTTTATGATATTAGTAATCTACTCCTGTGAGGTCGTTGGTGTTTTACAAAATAACCCTGTATAGAACTAGCTGACTTTAGAAGCAGACTGCCGAGTAAATTAAGTCGCTAACACGAAAGGTGTTAGCGACTTATTCGTACTCGTACGCCAATATCCTGGGACAGACAACCATTTATATCCGTTATAGTGTCGATGCGATTAATCGCAGTCGCAAGCATGTAGCGCCGCGCATGTCTTCTGGGATTTGAATAAGCCTCCACGTACAGTGCAGTCAAGGGAGAAATCGGATATTAACGGTGTCACAGGTCACAGACTATACAGATTTTATTTGATATATAGGGTTTTCCGATAAAAGCGGGTCGATGTTGAAATTGAATAAAACAAGCTGTGTGTAAGGTAATGATTAAATTATTATTTTATCTGAAAGTACGCCGTTTACAATGAAATATGACATCGATAATTTTTTTGATCACTCTGCCGCATAAATGTGGCAGAATTTGAGCGATGGCCTGAGTTATGTTGACTTTGAAGGCATCGGTCGAACGAGGGCTGTTGACCCGCAATTTCAGAAAACCCCACAAAAAAACCCGACAGGGTCAAATCACACGAGCTTGTTGGCCAATTCACGTTACCCTCAAATCTTTCAAGCTGAACTTCCATTGTGTCATTAAATGATGATTTGGTATCAGTAATTAGATAACGTTTCATTCAGTGTTGTTCTTGATACGGCAATTACCGTATTCTACGGTAATCCCGATCAAGTTTGCCTAGAGATACGGCACCATTTTATACGCTTAACGCTGTCCATACAAATACGGCAATTTTCATTGCCAAAATTGGTGTATTTTTCGAAAATACCGCAATTATTTAGAATTTTTGGCATTTTACGGCAATCTTTGAGTGCCAACAACAACACTGGTTTCATTTCACTTCCACAATCATTTTTATTAAAAAATGCTAACAAAGATAATGTAACCCCAAAATATGGGACTTATCCATCATCACTGCATGGCGTCAACGTGTTTCGTCCCAAACACGAATTCTTCACGGGCTAACACGCGCGGAGGGATGGAAAAATGATCTGTCACAGCGCAAGATAAATCTTGGGTCATAGTTAGATGCACTCCGAAATTGTTTCGATTTATCAACCCTTCGCTACGATGCATGACGACCGGTACTGTCGATGATATAAGTATTCTTTAAATGCCTTTCTTAGAACGGATACATACTCTAAAAGCAAGGGTATTTAGGCTCTGCAAAAAATATTTTTAGATGCTTTTGTTATACCGAAAACCATAGAGGTAAAGTTATCTTCCCGATATTTGAATCGCTTGTTTTCCAAAGAACACTAGTCCGTAGTTTTGATTTTTTTATGCTGGCAAAGATTTCTTTTTATCAATTTGAAACTAGAACTTGTCTCTTACTAAATTTCTTATACCCTATTCGCTGGGTGCGAAGGTATAATAATCGATCGCAGCGCTCAATGGTGGCAAAAAGTAGGAATAATGAAGGCTCTGTAATCTGTTTGAAAACGATATTTTCAAATCCTGTATCGCTAGTAATCTAATTGATTACTAGCGATACAGGAACAATTATATATGTTTATTATCACTTAGTAAAATTATTAAAGTAGCTTTATCCTCTTGTTTTACAAAATCTACAAGTAAAAAAGAAGTAAACAAACCCTAATATAACCAAAATAAAATACTCTTTTTGAATAGATCTTACTTGCCATATTTAATTTAAATGACCAAAAATGATTTCACAACACTTTGTCCACCCAAATCACAGTAATTTTGAAATTTACATTAATAACACAACACAATATGTATAGTATTTTTTAACATTTTGTCACAATGCCGCCATTACATATCAAAACGTCAAAACGGTCAGGTCAGAGCCAACAAAGTTGCAACACGCCAGGTGGCGCTAAAAGCGTGCTCGGAGCCAATACTTCGTAATACGCGTTCGTTCCTAACCCCCACTTTCCCTGGCTGGACTATATGCAGTTTTATAATATGTTTACTGTAATTTTAATAATTTGTACTTTTGTTATTAGGAAAACAAGCGATTCATTTCTTATTTTTACCGACTTCAAAAGGAGGGAGGTACTCAATTCGACACGTTTTTTTTTTTTTGTTTTTTGTATGTACACCGATTACTCGAAGACGGCTGAACCGATTGAAATGATTCAAACGTTATTACATTAGGTAAAGTCCCAAGTTGGCCCCATTTTTTTAAATTTTGAAATCGGTTCAGTACTTTTCAAGTAATCTTGAAAAAAGCACGAAAATAGTATGATTTTTGTGTGAACTACCTCGATGATCAGTCGTATAACTTCTTTGTTTATGAACTGAATAAGATAATTATTTTTTTGTTTGAAAAGGGATATCTTAAAAAAATAGGTTCGTAGTTTGACCCGCATGTATGTATGTTTCTCCGCGTTTAACTCACGTTTGGCTGAGCCGATTTTTCTACCTAAGTAATATACCTATTACCTACACTACCTAATACAAAAGGTGCCTACACTAAAAATTAAAAAATAAAAAATTGTTTAAAAAAACAAAAAACCGACTTCAAAAAACCTACCTCTAAAAAGCAAGAAATAATATTCGTAATAATAAAAAGACGTCTATTGAAGTCGGGTGGGGCTTTTAGAATAAAAAAAAAAGGAATTTGTACTCCAGCCCCATCCGACTTCAATAGACGTCTTTTTATTATTACGAATATTATTTCTTGCTTTTTAGAGGCAGGTTTTTTTGTATTTTCAGACACGAAAAGAAATTGCAAATCCTATACGAAAAACAGGTGTGTGTAAAACCAATTTTATTTCATTGCAATTTATTTAAGAAGTCAATAAACTAATATTACTGATGTATTTCGCGCACGACTGTACAAAGTTTGTCTCGAGCGGCCAGTGTCGGATGGCGATGCAAAAAATATTATAAACGATATCTGCTCTGAAGATCTGAAACCCATCAATAAAGGTTCAGCCCCGCACATAATGTGTAAGTGAGGGGAGTTTTGGTGTATTTTTTGTGGGACACGTGTTCGTGAAGAATATTGTTGACATTAGAGGGTTGAGAATACTAGAGAGATCATAGCATCTTTTGAATAAAGTTTTGTTTGGAAATGTAATGTCCTTCTTTCACTTTTAAAAGTGCATGTGCATTATTCTTCTTAGGTAGTTTTATGTACTACTTATGCCGGTTCAGTAAGCGATAGAAGATACGAAATAGACGTCTTTTCGTGCGATGTTTTTTATTCGCTCGTGCAATTTTCGTTTGATACAGCTGTTGTTTTTGCAGTTTATAATTATCGAGGTTTCAAGTAGGAGTTATGCATAGGGCTGCCATCTCTAAAACCTGCCGCCCCGGACCAGAAGCGTAAAAACCCCGGACTTTGGAGCCTTGACCCCGGACATTTGATTTTTTATATTCACTTTAGCTTGGTTAAAAAATACATTTTACCTAATACTTGACTGGAAAAAAATGGAATTTTAAGCCATTTTTCGCATTAAATAGTGTGTTTTATTAGTTGTGATGTAGAGCTGGGGTGTCCAACACAATTTTGTGCAGGGCCAGGTTCCAGTTTTAGTAGTTTTGTAACCGTAGCGTTCCAAACTAAATGCCAAATAGCCAGAGACGGCCCGTAATAAAAAAAATGGCCGCGCAGCGCTATTTTTGCCAGTTTCATTCACTAATCTTGCTTATTTATAGTAAAAAATAAAATGGGCCGCACAGCACGATTTTTAGTCAGTTTCATCCAGTAACCTTGTGTTGTTATTTGTGATCTTGCCTGTTTATAGAAAGAACGGCCGCGCAGCGCAATTTTTGTTCAGTTTCATCCACTAATCTTGTAAACTTGCTAGTCTAAAGTAAAAAAATGGGCCGCGCAGTGCGATTTTTAGTCAGTTTCATCCACTAACCTTGTGTTGTGTTGTGATCTTGCCTGTTAATAGAAAATACGGCCGCGCAGCGCGATTTTTAGTCAGTTTCTTCCATTAATCCAACTTGTAATCATGCTTGTTTTAGTAAAAAAAAAGTGAGCCGCGCAGCGCGATTTTTGCGGGTTGCGCGGTGCGCCACGCGTAGTGAAGTGAGGCGCCCGGTAGCACGTGCGCTGAATAGAGTTTTTTGAACGGAGTTTGATCCAAAAACCCGGATTTTAATTAAAGTCCGGGTTTTACCCGGACTACAATCAGAACCTCGCCTGGACGCTCCCCGGACGCCCTCCAAACTAGGACAAATCCGGGGAAACCCGGACGGATGGCAGCCCTAGTTATGGATGAAGTATTCGAGTTATGGATGAAATAATAAAAAAAACCGACCAAGTGCGTGTCCGGCCACGCGCCATAGGGTTCCGTAGTTACCTTGTACCATACCATTTTTAATACCACCTATCATTTTTCGTCTGCAAAAATAACTTTGTTTTTCAGTGTTGGTATGAATGACAAAGTTATATTTGCGGTTTTGGAAAATGTGCTATATCTCAAAAACTAATTACTATATCTTGTTCAAACCAATTTTGGTTGAAAGTGTTTATTAAGATCTACGACATATATTTTTTTTAGATTTTTCACTCTCTTATTTCAAAAGTTAAAGGGGGGGGGGGGGGACACACATTTTACCACTTTGGCGGTGAATATCTTTCAAACGGTTGACTTTGAGAAAAAGTTGTCTTAGAAACCTCATCTCATCTCAGTCATTTTTAAAGACCTATCTATAGACATCCAACACGTATTGGTTTGAAGAAAAAAATTTATTTCAGTTTCAGTTCCATGTATGGGGAGCCCCCCCTTAATCTTTTATTTTTCTTATTTTTGTATTAAATTCGTTAAGCGGTTAACAGAATACATCTACCTATCAAGTTTCAACTGTGTAGTCTTAATACTTTCGGAATAAAGTGGCTGTGACATACGGACAGACAGACAGACAGACAGACAGACAGACAGACAGACAGACAGACAGACAGACATGACGAATCTATAAGGGTTCCGTTTTTTGCCATTTAGGCTACGGAACCCTAAAAAGCGTCTTGAACCCACAAAACTATTCTGAAACATAATTATGTTGTACCGAAGAAAACGGATTTTGGGTAAAAAGCGGAATTAAATATTCGTGGGTAAAATACGGAATACATCATTCAAAACTGATGTTACAATAAATGTAATGGACTAAAAGTATATGTGATAAAGGTAAAATTAGAATGTAATACCAATGGCAGTCAGTGTAATACTTTTACATTATTTGTATTGGTATGAAATGAAGTTCACTGTGTGATGCTTAGAGTAAGACGCGCTTCTGTCTGGACTAGTCATAACTACTGCACATTTTATAAAATTACAGTCCTTATCGTTATTAAATATAAACTGTTTTCATAATTGCCATGTAAGCTACCGTAAGAAGAAAATCACGCATCATTTGTCTAAAGTACTTATTAGCCAATGTGTGATGTAATAATTAATCAGTAAGAAGTAAAGCCCGACAAATCCGCATTCGACACGGCTCTTACTCAAGTCCAGCACTTACACCTAAGTGTGCCATTAACGTAACAATTAATCTGACTAATGAATGTTTGTAGATGTGACCACTCCATTTGCCAAACAGTTGGTCAAACCTCCAATATTTGATGTACACTTGATATCTAATGAGGCAACATTGTGCGTGTGTTGGCACAGCGTTGGATACATTTGACATCAACGGTGTTGAGATAATGGAATTCTCTTGTCGCGTAAGGATAACTTAGCTGAACAATACTATCTTGAGATTTGGATGACAATTGAACTTGATAAGGAATTGTATTAAATACAAATGATTTAGTTTCTTTAAATTAGCTTCTTCCTACTTTTACAAAATTCTCAGTTTTTATGTTGTCTTTAGTTTAAACTGTACTATTTAAATTTGCCTTTTTTAAAGGACAATTTTATAGTACAACAGGGTAGTTCTTGGTCTTTACCTCACCCTTCGATCAAGAATATCCTAGATAAAGGCTGGTTTACATTATCTTAGTCTTTAGTAGAGTGCTTTAGTGGAAACATGTAAACGGTCGTCTTATGACTAAAGAGAGTAACGTTCTAGTAGCCTTTCTACTTGCTTTCCAGTAGCACCCCCTGCGCGCCCGCTCACCCCCCGCGCGATATTTTACTCGCACTCGCACTGGAAGCATTGTAATCGACATTTTAGTAGCGTCTTTAGTAGAGTGCATTTGCCGGTGAACGCGTGACGTGTAATTAAATTTAATAATAGGTATTAGGTATGGCGAAAATGACACTCTACTGGAAGCGTGTAAACGGTCACTGGAAAGGCACCAAAACTACTAAAGCAATCGCATTCAAATCTACTCGCACGCTACTAAGCACTCTACTAAATACTAAGATAATGTAAACCAGCTTTTACGCTTCACGAACTAAACAAGGACCGGAACCACTTACCGTTAAAGGGGTTTTTGATTGGGTATTTTATAGACTTGTTTTCAAAAACCCTATCAATACGGTAACCCTATCGAAAGGGTAACCCAAGTAAGGACTTACCAAATACGAAAATCCTATCGAGGAAACCCTATTGAAGGCTTTATGGAGGGGTTTTAAAACGTGTTCAAGTAATTGAAACCTAGTTCCATCTGAGCCGAAGGACCGGAACCGCTTACCGTCAAAGGGGTTTTAATTGGGTATTTCATGAACCGCTAACCATTAAAAGGGTTTTGATTGGGTATTTCATAGACTTATTTTCAAAAACCTTATCAATATGGTAAGCATGACGTCGACTAACCCTAACGAAAGGGAAACCCTTGTCGCGTTACGGAAGGTAACGGAGCAGAATTTGGAAGAAAGCTAAATAAAAAAATAAAGTTGAAGTTCAAGAATTTATTTTATAATGACACGTCCCTGCACAGAAGAATACCTAGCAACGAAGAAATTTGGATAACAACTAAGGCGGTTAAAAACTAGGTAGGACTAACAAAGTATGACTAGGGTGGGACGTAGACGGGAACAGGACAGGCACGCAGAGACGTGGATCCAGGTAGCAGGGGTAACAGGAGGCAGGCACGAAGCAGGCACGAAGCAGGCAGGCAGATATGGAGTCCCGGCGGAACACAGGAGGGCACGTGGTTCAGCGCGGACGTGGTTCAGCGTGACGGCGCAGGGGTGGCACGCAGTCGGACCCCCCGACGTAGCACCGTAGCGTAGTCCCAGCGGGACGCGCTGATGGGCCCGGGCGCGTGTCCGTGTAGACCGACGTCGATGGTGGCGCGGATAGTGCAATGGCCCAGGGGAGAGCTCCCTCTGCAGGTCAGGCGGAAAGGTGCACGACGTCCAGGTGGGTCGAGGACACGTCCGGGATTTATTGACGCTGTTCGTGCCGAAGGTCGAAGGTCGAGGACCGTGCCCCGAAGAAGCCGCTATTTACAATTATAGAATAATAGGACGTATATTTTTTTTACAGTTATAGCACGGCAGCTATAATAAAATAACTGGACAAGCTCGTGGAAAGACTGCCTCACCTGAGCTGCCGACCGCGCTTTTATACCGTCGGTATTTATTTTTTTAGAATTCTACTCTACATTCAAACATGAGAACACAGAACAATATTGTACAAAGGTTCTTATCTATAGCTAGGCTGAAGACAAGCTGGAAATCTATGACTTTGGCATTGAATTAAAAAATTAGCGCGTTGCTATGGCAATTATAGTGACAGACATATGTTTACAAATAAATAATTTTCTCAGCAAAGAATAAAAATTGTGTTAAATACGATTCCAACCGACATAAGAATACAAAATGCAAAATACAAAATGCATGGGGAAAATCTCACGGCCCTATAATGGGCCGTTCCTATGATACAAGCCCTTTAAGGTACATATTCTTCCTCACACCGTTTCTTAGCTTTATTTACACTAGATTACCTATTTATCTTATTTATACATATGGTTTTATAGTTTCCTTCAGTTTACGTTCCTGGGAACGTTTGCAAAGGACCTCCTAAAAGTAATAACATTACACCCTATCATTTGGTAAGCTTTTTAATAAGGTTTCCCTACCAATTGAGTTAACCAAAAAAAGGGGGTTTTCGGTCCCTGACTAAAACAGTACGCAAAAATGGCTCCCCAAATAGCGTCCCACTTAAAAACTTTGCGCTTATTTTGTACATAATCACCTCGTATTTTGTAAAGACTCACATTTTGTACAAAAACACATCTTTTATCACTTACTTTGTGCATAATAAGCGCCTATAGTTTGTAAGTGGGACGCTATTTGAGGTGCCATTTTTGAGACTCTGACCAGATCTAGGGTATTCTTGATCGAAGACCTCACCTGATGTTAAGTGACTGGCTGAAGGTGGAAGCGCACTACACCCGGAATCCTCATCACTGAGGAACTGGCTACCTACTGCTAACTGCCGGAACACAACAATTTTTAAATAGTTGTTATGGCTTCAGACTTAAGTAAGATGATGTAGCTAGCCAGGCGGATTTAAAATAAGCCCTACCACCAACCAAACCGAGTACAAATTGTACCCCCCGTGGGAATCGAACCCGGGGCCCCTGCGTCTTACACGAGTAGGCGAACCACAAGATCACAAAGGAGGTTGAACCTTATTTTAGATACAATTATATTTATCACTGAATTAAAATAAAATTAATGTCGATCGTACTACACCAATTATTAAAAGAAGTTTTCCACTTTTATGTTCAAACTCGATTCTATTTATTACAGTCTTCTATTACTTGGCACTTGTAAGATGTTTAATACTAACTGTAAATTATAGCAATGTGTTTTATTAGGCATTATGAATCTATACTAGTTATATAATCTAAGACAAGCACGGAGATCGAACGGCAATCACTCAACCGACTGCCGTCTGTCAGGTCAGCGCTGTTTGCACTGCTCTTATCACGGCTGTACGGCAAACAGGCGCGTCTCTAAACAACGAGTTGCGAACCGTTTGGATGACCAATTAATGTACGAGGTAGTATGGAATTAACAATCGAATTAAACATCTATCTATCTATCCATAATGAAGGCTTCAGCAGTTTTTTGAAGTGAAAACTTCTTTAGCGGCGTTGTACGCTTTTTTTAATGGGGAAAAAATGCTAAGCTCGCGTCAGTAAGAATCAAGTGGCTGATCGAAAATGCGAGAAAATGCAATACTAATTTTATTATTCTACTCTGCAGTGTACTTTAATGGTGCAATTATGATGGTACGGAACCCTCGGTGCGCGAGTCCGACTCGCTCTTGACCGGTTTTATTTTTATATATTTGACCCTATGTTTCTTAGAGAAAGTTGTTCAGTTTCATGGACTGAACACATCCTTAAAATTTGGAGAGTGATTACAAATGCACCCTGTATACTCTATTTTATTGTTATATATGTTTATATTTAATAGATATTAGTATTTTATCGATGTGTTTTAACAGAGTTGTTTAGCTACGCAATTTTGTTTATTTCTATGTGTTATTATAACGCTTTAGGTTGTTTATAATGTGTGTGTTATGAATTTGATGAATGAATTTCCTGGAGGTGCTGCAAATCTTGGCTGGTTTGTCCGTCACATGGGCACATATCTTCGGTGATTTTAAATCTATGGAGGTAGGTTATATGTAATTATGTCCCGTCAATATTTGTGTTAACGCAAATGATATACCCAAGGCAGTCTTTGCAGCAGTCGCTTATTGTGGGAAGCCAATTTCTGGTTATGGAGGCTTGAGCGGCTGTTGCGTATCTGTCTTGCCAGGTAGCCAAGCTTACCTTTTCGCAATTAGGTTTTTGCGTGAGTTGCTGCGAATTGGTCGTAATCTAGGCTGCGAAGTTCTAATAGTACTGGATTTTATTCAGCATTCAGATAAAATTTAAAAAAGGTTAGCATTATTTCTTAAGTATTTTTTAGATTCGTATTTATACAATAGATGCTATTGGGGCCCGTAAATTGCCACATCCACTAAAACAAAGCAGTATGTACACCGGTAAGGCACAATCAAACAAAACGGCAGCCTGACTACAGGCTGATTAATAGGATCCCAACAGCGTACGTCCAAATGAATACAGTTCGTATCGGATATTTAGCTCGCTGGTGCATCGTGATAGATGGTTCTAGAAGCGTTTTAGTCGTGCAGTTTACCTTGCTGCTAAACACGATATGCATGCTGCGAACGCTGCTGCTAAGGATTTCATGGACCATATTACGGAACATTCGCTTTAGGTTAAAATTTTTGCAGCGAGAATGTTCCTGGCATTAAAGTTAGTAATTTATTTTTAGCTATATAAGCTTAAGTTCTGTTTTGACATTTTGAAATATAAGGTAAAGGTGAAATGGAAAATGAAAGCTTGAATTCATGTACATACAAGTTCTGGTATCTGGAATTGTCTCGTATATTCGTAAAATAAATGTCATATCGAAATTGCCAATATGAAAAGTATTTCTAGAACCTATTATATTTTAAAATAGATGCTGAAAAAGTCTGAACATATCTTTTCATTTGGATCTTTAAATATCAATCTGAGCTTGAGAAGAGTTTTTATAAGTACCTATATGGTATTGAAGTCAAAGTTTCAAAACTTTTATTTCTTGAAAATGCAGATTGATATTTCTTTTTTTTAAGAATATGAAAACGGGCAATTGGGATGTTGACTAATGAATAAAATAACGAAATACTAATAAAAATCGTAAACATATTAAACTTTTAGAGTAGCTTGTATACCTCTTGGTTTTATATATTGCATATTATTTGTTTTATGACCCTTCAAAGTTGGGTGGACAAGTCCATATAAAAAGTATAAAATTTATTAAAATAAATGATACCTTTAATTAGTTCATAAAATGTATAGCAAATTTGTCCAAGAAACCATTTTGATAAACACAATATTTAATATAGCTGCCGAACAAATTTCCTACGCGTTGCATACAAACTACTGAGGCGTGACGTCATAATTCAGTAGCCGTTAGTATGGAGCGTTTTTGGGTGAGTCCATTTGTGTGCATTTGACACTGTGATATCTCAGGCAGTTTTCAAGCTAGCGAAATAATTATTTTACTAATGTTTCTTTTTTTGAGAGGTAATTTATGTAATATAAAATAAAAAAAGTTGTCAACATCCCAATTCGCCCTCTCTTTGAGACTAATTGACTGTATCCTGCTCATTAAGTCAGTTAATTAGATGATTTGTCGGTCAGACAGATGGACATTAGGGCCTATTGTAATATTGTGCTCTATGATTTGCATTGTGCTTTTGTTGATTTATTAGTTATTATACTTAACTGATTAGCTGTTGATAACATTATTGTACCATCGTGTTTGCTTGAAGGTTTGAATGATGATGTTTCCTCACTGCTTAATTTATGGGCATTTGTGATTGCTTATATATGCCAAATGCATTTATAGATAACATATCAGTAAATTAGTAGGCACCTTGTTATTAACTAGCGGCCGCCCGCGGTTTCACCCGCGTGGTTCTCGTTCCCGTGGGAATATCAGAATAAAAACTATTCTTTGTTTTAATCTAGGCTTTCTACTATCTGTGTGCCAAATCTCAAGCAAATCCGTTTAGCAGTTTTTGCGTGATTGAGGAACAAACATCCAAACATCCAAACCCACAAACTTTCTCATTTATAATATTAGTAGGATAGGATATTCTTATTTCGAACAATGCCTGTTTCTACTATGCCTTTACGTTCTAAGTGCCGTAACTTTTTCTTGGTAGTGCAATAGGTATTAAATATAAGTACAAGTACTTATATTTAATACCTTATATTTTCCTTTTGAGCCGTTAGTTAGTTAGTTAGTTTAAAATAGTGAACGTTGCATAAAATCTTTGCATTGCTTATTGAAAAGTTGTGATATATATTTTTACAATTAGACATTTATGTATGTGATATGATTTTGTCTGCGAAATTACCTGAGCACTTGATAGACCAAGCCCATATCTTGCGATCAGTGGCAAATGAAGACATAGTATGTAGCATCAGATATATAATGACCCTATCGCCCGGCGCCGGTGTTATTTCATATTAGACGTTATCCTGGGCGCACATTACGCAGACGAATGGCGTTCATTACAGCCACTGTTAACTGGGTACGGTCCGTTGTTTTCCGATTTGTGTCTCCCTGGCTTTTGTGTTTGTGTTTGGATTTCGATTGTGTTTGTTGGAGGATCATTTGTCTCTATCGGGATATTTGTTTTTCCTCCATTTAAATCATTGGCCTCTGTAGTTTCTAGGTTTTTTTTGAATTGTGTGTGGTTAAGAATAAATTATTTGTTCCTTTTTAGGGTTCCGTACCAAAATGGTAAAAAAAAGGAACCCTTATGGTGTGACTCAGTCTACCAACTTGAAATTTAGAATAGTTTAAGATGACATTTGCCCAACTATTTTGCAAAAAAGAAATTAATAAAAAAATAAATATCTTTTTTACAACAGGGACTGAAAAGGGGACTTAAAAATTTGAAGTGGGCCTACTAGGGCATGTGGGGTATCATATGAAAGAACGCAGTTTGCACGTTTTTGATCATTTTTTCTTTTTGTTTTAGGCCGCATAGTTTTTGATTTATGATGAAAAATGTAAAAAAAATACCGTTCCCCCCCTTATCTCCGAACTTTGCAAAGAGAAAAATCTGAAATAATTCTATGTAATAGCAGTTTATATAAAGATTACAGAAAAAATAAAACGATGTCTCAATATAGCACACCTTTTCAAAAATTATCAAATTTCTAAAAATGTTAACATTAGTTCCACTATCGGTCAAGAGATGGCGCTGACATAAAGCTGCAATACTAATTTTATTATTTTACTCTGCAGTGGGGTTTGATGGTGCAATTATGATGGTACGGAACCCTCGGTGCGCGAGTTAGACTCGCACTTGGCCGGTTTTTTCAATCTTTGCGCAGCAAGCAATTAACACGCATTATCTGCAAACGTTTCTATCAGTGTGATTATGAAATAACCAATTAATTAGGAGTATAGGTAGGTCTAACTACTTGTCTTCATTTATTTTTTATAGAAGATATTGAGTTATCTTATTCAAAACTTAAATAAATACTTACTTGTTTTAGACACAACTCTCAGTTTTATTTAAGCAAAGACTCGATCAAGTCTTAGGCCGCCTCTACACTCCGACAGGTGCCTAGATTACTGCCTACAGCCATATGTAACCAAGTAAAACGAACGTTCAAGAATGTTCACAACCAGTTGCACTGTGCGCTAGGTGCCTCGATACATCCAGGCGACTTGTAGGTGCGAGAATTACAACCAAAGTATATGAGATCAAGGCGACTATCCTAGCGACTCACCTTCCAGTGTGGTCACCGTGTGTAATAGCAAGTAACCTGGATATATCTAGGCATTTGTCGGTGCGTTCGCAGCCTTAAAAGTAAACCTTATAACCAAACAAGGCGCTGCCAAAAAAGATTTCCTCAATAATCTATTGTGTCGGCAGCATGGTAACAACATCTTCAATTCCATCGAAATTACAATCACACAGGCGCATCGTAGTACCCCTCCAGTGCACTCCCCGCAAATTGAGTTACAAAACGATTCTTTCCCGAACACGAGCGGCTCTCAAACTTCCACAAAGAGGTTTTTGTTGCACCAACAAAATAATGGTGCGCATTCTTGTTCGTTCACAAGTTCAAGTTTGTTAGCTTTCAAGAGTGTTTAGAGGAAACGCTTTCAAGAATCCGTCTTGAACGTCGTTGATCTAATAACATTGTTTTGATTTTTTCTCATAAAAATAAGCTTGTTCATCTTTTGAATACAGCAGGCGTAAGTTCACTCATGAATATAAATCTTGACCCCAAACGAAGTAGTAAAGATTACACACATTTTTTGGCAGTGCTCGTCCCGGCTCTTTTTATTTGGTTAAATAGTAATAATGTTTCAATTACAATAAATAAATGTTATTTATAAGATTGTAATTTTTGTTTGTCAATGTATCCTTTTGATAGAGTGTTTTAAAATATTGTCATTGTTTCTCACTTCTAATAAAAGGATTTTGACTCTCAAAAGTTTGACTACCGCTAAGGGAGGTTGGCGGCAGGTGACGTCAGCTCATGTTCGTTAGCTGGTTCATTACGAGTCGCCCCAAGGGCTAAGGCTACGTGAAACTTTGCGACCACACTTGGCGACTACTTTTTGCGAATGGCGACAGTTGACTACGACAGTGACGATGAATTGACAAGTAAAAATTCCCAAATATACTGTACCTATTTATCAGTTTTGTAGACCAAAACTATATAAACCTGTACGATATTTGATAGTGTTTTTACAAATATGCATGACGTCCATAAAGGTTCTTAAAGCAACACTGTAGCTAGTTAAATCTGATCAGCTTTTAATAGGAGGTTACCTACTTAATTTAGGGATCGGCTAGTTAGCTACTTGTGTCTATTAATCAATAATAATGTAGTTTTAATCATTACCGCGAGTAGTATATGGCGCACTGTTATATTGTGCGACATATATTTTTTTGTCTTAAAAATAATATATAATTATCTCTTCCAACTTGAGAAATTATCATTATCTTTATAATGTTGGGGTGTATTGTGTTGGACCAACCAAGTATTATTCAGATAGAAAACCGAGGATACTGGAATCATCGACACGAAGAAGAAGAATCTTTAATAATGTTATGCCTCTTTAAGCTCCACCTTGGTTGGAGCCTTCGAAAATCTATTTATAAAGAATACAATATTTAAAAAAAATATAATAGGTACATGAGTATCATCAAGTTTCCAACAACTCATAAAATGCTATTTGCATTTTGCAAACTTTCATAACGATATCATTACACTTTCGATGAAAATGAAGGTTCGATAGGATTGACTTTGAAACAAAACCGATATATCTGAAAGTTGTGTGAGAGCACCTTAAAATAAAGTTAGGCCAGACTTTTCATTTTCTTTGAGAGGGCTTCACATGAAAAGAATCCTCATAAACTGAAAAGGGCAAAGTCATGATTGTTGAATAAGTAAAGTCTACATTTATTTATGAATATTTAGTGAACGTTAATACTTAAAGTAAAGTACAAATTGCGGATTTAATGCTAAAAGCATTCTCTACCAGTCAACCAACAGTAATAATAGATACGAATGCAGAACAAACAAAGAAAAATAAGTTACTAATTTTGTTTGTAGCTGTTTTTTTTTCTCACAATTTCATAGTTGGTCCCATAATAAAAGTTTCACAGTTTCATGGTCCGAAGAAACGATTTTCCCATTTTGGGTCCATTAATTAACACGTTGTATGAGTATACCAAATACCAAGATTTGATAAGTTGTGACGTTGATATACATAACATAATATTAGGCGAATGAAAATATTCAATTGTTTGGTACTTTTGTATGTACTCTATCAGATACCTATCTACGTAAAAAAACCCACACGCAAAAACGATTAATACTAAAATACTCTCAAAACTATAAGGAAATTCAAAGATAAGTTAGACTAAACTGGTCGTATAGCCAGTTGTAGCCAATTAATGAGTAATTTTCAACAATGTATTCTTACTGATTCCAAAAAATCATCTGTTAAATCGTACGAAGTACATAAAACATCCGCAGCATTAATCTTTGAGCAAACAACTTTCTCCACGAACCGAAAGTCTTCAGCCTATGAATCAATAACTCCCGAAAGAACATTTTGTTTCCAAAGCCAACGGCAGTAGGGCCAACTCAATCTTCCGGCATTTACATAGGAGGCTCGATGATGGACCGGAGAACTAACAAAATTATTCAAAGTAGAGCTCGAAGTTTTTATGGACCAAAGAGGTCACAGGCTCACAGCGAGAACACTCCACGAGGGACTGGCAGGTTTAAAAGATTACGACCCAGTAAGTATTGTATGAATAACGAGTGTTTCTGTTCCACTTTCGGGGCTTTTATCGCTTGAGATAATAAAAACGTTTCAGTCCAATCCCTTTGAGGATTCGGCTCCAGAATTTTGCTGCTCCATGACTTTTGGGAGATCGAAATTGGATAATTACCCCTTCACCAATTTCGTCGAGTTTTCTTAAGGAACACTTCATTGAATAAACTTTCGCGCTTTTAGCCTGAACACTTCATAATGCTTACATTATGACGTGCTTAGTCTAAAAGCGCTAAAGTTTATTAAATTTTTTTTTAGAGTTGGAATTTTTATGATCAATCTCATAATATACTCCTATCTCTTAAAAAAGAAGTATATCATGAGATTGATCTTCGAAATTTTAACTGTGATATCATTATGCGTTATTTCACTGTCTTTTCCTTTACTCTCTGCCTCCAAAATACCTAAACAAAAATTCTCATAATAGTGGTGTTGAAACACCAAAACATTCGGATTTACTCCAATCGCAACAAATGCAATCAACAAACATTCAAACGCCTTCTTCCGCCCCACAGTCAGCACCAAGTCTAAGACGTCTGACCCCAAATGAGATTCGTTCAAACGCTCGTTAGCGGTTCGCCTACGTCGTCAGATTATCGAAAAACTGTCACTGTCACTATCCGGACTCTTTGCGCCCCTGGTCAGCTCTGCGGGGGGGCTACGGTCCTTCAAAGAAATCGGAAGGTGCCTCCGAGATTGCTACAGACAGTAATTTGATTGCTTCTCCTGTGTTGTGTTTGGATATCTTCCATAAATTAATACTTGCTGGCGTAGTAGGTGGGACAAAATATGCCATAATTTTGGATTTCCAAGATGATGATTTTGCAATACGTGTATTCTTTAAATGTTGATTTCTGCAACCCGAAACTTGTGTAAATGTTACTAAGTGTTGTATTCAATTTTGTAGGTACTTGCTAAATTGAAAATTCATAGTTCAAGATTTGGTTGCTCTGTCATGAAATTAATCACATCACTACACAAGGATTGATAATTATTTATAAATTCGTGTCTTTCAAGGTTTTTTGTCATAAACATAACCATGAATAAAATCTAATAAACGAGAAAAATCCTACTCCGCCAATCTCGTGAAAAGCAGTAGCAAATTTTCGTCAACAATAATTCGATTTCGATGAAACTTCACTCGTTCATTACGGACCTCTTCACGGTCGAAGGGTCGATTTGTCCGAAACGGTGTCGCGAAGTGTCCTAGATTAGAGATGATCTCTAATGAGGCGAGTGAGACTCGATAATTTATTGAAATACTCGCCGAGAGCCATACAGTTTGGAATTTGCGTAGCGTCTCCAACTTAATTGTCGTTAGCGCGAGTTAGACGTGATTTGTTAGATTTGGCCGCTTTGTTTTTGGAATTGGGGTCAGGTGAGAAATCTGATGGATTTTGTGTTTATTTTACGATAAAATAATAACAGAGTTCCGAGCGGGTAATTTCATAAAAATATGAGCAGCTTTTTTGCTTTAGTCGTCCCGTTTGCGTAAGTGGTATTTTGCGTTTATGGCGTATTGCGTAAAGGTGGTATTTTGCGTATGTGGTATTATGCGTCTAAAGGCCCGTGACCACGGCACCTGGAAAGGTGTCGAAACGTCGGGAAACCCAAAAAAAAAACAACCAATGAAACTAAATAATGTGTCATAGCATGTATTAATTTCCACTCATGTCTGGGTCAGATAAATGTTAGACAAAACTAAAATAACATCTGAATTAACCAATATACGCGGTGTTATACGTAAAAAGTATTTTATGTATAACAAAGTTATACAAGTAACTGAATGATATGCAAGATGTTTCATTTCTTGCTTTCACTTTTAAGCAAACTACATTTGAAGGTCAGTCGGTGGTGTCAAATTATTTGAGTTTTTTTAAATATTATAATATCCGAGCAACTTTGTAAAATCCGAATATTGTTAGATGCAGACCCTGAATAACCAAATTATCATTGTATTTAGAATCGACTAGGTTTTTTGTCAAAACTGGGAATAATATAATTCTTCTTATCACATTATTTAACGTCACGTCCCATACGCTACTGAGGCGGCAAGCCACGTAACGCGTGGAGCGCCCGATCAAATACAACCAACACACCTAATTTGTGACAAAGATAAATTATCTATAGAAACTAACATTGCACCAATTTTTTTTTCGGTCAAAACGTCACAAGTATATGAAAATTAAAAAACAGTCGAGCGTAAAGTAAAATAAATTCGTCAAGTTATGAAGACTTTCGTCTGCGGTTTACTTTAAATTATTTACATGTTTTACTAATAGCGGAAACGAAAAAAATGCCTTTGATATTGTATCAAGACCGACGACATAAGTACTGAAAAAGATTCATTATGTCCGGGAAATACTCTATTATGTTCAGAGATACTGCGTTGACTCCTGTTGTGAAATAAAAAAAAACTATTTCATAGTAGACTAGGCGTGTGTGAACAATGCCCAGCTTAAACTGACAACAGCTAGTTACTTTACCAATAACATTGTAGTTAAAAAAAAATATCTATATAAAACTAAAAACTTTGTTGAATCTAACCCACTGGATCGTGAAAATAAGTACGTTTTTTAAGGGCCCTATAGCACTCAAATTGGCGCCCTCATCTTAATTAAATTTATTGCTCGCTAAGTAGGTAATAGTCGTAGTAGTAGAAGGCAAAAAAGAAAAAAAACCGGCCAAGTGCGATTCGGACTCGCGCACGAAGGGTTCCGTACCAAAAAAGAACAAAAAAAACTCGTTTGTTGTACATATGGGAGTTTATTTCTAGTATTTGTTGTTATAGCGGCAACAAAACTACATCATCTGTGAAAATTTCAACTGTCTAGCTATCACGGTTCATGAGATACAGCCTGGTGACAGACAGACAGACAGACAGCGGAGTCTTAGTAATAGGGTCCCGTTTTTACCCTTTGGGTACGGAACCCTAAAAAGTGGCCACTTTCAGCACTTTTTTACTTTGTCTAATTCTACTATAACGAACTATATTTTACTGAGGTTATTCCTTGTAAATAATCCATAGAAGCTTAGCTTCAATCTGTACCTACATGTGAATTTTCGATAAACTATGTACTTGGCGAACAATAAGTTTAATTAAGATGAGGGCACCACTTGAGGGATATGGAGCCTTAAGACAGTTGCTGAAAATCAAAAGCCTCTCAGAGTCACCCATTCCGTAGGTAGGCATAAACCACTTAAACGTTTTTGTCTGTTGCTACCTCATCCGGAGCCGTAACGTGTAAGCCCAAGACTACACGGCGTAATTTCCTTACCTGCCCATTAATTGCGGTCACGTGCGGCGCGGCTGCGGCGCGGCGCGTTTCTTCCGCGATGACAGTTGCTCAGTTTGGGAAATGTTGTTGGGAATTATTCCGCGTGGGTTGTTTGGAATTATTATATTTATCATGGTTAGTAGATTTCACTTAGAGTTTAACTCAAATATCGAGATATTTATAAGTTGTGGTTTTTTATTAGGGTCCAATGCATTTTATTTTTTAAAAGTCTATATAAACTGTCTAGCCTTAAAATGAGAAAACTAAACTTCTAGAAGTGCAATTACAAAAACTTTCAAAATTTGACAGTAAATATGTATCTTTACATCTTTTATTTGTACGTATGCCTAAATAGTTGTAAACAACAATTTAAATTCAAACTAAACAGTTTCTAGATAGGAAATATAGATAGAGCTTATAAAGAAGCTCGATAGTGCAATGATTTAGCGCCTGGTCGAGCGATTACAGAGGTTAAGCAACTTTTACAAGGGTCGGTCACGGGATGGGTGACCAAAAATTATTATCTCGATCTCCTTCGTGCTTCGAAAGGCACGTTAAGCCGTTGCCCCTGACCGCATTTGCAGTGGTTAATACCCGCCAATCCGCATTGGGCCCCCGTGGTGGGTTATGATGGCCCATCCTCCTTATCAACCCTTAAGGAAACCCAAGCAGTAGGGACATTAAAAATGGCTGATGGTCAAATAGTTTCTACTCAGAAAACTTGCACACAAGACAGAAAAGTAAAACGATCACTATATTTCAGCTTATTATAAAAACACTTCCAGGCCAATAGCATTCAAATCCGCTGCACCGGGACAGTCCATAATTTACAGCCGCTGCTCCGCTCGATACGCGGCTTACTTTGACACCTGACAGATTTATGAGCTCTCAAAATTCTCGCGCACCCGTTTTTGAACGGACGCGTCTGCGAGATATTCTTTGGCGTGTGGTGTTTCGTGGCGATTTTATTTTAATGTTTTTTGATTTTTGTAAATTATTATCCCCGCAAATTGGTAATGAACCTGGTGGCCATGTTTTTAACCTCAAAACGAAAAACAATTGTAATTTTTTTATTTACAGTACCTAGACAATTTTATTGAAAATAATAATTCAATAATTAATATATTAAAAATTACCTATTGGAATTTTACTGTAACATGTCATTTTGTGGATGACGTCAATGTGTAGGTTAATGTGACAAGGTTCCATCGTATTAACAATTTGCGGGGATTATATCTATCACATTTTATTGCCGTGCCATTTGATTCATAGAGTTATAATATACAAACACTATCTAAAAGCGGATGTTAGAAGTTTTGGTGATATGTTGTACCACTGATTTCGTACCACATTGTATATTGACACGCATTATTAATAAAGTGTATAAGTACCAGTGGCGAAGGTTCCATACAAGCCGATTCCTATCGGCTTACCTTTTGGAAATCCCACCCCACTGATCCACTATGCAGATCACTACATTTTTCATCATTTTTGTAGAGCGGCTTACCTTCGCCATAATTTCACCCCTCGCCACTGATAAGTACCCACGTCATTTTACTGACCGAGGTATCATAGAGAAATCATTTTCAATCCAATATCCAAACATCAATACATCAATATTTTTCATACCTACCAATGATATTCCAAACCATAAACGTTGTTGATTCTCTTATTTACAAATCCTTCAAACTATCCCCGAAGCCTCTTAAGGTTTCCAATCCTCATCTGAAGTCAGAATCTATCTCGAATCATACCTATAACGGTAATAAAAGAGGGGGATAACGTCAAAAAATACGCCAAACCAGGAAAAACGATAAAACGTTTTATTGCTTCCTTAAAATTCGCCAAAAATCAACAATTCAATTCTATGCGAGTCATAAAGTAGAAAGATGGATTTCGAATCGAGAGCACTACCGTTGGTTCTCGGAGGCTACTCGAATTCATAAAAAATTAAATACCTACGTTTTTACACGACTACCCAAAAACAGAGAGTGTTATGTGTTCAGGGTTCATTATGAGTATGTTTGTGGGTAGTTGCTTTATTCTACCATAACTTCTAAATCCCTAAACGGATTTGGACGTTAGAATCCTTCTATCATTCCTAGTGACACTGGCTATGTTTGTTTAAAAAAAACAATATAGCGATTGTACGACGCCACTATCAAATGTGAAAAAAAAAATGTTTTTCTTTAATTATTACAATATGGGCATCAAATTAAAAGCCTTCATGAGCACATTTTAAAAACATATGAAATTTCTCACTAAAATGTGTGAAATAAAAATAAATAAATTTAAAAAAATATTAAAAACATGACTGCCCTGCTAAAAATAAACTAAAATTTAAATAACAAGTGTCATTGCAGTCGAGGGACCTTTTTGACTAAATATTTAAAATATTATTCCACAAAACGGTCCCTTGACTGCAATGACACTTGCGTGTTCTTGCAGGCAAATATTTTTCACTATTTATTTTTATTAACTCTTTTTGGATGGTGATGCTAGTTCCCTTTCTTTTGATGGAAAGTGGTTGGCCATCCAAAAATTAAAGCTTAAGCGAGAGCATTAATTTTCTGGATTTTTCGCATTTATAATGCTATTTTATATTAACATAATTATACTTGAATAAAATTCTAAAAAATCGACTCACCGTAGCACCTCAGACGATACAAGGTGCTACGGAGGTGCTACGGGTGAGTCGATTTTTTTCTAGTATAATAAACAAGAGCAATTGTCTGAATCTTTTTTTTAAATTAAGGTATTTCACATATTAGAATACAGTCAAATAATTAATTTGATAATATTAAATTCAATTAAATAATAAGTTCTATATATTCTCAATTATGAAACTTTATGGGGTATATATCTGGAGTGACTTGGCAGGTAACTTGACAGGCGATTTTAGTCAATTAACTCTTTTTATCGACAATCGCTTGTAAAATTTAATCGTAAACAAAATTTCAATAAGGTGGCGAGTCGATTTTACAAGCGATTGTCGATAAAAGCGTTAATTGACAAAAGTCACCTGCCAAGTTGCCTGCCAAATTGCTACGTGTAAATATGGAAAGTTTCATTTAGTTTTTTACGATTAAAATGTTAAAGTATAAACCTCGTAGAGATAACTATTTGATTTGTATAAACTAAGAATGTGGTGAAGTCTATAGTAGGAGCTCTGTACAAACACTCGTAAAATACTCTTGATATTATCCGCGCAATAGGTTTAATGTCTTATAAAAAGGGAGCAAGACAACTGCATCAAGACAGAGACGGCTTTAGGGAAGTGTGCGCCGCTCAAACACATACGATCTACGTCTCCGAATTGATATCACAGGAGAAAGTAAGGCCAGAGACAAGTTTACTGAAAACGCAATGCGAACCAACGAAACTAAACGCATCATAATTAATTCGCCCATTATTGATTTTTTAACCAATACACCGCTGTCATTCAAAGAACATTTAGTTTTCTAGTCTAGTCTAGGCAAGTTGAGTACATTTTTTTAGCTTTATTATTATTGGAATAAGTTAAATACTTTTAACTACATCGACACACATTTTTGCTCCATTGCTTAAATTCCGTAAACCTGTCTTATTAGAAGTCCAACAGGCCATTAATGACACAAAACAAAAGATAATTTTGCTTACGTACAATAAAACCGATAGATCGTCTCTGAAACACATTTTATTAATATTTTGCAATAAAACACGATCTCAATTAAATAAAACAACTTCCGAATAATAAAGCTAGTGTTTAGTGCAGAATTTATTTTAAGTTGTCTCTGGTCCGAAACGTAATACTATGCCAAAATGAAAGATCACAGCGGCATCCCCAAGGACAGTTGACAGTGCATTCCGTCTAGAGAGGTACTCTACTTTCATTTCATCCCTTTTTCAATTCCATTTTTTCGACTCCAGCTGTATAGCTGGATTTATTAAGCTGTATAGCTTAATTAAATTCTTCGCACCAAATCTCTGGAGGATAATAATATGAATAAAGTTGCAGAAAAAATATTCTGCAACTTTATAATTGATAATTGACTAAGTTTTTATGTTCTAGTTTAAACTGCAAACCAAGCGTCTGAGTCCTTTTTTTAGTCGAAATGTTTTGTTTATTTCTCCTACATCCTCATCCTTACTAATATTATATATGCGAAAGTACGTTTGTTTGTTACGCCTTCACGTCTTTACTACTGAACCGATCATCATGAAATTTTGCAAACACGTTGTCAGGGGTCGAGGTCCAGAAAAGGGAGACATAGAGTACCTTTCATTCAGAAAATATACTTACAGTTCCCGAGGGATAGCAAAAAAACTGTCCACGTAGACGAAGTCGCGGGCGGCCGCTAGTCCATTATATTATGTTATGGTATTTATGTACGCATACCTGATTATAGAGTGCACCTTTGATAGATAATTGATCAATTGGCACTAGTCCCACTAAGGTTATCACTATCTCTTTGTCTATTACTTCATCTTATCATTCTATGCTTAAAAAGAGACCCTGGCCACTTGCAACTGTGAAATGATAATACAGTGGTGAACGGATTATTAGAAACAACTACGAGAAATAGTTTTGTTAATTGAACCAAATCCTGGGACCACGAAAAAACAGGGTTGATTTTCATACAAACGATGTAACTTTGAAGCTTTGGTTCTCTGCTATGGATTGATCGAGCTGTATTCTGATGATTGCTGTCCAGGAAGTAAACAAAGGAGATATAGATCTCTTTACACATCCAACTAATCTGATCAGGATTCTAAGAGCTGTAAGGATTAGAGTTCTCAGTTTCAGGATTCCCATACATTTTAATGCTACTTTCATGGTTTTTCAATATCCAAACATTAATCGATCCCTGGCCAATTAACAGTTAAAATAAATAAATAAATTAAAAAATATAAAAAATACGACTGCCCTGCCAAAAACGAACTAAAAAAAGTTAAATAAACAACAAGTGTCATTGCAGTCGGGGGACCTTATTATGGAACAATTTTTGATCAAAGAGGTCCCCCGACTGCAATGACACTTGTTGTTTATTTAACTTTTTTTAGTTCGTTATTGGCAAGGCAGTCGTGTTTTTAATATTTTTTTAATTTATTTATTTTTATTTTACACATTTTAGTGACATATCAAATAGTTTTGAAATGTGCTCATCAAGGCCTTTCATTTGATGTGTAATTAATAGAAGAAAAAAAATTTTTTTTTTTTCACATTTTCTAATGGCGTCGTACAGTTGCCATATTGATTTAAAAAAAAAATAGCCAATGTCACTCGGGATGCTGTAAGGATTCTAACGATACCCCATTTATCCAAATCAGCTCAGGCATTTAGAAGTTATGGTGGAATAAAGAAACTCACATACCCACAAACATACATGAACCCTGAACACATATACACTCTTTTTGCTTTGGGCAGTCGTGTAAAAAAGTTACTTCATTTGTATGAAAATCGACAGGTGTTTTTAATTATCCGTCCACTATTGTATTTGAAATTTTGAAGGAAAATTGATATTTCAGATTTTTTCATCTAATCTTAGACTCCATTTACCTACGTTGAAGAGTCTAGAACATACCTTATTGACTGCTGTCTTATATCTTTAATATACTCCACCTCTCTTCATCTTTCCCAAATTTGCCATAATCAGGAAGATATACCCAAAGAATTTAATTATTACCATTAAACAGAGCAGCATCCATTACAAAGGCTTGAAACACTCCAAGAAGCGATGTCTCGTGCGATGCGGTCGCCGTCCAGATTTCAATCAACCACTTTTTTATTTGCCTCTACGCTCTTAGCTTTGGGCGCTCCATTGTCTCCCATTTCGCTATTTGCATTCAATTTTAGAATTATTTCCTGTTTAATTCTTTACAGTAGATCATACTATGCAGATACAATTATTTTTGGTATTTTTAACGCTTATTCATCAGCGGGTCTATTGGCTAAAACTATGGAAGTTCATGTTAACTGTAATTTGACAGATTGATGTGATACATCGCTATTTCATTTTGGCAAAAATAAAAATTTACCAAAGAAAAGTAGCAATGTATCACATCCATCTGTCAAATTACAGTTAACATGAACTTCAATGGTACTGATGAGATTCAAAACTTAAGAGAGAGGTAGACGATATATAAAAATTGGTTTTCTTAATCAAACCAGTAGCAGGGGTAAACCAGAGACTCCAGAAATGGGGATACCATGAAAAGGTGTAAAAACCACTCGACCACGGAGGTCGTGGAATGTTTCTAATAATTTTTTTATATGAACAGATAGAGAATCAATATAATTATAAGCTATTGATACCGCTTAGAAGGCAACCAGAAACGCTGTTCACTCCTTACTTGCTTTAGCTAGCATAAGCGGGCACGCTTGGAATGAATCACGACTTCAGTCCCGACCAAGTCTAGAACCAGTAAGCACGTCCGAGTTCATTTGTAACCAAGATATTAGGGTTCCGTACCGAAATTGTAAAAAGGAACCCTTATGATGTGACTCAGTCTGTCTGTCTATCTGTCTGTCTGTCTGTCACAGCTGGATATTTCGAGAACTACTAATGGTATCAACTTAAAATTTGGAATAGTTTAAGATGACATTTGCCAACTATTTTGCAAATAAGAAAAAAAAAATAAAAAAAAATATCTTTTTTACAACAGGGACGAAAAGGGTTCTTAAAAATTTGAAGTGGGGCTACTAGGGCATGTGGGGTATCATATGAAAGAACGCCGTTTGCACGTTTTTAATCATTTTTAACCGACTTCAAAAAAAGGAGGAGGTTCTCAAGTTGACGGTATTTTTTTCTTTTTGTTTTAGACCGCATAGTTTTCGACTCATGATGAAAAATGTAAAAAAATACCCCCCCCTCTTCCACTATCGGTCAAGAGATGGCGCTGACCTAAAACTGCAATACTAATTTTATTATTCTACTCTGCAGTGTGGTTTGATGGTGCAATTATGATGGTACGGAACCCTCGGTGCACGAGTCCGACTCGCTCTTGACCGGTTTTATTTTTTAAATGGCTGTGAAATGGTGTAGAACTTTTTGATAACTTGACATCTTATTAGCAAACTGCTAATAAGATGTCAAGTTATCAAAAAGTTTGCATATCATTTCACCGGTAAAAATATCTGCACAGTAATTTGTGCTAGCTAAAGCATGTGTCTGTTGCCTTGCATGCGGTATCTATTGGGGGGTGATCTGTAATTGCTAACTATAGCTAGTACATTTGGTTGCACTAAGAGCAAGCAGGTCATAAACTGGGCGACATATAACAATATCTCATCGCGGTGTGATCTATTAATCAGGCCGCTACCTGGAAGATCAGTGCGACAGTTAGTCACCATCGTTAATACGGGGAGGGGTTTCAGTGATAGCGATTTACTACAGTCGTGATATGTTGATACAGTGTAAACAAAGGCAAGGCTAGCAGAAGCTACTGTCAATGTTGGAGACGATGTTACATTATATTATCATAAAATTACCCTAAGGAGTAGGTCTGAGTTTAAGCAGACTATGTATAAGGGTGTTTAGAAATAGCCTTAAAGTCGAATATGGTAGACTAGCGGCCGCCCGCGACTTCGTCTGCTTGGAAAGGTTTTTTTGCTATCTCTCGGGAACAATACTTTTTTCGGGATGTAAGGTACCTTATGTCCTTCTCTGTACCCCTGACAACGTGTATGCAAAATTTCATGATGATCGGTTCAATAGTTAAGACGTGAAGGCGTTACAAACAAACAAACAAACGGACTTTCGCATTTATAATATTAGTAAGGCTAGGGTACCACCATACAGCCTCGGGTGTGTAAACCCTAAAAATCACCATATGAAAAATATTTTTTTTTTATGATAAACTGCATAGTGCCTATCGAAAACAACATTCTATTTGCGTTTATATTTGTCACTTACATACTAATCTTCCATACAAATAAAAAAAAACTAAATTTCTCAGCCATGTAGTGGTTTTCAGGGTTTACATAAATTTTCCGGGGTTTTATGCATGGTAACTATCCACCATATTCGGATTTATAAGGCTATTTCCAAACACCTTATATTAGTTATGGCCACTTATGGCGGATTTCTTAGTAATAATAATATATGTGGTTTCTGAATGTTCATCATCATCATCATCATATCAGCCGCACGACACCCACTGCTGGGTATAGTCCTCCCCCAAGGATTTCCACGACGATCGGTCCTGCGCTTCCCACATCCAGTGGCTTCCGGCAACCTTCACCAGATCGTCGGTCCACCTTGTCGAGGGCCTACCCACGGAGCGTCGTCCGGTGCGCGGTCGCCATTCAAGAACCTTTCCGCCCCAACGGCCATCAGTTCTTGTCGCTATGTGTCCAGCGCACTGCCACTTTAGCTGAGCAATCCTTCGAGAGATGTCGGTTACTTTAGTTCGCCTGCGGATCTCCTCATTTCTGATTCGATCACGCAGGGAAACGCCGAGCATGGCTCTCTCCATTGCACGCTGGGTGACCTTGAGCCTCCTTATGAGACCCATAGTTAGCGACCACGTTTCACTGCCGTAAGTCATCACTGGCAACACACACTGGTCATAGACTTTCGTCTTGAGACACTGAGGTAAATCGGACACGAAGATTTTTCGGAGCTTCCCGAATGCTGCCCATCCGAGTTGGATTCGACGAGAGATCTCCTTCTCAAAGTTGGACCTACCTAACTGGACTGCCTGTCCTAGGTATACATAATGGTCAACAACTTCAAGTGTAGTGTTTCCAACATGAACTGGAGCGGGCACAACATGGGCATTCGACATGATTTTCGTCTTATCCATGTTCATTTTAAGACCCACTCTTTGGGAAGCACTACAGAGATCTTCGAGCATTGTGTTCAGGTCCTCCAAGGTCTCAGCCATAAGAACTATATCATCGGCTAAACGAAGGTGTGTTAGGTACTGGCCATTAATGTTAATGCCGAGTCCTTTCCAGTCTAAGAGTTTAAAGATATCCTCCAACGCAGCTGTGAACAGTTTCGGAGAAATAACATCTCCCTGTCTCACACCTCGCTGCAGTTGGATAGGATTTGTTCTCTGGTTCTGTACTCGGACCGACATGGTGGCATTTTTGTATAAATACCTCAACACCTCGATATACCTGTAGTCCACTTGGCACCTTTGGAGAGACTGCAGCACCGCCCAGGTTTCAATCGAATCAAAGGCTTTCTCATAATCTACGAACGCCAAGCATAGTGGCAGGTTATACTCCTCGGTCTTCTGTATGACCTGCCGCAGCGTATGGATGTGGTCTATGGTGCTAAAGCCTTTTCGGAACCCGGCTTGTTCGGGAGGTTGGAAGTCGTCGAACTTGCGAGCGAGACGGTTCGTAAGGACTCTCAAAAACAGCTTATAGACATGACTCAGAAGCGAGATGGGTCTATAGTTCTTTAAGAGAGACTTTTCACCCTTTTTAAAGAACAAAATCACCTCACTTATGTTCCATGTCTTCGGCGTTCTGCCCTCGACGATGACGGAATTGAAAAGCTTCTGGAGGACTTTATAGTATCGGCTTACCGCCCACTCTCAGAAGTTCTGTAGTGATTCCGTCGTCACCCGCCGCCTTGTTGTTTTTCAGCTGTTTGAGAGCCATACTAATCTCATACATGCTGACGTCCGGGATATCTTGGGTAAAGTGTCGGGTAAGCTTGGCTCTGGGGTCTTTAGCCTTGCTTTCAACAGGTGTCTGCGTGGAATATAACTGCCCATAGAAACTCTCGATCTCCCTCAGGATTTCAGGCTTCGTTGAGAAGATGCGTCCGTCGTCAGTTTTCAGCTTCGTCATCTGGCTTTGCCCAATAGACAGATCTCTCGCGAACACTTTGGAAGCGGACCACGAGCGAAGGTCGCTCGTCAAAGACTTAGATATCTGTCTATTAAGCTGCCGATAACGATTCGCATCTACTGTACTCTGGAGCTTCATTTCACGTCTCTGATCCATGAGTAGGAGTGTGTGGTCGGAGAGTTTCTTTAACTTGGGACGGCGGGTCTTGAAGAACTTGGACCCTACCGTACGGACAGTATCCACCACCATATTGTTTAGATCGTCCACATCTATGCTGTTCTCCAGGGCTTCGAAACGGTTTTGGAGTTCGAGTTGAAAGCTCTCGGGGTTTTGAATATGGGCCGGCAATGGTCGGAGTGTTGATTTTATCAGTCGAGATCTTTCCAGCTTTATGTTGATATTCAATGTGCCACGTACCAATCGGTGATCGCTCCCCGTCTTAACGGCGTTGATCACAGTGACATCATTGAATATTTGCTTTTTCGTCGACATGATAAAATCTATCTCATTTCTGACTGTACCGTCCGGACTGACCCAAGTCCACTTCCGGCTTTCCGGCTTTCTGAAGAATGAGTTCATCATAAAGAGGATCTCCTTCTCCATAAAGTCGGCTAGCATCTGGATGTTACTTTACTCTTATTCCTAGCCGAAAATGCAACCTCCCCAAGTCCGCCAACATTAAGACCTCACCTTCACCGGCCGACAATGCATGTTAATCAGTCAGATCACAGCTGATTGCCGGCTGAAGTGTGAAATGCAGGCTTAACGATGAAATTATCTGCAGTTTCCCTACATACACTTCATCAAAAGCTGCCGTTTTATCACTAGCTTGTCACTAGCACAGATTTGATAACATATTATAAATTTAATGTGTATTTATAAAGGTATGATTCCGATCTCGGCAGCAGCAGCAGTGTTGCCGCAGCAGTGCACTCCAAATTGAACCCTAATGTTACGTTTGAAAGGCTCAATTTGATGTGAGCGGAGAAGCGACGCGACACTGCTGCGCAACACTGCTGCGCGGCACTGCTGCCGCAACACCACTGGTCCCCATACATTCTCTATAGGTTTATATGAGACTACATTCCGAGCTCGGCAGCAGTGCTGCGCAGCACTGTCGCGCAGTAGTTCTGCTGACATCGGAATCATACCTTAAAGGTTAATGTAATATTTACACGGATCGACTTGGCAGTAGACTTGCTGGTCTATTTTAGTCAACTAGTGCTTTTTACCGATAATCGCTTGTAAAATCGAGTCACCACCACATTGAAATTAGGTTTGCGATAGATCTTACAAGGGGTTGTCGATAAAAGCGCTAATTGACTAAAATCGCCTGCTAAGTTGCCTGTCAAGTCCACTCGTGTAAATACTTACTTACTTTAATAATAATTTAATGACTTTAATTATTTGTAAAATGTTAACATTTTACATTTAATGACTTTAATTATTTGTAAAATGTTAAAGTTTAATTTTAAGCGACCAAGGACGACTTCGTCATTTTCTTAAACTTTGCGTTTTCCTAGCTTGTCTCATTTTTACCGACTTCAAAAGGAGGGAGGTACTCAATTCGATCCGTTTTTTTTTTAATTTTTTTTTTTGTTTTTTGTATGTACACCGATTACTCAAAGACGGCTGAACCGATTGAAATGATTCAAATGTTATTACATTAGGTAAACTCCCAAGTTGGTCTCATTTTTTAAAATTTTGTAATCGGTTCAGTACTTTTCAAGTAATCTTGAAAAAAGTACGAAAATAGTATGATTTTGTGTGAACTACCTGACAGTGACAATGTCAACTTCAAAGAAAATGTCAACATATTAATCTTGAGATTATTATTCAAGTAGGTTTTGATCGAATCGCACAAGTAGCCAGAATGTAGCTAGACGAGTTAGAAAATTGTAGAAAGAGCAAAGTTAAAAATAAGACAAGTTGGGAGAGTGTCAAGCCTAAAAAAGAGACCAACTAAGAAAGATCCGAGTTAAAAATAAGACGAGTTGGGAAAGTGTCAAGTTTAAGAAAGTAACCAACTAAAAAAGAGCCAAATTAAAAATGAGACGAGTTGGGAAAGTGTCAAGTTAAAAAAAGAAACCAACTAAAAAAGAGCCAAATTAAAAATGAGGCGAGTTGGGAAAGTGTCAAGTTTAAGAAAATTACGAAGTCGTCCAGAGGGCAATAAAAATTTAGATAATTTTTTTTATTTTTTTTATTTTCGCATTCACTATGTTTTTCATAATAAGATGAACGTTGTTTTTTATTTTTATCTTGAAGCTTACCTTTTTAGTATTATACTTAAAATATTGTTTTTATAAAACTTTATAAAAGTATGATTACAAGGGGAACTCCACAACTTAAAAATCAAATTATTTTTTCTAATATTTCCTATTAATATTATATATATTTTTTTTAAATAAACATAATTATATACCTAAAGCCGACCTCACTTGTAACAGGATCTGGGGCCGCACCGGCTAACGAATCGAACTTCGAAAAGTCTGCCGGGTTTCAAATTAAAACAGATAAATCGAGCCACTATTGGGCCAAAATGGCGAACCCTAATTTATGAGGTCACATAAATATCCATATCTTCCAAATAACTTCAACAAATAGTACAATACGAAATTCCTTACTTCAATTTATCTTTTTTAATTTGAAACTCGGCAAATTTTCCGAAGCTCGATTCGTTAGCCGGTACGGCCTCTGAGTAGGTATAAGATTTATACCACTTAGCTTATAACAATAACACGGAATAACACGACAGGTTCAAATATACTCATGATACAGGATGATGTATAAAGCAATAAATTGTTTCTGTAGACGATTCAGTAATGGCGGCGACAGGGTGCCAAATCCGGGGTCCTAATTGGGAACCCCGTCGCGATACACTCTTAGTTGGGCGTAAACAGGAGAAGGCATAAGAAAATACTTGGTAATGGCAGATTTTTTTTAACATTAAGTGAGTGACATTGGTTTTTTGGAATTCAAAAGTACTTAATAATTAAGTTTATTTGAATAAAGCTTATTTGACTTTGACTTTGGAAAATCATCTATTGATATGTTTTAATTCACCAGAATATTTTCTTTAATAAATCAATCTTTATTGCTTTCTAACATAAAATAATAATAAATAATAATATGATGGCATCCGGATAATAAATAAATAATATTTTTTGTTTTAGTTTAAAATATTTTACGCAGCTTTCCACTTTTTTTAAGTTTTGTACTAGGTACCTACTTTAAAATGTAGTATTCAAATAGTTCAAAACAACTCCCTGGCTTACATTATGCCGATACCATGGTAAGAATTAGTACATTTTGTACAAAAAGTTACTTCCATAAAATATACATGTTGCCAAAAATAATCTAAATATTAATCTTTATACACCAAGGAGTTTCCAAAACCCAATACTATTTTAATGCTGAAAAATCTAAGCTCACACGAGCATATGAAAATGAAAACTTTGCACCAATATATCAAGCGAGCTTTCATTCCAGGCGTACGTCGATGCATATTGAAGCTGCACCTGCGGCCGCTCCGGTTCGAATCTCGGCAGATATACAAATGAAGTGATTACAGTTCCAGCATTGTTGGCTGATGAACTGGGAGAAATGTGGCTGTAGTTTTGTATGTTATTGTGTATTTAAAGAGGAAATACTAGGTTAAGGACATATAGATTTAATATAGTACTTGTAAGAAATTCAAGTGATGTTTTTAACGTCAGTCAGTTTTAACTATATTATCGTACTAATATTATAAATGTGAAAGTTTGTGGGTTTGGATGTTTGTTCCTTAATCACGCAAAAACGGCTGAACAGGTTTGGATAAAATTTGAAACATATAGTTTCTAGCTTGGATTAATACATAGGATACTTTTTATCCCGGCTAAAGGTTCCATAGAGATTTTCCGAATGTCCACGCGGACGAAGTCGCGGGCGGAAGCTAGTATATTATAAATATTAAATGAAAATGACAGTTGTGATATTAATTGCGTAAAAATAGCAACATACCCTTTAAACTTAATGCGAAAAGTATGATCTAACAGAATTTCGCGTTATAAAAACTTACGGAGCTAGGGGGATGTTGAACCAAAAAATAAAGGTAGCCAAAGCGTGTCCGCGCCTTAGCGATGCCACTGTCAATTGCACCCCGGCGAGTATTCAAAGCGATCCCACTATTCAGAGATCACGTCCGCGCCAGATGCGTGGTGTGTGGCACGAGAGGTGAGCGGGAAACTGTGCCAGGAAAAAAGTTATTGGGAAATTGAAAGTATAACACTATACATTGGGCATTTCGCTTAGAACGGAGGGGGGAAACAGGGATAATGATTTGTCATGGCTTGAACGGATTTATTAGGAAAGAGGGAATCTTTACACACTATTACCACAGTTTAACAATCCAAACTGTGCTATTAGCACAGGAATAATGAACTGGAAATTTTCATTACCGTGCTCTAATACACAGAAATCTAAACACAGAAGAAACGGTTATTAGCGCGGTTTTATTGAAAGTCCGCGCGGCAAACTGCACTAATATCCGTTAAAAGTGTTTTGTTTGAATGTCTAGTACCTACCTACGCACGGGGTGAAAGTATAATGCTCTAGGGAATTTTGCTTTACATAAGTTAAGAAATAGGGATAATGAAAAAATGTTTTGACATGGCTTGAACGAATTTATTAGGAAAGGGAATCTTTAAACGCTACTACCATAATGAACTGCAAATTTTCTTTACCTTGCTCTAATATACAGAAATAAAACACTTTTAATGGATATTAGCGTGTAGAAGTTCTGCGCGGAAAACTGCGCTAGCATCCGTTAAAAGTGATTTATATATTATTAAAATAAAGCGTTTTATTTCAATGTCTAGAACGTTAACCTGACATTAATACACGATAACACGATGAAAAAAGCACCACAAGTAATTTGCCACTGTCAGTATTGGTTCAACATGCCCTTAGTTATCAACCCACGAAGGAATACACCAAATACAAGATCACTGCCATTGCGACAAGCCAAAAATATATAATTTTATGATTCAAGAGAATCGCTATATCTTGAGATTTAAATCGGCACCCGCAGGTCGGCGGCGAGCGGGGACAGGAAAAAAGATCTGTCTAGAGAAGGTAACAATAGTCGGAGGTGCTCGCGAGACGTCACGCCGCCTGAAAGCCTTTCTTATTTTGTCGTGCCGCTTGTTAGCGTTTCATTTTTTCTCTCATTTGTAACCTAACGACATGAAGAATTGGAATTTAACGATAGTCGGGGTTTTTTGTTTGGGTGGACGCTTTTTTGCTTAGCTTTTACTGGGTAAATAGCAGTAATAGTTTGGTTAACAATTTTTATTTTCAAGAAGTTTCAATTAGTTACAGGGTCCTATTTTTAACCGACTTCAAAAAAGGAGGAGGTTCTATATTAGTCTGTATATTTTTTTTGTATGTCCACCGATTATTCGAAAACGGCTGGACCGATTGAAATGATTTAAACGCAACTTCATCAGGTTTGTTCCCAAGTTGGTCCCATTTCTCGAAAATTTGAAATAGGTTTAGTAGTTTTCGAGTAATCCTGAAAATACTGGTAAATATTGCTCGAGTTTTTACGGATCTACAGACATTGCCTCTTTAATTATGTTTTTTAAATAAAAAAATTCTTTATAATAAAACAACTACCTATATTTTAACGAAAAGGCAGTTATAGAAAACTATAATCTTCACTAAAAAGTTAACTGCGTATTTTTCTAATTTATCACGATATTCAAATACATTTCATAATCAAATTCAATCAAATCGAATTAAACTCGATTGAAAACAGCAATGCTTAAAAAACCTTTTCTCGAATTCAAGTTTCAATACCGCCATCTGTGCATAGCTCAATAAAAGTCGTAATGAAAAATTCCTTTGCACCGCACGGCCCCTAATGAACCTACCTTATTCAAAGAAATGAAAGTCTATAATGAGCTCACACTCAAAGCACACACGTAGGAAATTTCTGGAAAGCTTTTCTAGAAATTTCATTTTAAATAAGGAAGGTAAGATGCCGGCGAATGAATTGGTCTAGGCACGGCCTGAATGAGAATGCTGAAGCGTGTGGGATTACTGAAGCTTGAGGGTTCAGTTATCTGTTGTAAAGGAAGTATTTACTACTTGACTTAAAAAAGCTGATAGTATGCTACTATCGCTAGGGTCAGTCATCGCATGGGTTAACAAAGATTTAATTTACAAGTATATGTGACTTATTGTCTCAAGTTTCCTTTGGAGAGCCGATAAACCGCTGGCAGTGGGGATTATACTTTAATGTAATGGCTCATGGTCATGACTATGACAATCCGAAAAATGGATTAGGGAAATTCATCAATGGGGGATGTCTGAATAAATCAAATAGGCTGAATATTTTGTTAAAAGTAGCAATACTAAGCTCCCTTATTAATTTAAAAAAGTTTCAGAATTTTTGTGCGTAAAAAACTTTCAAAAGCTATTTCGTTTTCGAACATTCAGAAGTAACTTGCTATTTCCTTATCACCACAAATTAAAATAAAAAACCGGCCAAGTGCGTGTCGGGCCACGCGCAGTAGGGTTCCGTAGGTACATTATACCATACCATATTCTAATACCGCTATCATTTTTCGTCTGAAAAAATAACTTTGTTTTTCACAGTGTTTGTATGAATGACAAAGTTATATTTGCGGTTTTGGAAAATGTACTATATCTCGAAAACTAATTACTGTATCTCGTTCAAAACAATTTTCGTTGAAAGTGTTTATTAAGATCTATAGTTTATATTTTTTTTAGATTTTTCACCCTCTTACTTTAAAAGTTAAAGGGGGGGGGACACACATTTTACCACTTTGGCGGCATATATTTTTCAAACGGTTGACTTTAAAAAAAAATAGTCTTAGAAACCTCAATGTCATTTTTAAAGACCTATCTATAGACACCCCACAAGTATTGGTTTGATGAAAAAAAATATTTTCAGTTTCAGTTCCATGTATGGTGAGCCCCCCCTTAATCTTTTATTTTTATTATTTTTGTATAAAAATCGTAAAGCGGTTCACAGAATACACCTGCCTACTAAGTTTCAACTATGTAGTCCTAATACTTTTGGAATAAAGTGGCTGTGACATACGGACGGACAGACAGACAGACAGACAGACAGACAGACAGACAGACAGACAGACAGACAGACAGACAGACAGACAGACAGACAGACAGACAGACATGACGAATCTATAAGGGTTCCGTTTTTTGCCATTTTGGCTACGGAACCCTAAAAAGTAAACTGTCAACTGCACTTTGGCATAAAATTTGGTGATGCAAAATGTCATTTCATTTGTCAATTGACTTTTTTAAAATAATGGGTGTAACAAGACCTTTAACGAAGCTGAAGTCCAAATATTCCGTCCATCATCAGGATCATTTTTGTCTTTCAGACTATACCTGGGAAACCTATAGCTACGAAGTTATTGAAGGTGAAAGTCAATTTTTTTTCAAAATTTTTATGAAACCTTATTTTATTCGTTATTGCTTACTTTTTGTCCAATGAAACATTATTAAAATTTTAAGTATTTCGTAACAAACAATGGCTTCAAAACGTCGTCACTCGATGTATCTCATGAGCACGCACATAAACGCTGCCTTTCAACTCGGCCGCACGCAGCTGTGTAGCATACACTCGCAGGCGTGGTCTGTTGTACGTGTTACATTGCGTGGTAAAGTATGCAATGCTTTTTTAACACCAAAAATAAAAAATCCTTTCCCAGCAATAATTTTGAACAGAAATATACCTGATCATGGGCAGAATACGTAGAAAATTTTTCCACGTAACCCAAAATTCTGTTTTTTTTTTCTATTTATAAGGGAACTGTTTCCTACCAAAACAATATTCCTCTAGCTCATCATTTCGATGCAATTTCAGTTTAATGATGTGTTTTGGTATTTGTTAGAATCTTCAAACAAATAAATAACAATAAATTAAAATATTTTTAACATTTCTTTTATGATTGTTTCAGGTCACCGGTTAGATTACGACAGTAATATTTAAGGTAAGAAGTTTTTTTTTCACAACAACTACCTACTAAAAGTGCTTAGATGTTCTCTTTATTTTATATAATTATTATATTGGTGTTTTCCCTAAAATTAGTTATCAAAACATGTCTTCTTCGTCCGTCCTTGTTTCTTTTATTTAGGGTTGGGTCTCCTTATCAAAACAAGTGAAATAATAGTTATTTATGCAACTGTACTATAACGAGGGTTATTAAAACACGAATGTGGGTGGTGATAATAGTATCACATGAGTGTTTTAATACCTAATTATGTACAGTTGCATACAAGACTTTATCTACACCCATTTTTTTATTTTTTCTTATTTTTATTAGGGAAACAAACAATATTTTAATACATATGGTTTAACAACACCCATGATATTTATCTAAACCCATGATATGTATCCTCTATAAAGGTTTTGACTTTGACTTTGACTTTGTCTTTGACTTTGACTTTCCTCTCCCTCCTCGTCATTATGTCTTCCGCAAGAGTGTTATAATGTTGTACTGAATTTCATAATGCAACGCTCGCTCGTGGGTGCGCGGCGCTGCAGGACCAGCTCTGGCTCGGGATATTGTAATGATGTCAGTAAGCTGTTTCAGAACCCCTTACAGAGGATTTAAAGCATGGATGTAGATAAATAATGCTTATACAATAGGTACTAAATAATCTAGAAAATTTCGACTCGCAACAGATCATATTTTCGGACGGGAATCAAACCCGCGACCTTTGGAAGTCCGGTTTTATGCTCTTACTACTGAGCTACCGTGACTTGGTCTAGTATATTATTTAGTATTGTATAAAAATACTATTGTGAATGCTAAAATCTCAAATAAAAAATTTTTCTTTGTATTATTTTTTAATTGGCAACAATGATAAGAATTAAAACAAGACATTTCATTTTTACCGACTTCAAAAGGAGGGAGGTACACAATTCGACCCGTTTTTTTGTATGTACACCGATTACTCGAAGACGGTTGAATCGATTGAAATGATTCAAACTACATAAGGCAAACTCCCAAATTGGTCCCATTTTTTACAATTTTGAAATCGGTTCAGTACTTTTCAAGTTATCTTGAAAAAGCACGAAAATAGTATGATTTTGTGTAAACTACCTCGATAATCAGTCGTATAACTTCTTTGTTTATGAACTGAATAAGATAATTATTTTTTGTTGGAAAAGGGATATCTTAAGTGTAATTCTTTAACCGACTTAAAAAAGGAGGTTCTCAGTTTGAACGCATGTATGTATGTTTCACCGCGATTAACTCTCGTTTGGCTGAGCCGATTTTTCTACCTAAATAATATACCGACACTACCTAATACAAAAGGTACCTATACTTACTAAAAATAAAAAAAAATAAAAATTGTTTATAAAGACAAAAAACTGACTTCAAAAAACCTAACTCTAAAAAGCAAGAAATAATATACGTAATAATAAAAACACGTCTATTGAAGTCGGGTGTGGCTTTTAGAATAAAAAAACCCGGTCAAGAGCGAGTCGGACTCGCGCACCGAGGGTTCCGTATAATGGTGCCATTATGATGGTGCCATCATAATGGCACCATTAAACCACACTACAGAGTAGAATAATAAACTTAGTATCGAAGTTTTAGGTCAGCGCCATCTCTTGACCGATAGTGGAGCTAATGTTAACTTTTTTAGAAATTTGATAATTTCTAAAAAAAAATGCTATATTGAGACATCGTTTTATTTTTCCTGTAATCTTTATATAAACTGCTATCACATAGAATTATTTCACATTTTTTTCTTTGCAAACTTCGGAGATAAGGGGGGGGGGGAGGTATTTTTTTTTACATTTTTCATTATAATTTGAAAACTATGCGGCCTAAAACAAAAAAAAAATGATTAAAAATGTGCAAACGACGCTCTTTCATATGATACCCCACATGCCCTAGTAGCTCAACTTCAAATTTTTAAGACCCCTTTTCAGTCCCTGTTGTAAAAAAGATATTTATTTTTTTATTTATTTCTTATTTGCAAAATAGTTGGGCAAATGTCATCTCAAAATATTCTAAATTTCAAGTTGATACCATTAGTAGTTCTCGAGATATCCAGCTGTGACAGACAGACAGACAGACTGAGTCACACCATAAGGGTTCCTTTTTTACCATTTTGGTACGGAACCCTAAAAAAAGGAATTTGTACTCCAGCCCCACCCGACTTCAATAGACGTGTTTTTATTATTTCGAATATTATTTCTTGCTTTTTAGAGGTCGGTTTTGTTCTTTCAAGAGCCACACAACTTTCGCCGGTCGATTTTCGCCGCACGGCGAAAATCCGGCGAAAATCGACCGTGTAAATGGCAATTCGGCCTAGGCCGCAGGTTACTGAACAAAATTATCTGATCCGGTGGCCAAAACTGGAACTACGTTATTACATTACATATTGTCACCTAGGTAACGCCAACAACTATATAGACGACAGCGACGCCATCACCTGCGATTCAATTTTGGAAGCGATTTGCTTGCTATGTGACTAAAGTCGACCGTCACTAAGTAACTAAAATCAAACCCATTAGTGGGTTGCGATCTGTAAAACTTGAGTTAAAGTATAATCTATAATGTAACGGCAAACGGTAACCTTTTTCGTGATTAAAATATTCTACGGGCTGAACGCAAACCACCGTAACCTATATTTGTAAATCTATACAAATATAGGTTACGGCGGGTTGCGATCTGTGAAACTTGGGTTAAAGTATCTATAATTTCGTAATAAATAACTATATCACAAAGGCAAACGGTAACCTTTTTCGTGATTTAAATGTTCTACGGGCTACTGTACTACATGTAAATAGCCCATTAGCATGCTTGTATCTATGTGCAATGAAATTCGTCGTCAAATATTCCGGGGGGCAATTCCTCACTCGTTTATTGTTCGGCGACTCGCTCAAGCCCAGGACGTTAATTCAGAATTAACCCCCCGTAACGCGCGGCCGTTGATTAAGGCTTGATTAGAAGATAAATCTTCGGAGAAATTTGCGAGTGCTCTGTCAGGCAAGAGCCTACTTTGAAGGAATTTAAGACCCGAAATTCTTCAGGAGAGCCTTCGAATTTATCACTTCTCTTCAGTACTTCATAAGTATGGGAAATTTTAATTGGAGCTGTAATCAAACCTACCCTTTCGGAAGTATCAAAATTTTGTATTATACTAAAATTGGATATTACGTTTAATACAAGCAGCAATTGCTGTGCTAGTTTTGATCTTGTCACTTAATATGCAAATAGCTGTCATATTGAAATCAAACAACGAGCAACAGTTCAATTTGTGAATTATCTTGATACATTTGCTTTTAGGTTAATTGGTTTTTATTAATTTTTTTCTACCCATTAAAGCACCAATACTAGTATTATAACTCAATTCATTCTGAAAGTTTCTTTATCAGTTAATATATCCAGCAACCAACAATTTGGAATTACGTTGCTACCTCTCAAAAAGTTATATTCGCATTAATATCGAAATGTTGAGTGATACCAGCTCCAATGTTCCACACACACAATATTTCCCTCTAGCCTTGCAATTTAATAAACGTTTAACACTTCAAAGGCCGCGCGTAAAGCAATTTAGCGTAGTCGACGAAAAACACAGGAGTTTTCGGCTAGCGCTTAATTGCTTTAAAGTACAGAGCACAGTCCCGGAGAAAAGATTAATTAGTACTGCAAACAGCGCAGCAAGCGCTTTGCTGTCCGCTTTCAAGCTAAGATTATAATGGCAAAGTACGGTCTAGTGACTCTTATTGCGATGAATTAGGGTTTTGATTCGAATCATTTGGATGCTTCGTTTTACAGAAAGTATTTCTAGAGTAAGTCATTTAAGTGCGTTAAGATTTCATAGATGGAATTGTTTATGACTTCGGTAAGTTTTTCTTGTAGTGGTTTTTTTCCCGTTGAATATAGTTATTTATTATACAAGTGACCAAAATCAATTAGTCATGAGGCAGAACAAAATTTTGTTCTCGTGTAAAACATAAAATTTTTCACCTCTACCAGCAAGAACATTTTTACGTGAGTTTCCTGGTAAAAAGCTAAATTTCAGCATTAGAAACTTGTTCACTCAATTCTTTTGGAGTTAGACAAGTATCTTCATCGTAGGACGCACTCAGTTTTTGTAATTTATCACAAAAATTGTTGGATCAAACCAATGCTGAAATTTTTTATTCATAAAATAGATTCCCGCCGTTTTGTTTTACTTATTACGTTGAGATTTTCTCTTATTCATTAATATCCCGTCTTATTTATTTATTTATAATCATAAAACACGTTAATTTGTTAATAAATTTCATTAATTTTTCTTATTTTATATTTATTTCATACGTGCGACCTCATTTCGTCCATACTCTTTATTTCGAATTATGAACCTTCTTTTTGAACAATCCTTATTTTAAACTCTTTGGTATATCCGTGCTTTTTATTTTTTTTAATTTTTAATCCATGTATGACACATAGAATATGAATATAAGATTCTTGATGACACCATAAAGCACTCTATCCATCCTTTTCTCACATATGATTTTAAAAGTCTCATCCTTGTCACTTTATTTCTTTTTCCTTATTATTTTAAAAGTTAGTATTAGAAATTAAAAAAGCACTTTGCCTCACGTTCGCAGCAAAAATCGATTTTGCTGCGAGTTTTTACGCGCCAAAAGCGCCCTTTTCGTGCTGGAGAGGTGAAAAAGTATTTTATTGTATTTATTCTTAGAGTAAGACGGGCTTCTGTACCAGACGAAGCCGTCGCTGCTCGAAGTATTTATTGGGACAACCAACAAGGTCATTACACATACAAATAGGTAACTTAGTTTCTGAATAAAATGTGTTGCGGAAAGATGTACAAAATTTTATTATAAGTTCTATAAACATTCCACAACATAATTAAACTGCTCATTAATCATTCCGTAATTCATTTAACCATTTAAGTACGAACTGCCAAACGTCCTAACTAGAACCACTTCAAAAAGTTTTCTCTTCAAAGGTTTTAAGGATTTCTTTTGCTTTGCCATTAACTTTTTAATAGAAGGATAAAAATCTCGAAGCCTCAAAAGTTCCTAAAACGGATTATTAAAAAATCAGAAAGAAAAAGCGTAAGAATTTGTCTCTTAATATTTTTCAAGCGTTACGTGAAGGGCTGCAGAATAGAATTCCTCTGGGAGCCATAAAATAATTTTGGCAGTAAAATATTCGAGTAAAAATTTTCTTTGAACAGAAGTTTTGAAGTCCTCTCCAGTTATTTTATGCTCATCTGAATCTTGAAAGTTTGATGAACTATCTCGGGGAATGGCTGGCGTGAAATTAATTTTACACTTGATAAGTTTTGCTATTTTTAAATTTGATGTCAGGGCTAAAAGTGTAATGGAGCCTATTACTGAACGAAGCGTAATAATAGACTTGAAGCCAAATTGATTGATCTTAACAAAAGAAAAGAATCTCATGAAAGGTTTTAAAAACCTGAACTAAATTAGGGTCTTAATTTATTAAAATTCAGTTAGTCAGCCTGTTTCTTGCCAGAAAAAAATCTTGTTCACAGAGCAAGACATACGTAGGTAATTTCAAAAAACTTACAAAAGACAATTGCTGTTTTGTCTTTAGCTAAAGTTGATAAAAAACCTCTCAAGAACCAGTGAATTCAATAATGAAATTTTATGTCGTCGTCATTATGTTGGCGCAGGGACTTACACACTCTTACGCTCCTGTACTCTATCCTTTTCCTTCCAACTTCCCCACTTTATCTTAAAGAATCTTTCGACTTTCGATCCTCTTCCTCACTACGTACTCTGCGTTCTTCTTCTAATCTCACCCTCGATATGCCCCGTCATTCCACTGATTTCCTTTCTTATTCATTCTCTGTACATGCTGTCCGTTTGTGGAACGCACTTCCAGAGGACATCCGTAAAGCTCGTACCTTAAGATCTTTCAAGGATCAAGTTAGAAGACATTTCCTTTCTCCCACCTAATACCACCTTTTTCTCATATTTCCCTTTCAACTTTCATTTTATATACTTACACATTTTTCGCTCTCTTTTTTATTTATGTACATCTATATCTGTTGTCCTTCTAGTACTTTTGCACCCACTCCCCATCTGTCCTCTCCCTTTAATATTTTTCTACTCAAGGTTGCCTGGAAGAGACTGCTACATAGCAGTAAGGCCGCCTTTTGTGTACTTGTCTATGTTTATTGTTTTCTTCTTTGTAATGTCTTTTTCTAGTGTGCAATAAAGCGTTTTATTATTATTATTATTATGTTGCTTTATTTTATTAACTTTAATAAAAATACTTATATTTTCTCAACTTACACACAAGTCAACTATAATTTTCTAATAGCTACTTACTTACTCTTAAATACATAAAACAACACCAATCTCATTCTACGCATTTTATTTATGATGCTTATTAAGCTAACACGTCCAAACCAGAACTTAGTTGCGTAAGCAGGCAGTTAGCAGGCGCTACACAGCCAAACCCACATTCGTATGTATTGCAAAATTCAATAGCTGAGCGAACGACACCACAGCCTATCCCGCCCATTCTTTGGGTTATGAAATTGGGCCCCGGGACAATAAAATACATAATTTAGCCCAGCGGTGGGGCCGTCAACTTATTGTATTAGATATAGTAAATTCGGCTAGACACGTGTGCCCAAGTGCCTGACGATTTTGCAGACGATATTTGGCTCCGTTTTGAATTTACGCATCCAGTCGTACCTTTCGATGTGGCTTTGATATTAAATTTTACTGTTATGGGTGATGATTTATCTTTTAAGTTATATTTGAAAGTCTGTTCTAATATCTGTAGAGATGCAGTTTTGAGCTAGTATCGAAGTGGTTTGATTATTGAGGTATTGAGTAATGTTATGGACAATGTCGCAATCATTGATTGCAATTATTTAAGTTAATTCAATAACATCATAATTTAATAATGAAACAATGGGTTCCTATTTGAAGGCTGAAATGCTTAGTGCAGATAAAACCTAGCTAAAAACACACCTAAAATAAAAGACTTTATACGGATACTAGCGCGGATTTATTCAAAGTACTTTGGTAATTAGTTGGTATTTGGATTGATTTTTTTTATTTTTTCCGTCGTTTCGGCACCTTCGCAGCTGTCGTGGTCATGAGGCATTGAAGTTGCTCGTGAGCCTACCCTCGATGATTTTATAAAGACGTTCAGAAATTTATATTAAACAAAAAAAAAAATAGTTTAAGTTAATGTTATAATTTAATTAGAGCTGACCAATACACACCCTAAATGTGTATGACGACTTTCTGTATTTGTTTTAGTGTGACTATTTTTTGACAAAAAATATTCGGTACCTACTGGTACCTAAAAATTAATTAAAATTTTGAAGCCAATAATCAACAGCAAATCAACTATGTAGTAAACAAGCTTGTCTTCCTCGCTCCTAATATTCAAAGTCGTCAATTCCCTCCCCTTAATTCGGTCCCCCGCGTCCCCCGTGTCCCCCGTATTCCCGTGCAGCGAGTGCGCTCAAAACAGTCGGATTCCGGCGCAGCTGCTTAATTATCAGCGGTTATAGACAGTTCGGCGACAACTCGTACCTTTGTACCATAGAGAAAAGATGCGGTGGCGATGATAGCGGTTGCGGATGATACTTCTTGTACAACTTGAGAAAAAATATACAGAGTGTTTAGCTTATATAAAGCTTTTTAAAGCTATTACCAAACGGTAATAGCTTTATAAAGCGGAATATGGTAGATAGGGAACATCAAACTGAACAACTATTACTATGGGACCAGCTCTGAAATCGCAAAAAAAATTAGCTGTTTCATACAAAAATTATTAACTAAAATATGAAAAGTATGAAACGGCTGATTAATTTTTTTCACGATTTCAGAGTTGGTCCGATGGTAAAAGTTGTTCAGTTTGATGGTCCCTCTCTACCATATTATTATTAAAGGCAATTACCAAACACTGTATTTGATATTGAAATCAATATAGTAAATAAAAGTTGATTGGAGATGATTTTTTTTATTCAAAAAAATTTGAAAAACTGAGTCGAAAGAAAATAATAATTATCGAACCTGTTCACAAAATTTTACGGTAATTAGCTAAGAAATGCGCCATAGAGGAGAATTGGCGGATAGCCAGACAGCCCGACAGTATCTGAAAAGGACACGCTTCGCGCTCGTTCGGTCAATTATGCATAATAGTTTTTTTTTCTCTGTTTTAATTGTGTCTGATGAAAAACAAAAAGGGTTCATGTTCTAATATCCATGTAGCTAAAGACGTGAGCAGATTAGTTACTTATTATGAGCCACTCAATTTTTAACATCTGCGCAGTAATTAGTAGTATCATCAGTTCTTAGAAACATAAATGTTCATCAAATTATGAAAATTGAAACTAAAAAATAATAGAAAATTGATTCTGGACTCTACATGAAGTGCGTCTTCAATGTTACCGTCAGTCATATCACAAACGTTAAAGTAAATCGCTCTCCTCAGCAACCTACCCCGCCGTTCTCGAGTCTTGCGGTGCCTATAAATTCGGACACAATATTTCGTTGTCGCCCCGAATTCTGGCAACACGTGCGTACATCAAAACTGAATGTGTCCCAACTTGCTCCCATATTGTGACGTCCATTGAAATATGAAGCCGTCGTGTGATTTATTTTTATAAGGGTTAAGTAGTTTTTCATGAAGTCGATGTTCTTCTGTTTTTGTTATGAGAATTTATTCGATGGGAGTTAAATGGTTACTGGGAAAATTTTGCATTAAAACTCCATAAATTATTACGGTTACTTAAACAGACTGTAGTAATCAGTGACAGTCTTTAATTGAAATTATTTGAAAATCCAAGTAAGTGTGACTTAAGTCACACTCTTACATGGTAGCAAATTAGAATTAATATCATAAAGTTAGGCGCAATTCTTATGACAAACGCATGTTTTGATATAGAATTTGGTAAATTTTCTATGAAACTATTGTGTGAAATAGCATGAACTTAAAATTAAACCCTTGTACACAAAGCCAAACCAAAAATCTTCTCTAAATATTCTTAGTACCATAAAACACAGACATTGGATACAAGGTATGAAATTACAAGACGCAGATAACTGAGTATAATTTATCATAATGACGTCACTGTAATTTTTTCAGCTCACCAAGCGCCCCTAGTGGCGACCCCGGGTACTAAATCACTGGTCGAGAGACAGGAATTATCAAATAACTCAAGATAATAGAAATATAACGGTTTTTATATTTATAAAGCAGAAAGCGAGATAAGTAGCTGAGTCACGTTATCCATTTCAGGCAGCATTAGGAGTTTAAAGACACCTTATACAACATTATTTAACACGTATTTTTTTTTTTAATAAAATGCAATACTTCAAATTGCTGACAAAGTAATAACAACTTTCAAAGACAATGTAAGTTTTATTTTCAACAATAGGGACACGCTTTTCGATTATGATTATCATCAGCTAGTTACTTTGAGTTCTCAAAAATTTAGCTTTTTTTATACACAATGGGATAGTGCTTGGACTTCATCTCACCTGATGATTAAATGACGATAAGGCCGAAGGTGGAGCCGCACTACACCCGGAATAGTGGCTATCTTACCTCTAACTGCCGGAACACAACCATTTTTAAATTGTTGTTATGGCGTCAGACTTAGGTAAGATGGTAGTAGCTAGCCAGGCGGACTTGAAATAATCCTACCACTAATCAAAACGAGTACAAATTGTACCCCCCCTGGGAATCGAACCCGGGACCTCTGCGTCTTACACTGGTGGGCGAACCACTAGACCACAGAGGTGGTTAAAAAAGCTTGTATCCGTATCCTATAGGATACTATAGGATACTTTTCCGATAGGAAAATATAAGGTAGTTACTAATTTACATTTGAATGTAAACCAATACTGATTAAATGAATGATGAAAATATTCATCAATCAAATAAGCTCACATAAAAGTATTTTTAAATCGTCAATTCTTTTACCCTACTACCCATTATGACGTTTTGACAAGAAAAATTGACGCAAAAAAACTTATCAGCTTTATCAGAAGCAACGATTTAATTTATGCACAAAAAACCTAAGACGTGATTGTAATGGACATAGATAACTGTACCTTTATTGGCTCCGTGCACGCTTTTAGCGCCACCTAGCGTGTTTCAACTTTGTTGGCTCTGACCTGACCGTTTTGACGTTTTGATATGTAATGGCGGCATTGTGACAAAATGTTAAAAAATACTATACATATTGTGTTATTAATGTAAATTTCAAAATTACTATGATTTGGGTGGACAAAGTGTTGTGAAATCATTTTTGGTCATTTAAATTAAATATGGTAAGTAAGATCTATTCAAAAAGAGTGTTTTATTTTGGTTATATCAGGGTTTGTTTACTTTTTTTTTTTTTTTTTTTTTTTTTTTTTTTTTTTATTTTTTTTTTTAGTTTAGTTGTAGATTTTGAAAAACAAGAGGATAAAGCTACTTTAATCATTTTACTAAGTGATAATAAACATATTTAATTATTCCTGTATCGCTAGTAATAAATTAAATATCGTTTTCAGGCAGATTACAGAGCCTTCTATATTTCTACTTTTTGCCACAATGAGCGCTGCAATCGACTATTATACCCTCCCAATAAAAATGAGAGAATTTTAAACAAACAAAATGTTTTACTTCTAGAAATTAAATCTTAGCAACCTTTCCGTTCCTACAAACTTTCCCCAATTGCTTACAAAGGCGGTATTAGAGACGTTAGTTTTTTATGTCCCCATAAAATTAGACCGTCTCTAGTACGTGTTGAATTTCGTGTATGGCTCCTATTCGTGTCCATAAACTGTTGATATTCGGACATGTAGCAATTTGTAGAGGACGTAAAATTGGAGGGAAATATAGCAACCTTTATGGCTGTTGAGTTCTAATCCTGGGACGAGTGCGATCATAAAAGATATGACAGTCTTGTTTTGATGATAAGACTTGTTAAAAAAACACAAAAAACATATCATCTTTTTTAGACAAGCACAATATTCAAGTTAATACTAACCTTCTGAGTCTTTGTTACTTGTACCAATAAATAAATAATAATAAAAAAAAAATATGAATGTCAAAGAAGCTGCTAGGTTCTATAATACAGTCCATCGTTTTAAAATACTACATAATTACTTAAAACATTTTTTTTTCGAGCTCTGCAAACTGTTATTGTAAAAATAGAAGATAGTGTTACATGACAAATCCACTACAATCTTTTGTTATGTCAATACTGTTGCTTTTCCTACGAATACAGATACCGGCACATAACTTGGCAAGACAAAGGTGCGACAAAAGGTGCGTAGCAGCTACAAACACTGAAATCTGCGCATCTTTTGTCTCATCTTTGTCTTGCCAAGTTATGTGCCGATATCTGTACCTTTATGTTTTTGTGCTTGGTATGAGACATGATACACCTTTTAGTTAAAAAATTGATACCATTCAGCCATATTGTTAAAATGCATCAGGCTTACTGTTCTGCACAAAATTTCAAAAACGTCTTTTATGGCTAATAAATATTTCTTGAAGGACTTTACAGCTCATAGATCAAACTTTATAACCAAGAGGAACGCTAACTGGTTTAGTTATAAAAATATTGTACCGGGTTCATTGGAACGACCGGGTACTAGTAATAACACGAGAAGCCGACTATTACAGGAACATAAGGGCGCAAGGAGCCAGGAAAATGCTGTTAGAATTCTGTTCCGCATTTTAACAAACTAATGATAATCTAGTAATTTCTGTCCTTGTTTTTTTTATGACATCAAATAATTTTCCAATTGGGTGAACTCGGAAGAAGCTAGCATATAAAATTTATATATAGTTGTGGTATTAGCAAATCGTTTGGTCGTCTTATCACCGATCAAATATAACATATACCCAATTTAAATTTTACGTTTTAAAAGGGGCTAATTGATATCAACATTAGCACTTCTAAAGCAATACTGTTGTAATAAAATAGTTTTCAGGTTATTATCCTTATTCTTACTAATATTATAAATCCGAAAGTTAGTTTGTTTTGTCTGTTTGTTAAACCCACCGGTAACGATCAATTGCGATTGTCAATTTTTCCGCATTGACGCCCATTGACGGAAAAAATGATCGTTTACGCGTGCAATTGAAGCGATTGTCAATTGCTCCAACAATGGCATTGACGGAAAAATTGACAATCACAATTGATCGTTACCGGCGGGCTTTTACTCCTTCACATCTTAATTACTCATCCGATCATCATGAATTTTTGAATACACATTTTCAGGGGTACAGAGAAGGGCATAGAGTACCTTTCATTCCAAAAAAGTACTACTACTATTACCCGAGGCATAGAGAAATAATTAACTGACTAGACATGTGGTCGCTAGCTGTTTAATAATGTTATTTTTAATCGAAAGAAAATAAAAAAAAATCAACCTTCAATTGTGTTGTTTTAATTTTTTTGTTTCTATATTGGAACAGCTATTCATCCTAAGAGAAAACCTTGATTATATTTTCCTAATTATAATAAAAGGTATCTAAGATAATCAGCCATAAATAATGTTCAAGATGGCCGCTCATCGTGTTCATAGCTCCCACTCAGCCGTTCTTCATTACACCTCGCAGACAAGGTAATAGCAGGGTCGACACACGCGAGCATAACCTCTTAATTTATTGAACGAAACTAATGAAATTCCTGCGCAAAGTTTATTGCGAGAGACAGCCCTGCTCAACAATTTTCGAGCGAGGCTCCGTTTGTAACGGTTTAATCGCTTCTTTAATTATTTTGGAATGAATGTTTTGTGTGCAGTCATTAATTTGGGATATCGCTGCGATGTTGACAGCGGAGCTGTTAGGCGATTCGGACTGCACGGTAATTTGAGCCTTCTGATTAGAAAGGGTTAATAAGGTAAATATCACCAAATAGAAAGAGGACAAAAGTTAAGCCTAGTACAGTACTTCAAGATGGGCATTTGGGCATTGATTTATTTTGCGGGCTTTTTCTTGTAAACGTCACAAAGTCCAAGTTACTGATTTTTAGGGTTCCGTATCAAAATGGTAAAAAAGGAACCCTTATGGTGTGACTCAGTCTGTCTGTCTGTCTGTCACAGCTGGATATCTCGAGAACTACTAATGGTATCAACTTGAAATTTTGAATAGTTTAAGATGACATTTGCCTAACTATTTTGCAAATAAGAAATAAATAAAAAAATAAATATATACTACTAAGTTATTTAGTAGTATATATTTAGTTAGTATTGTAGTATTACAGCAGGGCCTGAAAAGGGGTCTTAAAAATTTGAAGCGAGGCTACTAGGGCATGTGGGATATCATATGAAAGAGCACTATTTGCACATTTTCAATCATTTTTTTTTCTAGACCGCATAGTTTTCGACTTATGATGAAAAATGTAAAAAAATGACCGTTCCCCCCCCCCCCCCTTATCTCCGAAGTTTTCAAAGAAAAAAATCTGAAATAATTCTATGTGATAGCAGTTTATATAAAGATTACAGGAAAAATAAAACGATGTCTCAATATAGCACACTTTTTTAGAAATTATCAAATTTCTAAAAAGTTAACATTAGTTCCACTATCGGTCAAGAGATGGCGCTGACCTAAAACTGCAATACTAATTTTATTATTCTACTCTTCAGTGTGGTTTAATGGTGCAATTATGATGGTACGGAACCCTCGGTGCGCGAGTCCGACTCGCTCTTGACCGGTTTTTATTTACCGGTAATTACCATAGCCTTACTGCAACAATATTCTTGTTCAACAGGGGGTCTATTACGAAAAGTTTAATGTGATACACGCAGCTGCGTCCGTGCTTCGTTTTGATTGTTTCCTATTACAAATCACTTTCGTGTGCGATATTGCGAAGTGATTGCGTGAGTTTGACAGTTTCTCTGTAGCGTATCCGACATCGTTCGTTTAGTACCTAGTCTATGGACTACGAAAGCCAAATTCAAAATGTTTGTTATAACTACAACCAACGAACAGCGGACCACTATCGTGGCCAAGTGACTGCGTTACGCAATTGCGTACGTTATTTTCGTAATAGGCCCCCAGTCTTAGAGATGACGTTAACTTTTATTTCAATGAAATAAAGTTGAAATTGTTAATGACAGGGCCAAACTACTTTTTACCGACTTCAAAAGGAGGGAGGTACTCAATTCAACCCGTTTTTGTTTTTTTTTTTTGTTTTTTGTATGTACACCGATTACTCGAAGACGGCTGAACCGATTGAAATAATTCAAACGTTATTACATTAGGTAAACTTCCAAGATGGTCCCATTTTTTAAAATTTTGAAATCGGTTCAGTACTTTTCAAGTAATCTTGAAAAAAAGCACGAAAATAGTATGATTTTTGTGTGAACTACCTCGATGATCAGTCGTATAACTTCTTTGTTTATGAACTGAATAAGATAATTATTTTTTTGTTGGAAAAGGGATATCTTAAGTGTAGTTCTTTAACCGACTTAAAAAAGGAGGTTCGTAGTTTAACCCGCATGTATGTATGTTTCTCCGCGATTAACTCACGTTTGGCTGAGCCGATTTTTCTACCTAAATTATATACCTACACTACCTAATACAAAAGGTACCTACACTAAAAATTAAAAAATTAAAAATTGTTTAAAAAAACAAAAAACCGACTTCAAAAAACCTACCTCTAAAAAGCAAGAAATAATATTCGTAATAATAAAAACACGTCTATTGAAGTCGGGTGTGGCTTTTAGAATAAAAAAGGAATTTGTACTCCAGCCCCACCCGACTTCAATAGACGTGTTTTTATTATTACGAATATTATTTCTTGCTTTTTAGAGGTAGGTTTTGTTAATTGTTTTGCTATGTAATATATGTAGACGATTGTTTCCGATGTTTTTCGATGCCCATTCTTTATCTTGAAAGCGGGTAGGGATTGCGCGGAACGCGTATTTTGGGCATGCGTAGCGGTGAGGGGCGCGGGCGGCGGGAGAGGGGCGCGCGCTATTGGTCGTTCACAAGAGCACATGCGCGAACTTATCCCCACTCCGTTGAAAAATTTTTAAGATATATGCCTCGTACTGTACCTACTACGCGCGCAACGCGCACACGCATAGACAGCTCTCACCGACAGAGACGACATTGCGTCACAAACTCGAACTCGTTTGATATTTGTCTGAGATTCCCTTCGATCAAGAATACCCTAAGACGATTCTGATGTCCGGTCAGAATCTCAAAAACGGCACCTTGAAATAACGCCCCACTTTCAAACTTTTATAAAGTCGTTTATAAGTTTTTTTAAACTATGTTTACATGTTTACAATAAGTATTGTTTGAAAAAAAAACTTCTAACATTATAACACTGCTACAAGTAATTTCTTATGTAACTGCATAAGTTCATATTTATATGCAAACGCCGGAGTCATAAATTCCAAACGTACGAAGTCGCAGGCATCAGCTAGTTACAAATAAAATCTAATTTCTAAATGTCTTTAAGTTTTACGATTAATGTTAGTGTAATTTACTGCTCAGCTTTTAATGGAAATTTAAATGTGGAGTATTTACATGGAGTGACTTTACAGACGACTTTAGAATTTTTTTTGCTTTTAATCGACAATTTCTTGTATAAACTAATCGAAAACCTAATTTCAATGAGATGGCGATTCGATTTTACAAGCGATTGTCGATAAAAAGCGCTAATTGACAAAGAGTCCTCGCAAACTAAAGAGTAAACTGTCGGCCGATAGTTGGGTCGGGCCGTTAATCAGTATGAATGAATGAATGAATGAAGATAATTTATTTCACACACTATAACAATGCATACAACACTATAATAATGCATACATGAAAAGAAAAACAGAAATTAAACATTTAGTTGCTACTTTAGAATTGTGAGCAGTGCTACAGTGGCGAAAAACTCCCGGCTCAGCATATGTTACGGCGTTGATGTTGGAGCCATAACGCTGTTTTTCAGACGGAGGCTATAATATATACACATACAAACACACACGACAACATACACACGCAGAATGAGGAATATGCAAGAATATGCATGAAGAAGTATGCAAGTGCACACATTACAACGATTTGGTATCGGCCGACTCTTCATGTAAAAACTAACTACGGGCCAATTATCGGCCGATAGAAAGTCTGTAGTCTGCGAAGACGATAAAATTGCCTGTAAAGTTGCCTGACAAGTCAACTCGTGTAAATACCACATATTTAGTATACTTATTAAAAAAAATGGTCAAGAGCGAGTCGGACTCGCGCACCGAGGGTTCCGTACAATCATAAATATATTTGGATATGTTACTTTAGTACAGTCTTTAAAAAAGTAGGATAAACGGCAGACAGGTGGAAGGGCGAACAGGCGGACAGTTAATTTACAAATCTTAACCACAGTTGCTTATGGTGACTGAAAAACGTTTCAGCCACTCCACATTGCAAACTGTTTATATTACTAAGTAGGAACTTATTCTTCGTTTATTCGTACGGCAAATAGTAGGTAATTATATTAGAACCAGCCACCAATTTATTATTGTAGCATTAGGTTGCGCCATCTCTTGACCGATAGTGGAACTACTTTTTTTCTTAGGCATGCTTAAGACAGCGCCATCTGTTGACTGGTAGTGAAACTAAAGAATTTTTGTTTGTTTTTTGAATTTCTAAAAAAGTGTGTTATATTGAGACATTGTTTTATTTGTCCTGTAATCTTTACATTAACTACTATCACATAGAATTATTTCAGATTTTTCTCTTTGCAAACTTCGGAGATAAGGGGGGGAACGGTATTTTTTTTTTTACATTTTTCATCATAAGTCGAAAACTATGCGGCCTAAGAAAAAAGAAAAAATGATTTAAAACAACAGCGCTCTTTCATATGATACCCCACATGCCCTAGTCACCTAACTTTAAATTTTTAAGACCCCTTTTCAGTCCCTGTTGTAAAAAAAATTTTTTTTTTTTTCTTATTTGCAAAATAGTTGGGCACATGTCATCTTAAACTATTCCAAATTTCAAGTTGATACCATTAGTAGTTCTCGAGATATCCAGCTGTGACAGACAGACAGACAGACTGAGTCACTCCATAGGGGTTCCTTTTTTACCATTTTGGTACGGAACCCTAAAAAGAAAAACTACTTGCCGTTTGGACAGAATACTAAATATTTTTATTACGGTACTCCATCGATATAATACAATGCACCATAAAGTGTTTTAACACCTGCGCCGCGCTTAAGGTTTAGTTATTGCTATGTCCATAATGTTTAGGATTTACGAATATTCATAAAGATTATGAAACACATATTTTATTTTGGAAGTATTTTCTCTCATAGAAGTGGCATTTAGCTTTAAGCTTTTTCCTCCTATTGTATATCCTTAAACAAAAATTTTTTGATGTTGTTATTGTTCTGTAATAATTACGACCACAGAACAAAGGTTTTTTCCCTGTTCTGTGCTTACGACCACAGAACAAAGAAAAAAAATCGGGTTGCACTCCGGGAGTGCCGGCAAAAGTGAAAACTTGAATATTAACGTTGTGCATTTTTGGGAATGGTTAGGGAATAATTTTGCACGAATTGCCGTCTTACGAATTTACTCTGCATTTGAATTTACGAACATAGAACAGTATTGTACGAAAGTCTTATCCATAGCTTGACAGAAAATCTAGAGTTTTGACATTGAATTAAAAAATTAGCGCATTGCTATAGTGACACAAGTGTTTACATCTTGAAATGACGCGCCGCCATTTTCACCGCACCCCGTAAAAAGACAGGGGGATACTTCCGCCGTCGGCTGTCTACTCTCCATCCATCGCATCCGTCTTACGAATTTTCGATCAGGGTCACGTGATTCTTACTGACGCGAGTTTGGCATTTTTTCTCCATTGCAAAAATAAGCGTACAACGCCGCTAAAGAAGTTTTCACTTCAAAAATTTTTACGACTTTTGATATCGAAAACATTCCATAACAACATTTTTTACTGTTTATCTACCCAAGTCCTAAGTAACCTTCATGTATTTGACGTAAACTATAATATGTAAGTAAAAAAAAAATTGTCTGTTCTGAGCAAGGAAATGATATGTACCATGGGCAACAGCGGCGCTTAACCACTCCTAAGGTTAAAATCGCTTGCACGCCGCGCCGTCACTACATACGTTTAGTTCGTGCAGGGGCGATACGCGCGCACACGAATTTTGTTGCTAACTGGTTAAGCGAACTTCGTACAACCGAAGTACTTATAATTTCCTTGGTTCTGAGATTCGAACTAGCGACCTAGATTTCGTAACCAGTGACAATAACTGCCAGAAAATAAACTCAGCCGTCAAAAGAAAATATTTGAAAAGCAATTTAATAGTCAAAAGATAAATTATTATGATTAAATCAACACACCCTCGTATCACCATTGATACAAATAAATGGCATTTAGATTTCACGGGTGCAGAAACAATTACTTTACGTTCAAAATTTGTAAATGTAAGCTTAATTAAAATTTCTCTCTAACGATGATGTTAAAACAAAATGCCGAGTAATGCAAAGGGGATAAGAGTGACAACTGCGGTGGGTCTAAGTAACAAGCGATTAGATTCAATTAGCTAGTGCTAATTAGTATGTGTAACATTAGTATGTGTGTCGTTTTATTTGATATCATTATTCATTCTCCATCCTCAGTGCTAGGTCTTCCATATCCAGTTTGATCATCACTCAAAAAAACTTTAATGTTATTCAATGAGGATTTATGTTTGCTGGCTAGCTAGTGCAATCAATCTAGGCTTAACAAAATTTAATTATTCAATCAACCAATGACGACTGGTCCTTGTTATTTCGCTATAGATGTCAACGCCTCGTCAACACCCGGAAAACGAGACGCAATAGATTTTCTATTGTTTTTCGGTCGACGGTGACCGCTCGGGCGTTGACAAATCAATTCTGCTAAAAGTTTGAGTTAAAAATATATTTTTTAGGAGAGGTGATTGGTTTATTTTTAGTAACTTTATTAATAACTAAATAGGTTGTCATCATTTTGTACATTACGAATTTTAATGCGAAATATGATCAATTATTAAAGAAATATTTGTGCATCATGATAAAAAAAAAACATACAGGACAGCAATAAATCCTTTTCAGGTGAGAGTTAAGTTAGCACCATAGGTTTATGACTTACACCACACATCAAGGATCCGAAAGTTTTAGCGAAACAAACAATAAATTTTGATGATGAGTCATTTAAAGAAAACGAATAACTGCAACAAGAGGGTGGAAAGAGAAAGAAATGCAAAGCTGTCAAAATTAGCACATTAAAATAATTGCCGGATCGAAGGAGAATCAGCCGAGATTAAAAAACCTCACTCCCCTTTTTAATAAAAAAAGTTTTGAAGATGCACTTCTTGACGAGTTCGGTTTTGACAGGGTGCTTGATGGGCAGTAAAAGGTTTTTAATGTAGCGAAAAGTTTAAGTTTTAAAATTAAATTACTTGTACTTTTTTTGCTAAGTATGATTGATTGGAATGTTTTGTTTTGATATTTTAATGGAATAACTGACTTACAAGTAATAACGAATATACCTACAAAATGATAAGTAATACATACTTGAATCAACAAATAATATTTAAATGCTTTTGTTCATCATTAAACAATATTCCTTCCACCTATCGGGTGTATTATTTTTATTTTTAAACATAAACGCCCTTTTTATTACAAATCAAAGTGCTGAAATATGACATAATATCTTCTAATAGAATTTCATAGTCACGATTGTTTCTAGCTTTTATAAGTACCACTGACCTGTTTTTTTTTGCTATTTAACAATATCGGGTTAGGTCACTGATTAGTACTGTTGCTGAGCCGGCTTCTTTTAATAGTTGATGGTTTTTTTACGTCTAATTTATAATTTTTAAATGCTATGCTTTTTAGGGTTTCGTACCAAAATGGTAAAAAAAGAACCCTTACGGTGTGACTCAGTCTGTCTGTCTGTCTGTCACAGCTGGATATCTCGAGAACTACTAATGGTATCAACTTGAAATTTGGAATAGTTTAAGATGACATTTGCCCAACTATTTTGCAAATAAGAAAGAAATAAAAAAAACAATATTTTTTTACAATAGGGACTGAAAAGGGGTCTTAAAAATTTTAAGTGAAGTGACTAGGGCATGTGGGGTATCATATGAAAGAGCGCTGTTTGCTCATTTCAAAACAATTTTTTTTTCTTAGGCTGCATAGTTTTCGACTTATGATGAAAAATGTAAAAAAAAATACCGTTCCCCCCCTTATCTCCGAAGTTTGCAAAGAGAAAAATCTGAAATAATTCTATGTGATAATAGTTTATGTAAAAATTACAGGAAAAATAAAACGATGTCTTAATATAACACACTTTTTTAGAAATTCAAAAAACAAACAAAAATTCTTTAGTTTCACTACCAGTCAACAGATGGCGGTGACCTAAGAATGCTGACCTAGGAAAAGAAATAGTTCCACTATCGGTCAAGAGATGGCGCAACCTAATACTACAATAATAATTGGTGGCTGATTCTAATATAATTCCCTACTATTTGCCGTACGAATAAACGAGAATAAGTTCCTACTTAGTAATATGAACAGTTTGCAATGTGGAGTGGCTGAAACTTTTTTCAGTTATCATAGCAGCTGTGGTTAAGATTTGTAAATTAACTGTCTGCCTGTTCGCCCTTCCACCTGTTTGCCGTTTATCCTACTTTTTTAAAAGACTGTACTAAAGAAACATATCCAAATATATTTATGATTTCGGTGCGCGATTCCGACTCGCTCTTGACCGGTTTTATTTATACTATGTCTCTTTGCTTTTTCTTTTCTGTTTCACAGCAATAACTTACGTTCTGTATCTCCATTACTTGTCACGTCTTGTTTGTTTGTGAGTAAAAACATATTTAAACTGAAAAAACGCATATTCATTCATTTCAGCAGCTCATTAGTTTGCCTCAGTTTCAAGAACTAAGGAATAAAAAAATCTTAATTGTAATTCACTTAGTTGCAAACAATTGTACCCAAGGTCCTGCTGGTAGTTAATTGAAAAATAAAAGTTGGCTCGTTGAAACGTTCCCATTATCGGGTGATTGTGATTTATTGCCTGATAATGACTCCCTCTCATTAATCCATCATTCTGCGATGCAAGCCAACTTCACTGATAAAAACTTGAACGATAGTTAGCACCACGTTTCATAAATTAAGTCCGTAGTTTTGAGACTTTATGATTTTAAGCTTGGAACAATAAAAAATTAAAAAGTTTTATCATTAATATGCGTTTACGCCAAAAAGTGTTTTTTAGGGTTTCGTACCTCAAAAGGAAAATATGGGACTCTTATAGGATCACTTTGTTGTCCGTCTGTCCGTCTAACAAAACCCTTTATCTCAGGAAAGCGTGGAGGTATCGAGTTCAAATTAAAACCATACAATCAAGTCTACGGTCCCTTGCTGTGAAAAAAGTCAAATTTTTAAGTTTACGTAAAAAAATATACGGCCCGTTGATGACGTAAAAAACGCATATTTCGACACTCAAAATGCATAGGGTACCAACTTCCTGTTGACCTAGAACTATGAAATTTGGCAACTAAAATTGTCTCATACTACAAGTACAGGAAAAAATGTGAAAACTATACATATGTAATTAAATCATAAACTGTCTGTATGTGTATCCATCGGTCTATTAAAACCCTTTATCTCGGGAGCGCGAGCTATCGAGTCAAATTGAAACGATACACTTACTCAAATTTATCATATATTTAGTCCTTTGATGCTGTGAAAAAATTATACTTCTAAGTTTATGTAAAAAAAAGATACGGCCGTTTTTGCTGCAAGAAATGCATATTTCGACACTCTCAAGGGAATCAAAATTTATATGGTACTTCTCGTTTAAGAACTACGAAATTTAGTCTTAGTCTTTTACTACAAGTTCACTGGAAAAAATCTGAAAACTATTTATTATTATTTGTACTTAAATCATAAAAATATAGTCTTTATTTACCTAAGTACCAATAAATTTGTACGGAACCCTCGGTGGGGCGAGTCCGACTCACACTTCCGGTTTTTTTTATTCACTAAAGTAGGTACCTAATAAAAATTTATTAATATAACGTTATCCTGTACGTCACATCTAGTTTTGTGTCTCTTAACATGATCAATTTTCATTATACACTTCTAAGACATCTTAGACCAATTATTCGTAAACCAATAAATCCAAACTAAATAATTCTAAAATAAGACCTGAATTAATAATATACGCGCTGTAATACGTAAAAAGTGTTTTTTTTTTTCTATTTTATTTAATAAGTAAATTTTAACGGCTTCATTCTTTGAAAGGAAAAAATACGTCATAATTCAAACAGCTAAAAGTAAACCTTCAGCCAATCCTTTATAAGTCCTTTCAAAAAATAAAGTATTCAATTAATTTCACAACTTAATTAATAAAACCTGGACTCGCCCCGGGTTTGCCCAGGAAGGAACTCGTAATTTCGTAAAGTAAATAATGGGTAAAAATGCATTAATTCCGCGCTCATTGTGGAATTAACTGCAGTTGTTTTAGGGTGAAGAACTCGAGGCAACATTTTTTTTTATTTAATCTTTAAATCTGGTGAAAATTAGTCTGTTTAAGTGATAATGGGCTATTTACAAGGGTCGATTTTAGTCACCTGTGACGGTCGACTTTAGTCACCTAGCAAGTCGCTTCGCAGGTGATGGCATCGTTATAATTTGTGTAGTTTATGGCGTAACCTAGTTAATAACTATGTACCTATTCAGGCATTAGGGATCGTGCACTTGATTTACTTAAAGACTATCTCAATAATCGGAGACAAAGAGTGAAAATTGGCAAAATTGTTAGCTCGGAAGAAGATGTAACATATGGGGTCCCCCAAGGGAGCGTCTTGGGCCCAACACTGTTCCTCGTCTACATAAACAGTCTGTTACAGCTACCGATTGAGGATGGTTGTGTCTTTTCATATGCAGACGATACTGCGATTGTATTTGCTGGTAAAACTTGGGACAGTGTTCATAAATCCACTGAGATAGGATTGGCTGCACATGTGGACAGTGTAATCGCGCGCACAAAAACAGCCCGCGCAAAGTTGCAGTCAATTCTAAATAGCCGCCTCCCACTACGTACCAAAGTAAACATCTATAAAATGTATGTACGATCCATCCTCACATATGCAGCACCAGCCTGGTACGCACTTGTCGCGGAGACTCACAAGAAGCGCCTCCGCGCCCAACAAAACCAGGCCCTACGCACCGTTACCAACGCCGGCCGTTACGTAAGAAACGCCACTATCCAACGTGACCTAAAGATGGAGCCACTCGACGCATTTATATCCCGCCTGGCGAAATCAATGTTTGCGCGCAGCGACATGTCGACGCACGCGCACCTCGCCGACATAGCACCAGCGTACCAACGCCCACAGCGAGGTAGGCCCCTACCAAGAGAGCTCCTGCCGCCCACGCAAGATAATGACGCCCCCGCATCCAAACAGACGCCCGGCTCCCGCTCGCTCGCTTCGCGCGCGGTCGCAGCCCCCCACCACATGGACTGACATTGGCCCCCTCCGCCGTCGCGGAGGGGCCCCCCACTCTGAAAATAAAAAAAAACAAGAAAAAGACGCAAAACTACCCGCAAGATTACCGAAAACCAAATAAAAACAAATAGCTTCTCCCCTCCCGCGAAAAACTGCCGCCTGCTCGCTGGTCGCTTCTGCTGGGCCTCCCCCATGGGTCTCACCCGGTAGGGCTGACCGCGGAGGGTGGCGGGGAAGCGGAGAGGGGCGAACCCGATGACCGGGCCGTTTGTAAACGGCCCGCGTAAAATGCCACGATGGCAAAAGGCCTCGGCCTCAGGCCATTTACCCGCGCGCCTGCGGCGCGCGTGAAGAATGCACCGAAGAATGCACCGATGATTGGAAATGTGGTAAGCTCGCACGGCCCAATTCGTTATAACCACAATATATGGGCATTTAAGAAGAAAGTGTTTCATTCTGTTCCTGCTTGGCGAATCATCCTATGGTGCAGTGTTGAGGTTACCGACATCGGTAACAGTACTGCGTGGTCCTTCAGAGCAGCGGATAAGAAGATTCTGCGCGTCAAGCGAGAAGAAGGAAGCGAAGCATCACAGTAACATATATACGTCCAACGATTATTGAAGAAAAGAAGCATCACAGTAAACTTAATACGTTCACTGAAGACTGAAGAAAAGAAGCATCACAGTAAATATAATACGTTCACTGAAGAAAGAAGAATCACAGTAACTAGTTTCACTACGCGGGTGGACCGCGGCTCACACTGCCACACCCTAACGGTGCCAAGTGTGGTTAGTGTGAGTAACGCCATTCAAGGCGGTGCAGTCTGACGGACACGGCTGCCAGCCGCCTTTTTCAAGGCAGCTGAAATTGTCCGGCTACGCCGGTAAGGGTTGTGTCGCACTGAGGGCCGGTCTGTAGGCACTGCGGACGCTGCCGGGCGTTCCTCCCGGCAGCCGAGCACCTCGGAGTTGCACACCCCCTCTGCCGGGTAGTTCCTCCCTTCCAGTCCTACTACAACCTCCATCCTCACCTGGGCTCCCCTCGCTAGTGTGCCCGGGCGAGATTGTTAGGAGTAGACATCAAGAAAGAAAAAGATGCCAGTCACGAGAAGCCAATCTGGAGGGAAGAAGAGGGAGGCAATCACATATGATGAGCCACCGGCGTCACCGTCGACGATCGCGCAACAGCCACCGCCACCACCACCGTTATTGACTACAGTCGCGATGCAAGAGGCCACAGAAAGTGGTACAGAGAGATCGTTACCGCCGCCGCCCACCAAGGAAGTTGACGATGGCAACGCCGCCGCCGCCGCCGCCACCGACACTGGGGCTTTGAGACGTAACCCGCCGTCAGTGTGTTCGTCGAGTGTAGCTGCGCGCGTCCGGCAGGCGCAACTTCGGGCCGCGGAACAGTTGGCCGAGATTAAGAGACGAGAAATGAAATTAGAACGTGAATTAATTCAACAAAGGTTACAAGTTGAAATGGATACTATTATGGAAGAAGAAACCCGTGCGAGCCTACCCGCCGAGAGCGTCCCAGAGAGGCTGAAAGAATGGTTGGATACCACAGCCGATCCTCGGTGTCGGGTAGACGAAAATTTAGAGAAAGACAGAGATATCGTTCCCGTCGTTTCACAAGAAAGAGACAGAGATATCGCTCCCGCTATCGTGCAAGACAGAGACAGGGATATGAAGCGCAATGAGGCGCGCGCCTTAGAAACAGATAGAAACCGAACGTTTAGTATAAATCCAATGGAGGCTGACGCGAGGCCCGTAGTCGATACGCAAAAGGGCTACGGGGTGGAAAACCTCGCTGAAACATTGGACAGGGTTCTAACTAGACGACCGATGCCGCGGTACGCGCAAGAGCTGCCCGTGTTTAGTGGCTCACCGACTGAATGGTTGTTATTCAAGGCCGCAGTGCGTGATTCCACACGATTATATAAGTTCACTGCAGAGGAAAATCTAGCAAGATTACGCGTGAGCTTAAAAGGGGAGGCGAGAGAGAGTGTGTCGGCGCTATTATGGAGTGCGACCGACCCCGATCGTATTATGACCACACTAGAACAATGCTACGGCCGCCCCGAAGTGCTTATAGATAGAGCGCTCGAAGATATGAAAAGTTTACCGCGTTCCGGTACGAGTGCTACAGAATTAAATACCCTCGCTGTGAAATTGCAAAATATAGTTTGCGTTATTCAAGCGGTTGATGACCGAGGGTACTTACGAAATCCGCTATTGGTTCGAGAAGTACTTAAAAAAGTTATATATATATATACAGCATATACTTAAAAAAGTTACAAACACTGCTCTTTGAAAAATGCTATTATAGTGTTTCAGAATTTTTAAATGATAACGATTTAAATATTTAATTAAGTAGCAATGTTATTTAATTGAAAAAAAGTAAGTCGTCTTCTCAACTCCTCTCCAAATAATTTGCTGTGCCCTTTTCAGGGTCTACAATGTACTTTGTCATTTTACCTACCATCTTGTTACCATTGTGGAAATTGCAATAAAGTGAATTGAATTGAATTGAATTGAAGTAGTCAAGAAACTCAGCCCACATTTGTTATCGAACTGGGTCGCCTACGCCGAAAAGAATGAATCGAGCGAGCCTGAAATAATTATTTTATCTCGATTCCTTATGAAAGAGGCCGACTGCGCGCTGCGTTTTGCATACGTACCGACTACGTCACAGCAAAGAGAAAACGTCGCTGTAAAAAACCGTAGCGAGAAACGCACCGATAAAAAGAAAAATGTAGCAAGAATATACACTTTGGGCCAGAAAGAGACGCCGCCAGCGCCGTGTTTACTATGTGGAAACGATCATGAAGTACCCCACTGTAACAAATACAAAGCCATGACGGTAGATGAGAGATGGCAGTGGGCAAGAAATAATGGAGTGTGCTTTCGGTGTGTAAACAATAAGCACCGGAGGTTCCGCTGTACACACAAACTATGCGGGGTATACAACTGTAATGCGCGTCACCACGCTACGTTGCATAAGGACCGTGCCGCCAGTTATGAAGAGACGTTGGTGCGAGAGTCGCAGACTGAGACGATCGCCACGATTAATAGGGCCAACGTCGCGGCGAATGTCATGTTAAAGGTGTGTTCAGTGACAGTTAAGGGACCCGGCGGCGCCGTACAGACATACGCGCTGCTAGACGAGGGATCGACAATAACGATCATTGATCAAGTCCTGGCGGACGAAATAGGTGCGAAAGGGCCAGTAAGCGACTTGCGTATATGTAGTATAAACGCGCAAGGGAGCGTAGCGAACAGTGAAGACGTAAGCCTAGTGTTAGTAGCAATGAAAGCACCCATCATGTTCGCGCCAAAACGATGACAAGTTTGACGCTCAATCATCAAACAGTTAGTGAAGATTGCTTACAGTACGCACACTTAAGAAAATTAACGGCTAGTGACGTGTGTTATGACAGAGTGAAACCACGTTTACTGATCGGGGCCGATAATTGGCATTTGATTGTGTCACGAAAGTTGTTAATGGGCAATCAGAGACAACCGGTAGCGTCGCTTACGAAGCTAGGGTGGGTCATACATGGAACGGCGCCTCGAATTACGGCGCTAGAGGGCGCGTCTAACGTATACAAGACGGAGCTCATCGCACCCGAGGTTGAATTGCACGACATGGTGAAACGTTACTTTGAAATAGACGCACTCGGCATCGCTAGGAGGGAACGCGAAAACCCAATGGAAGTGAGAGCGATTAAAGCGTTCAATGAGAGTATTAAACGAGTCGGCGGCCAGTGCGAAGTACGACTACCGTGGAAGAGAGACGACGTCACGCTACCACCCAGTTATTATAACGCTGTAAAACGCTTGAAGTCTATAGAACGCAAGATGGACCGGTCAAGCGACTTTGAAAAAGCTTATACAGCACAGATAGAAAATTTATTCACGAAAGGCTACGCGGAGCAGTGCAGTGGGAAAGAGACAGACGATCCACGATCATGGTACCTGCCTCACTTCGCGGTTACTAACGTGAACAAGCCGGGGAAGTTAAGATTGGTTTTCGATGCGGCGGCAAAAGCCGATGATGTTTGCCTCAATGATGAGCTTAAGGGGCCCGATTTATTACAAGATTTAAATGGGTTGCTTTTGCGGTTCCGTGAGAAAAGGATAGCAATAACAGCCGACATTCAAGAGATGTTTTTACAAGTGAAAATTGCACCAATAGACCAACCGGCACAGATGTTTCTATGGAGAGGCGGCGATAGAGATGGACCGCCACGAAAATATAAAATGACGTCGATGATATTTGGGGCAAAGAGTTCGCCATTCTTAGTACATAGTGTGCGTGACTGGAACGCGAGAGAGAGCGCCGACGAGTACCCGCTAGCATGTCAAGCGATAACTAGCAATCATTATATGGACGACTGGGTGGACAGTTTTGATGATAAGGAACGGGCAATTACTACGATGAAACAAGTGATTGAAGTGCACAGGCGAGCAGGATTCAAGCTGACAGGCTTCAACTCAAACGAAGCTAGAGTCTTAGCTGAGCTGCCATTAGAGAGCCGTGCTACGTCATCGCCCAAGCAACTGGGGTCCAACCTAGACGATTGTGGTCGCACGCTGGGGTTACTATGGGATGCGGTGACCGACACACTGGGGTTCAACACGACGCTTGCGAGGGTACCGGCTGAAGTGAAGACGTTAGCGAGGCCGCCGACAAAGAGAGAAGCGCTAAGCGCCGTGATGTCGGTTTTCGATCCGTTGGGCTTACTAAGCTACTACACCATTCGAGCGAAGATTGTATTACAAAACATTTGGAAACTAAACGTAGAGTGGGACGAGGCTTTACCAGGGCCGGAGGCCGAAGAGATAATCCAATGGCTTAGAGACATAGAAAAGCTACGAACACTAAGATTACCGCGCCTCTACGCTCAAACGGGGGGAGAGCCGAGCCGAGAACTACATATATTTTGTGATGCAAGTGAAGTTGCTTACGCGACCGCGGCTTACTGGCGCGTCAAGAATGAAAATGGTGAAATAGAAGTGACATTAGCGGCCGCTAAAGCACGGGTAGCGCCAATGAAACATCTTAGCGTACCAAGACTCGAATTACAAGCGGCTCTGATTGGGACGCGTCTGGCAAGCTCTATCAAGAGACAGCAAGGCTGGGAACCCGAGAAAACTGTATATTGGACGGATTCGCGTACCGTGTGGCATTGGATACGGAATGATAGCGTGCGTTACTCACCATACGTAGCGCACCGCTTAGGAGAGATAGCCGAGACTACGGACGCTAGCCAATGGAGATGGGTTCCGACAGCGCTGAATGTGGCGGACGACGCAACGCACCCTAATGTAGAGATGAAGACGTGTAATGACAGATGGTTTAAAGGACCCAAATTTTTATATGAAGATGAGGCTTTATGGCCCACGTGTGATATCGTAACGGAAGAGGACACGGTAGAGATAGTGCTCACGACAATGGGAGAAGCAAACGATAGTGTGCCCCGAGCCGAGCGTTTTTCCTCATATGAACGCTTGGTGAGAGCGATGGCGAGAGTATTACTATTCGTACGCAAATGTCGTGACCGTGCCGCTACGATGAATGTAGAGCTTTTAGAAGAGGTTGAGATGAGACTGCAACGAGCTTCGCAGCGCCAATGTTTCGCTGAAGAGATAGAACGCATCACCGCAAAGCGAAACCTCAGAGCAGGAAGCCGGCTACGAAAGCTAGATCCGTATTTGGACGAACAAGGTGTGCTGCGTGCCAGGGGACGAATAGGGGCAGCGGGTGTGTCTGCCCCCGCTACTCACCCCGTAGTACTGGACGGCAGGCACCCGTATGCGCGGTTGCTACTATATCGTGAGCACCGTCGCGCCCACCACGCACACAATGAGCGCGTTGTGAATGACGTCAGAGCCAAATACTGGATACTACGACTGAGACCGACGATACGTACAGTCGCTAGCAAATGCGTGTTTTGTCGCGTACGAAAGGCATAGTCTAAGCGGTCATGGGATTTTTGGTAACGATCAAGGAAAAGGTTAGATTCATTTTCATGGGTTGTAGAGTGATCCCCTAATGTGAATGATCTTGGTCTGCCTGCTCTCAGTGGTTGCAATGCAACTTGCAACTTCGAGTTATAGCGCTTACAAGAGGCATCATTGTTACGAAAAAAAAACGATCTGAGAAATGGTCAGTTTTAGTATATATTCAAAGTATGTCGTCTCTGCAGATGAAACAAGTTGGTCTGCCGGCTCATAGTGGTTGCATTTCTGAGCTATTGCGTGCGCAAGTCACGTCATTGTTACGAAAAAAAAAAACGATAAGGGAAATGGTCAGTTTTAGTACCTATTCAAAGTATAGTATCTCCACGGGTGAAACAAGTTGGTCTGCCGGCTCTCAGTGGTTGTATTTCAGAACTATCATTGTGTACGCAAGACGCTTATTTGTAGAGAAAGCCTAAAAAAACTTTGAAAAACGGGACAATAGGCGAATTTTTAAGTGCATGCTGGCCGCTTGCGTATCTGTGACTGTATGAGTCCCCTCCCCACCTTAAGGCATCTCTACACTCGCGCGCGAAAAGCCCCAAACCTCCCGCGAAGCATAGTGTGAAACCGATTTAAATCGAATCTACACACCCGCGCGTGAGTATGGAGAGGTCTTTATTCCTATGCCACCGCGCACCCCCCATCCCCCCCCCACGTCCGGCTTTAGCGTCAATAGAGATGTTCGATCCGGGTGCCTTGTATTGATATTCCGGATCGCCATGGATCGTAATTCACTGTATCGATCCAGATTATAGAATCTGGATCGATAGGCATTGGCTAGACGCTCGGTAAATACTCTGGTCCAGCGCCATAGAGTAAATTTTAACCATGGAAAGTAAAATATTGAACATTCCATACAAATTACTTTCCATGGTTAAAATTTACTCTATGGCGATGGATCACAGTTAGTCTAAGTGGTCACGGGATTTTTGGTAACGATCAAGGAAAAGGTTAGATGCATTTTCATGGGTTATAGAGTGGTCCTCTAATGTGAATGATGTCGGTCGGTCTGCCTGCTCTCAGTAGTTGCAAATTGGATTATACGATTATAAGAGGCTTCATTGTTACAAAAAAAAAACGATCAGAGAAATGGTCAGTTTTAGTACTTATTCAAAGTATGGCGTCTCCGTAGCTGAAATGATGTGGTCTGCCGGCTCTCAGTGGTTGCATTTCAGAGCTATGACGCGCGCAAGTTGCAACTATTTTTTTTTGTCAAATTGTATTTTTAAAAATTCTAATCGATAGTACTCTTTATTATAATGAAAAAAAATCTTAAGTCATTTTTGTCTAAAATGAATAGATTGGTCGGCAAAAATACTTTATGTTTTTTTTTTGTATGGAGTGAGATATTCAATGTGCTCTTACGGCTAATTCCTAATTGTTTCTGCCTCAAAACTACTTCTGCGTCAATATTTCAAACGTTTAAAATAATCATATACTATCAACGCGTGCCCAAAATTGTTCATTCACACAGCTTGGAATTCAAAACAGTATAAAATCGTATTTTTAGTAAAAACTGTTTTTTTTGCCATTCTTTATTATTTCATCAATTTTAACACTAGAAAAGCCAACAAAACGTTCAGTTAAGGTCTATTATACAATTGTATTTACCATAATTACAACGCAACTAAAATATAAAGCTAAAATGTTCTCAACAAAACACTATAAATATCTGAGTTGTAATTGTTTCATTAATTGTTTTGACCTGACCGAATTCCTAACGAACTCTTAAGAGGTATTGCGGAAGAGTTGCGGCCAATACTGGCTAAAGATTTTAACGAAATACTACGCACGGTTAATATACCTAGACAATGGGCAGAGTCACACATAATACTCTTACATAAAAAAGGATTAAGGAAGGACACAGGAAACTACAAGCCCATTTCACTGATTTCAGACACATACAAAGTCTTTGCAAAGGTCTTACTAGAAATAATATTTATTTATTTTTATGTATTTATGGTATCTGGTAATCTTGATGAAAATCAACCAATCAAACAGGCTGGGCTCAGGAAAAACTACAATACAATATATCACATCACCATCAAACAACTCATCCAAAAACACAACGAATATAATAAACCAATTTACAAAGCTAATTTCAATACCATTATCTGATGTCCTTACATTTATTTTAATGAAACAAAGAAGACCTAAAATTTTAAGTGATTTACTTAATAAAATAACTGTATCACCTTATTTAAAAGAAAATTAACTTCTTATTACCACACGTAACATGACTTAACTAATATTAAAGAATAGACTACCTAATACAATTAAAATTAAATAAAGATTATTAAAATTTACAGGGCTTTGTACACATAGCTTCTTAACTAGAGACATACAATAAGACCCAATGTATAATGTTAAATATGTATATGGGCCGGGGAATCAAACCAGGAACTTTTTTAAAACGTATATTGCAAGAAACTTTTAACTTTTACAAAAATGAGCAGAGCGCACGCGTTGTCCTTTCAGCGGATCAGCCATTCGTCCCCCTCCTCGCTCGCACGTCTTCCTTCTCATTCACTCGCACTCGGATACATCATGCTTACAAATCATTCAACCTTTCATACGTTCCGATATTTCATTCCCACATTCGGCCATCCTGCAGCTATGTCTGTCCCCAGACATTCATCCTCTTATCATTCCACGCTAACAGATCATCACAAAACTTATCATAACAACATCAACATCATGAAACTTAAATGAACTTATTAGTAAACAAAATACAGTTTATAAACTGTTCGGTTTAAACGTTAGGTTTTACATTTTAAATACTTTTTAAATATCATCAACTTAGGTTTACAATATTAATCTTATCTTAATTACTTACACATTTTCTGAATCATTTTAGACAATTTTATTTTTACTTCGAACAACCAAACTGGTAAATATGTTGAAAAACAATCTTATAGATTAAAATAGTAGTAACACAATAACAAATTACTATTTTAAAATACAATATTAGGGCTTCCACATACACTTACATCCATCATCGTTCATACACAAAAAAAACAATAACTCACTTACCAAAGTACAAAATTTCTATGACACACCACATACTAGATAGGCCAGGGCTTCATATAGTCAGAGGGGGTTGTGGTCTTGTTTGGTCCCTCAGCCTGCGGGGCTGCCTTCTCCACGTCAAATCTATTGTTTCTCTTGACCTTTGTAACTCTGTATGGCCCCAAAAACTTAGGTTTGATCTTCATACCAGTTCCAAACTGTGTGCGCTTTATAGCAACTATCTCTCCTTCTGAATACTGCCTGCTCTCTTTTCTTTTCTTATTGTAATTCTTCATATTTTCATTTTGAACTTTTTGTATTTGTATTTTTGCATTTTCCCTTAGCTCTTCTCTATAGTGAACAAAGTCATCTCGCTCTTCTTGTAATAATAACTCATAGAGTTCACAGTCTGATTTTCTTATCATCTTTGTTCCCATCAGTAGTTCAAACGGTGACGTATTTATACTTCTCTGGTGCGTGCTATTCAAAGCTCTTTGCAATTTATTGACGTGTTTGTACCATTGTGTGGGCTGTTCTATAGATAACTTGGTCAAAACTGAAATGATGGTTCTGTGAACCCGTTCCACCTGCCCATTTCCTCTAGGTACTCCCGTTGTAATCTTAATATGCTGTATACCTTCGTTTTCACAGTACTGAGCAAAATCTTTACTTGTAAATGCTGTCCCTCGATCTGATATTATTCTTCTTGGGTTTCCAAACGTTTGTTGGTGAATTTCCAGCTTATTAAGGACTTCTTGGGTTCCCGTGGACTTCGTAGGAAAAATCCAAACAAATTTCGTGAATCCATCGACTATGGTTAGGATATGGTTGTATTTCTTACTTGTCTCCGTCATTGCTCCGATGTGGTCAATGTGAAGTGTGTGGAAAGGCACATCCTCTTTTTCTATTGGATTCAAAAACCCTTCCTGCTTCCCTTCTTTCCTTGATGCCAAAAGGCAAGGGATACACGTAGAAATACAATCTTCTATCTTCTTCTCTAACTTTTCTATATAGTAATCTTTACAAATTAATTCCATGGTCTTCTTTTTAGAAAAATGCCCGTTTTCATGAGCTCTTCTGATTATGCTTATTTCAATTTGTTGTGGTACAACTAAGCGTCGCTCTACACCTTTACAAAGCAAACCATTTTGCAAGTAGAAATCTTTGTACGGCTTTTGATCTTTAAGTATGTCAATGATCGCTTTGAGACCATCGTCAGTTTCTTGGGCTCTTCTTAATTCTTGATGGATATCGGTAGATATTGCTGCTACGTACGGGTTTCGACTCAATGCGTCTGCATGTCTCATCCTCGACCCCCTTCTGTGTTCTACTTTGAAGTCGTAGTCTTGTAAGAACAAAATCCATCTAGAAACCTTTGGCGATAGTGCCATTTCTTTTTTGTTAATGGTCATCTCAAAAGCTTTACAATCAGTTACTATCTTGAAGTGTCTTCCAAAGATATAGTGTCTAAATTTCTTTATTCCTTCTATTACAGCCAATACTTCTAGTTCATAACTTACATATTTGCTTTCAGCATCAGTAGTTCGTCGACTCATGTAATGTACTGGGTGCAGCTCACCATTACAATCTTTTTGCATCAAGATAGCAGCGTACGCAACACTCGAAGCGTCTGTGTGCAGTTCAGTTTCAGCATTACATTCATAAATCTTTAACACTGGCTTACTTGACAATTTCTCTTTTAATATTGTAAATACTTTTCTATGTTCTTCGTTAAACTTAAATTTCTTATCTTTTCGTAACATATCGGTGAGTGGAGACGCAATCATAGCGTAATCTTCTATAAACTTTCTGAAATATGAACATAATCCGAGGAAACTGTGTAGTTGCTTCACATTCTTAGGCTCAGGGAATTTCATGACAGCATCGGTCTTCCCTGGCGATGGCATCACTACACCGTCCTGTATAATATTTCCCAAATATTCAACTTTTCTCACCAATAGTTGTGATTTCTTCCAATTAATCTGTAGTCCATATTCTGATGCAATTTGTAAAACTTCTTGTAATCTTTCTAATGCTTCTGGCTCGTTCTGTGCTGGAATTAGCAAGTCGTCAATGAATATCAGAACATGACCTTTTGTTATCAAATCCCTAAAGATTATCGAGATAAATCGTGTGAAAACCTTTGGACATGTGGCTAAGCCAAAAGGAGCCCTTAAAAATTCATACTGCCCCTTCATAGTGACAAATGAAGTATACTTTATAGACTCTTCGCTTACTAACAAGTGAAAGAAACCATTCTTTAAGTCTAGTGCTGAAAATACCCTAGCGTTAGCTAACCTGTCAATGTGGTCGTCTATGAGAGGTAAGGGGTACTCGTCTCTCAACATTTTCTTGTTTATCTGTCTGTAATCAACACATATTCGTAAAGAACCATCTTTCTTGCGAACAAGCACTAAAGGACTAGCATATTCTGAGTAGCTTACCCTTATTATTCCATCTTCCAACCATTGCTGTATTTGAGTATCAACTTCTTCTTGTTCCTTATACGAGATGCGTCGTGGACGTTGAGCAACAGGGATGTCATCTTTCATCGTAATCTTCAGCTGAATCGGAGCTTCCTTCGTTTGGCAAGGCTGGTAATCCTCAACCAAATTGACCACCTCCTGTCTGATGCCCTTGTCTGCCACATAACCTACGCAATCAGAAACACACGTAAAAACACAACAATCACTCATCCAATCATTCGGTTTCATCCATACCGTTCCGTCTTTCATAATCGTTGTTACATTTTGTAAGAAATCGTGCCCTAATATTATTTTATATGGTATACAATCGTTAGGTACAACATAGAAAGATACACTATCGTAATTTTGTCCATCTATTTGCACAGCCGTCGTAAATTGTCCACACGTACTCACTTTCGATGATCCAAGTCCAGACAATGTCAGTTTATTGTTTTTGTTACACTCCGGCGCACCTATCGCGTTAAAACAGTCAATCGTTATCAAGTTAACGTCGCTGCCCGTGTCGATCAAGGCGTAGATCGAGTTTTCTTTTCCTATTTTCAACAATTTCACCGGTTTTCTTTCTACGATCGGTTTGTTTACATCGCTGTCAGCAACAATTTCCGTCTTGTAAATGTCAGCTTCGCCATGACAGTGCATTTCCGCCGCCATGTTGCCGCCACAGCCAATCGGAGAGCTTGTGTCGCTGTCATCAGTGCTGCCAACTTCACGATGTTCACGCGCCGCTACCACCGCGCCACCTTCCGTCGTCGTGACAAAACTTTGCCTCCTCGTCTTCTCGTCGGCAAACGTCGTTTGGTTTCGTGTCTTCGCCGGGCATTGCATAGAAATATGGCCGAACTCGTTGCAATGAAAGCATTTTCGGCCATTTTGTCGATTCGGACAATCTTCGGATGCATGGCTTTTTTCACCGCAATTGTAGCACCGTTTCACACCGTAGCTTGTACTTGCCGTCGGGAAGCGCTCGCGCTGCTGATTCTGTGCAGGATTCGGCTTGCTATGACTTCGGTTATTGTATGCGTACCGTGGTTCCCGCGCTTCGCTTGCACACATTTTCTCTTTGACGGTTTCGTACACTTTGAGCTTATCTTTCAAATCATTGTAGGTACTCACGCCGTATAACATGACTTTATTGATTTCTTTGTCTTGAATACCGTCTACTATATACTTTATAGCGACATAATCAGGCATTTTACCCCTTCTTCCGAGCTCCTTCATCACTAACATATAATCAAGGCATGACTCACTTTTTAATTTTTTTCTCTTGCACATAAGCTCATGGATTGCTTTTATATCAACGGTGTCGGGGAATTCTCTGCTTATCGCCGCTTTTAAGTCTTCCCAAGTCTTGTAAATTTTCTCGGAGCGCAGCCACAGGGCCGCTGTGCCGGTCAGGGATCGACGGGCGATTAATAATTTTTGCGTTTCGTTCCACTCGAAAATCTCAGAATTATCTTCAATATCCTGGACCCACCTTGAAACAGGATACGTGCTGTCTTGAGCGCTAAACTTCATCACCAAATCTTCCGTGAGGTGCAGCATACCACCACCGCGTGTTCGTCGTTCGTCGTAATCGTCGTAAATCTGGTGTTTGCTCGTTCGTTTGGGATCTTTCGCCATCGTAGGCTTGAGATGATGAAGCTGGCGACCCGAAATACCGCTTACAGATGCCGTTTCGTGAAATTCTTCTCGTGCCGACGCGCCCCGCCACGTGCCGCCGTACCGTACCTGTCGTTTGGCTCGTCTCGTCTGCGTACCTCCTGATCCCGGAACCGTGCCCCCAAAACTTATGGGCCGGGGAATCAAACCAGGAACTTTTTTAAAACGTATATTGCAAGAAACTTTTAACTTTTACAAAAATGAGCAGAGCGCACGCGTTGTCCTTTCAGCGGATCAGCCATTCGTCCCCCTCCTCGCTCGCACGTCTTCCTTCTCATTCACTCGCACTCGGATACATCATGCTTACAAATCATTCAACCTTTCATACGTTCCGATATTTCATTCCCACATGTATATGGATAATTAGATAAACAATTTAATTGTCATACAAACAAAGTAACTTTGATGCGTTGATCGTTTCGCTCGCTCGCAGCGACCGTAAAACCCCTTTTTTGGTTAACCTAATTAATAGGGAAATCCTAATAAAAAACTTACCAAATGATAGGGTTTCCCTTTCGATAGGGTTAGTCGACGTTATGCTTACCGTATTGATAGGGTTTTTGAAAACAAATCTATGAAATACCCAATCAAAAACCCTTTTAATGGTAAGCGGTTCATGAAATACCCAATCAAAACCCCTTTAACGGTAAGCGGTTCTGGGGCCCTATTTTTGAATCGCTCGGCTGGCGTCGAGCGTTCGTTTCTACTGATTTTCGTTCGACATTTAACTCAACCTCCATACATTTGAGTCAAATGTCGAACGAAAATCAGTAGAAAAGAGCGCTCGACGCCAGCCGAGCGATTCAAAAATAGGCCCCCTGGTCCTTCGGCCCTGGTGGAACTAGGTATAAATTGCTTGAACACGTTTTAAAACCCCTTCATAAAGCTTTCATAGGTTTCCCCGATAGGGTTTTCGTATTCGGTAAGTGCTTACTTGGGTTACCCTTTCCATAGGGTTACCGTATTGATAGGGTTTTTGAAAACAAGTCTATGAAATACCCAATCGAAAATCCCTTTAACGGAAAGCGGTTCCGGTCCTTGCTCGCAAGTTCGACGACTTCCATCCTCCCGAACAAGCCGGGTTCCAAAAAGGCTTTAGTACCATAGACCACATCCATTAAATCTGCTACTACTACTAATACGCTGCCGCAGGTTAAACAGAAGACCGAGGAGTACAATCTGCCACTATGCTTGGCGTTCGTGGACTATGAGAAAGTCTTTGATATGATTGAAACCTGGGCGGTGCTGCAGTCTCTCTAAAGTTGCCAAGTGGACTACAGGTATATCGAGGTGATGTGGTACTTATACGAAAATGCCACCATGTTGATCCGAGTACAGAATCAGAGCACAAATCATATCCAACTGCAGCGAGATGTGAGACAGGGAGATGCTATTTCCCCGAAACGATTCACAGCTACGTTGGATGATATCTTTAAACTCTTAGACTGGAAAGGACTCACGTTTTGCCGATGATATAGTTCTTATGGCTGACCTTGAAAGACTTGAACACAATGCTTGAAGATCTCCGTTTGTGCTTCCCAAAGAGTGGGTCTCAAGATAAACATTTATAAGAAAAAAATCATATCGAATGCCCATGTTGTGCCCACTCCAGTTCATGTTGGGAGCACTAGGAGTTGTTGTCCATTACGTAGAAGTACCTAGGACAGGCAGTCCAGTTAGGTAAGTCCAACTGCGGGAAAGAGATCTCTCGTCAAATCAAACTCAGATTAGTAGCATTCGGGCAGCTTCGAAAACATATTTCCGTCCGATTTACCTCAGTGTCTCAAGACGTAAGTCAATGACCGGTGTGTGTTGTCAGTGATGACTTCGGCTGTGAAACGTGGCTGCAAACTATGGGTCTCATAAGGAGGCTCAAGGTCACCCGGCGTGCAAAGAAGAGAGTCATAATCGGCGTTTTTCTGCGTGATCGAAACAGAAATGAGGAGATCCGCAGGAAAACTAAAGTAATCAACATCGCTCGAAGGATTGCTCAGTTGAAGTGGCAGTAGGCTGGACACATAGCGAGAAGAACCGATGGCCGTTGGGGGGGAAAGATTTTGGAATGGCAACCGCGGACCGGACGACGCTCCGTTGGTAGGCCCCCGACAAGGTGGACCGACGATCTGGTAAAGGTCGCGGGAAACCATTGGATGCGAGCAGTGCAAGACCGTTCGTCGTGGAGATCCTTTGAGGTGGCCTATACCCAGCAGTGGGTGTCGTGCGGCTGATATGATGATACATTAAAGTGATCTGAACAGCATTTTAAGAGCTGTATGTACCAAAGTTCTTCTTTTCAGGATTTCCATACCTTTTAATGCTATTTACGTGATTTTTTTAAACTTATCGAAACAGCTCTTACAATCCTGATAGATCAATTGTGTGTATATTGCGATCTGGATCTCCTTCATTTCTTTCTTGATAGCCGTATTCAAATCACAGCTTGATCAATCCCTGGCGGAGGATGTATGAAAATAATTTAACTGGTGCTTCTTATTATCTGTCGCATAATAAAATATTGATGATTTTAGTTTCTGCTTGTTTCTATGAATGTTCATAAATACAATTTTGATCTTATTATATCTTCAAAATCTTTAATTTTGTTATAAATTACTTATAAACGAGCCTATTTTTTTTAAAGTAAAGCCATATAAAGGTTTTTAAAAATCATAATAAAATTTAGTTTCTATCTTTAATATTTTAAAAAATTCAATTATTTGAATATTATATTAATCGTTGATCTGAATTAACCTTTTCTCTTTATTTTTTCTTTTTCCTTGTAAAATAATAATATTATTTTAGTTTGTAAAAACCCGCCTGGGCCTTACTTAACATCCCGCTGCATTTTGTTATTTCGGTTTTATTTGATTTATTATGGTAAAAAAGTCATACCATAGTAATAATAGTGATCAAAAGTTTTGTTGGCTTTTATTGTGTTTTAATTGATGAGAAAGTAATAAATAACGACAAAACAATCAGTTTTTACTTAAAAATTACAATTTGATACTGTTTCGAAATCCAATATGTATTAAACGGACAATTTTGGGCGCGCGTTGATAGTGTAGTGTAGTAGTAACAGTAAAATATTGACGCAGAAGTAGTTTTGAGGCAGAAACAATTAGGAATTGGCCGTAAGAGCACATTGAATATCTCACTCCATACAAAAAAAAAACATTAAGTATTTTTTCCGACCAATCTATTCATTTTAGACAAAAATGACCTAAGATTTTTTTTCATTATAATAAAGAGTTCTATCGATTAGAATTTTTAAAAATACAATTTGACGAAAAAAAAATGTTGTTGTAACTTGCGCGCGTCATAGCTCTGAAATGCAACCTCTGAGAGCCGGCAGACCACATCATTTCAGCTACGGAGACGCCATACTTTGAATAAGTACTAAAACTGACCATTTCTCTGATCGCTTTTTTTCGTAACAATGAATCCTCTTATAATCGCTGTAACTTGAAGTTGCAACCACTGAGAGCAGGCAGACCGACCGACATCATTCACATTAGGGGCCCACTCTATAACCCATGAAAATGCATCTAACCTTTTCCTTGATCGTTACCAAAAATCCCGTGACCGCTTAAACTAACTGTGGTCCATCGCCATAGAGTAAACGTAAAAGTAGGACGTGGGGTGGAGGGGATGGGGGTGCGCAGTGGCACAGCCATAAAGACCTCTCCATACTCACGCGCGGGTGTGTAGATTCGATTTAAATCGGTTTCACACTAAGCTTCGCGGGAGGTTTGGGACTTTTCGCGCGCGAGTGTAGAGATGCCTTAAGGTGGGGAGGGGACTCATACAGTCACAGATACGCAAGCGGCCGGCATGCACTTAAAAATTCGCCTATTGTCCCGTTTTTCAAAGTTTTTTTAGGCTTTCTCTACAAATAAGCGTCTTGCGTACACAATGATAGTTCTGAAATACAACCACTGAGAGCCGGCAGACCAACTTGTTTCACCCGTGGAGATACTATACTTTGAATAGGTACTAAAACTGACCATTTCCCTTATCGTTTTTTTTTTCGTAACAATGACGTGACTTGCGCACGCAATAGCTCAGAAATGCAACCACTATGAGCCGGCAGACCAACTTGTTTCATCTGCAGAGACGACATACTTTGAATATATACTAAAACTGACCATTTCTCAGATCGTTTTTTTTTTCGTAACAATGATGCCTCTTGTAAGCGCTATAACTCGAAGTTGCAACCACTGAGAGCAGGCAGACCGAGATCATTCACATTAGGGGATCACTCTACAACCCATGAAAATGAATCTAACCTTTTCCTTGATCGTTACGAAAAATCCCATGACCGCTCAGTCTAGCACGTCCTGTGGTTCCAGTGCACGGAGATTTACCTAAGGCAAGATTACAGCCATTCACGAGGGCCTTCACATACTGCGGGGCCGACTATTTTGGACCTCTAACGGTGACGGTGGGACGGTGGCACGAAAAACGGTGGGGCGCACTATTTACGTGTCTCACGACGAGAGCGATACATATAGAATTGGTGGCGTCGCTATCCACAGACTCGGCAATCATGGCTCTAAGAAGAATGGGCGCGCGCCGCGGGTGGCCGCGCGTGATGTACTCAGATAATGCAACAAACTTCAGAGGCGTCGACGTAGAGTTGCGTCGTGCGGTAGAAGAATGGGAACCGGCGCTACGTGATTACGCACTAACAGAGCGTATGGAGTGGCGCTACATCGCTCCGGGCGCGCCACATCAGGGAGGCGCGTGGGAGAGGCTCGTGCGCTCGGTCAAAAGCGCGCTACGAGTCACACTGAACGAGAAGTCGCCGCGAGAAGAGGTACTAGCTACGCTGTTGGCGGAGGTAGAGCACACCATAAACGCTCGCCCGCTAACCCACGTACCAGTCAGCGAAGAAGATCCAGAGGCGCTCACCCCAAATCACTTTCTGCTGGGGGGTTCGCGCGGCCTGCCACTCACTGGGCCGTGCGAGCCAGCTTCGCGCAAGGCATGGCGTGCTACGCAGGCGCTGGCCGACGAGTACTGGCGCCGCTGGGTGCGCGAGTACCTGCCCGAGCTCATTCCGCGCGGGGGTGCGCGTGACGTCACGGGCCGCTCACTTAAGCCCGGTGACCTCGTCATCATCGTCGACTCCAGCCTGCCTCGCAATGTGTGGCCGCGAGGCGTCGTGACGGCGGTGTATCCGGGACCAGACGGCGAGATTCGCAACGCTGATGTCAAGACAAGAGGAGGAGTTTTTCGTCGCCCGACAGCGAGATTGGCTGTCCTCCCTACCGAAGAAGAAGGTGCCGCGAGTGCTGCACCGGGGGGAGACTGTTACGGACAGCTTCAATCGCGTGAAACTAGTAAAAAAAGTGATTAAAATGTGTATAGCAAAAAGACTGTTTAATGGACCGCTAAGTGCGTTACTAGTGATAGAATCTGTGTTTGTGATTATTTCATGTAAGTACTTTGATTTGTAAACAGTAGCTTGTTATAACTGATTGAGTCATTTAGTTTGTGTTTTTAATTACTTTGAAGTTTATTAATATGTAACGTTCTATTTGGTTTTAAATTGTTGCATATAAAAAGTTCTGTAAAATGAGATATTTAGCGTAGCTGTAAGTTTTATAGTTTGTGAAATATTTAAGTTTTACTAATTCAAATAGGTATTGTTTAGGTATTTAGGTATCCTATGAATTAAATGATATGAATGCTTGTGTTTTTACTTATACTACCTGGTAAAGGTTTTGAGGTAATGGGCTAGGTAATATAGGTCTAGGAGGTGGTAGTTTCGACCTGAAATGTGTCTAGGTCATACGCCAACCTTTGTCCTATAAGCCCTAAAGGTTTTGATATGGTACTAAGAGGTAAGATTATAAATAAAGGCCTCTTGTATAGGTCTATGATAAAGGTAATGAGAAACCTAAATACCTAAACCTCGTATTGAAAGGTAGCCAAATAATAAATTAGGTAGGTAATCTCGTAAAGAGCCAGGAGTGGGGGTTTGCTATGCCCACCACCGCTAACAATTTATGGTAACGTAGGGTAGTAATGATTTGAGTTTTGTAAACTACCTAAGTTAAGTAGAAAATGTAAGTTTTTGTATTAGTGGATATTTGCTATCGTACAAAATGTTACCTTAGGGACGTGTGATCGTAGGAAATGTGGTAAGCTCGCACGGCCCAATTCGTTATAACCACAATATATGGGCATTTAAGAAGAAAGTGTTTCATTCTGTTCCTGCTTGGCGAATCATCCTATGGTGCAGTGTTGAGGTTACCGACATCGGTAACAGAAACTATATATTATATTAAATGTAATACTTAAGAAGCACTACACTCTGCTTTACGATCCTAGTTGCTATAATAAAAGAAGGAGTTACATGGTTTCTAAAACAGTTAATGTAAATACTAGCTTTGCTAAACATCAGTATCCCTGGCAATCAGCACATTTATATAATATAATTAATAAGCACTTAAATATATATCCACTCACATACCACGAATGCAAAAAAGTTGTCACCAACTGGCTTAAGACTAAAAGCTACTACGATGTTGAAGCCTTGTTACAAATTCAAGAATAAACACATCACATAAAATACTACACTCACCTACACACACACACACACACACACACAGAGAGAGAGAGAGAGAGAGAAACAGACACACACACACACACACACACACACACATACTTTATTTTGTATGTTTTTTATTTTTTATGATTAAGTAATTTAGTTTACTTGGCTTTGCTTGGCGTTTGTGGAAACCTGGGCGGTGCTGCAGTCTCTCCAAAGGTGCCAAGTGGACTATAGGTATATCGAGGTGTTGGGGTACTTATACAAAAATGCCACCATGTCGGCCCGAGTACAGAACCAGAGAACAAATCCTATCCAACTGCAGCGAGGTGCGAGACAGGGAGATATTATCTCTCCGAAACTGTTCACAGCTGCGTTGGAGGACATCTTTAAACTCTTAGACTGGAAAGGACTCGGCATCAACATTGATGGCCAGTACCTAACACACTTTCGTTTTGCCGATGACATAGTTCTTATGGCTGAGTCCTTGGAGGACCTGAATACAATGCTAGAAGATCTCCGTAGTGCTTCCCAAAGAGTGGGTCTTAAAATTAACATGGATAAGACGAAAATCATGTCGAATGCCCATGTTGTACCCGCTCCAGTTCATGTTGGGAACACTACACTTGAAGTTGTTGACCATTATGTATACCTAGGACAGGCAGTCCAGTTAGGTAGGTCCAACTTTGAGAAGGAGATCTCTCGTCGAATCCAACTCGGATGGGCAGCATTCGGAAAGCTCCGAAAAATCTTCGTGTCCGATTTACCTCAGTGTCTCAAGACGAAAGTCTATGACCAGTGTGTGTTGTCAGTGATGACTTACGGCAGTGAAACGTGGTCGCTAACTATGGGTCTCATAAGGAGGCTCAAGGTCACCCAGCGTGCAATGGAAAGAGCCATGCTCGGCGTTTCCCTGCGTGATCGAATCAGAAATAAGGAGATCCGCAGGCGAACTAAAGTAACCGATATCGCTCGAAGGATTGCTCAGCTAAAGTGGCAGTGGGCTGGACACATAGCGAGAAGAGCCGTTGGGGCGGAAAAGTTCGTGAATGGCGACCGCACACCGGACGACGCTCCGTGGGTAGGCCCCCGACAAGGTGGACCGATGATCTGGTGAAGGTTGCCGGAAGCCACTGGATGTGGGAAGCGCAGGACCGATCGTCGTGGAAATCCTTGGGGGTGGCCTATACCCAGCAGTAGGTGTCGTGCGGCTGATATGATGATGATGATGATGATGAAGTAATTTAGTTTATATTCTTGCAAAATTATATAATTAGTAAATAATATGTAAAACTCTGAATTCTAAGGTACTATTTTTATTTTTCAAAGCTATGAAGAGCGGGGCAAACTAACACAAGTATTTATTTACTTAAAAGTTTGCTCCATAACTGATATTGTTAATGTACCCACCAGCTATCACAATAAAAATATTTTTTTTTTTATTTATTTATTAATGTAGTTCCAGTCACCTGCAATCTAGCTTGAATTGCCATTTACACGTTCGAATTTCGCCGTGCAACGAAAATTGTGTGAACAATGTAAATACCCCATAAGTATTGAAAATTACATTTTTTATAGAGATATCGTTAACATTTAAAAATCATTGAAACAGGTATGGATTTTTTTTAATAGTTTTGTGCTGTTAGTTCCTCCGTCAGTCTTAATGATGAAAGTTACAAAAGTAAAAAATCTTAAGTCACCATATTAAAGTTAATAACCATAATTATCGTTAAATAGTTAAACTGTAATCCATAAATTTCATAGTAAAAGTATATTCAGTATGATGAACTCCGTTATTAAAAAATTTATTAAGAACCGAAAATGGTTAAGTTCCTCAATACTTAAAAATCTTATCCTATGAAGTACTTAGTAAATACATGCCTGTTATATTTAAAAATTATGCCGACCGATTGATGATGCAATTATATTCTTTATTTACGACAATCGTGGAAATGAAATAATGATTGTTGAGAAAAATATTGTTACTTTTATACTTATTTTTTTTATTCCACATTATCTTAACTGTGCCCGTCCCAATGCGATTCTAAATTCAAACAAAGAGCAATCGTTGAGGCAATAGTCAGTGCATTCACCGGTTCCGTCTAGACTGGACGATCCAGCCGATGCCGATGGTGAGCCAATCGACACACAAGTCGATTGGAAATTCAGACAACCCACGACTTTGTCGGTTTTGGCTTTTTCAAAACATCACTTGCCAATTTCAGTGTCGCATGTCCATGTTGCGAATTGTTCTTTTCACCTATAAATCTGTAGTCTTTAGAAACTACTGTTTTGGGCAAAATCATAGATCACTTTTTGGTGTAAGTACATAAGGTAAAGTGTTGGTATTAAAATATTATTTCTCATTTGCGATACGCAATGGTTTCTACCACAAACTTTTCAAAAATTCGTAAAAGAAGAATAAAAGCACTTCAGAAAAGCAAACCTAACAAATCGGTAACACAGTTTAATTTAGTATAAGTATAATATTATGTTTGCATCATACAATTTCTGTTCTTAAACTACACTCGGCGTCAGAAAAATCGCACCTTTTCAAAAATTTCTTCAAAGTTAATTTAATCCTATACAATTTAATGGTAAGTACTTCTTCCCCTTCGGACATAGCCCACAGTCTCTAAAAACCGTTAGAATACTCGTCAAACCGGAATCAATTACTGAGATTCAGTTTCCGAGCAACACTATATTGCCTCATTTTTTAGCAATAAGTATTTAAACAACTTCATAGGCAATAGCATCCATCATGGGTATTCCTTTTCTTAATCGAACTGTTGAAGTGTTACTCTCCATCATCTTGATAGCGAATTTACCCGCATTTCCTAAATTGACCCCTTTTATTTCCCTTTTATGTTGACGCAAGCAATAACTTCAGCATTTAATTATGGTAACTGTTATGTTAATTAAATCAAACAATTATTAATTGACAACTCATTAAATATACTTTCAATAGATATCAACATTTACACAATAAAACTTTAGTCAACAATAACAGGTGGCCAAGTCTAAACTTATTTTCAAAGAGGTGCGATTTTTTTGACATTGAGTGAATGTTAAAAAAGCTAGAAAGATCTCGTCTCCAAGTTTTTCCAGCGTAGAAGTCAAGAAAGATTTTTCTAGAATAATTTTTAGTATAACTATAGATTTTTCGGTCACCAATGTTACTATTCTAAATTAGCTACCTCTTAGCGTGCAGCAGCCACTAAACGGCTTGAGTGACGTCACTAATCCGCACAATTAATCCTGTGATTGCACTTAATGCCGCTTTGGACCCATTTAGCAGAACAGTGCTCTGCAATCAGGCAAACAAGGAAAACACGAGGTGTTTCAATGGTAAACTAGACGGTTGATTCAGGAAAAATTGTCAAGCGCAACTGATTGCAGCTTGCAATTTTCACGGAAACCGCTTAGAAGATTTTGCTAATGATATTAGTTATAGTTTGGTTAGTAAAAATTGCCTTTTTATGCACAACGAGATAGTGATTGGCCTTCACCTCACCTGGTGTTGAGAGACGATAAGGCCGAAGGTGGAAACGCATTACACCCGGAATCCTCATCACTGACTTACAACCTCTAGACCACAAAGCGTTTATAGTTTTTTATGCAACTGTACTACTATAACGAGGGGTATTAAAACATGGAATGAGTGTTTTAATACCTAATTATGTACAGTTGCATACAAGACTTTATCTACACCCATTTTTTTTTTCTCATTTTTATTAGGGACACAAACAATATTTTAATACAAATGGATTAAAAACACCCATGATATTTATCTAAACCCATGATATGTATCCTCTATCAAGGTTTTGACTTTGACTTTGTCTTTGACTTTGACTTTCCTCTCCCTCCTCGTCAGTATGTCTTCCGCAAGAGTGTTATAATGTTGTACTGAATTTCATAATGCGTTGCTCGCGCGTGGGCGCGTGGCGCTGCAGGTCCAGCTCTCGCTCGGGATATTGTAATGATGGCAGTAAGCTAACTGTTTCAGAACCTCTTACAGAGGATTTAAAGCATGGGTGTAGATAAAATCATTAATTCATCATTATTCCTGATTAATTTAGTGATATTAGAATTTTAACACGAAGGTATCATAATGTCTTTTGTTTTTTCTAAAAAGATATGGAGTAGAAGAAAAGAGGCTTTCTCCAAAAACCACGCTGACAATCGCATGACATTCTTCTTTCTATTTCGTGGCAATATTTGTTCAAGAAAAGCTCTCTCTGTGAAAAACTCAAAAATCAATCAAGTCGATCGATGAACATCGTTCGAAAAAGACGATTCCTTTTGTCACTTTAAATGACATTTAAAAGCTGAGATAGAACATGGAGAATTAAAAAAAAACTACTATTTAAAAGATGGCTCTATAGATTGTCGCAAGCGCTGCATTCGGTTCAAGAAAACTCTAAGAAATTAAGCGCTTGCGTAGAGCCATGTTTTAAATAGTAGATTTTTTTTTCAATTCTCCACTTACTTTCTCAGCTTTCATTCGTCTTTTTCTTTTGTATCACAGAGGTAAGATCTTCAAAGTTACCCGTGAGTCCATTTCATCCCAATCAGAATCCAACTAAATCCAGACCAAAACATACAACAACACAAAGTTCAAACACTTCGAACCAACTTTAATCAGTTACTGATTGTGTTATATTTACAAGTACTAGTTAACTAACTATGTAGTTATATACTCCCTGAGGAGCTGTCATCTAATGTCAGTTTGATGTCTAGTCAACTATTTATGTAGTCTGTGGAGTGTATGACGTACATGTCATTATTATTGGATTTGGGATGTCTGCATAATGATTAGTTGGATGCGATTACGCGTGGAAATAAACGACCGGGTTAAGGGATGGATACGTTAAACTATACTAGAGGGTCGAAACAAAACGTTAACTAGGTATTTCCGCGAAAAATCGTTTTAAATAAATTATAACTTCTGGGGGCTATTGCATAACAAATTACAAGCTAATATTATTAGCGCCTTTCCATACAAATTTACTAATAATATTAGCTTGTAATTTGTTATGCAATAGGCCCCTGGCGTTACTTTCGTACTAAAAAAACCGGTCAAGAGCGAGTCGGACTCGCGCACCGAGGGTTCCGTACAATCATAAATATATTTGGATATGTTATTTTAAGACAGTCTTTAAAAAAGTAGGATAAACGGCAGACAGGTGGAAGGGCGAACAGGCGGACAGTTAATTTACAAATGCTGCTTATGGTGACTGAAAAATGTTTCAGCCACTCCACATTGCAAAATGTTTATATTACTAGTCCATCAGCCATTTTAATGTGGGGCTGCTGCTGGGGCACAGGCCTTCCTTATGGGTGGATAAGGAGGACGGGCCATTAACCCACCACGCGGGCCCAATGCGGATTGGTGGGTGTTAACGACTGCAAATGCAGCCGGGACCAACGGCTTAATGTGCCTTCCGAAGCACGGAGGAGCTCGAGATAATACATTTTTGGACACCCATCCCATGACCGAACCTTGCGAACGTTGCTTAACCTCCGCAATCGCTGGTCCAGGCGCTAAACCACTGCGCCACCGAGCTCCTCGTTATTATTATATTACTATATTACTAAGTAGGAACTTAATCTTCGTTTATTCGTACGGCAAATAGTAGGTAATTATATTAGAACCAGCCACCAATTTATTATTGTAGTGTTACGTTGCGCCATCTCTTGACCGATAGTGGAACTATTTTTTCCCGTAGGTTAGCATGCTTAGGACAGCGCCATCTGTTGACTGGTAGAGAAACTAAAAAAAAATTGTTTGTTTTTTGAATTTCCAAAAAAGTGTGTTATATTGAGACATCGTTTAATTTTTCCTGTAATCTTTACATAAACTACTATCACATAGAATTTTTTCAGATTTTTCTCTTTGCAAACTTCGGAGATAAGGGGGGGGGGGGGGGGGGAACGGTATTTTTTTTTTTACATTTTTCATCATAAGTCAAAAACTATGCGGCCTAAGAAAAAAGGAAAAATTGTTTTAAAATGTGCAAACAGCGCTCTTTCATATGATACCCCACATGCCCTAGTCACCTAACTTAAAATTTTTAAGACCCCTTTTCAGTCCTTGTTGTAAAAAAAATATTAATTTTATTATTTCTTTCTTATTTGCAAAATAGTTGGGCAAATGTCATCTTAAACTATTCCAAATTTCAAGTTGATACCATTAGTAGTTCTCGAGATATCCAGCTGTGACAGACAGACAGACAGACAGACTGAGTCACACCATAGGGGTTCCTTTTTTACCATTTTGGTACGGAACCCTAAAAACATTTCGTCTTCGGAAACAGAAAAGATGATTTTTATTTTTTCACGAAACCATATATTTCGAAACTTTTTTTCTATTAATTAGGGAACTTTTTCCTACCTTTAAAAAATATTCAGTCAATTTGATTTATTCAGACACATTTCCACATAAAAATTTCAAAAAACGTGAAAAAAAAACGCAAAAATACATGTTGAGCTTCATTAATTTAACTAAAAATTGGATCCACAGTTGTGAAACAAATGGCTTCGCATACTGCGCAAGAAATTGCACGAAATATAGTCAAGGATTTACTAAAACCTTTTATTTATCTTTGGAAACCTTTGCTTGAAGATCTCTTGAGTCTAAATATAACACTTATTTGTACCTATTTAAAGTTGTAGATCAAACTTTTCACTCTGAAAAAATAGGAAAACCCTTGTTCATCCAAATATGTAGGCAACGTAAAATTATTTATTAAAAAAACAGATGATATCGGTGGCAATAAAGCTCCTCGAACAATAACCGAGAAGTATTTTGTACGGATCGTAATGACAATAAGTTACATAAATACTCAGATGAGCTGCAGATACCGTTTTCGGGGGACGTGCTTATTACGAAGGCAGCAGTTTACGAGGATACGGTCTAAGTCATAAGAAACTTTATGCATTTATTTACCTAGGAAAAGCGAAGTAATCTGTAAAAAATAATATTGCGGTCTAGTTAAGAGTGATTGTAGGAAGTTATTTTTACAGCTTGCAAAAAAACCGTTAAGTGTTGTCACTACGATACTCTTATACACTCAACCTTATTATTTTCTATTGTCGTTAGCGATTTCAATACGTAATTTGTTTCAGAAAGTCATAGTTAACATAATAAATAAAACCGGTCAAGAGCGAGTCGGGCTCGCGCACCGAGGGTTCCGTACCATCATAATTGCACCATTAAACCATACTGCAGAGTAGAATAATAAAATTAGTATTGCAGTTTTAGGTCAGCGCCATCTTTTGACCGACAGTGGAACTAATGTTAACTTTTTAGAAATTTGATAATTTCTAAAAAAGTGTGCTATATTGAGACATCGTTGTATTTTTCCTGTAATCTTTATATTAACTGCTATCACATAGAATTATTTCAGATTTTTCTCTTTGCAAACTTCGGAGATAAGGGGGGGGGGGGAACGGTAATTTTTTTAACATTTTTCATCATAAGTCGAAAACTATGCGGTCTAGAAAAAAAAGAAAAAATGTTTGAAAACGTGCAAACGGCGTTCTTTCATATGATATCCCACATGCCCTAGTAGCCTCACTTCAAATGTTTAAGACTTCTTTTCAGGCCCTGCTGTAAAAAAGATATTTATTTTTTTATTTATTTCTTATTTGCAAAATAGTTGGGCAAATGTCATCTTCAACTATTCCAATTTTCAAGTTGATACCATTAGTAGTTCTCGAGATATCCAGCTGTGACAGACAGACAGACAGACCCTAAAAATGAGAAAATTGTATTTTCAATACAATATTTCTACTTGAAATTAGGAGTGGTTTAAACAGTCTTCTTGACTAAATATTTTTTTGTTGGAATAACTATTCTGCAGGCATAGTGTTACATTACTGATCCTTTTTTCAAAGTACACTAGCGGTCACCCACGGCTACGCCCACGTGGATCCAAGGGAACCATTGATTAGGGGTTAATCCAGGTCCTAATCTGGTATTTAGCCAGAGGCGGAAAGAGGTAACAAACACACACACACATACACAAACTTTCGCATTTATAAATAATTACAATGTGTGGAACTAAAATATTAATTAAAATCGCTTCCTCTTATGAACTGGGCGGGCGGCTAGGCTTCGGAATAGGCGTGTAAAAAGGGCTGGCGCAATGCATGCCAATTCCTGCGCCAGACTCCACTGGACACTGTCCGATTGGAAGTACAGACAGCAAAACAAGACGATCATTCGATATAATTTTATTGAAACTCATATATAGGTATTTTATTATTGCACTTCAGTCATTGACCGAGCGAGCGAAGCGTCTCTGCTTCAGCTTAGGCAAAAATGCTTTCGTCCGTTTGTTCTCCTCTACAGGTCGCATTTGTCAACCGATTCTCGTGAAATGTCAGCAGGTTCGATAATTATATAGTTTTTTTGTCGAGCCAATTTTTCGAAAAAAAAAACTCATTCCAGCCAATTGGAAAAATGTTCAAAAATGTCACAAACGCGAGGTATACAGCAAATGGGCACAGGCCGTCCTAATCCTAATAGGTTAGAAAGATGGGCCTATTATTGTCGATTTCAAACGTTGTATTGTCTTTTCTGTTGATATTTATCGTATTATTTACATAGGTAGTATTTGTTGTATAGTCTATGACCTATGTAGATAAACAACGAGAACACCATTTATGTTTTTTATAACCTTTTTAAAAAATGGAAAATACAAACAATGGAAGATAATTTTTTTCAAGTCAGTGTCGCCTGAAATAGAATCAAACTTTAGCAACAATAAAGTGGGCAGCGTTTAGACAAAAGAATTGTAGTAAATATTTTTGATTTTCACTTCTATTCCATGCACTCAGAAAATAAGCAAACCGAAATCTGTCTCGGTCTGTTTTGCCAACGGTACATGAACCGGCGCACCGTGACCAGGGTCCGAATCAGGCGGTCCGTTTCAATTCGGCCCCCGTCACACGGCGCGAGGTGCAAGCACTCCGGGCCATTATTGCAGAGAATGCACTATTTACCCACTGTTACGGGAGCCTTTGACGGCAGCTTTTTGGCGAGGTTTTAAAGTGAGGCCTGGTGAGGCTTACTAACTGGCAGTAAAACGGATACTGCTATGAGATAGGAAAGGATATCGATATCAATGCACTCGCAATTTGTAATACTTTTTAAGGAGCAAAAGCAATTCAAAGCGACCAAAAATAGTGTAGCATTTTTTCAGATAAATAATGTTAGGTATTTTATGAGGCCTTTTCAAAATGACAAAATACTGTAGGCTCGATAGATGGCGTTGAAAAACAGGCAAGTGTGAACTGTAGAAAACGTAAGAAAAAGAAAACAATTTACATGAAAATACCGAAAACACCACAAATAACCAAAGATTTAAGTTAATGTAATGACTGTTATGTGCCAAAATAAAATAAAATTAAAAAAATAAAAAAATCGTCTAACAACCAATGAACGACAAGCAATAACTTTTTTAAGGACAGGCCATTTATTTGCATAGTCAATTTCGACACTTCACTTGTCCATGCGCCATCTAGTGAGACAGATAGTTATTTTTTTTAAATGTCACTTTGAAAAGCCGTCATTAAAAAATATTGATTTTTGTCTCTAGTATCTGTCTCGTTCTGTTTTACCGTAAGATGTCGAATCATGCATTCCGGTTCGTTTAAATTCGTCCCCCGTCACACGGAGCAAGGCGCAAGCACTTCGGGGCATTATTGCAAAGAATGCACATTTACCCATCGTTACGGGAGCTTTTGACGGCAGCTTTTTGGCCAAGTTTTCAGGTTAGCCTTTACTAACTATTAGTAGACCGGAAACATAGGTGGAAAAGAATATCTATATGATTATTATGATTAAAACGGGTCTACCCTTTATGGCAGAATTTTATGACATAGTTTTATTATGCATAACAACTAATGGCATAAATTTCATGTCGCAGAAAATCGTTTGGCATACACTCATTTATCATACACTTAAAATGCATTATTGTGTGAGCCAGAATCATCTTTTGGCATACATTTCATATCTATAATAATTAAATAGTAGAACCATAAGAAGAATAGAACCATCATATCGCAGAAAGTTCACAGCCAGAACCATCATATCGCAGACAATTTATAGTCAGAATCATCTTTTGACATACATTTCACAATCTATAGTCATTAAAAGGCAGAACTATCATATCGCAGAGTTTATAGTCAGAATCATCTTTTGGCATACATTTAATAGAAAATTAATATCTAGAATTATTTTGTATTTCTTACACGCATATTTCATGCTGCATGCATCCTTACATGCAGGCAAATAAACATGCATGCAAGCAAGTAAGCCAGCATGCAAGCAAACAAGCAGCATGCAACATGCGTGCAATCAAGCATGCAGCATGCAAGCAAGCATGCAGCGTGCAAACATGCATGCAGCATGCAAACATGCATGCAGCATGCAAGCAAGCATGCATCATGCAAACAGGCATTGTGGAGCTCCACTCGCTTAGCTCGCTCCGCTGCGAGTGCTCAAAACACTAACCTAACCTACTGGTAGGTGCATTAAAAGTTTTTCTTTATGTCGGGGGGCCTCAAGCCCCCCTGCACCCCTGGCAAGCATGCAAGCAGCATGCATGCAAACAAGCATTCAAGCATGCATGCATTCAAGCAAGCATGCATGCAAGAAAGCAGCATGCATGTCGGTTTTGCAGCGATTCGTTCTGTTGTTGACTTTTGCAGCACAACATTTACAAAAATTCAACACATCGACGGTTAACAGGCAATACATCATATGCCACATTGTTTGAACTATATAGGAGAAGATAAAATGTGTCTAATTCTTTTTCATGTGAATTTTGCTTGTGATATAAACTTGGTCTTACTTTATTAGTTACTTAATATTAAATTAACGTTAAAATTACTTGAATGCTTTAGTTTCCTTAAAAATGTGGTTTACAAGATTTTACTTCAAATTATTAAACTAAACTTGCACAAAATGTGGATAATGAGTAATTGTTTTTTTTTAATTCTTGGTGAAAAATTAATAAAAATAATTAAATAAACTATTTTTTAAAGGTAAAACTGGAGCAAGTTAAATATCGCGCCAAGAGCCATACAAAAAGTAAAACTTGATATTGACAATCAGTGGCTTACGTGTGATTGCAGAAAAGATTTCGTCGACTTGGGTGTCAGTGGTGTGGTATACGAGATATTACCACAAGTGGCTTACGAGTTATTTGCTTCTTAGTATAATATTTTGTGGGTTAATATGTTTTGCTTTTTCTTAATGGCAACACATATTTACACCAATGGATTACGATGTATTGCTGGTTAAAAAATAAAGCGTTTGACATCAAAAACGCATTTTTGAAAAAATGTGGGATACGAGGTATTGCCTGTTAACCGTCGATATTTACTTTTTAAGACAAATATTAATTCAATTTAAGGTTAAAATGCAATGTTTTTGAAATTACAATATGCCTAATGATATTATTATTAATGAAATTCTGCTATATTCGTAGTATATCATGTGAAAATTATGCCAAATAATTGTCAACTAAATAAACGTTATGCCAAACGAAATTCTGCGAATAAAAGTTTTGCCAAAGGTATTTATGCCTAACGAATTTCTGCCATCTGAATATTATGCCATTGTTAATTCGGACATGTAAACATTCTGCCAAACAATAATTATATTAAACAATTTTTATGCCTTAAAAATATTCGTTTAAAGAAGATTCTGCCAAGTGTGTTCTGCCAAATAAATTTCGGAGCAAGTTTCTGCCAGATAGAGGTAACCCGATTAAAACATTTCGTAACAGCGGCACTTCGGTCCACCTTACAGAGTCTACCACGAAGCCATATCCCTTACAAACTTTTTTATATTCTGTCTTTAGTCCAGTTAATTATGTTGCTTGTACCTATAGTATAAAGTAGTGCTGTTAAAATTCAATAGAGATGATTTTTTTTCGAAGATATGATTTTAACTTATAAAGTAGTGCTGTTAAAACTGTTAAAATTTAATAGAGTTGATTTTTTTTCGAAAACCTCATTTTTAAGTTAGAATACTTCCTAAATATTAATGAAAAACTTACCAAAAATTCACAATAAAGTGTCATAAAATATATTCCAAAAATATCGAATATAAATTTCTATTTACGAACGGGTCGTTCCGATTGCAGATTCGGGTGCAAATTGTCGCTGCATGTGAAATTCTAAAATATATTCAGTGTAACGTATGCCAAACGTTATATTTCGCTGTAAGCGTTACAGCGAAATATAACTTAATGAAATATTACGTTGCTCGAATTCGGTTTGTGCAATTTGTGTGGAAATATTGTGAGGTGTGTATGGAGCTTTGGGTCTAATGATTTTTGTTGCTGCTGATGTTGGCCACAATATGAACAAATAAATAAAATAAAATCAAATAAAATATGGTGTTGGAGCAAAATATTGTACAATAAAAGAAACTAACGACAAAACAAAGAATTACGCTTAAGGTGAGCTTAACCCTGAGCGAAAGTGGCGCCGCGGTGAATTTTATTTAATATTATAATTCTAAATACACAATTTTAATAATGTTTGTCGTGGAGATTTTAGGGCCTACAGTCTAGTATTTTTAGACGGTATCGTTACATTCCCTAGTAGTCACTGCTAGAAGTAGATAGAAAAACTGCTAAAAGTGGCCGTTTTTGACACATTCGCTATCTACTTCTACGAATGACTACGAGGGCATGTAGTGATACCTTCTAAAAATACTAGACCATGGGCCCTAAAATCTCCACGATAAACATTATTAAAATCTTTTTCTATTAATAACTTATTAAATAAAAACCTCTGAGGGCGCCACATTCGGTCATACAACCGCCTTAAAGTGAGAAGAATCCATTTTGCTTCGTAGACATTTTGATTTTTCAAAATTTTGTTAAAATAATATCCGATACATTTATTTGGTCTTATAATTAAATAATTCTAATAACTATAATTCACATTAATTATACCTTATTCAAATATGCCACCCCGGGTCATACCAGGCGCAAAGGTCCCCATAACACTGACGGCATTGCCGCGCTGAATGGCGATTGACAACCTTTGCGCCAAGTAGGAACCGGAGCGGGCGTCGCATCGCCTCTCACGTAGGCGGTGACCCAACTCCTTGACGAAGGCTACTGCCTCCGACCCCCAACATCCCGTTGCCTCAAACGCGAGTGGAATGAAAATATAATTAGAGGCCAGGGCCGCATATTTATTCCGCTTATTAACGGCTGCGGTTTCAGCAGCAGCGCCGGCTGACCGCACCGTGCGGCCCAGGTGTGAGGCAGCGAAGGTGCTGACGCACGTGGCATCCCACAACAGGCATTTCCCCCTCTGCCACGGCACCAAGGTTAGCCCGTCCGGTCTTTTACCGTCCGATCGGCTAAGACCCGGCGGCTCCAGCACGCACGGTATATTGGCAGAAATGAGTGCCCTGCGGACTATGTCATTTAAAGCGTGGTGTCGAGGGAATCTGCCCGAGCATCGACAACAACTCAAAGCGTGATGGCCGCTTGCTTCCACCATGTATCCACAGATGCATAAATGTGGTTGACAAACATCGCAACCCAGACGAAGAGCCACCGCCACACGAATAGAGTCACCATCCAGGAGTGTTCCTATGTGGGGCGATGGTAAAGCGTGCAACCACGCTCCAGACTCCGGCGTCGACACCACCCTGAGTCGAGCCAACTCTGCCCCTGCAGCCCCACTGATAAGTCGGTCAAGAGTTTCTCTCGCTACCAGGTCATCCCAAGCCCGCTGTACATCTGGGGTCTGAGGTCCGGGTGTCGCGGGAAACAGCGCGGCCCACTGTACTAAAGCATCGTCGACAAAAGGTATGCCGACCCTGCCTCCATGAGATGATAATATGTTAGAGACAAGGTCAGCGACCCCATGCGCCGATGCAAGGAAAGCCGGCAAGCTCAGATCCCGCGCACGCCTCAGCCCTAATCCCCCGTAACGTATGGGTAGGGAAGCTTGGCTCCACTGATCCTCTGAAAGGCAGACGTTTAAAATATTTTCGGTAATATCTTTCAAAGTATTGTCGAATGAATTAACAAAGCCGGGGCAAAGCCAAATCGGAGCCGTCCTCAAAAGGTACATAATTTTAGGTACTGCAAAACAGGTTCTTAGAAGAACAAGAGCAACGTGCGCCGAGATATTTTTTAGGCGATCTTGAGCCAGAACAAGAAGACGTCTCCTGGCCTCTAAAGCCTCCGGAATAGCGTCAGGGAATATGGGTGAACCTAGATTAAAAGAACTTCGAGTCAATTCTTTAAGGCCAGGGAGTATAGAAGAGAACACATGAAAAGAAGAATTTGATTTAGGTCCGCAGCAGAAAAGCTCACACTTTGATGTATTAACCTCCAGTCCCAGACCTTGAAAAAGAGGAAGCAACACTCTCAAATCTTGTTCTACTTCCACTGGCTTTCCTCCTATTGTGCCATCGTCCAGGTACCATACGTTGAGTGGTGATTTCAAAGAAGATATTGTGCTTTGAATCGCGAGACTGAAGGCTAGCGGCCCAAGCGGATCTCCCTGCTGCGCACCCACTTGGGAAAGAATCAAAGATTCACCGAAGAACAAGTTAGATGGAGATTGATAGACTTGATAAAGAAACGGGTATAACAAGTGCGCGATAAAGGAATTTTATCGCGCACTTGTTGCAGGAGTACATCTCTCTCGAATGTGTTGAATGCGTTTTTAACATCTAACTTGACGATCACACAGTCCGCGTTGCCAGGTTCCGTTGCGAAGGCGCGCGTTGCATGAATTGCTGCCTCGCACCCCTTTTGTGAGCCAAAACCAAGCTGGTATGGTTGAAGATGTAAAGCCATCTCCACCCTAACAGACCGGCACCCCATCTTGGAAACCAGGCGGCGCAAGGTGCTTCCCACCGCAATAGGTCTAATCCCCCCTTCTTTTTTGGCTAATGCGCAAAGAGCCGCGCCATATAAATATGGACAAACTTCGGGGTTTAGATAACCACTGAGCAAGAAATTGCGCAATTTTGATTTTTAGGCAGCGTGATCAAGAAGGTTATTTTTAACCAGTCGGCTGCCAACCAGATTCCGTTAATAGTAATACTAATGGAACTAAATGTTTCACTCCTGGGTATAAGAATGGTTTTTAATATTTATTGTATACTTAACGGGATAGTGTTTGGCCTTCACATCACCTGATGTTAAGTGACGATAAGGCCGAAGGTGGAAGCGCACTACAACCTGAATCCTCACCACTGAGGCTGTAACTGCCGGAACACAACAGATTTTAAATTGATTTTATGGTATCAGACTTAGGTAAGATGGTGGTAGCTAGCCATGCAGACTTGAAATAAGCCCTACTACCAACCTAGCCGAATACAAATTGTACCCCCACCCTGGGAATCGAACCTGGGACCCCTGCGTCTTAGACGGGTGGGCGAACCACTAAACCACAGAGGCACTCAAAGTTTTGCTTTACTTTGCAAAAGGCATTTCACTGCCACATCCCAAATGTTGCCGTCAATTCAAGCCCCACTCCTAATCTAGGTGCATGTCCATAATCCGATACACCAGTAACTGATGTATACTTTAGCCTGTTGCAACGCCAAAGTGTCACGATCGATCTTCGTCCAAATCGCCGAGATTTACGACGTGCACGCAGCATATTGCCGGCTCAGTTGACGCCCGGGGTGACGGCCGCACCGTGCGTCAGAATTGAACGGGTAATGGATTGCGAATAGGATTGCTAACGATAATTTATGGGTGATGGGAGTTATTAGCGATTAGTCAACATTATGTTGTAGTAATGCTTCGTTGTCTATAGAACAATATTTAGATATGGCCAGTTTCACAGTTTCTGGATAATAATATGTCCAAACCAATCAAAAGAACATTTGTCACAAAAATGCTCAAAAACTTTATAGCTACCTATTATTTTGTCGCAAAATATCATGCCTGTATTTAACACATAATACTATGCTTTTAATAAATACATCTTGAATGTGTCATAATGCCCTGTTGTTGCTAACGCTTATGTGGGATTTACACGGGCGACTAAAGCCGCACGACTTTTGCTGCACGGCGAAAATCGACTGTGTAAATGGCAATTTGGTCTAGGCCACTGGTGACTGAACAAACTTATCTGATCCGGTGGCCAAAACTGGAACTAAGCGTAACCGCTCACGGGCGACTTTTTTGTAGCTGCGATAATCGCGGCGTTAATCGCGGCGATAATCGCCCGCGAAATGACACGACAAAGGTTTTACTTAGCCAGCGACAAAAAAGCGCCGCGATTATCGCAGCTACAAAAAGTAGCTCGTGGGCGTTTACGTATAGAACTCCGTATGTTCTATTCTCAGCGACAAAAAATCGCTCAGGGATTAATCGTCCGTCAGTGGGGACGCTTATTGTTATTACATATTGTTACAGATGCCAGCATATATATTGGCAAGAGAAAGAAAGAGACAAAAGATGCGCAGTAGCCATAAACACTAAGTTTATGGCTACTGCGCATCTTTTGTCTCTTTCATTCTCTTGCCAATTTATATGCCGGGCAGTATACCTAGGTTAGGTACGCCATCGACTACATAGACAACAGTGACAACATCACCGATGATACTGGTATCACCTGCAATTAAGGTTACCATTTCAAAATTTGGGAAGTCCTGACAAAAAGCCGGACATTTCAATAAAAGTCCTGACATTTTCACAGACAGACCCAGACTCCACACATTTTGGAACTTCTCTTACGAATACTACTGCTATGTATGTTTTTTAACTAGTATTACACCGCCCAATTTTAAAAAGCCGGGCAAATCACGAAGCCGGACAAAGTCCGGACAATAGTCTAAAAGTCCGGACATGTCCGGACTAATCCGGACGGATGGTAACCCTACCTGCAATTCAATTTACAAGCGACTTGCTAGGTGACTAAACTCGACTGTCACATGTGCCTAAAATCGACCCATGTAAATAGCCCATTATTGGGCCGTACGCAAAACACTGCCTTATAAAAAAGCCAGGTGAGTAGGACCTAAGGCACGTCGACATTTCCTGTTAAAGGCATTTACCAACTAATAATTTAGGGTCATAATTATTGCCATCATCATAAACATAATTATTTGATACAAAATTATCGGCCATCGATTCATAATGATAGGCTTTGTAAACAGATTGAAGGGTTACACGTGGCGGTGATTTTTTTTTAAACAGTGTTTTAGTTAATTTTGAGCTTTATTAGTAAAGAAAAAGAGGTGCGTTAGGATAAATATGGTATGGAATGTGGAGTCAGCCTCAAATACCTATGTAGTTTTTAATGTTTTAAGCTTTTGTGATATAATTTATAAAAACTATTAACTATACAGGGTGAAATCAAAAACAGTCGACAAATTTTGTGGTGTGGCTTAGAACGCCAGACTGTACAACTTTGTCTATGGGATCAACCTTAATCAGAACAAAAATCTAATCAGCTGTTCCATACATTTTGGTCGAGTAGATATTGACGTTTTCTATGAGTCGAATAGAGTAGATTTTATGCTCTGACTGATTAAGTTGGTCCCATAGACAAAGTTGTTTTAGTTTGACGGTCTACGCCACACGACTGTCAATTAATAAAAAAAAAACCGGCCAAGTGCGTGTCGGGCCACGCGCAGTAGGGTTCCGTAGTTATCTTATACCATACCATATTGAATACCATTATAATTTTTCGTCTGCAAAAATAACTTTGTTTTTCATAGTGTTTGTATGAATGACAAAATGTGATATATCTCTAATTTTTAGAGATATATCACATTTTGTCATTTGTCACATTTGTCACTATTTCTCGTTCAAAATATTTTTCGTTGAAAGTATTTATAAGGATCTACAGCATATATTTTTTTTAGATTTTTCACTCTCTTATTTTAAAAGTTAAAGGGAGCACACTCATTTTACCACTTTGGCAGTGTATATATTTCAAACGGTTGACTTTGAGAAAAAATTGTCTTAAAAACCTCAATGTCATTTTTAAAGACCTACATATCTATAGACACCCCGCACGTAGATACCTACGACATATATACATATATACCTATGACAACCTATACAGGTTTGATGAAAAAATTTTTTTTCAGATTCAGTTCCATGTATGGATGTATGGAGCCCCCCCTTAATCTATTATTTTTTTAATTTTTATGTAAAAACCTTATAGCGGTTCACAGAATACATCTATCTGCCAAGTTTCAACTGTGTAATCTTAATAGTTTCGGAATAAAGTGGCTGTGACATACGGACAGACAGACAGACAGACATGACGAAACTATAAGGGTTCCGTTTTTTGCCATTAGGCTACGAAACCCTAAAAATCAACCTATAGAAAAGAAGTATCTCACCGTAACATACCTACAATTGGGATGAAAATTCCTACAAGCCAGACTTTTGGACTATCCATAAGCATGCCGTTTTTGCGTAATTGAGTAACAAACATCTAAACTTTTCACGGTTTTATCAACTAACTAAACCGTTAGCCAGATCGCAGTTCATAATAAATGTGTTGTTATTTCTCAAAATGCTAGATTATCTGTAAATTACTATGTATCCGTGTATAAAATCGACACGCCGCCCGCCCAGTTGCAGACGCCCCGGGCGGCCGCAGTACGACCGAAGTTTGTGTTGGTTCCACATGTTTTCAAACACGTAGTGAACAAGCAACCACGTATTCACTTGCTTTCAAAGCGAAATGGTTTTGAGTAATGTGAATCAATTGTCAGGCCTATCGAAAAAAAAATTAAGGCGGTTGTTTGACTGAAAGTGGCGCCCTCAGAGGTTTTTATTTAATAAGTAATTAAAAGAAAAAGATTTTAGTAATGTTTATCGTGGAGATTTTTCGGCCCATGGTCTAGTATTTTTAGAAGGTATCATTATATGCCCTCGTAGTCATTTTGAGAAGTAGATAGCAAATGTGTCAAAAACGGCCACTTCTAGCAGTTTTTCTATCTACTTCTAGCAGTGACTACTAAAGAATGTAACGATACGTTTAAAAATACTAGACTGTGGGCCCTAAAATCTCCACGATAAACATCATTAAAATGGGTATGTGTTACAATGCCGAAGTAGAAAAGACCGAATTTTACAATACCTATGGACGAAATCCCGAAAATTAAAAGGCCGAATGGTTGTTTGGCCGTACGTTTAAAATCATGAAAGGACATTTTACCTAAAATACTAAATCCCGAAGCTTAAAATACCGAAGGTTAATATACCTAAGTTCTATACCCAGAACTACATACTTAATACCGAATTGGCTGTGGAGGTGTCTTTGGGCTTCGCCTGCAATGCTTTATAGTAAATTTAGCTGCCGAAAATTAGTCTAAACTAGTATACTGGGGCTTAGAAACCGTAGACCGTAGGTCACGACACGAAATAGGTGCGAGGAGCGTAGCGACGAGCATGTTAAGTTGACATGAACCCAGCGTGCGAGCCGAGCGAGCGAAGCGAGCGTGCCTCGGCAGCGGCCGGCGAAGCGCCAGAAAAAAAAACTATTTCAAACTCGATTGGTGGATTTTGTCAAAATAATTACCATTTTACATTTTGAGTAAAACAAATTAACGGCAACGCCTACCTTCATAAATGTATGTGTAGGTGAAGTAAGTTTCGACATTTTAACTGTCGGGATTTTGACCTTTCAGGATTTTGAACTTTCGGTCATTTGATAATCGATCTTTCAAGTTTAGGTCTAGCGGATATCGATGTTTAGAATGTTCGGTATTTTGAAAATAGGTGTTTTATGTGTCGATATTTCGGTCGTATGTATTATGAATTGTCGGCATTGTAATGCATACCCATTAAAATTGTGTATTAGAATTATAATATTAAATAAAATTCACCGCGGCGCCACTTTCGCTCAGGGTACCACCTTAAATGGAAGTGACGGTATAAGTGTATGTAATTGAAACTTCAAAACGCACTGCCCAAGTAACAAAATTTGGTACTATAAAAGTCCTGAGAACGCTTTAGGACGTGCTAATTAGTTTCATGATAAGCACTATAATGGTATTGTAAACCTTTACAGAACCCCAAATAGGCCCGAGTTTTATCACTGAACATTACATAAAGCCTCTCATGGTAATAAATCAGCTCTATACTTGAAAACTAAAACATATTTATAGTGCTATTTTGATCTTTTTATCACACTATTGTTCGCTATTTTGTTCGTGCTGTGCTCATGTCATCGTGAGTGTTCCCCAAGAAAACAAAATGTCATTCACTATTACAATTTGTAATACAAAAGACATTCTACAAAACATCACCTTTGATCGACCATTGACCGTAACTCCACCGTAACTTGCACTTGCGAAAATAATTGTATCGATAAAATCACTATGCTGATTTCAAATTTGACAATGCGCCCTCATAATTTTCGTGATTTAATTAAATTTAAATTAATAAAATAAGGACTCGACCTGACTATGGCTGCTATAGTACACATTGGCTCCAGCCGTGCTACTAATGTGCTATCATGGCATAAACAGCAGCCATATTTTCACCGAAAACGGATTATAGTCCATTAATTATTCATTTTAGTGCTTTTATCTCACGCTTTAATCAGGTAGCAGTAACACAAAAAGTTTAGTTATTTAGCAACTGCACCAGAAGTCGCTATGATACTATTTAGTACCATAGAAGAGTTTTCATGACTTTTACAGAACTAGCCCCATGGCGATGTTAAGGGAGCATTTAAGAAGCTAAACCGTGACATAATGGTTGTGCAAGGTACTTTTATAGTGCAGATTGATTCTGTAATAGTGTTTTCGATACTGCTACAATACTTGTACTGTAAAAGTTATTTTGACGCAATATTAGTGCAAAATAGATACATAAAAGTGACAGTCAAGTCATCTATAGTACTAAATAGTACTATAATCGCTTTTTTCATATCTATTACAGTGCCACACTTTAAAGATTCTTTTGTATGTCCTGTAAGTGTTCTAAGAGCTGTACCATAGAACTTAAATGCTCTTTAATATTATAGAACCAAAACGCTCTGTGGAAAACCTTTATAGCACAAGCAGTCACAACGGTTACCATTTAAGGCCTACTATATCACTATTTGGTGATAAAACCCCTTGGTTATAGAAACTTTTGTTACTTGGGTGATTATCTATGTTTAGCGATATCTTATGCCAATGCCAGACAATTTTCTATTCTATTCGCATTGTATAAAATCATTTTGGCCAGTACCATTATTTATTCTGTGCTAGGGGGGCAGAACAGAAGAAACTTAAGGATAGCATAGCATTCGCATCACGACGAAATTTTGCCCGCATTTTGTTCTTAACGGCAATTTTGGAGCTAATATTAAAAAGTTGATCCTAATCAGTAATTGGTGAGAAAAATAAAATATTATCTGTCCAATTATATCTTCACTATTTTTAGTTTGAGTGAAGGAGCAAACTCATACATACATATAGTCAAACTAAAAAAACTGTCTCCCGAACAAATAGATCATTACAAAGAGGATGTGTAAAAAAGGCAGGTTATTATAAACTCCGAGCCAAGGGACATCATTTTAAAAGGGTTATGTAGGGTGACCTTGCATCTTTAAAATGAAAGGAAATAATCAAATATACATTTTTTTACATATTTAGGACGAAATCTTTAAAAAGTCTAGGCTTTGGCAAACCTTATCCAAAATACTATTAAACTAGATATATTATTTTTATTGGTGTCTAATAAATATACTTAGCTCTGACCCCAAGGCAAGCAAGGTGTAGCACTTTTGCCTAGAAAATTCAAATCTAAAAAGTATTATACTAAATAATATACTAGAAAAAATACGACTCTCACCAGATCAATTCTCGGACGGGAATCGAACCGGTTGATTGATCTGGTACGAGTCGTATTTTTTCTAGTACTTATAATAAATAGTATTGTATAAAAATAGCATTGTGAATGCAAAAATCTTAAATTCAAAAAGGTATTATTCCCACCGATATATAAAAAACTAATTTTTCACTTTTGATATCTCAAATATCTCAATATCAAAGGAAATTATCGGTCGAATAAAGAAGATTTTTCGTATATCTGTCCGAAAAAAAATAACATGTGGTCATACAATCCCGTCCATTTTTATCCATCACGCGCATCCATTAGTTTTTAATCTGTTTTTAACTTAGCCTCTGGGAAAGATTAGTTATATTTTCATATTATAATAGTGACGTTCTCATTTTATTAATGTTTTAGATGAGTTAGAAATAGAATGAAATATTAATATTATAAGTAAAGTTTAAATTGCCACTGAAAATGTTGCTACTGAATAATATTGAAAAGATGGGTTTGATTTTGCTTCACGGTTTTCTCCTTTCATTGTTTGAAATCATAATAATTATGGCGAAATAAAACGTCTTTATATATAACTATAAAGTACATTGCTATATAAGCATAGTTGGTTTTTATCTGTTTTATGGATTAGATTTTTCTCGTATATTGAAAACGCCTTATTTTATTTTATTAATTGGTTGTTTCAATATTTTTACATTTGCCCAAATTAATATTGTCGATGTACTTTTTACTAATTTCATTAATTTGGATGTCTAAGATAAATCTCTTTTCAATTGGAAAATATTTTATACCATTAATAATCATTAAAATATCGGGTTGCACTCTGGGAGTGCCGGCAGAAGTGAAAACTTGAATATTAACGTTGTGCATTTTTGATATTTTGGAATGGTTAGGGAATAATTTTGCACGAATTGCCGTCTTACGAATATATAGTACAGTAGCCCGTAGAACATTTAAATCACCAAAAAGGTTACCGTTTGCCGTTGTGATATAGTTATTTATTACGAAATTATAGATACTTTAGCCCAAGTTTTACAGATCGCAACCCGCCGTAACCTATATTTTGTTTATCTCCAAAATTGATATTTTTTTATTTTTCGTGATTTACCACATAGTTTAGCTATTGTCGTGTTCTACAGCTTGGTTTGATTGCTACAGATAAAAGTAAGACTACAAAAAGTAGCCATACACAGATTTAAGACCTGATGAAAATGGTTGGACTTTATCTGGTCTTAAATCTGTGTATGATTAGTTTCCATAGTCTTACTATTATCAGTGGCAATCAAACAAAGCTGTAGAACACGACAATAGCTAAACCATGTGGTAAACCTTGAAAAATATAAAAATATCATTTTTGGAGATATACAAATACAGGTTACGGCGGGTTGCAATCTGTAAAACATGGGTTAAAGTATCTATAATTTCGTAATAAGTAACTATATCACAACGGCAAACGGTAACCTTTTTGGTGGTTTAAATGTTCTACGGGCTACTGTACTAATACTCTGCATTTGAATTTACGAATACAGAACAGTAGGTATTGTACGAAAGTCTTATCCATAGCTTGACAGAAAATCTAGAGTTTTGACATTGAATTAAAAAATTAGCGCGCTGCTATGGTGACACAAGTGTTAATGTCTTGAAATGACGCGCCGCCATTTTCAAGAGAGGGGGATACTTCGCCGCCAGCTGTCTACTCTCCATCCGTCACATCCGTCTTACGAATTTTCGATCATGGTCACGTGATCCTGACTGACTGACGCGAGTTTAAGATTTATTCCCCATTACAAAAAAGCGTACAACGCCGCTAAAGAAGTTTTCATTTCAAAAACACTCCACAACACAAATGTAACAGTTTCTCCTGTGTCCCATATTACGCGTTTATTTTAATCGTGGCCTTTTTTATATGATGTCAAAAGTTATTCTTTTAACTAAAATTTATCGCTGTCATGAGATTCTGTCACGTATCATTTATTTCAAACGAGTCACAACAAATCACTTCCAATTTAAAAGGAGTCTATTTCAAAAGTGACTGAAAAATTGCGTCGTTATGTACATCACTCATTTTTATGAAGGTAAAAATATATTTGGGATAAACTTAACACGAAACATTATTACCAAAAAAATACATCATGCCTTAATTTTGAGTCTGTATCAATTTGCAACAAAAAATATTGTTTCAATTAATAACGTATAAGTAATGTTTAATATCAGTTTTCATTTTTATTATTTTAATATAAACTTAGATTCACTGTCGAGTTTTAAAGAGAATAAAATTTTAAAATCACAAGACTAGAAATATATTGCATTTCTCAGCATCTATCTGACTCAAGACATAAATCAAAATTTAAGATTACAAAGCATTTAGACAAAATATAATAAAAAAATAAAAGTTTAAAGTTTTAGCAAAGCATAAAAACAAACAATGATAATATTATTAAAAGTGACAAATTTTAGTTCAAAAGTCAAACGTCAGCAAATCACACCAACCCCCAAACGGCTACAATTAAACGATATTAATTACTTAAACGCGGTACAAATAGCCCCACCGAAAGTTGCCGGTGCAAAGCCCCATAAAAAATAGGGGACTTAACCCTTCACCTGTGGGGCGGGTCGCTCGCGACGAGGTAATTAGTAAGGTAGTTGCGACAATTTGTCGCGACTCACCTAGCGAGCGAACAGTCAGTCATGTTGAGCTCAGCGATTTTTGATGCTGATATTCTTAGGCTGATTTTAATTTGAGACAATATTTTTTTTACATTATGAGACAAGTTAGCTTAGATTGGTCATTGCACACAAGGCTGTGGGTTGCAGCCCGAGCCGCAGGCGAGGGCGTAACTCAGCCGAGTGTGCAATGAGTGAAAGCTCACGAGTTTCATATGACGTTTTTCAACACATTTGCGAGGAAAATACAAAGTAATTTACCACACAGCAACAAATACGACAAAAACAAAATATGACAATTATTGGGAAAAGGCGCGTAAGTTTTTTTTTGTTTTTTTCACACACCCAATGCAAGAATATTTTGCGAACAAAGGGGTGAGTGAGCATACAGCCTACTTCAAAACTATAATTTTAAGTGATAAAATGCAAATATTTTAATATTTTATAACAAAATATTATGATTTATGAATAATTTTATAATAATAAATATTTGTTTGACTTAATTAAAGACTTACACATGTATTTATTTCAAAAATGAATATGAACTTTCAGCGGCATAAAACCCCTTTGTTGTTACTAAACAAAATAACTGTATAACCCAGTTAAATTGGGAATGCTCCGTTTACTCGCATAAAACTTGCAGTAAGGTACTAATTTAACTTTGTAGGGATAATTCTATAACAACCTAGTGTTTTATATATTATTGCACGCGTTTGTTATAGCTTGGTTTATGGCCCTAAAAGCGATGTATTGGGGCTCACTTTGCGAGCAAGTGTGCATGTTGAAAAGATATTTTTTCACTCCATCTTAAGGTGCACGGTCACTGTATAGGAATCTGAGCGGACGGTGCGGACGGATTTGTTCCTTTGTATGGATTTTTATGGCACTGCGTGCACAGCATCGGCATTTCCGCGCCATAGAAATCCGTACAAAGTGACAAATGCCGACGGTCCGTCGTACGCTCCAATTCCGATGCAGTGGACGCGCAACTTTAATCAGATTTCTAATAATAATGTAATCTATTAAGTTAATTAAAAGTCATTATAACGACTAAACTACAAAATGATAGCTTTGAATTACTAAAGATCTGTTATGAAATGTAAACCAACGTGTTGATTCAATCCCACTGTAGAATCAAATAAAACCTCATAAGAACACAAAGATAAATAAGATTCGTAGAATCCACCGCAGTGCAACAAAGTTCAAGAAATACACGGAGACTGCAAATAATTCTTACATTCCGAGTTATAACACTTTACACCGCGCCCGAGAAATATTAAAGCAAAACTGCTATTGCACGATTTTATTTCATTCTTAACCGACGAGAGAAAAGTCCAATTTTGTCTCTCATTGTACATTCGCTTTGGACTCAAATCATATTTTAGTTGTCGCTCCTGCAGGAGATTGGTGTTTTGAGAGTTTGCGTGGGTTTATTTTCACTGGCATTCTACTGAAAATTAATAGTTTAGGGTCAGATGTTCAAATATTCTGGATTATGATTAGGTTTCCAAAGAGCGCATGATACCTAACCTGAAAATAAAACACTTTTATCGGATACTAATGCGGTTTTATTTCATGTGTTAGGTGATTAAATCGGTTTTGATTTAAATTTTTTTTTCACTAGTCCCCGTCGTGCTCTTTTTAACTTTGTTAATATTGATTCGACTGTTTTTATTTATGCAGGGATGATAAAATATTTTTCATCCCATCGATTAATTTTACATTTTTAAATTGTATTGCCTTCAACCCTGCATACAACTTGTAACTTTTTTTATATTAGTACCTCGCATATTGTTTAGGCTCAAGAACACAAGTCGCGGCGCGCGACGTTGCTCGTTTTGTGGTCCGCGTTGACCCGCGATGTCTTGCATAGATAATGCGCACCATTGTTCGCTCCGAACGGATGGATGCGTGTCTGGTTAAGGCAGAGACTGTTTACGGGTTAAGTCTCTTTATCATTTTTACTCAAAAAAGTTTCTACTGTCATGAAAACATTGACAATCCTATCGGTTTTCAAATGGTTTTCAATAACAATGATATTTTTTGTGGTATTACAAACTCAGATTGAAAAACTCAGGGGTTTGATTCCCGCAAGGGTCTGACTGAAGTGGCCTTATTTTATTTTGTTTAATTATTATTTTTTTTGTAACATTGTTTGGTTAAGTAATGATGTGAGCTTTTACCGGGTGAGTTTTACGGAAATGAAAAAAAAGTACGTTAATTTTTTTTTACACTAAACGAAAGGTTTTACCTTTTGTCCATTTCAAAAATAGTATTCTTCTTAACAACAATGGTTCATTGTAAAATAAATGCATTGATACGATACAAACTTGCCACGCCTCACACCGCGTCAAACAACACATACTATGCATAAATTGAGAATTATACAGTCAACACCACAATCAGACTATACAAAACCAGCAAAAGTCATAAATTGATTTTGAATCTTAAAGTCTTACAGGTTAAGTTTAAAGTGGATTGAAGAAGTTTGAAATATTATGGTCATTCAAGGTGATGTTGACTGTACAATCGATAGTCGCCTCACCCCCTATATACCTGTAAGACGTGTAATTATGGTACTATGTTTAATAATACGGTGTATGCTTTCGATGTCCAGTGGGCAGAAATACAAAGCCGTTTTGTCATAGCAAACAAAGACGCAATATTCATAATCTTGTTATCTTGATTAGACAGTATTGATGATTTATCTATTTTTGTTTATAGTTGCTTTCAATAAATGATACCAAAACAGCTTTCTTTTTAGCAGTCAAGAAGATAAATCATCAATCAAGTTACACAATCTGTTAACCTTAACTTTTTAATGTAATCTAATCATGGTGTAGCAGTGCTCTCAAAAAAAGATATAATAATATTAAGGCAATCACGGAAGATCAGCGTCGGAATGTCTGCGACACCCGACACATGCTGAGTAGGTTGCCTTCTTAGTGTCACCTGTATTTTATTTAAGCATGTGTTGTAACTTGTTTTGTGCACTAAATAAATCACTTTCTATTCTATTCTTTATTTAAGTACTTATATCTTGTGCCAATACCAAACTTAAGCTCAATCAAAGCTTTTTCGTTTTAGTTAAAAAAGCATGTCGTAACGTTAACTTATTTATTTAACTTAATAAGTTTTATTTTTGCTTTCATTGGTTTATTACAAAACAGCTGATTTTCTCATTTAAGGAGACCATACCTATTAAAAAAACTAGAATGTACTAACGGTAAAGAACTTTTGCAACACTGCTACAGTTGTCTTTATGTTTTGTATTTCTATTATCACATGTAACTCTAATTTACACTTTAAAATTAGTAGCATTTCCCCCAAATTAATACTGACGCAAAAGTTTGTTTGCTTTAATCCTTGGAAACATTAAAAAAACTAACAATTATGTTTGACTAGCTTTTGCCCGCGACTTCGTCCGCGTGGATGTTAGAGAAAATCCTTAGAGAACCTTCAACCAGGATCTGAACAGTCATTTTTACGTTTCCGGTTCCCGTTCCCGTCCCCGTCCCGTACCCGTCCCGTCCCCGTTCCCGTCCGGTTCCCGTTCCCGTTCCCGTTCCCGCCCCGTCCTATTCCCGTTCCCGTTCCCGTATCGTTCCCGTTCCGTTCCCGATCCTTTCCCCTCCGTTCCCGTGCCGTTCCTTTACCGTTCCCGTCCCGTTTTCGTTCCCGTTCCGTTCCTGTATCGTTCCCGTTTCGTTCCCGTTCCATTCCCATTCCGTTCCGTCCCTTTCCGTTCCCGTTTTGTTCCCGTTCGCGTCCCGTTCCCGTCCCGTACTCTTTCCGTTCCTTTTCCCGGTACCGTTCCCGTCCCGTTCCTGTCCCTTTCTCTTTCCCGTTCCATTCTCGTTCCGTTCCCGTTCCTATTCCGTTCCCGTTTCAATCCCGTTCCCTTCTCGTTCCGTTTCCGTTCCGGCCCGTCCTGTTCTCGTCCTGTTCCCGTTCCTGTTCCCGTGCCCGTGCCCGTGCCTGTTCTCATTCCCGTTACCTGGATGTGCATGTCCAGGTACAGGTCCATGATGTGTCATGTCCACCGTGTTGGACTTCAAAATAAATGTCATTTTCGCAATCACCATCCCATGAAACCTCAAAAACGACATCCACATCGATTTTCATGTTTACTTACCCCATTTACACCCTAAGGGATGATTTTCAAAATAACAAAATGTGTGTTTGCCTATTTATTTTTAGACATGCTCCTACGAATTTTAAAGTTGTAATGTCTATTTTATATTCTATTTCCATACATTTGAACCTCATTTTCACATGTTAAATCATGTCCACCGTGTTGGACTTCAAAATAAATCTCATTTTCGTAATCACCATTCCATAAAACCTCAAGAACGACCTCCACATCGATTTTTATGTTTACTCACCCCATTTACCCCCTAAGGGGTTAATTTTCAAAATCACAAAATATATGTTTGCTTATTTATTTTTAGACGTGCTCCTACGGAGTTTAAAGTTGTAATGTCCATTTAACTTTATTTTTCCATACAAAATTCGAACCCCATTTTCGCCCCTTGAGAGGTCAAATCATGTCCACCGTGTTGGACTTCAAAATAAATGTCATTTTTGCAATCGTCATCCCAGAAAACCCCAATAACGACATCCATATCTATTTTTAGGTTTATTTACCCCTTTTCACCCCCATTTTATCCCCGTAGGGGTTGAAATACTAACAATAACAATATACGTTGCGTTAGATTTCCACCCATAAGCCTAAATTATATATTTAGCAATTTTGACTTCGCAAATAAAGGATTTTCTTCATTACACAACTTCATCCCCCTTTTGACCCCTTCGGGGGTAGAACTTTGAAAAACGCTGAGACCCGTATTTATTAATTTTCAATCGTCAGCCTAAACACAAAATTTGACGATCCTAGCTTCAAAACTGAGGGACTTTCATACAAACTTTCATCCCTTATTTCATCCCCTTAGGGATAGAATTTTCAAAAATCCTTCCTTAGTGGATGCCTACACTGTATAAGGTATCTGTGTGCAAAATTTCAAGTCTCTAGGTCCAGCGGTTTGGGCTGTACGTTGATAGATCAGTCAGTCAGTCAGTCAGTCATTCAGTTTACGATTTTATATATTAAGATTTCACAAAAATATTGGGTGAAATTCCTAATAACTTTAAACATTGTATAAGTTTCCTTACTAAAAATAAGTATTGGCAAAATGTAAAATAAATGGTCCATTAAAATAATTGCAATTTTATAGTAGATCCTTTGTCGCAAATTCGTTATAGCTGCCCTCATAATTTTATACAGAGAGACGAACTTTATCAAGACAATTCGTCTCAAAGTTGGTCCGAACAATAAATCAATGTGTCTAATAATTGCTTCTCATCGGAGCTACGGAAGTCGGAATCAAAAGTCACTAATCACGGGTCTTTATTAATAAGGCGGAGAGGAAAATATATTCTACAGCGAACTTCGGAGTTAAAAGTTGGGGCTTGTTGGGGCCTTTTGGGACGAGTCTATGGTCGGGAGTTTTTGGAGTGATTTGGAAACAAATCGTTCGTTTAAAATAATGACTTTTTGAAGCTTTAATTAACTGTTTTGTTTTTTTTACTGTTTTCAGGTATGTGCTATTGAAGGCGGTGTGTCATGGGTATGGTGATATTCTCAAGTTCTTTAATTTATTTTAATAATTCACATGAAAAATTACACCCATGCAGCAAAGGTCAGTTTTGAATTACATAAATTAGAATCTTTGTCACTGATTCACTGAAGATGAAACGTTAACTTAATTATCAAAGTCCAAAAAAAAGAACACAGATTAAAAACTTGAGTTAGTAACAGAATTGGCTTTGGTTAAAAATTAAAAGGTATTTTTTTTATATTTTTTTACTACAGATTAGGCCAATTTAAGAAACTAATTTGAATATTTTAACATTTGGTCCCGTATTTATTTTTTTATAAATATATTTGTCGAGCGGATATGGTCAACCGGAATGACATCATTAGTGGCATGAAAGTTTAAGAAGGAAAACCTTTGCCATCTAGTTATAGAAAAAGAACGGCCAAGTGTCATTACTAAAGGCCGGATTTGCGGTGGAAGGAATACAAACTTGCTAGCGATTACCAAATTATCGTAAATGTATTTATAAATCGATGTTTTGAAAATATTTTTGAAGTGGAACTTCTTTGATCGCGTCTGTATTAATTTTTTGTATTTTACCAAGGAGGATGTATTTCTTAAAAATTTGACATTCTACTTCACTCACTTTGACTTTGCTATCTTTGCATCAAGAAAAACTGCAGTGAATTTTATTATTTATATATTTCACGATTTTCACTTTTCTTAATGTAGGTAGGTAATTTCTACTATTTCCGACAGTAAGTCTATATTTCACGTTACATAATTATAATATTTTTATCGATAAATTACACAAATAGATAATCAAGTTGTCTACGCACTATTAAACGTCATTTTATTCGTGCTACCGCAAATCCGGGGTCTGGTCATTACCTGTCATAATGACTTTATGGTTGTTTGTAAACAAATAAGTTATAGTTAACGTTTCTTCTATTTTATTCATTTAATCCCGTTGTGACGGTTCTAACCTACCTTCTTAATTTGCCGCAATAATTTTTGAGGTGGTAAAATTATATTAAAAATGCTTACCAGTGGAAAATCAGCTGAAAAACTTTGTAAAAACTGACACGCCCAATCTACCCAAATTGCGAAATGTATTGTATGTATTGTGTCTATTTTGGATGTAGGCTACATGGATGAAATTGTAACGATTGCTTGTGGACTGATAAATTTGCAGGATAACATAATAAACATTGTGAAAATATGTGCATACTTTATTTCTATTTACAAACATTTAATAGTAGGGATGTGGAAAAAATTACGAGATAAGTTCATCGATATACTCTGATATATCGATAGATGTTTTTACAATATTTCTTCCAAAACATTTTTTTTGTAATTACGTATGGATTCTAATAGTCGACACTATTTTGTCACTGAAGCATTTTGATTTTTTCCTACTTTTGAGTCTTAAAAATCATCGTAAAATTCGTCAAATCGAGCCAAAATTTCGCGTAGGGGTTTATTTTGCTATTTTTTATGTTTTACAATACCTTAACATTAGAATCTATTACTTAATCATCATCCCATTTCATCTCATTTTTTTCTGAGAAATATTACCTATATCGATATTTTTCACTTCCACCTTCCACCATCCCTAATGCCAAGTTCATTGTCAAAATTGTCTTTGCCCTTTTTTCTTTTTTTTTATTATGGCTGGGGGATCTGTATGTGATGACGTCATATGAAGGTTATTTGAAGGTTAAAGCTTTTTATTGAATATTATAAATATCTTTAAAAATATAGAATTATTTTTAAATTTAATTAGTAGAGACTGTACCGAAAGCTTATTCCTCGAAATGGTTTTGAGATTTCCAGTCATGTTCAAAAAGTTATCCAAGCCAATTATCCAGAGAAGATGTCTTAATCACAAAAGATTGCTTCAATTAATGTAAACGTCCATTGTCAAATGGAATTATTTTAAATATTCAAGACTGTCGTTTTCGAAACATATTCTTAAAGTCATTGAGCATTTATCGTGCGGGATGAGGCTGAAATCAAAAGGCAAATCAAAAGGCATGTAATAATAGAGCGCGAGAAACAATAAGATACATTGTGGTTTGGAACGCTTGATTTTAGAAGACGTGGTTCCGTTGAGTTTGCAATTTTTTTTTGGGTAATAGTATATTATTTATAAAAAAAGCATTGTGAAGGTTATGACGAAGACTAAAATCTTTAATTAAAAAAAATTATATATATTGCTGATTCATCTTTATCGATTCTCAAACATTTGGTGAGATTTTTTATTCAGATGTCGAGGTGATTCCTCAAATTGAAGAAATAAAGCTGGCTGGCAGGGAAATAGTAGGATTATGTATGATTATTATATTATTTAGTGAAACATTTTAATAGGAAATTATTATAACACTTTCAGTTTCTGATTTCACCTAAAATATCGCAAATAGAGCAATAATACTCACTGCGCAGAGAAAAATAATTTTCTTTTGCACTACCTTAATTGCGGATAATTTTGCAAAACCTATTTGCAATTTTTTTATTAGATGGATTACTGAAATATCGATTTTTACTAAAGGATCTTTTTCCAATGACCCCTAAAAGACATGGTGGTGGTCTCGGCCTACAATTTCCGAGCGCGCCTCAATCCGCAACAATTGCTCGCGCAATTCGAACATTTCTTTCTCTCGACAGAATTATTGGGGACGTGAGCGTTTTGCCAACGCGACGGACAACGGGTTATGAAGACAACTCGCGACAGGTGCGCGTGACGGAGGCGTGGAGTGGAGGGTTATCTGTGTAACGTAACGCTCACATGTGAAATATGACCAGAGTGTAATAATATCTTTCTATATAGGTTACTCCTCTGTTTTGCGATAAATACAGAAAAAATACGACTATTTTAGCTGGTACCGAATTTTCAGTTGGGAAAAGTTAGGTACGGCTTGCCTGCACTGCAGCCGTGGGGGGATGCCACCATAACTAACCAACACCCAACTTAATTGTTGTCCAGTCAACATGGTAATTGGTCATTGGTGATTGATTCCTTGAGGATTGAGGGTATGTTGAAAAATGCGAAAATATCATAAAAATGTATGGAAATCCTGAAACTGAAAACTGTGATTTTTACATTTCTTAGAATGCTGATCAGATCAGTTGGGTGTGTAGCGATCTGAATCTCCTCCATTCACTCCCTGGATGGCCATCATCAGATCAAAGCACAGTCAATCCTTGGCGAAGAACTAAGGCTTCAAAGTTACCTCGTTTGTATGAAAATCAACTAGTTTTCTTAATTATACGGCCACCACTAAAAGTTTGAAAAAAAAAACTAAATCTATTGCAAGTTGTAAAAAGGAAGCAAAACGGAACACGAGAGGTGTTTTTAAAAACTAAAAAAATACCACATTAAAAACCAAGCCTAAAAAAGCTCTTTCAAAGTCTACGCCCCGGGCGCGTTCGGAAACTTGTTCGTTACGGGAATGTTAAAAAAAGCTATTTTTTTAATGCGTGGCGAAGGCCTCAGGCTTTCAGGCTTTACAAACTCGTGCGTTACAGATGTGTGCATTCAGTCAGCCGGCGTCGCATGCAATGGTGCTTGCGCGGTTCACTATTCATACCGAGGAAATGACTCTTACACGGTTCAAGTTACGTTTCAGTGAAGTTTTTAGTTGCTTCTATTATTAATTCTTATATTTGTATCTTGGATTTTTAACGAATTTATTTTGCTAAGTTGGAAGTGGGAATATAAAAAAAACGGCAAAAAAAATAGGTTTGTTGTATGGGAGCCCCCCTTAAATATTAATTTTAAATTGTTTTTAGTATTTTTTGTTATAGCGGCAACAAAAATACATCATTTGTGAAAATTCCGACTGTCTACCTGTTGTCGTTATTAATATCAAGCAAAAAACGGCAAAAAAATCACGTTTGTTGTATGGGAGCCCCCCTACAATATTAATGTTATTCTGTTTTCAGTATTTGTTGTTATAGCGGCAACAGAAATACATCATCTGTGAAAATTTCAATTTTCTAGCTATCACGGTTCATGAGATACAGCCTGGTGACAGACAGACAGACAGACAGACAGACGGACAGCGGAGTCTTAGTAATAGGGTCCCGTTTTTACCCTTTGGGTACGGAACCCTAAAAATGAAGATTGTATTTGAATAAAAGATTTTTTTATGCACAATTCTCATTGCAATTGTTTGAAAGCTAATAATCTAATAGTTTTGATGTATTTTTTAAATATTATGAATTTTTTGCATAATAGTGTAATTACATTACAGTAACGGTGGCAAAATGCTTAAGTACTTACGTAGGTACATAAGCATTTTGCCTCCGTTACTACAGTATTTTTATTCGGTGATATCCTGATTGAAAGTGGCACCGAGGTGAATTTTATTTAATATTGTAATATTATAATACAATTTTTAGGGTTCCGTAGCCTAATGGCAAAAAACGGAACCCTTATAGTTTCGTCATGTCTGTATGTCTGTCCGTCTGTCCGTCCGTATGTCACACCACTTTATTCCGAAACTATTAAGATAACACAGTTGAAACTTGGTAGGTAGATGTATTCTGTTAACCGCTTATCGATTTTAACACAAAAATAACAAAAATTAAATTTTATTTATTTATTTATTTTATTTTGGACAACAGACGGTCATTTACAAAACATGTTGTATTATACAGTAATCTAAAGGAAGACCTAGAGTGCCAACAAATATGTAATAATTATTTAGTGTAACAAGGCCGAAATAGGTAAAGATTTAAACTGTCATAATATGATGTTGCTAACATTTAAACTGAGTAATTATTCTATATTAATAGGAGTATAACATAGATTACAAGGAGATACTATTGATATAATAAAAAGGATCCTTACGACAAAGAATAATACAGAAATATGCAAAAAAGGGTCGAATTATACTTATTAGATAACAATTCTATTGTTGATAAGGTCAAGCTATAGTTGAGTTTAATTAGGTACTAGTTTGACATATTGAATATTGAATAGAAATTCAGATTTTAATTTCAAAAGGTTGGTATGGTAATGCGATAGTTGTGTTCAGGACAGGCAATAGTCTAGCATATATCTTTTCAATTTCTTTACATCGTTGGAAAATATATCAAATTCAGAAATTTTTTTGTTGTAGTTGGTCATGCTTCGATGAAAAAATGCATTGGAGGTATACTTCTTTTTTGCATTAGGAATAACGAACAAATTATTGGTTCTACGAACACTTTTAGTTGGAACACGAAATTTCAACTTATTTAGTACGTCAGGGGAGTCAATATAATTATTTATAATCTTATATAAAAACATGAGATCGAATTGTTGACGACGGTTTTGCAAGGACAGAAGCCTGTGTTTACTGAGAGAATCTTCGTATGATACAAAATTAGAATATGTCCTAAATTCAAGTGTTTTAAGGAAATATTTTTGGATTTTTTCTATTCGGTTGATATGACATGAATAGTTAGGGTTCCAAATTATGGAACCAAAATCAAGCACTGAGCGCACAAGACTAAAATATAAAACCTTATAATTATCTGCATTTTTGAAAAATTTACATGTACGAAATATAAAACCGAGCTGCTTATAAGCTTTCTTAATTATATGGTCGAAATGGTGTCTGAATGTTAGTTTTTCGTCCATTATAACTCCCAAGTCTCTGATTTTATGCAATCTGTTGATATTATTATTATTTAGTGTGTATGTATGTAATAATACGTTTCGCTTGCGTGTGTAAGTTACAACAAAGCATTTATCGGGGTTCAAGTATAGCTGATTACGGATTAAAGATTAAAGGTGGCCTCCCCATACATGGAACTGAAACTGAATTTTTTTTTTATTCAAACCAATACGTGCGGGGTAGGTAATCTATAGATAGGTATTTAAAAATGACTTTGAGGTTTCTAGGACAATTTTTTCTCAAAGTTAACCGTTTGAAAGATATAAATACACCGCCAAAGTGGTAAAATGTGTGTCCCCCCCCCCCCTTTAACTTTTGAAGTAAGAGAGTGAAAAATCTAAAAAAATTATATGCTGTAGATCTTAATAAACACTTTCAACGAATGGTTTGAACGAGATACAGTAATTAGTTTTCGAGATATAGCACATTTTTCAAAACCGCAAATATAACTTTGTCATTCATACCAACACCATGAAAAAAGTTATTTTTGCAGACAAAAAAATGATAGTGGTATTAAATATGGTATGGTATTAGGTAACTACGGAACCCTATGGCGTGTGGTCCGACACGCACTTGGCCGGTTTTTTTATAAAATTTTACGCGGAAATTTTTAATACCCATAGTCTAGTATTTTTTACAATCCCTCGTAGTTATTGCTAAGTAGCAAGACTGCTAAAAGCAAAACTACTAAAAGTGGTCGTTTTTGACACATTCGCTATTGACCTATCTACTTCTACGAATGACTAGGAGGGAATGTGATGAATGGAACAATTTTATTAAAATCCGTTTCTATTAATAGCTTAATAATTAAAATTTTCTGAGGGCACCACTTGCGGTATGGGATGCGCATTAAAACAAAACATACTATACAACACAGTACATTTTTTTTATTATGGCAAACTACTACTCCTTGTCATCATCAGGTAAAATTAACAGCCTTGACCAGTCCTTAGCAGGAACATCTATAAATAAACCACATATAATAGTACTTGATAGAGTAATAATTATCGGGTATGATTTTATCAATTACCTAATAAATGCATTTTCAGTGACCTAATAAATAATATTTGTTCCTAAAAATAGTAGATTTGTCACCTAAATTGAATTACCAAATAATATTAAAACGATTCTTCTTATCGAATGAGGAATAATAATAATAATAATATTTATTTATTTCGAGCTACTTAGGCTCGCTCAAAAGGTTAGTAACAATAATACTTAAATCTAATATTAGTATGAAGTTACAATACAAAAAAGACGCAACAACACTAAACATTTAAATGCACATGAACCATACAGCAATGGTTGATGTACCTGCAGTCGAGCCTGCTCGCGATCATGTTCAGAACGCTGTTAGCGCTGGCCCGGACCCGGCGCACCAGGGACGCGCACCGCTTGCGCATGGTGGTGTGGAAGCAGTCCACACGAGCCTCCGCGAACATCCCTGATGCGCTGCAGAACCGAGGCAGCCCCATCAGCGCCCTGAACGCGTTATTGTACTGGATACGCAAAGCGCTGTACTGTCTCTTCGTGTAGTCAGCCCACAGACTGCTCGTGTAAAAGGAGGTGCAGTAATGGTGGCCACCTCTGGTGTTAGAGTTTATCAAGCCGCCTGTAAGGCCTCTAACTTGGCTTAACGACTGTTATCAGATGACAACAGCCGGGACCGACGGTTTACGTGCCATTAAAACGATTACGTAAATAATAATTAAAAATTACTTGGAAATAATATCAATTATCAAAATAATAAAAGTGTCACTAAAACTGTATCACCAAACATTATAAAAATGGTTACCTAAAAATGTATATCAATGCCTAAAAATATTTTTTAGTCACTGGAAAATAACTTTGATGATAGACATTTAATTAATTAAAACTACCATAGGTTTTATAAATGTAGGTAGCTACTTTATTAAGTCAAACATTGCACTGTTATGTAAAGAACTTACATATACTTAAGTAAGTGAAAAAGGAATAGAAAAAGATAAATTTTATCTTAGGTAAGTAAGGTAAGTATATCCAGCGAGCAGTCAAGCTGATTGGTCAATTTACATAGCCCGCCAGTTAGACTCCGCCCCTATTAGGATTTTTTCTATGAATTAGGTAACAGATCTATAATTCTGACAATTGAACAAATTAAATGATGCTAATAAATGATTGGATTTATAGTGACAGATTTACTAGTTTTAGTTACAAATGTATTATTCCTGCCCGTGACTTACTTTTTAGAGCATAGATCTTATATTCAGGCTATAGAAAAAAGTCATCAAATTACAATTTAAGATACATAATATTTACATTAATCCGATCAATTATACTTAGAGACAGTTTTGATTAATATGATAACTAATATATTTCTTTTCGGGAATTGCAGATTAGTGACACATCCAAACTTAGGTGACAGAAAATATTGTTCCCATAATTATCTATATAAGTATTTTGCTTTTCGGCGATAGATGGTGCTATACCTTATACACATTTTTTACACGATAGAAGTTCGTGGAGAGTTTTTGGCGGGATTTTGTCGAGTTCAGTTCGGCAACTATTTTAATTATTCGCAAATTGATTCATAGTGGATATTGTGTCTTAAAATTGGTGCAGTTTTGTGGTACAAGTGTCTATGCAACTGAACAATATGTGGGATAATCGAAATAGGCGCGATCTTGGTTGTGTGAAGCTGAGACTTTTATTGTAGTGGTCGCTACCTCGGCAAAACTTACCGAGTAAACTGTCTTGATATACTTGCTGCCAAATGCTCCAAGCAGCATTGGAATGTGATGCACCCGCATTTTAATGTAAACTGAAACAATCTACTAGAAAATCTAGAAATACTGAACTATTCAAAACATGACACTGGCAAAAATTACTTCCAAGAGGAAAGTAGATTGCCATAACAAAAATAAGAAGAAGAAGAAGAAGTTCGTGCTACAGATACAGAACCTTTACAATGATTGGAAATTCTTTCCATTTCCATATTTGCTAAAGCAGAGAGTAGATAGTAAAAAGCGATGCAGTACAGTCACTCCATTCGGCCGTCTCAAATGACGCTCTCTGTCTCACTGGAGACGCTGAGTGTCGAACCGGAGAAATGCATCCGTAACTGACAAGCGCGCCACTCACGCGGATTTGTTTCAGGCAGACAACTATTATTAGAGGATTTTCTTGTTGAAAGGGGTTTTTTTTTCGTAGATGAAGATCACTGTGCATATCTTTAGGTCACATTTATGTTTTTAGAAAGAATAAGTCGATTTTTTATCATATAAAATCCATATGGCATCGTGGGTGTAACATGACATAATAATTAATAATGGCTTTGTGACTTGGCGAGTCGGCGTTGCAAAGCATAAAACTGAATAAAATGGCTGAAATGTTTTTTTTTTTAGTTTTCAATCCCCCATATCCTTAAAAGAAGACTCTGGAACTTATATAATGTACATTTTGACAGTTAATAAAAGTTTATTGTACTTAACAAAATATATAATTATCGGCATTTAAAAAAAATAAGGCTTGTTTGGCAAAATCGTTCATATCTAGACCATTAATTCTCTTCACGCTCTATTCAATTATCGTTAGTTAGCTGTTAGACGAAGTAACCACATATTATACGTACGTACCTATACTACATATAGCATTCGTTCCTGCACTGTCTACCAGAGGCGCTGATGGCCTGTCAAATCGATGTTTCAAAAAATTTCCGTTAGTAGGTGCTCTTTATACATTAGATGATAGTCACTGAAAGGCAAGGTACAGAATAGCAATATTTTGAAGGATTTGATTACAATACTTGGCATGCACTTTTAAAAGATGGAACATCAAATACAAACGTTTAAAGATAGGTATAATAAAAAAATACAGGTCAGAATGGAGCTCTAATAATTAGCTAAGTATAATGTGATTCTGTGCTAATCTCGTTAAGTTTAGAACACGTTGCACAAAGAGCAAAATTTTAATTGCGTCCCTTGCTTACGAGGCGTCTTTGACATTCACGATTGATTAAAAAGAAAATGGCCGCCTTGGCAAAGGGTGTCATTGGATTAGAAAGGTTGGTTGGTTTACATATGTATGAAGCTTTAGAAATAAAGGGCAAAGGGATTCATACATGTTTAATTGTTAATTACTGCATTAGGTGGAGCTTCAACGAGGAAATATTAATTTTAAAAGCTACGTCATAATTAGTTTATGGTCCAACTGGTTTATATTTGATATTTTGACCTATACAGTGGACAGTAAGGTAGAGTTAACCACTGGATACGTAACGTAAGAAAAATGTATGAAATCACGATCAACCAATTTTTGCGGGGTGAGGGGGGATAACACTTGTCAAATAATGTCAATGTTATAGGGTGATTTAGCCGGTTTTCGGCCATAATTGCCGGCCAAATATTATGGATTGTGAAACTCATACATTAGTTTTCGGCCAGGCGGCCGAAAAGCAAATGATCTCCCAAAAACGTATTTAGTTACCAGGCCATCAAAGGTGAATGCGCAGGCTACATACTTTTTTTTTAGACGTTAATATTTTACGTAGCTAAAGGTATATTTTCAAAAAATATTAGGTAATAATCACGCCGGTCCAGCTAGATAGCGAAGTAAGTAAGCGCATCACCCAGTGATTGCGACAGTTAAGCAACTTTTCCAAAGGTTTGGTCATGGGATGGGTGACCAAAAATGACCTCAAGCTCCTCCGTGACTTTGAGAGGTACGCTAAGCCGTTATTTATGGCCTATGATATATCATTGTTTTTGGCTGCATTTTCAGTCGTTAACACCCCACCAATCCGCATTGGGGCCCCTTATTATTTATTTATTATTATTATTAACTTACTTTAAGATAAACAGAAATGGGTAATAGCAGAACACCCTCTTGTATAGGTAACTCAAGACCTTTTGTACCTTTTGACCATTACCTTATATTTCGCTTCGTGTGGATTCCGCACACATAAACTCGTTTCTAATTTTTTATCTTAGTTGTCCTGTTTATCCATCCATAAGAAAAACCTGTGCCCCAGCAGCGGGGATATTATAAAATTATAAAAATAGCTGATGTGTTATCACGTCTGATAATAATATAATAAAAATAAAATTAGAATAACGTCATAACATATTTTTTTATTTATGGTTTTATATTATCCACATACAAGTCACAAGTCCTACAAATCTATTAAAATATTATCCAAAAATGAACCTGGATGCGCAAATTCTTCTAGGTTATGTCGAGCTCAACCAAGAAAGTCCAAAATGCTCATAACACGAGCGCAACATCCAAGCGTTCGGCGGCCATGAATGCACGAGCAATAATATTCATTTATGGCACTGCGACCCTGTGCTTCATGATTATACAAAATGTAGGTATAATATGTTTTGCTCCGCACATGCCTCGATTGAATTTTACATCTTATTAGAACATTTTGTTCATTATTGATATGAATTCTTTCTGGATGTCGATAGTATTCAATTTCATATACTCCCGTCCTTTTCATATGCTCACTGCAATAAGAACGCGCGCGCCAACTTTAGGTGGTACGTTCCTATTGCGATTAAAATTAATTGTTTGTGTGTGAGCTCGGGAAAATCTATAATATGTGATGGCATTCCTGCTAGACTACTAAAAATCTGTGCTCCTGAGTTGTCTCCTGTACTTACACGCCTGTACCGCCTCTCTCTTAAGACTAAAACAGTTCCCAAGTCCTGGAAGATTGCGAATGTGCAACCCGTACCCAAAAAGGGTGACCGTGCCGACCCCACCAACTATCGACCTATTGCTATTACCTCCATACTCTGTAAAGTTATGGAAAGGGTACTGAATAACAAGCTGCTATCGCACCTAGAGAACCACGATCTACTCAGTGACCGTCAATTTGGTTTTCGCCGGGGACGCTCAACTGGGGATCTCCTAGTGTACGTTACGCATTGCTGGGGTGAAGCAATCGAGAATCATGGCGAAGCACTTGCAGTGTCGCTTGATATCTCGAAAGCCTTTGACCGGGTCTGGCACGCTAGTTTGCTGAGCAAGCTTCCAGCGTATGGTTTACCTGCTGACTTTTGCAGCTGGATTTCGGATTTCTTGAGCAAACGGTCGATAAGAGTGGTTATTGACGGCTGCTCCTCTGACCTCATGGCTATAAAAGCTGGAGTTCCTCAAGGATCCGTTCTTTCCGCAACGCTTTTTTTGCTGCACATCAACGATCTGCTCATGCCCGGAATTGTTGGGTATGCAGACGACAGCACGGTTGCGGAGAGGTATTTGTCCAATGCAAAGGCCAGCAAGGAAGAAATTGGTTCCTTGAGAGAGGCCATGGTGGAGCGGACGAATACGACTTTGAGTCTTGTCTCCCAATGGGGCGACAACAATTTAGTCACTTTTAACGCCACCAAAACGCAGGCATGTCTATTCACTGCAAAGAAGAGTCCTCTGAACTTGACTCCTACTTTCCGAGGTGTAACTATACCTGTCACCGACAATCTCGATCTCCTTGGCATAAAGTTGACTTCCGATCTCAACTTTGGTGACACAATCGAGTCGAAGGCTCAAACTGCGGCCAAAAAACTAGGCATCTTGAACAAGGTTAAGCGATATTTCACGCCGGGACAGCTTCTAACTCTTTACAAAGCGCAAGTCCGGTCGTGCATGGAATATTGCTGCCACCTGTGGGATGGGTCCGCAAAGTACCAGCTAGCCGCACTCGACTCGGTTGAACGCAGAGCCAGAAAACTCATAGGGGATAGTGCGCTATTAAAAACCAAGCTTCACAGTCTTTCCCACCGCCGTGAAGTAGCTTGTCTGGCGGTGTTCTACAGACTATATTTCGGAGAGTGTGCTCTTGAGCTGCATGAGCTCATTCCGCCATCCCCGTTCTACCATCGGACATCCAGACGCACGGCGGGGTTTCACCCCTATTTGGTTGACATTCCATGCATGCGCACGAAGCGTTTTTCATCTTCCTTCTTAATGCGCACAGCCAAGGAGTGGAATTCCCTGCCTGCGTCTGTATTCCCGAAAGAATATAACCCAGCGATATTTAAGGCACGAGTGAATAGGCTTCTTCTGGGCAAGCTCGCTTCATCTTCGGCCTCTTCTTAGCCTTATGGTTCTCGAATGTGGCCAAGAGTAAGCCCATTTAATGTAAAAAAAAAAAAAAAAAAAAATGTTGGTCATTAGCATTTAATCTTTGAAATGTGACTCTGGCGATTAATATTATTTTCTTCAATATAATCCGCCAGAAGATTTGGTTTATTTAAATTCAACCGGATTGATTTGGCTATCCTCATAAGGCTTTTGGAAGCAGTTGATTAGAGCTCCCGCTATTTTAAAATCATTGAAGCTGTTTGGCGAGGCGCAGTTGAAAATTCTGTGCCTGAAGATTTTCAAATCTCTTTTGAACTTACCGTTTACGGCCTCAATGACCCATCTGCAGATTGTAACTAGTCTTGACTTGTTAGCTTCTATAGTCGTCAGTTGACTTTCGTTTCGCCATTTCGTCAGCGGCATATGTGCAGCATATCCATAGGATTCTATGACTGGTACTGCATCTCTAAATCCTCTGTCTAAAACCAGAACATCATCCTCTTCAAACAAATAGTGAAATGTGCAGTCTTCAATCGGCTGGTCGTCATTTTCTAATATATATTTCATAATGTCCGCATCTGTGGTTGTTGCGGCATATGGTCATTTTATATCTATTATATGACCATCGGCACTAACTATAATAAATGTTTTAATAAGATTTAGATATTTATGTGAGCTGTGTGTGCGTCGCTGATACAGAAAGTTGGAGCTTTTCTCAATGAAAAGGTAAGTGCCATCTAATATAATGACTGCTTTAGGAGATTCATCACTTCCAAAAATGTAGTTCGGAAGAATTCTATTTTTTTTCTATTATCTCGCTCCGGGATATGTGATCAAGGCCTATATGCAATGGCACAAATCAGCCAGTAAACATTCCCGAGTCAAATGGATTTTTCTGTCTATGCATCTTCTCGATAAGCAAAAAGCTGATCCTAGCCTATCGCTCGGCTCTCCTGTTCTTATTTTCGTCAAATATACACCTAATTCTAAGTCTGGTGTATTAGACCGTCTTGTTAAAGATGGCGTTTGGTCCCTAAGTTGCCTGAATTTTTCATGGTTTAGACCAGTCCAACATTGTAGGTCTTCCGGTGATATTTCATTAATATCGTCAAAATTCAATGATGCCCTTCTTTCAAGTGAATACGTGTAGATTTTTACCATGTCCCTGAAGCTGCGAGCATTGAAATCATGATGTTGAGTAGTAAAATTCTGTGGAAATTCTTCCACAGTCATGGTGGTTAAGTGTCGCGCACAAATCCGAGCTCGATCAGGTACATAAAAATGAAAATAACTGAGGAGGTAAGCCTTGTCAGAGTTTGGTATTTGGCGCAATCGTATGTTTCTACAATTGTTTATCATGCATCTGGAAGGCGTATTAGCAGTTTGAGCTATTTCTGGTATAGGTATCGCAGATCTACCAACTGCTTGATTGACAAGCACTGCTGGTCGATCTTCACGCGTAATTGCATAAATTCTATGCCAGTATTAGTGACATATCGATCGCGTACCATCAAATGGCACCTGCAGATAATAACATTTATTAAAAATGTTAAATTCTGGAGGACAATTTTTTTATCATATTAGATAAAAATACCACAATCCGGTACTAAAAATGAGATTATGCTATTTTTTGCTACTTTTAACGACACGCCTACCCTGTTCAATTTTCGCCCTTCTTCCCTACGACACTACCAAGGCGCACTTCTGGTAGTATCGTGGGTAATTTTGTTTGCCGTGGTAAACCACCTCGAACAACATACTTTACCAAGTTTATATGTCGCCAATCTTTCATCACACTCGCCCTTGCTGACTGCTGGACACATTTCTAAAATATACAGTTGGTCTGTACTTAAATCATCACGGCTCTTCGTTATATCTGTGCAAACAATAGCTTACGGCAGTAAATGATTTGACTGGAAGACATTCAAAATTATGAAGTGCCTTCCCTATCGGACCACTAAAGCTTTTTGGCCCTGTAGTACTACCGTCTAAGTATTCAAAAAGATGTCTTAAACTTCACTCATTTGCATGCAGTTGACATGTTAGCCATTGAAGAGAACGTTGCAGCTTGTTTTCAAGTAGTTTGATAATTCCGGCTCTATTACCAGTGTTAACAGCAGTTTCTCGCGCGAAATGACTTTCAAGACGAAAACAAAGTCAAACATAATTTTGAAAAGAAAGTTTTATAAGAAAAATGTTGCTTTTTGTTGATTATTATTGGCTTTTGTGTATAAGTATCTCCTAATAATATTAACTATTAAAAAAAATGTGATATATTTGGTTTAAAATTATATTATGAAAATATTTTTAGAAAGTTTTTCGAAAACGTCAGCTCCTGGGGGCAGTACGTCTCGTAAATTGTTTCTAATTATATTTTGTATACGTAATAAATAAGTGTATTGGCAACTTTTAATAACACCTCGAAAAAAGAAATTTCACGAAAAATTTCTTTCATACATTCTTACATTTTCCGTAATGGCCGAAAACCAAAGGGGGCCGGCAAACCGGCTAAGTCACCCTACTTTGCTTACATACCAAATTTTATAAATTTTGCGAAAAATAGCTACTATAATAGGTTGAAATTGTGCTTACGCGTGAAAAGAAACATTTCTTAATTGCCCGCTATTTTTTTTTGCTGAACAATACGAAGCATTTTGCCCATTTTTGTACCAATGTTTCGCCACGAGCTCTAGCATCACACTGGCAACGCGATATCGTTTACTGAGGCTATCGGTCACAGTAAGTGGCAGAGGGGTAAAGGCGAATATGGCTGTCATTTCGCGTCCAGTGGTTGATTCGTCCAAGGTCAGTACTTGTGATATATTATGCTAAAGGTGCTATTTCAAAGCGAGCTAACTGCAACTGCCGTGCAGCGGCTGCATGAAGTCGGCCGCAACTGCACTACTGGTTTGTATGTATTTATATGAAATGGCTTTCAAACGCTGCTGTAGCAGAACACGAAGCCGCAGGCGACTGCACGTGCTGCGCCGCCGACAACAGACCAGTAGTGCAGCGACCGCCAAACAATATGGCGCTTCTACTGGCTATTCAAAATTCAAAATTCAAAATATTTTATTCAGTCTAGGCTGTTACAAGCACTTGTGAATGTCATAGAAGCTACGCCATCGGTTCACAAACCCTAAGCGGGAGACCTTGTAACGAGAAGAACCGGCAAGAAACTCGTCAAGGGCTGCTTTTTTCTCCCTGTATATTTCGTCGTCGTCGTCATTGAAAAATGAGCTCTACGTTTAAAGTGAGGTCATTTTCCATCACAATAATTAACAAAAGTTTGCACACAATGGGTAGGTAGGTTAAAATTAAATATATCTACTACATTCAGATAGGTAAATATGAGAGTAAATAACTTTCAACTAGTTGAGAAATCACTCTGTCTGCTACTCGAACCAAAAAACACTTGATGCAAGACATAAAAAGTAAAAACGCAATTCTTACAATTCAATATGCGTTAAGATAGGTACTCAGAAGCAGACCCATTCCCACTGGCAGCACCCGTTCACGAGCATGACGCATGGACCAGCCATCGCTTCGCTCAACCATATTTGAGGGAACGTAACGAACCGCCCCACACGACACCACCGCAGAAATGATTAAAGAGAGCATGACATATTTAGGCTACCCATCCTAATTGATGATTGAAAATCCTATTGGCGGAAAAAATATTCTAAGTGACTGCTGGCCGCTTCCTAATGTTGGCTGTGCAGTCGCTGCATGTGCCGCCACGCTTCGAATTATTCCGGCTGCACGCTGCAACTACAAGGGCAGCAACTGCCGACAGCCGCTGCACGTGCTGTCGGCAGTTGCAGTCGGCAGCTCGCTACCAAATAGCACCTTAACACAAATCACATTAGTTGATTCGGTAAAGCAATAAAATTCAGAGTCATTGCAAAAGGTATAGGTGGTACAAATACTTTTGCATATACTAAAGCGTTTATTTTTTATTTTTATACTAATTATTCATTTGATTTTTTCATTAGCCAACCTTCTGCAGATGTCGTGATCATGGGGCTGTTATTTAACACATTCGCCGAGACTACCCACTCTTGATATTTATTTAACTATATTTCAACAAATTCAACAATAACAATTCGCGCGGATATCTCAGAAGTAAAAAGTGCACCAACAAATTATGAAGGTTCCATGGGCAACAGCGTCGCTTAACCACTGCTAAGGTTAAAATCGCTTGCACGCCGCGCCCGCTGTCACATACATTTAGTTCGTTCAGGGGCGATACGCGCGCACACGAATTTTGGGTTTTGACGCAGATCGTCACTTTCGCAAATGGTCATCGCGAAAAATTTGGTCACTTTCGCAATTGGTCACTTTCGCAAATGGTCACTTTCGCAAATCGTCACTTTCGCAAATGGTCACTTTCGCAGAATGTCATTCACAATTTTTTCTTTTTTTTCTCCTATATGTGAAAATTGGTCATTCTGCGAAAATTGGTCACACAAATGGTCACTTTCGCAGAATGTCATTCACAATTTTTTCTTTTTTTTCTCCTATATGTGAAAATTGTGAATGACATTCTGCGAAAGTGACGTTTTGCGAAAGTGACGATTTGCGAAAGTGACCATTTGCGAAAGTGACCAATTGCGAAAGTGACCAAATTTTTCGCGATGACCATTTGCGAAAGTGACGATCTGCGTCAAAACCGAATTTTGTTGCAAACTGGTTAAGCGACGCTGTTGCCCATAAGTACACAATTGTAACTAAAGTTACTGCTACTCTTACACTTGTGTTTACCACCTTCAAAAATAATTTAACAATTAAAAAGTAAAGAGAAATAGGATCGAGAATATAGGTCAAGACTTCTCGACTCTTGCTTTGAGTGAGTTTTGTTTTTTAACGTAATTAGTGTTGCTAAGCCAACTACAGTACAGTGCGCGGTTCATGAAAAGGTAATAGGGTGCCAACGTAACCTGACCTCGTTGGTTATACAGCTTTTAAGTGAAGAGGGGCCAACGCTAATTGGTCGGCAGCTCGTTAACTTTTCTATCTCACTCTTGAGTTAAGAATTGTGGAGCTATATTGAGTTAAAAGCTGAATTTGTTTCAATGCATTTTAAGAGAGGGTTGGATTTTTTTTTATCAATTTGTATGCGGCTTTGAGATTTCGTTTTTCTTGATAAAGATAAAGATATTTATTGCATGAAACATGGTTATTAAAGATGACAAAAGTTTTAAAAAGGTACACATATTTCGCCGGATAATGCCCGACATGCAAATTTTAAATAATTCACATAATAAAAAAATACAATTCTATTCACCTGAGCTGATATAGTAAAATTATTGTTAAAAAAAAGTCACATGTACTTAAAATAATGTCAAAAGTTCTCGTATGATAAAATGTCTGTCAAATAATTTAAATAAGTATGAATAACTATCTTGAGTGCTTTTGTGCTTGAGTTGGTTTAAGTTACCTTTTGTTCATTTATTTTTAATAATATTTAAGTGATTTATTTTTATAATTAATTAAAAAAAACTGATGTTTGCTACGGTTATTTTAATGAAAAAATAACGAACTTTAGATAAACAAAAGTAATAAAGTTGTTACCAATGAACGTACCTTACGTTCATTGGTAACAATTTTATTACTTTTTGTGTGTGGTAACAATACTTATTGTGAAAGATTTATGCTCTATTTTTAACAATGTTATTTATATTTTAAGTGTTGAACCTTTGACTGATATAAAACAATATATTATGTTTTAATCCAGGCTATAAACTATCAGTGTGCCAAATTTCATACAAATCCATTCAGCCATTTTTGCGTGATTGAGTAACAAAAATCCAAATATCTACTTAAACATTCAAACATAGATAATATTAGTAGGATGAAAAGGAAAACTTTATACATCCTAACTTTCACATACCTACTAGTAGGATTAGGAGGAAAACTTTATAATAAGCAACATTTACTTAATCCAAACAAGCAAACTGAGCGAAAAGTAAACTCCAAAAATTTAGACTCCATTTATTCAAACTCAGACTAGAGAAATTTAATAACTGATACAAGTTTGCGTGTTTGTCTCGCTCGAGGGAATGTAGCTAGCGCCATCTGTCGTTGCATTCCGAAACTTGGTCGCCGACTTTATAATTTTCAGTTTGGGAGTTTTGACTAGCGTCAGGCTGTTTTGTTTGTTATTTTTGTTGAAGAATTTCGGATTTGATAGTAGGTGTTTGCTTGTTGTTTTTACTGTTTAATGTTTTGATGGAATGAAGAAGCTTTGTAAGAAGGCATTAATTATCTTCGACGAGTAGTTTGCGTTTTAATAACAGCTGTTGTATGTTTTGGTCTATATGTAGTATAATTCTAAGTATACCTACTGAGTGCGAAAGTAAACGGACTGATAGAAAAGCTTTATACTATCTGGAATGATGTAGTTTGAAAATTAGTAGGTGTTCCTTTTTTTAATTAAGCCAAAAGAAACTTCTTGCTGGTTAGGTACCATATAACTGAGAAACACTTGTATTTTACTGTAATACCACAGTTTTAAATTTTTATTTTCATAACATTGCTATAAACTTCCAAGACTTATAGGTACAATTTAAACTTAAAGCAACTCTTTGCATAAAACTCTTATAATTATCTCAAAACAAACGAACCTTATTCAACTCAAGTTAAAAAAACAAAAGACAAAGCAAACTTTAAAAGGCCGCCATTAATTTTTCTACCTTTCTCTTATCTGACTCATTGGTCTTAAGTTTCAACTACTCCGATAATTAACTGTAAAGTTAAACGCTAAAAGTGGCTTCAGCCTGAAATCAGCTGTAATTTCATTCATATCTTAACCTCGGATCGCCACTAATTCCATTATGCTAGCTGAGTTGGTAGCCTGACTCTTAGTAATTTGCTGAAAGAATCTTTTTATGGGATTTGGATTCAGAAAATAAAGGAGTCTGAAGGACTGTTTAAGTTTAGAGACTAAGCTAATTTGGCTAATCAGCCGTTATCTCATTGTAGTACTAAGAATTCCCTGAGTTTATCAAAATATTTTTTTATTTATAAATTCCAATGAGCTTAACTAATATAGAAATTATAAAGTGAAATTTAGGTAGGCCACAGAATATACAATAGTACGACTAGGCTTCTTTTATGTTGTACTAGCGGCCACCCGCGGTTCCACCCGCGTGGTTCCCTTTCCCGTGGGAATATTGGGTTAAAAAATGTCCTATGTATTAATCTAGGCTATCTACTATCGGTGTGTTAAATTTCAACCAAATCCGTTCAGTAGTTTTTGTGTGATTGAGGAACAAACATCCAAAATTTACATTTATAATATTACTAGGATGTGTTAATATTTAAATAATATTGAAGAATTATATTTCAAGGTCTTTATCGCAAAATCTACAATAATTTACTGATCTGTGGGAAAACTTATACTTATTCAGTTTCTTGACACTGAACAAGTTACTTTTTAGGGTTCCGTAGCCTAAATGGCAAAAAACGGAACCCTTATAGATTCGTCATGTCTGTCTGTCTGTCTGTCTGTCTGTCTGTCTGTCTGTCTGTCTGTCTGTCTGTCCGTATGTCACAGCCACTTTATTCCGAAAGTATTAAGACTACATAGTTGAAACTTGGTAGGTAGATGTATTCTATTAACCACTTACCGAATTTAATACAAAAATAAGAAAAATAAAAGATTAAGGGGGGGCTCCCCATACATGGAACTGAAACTGAAAAACAATTTTTTCTTCAAACCAACACGTGTTGGGTGTCTATAGATAGGTCTTTAAAAATGACATTGAGGTTTCTAAGACAACTTTTTCTCAAAGTCAACCGTTTGAAAGATATACACCGCCAAAGTGGTAAAATGTGTGTCCCCCCCCCTTTAACTTTTGAAATAAGAGAGTGAAAAATCTAAAAAAAATATATGCTGTAGATCTTAATAAACACTTTCAACCAAAATTGGTTTGAAGGAGATATAGTAATTGGTTTTTGAGATATAGCACATTTTCCAAAACCGCAAATATAACTTTGTCATTCATACCAACACTGTGAAAAACAATGTTATTTTTGCATACGAAAAATGATAGGTGGTATTAAATATGGTATGGTATAAGGTAACTACGGAACCCTATGGCGCGTGGCCCGACACGCACTTGGCCGGTTTTTTATGTAGCATTTATATAGGCTAATCTAATAATGTGTAGGTATAAGCTTCTCCTGAAGTAACTATAAGCGTTACATTAAAAGACTAGCTTGTAGCAGAATGTTAGCTAAGACATCCTACAACATTTAAAGACATCCGCGAACTATTCACAAATTGCATTCTACTGCAACTAGAGGCACAAATAATTGTGTAGTTCACGAAATTAACGCATATGCGGACTGGAATCCATGTTAAGCCTCCTGAAGTTGCTAGTTTATTTCAACGGTCGGAACCGTTCAAGAACTGCAGTCTGCAGCCCAGGATTACTGCAGATAAGGTGCAGTTGCAGTTTTAGGTGGTAGCTGGTTAAAATTAATTTGCATTAGTAGTTTAAATGCGATGTAACCACTTTGATCAGCTTAGCAATCAATGTAATATTATCATGTTATGGTTTACTGATTTAGCTTAACAGATGTGGTACTTGAAATGCTAAAACAGATTGGGGTATTTTATCGGGTAACGAAAAATTCCCATTTTGGGTATCAAAACTACTGAATATATCGTACTGAAATACTAAGTGGGTGACGGACTGAGGGCGACTGCAAATATTGAAAATGGGTAACTTTAAGATATTGAGTAACTAGTTAGTCACAACGGGTAGTACTTTAATTATTTGTTAGGCGACCAAATTTCTATTTGATTTGCGATAACCTTAAGGCACACAAAATATAAAAAAAATGCATATGTTTTATTTAAAAAAGGCGACTATTAACCTAATCGAGATGACAAAAATAAATAAATTTAAAATATATTAAAAACACGACTGCCCTGCCAAAAACGAACTAAAAAGTTAAATAACAAGTGTCATTGCAGTCGGGGTACCGTTTTGTGGAACAATTTTTAGTTCGTTTTTGGCAGGGCAATCGTGTTTTTAATATATTTTAAATTTATTTATTTTTATTTCACACATTTTAGTGACAAAATATATTTTCTATTAAAATATTTATCTTAACAAATTATATAGTTTTAGAATGTGCTCATTAAGGCCCATATTGTAATAATCGTAAAAAAAAATATTTTTTTTCACATTTAAAAGTGCCGTCGTACAGTGGCCATGTTAACTTTTTTCAAAACATTTATAGCCAGTGTCACTCAAAATGATGTAAGAATTCTAATGATACCTCATACATCCCATACATCCAAATACATTTAGCCATTTAGAAGTTATGGTGGAATAAAGAAACTCACATACCCACAAACATACATGAATCCTGAACACAAATACACTCCTTTTTGGGCAGTCGTGTAAAAATACCATATTAGGCAGCTTAAATCAGTTAAATGTTATCTACTTGGTAAAATAAACTGCTGCGCTGCAGGGCAGTATTTAAGTTAACAGTCACCTTTCTTATTTTCAGTCACCCAATTGAAATATCCCAAACAGATTTTCAGGTAGGTACCTACTTTAAAAGCCAACTTTTTTATAGCAAATGCAAAATCACACAGTCAATAACAACAAAGATCTCCATTACAAACGTAAGTTCGAAATAATGGGTATCCCACATAATACAAGCTGTTAACCATAAGCTCCTAAAAGTTCCGTCAGATTATCCCATGGTAATGAACTGGCCGGCCACTCTGTTTTCATTACTATAACGACTAGTTTTCTCGCCCTAATGGGCTATAAACATGGCCGCAAATAGAGGAGGCAGACTTGCAATAATCTTAAGCTACGTCAGAAAGTTGTTTTAATGGATGTGTCATTTGAAATGACAATTTGTGAAGTGAAATGGGATTTACACGAGTCGATTTTCCAGGTGTGAGGTGACTTGCTGGTCCTATTTTTTTGTATGCACAACGGGCACGGTTTAACAATAGGGTATTTGACAACATTGAAAATATACTGCAAATTGTGGTCATCCTAACAGATAATGGCGTAAAAAACATATTCAACTATTACATAGACTAAATTAAGTCTATTGATTGATTTATTTCACATAGAAAAATGCAATAATTTTTAATTTTTTACTGTGGCGAAAACGCTCTAAGATTACTGATGACGTCACTTGCCTGTAAATAAATATGGCTTCAGGCGTTTGACATGACCATAGACTTAGGATCCGCGACTGATGGCTGTCAAATGGCTAAGGATATTACAATGTTTACAGGCTTGTGACGTCAACAAGTGACGTTTCCAGCGCCATAGCGTTTTTGGCGTGGTTTTAAAATTTTAAACTTTAACATTGATTTTTTAATAAAATACATTGATTTTGCCTGAAATATAAATGAGGTGCACTTATTACGTAATAAGGAATAATTCAAATGTTTTTTCAAAATTAGTCAAATAGCCTATTGGAAAGTGCTTGGCCTTCACCTCGCCTGATGTCAAGTGACGATAAGGCCGAATGTGGAAGTGCACTTCACCCGGAATCCTTATCACTGAGGAACTGACTATCTTACCTAATTTCAATGAGGTGGCGAATTGATTTTATAAGCGATTATCGAATAGTTGACTAAAGTCGACCAGCAGGGGTCTGGAAAATTGACCCGTGGAAATGCCCCATAACGTTATAATGATTAAGTTGGCGTATCAGTAATAGACAGTTAAATCTTTTATTACTTAACATTTTTATTTTCTCATTAATGCTTTACTTTCTTTTTTAAGTAAAGATAATATTTATGCTTGTCCTCGAGTCTCGTAAAGTATGTGGGACTCCTCTGAAGTCTGTGTTAACCTAAAAATAATTATTTTTGTGCTATCAAATTAAGAAAGCTTGTACTTAAAGTTGTATCCAGTTTCATTAAAAAAATACTCTATTTTTTAAGTAGAGAGAATGTTTATGCATATCTTCGAGAATCATACACTATGTGGGATTCCTCTGAAGTCTGTGTTAACTTAAAAATATTTTATTTTTGTGCTTTCAAATAATGTAAGCTGGTATCTAAAGTTGTATTCATTTTCTTTAAAAAAGTGTATAAGAAAATACTATTAAGGCGCCAGGGACTAACTGGCGAGCCAATAGATAATATAGTTCGAATCACGAAAGATGACCACAAATGTCGCCCATCTTCGCATTATAACTCATGAAGAAAAGCCTTAAGACAAAATATTATTTTATATAGTATCATATATATATAAAAAATATATCTTTATGTTTAAGAAATATTTTGTCTTAAGTCATTTCTTCATGAGTTATGATGAGCGCCATTTGTGGTCATCTTTCGTGATTCGCACTATAACTGAACTAAGGAATTGGTTCTATTTTTCTTGTCACTTCCAGCAGTTTTGTAGCTACCCTAGAAGATATAAAGTTAGTTTTGGGTGGATTATCTCGCAAATTTTACTACTATTTGATTACTGGCACGCATCCGCGCTTGTACCAAGATAGTTCAACTTTTTAATGCGCAGTTCAACTATTACTACGATTAGGTTAAACAAGGACTGAATTGCAGTTCGAACGTTGGTTTAAGATTATGACAACATTAAGTTACGAAATAAAGGTTTTTACACAAAGTTGCCTCTCGGACTATTCATTTTAACTATAATTATTATCTTTAAAAACTATTTAGTGAGACTAAGAAAAGGATTTCGAGTTTCGCCCTCTCGAATCAATTGATTAGGTATTCTTCACTTTTCATATTATAGTTATGATTAGCCCTATGCAGACATGACAACTTCAGTTATGAAGCACCTTATATAGCAGAAAGGTAATCATTTGCCGATAAAAACCCCTCTGCTATTTTAAATAGCTACAATCACTGGTAGATATGTCTTCTGAATCAGCAGGCCTATTACATAAAAACAAAAGCGATAAGGGGAGGATGTTCGTCCCACTCCATCACACTATTAACTCACGAATAAAGTTCAATATCAAGTAAATTGAATGACGATTTGCGTACGATTATCGTGATTCTTTTAACGTAATAAGCCTACAGAGCATTTATTTGGTATTATTAATTTCAACCTATTTACTTTCTGTGTTCTTAGTAAGGGGGTACCCCCCTTACTAATAAAGATTGCATAGCAGCTGCATAGTTACACAGTGTTTTGTCACTTTCTTTTTAATGTCAAATTCAAATAGTTTGACAGAGAGTAACCATTGTGTAACTAAACATCTGCTATTCAATCTTTATTAGTAAGGGGGTTATATTAATGACTATCCAGTAAATACTGACATTATTAACTTTTGAAACTTTGCAAAGACCTCCAAATGATAAACTGTCATGACTGTAAGCCAACTATAGCTGAACTAAGTTAAAGTACAAAACGGCAGGCAGCCGCTAATGGTCAATAAACGGGATCTGGTGGCTGGTGCGGGATCACGCGGGATCCCGGGTTCTAATCCCGGGGCGGGGCAGTTAAGAATGTGCCCCGGCTTCTGATGGCAGTTTTAATTCCGGGATGTTAGTGGGAATTATGGTTTGTTAGTTTTTATATGATGGATGTTGTTATGTTTGTGTTGATATTTCAGAAAGAATACAAAAATACAAAGTATTTACCGAATATGTATTATAATTATGATGTTCGATGGATTTAACTTTCTTGCTTGTACAAAGTCGCAACCGAATTAGATCTATGAAGGGTGATATCAACTCTAGGGTACGAAACCACATTCAAATATTTTTTTTCTGTATTAATTGGGACAGAATAATTTACCAGTAGCATTTGCACAGAAAACAGCACCAACAAACATTTGTCGAGCTCAAATATTTTGCCACAATCGTTGTAATATAGCATTCTATTCAACTTTCATATGTAAAAATTTCAATTAATTTTTCAACTTTTTATTAAAAGTTTTTGAATAAATCTCTCTATTGGTTGTGAAAGAAATAAAAATGTAGCTTAAGACATTTTTCACAACACCACCGTAGACAATGCGGAGACGTAAGAACTCGAAACTGGCCATATCTGTTGTGATGAGCGATGAACCGACACTAAATTCCTCCTCTAATACGAAAATTCTTATGATACAGTCTAGACAACCTCAATCTGTATGTCTCGAATCTACATTCAATATTGTCCAGTAGCCTTCTAAAAACTGATTCTGACAAATTTAATCACAATGTATTATTAAACTAGTAGCCGTCCGCAACGTCGACCGCGTAGACTAGCCTTTGACCAGGATAAAAAATATTCTATGTTTTAATCCAGGCTATACAAACTATTTGTGTGCATTTCGTCCAAATCTGTCCAACCTTTTAGGCTTGAAGGCGTGAAGGTGACATCCTTGTGTGAGGACGTGATGTCACAGAAGGAGGCCGCAGAGAGGGACCGAGAGGCGGATGCGGACGCAGACCCGCTCCGAAGGAGACGGCCAGGAAGAAGGAGGAGACGCTACGCGCACCTCGTTCCTCTCTAGTCCTCGAAAGGGGACGAGTGCCACTCGGTGGTCCTCCAAGTGCGGGGCTCATTGGGGCATAAACACCACCACACGGTGCGTGATATCACGGTCCCGTAGGTCTTGCGTGTTAGGTGGTGCGGGAAGCAGTAGGGGGTTTAGTGGGTAGGGTCTTGGCGAGTCCCACATACCTTCGGGATGCATAACCGCATTCCCCCTACTATAAAAAAAGGCGTGATGGTGACAAAAACACACACAAACTTTCGCATTATCATAATTGTTAGTTGGATTTTCAATCTAACGGCCCAGCCACGGACAGCGCGGCAGGAGGCGAGGCAGGCGGCGCGGCAAGCGAATTCAATAATCACTGCGCGCTATCCCGATGGCGGCCTCTCAGCTCGTCGTCACGACCGCGCAGTGGTTACCGAATTCGCTTGCCGCGCCGCCTGCCTCGCCTCCTGCCGCGCTGTCCGTGGCCGGGCCGTAACTATGGATAAATACCGCTATCAACGTAATTTTTGGTTTTTGTACTATCCACCAAGTATCCAGGTTATAAATATGAGGATCAGCATAATGCCATATTGGTTTCATTTGTCATGGCTACGGATGACATATTGTAAAATTTGACTTTCACGGTTTTCAATCCATTAACAACAGTCCATTAACAATTATTTTGAGACGGAATACTACGGCCTTTTACTCGTTTGTCGGTGCAATACAAATTCTGTACCTGATGTTGCGCCGACAAATGAGTAACGCTCTATTGAAATATAGGCCTCCAGTAAGCTTTCGGTATGTTTTCGGTACCAAGCATGCTGATGTCGTACCGATGCTGCGCCGACAAATTAGTAAAGGCTCTAAGGCTTATTCGAGCAGTTCCATATAAATGTAAAGAGCATCTGGTGAGGTGCAAGTCCTAAATATGAGGGTTCCTTCATAATGCCGGCTTCATTTGTCACGGCCCCGGGTGCCAAGAGCGCGGCCACTGTTAATAACCCGCCGCCGTGGCAGCGTTCCAGGTTTCAGGTTAGCGGGCTGCTGTGCAAGGGATAAGAGGCGTAGAAAATATATTTTTGAAAAAAAATTGCTGCAGAATGAGGTCCAAAAACTAAAAAAATACCAGCACAATGAGTTACAAATATCTACAGAACTTTCACTACGCGCAACTATCAAAGGCATTGAAAACTGTAATTAAGAAATAAAGCATCCGCATAGACTCCAAACATAGTTAATAGGAAATCATTCTTTATTGAACTGACGATAAAGTGAACGGAGCGCAGACTCACCTTGCGCGTAAGCCTATAGTTTTAGTTCACCCGCCTCCTAAGATGGCTCAAACTGTAGCTCAATTCAATCCCTAGTTCCAATTTTTATTCCGTTTCTTGAACAGCGAGCTCAAAAAAGTTATTGGGAAATTCTCGATCCGAATCCAAGTCGGCGAAAAAATTTACAAATTTTGTAAATTTGTAATTGTGTTTAGAAAATCTTAAAAAAGTTCCTTCAAAGCTTCAAGAGGGCTTCAAAGCGCAATTTTGGGAATTCAAATTGCACTTTGAAGCCCTTTAGCAGACGCACATTTTGACATACCGTTTTACAGTTCGACGCCATTTTCTTTTTTTGGTTTCATTTCTAGTGCACATGCAAGTGACTATCCACAGCTGTTCAGTAGCCCTATTTTGTAACTCTGACAGCTTCTGATCATAACTGAGTTAGGCATGAGATGTTCTACATTACCTACTGTTACAGTAAAAATCAATATAATGACTCTCTATAAAAGTCCAGCAATATAAACCTTATGCCAAACTCGGTTGTCCACCAAATGCTGTCATCTAATGTGAATCAAAACTATTTTAGTACAACAAAAAAAAAAACGATACTGCCTGACATTAATTCATATGGAAGTTATTTTCTAATAAATAATCTTACTTTGTCTTAAATTCTAGTTTTGTTTGAGGTGCCAAAGCTCAAATTTATGCCGTCCGTATGGTGCCAGAGCAAACGCTTTACTTAGAAATGGCTATATAAGTCCTACGATATATCTCGTATCTGGCATCTGAGAAAAAATCCGCTACGAGATATTTCGTAGCTGGCATTCAACGTGTTAATTAAAAACAAAGAAAACAAGTCCCAAAAAATAACATATTAAAGTAGGTATTAAATTCGTTTTCATTTGTTAACATTAAATCCATTAACGCTCAAACGCCGTCACTTGTTACAGTATACCCAAAGTAAAGCGCAAGCGATGAGATTGCTATTTTGCTAAACGGGTACGCCAACGCCGGATAATTTCAATTTTAAGGCTCTACAGATCTTTTAATTGGTAGTTCTCTTTATTCCAATATTTATACTCCGATATCCACTCAATGGTCTGCTCAGCTCAATATTAATAGTCAAAGTGCTTTATCAGTTAATATAAAGCTAGCAATCTATTTGATTAACGATTTCAAAGAGATTACTCAGTTTAAAATGTTTGAAGTCAAATATTTGTACAATTTATCACAATTCTCAGTAGTAATCATGTAAATAGATTTTTAGCTGTCATTTAATATAACGAGATAGGTATTCTTATTAAAGTACTGTAAAATCGATTAATATTCTTTTTTCAGTTTCCGTGTTCCGTGTGCATCAAAAGAAAAAAATATATAGGGTTTCCCAAAAATTTGCCACACGAAGGAAAAGTACCTTAAGTTAATATTAAAGATAGGAAATTATAGTGAAAGAAGACATCATTTTGATTTTAAAAATAATTTAAGAAATAAAAGCATTCAAAGATTTTTAAAAAATCGCCTGTCTTAACCAGGAATCCAACCCACCAAAAAAGCAAAAAAAAAAATTATGATACCTATCGTAAAGGTTACTCATAAGGTTTTTTTTTAAAGGACAGAGCATCTTAAACAAAAGGAAGATCATGTAATTCAACATTTAAATTTTGATTATCACGGATTTTATCAATTTGTATCGAATCGTATGCGAATTTTTTTTAAATACTTATATTTTTTTAAGTAGTTAAGTCTTCTTCTTATCGAATGAGGATTAGTGGCCACCTCTGGTGTTAGAGTTTATCAAGCCGCCTGTAAGGCCTCTAACTTGGCTTAACGACTGTTATCAGATGACAACAGCCGGTACCGACGGTTTAACGTGCCCTCCAAAGCACGGAAGCGCTCAGTTGTAATATCACTTTAACGGTCACCCATCCGACACCTGACCGGACCGAGCGTTGCTTAACAAACGTGATTGAGTACGATCCGTCTGTCAAGTTCCGCCATGAGCGATTCGATGTAGTTAAGTATTATATTAAAATTATTAAATGCAGTTCCATTTCTTTTTAAAAACAAATTGAAGTCTTCTTTCAGTCATCTCCAATATTTAAGGTACTTTCCCTCCGTGTGGCAAAGTTTTGGGACACCCTGTATAAGGATCCATCAATCCGCGAAGATCCTTTCAATTGCTATAACCTACTGGGTCCATAATAATCTCTTTCTATAAAATGACCACCTATGTATTTACTTTATGGTATGCAATAAAATATTGAATTAAGTAATTAATTTTCCTTCTGTAATCTGTAATTTTTTTCACACAACTCATATGTTCTACTCTCAGAGCATTGTCAGTAACAGTTCTGTTATTTTAAAACATAATTTTAATTCCCATCTTCATATTTAAATTAAGAAACAAGTATTCCGTCCCCAACCTGGCGCCCATACATATTCATGCGGGGTTCCCAAATTGCGGGGGTCTAACTTTGGAAACCACCGGCTGGAAAAACGGAGTTAGTCAAGATTAAGTTTTGATGGTGTCGTCAGATGAATCACCTGTGGAGTGGGGGTTTAATGCGACCGTTTTAGCGGTCCGGAGAGGTTTGCCGAATAAACTGTTAGGTACGTTACATTTACATTCTTTTAATCGTTTTAATCCTTTTTAATCTGTCAACTAATAAGTGACGGGCACCTTTATTTCTTTATTCTCTCAAATGGCACGATAAATGTCTTTATGCTTAAATAAACGTGTAAAGGTTACTGTTAGACAAAAGTCAATCTGTAATAAAAATAAACCATACTTCTTTAATCTGTCAACTAATAAGTGACGGGCACTTTTTGATGCTCTAAGGACGGGCATTTTTTTTCCTTATTTTCTCATTTGGCATGACACGATAAATGCGTTAATGTTTGAATAAATGTGTAAAGTTTACAGTTGGGCAAAAATCAATCTGTAAAAATAAACTTTTTGATAATGTTGCATTCTTTGTCAAATACTTACACATTTTTGAGCTATTTTTGAGCGAAAGATTCACACGTATAAATATAAACTTGATTTATCAGTCCCAAAAAATAATGTATAAAGTAGATTATAAACGATTAACAGGAACATGATAGATAAAACTTTTCTCCATAAAAAAACTAGTATGTCGTATAATAACCAATTTGTAGATTTTCAATGCTGTGCTAAAACTACTTATAATATAAAAAACCTTAGCTAGTTCTCCAGTTTAGTGATTGACTGTTTTCTAAAATAAGAAATAGAATATTAGTTTATTGTTAATCAAAAAACGATAATGTTGTCAAGAATTTCGATAATTTTTACTATAAAAAAAATCGGGTTGCACTCCGGGAGTGCCGGCAGAAGTGAAAACTTTTTGCACGAATTGCCGTCTTACGAATTTACTCTGCATTTGAATTTACGAATAAAGAACAGTATTGTACGAAAGTCTTATCCATAGCTTGACAGAAAATCTAGAGTTTGACATTGAATTAAAAAATTTGCGCGTTATTATGGTGACACAAGTGTTAACATGTTCTTACCAATTTTCGATCAGGGTCACGTGATCCTGACTGACTGACGCGTGTTCAACATTTTTCCCCATACAAAAAAGCGTACAACGCCGCTAAAGAAGTTTTCACTTCAAAAATTCTTCCAGCATTGTAGGTACGGCACGCCCCCTCAATATTACACAGAAGAATTTAATATTTCACAAAAGAAAAGTATGTTTATGCATCGAAATCCTTTATAGAATCATTTGACATAATTAAAGTTAATACATATTATTTAATCTGATAACACAATGTTTCTAGCACTATAAACTAATCACAATCTTCGAATTATTATTATTTTAACCGACTTTTCTCAAAGCAAAATTACTAACGCAGTGTACATTTTTCATACCAACCAACTAGCGACATCTCTTAGTGTTCCGTGAAAAGCGTTCTAGTTTCATGCATCACCGCTGCATATTCGTGGCGTTTGTTTCACGAATAAGTATTTAGGTATTTGTGATTTACGAGAATATTTATAATTATAAAAATAAAAGCATAATCTTTTATTTTTATAATTATAAAAATAAAAGTATAATCTGTGTTAATTTTAACCATATTTTAAGTATTTTTTGTTGTCACTGGTAGTACTTAGGTATTGTTTGCCGTCTTTTTGCCGTATGAGGTATCTATTTGAGTGAAAATCGTTGTTGTTTACATTTACAGCTTTTTACGTAGGGGAGAGTAGGGTATTACCGCGCGGTTGATAATTTCGTGCCCCTTGGTTTCTCGAAAACTATCAACGCTATGCACCTGCAATAACAGTCAAATCTTAGCTCTAAGCACTTCTAACTTCACCCGCACACCGTCAATTTCCGTCGAACAACTAGAGCAGAAGGCCACGCGCTTTTAGTTTTTCCACGCACACGATCTACTTTTTTCTAATATTTTAATAAGAGGTGAGTCAATCAATATTATTTAATGAGTAATAAACTACATACATTTATAACGTAAAAATGATGTAGAATTTGTGTGCAGATTTATTTTAAATTAATTCTTTTAGTTTGTTTTGGTTTGTGAGGTTACAAATTAAAATTACTTCGTTTGATAATTTCGCGCGAAATTTTACAGTATGAAAATATCTATGGCAAATATTTTTCTTTACAGAAGGCGACGAAAACTAAGGATCTGGCTGATCTTCCTACGAAGTAATTGCATACTAAAGTAAAAACATTCCGAAAATGGACAATTATTTTAAGATTACTTATTAGTTTTTGAAGTAAAAAGACATCTTTTGTGTAACAAACAAAAGATGTCTTTCTAAATCGTTTAATATGGAACTTATAAGTTTATAATTTTGAAACTGAGTTGATTAATGAATATAAAAAGAAATAAATATATATGATTTTCATTTTTCCTATACGCTGTAGTGATAGTTATCAGTTTATTGACAATTTTAATTAGAGGCGCGGTTTTATCAGACCCAGCGCGAAGTTACAGACCTAGGGGCACGATTTTATCACACCAGTTTGATAATATCGCGTTTTCCCATTTTTTTTGTTATTAGGTCATATTTTTGTTTTGTGTTTTATTTTGATGATTTTAAAGTTTCGTTAGCATAGCTAGATAAATTCTCCACCTATAGTCATATTTAGTTTTTATTTTAACCCAACCTGAGGTTAGTTATATTTAAATTTCCTTAGGGGCTCGGTAATACCCAACTCTCCCCTACATAACCTCTCTACATATTCTCGCTTTATTTAAGGTTATATTAGAAAACAAGAACAAGATAATTTCGTCGGAGACCGCCCGGATTTATGCCGCGGCACATATCGGCCGATCTCAATTTGTTTTCCGGGATCTTTGCCCCGTTTCTCGCGTTTTTTTTTCGTAACACAGATAACCCCGAACTGTTTGGCGCCTCCAAAATGGGATTCTTTTGCACGTTGTAGAACTAATTTATAATAAATATAAGACTTTATTTTCTTTTTTGCAAAGCAAATCCGTAAACAAATTCAGGGTTTATTTTTATCTGACGGCAGGTATACGAAATTAATGTTAGAACATGCAAATCCATTGACATTAATGATTTAGCATTTGGATAGTGGAACAGTGCCCCTGTCCCTAGCATGACCACAGAAACGTGATATATATCGCGTGAAATAGCGTTTTATCGACACTCAACTGTCAAAATCCATTGTCTTTTGACAGTTGAACGTGATAAATCACGTTTGTGTATCATATTGAGTTTGGGTGGTCATGCTAGACGGGCTGGCCCCTCTAGCATAGGGTTACCAGATGAAAAAATCAAAAGTCCGGAGAAAAGGCCCGATATCCATTGAAAAGTCCTGAGATTCGTAGCAGTTTGAGAACAACGTAGGGGGGGGGGGGGGGGGGGGGGGTTAGTCGGCAGAGGCGAACTGATTAAATAATAGAAAGCTTATTTATCCTTCTATTAAATGTAATTTTTATTAAATGTACTGAATTTTATTGAAAATACAAAAAATCCTGAGATTTCCTCAGATTTTCAAAATCCGCCCGCAATCCTGAGCAAAGACCAAAAATCCTGAGATCTCCGGACAAATCCTGAGATATGGTAACCCTACTCTAGCATGACTACTGAAACACGATAATATCGCGTGATATAGCGTTTTATCGACACTCAACCACAGAATATATAGACTCAACTGTCAAAATCTAGGTCTCTTGACAGTAAAACGTGATTATCGTTATGCGTTTCGGAGGTCATGCTAGGGGGACTGGTAATATCTGGTGAGTCCATTTTTTCTAGTATTTTTTGAAGTGACAACTTCTTTGGCGGCGTTGTACACTTTTTTTGTAATGGGGAAAAAATGTTAAACTCGCGTCAGTCGGGGTCACGTGACCGTGATCAAAAATTTGTAAAACGGATGTAGCGTAGACAGCCGGCGGCGGAAGTATCCCCCTCTCTTTCTTCAGGGCCGCGGCGAAAATGGCAGCGCGTCATTTCAAAAAATGCACAACGTTAATATTCAAGTTTTCACTTCTGCCGGCACTCCCGGAGTGCAACCCGATTTTTTTTTCTATTAAAATAATTATCTTAGTATTGTACGAATTTATTCTATTATTAATCACTGCACTAAAGTGATGCGTATTGGTTCCTCAGCGCATAGAGAAGGGATTATATCAATTTCAGTCCAAAATTGCATAGTAGGACATTATGCGATTTTCAACAGTTAGTAGCTAAAATAAGCTTTTTGCGTATTTTTTCTATTTTTACCGACTTCAAAAGGAGGGAGGTACTCAATTCGACCCGTTTTTTTTTTGTATGTACACTGATTACCCGAAGATGGCTGAACCGATTGAAATGATTCAAACGTTATTACATTAAGTAAAAATTCAAGTTGGTCTCATTTTTTAAAATTTTGAAATCGGTTCAGTACTTTTCAAGTAATTTTGAAAAAAGCACAAAAATAGTATGATTTTATGTGAACTACCTCGATGAACAGTCGTATAACTTCTTTGTTTATGAACTGAATAAGATAATTATTTTTTTGTTGGAAAAGGGATATCTTATGTGTAGTTCTTTAACCGACTTAAAAAAAGGAGGTTCTCAGTTTGACCCGCAAGTATGTATGTTTCTCCGCGATTAACTCACGTTTGGCTGACCCGAGTTTTCTACCTAAATAGTATACCTACACTACCTAATACAAAAGGTACCTACACAAAAAATAAAAAAAATAAAAAAATAAATTAAAAAAAAAACAAAAAACCGACTTCAAAAAACCTACCTCTAAAAAGCAAGAAATAATATTCATAATAATAAAAACACGTCTATTGAAGTCGGGTGTGGCTTTTAGAATAAAAAAAAGGAATTTGTACTCCAGCCCCACCCGACTTCAATAGACGTGTTTTTATTATTACGAATATTATTTCTTGCTTTTTAGAGGTAGGTTTTTTGAAGTCGGTTTTTTGTTTTTTTAAACAATTTTTTCATAACTTTATCTATGTGTACCTATTTGTGAAGAAGAAGTAGTGCATTTATTTTTAAATGAAAACCGCCTGTGAATTCTGCAAGTCCATTATACAAATCAACGTGGTAGCTCAGACCAAATAAAAAGGGAAGACGGAGTCTTCCAAGCAAGGGACTGAAGCCAATTTTTTCGTGCATTAGTGTGTGAGCCGGTGTTGCCATAGTAATTCATATTACCCCAATGTTATAAAAATAACGCGTTATGAAATAATAACGTTATTTATCACATATCAGAATCAAAACAAAAAACTGCCTGGATTCAAGAGATCATAATACGGTCCCAAGGGGGGTATTACAAGCTCTTAAAACTTGTCAGTTTTCTGAATGGCTATCAAAGCGTCTCTTTTATTTATTACTGATGAAAGAGACGCAGACTATGATAGGCATTCAGCTATTCTGACTCGGGTGTGAGGCAACGGCTACACGCCTGGTACTGTGATCCATCAGTATTTAATCAGGGGCCTATTTCATAAAAGATTAGTGAATTTACTATAATAATTTACCACAGTTATTATTGGGGTAGAATTATGTTTCTTATTAATTATAAAACATAATTCTATCCCAATAAACTATTACTATGGTAAATTACTGTACTTTTTTATTCTTTTATTAAATAGATCCCTGATAAATAATACTGATGGATCACAGTATTTACCACACGTGTAGCCGTCGCCTAATGATAGATAGAAAAAGTGAGCTTCTCAAAGCCCTGCATGCAGGGCTGTGAGTAGCTCGCTTTAAAAGTAGTGGCGGAAGTAGGAAGGAAATAGGAAAAATGTAAAAAAATAAAACTAACGAATACTGAAGTTTCGTGTATTTAAGGCAAGATGTTTGTTCTGACATGTTAGGCATCCATTACACGGTAGGTTTTGCTGTCAGTTTAACCACAGTCACGGGCTGTGACTGATGATTAACCTACCGTGTAATGTAGTGACTGATGGTTGCATGATGTGATTTGTTCTTTCCATCAGTCAATCAGTCAAACTCATAACATCCTTCCTTCAATATGTATGTATAGTACCCTACCTAAATTAATTTTAATTGGGAGATATTTTCGTAAAACCACTTATTTTACCTTTGTTAGGAATACCTATTTTTTTCACTTAATCCTTTAAGCCCGGAAAATGAGACACAATATTCCATTTCCATCAGGGATTGCAGGATTAAAAATAACTATTTTAGGTGACGTAGGTTTTTTCAAAGTTTTAAATGTTGCTTTTCATTTTAATTTTTTTAAAGAATTCATACTTTATCTAGTTTTAAAAAAACCCGCCTGCATAAAAAGACAAGTCTACTGAAAAGATGGAAACAAGATAAATATTAAAGGCAACATAATAACATGCTGTCAGAGGCATGCATAAAGAAAGTGACATTATGAATTATTTGAATTATATACCTCCGACTGCATGTTATTATGTTACCTTTAATATTTAGTCTTGTTTCCATCTTTTCAGTTGACTTGTCTTTTTATTGTCTTTTCTGCGGCAGGCAGGGGTTTTTTAATTATATAATTTATTTTTTTATTTATATCTTTTTAGTTATCATATATTACGGTCATGATATACCTTTTCGAAATCTTCATAATAATCCCTTTAATTTGATACCCATATAGCAGTATTCTAAAAAAAATTGTTTTTCCACTACGTATAATAGCACCGTATAGCCGCCATGTTGGTTTTTTAGAACGCCACCTTCTTAAGAAGTTTTTTAGAACGCCATCTTCTTAAGAACAATTGGGCTGACAAGACGAATCTAACGATATCTTAATCATAGAAATCCGTTCAGTCGTTTAAAAGATATGAGGTAATAAAGAATATTACATACATACAAGATAGAAGATACGCGCGAAAAACATAACCCTCTTGCAGTCAGGTAAAAACAGCATCTAAATCTGTCAAACCGTTATGGAGATAAATGAAAACATGATGCTGCAGCACTCCCTAGCGGCTAAATACTATAACACTTATCTAAGAAGCATCGCCGAAAACCATTACAGAAAGCCGTAGCGAAATCGGTTTAGTAATTTTTGAAAAACGACAAAAACTGCATTGAAATCGGCCCAGAAGGTAGTTTCCGAAGAAAATGGTAACAGACATAGACAAACAAACAAACAACCTCTGAGGCGACGGCTACACGCGTGGTAAATACTGAGATCATCAGTATTTAATCAGAGGTCTATTTCATAAAAGTATGAAAAAGTACAGTAATTTACCATTGTAGTAGTTTATTGGGGTAGAGATTATGTTTTATAATTATTAAGAAACAGTTCTACCCCAATAACAACAATGGTAAATTGTTATAGTAAAGTTACTAATATTTTATGAAATAGGCCCCTAATTAAATACTGATGGATCACAGTATTCTAACCCCAAACGCATATACCACCTCCATTCCGTTCCGTCCGTCGTGGGTAAAAACAGTCCAGAAACAGAAATAATTAACGCGTTATTTTTAACAAGAAATAAATAACGTTACGTTACTTTCCATGTTACCCAATAACAGGTTTAAAAAAGAACGTTTGGCATGGCAACACTTGTGTTGACGTTTTGTGTTTCAAGTAATACCTTAATGTTTATTTTGAATTAGTGAAAATATTAGTTTCCAAATTTACTTTCGTGTGAAATGTGACTCCATCCTGCTTTTTATGTGTCGAAAATTGGTTTTTACACCTTTTCACTACACAATTCGGCATTTTCTTTGGTGAAATTCATAATTTATTAGTACGTCCTGGTACGTCCGCTTCGCACGCTGGCTGTTAACAAAAGGCGTAGTTTCGTTACATGTGTGTGCGTGTAACTGTGTGTGTACACGCCAAGGCGTAGTTTTATTGGCTTCACTGCATTGTTCAGAGGACTACGTCTTCCCTTTTTTATTTGGTCTGAGCGTGGTAGTTTAAAGCGTGAATTTGCATGTTGATTGGAAGTATAGCTCGTACTGAGATATTATCACCAATGATCTAAATTCATCGTCAAGCACATACGTCACTATCAAGGACAGTGTCATTGCACTTGTCACATAAAAGTCATCACCGTTTAAAGAAGACACACCGAATATTTTATTTCAATCCCTTTTAAAATGAACCTTTAGTCAATCACTTTAGATTGTTATTTGAAAAGTGGAATGCTGTCACTTAACCTATTATATATTCCGTGACTTAATACAGTAGCGTCATCTGTCGTGATCAATAAACGTTTACTTATTTCTTTTTTGAATTATGAACAGCGGACAGAATCATGAGATGCGCGTGCGCCGATGCAGTGTTTAAAAACTTGTTTAGGAATCTGTTTGTCATGTTTCCGAATTGGTGTTTCGTTCGAATTGATTTATTGAATTAATGAACGTCGGTTGGACGTCAAAACACGCGTTTAACGTTAATGTGAATTGATTGTGTGTCTGTTCATATGTTTTGAAACGAGTAATTGGACCTTGTACGTGATGATTTATAATTCTGTATTTATTGACTACTTAAGTCGTCAAAAAATATTTAACTTCAATAATTCATTATTAACTTTATCGTGGCTTCGGTAACTTTACTGTCATATTTGGTGCCAAGTTTAAAAACATGCTCTATCTAGTGTTCTTTTTCAATATTTTATTTCCAGTTTGTTGTATACCCCATCCCATTTTATATTTATACCTATTTTGTCTCATTTCACTTTCAATATACTTTTCAGAGGGTACGTATCAGAATGTCTAAAGTAAGAATGTCTAAACTTAAAATGGCAAAGTTCAAAATGTCAATGTCAAAAACAAAAAGGTCAAACGGTCAGATAGTCCTAAATAGAAATTGTTTTAAAAAACTTAAAACCGACTTCAAAATCCCTCTCTACCTCTAAAAAGAAATAAATAATATTGAATGAAATCACTAGATATGAATTATTATTGTAATGAAACACGTTTATTGAAGTCGGGTGGGGCTGGATGACAATTTTTTTTTAAATTCTAACAGCCCCACCCGACTTCAATAGACGTGTTTTATAATTATTACAATGATAATGCGTATCTAGTGATTTCATTCAATATTATATATTTTATTGCCTTTTAGTACCTTCTGTACTTATTAGATATATTCTAGGTAGATAGAAATATCGGTTTGGCCAAACGTGAGATAACCGCGGACAACCATGCATACGGGTCAAACTGAGAAGAGAACCTCCTTTTTTAAGTCAGTCAAAATACCAAAACCTTGTCCTAAATGTAACAAATACTTTTCTGAAAACCGCATCAAAATTGGTTCAGCTAAACGCGATATAATCGCGGACAAACATACCTACATAATACGAGTCAAAATCAGAACCTTCTTTTTTTGAAGTCGGTTAAAATACTAAAACCTTCTCCTAAGTGTAACAAATACTTTTCTGAAAACCGCATCAAAATCGGTTCAGCCAAACGCGAGATAATCGTGAACAAACATAGATACAAGTCAAACTAAGAACCTCCTTTTTTTGTTTTTTGAAGTCGGTTAATAAATGTGTAAGTTCAAATGATCAAAACTTAGAATGTCTAATAGTCCAAATACATATAATGACCAATAGAATTTATTTATGCTTTTCTTTCATTTAGGTACAGATGCCGGCATATATATTGGCAAGAAAATGAAAGAGACAAAAGATGCGCAGTAGCCATAAACTTAGTGTTTATGGCTGCTGCGCATCTTTTGTCCCTTTCTTTCTCTTGCCAATATATATGCCGGGCAGTATACCTTATTAATTAGGTTAAATAATTGCGTGTTTACCTCTGTGCCTCCGCCGCACATCACCATAGCCGCGCCACTCGCTGATTCAGTAACCGGTGCCAGTCACTGATTCAGTATCCGGCGAACAAAATCCACCAATTGAGTTTGAAATAGATTTTTTTCTGGCGCCTCGCCGGCCGCTGCCGCGGCACGCTCGCTTCGCTCGCTTGGCTCACGCGCTGGGTTCATGTCAACCTAACATGCTCGTCACTACGCTCCTCGCATATATCTCGTGACCTATAGTCTGCGGTTTCTAAGTCCACGTAGACTAGTTTAGACTCATTTCCGGCAACTAAATTTGCCATAAAGCATTTCAGGCGCCTCCTCAGACTGAATTAACCTCAAAGCAGGCAAAGGTGATTCAAATAAATCATTGTGAACTTAGATTTAATCACCATTGATATTTTAACCCGTCAAGTATTTGATTCGTTTGATACTTTGAACTTTGCTATTTTGAAGTTATACATAATGATTTTCGACATTTTAAACCATTTGAATTTGAATTTTTGGCATTTTGAACTTTGCCATTTTAAGTTTAGACATTCTGATACGTACCCTAGTTTCTAAGAATTTACTAAGATGTACCTACTGTTCGTCGACTTAAAGAGATTCCTTTACTGTCTGTGTATTTTTATGACTATTATTTAAATTCAAGCTTCCGGCCAGATGTATTTTCCAAATTATTTTGAATTCTTAGATTTAATTAATAGAGTAGTATACATTTCTAAGGCTTCCGCGCGTACAGTTTATTGGAACAGGCAGTACAGCACAATTTCATTGGCAGTACAAGATACAGTTATGGCTGTAGTATTAATTTAGGAATTTTTATTTTGTTGTACTTACTCAGATATATCGAAATATTTCATCTAATATTTTTGTACCCATTTTTCAAAAACAGTTCCAATTGAAATTATTTAGTATAGGTAGGTACTAATTGATATAAAAAATTGTTGTAGGTTAACTGTTATTTAAATTCAAGCCTTAGGCCAGGTGTGTACAAAGCTGCGCGTGCGCCTAATGATGCAGTCGTAGCTCGCGGACATTCGATTATTTCATCGATAACTCGTTCTGTTGCATCGATTTGTGATCGGTTGGTAATTGTTTTCCAGTCACCGTGTAATGCTCCCTTTTCTCGTTTCTGGTTGTCAGAATAATCGATTATTGTTTATCTTGAGTTATATCTGTAAGTAACGGTTCCGATATTGGTTTGTAGTTTATACTAGATTGCAACAATGTTGCGTTCTAATCATTGATTCGATATAATAATTTTGAAGCTGTAGATAAGGAGCTTGGGTGGCGCAGTGGTTGTGCCTGGCCCTGCGATTGTGGAGGTTAAGCAACTTTCACAAAGGTCGTTTATGCGATGGGTGACCATTTTTTTAATCTCGAGTTCCTCCGTGATTCTTGGTCTCGGCTGCATCAACAGTGGGGAGATTAAAAATGGCTGATATCGAACCTGTAGCATATGTTTTTAAACTTTTTCTTGAAAGCATTAAATCACATAGTGTTATCACTAGTATTTATGTTATTATAGTTATTGGACGTTTGACAATACATTATTTTTATTTGCAACTGAATTAAACCGTGAGGTGGAATATCAATTTTCGCACTTATGCTCTGAAATTTATTACATTTGAAAGAATTCATCTTCCAAATGTTGTTCCACATTTACGTGGTGGCCTGGTTCATTACATTACATTCTATATCTGAAGTTCAGTGCGGAAATGAATTTAAATAATTAGTAGAATTTGTTTGATTTGAATACTTAGTAGTATTCAAAATAGTTGTACTCATCAGTTAGCAGTTAACTGCTCGTTAAAAAGGCCACACGAACCGAAATATATTTTACTAAGATAATTTTATTTCCTCGCATTTTTAAAGACCACCTTGTACACCTTGTACGGAAAGCTATTTACATTTCCTCGAATTCAATCCAAACCATCTTCGACAATGTAATGCTAACTTTCCGTTCTCGGCTGTAATGTACTATTTCTATAAGACCTTAATCAAGATAATCATTAATATTCTATTTCGCAAGATACTTTGACCTCTACTATCATCACAATAAAAAATAACGAGCCGAGCGTATAAAATTTAATGGTGACATACTCGTATCCATCTTGCAGATAACTCCATCGTACGAAGATTGCTTTATCGAATCCTGTTTTATCGATATAATTACAAATCATTGATCGAAGCATCGATTGTGTTGTAGTCGTAAAGCGTTATCGAGAACAAGGAACTTCTCGATGCGGTGACAAGTTTAGCATATCTAATCTTAATGCCCAGACTCGACTTCAAACTCTTTTCGGTAAACAAGAGGTAATTGTTGGGCCGTAAAGTCAGCAAGAACTTATAATCTGAAAATAAAAACTCCTGTTTATTATTAAGTTTTTTTTAATAATTAAAAAAAAGTGCGATTGGACTCACGCACGAAGGGTTCCGTACCAAAAACGGCAAATAACACGTTTGTTGTATGGGAGCCCCACTTTAACATTTATTTTATTACTAGCTGAACGACAGTACCGACAGACGTTGTCCTGTCTTAGTTACGATTTATGAATATTGAATTCGAATTTTAAACGACATTCAGTTTTTTTGCAGCCCGCATTCTGTCAATTCTATGTCAAACGTCATAAGGTTACATTAAAAAAGTTTATAGTCCAAATTAAATTTTATATGGTGGTTAAGTATTCTTAAATTTTCTTATTTTCCCGCGCATTTTTTTAAATTTTCTTCCATTTTTATCCAAGAATAACAAACACAACAAAAAAAGAATTATCGAAATCGGTTCAGCTGATCTCGAGATTTGCGCTTAGCAAGACATTCAGCGATTCATTTTTATATTATAGTGATGTTTTTAGTATTTGTTGTTATAGTTGTTATAGCGGCAGAAATACATCATTTGTGAAAATTTCAATTGTCTAGCTATCACGGTTCATGAGATAGAGCCTGGTGACAGACAAACAGACAGACGGACAGCGGAATCTTAGTAGATAAAAGGGTCCTAGGGTTTTTACCCTTTGGGTACGGAACCCTAAAAATAACTCTTCTTTTAAATATTTGTGGCAACTGGCAACAAATTGGCATAAGTATCAGATAATAAGTAATAAAATAAGGCACCCTATATCGGTATGATTATTTTTGTGGGTGAACCACCACTCTACACCTCTAGACCACAGAGGCGGACTCCGATAAAGACATTTTGTACTACACGTGAGTACTATATTTTTTACTTCGTGGTCGTTTTAAATACAATTAGTTATTTGTTTTTTGTTATTTTATTAAAATTAATATCAAATACGCTGTTATAATGGCCACACGAAACGTCTTTATTGATCGCTCGCACCTACGTCTAGTAAACCCGTCGTAACAGACGTATATAAATGGTGCATCCGAAATTGGCGGCGATAGAACACGATATATCGTCGATAGGCCGGCGATAGATCGGCGATCATCGCCGCCAGTAATCAGCTGTATCGCAGTAATACATCAATGTAATTGCTGGAGTGAGCGGCTGTTATATTTGAAGCTCTTGATGAATAGTTTGAGGTAAAGCATATTTATTTGCAAGACGTAGGTAAGAGCCGTAAGAATGTATTAAATCTGATAAAAATACTTTAAGAGAGGTCAAAATAATAAAAAAATGATTTGTGAAAACAGCTATACTATAAAAATATAAAAAAAAAAACAAAATGACGTGTTGAGTTATGGCCCATCCTCTTTGTTCAGTCGTGTTTTTTTTTTAAATGTACCACAACATATTAAAATGGTTCATGATTATAAATTATAATGATGGATAAAAAGATTGGAACCTTTAATGTGCAACTATTTTGTAAAACTTTATAACTCTACATTATATTTTCATGCAACAAAGTTTTCTAGTACCACTGATATCAAATATTATTCTATAGCAACATAATATCCTTATTTTTAAGCCCACAGTACAATATTCAAAATTAAATGAACACTATTAACAAAACATTAACATGGAGTTTACAATCAAAATACAAACACAATTAATGAATAAATTGATTCGGTTACAAATAGGCGATAATGAACGAGGGCCTGAATAGAGAAATAGTTTTTTTGTTATTTTTTGACATCAACGCGGTTACAATGATAGAATATCTATTTTGAAAAAAAAAAACTTAAATACGACATTGTTTTTGTAAAAACTAGAAGTCGTAAAACTGGTCAAATTGCTTTGTAATGTGCTTAATACACATAAAAAAGATTATTTTTTTCAAATAAAGCACTTTGACCACTCTGTCTTACTAATTTTATTGTTACTTATTCTATTAAATCTGTTCCTTTTCCAATGTTTAATGCAGTTTTTAGGGTTCCGTAGCCTAAATGGCAAAAAACGGAACCCTTATAGATTCGTCATATCTGTCTGTCTGTCTGTCTGTCCGTATGTCACAGCCACTTTTTTCCGAAAGTATTAAGACTACACAGTTGAAACTTGGTAGGTAAATGTATTCTGTTAACCGCTTAACGAATTTAATACAAAAATAAGAAAAATAAAATATTAAGAGGGGGCTCCCCATACATGGAACTGAAACTGAAAAAACTTTTTCTTCAAACCAACACGTGTTGGGTGTCTATAGATAGGTCTTTAAAAATGACATTAAGGTTTTTAAAACAACTTTTTCTCAAAGTCAACTGTTTGAAAGATATTCACCGCCAAAGTGGTAAAATGTGTGTCCACCCCCCCCCCCCCCCCCTTTAACTTTTGAAATAAGAAAGTGAAAAATCTAAAAAAAATATATGCTGCAGATATTAATAAACACTTCCAACCAAAATTGGTTTGAACGAGATATAGTAATTAGTTTTTAAAATATAGCACATTTTCCAAAACCGCAAATATAACTTTGTCATTCATACCAACACTGTGAAAAACAAAGTTATTTTTACAGACGAAAAATTATAGGTGGTATTAAATATGGTATGGTATAAGGTAACTACGGAACCCTATGGCGCGTGGCCCGACACGCACTTGGCCGGTTTTAATTCTCTTCCCAAGTCAACTTCCTAAGAAACATAACTCCCGTGAAATAAAATCTGCGTAACCACGGTTGCAACTGCATCACTTTAATTTCAGTAACGACATAGGTGCATCTGCAGGTGCCATTGTCTCACATAACCATTGTACTGTGTAGCTTGCAGAAAGAAAAAATCTAATCTTTCAGTATTGATGTGATAGTATGAAATTAAAGCTTTATAAAAGGATGAAGATGGCGATATTACGAACTCTGAATATCTTTTAAGCTTTGTTTTAATTTCCATAAAAGCTTGTATTAAATTTTAAAGAATGTAAAAACTTGGTACTCACATGGCTAGAATCACTTAATTATGACATGACAGAGCTATTCTTACAACAGATAAAATAATATTTTACCTGGTATTTCATACTATTCACATCCTCTTTTAATATTGTAGCATTTATATCCTTTCTTTCTATCACACAATATATATATTTAATTTGATTTGTTTATTTATTATTATTTTAAATACATTCGCAAACACACACACACACACACACACGCACACACACATACTCATGCACTCAAACACATGGACGCATGCATGCACACAAACAATTTACTATAATCTGTCTTTATGTTTGTTTATAAATAAGTTCTTAAAATAAATTGTGATGTATTAGTTATATAAAAAATGTAAATAATGGAAGAGCGGAGTCAACTGGAACAGGCATTTTTTGCTTAAAAGGTGACTCCGGCTACTAACTACTGTAATGTAAAACCTTTTATCGAAATAAATTTATTATTATTATTATTATTTGTATATTTCTATAATTATCAGTGGGAATACTTAAATCGTATTTAACAGCAATAGGCGTTATCCCTATAGTTACCACAAAAGATAGCTTCCTAGATGTTATAAAGATTTCCAGTCTGTATTAGAAAATTAACATTTTGGAGGAAAAACATATTATTAATATTAATATTATTAAGTAAGAAAGAAACAAAGAAAACTGATGTGAGTTAATCAGAGATATAAGGATAATAAGTTAACAAACAAAATAACCATAAATTTGATTTTAATAAACGTAACTGAAACACAGAACGTTTTCAAGCGGAATAACTCTAAACACCCGAAAGTTCCTCAGCGTCAACTGTACGAACAAAACAATAGGGAATTACACCATTTTTTGAAAACTGTTTTAAATTAATCCTGAGGTCGAAATAAGCCAGCAGAATTTTTAATTTAATTTTATAAAACCATTAAATGCCCTAAAACACGTTTTTAATTTATGATTTTGAATTTTCGCGCGGAAACACTAGCCGCCATGCTGTTTAGGCTCGTGACGTCACTCCGTTAGTAAACAAACAATAGTGCGAAAGACCAAGTATAAAGTAACAAGTAACAAGAATTAATGAGTTATAAAATGTAAATCTTTGGTGTCTTGTGCCTGAATCCAATAATACAAGTGTAAAAACGCCACAAAATTGTGGATTCAAGTGCCAAGTGATAATAAAATGAGAAACACTAAACTGGCAAGAGAGATAATAGTATCCAAATTCATTGTCCCCAAAAACTAGACTAGAATGTATTTCTGTGAAGACCACTTTGATGTAAGTACCTATGCGCTAGAAATGGTAAATTAACTATGGAATAAACAAAATAAATCATCATGTTAGTATTACAAAACAATCGTCATATTTTGTGACCTATGTATTTATAGGTTATGTTTTGCTATATTGTGATTTGAAAATTTCATAAATACTTATTATATTCTATATTTTAGCTATAAAAAATGGTGTGAAGAATTATACACAGTATAAGGTAGTGGGTTCTGCTTAACTCAGATGAAACCAAACTGCGTACCATCCAGATTTGATTGCCAAGCTATAGGAAACACAAGTCCACTCCAAGTGAACATCCGCATGCCTTTATTGAAAGGCAAAGAATGTCTACAAAACAATTAAGGAGATTGAAGAGACCATACAAAATGAAAATTATGGTAAATCAAAGTACCATCTTGTAATCAAGGTAATTTATTTTTTAGTATTTTATGCAGTTGTAATAAATTATTAACATTATCACTAGGCTAGGACAGGTATTATACTAATCATATTGTACTATTCTAGATTTTTTGACACCTGAATTTAAGAAGTGTGATGGATGATAGAGCGGTCCGAGTAGTACAAAGCTGAGTGCGGCAGGCGGCAGACGAAACAAATAGCCAGTTTTATAGAGGGTCATTCGAATATTGAGAGAGTTTGCCATGTTTTAAAGATGCATTCAGTGATCTGGTGACTTATTTTAAGTAAAAATTGTGTTTCTTTTTGTTATTATTTTTAAATGTGTGTGTGTGTACGCCTGCAAAGTTAGAAACTAGTGATACCTCTATTTGTAATTAACAAGATCCATTTTTGTAACCTTGTTTCTATGCACAATAAAGCATACTTACCTACTCACCTGCCTCGCTCGGCCTAGACCAGCTACCACCACCACACACATTATAGTCAAAATATCAAAACATTGATTTTATAAAATGTAGTTATTATTAATATAGCGGTCAAATAAATACATCAAATATTATGTACAGTTTTTTTTATTTCCATTGCGCACTGTATAAAATATGATGTTGGTGAACACATAGCCGAGTTGATTTAAAGAATGTAATAGATGTGTATTTATCTCATGTGCATGAGTGCAAAATATGTGTAAAAGTACCTACATAATATGCATTATCTTTACTATACATAAGGTAGGGTAGGATACTCAGAAGCAAAACTCATTTCTTTGATCTGTGGTAGGATAGGAGTAGAGTAGGTAGGCTTAAATTATAAAAAAAACTGTTATTTTTATAACATGAAAAGTGTATTTTCAGTAGTTTACAAACTTTAAAGTTGGAAAAATAGTCCTGTGCTTTTTTTTCACTAGACGAACACTTAATTTCAAAAGTAGGGTTGTTATTAATTTGTAATTGTTAATGCCTCAGAAATAATATATAGACTGCATTTTTCTATCTTCATTCCATTTTCTTTTCCACTGTTTTCCTGACTTCCTCCAGTTTCTTACCTCTCGATATTGATGAAGTTCCTGGAATTTTTGCACAAAAATCATAGCGACCCTCTAGTCGCATCTGGTACCGTCCACTGTTTTGCACTGGCTCACTAGCATTTCGAGGCTGTGATTCTGTCATAATTTTAGTTAATGCCACAAATAAAAGCCACTTTTATTGTTGATCTCTAGTTTTAATTTCTAGGAATGATTGGTTTTTTGATTGAAATGATGGGAGATCTTACTTATAAAACATCAGTCTTCATCATTATTTTAATTATTAGGTGATACAGCGCTAAAGTTGACTTTCTCCGTCCTCCCAGGACCTGATAACAAAAAAATAGGTTATGTTAGATTGTTATAGATAACACAGGGTATCATCGTGTTGTATTGTTATTGTGATTATTGTTAGACAAAACTTGATATATGCTAAGTACTTACATTGCTGTTTTAACATTTCTCAACTCTGCAGAACAGAAATCGGGATTGGATTGGTTGGACGCAAAAAATTTCGCCACCATGAATGAATGTATTTATCCTTGGTAGATTTGTACTTTCTGCTTTAACAAAACTGTATTTCATGATGCTATTTAATAAAATAAAGGATAATAGTCCACAGATGTAGTAATCACTTTTAAGATTTCAAAATAAATCGATGAAAATCTAATTTGTTTAATATCACAATCACAGAGAGAAGAGAGCTGTCATGTTTGTTTACTATCGGAGTGACGTCACATCGTAATCCAATATGGCGAAGGGCGTTTTTAACATTTGATGAATAGATTAAAAAAGACGATTTTTAAAATTGAATTATAAAATTTATATTGCATTTTTATGAATAAATATCGACGTTTCTCGTTTAATATTTATGAAATCTATCTTAAATATGCATTTTTATACTTTATCTTACATGGTGTAAAATAGCCTATTGCTTCAAGAAATCAACTGAGAACTCCTCAACTCTTAATAATATTAATTAATGTAAAGTTTCCATCGAATTAGCCAACATTCCCCGAACCGGCGACCCTGATTCACAATCTCTCGGGTCGTAATTGACTAAACGAAATTAAGCCAGCAACAGATTATGCCACGGCATTCTATAAATATAAACAGCCATCACTAATTTGGTTACCTAATTTTGGACCGACGAAAGTCTATTTGACAATTTGGAGGTGATTTTGCAGCGGCGAGATTAGCAGGGTTGAGGTTAGACGGAGATGACATTGGAGATATGCTCCAAAAACAGAGGAACAAACATTTGTAACAGCGATATGGTCTGTCTTCACCGAGTCGCTTCAACTTTCGCTTCAATTTTCAAGTCAACTTGCGTCAGACGCATGCAATATTGCCTCCAAACCGTGCGCTTTCCCTTTTAACTTCTAAGTCAACTTGCGTTATATATCTTGATACTTAAATCTGCCTTATTCTTTATTTACAACTTTTCTCTCTTATTTTAATTATTAGTGTACTTATTTATTAATATTTATTTTAGTTAAGTAAATGTAAAGTTTATTTTTATGTATTGTACTAGCGGCCACCCACGGTTTCACCCGCGTGGTTCCCGTTCCCGTAAAAATATCGAGATAAAAAGTATTTTATGTTTGATTCCAGGCTATCTTCTATCTGTGTGCCAAATTTCAACCAAATCCGTTCAGTAGTTTTTGCGTGATTGAGGAACAAACATCCAAACATCTAAACCCACAAACTTTTACATTTATAATATTAGTAGGATGTAATAAATATATACATAATATATTCAAAGTTACATACAGACTGCCCTTTTAAATATCTTTTTCAGTACTGGGCCTGCTGGAAGAGATTTCAATATGAAATAAGCTGTGTCCTTGTACTTTTTTTCTGTCCACTACTGTTTCTTTCAATATTGTGTGTACAAAAGTATAAATAAATAAATTAATAAATTCTTAACAAAATATCTAATTTATATTTTCTGCGAAACTAAAGAGACAGTTTTGACAAATTAATCAAATTTATTTTAACAAAAATTCCGATATCCAATCTGATTAATATAATTTACTTTTCTACATTAAAATGCCCTGTATCCTTATTTTTTTTCACTTATTTATTCTTCCAATGCCATTAACACTTTTTGAAATCAAAATACGCAAAACAAAACCAGCATGCCCTTTTCGGGGTCCCACCGAGACAGCCCTTGTTATCGAGAATCGTCCAAAAAAGGCCTTTCGGTGCCAAAACGAAAAAGAAGAAATTCAATTACGAAAACCGATCGTTAAAGGCGAATCGGTGCTATTAAAAAGTGACACCACACGCTGATTGCGATGCGACTCCAAAAATGAAGATTACGAAGATTTTTGTAGTGACACTCAAATGGCTTTTAAAAACATAGTTTTACCGTCATTTTGTAGTCGTTTTAAATTAACTTAAGGAAGTGTTCTATTAATGAATCTAAACTTATTTGCCAAAGAAACATGGGTCAAAAAACGACAAAAAATTGTAGATTGTTATATAAGGGTCAAAAAGAAGCAATTGTTCGAGTATGGAATTGATGACTTTTACCAGTGTTAAACACTCTACTTTTCATTTAGAACAGGGGTCTCCAAACTACGGCCCGCGGGCCAGATCCGGCCCGCGAGCACAAACAATCCGGCCCGCGAAAGCAGGCCAGATCGTACCAACAATACTGTAATTTACAGTATGTTGGTACGGAGCTAGCTAGGTCCTGGCCCTTGGGACTTGGTGGAAGAGTATGTCTGGCCCTTTTGCTAAAATGTTTGGAGACCCATGATTTAGAATATAAGGAAAGTAAAAAAGTCTTACATTTTCCAAATTGTTTATTAATAAAAATATGTAGGTACGAGGTACTTAGTACCTACATAAGTAGACCTATATTTATTATACTAACTTACCTGTTTAAATTTAATTTAAAAATTATAACAATTAGTGAAACTTAAAGTTAGGTATCCTGCTAATATTTTATAGTTTTTCTTATTTTAAATTTGGAACACGCCGCGTCGCCAGCCGCTCCGCGCAATGTTTTTAATTTTGCACTGGCGGCTGTTTATACCATATTTGTTGTTGTTCGTGTGAATGCGACCTAATACAAAACTGCATTTTTTTAAACCAAACTTTTTCATTGCCAATGAGGTAACTCATGGTTGACAATGTAACTAAATTCAGTTCTATTTTTAAATTTCTTTTCCACCCTAGGGTGGAACGAAGTGTTTTTAACCCGCTGCTCAGTTCAAATATACATCACTTTACGAATATGAGAATTGAAAAATACTTAGAGAAAAATAACATAGTGTTTTAGCTGTCTAGATAGTATGGGAGATACGCATAACGGACCAAATGGGAGTCTAAATGCGGAGAAAAGAGCCCATCACCAATACCAATACCAAGTATGGGAGATTCAATATTTTTTGGCATTTTTCGACTCATGTTTCTTGGGCAAAAATGTTTAGTTTAATTGGTAGAACACTCCTCTTCAAAATAACAGTGTATAAAGGGTTTTTTTTTTACTTTTTATTATGATAGGAAAGTTTTCATTTTTGATAGGAAAGGTTTCAATTTATGTTCGAGGACTTCATATTATTACAACATTCAATAAAAGAAATCAAAAAACATACTGCAAAATTTAGTGTATTCTTTAATAAATAGTCAAAAATTTAACTTACGTCTTTCAGCTGATAAGAAAAGTTTTATTACAATTTAGTGTCTTCAAGCTTACAATATTAATTTAATTTTTAATGAATAACTTTAAATGAGCCAAAATATCATTATCTGTACCCCGGTATACTTTGCAAAAAGCTTAAAACAGTGCGTGGACCGGTCGTACCATAAACAAGGCAGCAGATGGCATAGACGCATAAAAACTGCACAACACTGAACGGTGTGGATCCAAAATTCTGGTACATATCAACTGGTCTGCCTCGCTCAGTTGCCTCACAAAATAACTGAGGCTGATGGCTGTAGCGATACAAAAATTTTTTTTCTTTACGCCTTGGAGAATATATTTTACGTTTTTTTTATTTATTCGGGACAACAAACAATTGACCAATGTATGATGTTACCTAAATAAACTCAAATCAATGAGACATACTAATAGGACAATCAAAACCGTTAACAGCTTAAATAAGAGAGTTGATTAATGAAAAAACTCATAACACTATCTGAAAAATACATTGAGAGTCCGAGGATCGAGGATCTTAATAATGTAATTAAAAGCCTGTTATAAAATGATAGCCTTACATTAAAAAAATAAATAAAAAAAATATCAGTTCAGCAGCTGGGCGCAAATCAACTAAGTAACGTTCAAAAGCCCCAGGTAAATGGAATATTTTGAAACAAACGTGGTAAATTGACTGTCTAAATCAAGGCCACTACTCGAGGCAGACTCTTTAGTTTGAACAAGGCACAAGGCGCGTGGTTAGTGACGCAACAGTTGGGAACCGCTATGCGAGTCGCCACCGAAAAACAAAATGGCGTTGTCAGGCGAAATATTTAAATATCTCTGCAATGATTTAAATGTCGAGGAATGATTTGGATGTTCAAGTATCGATTAACCATCAAAGTTAATACTGACATATCTTGATTTCCTCAAAAATATAAAGCTTAAACCGCAATTAAGTTCCGTCCAATGACTATTATTTTAATCATCATACCAAGATTTCAATATATTATGTAATTGAAATCATTATGATTGTATTGTTCGAGCAAATTTAAAGGTTTTTGCAGTTGCTTTAAATGCTTATTGGTAAGTTGAACATTATGATCTAGCCATCAAATTTATAAATCATTGCAGAAATGCTCAATTTTTTGTAGCATTAACTGTGAAGTGAGCATGTTTTTTTGATATTTGTATAAAAAAAATCCCTCACATAAACATTGACAATATCTAGCTGTATCTATTTTTTCTATTCATATATCTCTCAGTAAATGCAAAACTTGGAAGTGGCTTGGAATATCCTTAATCGTACCAGTAGACCATAGATACACACTCTGCATTAAAATCGTATTCAATCCAATGAATTTCAGAAAGCATGTCGTTGTTATCGCGTAATTTGCAAAAAGCTTAAAACAGCGCAGCCCAATACGGCAGTAAACAACGCGGCAGGTGCCGTGGACGCGGCAAAAACTGCGAGTGCGAATAGCGATGCGGTCTACGCAACAGTTGGGGAGCCACGGAATGCAGCCTTGTGGATATGTGGTGACTGTCAAAGATGACGACTTCTATTTTTGGTTTTCCTTTATTGTCTATAGGGACCATGACTCCTACTTTCAATTTTCAGTACCTGGCTGGTCTTTGACTATGTAAAGCCAATACCAAGAAAAATCAGCGCAACGCTAGTGACCAACCATAGGTATTTACTGCGACAAGATTCGGGGTTCGAATTTTTGATAGGTTGCTTATTACTTTTATGTAATATTATTTAAGCATTTATTCCCAAGTCATGGATCTTTACTTATATACTTAGTTTTAACTCTATGATTTCTATCACTGAACATCTCTTCATCTTCTAAGCTCTTTTAGATTGTGATAAAATGATTCATTTAAAGTGTCGTGACTTGTTATCATTGGCAATAAGTATTGTCTCTTTGCTAAGACTTTATACCATCCATTATTTGTCTGAATTCTAACATTCAATTCTCTTAACAATCTCATCTCTATTTATCAGTTTCTACAGCTTCATTTGGCCATTTCAAAATACAGTAGGTACAGATATTATTTTGAGCTGGAAAAACCTTCAAACAGGAAGAATATATTTTTCGACACTAGCCATTTTTGATGCCCCCACTGGTGGGGCATTGGCCTTCTTTATGGGTGGATATACTGCAAATGCAGCCGAGTGCCTTCCGAACTCCAAGCTTCCGAAGCATAGAGGAACTCGAGATAATAAGTGTTTTTGGTCACCCATCCCGTGGCAGACTCTTTCAGACAGACGCAATCGCAGGCCAGACGCTAACCCACTGCGCCACCTAATCTGATATATTTTATATTTATTTATTTGCAAGTCACATAATTTATAATTTTATACAGGTTTTACAATTTATGTAGTTAGAACATTGTGCTACAGTTTATCCATAAATATTTCTTCTAATTTATAATAGGTACGAGTAGGCTTTACTAAGAACTTTTTGAGCTAACATTCAAACGCAGAACTATAATTTTCGATACTTTTAATACACTCAGTGGAGTGCTGTTATAGTTATTTATGCAACTGTACTATAACGACCTAATTATGTATAGTTGCATACAAGACTTTATCTACACCCATTTTTATATTTTTTCTTATTTTTATTAGGGAAACATAAAATATTTTAATACATATGGATTAAAAACACCCATGATATTTATCTGAACCCATGATATGTATCCTCTATAAAGGTTTTGACTTTGTCTTTGACTTTCCTCTCCCTCCTCGTCATTATGTCTTCCGCAAGAGTGTTATAATATTGTACTGAATTTCATAATGCAACGCTCGCGCGTGGGCGCGCGGCGCTGCAGGACCAGCTCTCGCTAGTGATATTGTAATGATGGCAGTAAGCTGTTTCAGAACCCCTTACAGAGGATTTAAAGCATGGGTGTAGATAAAATATTTTACATCATACTTGCTCGGTAACTAGGATTTACTTATATAGTATGAGGCTGTGTAAGTTGGCATGTGCAACACAGTGCATTGTTTAGATAGAACGTTCCATTTTCAAATCACTTTACAGTTCAAGGATGGTGAATGCTTTAACTGTAAAGTTACTTTACATCATACTTGCTCGGTAACTAGGATTTACTTATATAGTATGAGGCTGTGTAAGTTGGCATGTGCAACACAGTGCATTGTTTAGATAGAACGTTCCATTTTCAAATCACTTTACAATTCAAGGATGTAGAATGCTTTAACTGTAAAGTTACTTTACAGTTCAAGCATTTAAAACTCCTTAGTGAACCAGTCTCTTTTCTTTTATTATAAATTGACGAAACTTTTGGCTGAAAAAAAAAACAATGAAAATGGCGGCATTTAATTTCAATTCAAGCTAGGTATGCAAAATTCTGCAATGCAAAAACAGCTGATTTTTTTTTTGTGATTTTGAGGTTGGTCCCATAGTGAAAGTTGTTCAGTTTAATGGTCTGATCAACCCCACGAGTTTTCAATGAAATAACCCTTTTACGTTTTATTTTTATTTTTATTAAATTTACCTCGCATGAATGATGTAAAATAGTATGCTTACCTCGGTTGTAAGTAGCTATTACACCCTCGAACTATATTCGCCCTCGCTCGCTACGCTCGCTCGGGCGTCTAAATATCTCGGGTGCACTCGATCCATTAGCGCCCTTTGCGAGCTGCGCTCGCACGGGCGCCAAATTGGATCTTGTTCTGTAATAGCTCACTTACATCCCTTGTGTAACAAACTACTATTACAATTCAAGCATTTAAAACTCCTTAGTGAACCAATCTCATTTCTTTTATTATAAACTGACGAAACTTTTGGCTGAAAAAAAAAACAATGAAAATGGCGGCATTTCATTTCAGTTGAAGCTAGGTATGCAAAATTCTGCAATGCAAAAAGCTGATTTTTTTCGTGATTTCGAGGTTGGTCCCATAATGAAAGTTGTTCAGTTTAATTGTCTGATCAACCCTACAAGTTTTCAATGAAATAACCCTTTAACGTTTTATTTTTGTTTTAATGTTTTTGTGTTTTTTTTATTTTTGTTTTTATTTTTATTTTATTTTTATTAAATTTACCTCGCATGAATGATGTAAAATAGTATGCTTACCTCGGTTGTAAGTAGCTATTACACCCTCGAACTATATTCGCCCTCGCTCGCTTCGCTCGCTCGTGCATCTAAATATCTCGGGTGCACTCGATCCATTAGCGCCCTTTGCGAGCTGCGCTCGCACGGGCGCCAAATTGGATCTTGTTCTGTAATAGCTCACTTACATCCCTTGTGTAACAAACGACTATTATTAGATTCATTAATTATTTTTCCAACTCCACATTTTCCTACGTCCTAGACACGACCAAGCTTGGTCCATACGATAGCACTAGACCCTCGTTATGTCCAGTATTGCCATAGTAACACAACAAGATCTAATTCCATTTACAATGGGGCTTGCATACTTTTGTTCGGTTTGGCCTTCCCAAAGAATAATAACTTCATTATATGCAAAACTGCGATTGTTTGCTGTTACCCATTTATAGAATGGTGGTTTTCTTTTAATAGAAGGAGCTAATAGCTTCTTGTAAACGATATTAAATGAACAGCGCTGCTATCCGATGTGTTGTTTGTATTTTTTATATTTTCTTAGAATAGGCACTATATAATTATGTATACTGTGGTATATAGGTCTGAGGTCTTAGAAGTTCTGTGGTTAGAACAGTCTCTGAATCAATTAACGTACCTATGAATTTTGGTTCAGGGCCGTAAAGGTGCAGGCCCAAGCCATGCGCGGTCAGCGTTGCAGCCCTTGCTGTCCGCGCTATAATGGCTTCGACCTCCGGTCTCGGTCTTTATTCCAGCTTGTCCATGCGCGGGCTGCAATACTGACCGCGCTGTGACGGCCTGGACCTGCGCTAAGCTCCGCTCTCGGCCATCATCATCGCTGCAAGCAACGCAGTCATTTATAGATCGCGACAGTTATGTTCTTGTCAGGGCTGGAAACCGGTTTCTAATTAACCAGGTTAATTTCGATCTCAAACAGGTTTTTTCGTAAGTGTTCACTCGGAGCGGAACCGATTCGCGAGCGATATTGCTTCTGGGATAAACCTGGTTAAATCCACGACGCGCGTGAATAGTGCAGCGATATATTTTGTCTCTTTCTGCGGGCAGGATTTATCCCAGGTTTATCCCAGAAGCAATATCGCTCGCGAATCGGTTCAACACTAACAAAAAAACCTGTTTGAGATCGAAATTAACCTGGTTAATTAGAAACCGGTTTCCAGCCCTGGTCTTTCGTTTCGTTGCTTTGCATCGGGTGAGCGGAGCAAACAAAATCATTTTGGTATTAACCAGGTTTTGGGAGCGGAATCAAAACCAAAACGTCTATGAGCTTAACCAGAAATAATACCGGTTTCGACGAGCAGAATCGAAATAAAAACGCTCTATTCAAAATGTATGAAGCTGCGCGAAACCTGGTTGCGAATTTTAACCAGGTGTTCCAGCCCTGGTACTTGTACTATTATGTATTCTGTGGTATTGTACTAGTTTAATCCTATCAAATCTTTGTCATTATTTAAAATTACAAAAAAAAACTTACTTTCTAAATAAAACAATATCATTACAATATTTATAAATCTCCAACAGCAGCATTTCAACTTTCTTTAACTTCATTTTGATTTGAAATAAAACAATTTTTAACGGATACTAGCGCGGTTTTATTGAAAGCACTTTGGTAATTAATTGGTATTTCATTTTGATTTAAAAAAACTACCAGTTTCAGAATTGTGAAACCGTTTCACATGCAGCATACACACAGTCATACGCACTTACATTACAGGACATTGTCATGAGTTAACGGGTGGTTACTGGTGATCTCGCGTTTATTAAGACAAACGACTGTTCGTTAACTGCGCGCATAATTGGCTATAAAATGTGAGATGTTCGCTCGATCGATGCTGAAATGGGCCACTGAAGTGTGTCTCGAGTAACTAATATATACTTTCTAACAAGCATGTAAAGGAGATCCGTAACAGTAACCGAAACTATACTATAACGAAATGAAAGTCTATCCGCACCCGTAACTAATTCCGGTATAAAAGAATCGGATAATTTCGGATAGGAATGGAGCTGAGTCTAAATAAAACATGTTTTGACGGTTTTTCTTCCCGGCCGAGCCGACACACTAGTTTTAATTAATTACAATTTCTTAAAAAGCTAATACACACATCAACTTTGTCTAGGGATACAGGTGCTATTTTCATACAAACGAGGTAACTTTGAAGCCTTGGTTTCCTGCCAGGGATGTACTGTGCTGTGATCTGATGACGGCTATCCAGGGAGTAAATGGAGGAGATTCCGATCGCTATACACACCCAACTGATCTGACCAGCATTCTAAAAACGTAATGGACATGTTAAAAAAAAAACCGCGAAAATAGCATGAAAATGTATGGAAATCCTCAAACTGAGAACTCTGACCCATTAATCTTTTAAAATGCTGATCAGATTAGTTGGGTGTGTATAGCGATCTGAATCTACTCCATTCACTCCTTGGATGTCCATCATCAGATTACAGCACGGTATATCCGTGGCAGAAAACCAAGGCTTCAAAGTTGATGTGTTTATTAGAAACTAACGGATAGTCCGAAATCATTTCATATCCGTAACCGTATCCCGAACCAGTATAATTTCATTTCTATATCCGTATCCGTATCCAGATCGAAGTTCCATATCCATAATATAGCTTTCTTAGACATTTGACTTTATTCTATAATGTACTACCAGAGAACGCCCGCAAGCTTGTTTTAATTAAATATTTCCACTGAAAATCTTATCCAACAATATTTTTTTAATTCAAAAGAATATTTCTTTAAAAATTTTTGATATCATATTGTTAAATTATTTGATTTTATCTTCGCTATTATAAAAGCTAAAGCAATTTACTCAGAATCCCTAACTCATGGGTTTATTCACTATCATCTCTCTATGTTTTGAAATAATTAATTTTAATTTTATTATTGCGAAAGATTTTGTCATGATTATTTGCACAAAAGACAATAATTAGATGATATGGAATATGGTAGAAACGTGTTTAAGTAATCAGACTGATAAAAGCTTAGACTATTTTAACTTGAAAAGCACACATCCATTTTATCAGCCATAAAAGCTCATAACACATATATTGTTTTTAGCTACTGCTTCGTGAAAGCCTTAAAATATAAGTTATGCTAATTGCGGTTATCGAGTGCATTAACGTGTGAGGTAAGGTTTATGTTCCTATTGTAAATTATACAGCAATGGGGAGGTGGTCAAGATAATAGCGATTAGCGAGAAAATCAAGAGCGGTGAGAAAGCATTTACTGTATAGCTTTCAAATACTTGATTCTTTGGGCGTGAGTTGCCAAATAATTAATGACATATTTGTTTTCTTGATAGTTGTAACTGTAGCCTCTGAATCTGAATAACATCTGCGTGCATTATTACGCTGTTAAACCTGGCCTCAAGCATGGAGATAATAAATTTTGGTCACCCATCTCATAACCAACCCTTGCGAAAGTTGTGGGCAGAATGCGCCAACCCACCGCGTGTCATCGAGCTCCTCCCAACGCAGCGTACAATAAAAGCCGTTTTTACAAGCTTTTATTTAACTTGCAATGTTTGTATCGGGTGATATCTTGCAACTCAGTTTTGAAGCAGATTATATCTTCACACGTTTAGTTTGGATGACAATGCATTTATTTATTATTATTAATTCATATAAAAACAATACAGACACAACTTCATACTTAGTCTCGCAAAACTTATTACTAAGTTTGTCTGCGAGGACAAGGTCACGCTCAGATAATAAGTATAAATTAAATTGAACATCATTTAGCTAAGTGTAGGTATGTAATTGAAATATTTGAAGAAGAAAAATATTATTTTTTAAACTTTACTTTATCATTATTTTTAATGTGGTTAGTACTGTGACGTCATTCTAAATCCAAGATGGCGGAATACTCAAAATGGCACAACAAGTTATTTTTAGTTCACTCCTATAATATGCTGGGTGTCGAATGAAAGGGCTTGCTGAAAACTCGACAAATAAAGTGACGTCACTCTAAGAAGTCCAATTTGGCGGACAAAAGTGTTGTCGGTAATAAACGCTTTTACCAATATTTGACTGAAACTTATAATTAATTCACGATTACCGCTGTGCTTGAGGACTGACCTTTCATGGGTAGCGTGACGGTGGCCAAAAGGTCAAGCGCAGGTATGCCGGTAAGGGTGAGTTAGTGGGTGAGAATTTTCCGTACTCGATTTAGGTCACAGTTTTCCTTTAGTTTATTAATAAACTGGATTAGTGCGAAAGTTTAGAATTGTTCATTAGGTTAGCTTCTAAGTTATCTTTGGGAAGATATAGTGTTATTGAAATAGAAAAATTGATGACGGTCGTATAAGCCATGTAAAATATAGGCTTTTATATTTTATTATTTTTTAACCGCCCCTGTGGTCTAGTGGTTCACCCACCCGTGTAAGACGCAGGGGTCCAGGGTTGGATGCCCAGGGGGGTACAATTTGTACTCGGCTTGGTTGGTGGTAGAGCTTATTTCAAGTCTGCCTGGCTAGCTACCACCATCTTACCTAAGTCGGGCGCCGTAACAACAATTTTAAAATTGTTGCGTTCCGGCAGTTAAAGGTAAGATAGCCAGATCCTCAGATATGAAGATTCCGGGTGTAGTGCGCTTCCACCTTTGGCCTTATCGTCACTTAACATTAGGTGAGGTGAAGGCCAAGCACTATTCCTTTATGCATAAAAAAACCTGCTTCATAAAATATAGCGAGAGCTAACTAGCCTTTACATAAAATCAGGGGGTCTATTACGAAAAGTTTATTGCGATACACGCAGCTGCGTTCGTGTTTCGTTTTGATTGTTTCCTATTACAAATCACTTTCGTATGCGATATTGCGAAGTGATTGCGTGAGTTTGTCAGTTTCTCTCTTGCGTATCCGACATAGTTCGTTTAGTAGTCTATGGATTACGATAGAAAAATTCAAAATGTTTGATAAAACTACAACCAACGAACTGCGGACGACTATCGTGGCCAAGTGACTGCGTTACGCAATTGCGTACGTTATTTTCGTAATAGGCCCCCAGTATCGAAGATGTTATTATGTTTTTTTATTATTATTTTAAGGAACCCTACAATACCTGTTAAATTTATTAGCGCACATACCCCAGCGCTAAATCAAAACTAAAAACAGAACAAACAAAACAGAACTCTAATTGTTATTCCAGTAGTAGCGTAGTTCTAAAGTTTATGCTAATCTCAGAAAGTATTTGTTTGCTTTATCTGGGTGATGGATAGATGGCGCTGGTTGCACGCAAGCAAAAATACTAAAGATAGGTACAGCAGGATGTATTTGGCTCAGAATAATCTGGCAGTCACGCTAGGTTCTAATAAAATTGAGTGTGAACTGTGGTTTTCACACCACAGCTCAACGATATTATGCGGTCTAGATTTCTTTTAGACGTTTCCACTTAGCGCATTTAGTAGTTAAGTGGAGTCATTAAAAACATCACCTTTATGTGTTTCTTTTTAGGGTTCCGTACCTCAAAAAGAAAAACAGAACCCTTCACTTTGTTAACTATGTGTCTGTCTTAAGACAAACAGACATACCCTTTATCTAAAGATCGCGTGGAGGTATCGAGTTGAAATTAATACCATAATACTTAAGTCTACAGTCCCTTGAAACTGTGAAAAAAAACTTCTATGTTAACGTGAAAGAACTATGAAAGGTAAGTAATATCGCCTTATACTACAAAAAAGTCAGAAAACTATACATTTGTAATTGAATCATAAAAAATAGTCTTTATTTAAGCAGGTAGGTAACTAAAATCTGTACAGAACCCCTGGTGGGCGAGTCCGACTCGCACTTGTCCGGTTTTTTGTATTTAGAAAGCCTGCTTTATTTTAATATTTACACTACTGGTTCGAACACGAAATAAGTAAATAGAGTAGAAATAAATAAATACCTAGAAACCATTGCTGAAAATGTGGTTTAAAACGCTAGTTATTTTTTACATTCTGTTTGATGTGGTTAATGAGATGAGAGTATTTTAGTCAATTATCAATCAAGATACATATTTCAATTTAATAGAGTAAATTTTTAGTTTTCCATATCCGGTATCCGTTAAAACTTTTAACTTATTTCATCAATCAAAATGTGCTTGTACATATTCATGAACTTGACTGTATAACAAAACTATTCTCAAGTGCAATTCAAGCTCGAAACATGGAACTTCTCACATCGCCATTAGCATAGATAATGCCGTCAGGGCTCGTACACAATAATTACAAGAAAGCGACTTCTCGAACTTCATAAAGTCGAGATAAGAGCGGAAAACCCGTATAAAATTTTCAGTGCCGTGAAAATTTCTCGCTCAGTACGCGCTCCGACGCCGCGGCGGACGGCTGGCTTACGGCTGCCGGCTTCTGTATGACGTATGACGAAAATTGCTTGTGATCGTTCTTTCGTGTTTGGGGTCATTGACGTTTGAACAGCTGATGAGCTTTCAGATTGTGATTTGTTTTACAGATTTTCGGATTTCGAACGTGGTGAGTTTCAGCTGATTAGGTTGTTTAGATTTTGTAGTTATTATTATTTGAGTTATGTTCAATGACGATTGAAAATGTTTGAATGCAATAGATACCTATCACATACTATCCGTGTACTGTACTGAAAAATTATTAAAAATGACAAATATATCTACAAAACTAAGTTTAGTAAGATCTAAATTTAGTATTTAGACGACTTTTATTAAAAGTCAAAGTTAGAACTATGTATAAGTCTAAACTAAGGAGGTAAGAAATAGTGCCAGCATTGAAAAAGTTGGTTTTACTGAAAAAAAGAATCACACTTGAGTTTGAAGCCAAGAACTTTTGCAATACGGGGGATTGCTTCAAACAAGTGGTACTTTCAGTTTGTTTTCAGCGAAAAAATACGTACAACTAAACTTACTTTACTAAAGTAAGACAATCACAAGGATAACAACGTATTTATTTCACTACTTTCAAATTTTTTATGATAGGCAAGCGCTTGCCCGCTATTACGCCTGATTGTAAGCGATGATGCGATCTATGATGCATCGCGCTTGCCTAGAAGATACCAATTCACTCACGACTTGAAGGCCCCCAGATTGTACCCATCGGGAAACACAGACTCAGGCAAGGAGTTCCACTCTCTAGCAGTACGGATGATAAAATTTAGAGCAAAACTCTTAGTGCTAGTTGTCATGGGTTTTTTTTACGAAAAAGAGTTAAGGGTCCGCGAAAACAGAAAGAGCTCAGTCGTTCTGAGTTTTGCGTTCTGCTTTCCGCGCTACCTATCCAAATAAGCAGAGAAACTTTGTTTGCTGAGTTTAATCAACCCAACAGCCAAAAATATCGGATATTTTATCAACACGTTCAATATATTCTTTGTCGTCCATGACACTGACAAGATGTCCACGCGATGTGTAATTTAATTATCATGTCACTGACAATTAATGGGTAGCTGTTCTCATAACTCATGAGCTTGACAGTTGTGCAAATTTGACACTTAATGCTACGGAATAGAGGTGACAGTTTGGAAACTTATGTTTTACAACTGAAAGCTGAAAGGTACATACAAAGGGACAATTAAAAGCTCTGACAAATTTAAGATTTACCGCCTTATTCCCTAAAAAATCTAAAAAATAAAGTTGTAGTCAATTTAAGTTAAATGCTGATAAGGCTTATTAAACGTCATAAGACTTTCTTTTTTTAATAAACTTATTCTAAGAAATGTTCTGTGGGCTACTTTAAAGTAGCCCAATGCGAAAACAAAACAGGCAAATCCACTGGCTGATATCCACATCTTCAAAAAAAAGAAAACAATTATCTGTTATTAAAAGTTGTAAAATAAAGTGAAAGCTGTTTCTTCGATCAGCTGTTATGTTATCGTTTTTTATAAATAAAAGGGTTATAGTACAGTAGCCCGCAGAACATTTAAATCACCAAAAAGGTTACCGTTTGCCGTTGTGACATAGTTATGTATTACGAAATTATAGATACTTTAACCCAAGTTTTACAGATCGTAACCCGCCGTAACCTATATTTGTGTATCTCCAAAAATGATATTTTTTATTTTTCAAGGTTTACCAAATGGTTTAGCTATTGTCGTGTTCTACAGCTTTGTTTGATTGCCACTGATAGTAATAAGACTATAGAAAGTGATCATACACAGATTTAAGACCAGATAAAGTCCAACCATTTCATCAGGTCTTAAATCTGTGTATGGCTACTTTTTATAGTCTTACTTTTATCTGTGGCAATCAAACTAAGCTGTAGAATACGACAATAGCTAAACTATGTGGTAAACCTCGAAAAATAAAAAAATATCAATTTCGGAGATATACAAATATATGTTACGGCGGGTTGCGATCTGTAAAACTTGGGTTAAAGTATCTATAATTTCGTAATAAGTAACTATATTACAACGGCAAACGGTAATCTTTTTGGTGATTTAAATGTTCTACGGGCTACTGTACTATTAGGTTTTATTGATTTACTACATTTCACTAATGAGGGCTTTTCAAAGTGACATTAAAAAGAAATTAATGGCTATTTGCCTTTCAAAATTGGCTTTGGAAAATTAACAGCCTGTGCTTTTTCCTACTTTTTCTACAGTTGACACTTACCTTTTTATCAACGCCATCTATCGGCCTACAGTTTTTTTGTCATTTTGAAAAGCCCTCATTGTATTTTTAGTTTCTTATATGGCAAACTGAAAAGGAAGATTATTTATTTGAGTATTAAGATCAAATAACAATGATATAGTTTTATATTAAAATATCAATGTGACTTCTTCTTAACTCTAAGACAATCTCTACGAGAATACAAATGAATAAATTATAGATGAAAAATGCGTAAGAAAATTGAATGAGTGCCTTGGTAATTTGGCTTTAAATAACTTTGGTATTTTTTTGAGCTAGAATATAAAACTAAAATTGTGTTTTTTTATGTATTTATTGAGGCTTTTATCTAGCTTAAAGGTTTATCATATTCTTATCTAAATAAATTACACTTTAGAGATCTCAAAGTCATAAACTTCGAACTTAAAATATACTTACAGATTTTACTTTTAAATGTTTTACTGTTTTATGCTTATTGTTACTTAGTATTGTTTAGTTTAGTTTAGACAACAAAGGGGTTTTTAGAGTTTACTCCAAACCCACGAAACCTTACAACCGTTCAGTGTTTGGCTGAAAGAAATCAATAGCACATTTGTTGGAATTCGTCTATAGCTTTCAATAAGTTTAAGGACTTGAAAACTTTAGTTCAAGGTTAAAATATAAGTAATTCTATTTATTATTAATCTATTTATTCTATATAATAAATTTATTAATTATCTATATACAGGGTCACTGGAAATATGACGTATTCCTGCTAAGAGGTTATAGATGAGGTCAAAACAAATATTTTTTTTTATATAACTTTTTCTCAAAAACTTAATAGTTTTTGAGTTAATTGAAATTAAGTACATTTTTAACAAAAGTACGTTTTCAGACACAAAAAATTAAAATAAAAGATAACTACTCATTCGATTCCGGATTTTTTACTATTTTGGGATAGAAAACAATCTGAGTGTTGATAATGAATAAAAAAAAAATCATAAAATACAGGTGTTTATAAAAAAAACAATCCTTAAATGCATTTATTTTTTAATTTTTTTTCAGATTTTTTAGAAACAGCATCAAATATCTTTAAAAAAAATCTAGTAACTAAGCGTGCATAATATTTTAAAAACATAACCCTCTATTCAGCTTTCAGTTGAAGTATAAAACTTAATAATAACTTAAATACAAAATGAGAAATTAAGACTTAACTAAATAGCAGTCCTATTTCATGTAGCAAAAATTTCCTACTTCAAGCGCTTCGGAGGTGGCCGTATTATCCTACTTATTCCATAAATGTGAAAGTTTGCTTGTTTGGTGATTGTTAATCAATCACGCAAAACGGCTGAATGGATTTGGATGAAATTTGGCACACAGATAGTTTATAAGCCGGATTAAAACATATGAGGATACTATTATCTTGGTTAAGGGTTCCCTAGGGATTTTCTCGAATGTAAATGTGAATGCAGTCGCGGGCGGAAACTAGTTTGCCATAAATGGTCGTACTTACTAAAAATACTTTCGTCCGAGTGAGTTTGAGACAGGATTATTTTCCGCCGATGAGTCAAAATTTTGTACAAACTGTGTCACAAATAACCATGCATATCAGCTATTTTTAATGCCCGCTGCTAGAGAACTGACCTACCTTTTGGCTTGTGGATGGATAAAGCGGACGGGCCATACCCACCACGTGGACCCAATGTGGATCGGTCAGTGTTAACGACTGTAAATGCAGCCCCAGCTAGAACCAAAGACTCAATGTAAGGTACATTGAGTTAACACCGACCAATCCGCATTGGGCCCACGTGGTGGGTTATGGTCCATCCACTTTATCCCAAAAGGAAAGGAAGGCCTGTTCCCCAGCAGCGGGTCATTAAAAATGGCTGATATGCATGTTTATTTTTGATGCTGTCTGTATAAAATTTTGACTCATCGGCGGAAAATAATTCTGTTTCAAACTCACTCGGACGAAAGTATTTTTAGTAAGCACGATCATTTATGGCAAACTAGCTTCCGCCCGCGACTTTGTCCGCAATTACATTCGAGAAAATCCCTAAGGAACCTAAAACCAAGATAATAATATCCTCCTATGTTTAAATCCTGTTTATAAACTGCCTGTGTGCCAAATTTCATCCAAATCCATTCAGTCGTTTTGCGTGATTGATTAATAATCATCCAAACAAGCAAACTTTCACATTTATGATATAAGTAGGATAAGACGGCCACCTTCGAAGCGCTTGAAGTAGGAAATTTTTGCTACATAAAATGGGACTGCTATTTAGTTAAGTCTTAATTTCTCATTTTTTATTTAAGTTATTATTAAGTTTTATAGCTCAACTGAAAGCTGAATAGATGGTGATGTTTTTAAAATAATATGCACGCTTAGTTACTAGATTTTTTTTAAAGATATTTGATGCTATTTCTAAAAAAATCTGAAAAAAATAAAAAAATAAATGCATTTAAGGATTGATTTTTTTATAAACACCTGTACTTTTTGTATTTTTTTTTATTCGTTATCAACATTAGATTGTTTTCTATCCCAAAATAATGAAAAAACCGGAATCGAATGAGTAGTTATCTTTTATTTTAAAATTTTGTGTCTGAAAACGTACTTTTGGTAAAAAAGTACTTAATTTCAATTAACTCAAAAACTATAAATTTTTTGAGAAAAAGTTAAATGACAAAAAATATTTGTTTTGACCTCGTCTATAACCCCTTATCAGGAATACGTCATATTTCCAGTGACCCTGTATATTAACAACTTAGTATTTCGAGAAATGAGCCTCTTGCACATATATGGATTCACTGTCAGTTTTTATAATAGTTTTAAATGGCTTATGTTTTAATGATCACCATACTATAACCTAACCTAACCACAAGAATTATTAAATGAACACTAAATCACTGGCCGGTTTAGGATTCGGTGATCATTTATTAATTTTGGAGAACATAATGTTCTTTTTGGTATGTTAAAGTATTAATTCTCGTTTTAAACCTTTAAACTCAGACTAATTTTGATTTGATAATCATTTATGAAAACTCCGATCATCATTTATACGAATCCATTCTTCATCAGCAACTACAATATCATAATTATTAATTTCACGATTCCATTTCCCTTACACATATGACTTATATTTCTGTCGTGTGCATATAAAAACAAAAGAACGTTTTGCAAATGGCCGCCGAGTTTGGCGCGTAAATCAAACGAGCATGCGTGATTCATGGCGCAGATTATTAAGATCGGTGCGCATGCGTTCATCCGCAGTGTTTGCTTGTTTTATGGCGACAGTTGATATTCACAGACTAAATATTGCCATGTAGATCCAATTTTGCATGTTACTTTTTTTGTTGGAATGAGCTCACAAAAATTCCAAAGGAAAATGACCACCTTTTTAGGCCCTGTGCCTGAACAAAATAAAATCCAATAATATAATATTCTTTTTTCAGTTTTAACGATATATTTGAAACTTTCCTGAGAAAGACAGTTTTATTGAGTAGCTAACTGATTGGACTTATTACAGTCAACTACCGCTATATTGCAAAAATAACACAAAATGCTACATAAAATGTAATTTATATAAACAATACCAGGAAAAGTATTATTAATTGTTGATTATAGCTAAAGCTCTTTCCAGCTACTAATTACAATTACAAGGGCACAAAAATATTTATATTTAGCAATATCTTTTCGACTTAGGAAGTGGTCATTCTCTTTTGACTCTAAAGAAACTAATGAAAAAAAGATGAGTCGATTTTGGAGAAAAGGGAGTTAACATGTTTTCATAGAACTGAAATTCCATTTTGTAACGCCGAAAACAGATGCAGAGATGTTTGATAACTGTTGAGCGATGATAGATGATCCCTGTATGTCAATATTTGGTTGCTTTTCAACATACGACAACCCTTTTTCAGTTGTTTTCAACATCAAAGACATAAATAAACAAAATATGGCATCCGATAGCGGAACCATCGGCCGTCACGGCAAAAGGGCCTATTTCCTTAACCGGCTAATTCCGAGTCCGCATTATCCCGTATTTGTATTCCCTTTTTTCCGGGATTCTCGTAAATTATGGCAATAAATTGCCCGAGACACATTCCCGTTGCGCTGGATTAATTAAACCCCATAGTATGGTTTATTATTTATTTAATCGGGTTATTTTCAATGTACGGTAAGTACTGGTTTGTGTGAGGGTTTCTATGAATTAAAATTATGAACCGAGTTGAGTACATCTTTATTCTTCTTAGGGTCTGTTGCACGAGTTCTGATAATTCGAACTTACTCTTGACAGGTAATTTTATTTTGAAAAAAGAAATATATGTAGCTTACTTCCGCAAACAATGTATGCAAGATGCACCGCCCGCCCGCCCGCAAAAATATGCACATGCACACCACAAAATATCAGTGCACAAACCTGCATTTAGCAAGACAGCAACACACCTTGCACCTTCACCAATTAGGCTACTCTACACGTGTTTCGCCCCAACCCGGAGCATCCTCAGGAGTTAGATCGTGCGTAAACCAGCACCGAATGATTTACGCACGATCTAACTCCTGAGGATGCTCCGGGTTGGGGCGAAACACGTGTAGAGTAGCCTAATTGGTGAAGGTGCAAGGTGTGTTGCTGTCTTGCTAAATGCAGGTTTGTGCACTGATATTTTGTGGTGTGCATGTGCATATTTTTGCGGGCGGGCGGGCGGTGCATCTTGCATACATTGTTTGCGGAAGTAAGCTACATATATTTCTTTTTTCAAAATGGTTTGGGACTTCCGCCAAGTGACGCCTGATTCAATCAAATAGGTAATTTTATAAAAAATCTGTTCAAGATAAGTTTTACCGATAAACAGGTACTATTATTAATTTAACTTCAAATTAACAAAGCTTAACTCAACTTAACAAAGAGCTTTTAACGAAGACCTGTAAATATTTATATTCAGAAGTAAAAAATAATGTTAAGATTTTTGTTATATTTTCTCAACACCATATTATATTATGCACATCTAGCTATTGCCCATGACTTCGTCTGCGTACAGGGTGCCCCAAAACTTTGCCACACAAAGGGAAAGTACCTTAAATATTGAAGGTAGAAAATTTAACTATAAAAAAACTTTATTTTGATTAAAATAATAATTGGAAGTTTAAAAAAGATTTTTAACAAATCGCCTGCTTTCCATTAATCGATATTGATCGAAAGGATTAAGTCTTATTAGGATTATTTTTTCTTAAGTAATACAGCATCTTAAAAAAAACCGGCCAAGTGCGTGTCGGGCCACGCGCCATAGGGTTCCGTAGTTACCTTATACCATACCATATTTAATACCACCTATAATTTTTCGTCTGTAAAAATAACTTTGTTTTTCACAGTGTTGGTATGAATGACAAAGTTATACTTGCGGTTTTGGAAAATGTGCTATATCTCAAAAACTAATTTCTTTATCTCGTTCAAACCAATTTTGGTTGAAAGTGTTTATTAAGATCTACAGCATATATTTTTTTTAGATTTTTCACTATCTTATTTCAAAAGTTAAAGGGGGGGGGGACACACATTTTACCACTTTGGCGGTGAATATCTTTCAAACGGTTGACTTTGAGAAAAAGTTGTCTTAGGAACCTTAATGTCATTTTTAAAGACCTATCTATAAACACCCAACACGTGTTGGTTTGAAGAAAAAAAATTTTTTCAGTTTCAGTTCCAATGAATGGGGAGCCCCCCCTTAATCTTTTATTTTTCCTATTTTTGTATTAAATTCGTTAAGCGGTTAACAGAATACATCAACTTACCAAGTTTCAACTTTGTAGTCTTAATACTTTCGGAATAAAGTGGCTGTGACATACGGACAGACAGACAGACAGACAGACAGACAGACAGACATGACGAATCTATAAGGGTTCCGTTTTTTGCCATTTAGGCTACGGAACCCTAAAAAGGATGACCATGAAGTTTAACATAGAAATTTTAATGTATCGTATTGTATGCGATTTTAAAAACAAAATGAAGTCTCCATTTAGCAACGTTTCCTATCTTTAATATTTGGTAATTTCCCTTCATGTGGCAACGTTTTTGGACACCCTGCATAGTAACTGTGTAAAAATAAATTTATGGTATACACATTGCACAACTATGTGCATAAGCATAATTTTATATTATGAACTTTCTCACATATCATCCTACCTACTACTGAGACTTTAAAAATGTCAGAATGTAAAATAATATCAATGTCACAGCATCCGGTACAGAAGCGTCCCGGACAGAATTTCATAATAAGTCCAGTGAATTCGGAGTTACTCCGTTTCTGCACACGTCATACATTTAGAAAAAGACGGACATATCCGACTGTCTAATACATGTGCGCTCCAAAGCAAAGTACAGATGGAAAAATCTGAAGAAAATGTTATTGAAATTAAAAATATTTTTGTCAAGTTCAATTCTCAGGTTTCCGCTTATCGATAGACTAAATTGTGCCTATATTTAAAATTCCAGCCCAATAATCCTACCTTTGAAAAAACATTTTCGCTATGTATTTTTGTTTTTTCAAAAATTACCCATTTACTAAAATCGACCAACATGTCGCCTGCCATAAGTCGACCCGTGTAATTATTACAAAAGGTTAATAAAAGTGTTTAAAAATGGATTTATAACTCGTTCGCCCTTCGCCCCACATTACTAAAACTGAAAAAGTACAGCCTGAGATCTGTACCCTTAGCACGAACAGCTATCGAAAAAAATAAAGCGCGTGAAAACATTCGATAGAGTAATTTTGTATGGGACATTTGTAAAGCGCCATCTACCGCTGAAAAGCGAAATTAAATTTTCTATAGATAATATAATATATTGAGTACTTTTACGTGCGGTTTTCTTTCTCGACAGATGTTCGTGCTAAGGGTACAAATCATTGATTACTAAAATAGATTATAATATATTGCTTCCAAACGTTCAACCATTTAAAAGTCGCAAATTCATTTTACATCTTACGAGTACGTTGACAATTATCAAATAAAATAATGTATTTAAAACCATTTGGAGCACGTAAAGAGATATTTGCAAACGGTACTTGAACGGTTGCCAGAAGCTTCAGGGACTGTGAATGAAGATGCGATGTCACAAGATGGTAAGTGAGGAATAGGCCAGCAGATTTATGTTTTGAACAAAAAAAAACTGTCGCTGAAATTAAAGAGAGGACTTTGTTTTTTTTAGTTGGCTGAAGATTGTGAAATAATAGTTTTTGGTTGCTAAATAATAAAATGCAACTAATTACTCATAATTAGTACCAGAATTTGCGTAATGCAAGACATTACCTAAAGACCGAGACTCGAAAGTTAATGAGGCTAGTGGCATGCAGTGTTTTATGATAATTATTATACCTATTACACAGACGCTACACAGTGACGTTTTTGCACACTCGCAACTGTGTGCGTGAAGTCTAGGGCTATTGAATGAGCCTACAAACTGACCTACGAACTCGCGGGGCGCAGTGAGGTAATTACTATACTTTCAATAAAACCGTGCTAGTATCCGTTAAAAAGTGTTAATTTCATTATTATTATACAGTTTACAAGAAAAATGTGTGTGAGTGTACGTGTGTATGTGAGTTATTTGTGTGTGTGTGTGTGTGTGTGTGTGTGTGTGTGTGTGTGTGTGTGTGTTACTATTTTATTTTTATCTGTGTCTATTATTTGTTATTTCAGGAAGTCTAACTTTAACCATATTTTTACCAAAAACTACCGCAACTTTTTATCAGTAACAAAATCAAACGCTTATTAGGTATAATTATGCATAAATACCCCCCATATTCATAGAGGTAGAGATTAAGGAGGCATTTGTCACAGCGCATATGCGGCCGACTGTGATGGATGACACGGCCGCGCGCCGTATTGATGCCGAACTGCACTACTAAATTTATTAAAATAAATGGATACAGGAATGTTACATCGTTGAAAGAAAGGTAATATTGAAGCAGGATTTGTTCGTGGTTCTAGGAATAAAAATTTTTTGAGAACCACTCGGCCTTTTTAAAAAATACGGGTTGCACTCCGGGAGTGCCGCCAGAAGTGAAAACTTTTGCACGAATTGCCGTCAATCTTACGAATTTACTCTGTTGTATGAAAGTATTATCCATAGCTTTTTTTTTTCTGGCTCGTACTATATCCATAGCTTGACAGAACATCTAGAGTTTTGACATTGAATGAAAAAATTTGCGCGTTGCTATGGTGATACAATTGTTTACATAAGGGTTACGTGATCCTGACTGACTGTCGCGAGTTCAACATTTTTTCTCCATTACAAAAAAAAGCATACAACGAAGCTAAAGAAGTTTTTACTTCAAAAATCCATCAAAATCTAGTTCAGACTTTAGTTAAAATAAAAGTGATTTAGTTAAATGAAACTCAATACATTTCTAAGATCCGTGACTTAAAAGGAATGCTGGCTCATCACATCAGAAAACTGTGAGCTAGCTATTCGGTGATGAACTTATTCAGTTTTAAGCTATTTAAGCTATGCAAAGGTAGACTCACAGAGCTACAACAGTCTACAGCTCACAGAGCCACTAGTTTTAATTGCAATTATCGTCAAGTATTTATATGCAATAGAAGATATTATGTACACGTAGTACCTGTAATACTGTAATTACAGGTTCCCGTTTGTTTTAAAACAACACTGATAATTAATAATCCTATTGAATCTACCAATGTTGTTCCAAACATAGGCCTGTCTTATCGCCACAGTACACTAATATTCGTATGGCTGCAATAACATGAGCGGGATGGTATCTAACATTTCCAATACTCCGTATCAGATGTTTGTGAGCGCCGTCTGCGCAAACAAACCGACAGTAATCTTTGTTTGTTTCGGTAGTACTTGTACTCCGCCATGTCAATTTATAAATAACTTAGAATATGGTAGCTCATGTTCGGTTAGGCGTTTTGATTGGGAGTGGTATGAGAGGTTTTTCAGGTATCTTTTATTGTTTCCTTGATATAAACATCTAAATGTATTCTTGGAGAGTTGCCCACCGTATCACATTGACAGTGCATAGCTTAAATAAAATTCAATAAAAAAAATTAAATAGTATAATTGAAGATTGAAGAAATGTTATTTGAAATTGGTTCATTTCAAATAACATTTCTTCTATTCTCGTAAAAGGATTATGCCGATTTTACTATACAAGCTAGGCCATGATGCGCTTTGATGAAATTACCAAAATACTATAGTAATTTTATAGTGATTGTGTGGGAAGAATATCATTAAAATATAATGCGGGAAAAAAGAGAAATCTCAATCTCAAGGAGCCGTTTACATTCACATTAATATGACATTTACATTTTCGTATTATATGACATTTTGTTATCTACCTCTTTTTGACATGACATGAGTCTATCACAGATATGTATGGTTAATGCGCATCATGGCCCAGAATGCGGCATGATCCTTTGTAAGTAGGTTCCATAATTAAATTATACATATTTGTTTGTCAATTGCTTTTCGAAATTTTACAAAATGGCGAATATGGGGAATATCATATTTCAGCTATTCGTCTTTTAGCTCTATAGGTAGAGCCACTAGTCAGTAACTTGTTTATGGCAAACAAAAGTATCTTTATCTTAATTTACATTCAAAGCTCATTACTGAGATATCTAACATAATTTAAAAAGATCGTATCTGTCCTGGGCGAGGAGAATCCACGTCATCTCAAAACTTTTATAAAACTCTATCACAATGTGAGTGGCGAACATTTTCCCCATTTAACTCGCTGCGAAGTTCGGAAGCTCGTTCGGTAGTCGCTAACTTAATTCTAGGTCTTAGATCATTTGTCATTTATTTAGTCCCGCCTCTCTTTTAATGAGTTTGGACTACCTTATTAAGCTGCTTTGAATGTTGTTAGAATGTAGGTACATATATACTTGAGTAATTTAATCGGCGTACTGCCCATTAAATTACGTCATTAAAAAACGTCAAGTACACAACATTGAGCAATGATTTCACATAGTATTATTTAGTTTATCGTTCCCAAAAAATAATGTATAATAAATGAAAACGTAGCTGGCTCTCTAGTTTTGTGATACACATTTTTTCAAAATAAGAAATAGTTTATTAGTAAATATTTTAAATTGATATAATTTTAGCTTGAAAATTTCTTCTAGCGTTGTAAATTATTATAACTTACTGCATTGCTTAACTTTTTTTTTCTTCGAAAAAGCTGTATTTACTTGTAAAGCTTAGAGCATTCAACCAAGTACTCAAAGCTGTAAAGGCATATCTTTTAGTTCGGGCCTTTTGTATATTTATTGTAATGTGTAACGATATGTTAATGGTGAATCTTTAAAATAAAATAGGGCCTTAATGATAGGCAACTCATTAAGTTCGATATTTTTTTTGCAAATGTTGTAAAAATTTACCTACCTACGTGTGTAACAAAATAATGTTTTAATTGTAATTAACATTTTTAATTAGACAATAATAAATGGTATCTGTTTGAGTTGGTTAAGTTTGCAAGTCTGCAAAGTTTTGTGTGAAGATAATTCTGTAATTTTCTAACGAACCAGATTTTCTAACTAATTTTCATGAACCATGATTTAGATTAAATAAATATATAGTGGCCTAACACCAGACCAGCCTCGTCTTAGTTTCAATTAAGGTACGAGTATAAATTTTGAAAGTGTACCACATTGAAAAAAATCAGACATTAAAAGAGTATTTCATTCAAATAAATCTCCTCTTATTTTTTAAAAAGTATAACTATAAAAATGTGTCTAAATCAATACACATTTTTGAGCAGTACACATTTAAAAGGCTCTCAAAAATTTCATGCATTATAAAGAAGAATGGTGCACTGGCCCTTGGCGAACCTTCATCCATTTGCCTGATTGAAATGATGAAACCTGATTCTGGTAAATAAAAAAATATACTGGCTGCATTTACATGATTTTCGGCAGTATTGGAAATTTTAGGCCACTTTTTATTATAAAAATACTTTGAACATTAGATTCGTGGCGTAGCTATGCAATGGTTAATATACATTACGTATATACCAATTCAAACTTTATGCCTCGCGCAAGGCGATACCCAGTACATACACAAATTCAATGTGTGTGATAGAAATGGTGGGGCACGACTATGCGCATTGTGGCTAACTTCACAGAAGTTATAAAGTTTAAATCGGGCTATACCTTGTAAGAAAAATTTAGAACCAAAATGTTATTTTGTTTGACAAGAGTAGTATTTTAACAACATCAATTAGAATATTGACGAACTCGCGTGGTCAAGTGGACTGTACACCGATTTTCATGGTGTCACTGTCCCTCAACTTTTTTCCCCAACATATTAGAAAAAAAAAACTTTTTTAAATTGTCTCAAATCTGAATGTTTGTGAAACCACCGTTGTCTATGATTTTCTTATAATAAGTACTTTAGCTATTTTATAATCGGAATGTGATGATGTACGATATTTTATATTTGAATTAAATTTTAGTCATGTAGAATTTATAACAGTGGCAATACTTCTCTCTAAGTACAAAATAACCGCTCGTAAATTGAATAAAGGTGCCGACCGTAGTTTCAAATTTTATAATAAAGGATGTTTTCTTTATAATAAGCGTTATGAAAAATATTTTAAAGAAGTTATCTTTATCGTAAACAATTTTAGTATAGATGTTGCCACCAGATAGTTTTGACATCCATGATTATTATTATTAGTGCTTTTATATGATCTGTACTCGAATTTTATTCTCCTACCCCTTCAAGTATTTTATTCCAAGGTATGGAATAAAGTAGGTACCTCAACTTGATAGGTATATTAAAAATATTATTCACCATTAAGTTCTTCATACACAAATGTACTTAAGTAATAGATTTCTTATTGCAAAGCGCGTATAAAAGTGGGTTTAAGTTGGAACCAAATGATGTGTTGATACTGAAACAGGTTATAGTGTTGCTTAAACTAAACAACTCCATAGAATATTGGTGAAAAAAAAAACGTACTCCCATACAAAATTGATCACCGACTTATTATGGAAAGGCCAAAAAAAATAGTTTTTCGATCCATGTCCCTTGGATTAACAGGTTGTTGTATTAATACATACAGCAAAAAAAGTCAAATTTACAACCGACTCCTACTAGAATTTTCTATGTCAATAAATTGTTAACTTTTGCACTTCAAATTGAACTATACACGGTCTAAGTGAACTTCTTAATTAGCAAGAGATAATACTACCAATCAATACAACAATTTAAAAGGAAGAAAACAACAGCCCTTATATAAACTAGCGTGAGAGACACTCGTCTGTCAGTCATAATACTTGATCAATTGGCTCGCCACGCCGCTGTCGATTACTGGCGAACAACTGTATTTGTTTTCGTCTGTTTTTTACTGCATGTTTGAACAATATGGTTGTTTCATAATGTAATAATAAAATATGAAAATCTAATAATAAGCTTAATAAAGTGAAGATTTTAACGGCGAAGTGAATAGAGCGCGCGGGCTGCAATTTGGTAGAAGCCTAGAGATGAACTAATGTTATAAATTTCAAAAGTTTTAAAATGTTATTTTTGTGACAAGCCATTTTTCACAATTTTTTAGAAGACGAAAAGCCCATGAAAAATGCAAAATTGTAGAGGTTAAAACTTTAATAAAAGTCAAGAACTAGCAATTGCTATCTTCTAATGTTTCGAGTAATTAAAAACTGAATGATTGCCAAGCAAATAAAATTTTTCACTAAGTAAATAATTAGCATGTACCATTTGAGGCTCACTTAGTTTTTTAAGGGATAAAGATAAAATCAATAAGTTTCAATGCCCCAGTACTTTAAAATAAATTTTAGAGCGGGGAAATAAATAAATGCAAATATATCGGGAAACGTCGAAACAGCGACGTAGAGTTCTCGCCGGTCGTCAAAACAACTATTTTTGCATTGTGACTACAACAATGCTATCGGTCACGAATGTATGCACGTTACTGTGATACTACGCTGGAATGACTGTCACTTGGTATTGGAAATTATGCAAATCACTGTGACGTAAAACCTGGTCTAGGTATCTGAAAGTAATTAAATACCTTACTTGCTATGGTATTGGTTGAGTTCATCACTAAATCTAGATTTAACAATCAATCTAATGAAAACTTTATACTTAAAAAGCCATTATTTAATGTACTTACCTATTAAAACCAATTAAACCCTTATATCATTGTCGTTCGCTTATAAATCTTTTAATCAGAGCAAGTTTTACGAGAAAATTGTTACACAAATCGTAAAAAACTATTGTTGATCCATGATCTTGTAAAGTCTGCTGAAAACGCGCAGGACCGATCTTCGAAGAGATCCCTGAAGGGCTTTATTTACCACAAACAGTATGAAATAATATGATAATATTCTGTCACTTGATATTTAAATATCATAGTGCCCATCACTCAAGTTCATTCTGAGCGCTTATCGATACGCGACACAGTAACCCATATCGTTGTGTCGGTGCCCATTGTGCTCTGCACTCCAACGGTCGGTGTTTGAAAAGTTTGCATTCCGACATGATGGACTCGTGTGGAGCTTGCATTAGTTTTATTTTACTAGTGTACAGTCACGTCTATAAATATGTATACAGTTTAGAACTTTGTCACTGTAGAAGCAATTAAGTACTTTTTTGAACGAAAATCAATGACAAAAGACAACTACATTATAATGACAAAATTCTGAACTGTACACATATTTTTAGACGTGTCAGTACTACGAAATTCGTGTGCGCGCGCATCGTTCCTGCGCGAACTAAACGTATGTTGAGATATACAGGGTCACTGGAAATATGACGTATTCCTGCTAAGGGGTTATAGATGAGGTCAAAACAAATATTTTTTGTTAAATAACTTTTTCTCAAAAAATTCATAGTTTTTGAGTTAATTGAAATTAAGTACATTTTTACCAAAAGTACGTTTTCAGACATAAAAATTTAAAATAAAAGGTAACTACTCATTCGATTCCGGCTTTTTTACTATTTTGGGATAGAAAACAATCTGAGTGTTGATAATGAATAATTTTTTTTTCATAAAATACAAGTGTTTATAAAAAAAACAATCCTTAAATGCATTGACTTTTTAATTTTTTTCAGATTTTTTAGAAATAGCATCAAATATCTTTAAAAAAATCCTAGTAACTAAGCGTGCATAATATTTTAAAAACATCACCATCTATTAAGCTTTCAGTTGAGGTATAAAACTTAATAATAACTTAAATAAAAAATGAGAAATTAAGACTTAACTAAATAGCAGTCCCATTTCATGTAGCAAAAATTTCCTACTTCAAGCGCTTCGGAGGTGGCCATATTATCCTACTTATTCCATAAATGTGAAAGTTTGCTTGTTTATATGATTGTTAATCAATCACGCAAAACGGCTGAACGGATTTGGATGAAATTTGGCACACAGATAGTTTATAACCCGGATTAAAACATATGAGGATATGTATATCTTGGTTAAGGGTTCCCTAGGGATTTTCTCGAATGTAAATGCAAATGCAGTCACGGGCGGAAACTAGTTTGCCATAAATAGCCGTACTTACTAAAAATACTTTCGTCCGAGTGAGTTTGAGACAGGATTATTTTCCGCCGATGAGTCAAAATTTTATACAAACTGTGTCACAAATAACCATGCATATCAGCTATTTTAATGACTCTCTGCTGGGGAACTGACCTACCTTTTGGCTTATGGATGGATAAAGCGGACGGGCCATACCCACCACGTGGACCCAATGTGGATTGGTCAGTGTTAACGACTGTAAATGCAGCCAGAACCAAGGGCTCAATGTAAGGTACATTAAGTTAACACCGACCAATCCGCATTGGGCCCACGTGGTGGGTTATGGCCCGTCCGCTTTATCCAAAAAGGAAAGGAAGGCCTGTTCCCCAGCACAGAGTCATTAAAAATGGCTGATATGCATGGTTATTTTTGATGCTGTCTGTATAAAATTTTGACTCATCGGCGGAAAATAATTATGTTTCAAACTCACTCGGACGAAAGTATTTTTAGTAAGCACGATCGTTTATGGCAAACTAGCTTCCGCCCGCGACTTTGTCCGCAATTACATCCGAGAAAATCCCCAGGGAACCTTTAACCAAGATAATAGTATCCTCCTATGTTTAAATCCTGTTTATAAACTGTCTGTGTGCCAAATTTCATCCAAATCCGTTCAGTCATTTTGCGTGATTGATTAACAATCATCCAAACAAGCAAACTTTCACATTTATGATATAAGTAGTATAATACGGCCACCTTCGAAGCGCTTGAAGTAGGAAATTTTTGCTACATAAAATGGGACTGCTATTTAGTTATGTCTTAATTTCTCATTTTTTATTTAAATTATCATTAAGTTTTATACCTCAACTGAAAGCTGAATAGATGGTGATGTTTTTAAAATATTACGCACGCTTAGTTACTAGGATTTTTTTGAAGATATTTGATGCTATTTCTAAAAAATCTGAAAAAAAATAAAAAAATAAATGCATTCAAGGATTGATTTTTTTTATAAACACCTGTACTTTTTGTAATGTTTTTATTTATTATCAACACTTAGATTGTTTTCTATCTCAAAATAATGAAAAAACCGGAATCGAATGAGTAGTTATCTTTTATTTTAAATTTTTGTGTCTGAAAACGTACTTTTGGTAAAAAAATACTTAATTTCAATTAACTCAAAAACTATTATTTTTTTGAGAAAAAGTTATATGACAAAAAATATTTGTTTTGACCTCATCTATAACCCCTTAGCAGGAATACGTCATATTTCCAGTGACCCTGTATATTGAGACTTAATATTACAAAAGTTAGCCATTCAAAAATTGTATCTGAATTAAACCAGTGTTAAAATAATTTATAATTCAAGCAACTTTTTGTATTTATTGATATCGGAAACTACGATCACGCTAACCAAGACAACATACAAAATGACCTTACATTTTTTTTAAATCTATTTTTATTTAGAGGCTTTTACCTATTTTAGGTATGTCAGCCTCATCATACCCTTATCCAAATAACTTAACAATTCATAAATATAAGGGAACACTTGGGTCATTGATACAGAAACATATTAATAAGTTCTTTAAACACCGCAGATTGCGGGTCTGCTAGTATTGTCAGAAATTTACCTACGTCTAGTCTATTTATCTTATGTTTCTGTATCAATGAATCCCTCGCCCCACTGTATTTGACGCATTCCAAGAGCATGTGTTGGATGTCGTCAACGGTACCACAAATTTCACAATTTGGAGAATCTGTTTTTCTACCTTACATTTTGGAATTAAACATCAAAATAAATAAATTTATATTTTATTTTATAAATAAATTGATAGTTTTTAGGGTTCCGTACCAAAATGGTAAAAAAGGAACCCTTATGGTGTGACTCAGTCTGTCTGTCTGTCTGTCACAGCTGGATATCTCGAGAACTACTAATGGTATCAACTTGAAATTTGGAATAGTTTAAGATGACATTTGCCCAACTATTTTGCAAATAAGAAATAAATAAAAAAATTAATATCTTTTTTACAACAGGGACTGAAAAGGGGTCTTAAAAATTTGAAGTGGAGCTACTAGGGCATGTGGGGTATCATATGAAAGAGCGCCGTTTGCACGTTTTGAATCATTTTTTATTTTTGTTTTAGGCCGCATAGTTTTCGACTTATGATGAAAAATGTAAAAAAATGACCGTTCCCCCCCCTTATCTCCGAAGTTTGCAAAGAGAAAAATCTGAAATAATTCTATATGATAGCAGTTTATATAAAAATTACAGGAAAAATAAAACGATGTCTCAATATAGCATACTTTTTTAGAAATTATCAAATTTCTAAATAAGTTAACATCAGTTCCACTATCGGTCAAGAGATGGCGCTGACCTAAAACTGCAATACTAATTTTATTATGCTACTCTGCAGTGTGGTTTGATGGTGCAATTATGATGGTACGGAACCCTCGGTGCGCGAGTCCGACTCGCTCTTGACCGGTTTTATTTTACTGAGACTGGGCCCATTAACTTGCACACTCTTTGTTTAATGTACTGTACCTGTATCTCATAGTCATATTCTTTGTAACGTATTAATTTATTGTATTTTTCTTTTTTTCTCTCAACCCTACTGTATGTGTGTTGTTAATAAATGTTTTTCTTCTTCTTATTATTACGAATAGGCTACTTACTAAATGGTGATTTTTAGGGTTCCGTACCCAAAGGGTAAAAACGGGACCCTATTACTAAGACTCCGCTGTCCATCTGTCTGTCTGTCTGTCTGTCTGTCACCAGGCTGTATCTCATGAACCGTGATAGCTAGAAAGTTGAAATTTTCACAGATGATGTATTTCTGTTGCCGCTATAACAACAAATACTAAAAACAGAATAAAATTAATATTTAAGGGGGGCTCCCATACAACAAACGTGATTTTTTTGCTGTTTTTCGCTCGATATTAATAACAACAACAGGTAGACAGTTGAAATTTTTACAGATGATGTATTTTTATTGCCGCTATAACAACAAATACTAAAAATAGAATAAAATTAATATTTAAGGGGGGCTCCCATACAAAAAACTTAATTTTTTGCTGTTTTTTGGTACGGAACCCTTCATGCGCGAGTCCGACTCGCAATTTGCCGGTTTTTGAACAGTCGACAAAATGTTGTGTGTGGCCATCCGTTGAACTGAACAACTTTGTCTATGGAACCAACTTAATCAGAGCAAAAAATAATCAGCTGTTCCATACATTTTGGTATTCTATGGAACAGTTGATTATTTTTTGCTCTGATTAAGTTGGTCCCATAGAAAAAGTTGTCCAATTTGACAGTCTAAGGCACCCATTACACACACAATCCAGACCGTGCCAGACTGACAAAGATTGACAGAGATTGATTGTGTAACGTTGTTCGCGATCTGTTTCAATCTGGCGCGATCTGGCGTGATCAGATTGTGCTGGATTGTCAATCTACGTCAATCTGGCTTGGTCTGGCTTAGGGTTGGCACCTTTTTTTCGAGGTAATAGTATTATTTTCAAAACAATTAAACATTTTATAGGGATATTTATAAAAATGTAGTCCACATTTATTTTTAACTAGCTTCCGCCCGCGACTTCATCCGCGTGGGTGGACATTCGAACAATCATTAAAAAACAAACATACAAACGAAGTACGAACAGAGAACTTGCAGTCTGCTCATCGCAATCTACTGCTGCTATCGTACTCATGTTTTTTGAAGGCTGAACTGATTTAGATGAAATTTAGCGCACAAACTGTGCGCTAAATTAGCCTAGATAAAAACATAGGATACTTTTTATCTCGGTCAAAGGTATCAAAGGTATTTTTATTTTTTAAAACATTGAAATTAATATGTAGTACTTTTGGGGTAATTTATAAAAACATATTACAGCCCATATTTATTTTTAACTAGCTTCCGCCCGCAACTATATCCTGTTGGACATTCGAAAAATCCCCTTAAAAAAATAAACATACAAACGAACAGAGAACCTTCTCCTTTTTTGAAGTCGGTTAAGAATATCGGATCGCAGTAGATTGTGATTGTGTGTAGAGTGGAAGATTGTCAATCTACCACGGTAGACTGATAATATAGCAGAATCTACTGCTATCCGATATCTTTAACCGACTTCAAAAAAGGAAGAGGTTCTCTGGTCGTTGTAATTTTTTTTATGGAGGTTGAACTGATTTAGATGAAATTTGGCAAACAGTTTATAGTCTGGATAAAACTTATGATATTTTGTATCTCGGTCAAAGGTACCCTAGAGATTTTTTAAATCACTGTAATTAATTTGTAGTTCTTTTGGGAAATTAAAAAAAAATATAGCCCATATTTATTTTTAACTAGCTTTCGCCCGCGACTACATCCGGGTGGACATTTGAAAAATACCCTAAAAAAAACATACAGACGAACAGAAAAATAACCTCCTGCTTTTTTGAAGTCGGTTAAAAATATCGAATCGCATTAGATTGTGGTAGATTGTCAGTTTACCACGGTAGATTGTCAATCTACCACAATCTGCTTGCATCGGATCGCGGTAGATTGTGGTAGATTGTCAATCTACCATGGTAGACTGACAATCTAGCACAATATACTGCGATCAAATATTTTTAACCAACTACAAAAAAGCAGGAGCTTGTTTCTCTGTTCGTCTGTATGTTAGTTTTTAAGGCTGAATGATTTGAATGAAGTTTGACACACAGTTTATAGCCTGGATTAAATTATAAGATACTTTTTATCCTGGTCAAAGGTACCCTAGGGTAAAATACTTTAGTAAGTACTTTTGAGAAATTTGTAAAAAATATAGCCTATATTTATTTTAACTAGCTTCCGCCCGCGACCACATCCGGGTGGACATTTGAAAAATACCCTAAAAAAAACATACAGACGAACAAAAAAACAACCTCCTGCTGTTTTGAAGTCGGTTAAAAATATCGAATCGCATTAGATTGTGGTAGATTGTCAGTCTACCACGGTAGATTGTCAATCTACCACAATCTGCTTGCATCGGATCGCGGTAGATTGTGGTAGATTGTCAATCTACCATGGTAGACTGACAATCTAGCACAATATACTGCGATCAAATATTTTTAACCAACTACAAAAAAGCAGGAGCTTGTTTCTCTGTTCGTCTGTATGTTAGTTTTTAAGGCTGAATGATTTGAATGAAGTTTGACACACAGTTTATAGCCTGGATTAAATTATAAGATACTTTTTATCCTGGTCAAAGGTACCCTAGGGTAAAATACTTTAGTAAGTACTTTTGAGAAATTTATAAAAAATATAGCCCACATTTATTTTTAACTAGCTCCCGCCCATGACTACATGCAAAAAAATATACAGATGAAGAGAACAGAATCCTCCATCATTTTTTAAGTCGGTTAAAAAATTGGATTGCACTGAAAGATGATGAAATTTGGCATACAGTTAGTTTGGTGCCCTAGGAAGTACCTATCCAATGTACCCTATTTTTATTTTTTAAAGGAAGCTAGTTAAAATAAATGAGGACTTTATTTTTTCATAAATTTCCCAAAAGTCTACTTACTATATTTTTTGCAATGTTTTGAAAAATACTTTTTTACCTCGATATTATTATTACTATACCAGGCTTTAACTGTATATGTATGTGTGCCAAATTTCATCAAAATCAGTTCAGCCTTCTGAAGCTGAACTGATTTGGATGAAATTTGGCACTCAGATAGTTCATAGCTTGGTAAAATAGTATTATAAATATCGATATTTGATTTTACACACACAGCGCCATCTAACCCTAAACTAACCAAGGCATAAAATGGGTGCTTTTGGGTTTTTAATAGGTACTAACTTTTCGAAATAGATATGTACTTATTATACGCAGACCCGTCACTCAGAAATTAAAATTTATCATTTCGATTTCGTCCGGGAATCGAACCCGGGACCTCTTGCGTGGTAGACTGGCATGTTGGCACCACTGAGGTCATCGATCGATATCACGCGAAAATTAATGCAAAAAGTTGGCAACCCTACCAAAGACCACCGTGGATCGTGGTAGATTGTCAATCTACCAAGATCTACTGCGATCCAGATCTTGCTGGATTGACCGTGTAACGTCGCAAACCAACCGCATCAAATTCCATCAATCTGCAGTTTTGATCAGATTGAAACCAGATTGACGTGTGTAATGGCTGCCTAAGCCACACCACAAAAGTCGACTGTTTTCGATTTTACTCTGTAGAATTCCGTCAAAGTAAACCTAGTAAATTTTTCTAGTAGGTAGGTAATTTTGTTTTAATTTTATGTTTGAAAGAATATTTTTCTGTTGATAATTGGTTTCACTTTGTGTAGGCGATTATAATTTTTGCCATAATGTTATTTAACCCGGCGTCATTGTGGCGGAAAAAAGTTACACTAACGTTGAGGGGGGTCATTATGACCCTGGTTACAATTGTTAAAATTTGGCATAGTATAAAATATTTTTTTATTTTAAACATTTTATATTTATTATAAATACTGTATTTATAATCAGTAGCAGCAATAAAACACATTGGTAATGAGTGAAATAATTTTTATTTTTAATTTTTCCTATAGACTGTTAATTATACAACAAAACTGTAACTCTTTTCTTAATTTTCTTTTATCAACAAAAAACAATATCGTTTCTAACAAAAATGATACTTAAATCAAATTTATACTACCTAACCTCTCTATCATTAGAAGATTACGAACACTAACATAATCTTTATATAAAATATATAAAAAAGTATATGGCACCAAAACAGCAACGTCACCGTTGAGCTGGGTCATAATTACCCTGTCGCAGGTTTACACACGTTTTGCTCCTTGCGCGGGTGATGGACGAATGAAGTGAAGTACGTGGCGGGGAGGGGTGATCCTTAGCTGCAGCTACTGAGACAGACAGTTGTGTGTGGCAAATATTTCTAAGCATTTTTTCATATGCAAAACATGCAGGGTCATGTTGACCCTGCATCAATGACGCCGGGTTAATGTTTAACATTTTCCAAAAAGCCCCTCATATTTAATTATAGCGAACTTATTCGTTCGTAAACGTTTCCTACCCGCATTGTCGAGAAAGTGTCGCGCACAAACGTGTCATTCGCAAATTATTCTCGGGCGGGTTGTATCTACTGCGAATGAAAACCCTGTGTATTTGTATGTAGAGGTACCCTATGTGTAGGTTTAGTTTGAGAGATAATAAAACTTTTTGCATTGGATACTTAATAATTTTATGAAACCCCACACTTTTTCAAAGGCCCGAACATTTCGGCCCTATTTCACCAAGTCGACATTTGTCAGTGACATATGTGTCGGTTACTTTTACAGTTGTCATTACTTTAATTAGGGACAGATATGTTGTGAAACAGGGATATTTTTTACAAGTCGACATATTTGAAGATTTGACAGTAATTCTAGACATGAGATTGGAGCTGAATCAAGTTTGCGTGGCAACTCTCAACTTGTAAAAAATAAATTTGATTGCCCCATTACTGTAAAAATTGCCGACAGAATATGTCGCTGCCAAATGTTATTTTGGTGAAGTAGAGCCTGGTAGGTGTCAAAAAATAATATTATTTTAGAGAAAGTACATTAGAATTAGATTATTTTCAAAAATCGATCAGAAAAGAAAATAAAATAAATCATGTTTTTGTTCTTTCCTAATGAAAATTTCAAAATGCAATTCTCTCATTGAAATATTATCGTTAAACGATATCGTTTAAAAATCCGCTCGAAGCGATATGCTGGTTCCGCTCACGGGAGCCGACGTCATCCATCACGATATTACGTGGAACGCCAACTTAGCCCGCGGATGATTCTGCTACGCAAATATTTGCAGCCGGCTCGGCGGGGACGCGTTTCCACTACACCAAGAATGTATTGTTATGATTGGTTTCCGACTTTAGGTGAGAGGGGGAAAATGAGAATTTAGCCGCAAATCTGATGATGTTAAAATTAAAAAAGGTTTGTTAGTAAACTGCAAAAGATCCGCTTATAGCGATGTGCTCGCTCCGCTCACGGGTCCCGATATTATCCATCACGATATTACGTGGAACGCTGACTGCCTGCGGATGGTTTGTCTACGATAATGTTTGGAGACGGCTCTTCGGGGACTCGTTTCCTCTATACCAAGACGTTTGTTATGATTGGTATCCGACTTTAGGTGAGAGAGGAAAATGAGAGTTTACCCGCAAATCGGATGATGTTAAAAATTAAAAATGGTTACTTAGTAATTTGACAAAAAATCAAACGACAAAAGATCCGCTCGGAGCGATGTGCTCGCTCCGCTCACGGGTCCCGACAAAATCCATCATGATATTACGTGGAATGCTGACTGCCTGCGGATGATTCGACTACGATAATTTTTGCAGACGGCTTTGCGGGGACGCGTTTCAACTATGCCAAAACTGTATTGTTATGATTGGTTCCCGGCTTTGAATGAGAGTTTTGTGAAGAAAGTTAAATCTGTCGTATGGTGTTCGATATTCGAAATTTTCAAATGCTTCTAAACAAAAGACAATCAGTTTTATGACCAGGGGTCATCAATGTCTTGCACGGTTTTGTTTATGATGCAGTATTATTGAAAAATGTGCTGTTAATTTTAGTGCTCTACTATTTTTTTATTATTTAGCAACAACTTGTGAAATTGTATTTTTGAAGTGAAAACTTCTTTAGTGGAGTTGTACGCTTTTTTGTAATAGGGAAAAAATGCTAAACTCGCGTCAGTAAGAATCACGTGACCCTGATCGAAAATTCGTAAGACGGATGTAACGGATGGAGAGTAGACAGCCGGCGGCGGAAGTATCCCCCTCTCTTTCTACGGGGCGCGGTGAAAATGGCGGCGCGTCATTTGAAGACATAAACACTTGTGTCACCATAGCAACGCTCTATTTTTTTAATTCAATATCAAAACTAGATATTCTGTCAAGCTATGAATAAGACTTTCGTACAATACTGTTCTGTAATCGTAAATTCAAATGCAGAGTAAATTCGTAAGACGGCAATTCGTGCAAAATTATTCCATAATAACCATTCCAAAATATCAAAAATGCACAACGTTAATATTCAAGTTTTCACTTCTGCCGGCACTCCCGGAGTGCAACCCGATTTTTTTTTGAGGTTTTCAAACAGACACGCAACTGGAATATATTGATACGAGTAACTATGTTATAAAATATAGCATCGTTAGCACTTCATATTTATTCAAAACATTTAAAATTTATTTTAGAGTCCTAAAGGTCATGGCACATATAACGGCACCGCAACAGCACCGCTCCAACCCAGCAATTAATTTGTCATTCAAATTAGAGCTTTAAATCATGTGTCGTAAAATATATTTTATAATGTCAATAAGAAAAAGCCAACGGCGAGCCATCGGCGGGCGGTCGGCGCGCTTACCACTACCATACGACTCGACTCGCCGCAAGCGAGCGGACCGCGCGCCGACCGCGTGCTTACCGCGCGCCGACCGCGTGCTAACAGCGCGCTGTGACTCCGAGTCGCCAGCGAAACAACATCGTATGCAAAATAGCTTACACCTCGCCGACGGCGCGCAGACGGCACGCGGTCCGTGCGCTTACGGCGCGCCGACCGCGTGCTTACGGCGTGCTGGCGGCTAGTCGTAGCCTAAATTCGAGGTGACGCCGTGCTGTTGCTGTGCAGTTGCGGTGCCGTTATAGTGTGCTGTGACCTTTAGTGTCAGTATTTTATAATAAGTATCTTCTTTTGTGATAATCCTGACGTAACTTAAAACATTCATTTCGTCAATTATAAAAACCGGCTGTCAGTGGAAACAGTCACTTGTACCTCTGTTGGTACAGTCTACGAAATTCGGGTATCCCCTTTCTTAAGTAATGTTATGTTTCGCCGGCTGCTTTAGACCAAAATGTTCAAGCAAGAGTATGGTTTTTAACCAGCGACTGAACATGTTTTGCCATCTTGACGTTGGTTATTCTTTATAAGTAATTCTCTAATCTTTATTACTTTTATTAGAGAAAATAAGATTTTTATAGACTTTTTGTTTTAATTTGATTATGATTTGAGACCAAGTCACTAAGATTTCTTTTAACTTTCCTTAGTTAAGAATTAAGTTATATACCTACCTCATTTGTGTTAGTAGAGTAGAGTTGGTGTTGGAGTCCTAAAGTTCTTATTGATTTTTATTTATCCGTATCGTTACTAGAACTGGTTTTGATATGAAAGATAGATGTACGAATCTGCGCCACCGTTTTAGGTGGATATCCCAAAGACTTGCACTAAGCGTTTTGCTTATAATTTTATCATCCGTACCGCTGGGGAGTGGAACTCCTTGCCTGGGTCTGTGTTTCCTGATACTTACCTAAGTACAATCTGGGAGGCCTTCAAGTCACGAGTGAACAGGTTACTTCTAGGCAAGCGCATTTCATCGTAGTTTGCATTGCCGCTTACCACCAGGCGTGATAGCAGCCAAGCGCCTGCCCATCTCTCATAAAAAAGATAGATAAAAAATTTACATCACATAGGTAGGTAGCTATATAACTCTGATTACACAGTGACTTGTGTTATAGAAAACAAAAATACAACGACAGTACTACAAACACCTAGGCCCGAGAAACACAGAAATAGAAAAGTTTTCAAAAATGACCCAGTCAAGGAAAAAACCAGTCTAAAAATAATGTACATACGTACCTAGTAAATATTTGGTTCATTATATCAGCCACACGACACCCACTGCTGGGTATAGACTATAAATATTAGGTTAGACTAAGTTAGACTAAGACGGAAGACCAGCGCTGGTCGCAGACCATGCATTATGCTGAGTCGGGACCGTTTTGGGACAATGTGTGTAAGCCTGTTTTTATTTTTGTATTTGTTTTGTGTCTCAAATAAATCTTATTTCCTTCTTATTTTGTTAAGCACGTGAATTACAAATAATTCTAAATTTTCTGCTGTTTGTCTCCTTGTTATCATTGTGTTGGGTTAAGACAAACTCGATTCCATTAAAGCTTCCAAACGAAGTAATTAAAATAACATCCTTGAGTTAGAACGGCATGCCGTTGTTATCGTTTCGACGAATTAGTGGAAATATTTGGGGAACGGTGAAAGCTTTTCTAAGGGCCTATTACAAACGAAAAATTGCGATTATCGGACGATGTTCATCTCACTACGTGACACTATTCATACATGTTTAAGGTTCAAAATCAACTATGTAAATCGAATATTTTATGTATTAGGCCCTTTCTCCTGGATAAACTTTATTTGGTGACGGTAATTTTTTTGTCCTGACTGTGTCTCTTGAGAATCATAAGTATTCGATGGCTTAGTAGTAAATTGTGGGATGTTTGGATAATCAATTGATCCATTAGCAAACGTAATATTTTAAGCTTAATTCGGCTTTTAAGATAAAAGCTCTGTGTATTCTATGAAAATTAAGATGCTTTTGGCTTTTATACCTTTTTGTATGATTAAAATTAAACTTGATTAAGTGTATTTTGTTAAAATATTTGTTACTCTTTTTTATTATGTAGGTAAATAATTTATTAAAATTTGTTGTTGGGAAAGCAAAATAATATTATTCACTTTTAGACGAGTAATTAAATAATCTACTTTTTTCATAAAAATATTAAAGTATATTGAAATAAAAATGTTGAGAATATAAAGGTTTTTGAACGTTTAAAAATATTTATAACGAATAGGTAAATCATAAGCAATCTCGGTGTCGTTTACCTATGAAGTAAGTACTTACATAAAACATCCCCGTATTTTTTTGTGTTAACATTCACGTGTAACCAAAAGAATCTAGCTTGATTTTCACATACACATAAAAGCACCTGAGTATTTAAAGTAAAAAAAATTGCAACGGAAAACAAACGAGCTTTAATCAAGAGACAGCGAAATAAAAAAAATACGGGAGTCAAATTATCATACGAAATTACCCTTCAGCGATGCCGCCTGGTGTAAAATCAACAAATCCCCATTAAATTGCAACCGAATACCCTTTAGATGAAGAAAAAAAAATGTATTGAAAAATATAAAATAAACGGGCTTGCGTCGAATTAGCACGCATTTGGGGTCGTATCTTTTGTTACAGTATCACTGTATCGATGTTGGGACACCCCCTAAAACTATTTTGGTGCAACTGGACGTTATGTCTTTAGAGATGGGAGTGATTGATATATCGATCATTCGAAAATTCGGCTTCAATTTATGCAGCTGCTAGCTGGTACCTTTTTATATTATTCTAGCGGCCGCCCGCGGTTTCACCCGCGTGGTTTCCGTTCGCATGGGAATATCGGGATAAAAAGTATTTTATGTTTTAATCCAGGCTATTTTCTATCTGTGTGCCAAATTTTAACCAAATCCGTTCAGTAGTTTTCGCGTGATTGAGGAAAAAACATCCAAACGCACAAACTTTCACATTTATAATATTAGTAGGATGCCGAATAAAATGTAGCAGGGGGTTCGTATGTGGGGCCAACCTAGACGATGTTTAAACTTTAGTATAATAATTATCAAAACGTTTGTAAGTTTGTCCTCTATGTGTTCCTCATGATTGTGAGGAAACTTTGGTAAATTGTCTTGCTTACAACGGACAACTTCTTGAAAAAATTCCTTTGTGAATTTCAAAAGATACGTGTCTTTGTAATGCATACCGGGGACAGCTGGTAGTAACAAATAAAAGAAAAGAAGTTAAACTTTATTTGAACAAGTGCAAACATACTAATAATTCCACTGCACTGAAGCGGGAATAATTGTAAGAATTAAATAAACTGTTTTTTATAATGTGGCATTAGTGAAATTCATCTAAAAGTTGTATACTAGGGGGTCATAACAAATTTGGTAACGATCGCGTAAGTGGCTGACTCTAGGTTCACAGGATAGAGAGGCACTCTCTGATGCTAAATATGTCGGTCTGTTTGCGTGAAGTGGTTGCGTTCTTTTTATATGCAGGCTGAAAAATGTGTTATCGTTACCAAAAAAAAACGATAACGTAAGTGGCTGACAATAGTACAGCAAGTAAGTACTAGTTGTACTCATGTGTATTACGGAAGGACTGAACAAAATTCGGTTGCGTTATGGAGCCACGCCAGTTCAAAAATGCTTTATTGTTACCAAAAAATAACGATAAGGTAAATGGCTGACAATAGTACAGCAAGTAAGTACTAGTTGTACTCACGTGAACTGTGTAAGGACTGAACAAAATTCGGTTGCGTTTCGTAGGTATAAGTGATTAAAGTTACAAGGATACAATTAACTTTTTGTTTGTTTGTCATGTATAAACTCAAAAAGTACTGATCCGATTTTGATTTTTTTTTTTCATTTATAGAAAGCTACATTATAAGCAAGTAATATAGGCTATAATTTATTTTCAAAAATATAAGAGATCCTTACGAAAATGGCAATAATGAAACCCACGGTATCAAAAATGTCTCTATCAAAGTATCTAATTGGCATACGCTGCGAAAACTATTGATGATACATAAAAATAATGTAGTGTACGTTTATAGTTCTTATTATTACCCACAAAAAAGTCCAGGAGGCTATACGTGTTACTATTATAGTTTAGTCACAATAACCACTTTTTGTTCAAATTAGTCAATCAAAACTGGGGTAAAATCAAAAGATGATGACATTTGTATCATGATCATGATATGTTTCTGGTGTAGGGTCGTTTATTTGGGCGGGACAGGAGGGGTGTGCATCTTCACCACCTGGTTATAAACTGTACACCTTTGTACACTATTGTACACCTACATAATAATATACCTGATGCAGAACCATAATGGTCCAACTAAACTATACGGAATATGAAAATGACACCTTAGTAAAAGTTGTTCAGCCTGATGAGCATTTTTTGTTGAGGTGTAAAAATTGAAGATCTGGAACACCTGATGCAGAACCATAATGGTCCAGCTAAACTATACAAAATATAAAAATGTCATCTTAGCAAAAGTTGTTCAACCTGATGAGCCAGGTAAACTATCCTTACATATAATAAAACAGTAAAAAAAGTGTGTCTGTACTAGAGGTGGTTAATATAGCATCTAGCGCCATATTATAGCGCGCTATCTGTACATAGCGCACATAGCGCGCTATGTAAGTAGACGCTATGGCGCTATGAATATCGCGCGTGGCAACAAGTAGCGTCGTCGTTGGCCGGACGGGGGCGCGAGCATTCGTTATAGTTAAAAAATATCGCGTGCGCGCTTTTGCTACCGGACGCGTTACGCGCTATTCCCTCGCAACACGCTAGGTTGCGAGAGAATAGCGCGTAAATCGCGCGCGACCTTCTATTGTGTTAGTTCGATTAGGACTTTTATGACACAACTAGTCAATTATTCGTATTATGTAAAAACTATTTAGCTAAGCAAAGTTAGTTGAACGAGAAATATGGTAAAAACAACCGAATTTCAAAGGTCAATAAGGTCGAAAATCGCTTGCACCTGTTTTTTTAACTAGAAAACATTGTCTAGTGGTCACTAGTAAAAAAAAATGAATGCAAGCGATTTTCGACTTTATTGACATTTACAAAAATCACGGTTTTTAATGAAACATCAGAATTAGTAAACGAGAAGACGGCAAAAAACAACCGAATAGCAAACGTCAATAAGGTCGAAAATAGCTTGCACCTTTTTTTTAACTAGAAAACATTGTCTAGTAATCACAAGTTAGAAAAATGAGTGCAAGCGATTTTCGACTTTATTGACATTTATCAAAATCACGGTTTTTAATGAAACATCAAAATTATTAAACGAGAATACGGCAAAAAAACAACCTAATTGCAAACGTCAATAAGGTCTAAAACCGCTTGCACCTGTTTTTTTAACTGGGAAACATTGTCTAGTGATCACAAGTTAGAAAAATGAGTGCAAGCGATTTTCGACCTTATTACGAAACTTATTTTCGAACTTTAGACAGTTCTAAGCCCGAAAAGTATAAGATAAAGTTCATTAGTTTACATTATTGCTTTATTTTATTTAATACTAAAATGTAACGTATTAATAAATAACGTTTTTGTAAAGCGCGCGATCTCTCTAACGAACGACGTGTGAAGTAACGTGTTACGAAATCTAACGTGCTGCATCTAACGCGCCAGCCAGCCGCCCGCATGCTACCTGATAAATAGCGCGTTATAACATAGCGTATTTAATAGCGCGCTAGAAATCAATAGCATATAGTCTGTAGCGTGCTGTTGCTTTAAAGGCGTTATGAACAATTCTAGTCTGTACATTACATATATTAAAAAAAAATCTGGGGCGATGGATATATAGTAATAGAGTATGAATTTGAAAAAAAAGTGTGTCTGTTTGTCTGTTTGAACACGCTAATCTCCGGAAATACTGAACGGATTCGAATAAAACTTTATTTGTCATATAGCTGTTAAGCCTGGGCATAGTATAGGGTATAATTGATTTTGGAAAACACCTGATGCAGCACCGTAATGGACCAACTAAACTATAAGGAATATAAAAATGACACCTTATCAAAAGTTGTTCAGCCTGATGAGCATTTTTTGTTGAGGTATAGAAATCGAAGATCTGGAACACCTGATGTAGAACCATAATGGTCCAGCTAAACTATTATAAATATAAAAATGACAGCTTAGTAACAATTGTTCAGCCTGATGAGCATTTTTGTTGAGGTATAGAAATCGAAGATCTGGAACACCTGATGTAGAACCATAATGGTCCAGCTAAACTATTATAAATATAAAAATGACAGCTTAGTAACAATTGTTCAGCCTGATGAGCATTTTATGTTAAGGTATAAAAATCGAAGATCTGGAATACCTGATGCAGAACCAAGTTTAATTTATTTGCATTAATATATGTTTACAAAAAAACGAAGATCATCTGATGATCAATCTAAGAGATCAGGGTAAAGTTGTGTAACATAATATATTCTATTTTCTTTTCTTTTTTGTGTGCCGTTTTGTGTGCTCATACGGCTGGCCTTGAAAGGATAATAATGCACTGAGTTTTAGCCGGGTTGATAGGCAGACCAAAGGATTCACTCCAGCTGCTGATTTTTGATAAGTCGGAGTTGGTAGCCGCACCATTGTCTGAGCTTTCTCGGGTTATTACCCGAGAAAGCTCAGGCAATGGTGCTTGAGTATAAATCTGTAAATCATCGGCATATAGATGACAGGAACTGGAAATGGATTATGTAATAGAATTTATGAAGATGGAGAAGAGAAGTGGAGATAAGACGCCACCCTGAGGAACGCCGGCTTTGATATTACACCACCAAGAACGTAAAATGCCAAGAAGGATATCGAAATCAACAGAGTTAAAAGCATTACTGAAATCAAGTAAAGTCAACACTGTGAGCTCTCGACGTTTCATAACTTAAGTGTCCTTCCAGGTTGTTGAAAATGATCCAGTGGAGATAGATGTATTGAGGATATGCGTAATTATTGGAGTAAGGATGTCAAGAATAGGAAGGATCATTTTACGGGTAATAGAATCAGCACCTACAGCAGACGAGTTAATAGGCAAAATGGTTCTCTTTACATCACAGTCAGTAAATTGATCAAGGGTAAAAGAGGATTGATCATGGGTTGGCAAATTAGAATGATGTTGCAAAGTTATAGCTTTTAGGTTGCTATCAATAGGCATGGACGCACAGAAATGGCTGTTAAGTTGGTTGAAATTATCATTGGTACTAGGAGTGTTAAGATGAGTTTTGCCAATCCCAACAGATTTTAAAAACTTCCTAGCTGGAACTGCCTGGAACTTCATTTTCAACAGATTTATGAAAGTTACGTATTTGGGCGTCCCTATATAATTACTGTATTGCAACTATTCCTAGCGCAGTTTTATTTAGATTCATTGTGCTCCGAAGGATTGATCTTGAATTTGGTTCTGTTCTTTTTCTCCATTAACTTCCGTACGTCATCCGTCAGCCAGGGTGCTGGAAGAGGTTTGATTTTAACGGGTCTTATGGGGGCGTTTTTGTCATAGAGATGAGTAATATATTTATTAAATATATATAATTATCGACCTGTTCATCCACAGAGTCAGACGAGAAAATTGGTGACCAGTTTATGTTGGCAGCGTCATCGAGTAGACGCGTGTAATCGATGCTATCAAAACTACGCTGAAGCTGTACGGTGGGTTTAAGTTTAGGAGGACGAACTCGGTAGGATAAATATACCAGGGGGCTAATTGTCTAATTCAAAAAATCTATCGCAATCGCTTTCGTTAGACAGATGTATGTGTCACATTGCTGCATTTCTTTGGTAAGTTTTTATTTGTGCCAAAAAGAAGCTTCAATGTGTAACACATCCACAGTCCTGAAATTGACTGCGATAGATTTTTAAATTAGACAATAGAAAGGCAGGTCATGGTATGAAAAAGCATCTGCAGAATGTTGACCATGCTTAGAAATTAATTAATAATAATAATAAATAGAAGTTAATTAATTACTTATATCACAAATGTCATCATCTTTCGATTTTACCCCAGTTTTGATTGACTAATTAGAACAAAAAGCGGTTATTGTGACTAAACTATAATAGTAACACGTATAGTCTCCTGAACATTTTTGTGGGTAATAATGAGAACTATAAACGTACACTTCATTATTATTTTGAAGAAATTTTTGATATCGTGGGTTTCATTATTGCCATTTTCGTAGGGATCTCTTATATTTTTGAAAATAAATTATAGCCTATGTTACTTGCTTATAATGTAGCTTTCTTTAGGTGAAAAAAATCAAAATCGGATCAGTACTTTTTGAGTTTATACATGACAAACAAACAAAAAGTTAATTGTATCCTTGTAACTTTAATCACTTATACCTACGAAACGCAACCGAATTTTGTTCAGTCCTTACACAGTTCACGTGAGTACAACTAGTACTTACTTGCTGTACTATTGTCAGCCATTTACCTTATCGTTATTTTTTGGTAACAATAAAGCATCTTTGAACTGGCGTGGCTCCATAACGCAACCGAATTTTGTTCAGTCCTTCCGTAATACACGTGAGTATAACTAGTACTTACTTGCTGTACTCTTGTCAGCCACTTACGTTATCATTTTTTTTTGGTAACGATAACACATTTTTCAGCCTGCATATAAAAAGAACGCAACCACTTCACGCAAACAGACTGACATATATAGCATCAGAGAGTGCCTCTCCATCCTGTGAACCTAGAGTCAGCCACTTACGCGATCGTTACCAACTTTGTTGTGACCCCCTAATCTATTGCTTCATTGGGTCTTAAAGACATAATTACACCACAATAATGATATGTGCGATAGCCATCGCGTGAAAAATATACACTTAATCTTTCTTAAATAATGTCCAACACATCAGTGAACAAAATCCCAAAAGAAAAATTGGACGTTAAAACATAATAAATTCCCGTTTTATCATAAACCGTTGACACCACCAATCTATCGATATAATCGCACCACTGGCCGTACGTGCTGGGGATGAGCCAAATTGATTTTAACACAATAACGAGCGGCGTTGAATGGGCGACCCCTATTTGTAACTGCGATGACACGCCGGGCGATCCATCATCCGCGCTTTTGTACAGTGTCAGCCGGCCTTAAGTCTAGGACGCAATTTGTGCGAGCCGCGCAATTATCGTACCGATATCGACTGCGTGCAACACTAGCTTATTAAGTTTTTAAAGTAGAAGTATAGTGTTATACTAATCAAAAGCAAATAAAGAAATATTCTATTCTATTCTATTCTAAAAGAAAATAGAGGCCAACATATGATTTCCCATACAAAAAGCTAAGTTCTGAAAGGTATTTTTTTGATAAATTCAATCTGATGCTATTTTAACCTGATAGTGTTCAAAAGCTTATATAAATTTAATTAAATATTAGTCAACTTACCGAATTTTCTGTCGAATTTACTGTAAAAATTTTCCTATTCGCCGTGTGTCAGTTAGAATAAAAAAAACTTACAAAAGTTTTTATTCTAACTGACACACGGCAAATAGGCGATATTATCGACCTCGACCTCCGGCCTCGGCCTTTATTCCAGCTTGTCCATACGCGGGCTGCAATGCTGACCGCGCTGTGATGGCCTGGACCTGCGCTAAGCTCCGCTCTCGGCCATCATCATCGCTGCCAGCAACGCAGTCATTACAGACCGCGGCAGTAATGTACTATTATCTGCTGCAGATCAGAACTAATTTATCAGCCTGGCAATGGCATCAGTAACCACGGCAGCTGCAAAGATGCCAAAACATCGGGGCAAAAAAACTTAGATAAATTAGCTAATATTTTGGAACAAATCACTTTTTACAGATAACAGCGCATATTATTAACTCCGATGTTATTTTAGAATTATTTAGTTTGGATTTATTAATATGTATACCCGTTGTAATCCATAAAAAGTGTTTTTTATATCTTAATGAACTGTACGTACTGAAATCATTTAAGTGTAAAATATTAATTACTAGCGGCCGCCCGCGACTTCGTCTGCGTGGAAAGTTTTTTTGCTATCCCTCGGGAACCATACTTTTTCTCGGGATGAAAGATACCCTATGTCCTTCTCTATAACCCTGACAACGTGTATGCAAAATTTCATGATGATCGGTTCAGTAGTTAAGACGTGAAGGCGTAACAAACAAACAAACAAACGAACGGACTTTCGGATTTATAATATTAGTAAGGATAGTAAGGATTTTCGTTTGGCTCTCCTATGAAATTGCAACAAAATTTAGCCTTTAGCAAGTTTCAAACAAAAAAAAAATCGACATAATTTTGCAATATGTAAATATTTCTTGAAATAAATTTAAACATTAATAACATTCAACAACATTCTAATTGAGTCATTTGTTACAACCCTGTCCTTGACAGTACGAAATTACAATTTTTAACATGCCGTCAGCCCTTTGTAAACTATATGCCAAATCACAATAATTTGTTGGCAACAATGAACTGAACTATTTATGGTATGGGCCCCATGGTATGACGTAATTATGGAACGCTTTCAATGGCACCCCGTCATTCGAGAACTATTATAAAGACCCCTTGTAATGTTACGATTTTAATGATTTTTCCTACCGAATCTGTCGGTCGTATCGAATTTTGTATTGATTTGTCGTCGAGTTTTGGTACTGATGCAGTACAAATTAGACTATAAGATGAGGATTGTAAGGATTTAAATTTCATGTTCAGTAAAATGTATTAGCTTTTTAAAATAAGATGTAATGATAAACATTCTATACAATAGTGTAGTTATTCATTTTAGTATAGTACTATTGATGGTAGGTTTTGATTATTAACCGCTTAGATAATACTTTGTTTAATACAAAAAAAAAACTGCTTCTGTCAAGATGGGTCATGCGAATTGATCTTTTGACTTTTCTGGTGTATAGAGTTCGTTATTTTCAAGATGTCAAATAGGTATATTTACGATTGCTCTAAAATCGTGATGAACAACATTTTATTAAAAAAACACCAATAAAAAAGTTTCTACGACTTTTATTTTTTTTTCTCTATTATCTTTACTAATATTATAAATGCGAAAGTCCGTTTGTTTGTTTGTTACTTCTTCACGTCTTAACTACTGAACCGATCATCATGAAATTTTACATATACGTTGCCAGGGGTACAGAAAAGGACATAGGGTTGTGAAAAAAGTGTTGTTCCTGAGGGAAGTAAAAAACTTTCCACGCAGACGAAGTCGCGGGCGGAAGCTAGTAATGTATATTTCAATTTCAAGACAAACTAGTTGTTGTTAAAATAAGTCGTAAGCTTCTAACTTCTTAACAATTATTTGATTATTAAGCTATCATATTGATATACTTATTTCCAAATATCGTTATATCTTTAATATTTTTATTTTAAATAAACTGATGACAATTTATGGAAATTAAATAAATCAATAAATGCCCTTGTACGTGACATGCTGTGCAATTAAATAAAGAATAGTTTAAAAAGTTTACAATCCATTATAAAATAAGTAAGCCATCTAGTTAAAAATAAAATAGGTATTCTTGCTTATTACAAGTTTAACAATGCGGTTTTATTGAAAGTACTTTGGTAATTAGTTGGTATTTGGTTTGATTTTTTACTTTCCCGACGTTTCGGCACCTTTGCATATGTTATCTAATTGTATTATTTCTATCGAAACTACCCTTAGAGGAATCGACACGAAACGCGCCCATATATTTCTCCCTATTCCGATATTTATACAGTCGATATTAATATAGAAACATCGACCAGTTTTAACCGTTCCGATTTAAATGAGCGCACTCCCAAACAATTGGAAGCCTACCTCATTGTCCGGGTTCATATCCTGATTAAATTCGGCGGCATCCCTTACCCCGGACGTGATGGCATAAGATTATTGTCACCCCATTAATCCCGTGTCCATCTGATTAGATTAGCTCAGTTTGTTTTCATAGTTGCGGACCCAAAATTATGCGAGCCTGACATTCTCCGTAGACTGTGACCCAGTTGTAATTCTAGTTTATTGAAAGTTGTCTGTGGTTAGATCGAAATTGTTGTAGAAGTTGAACAGCCCTTGTTTGATTTGTTTATGTAATTTTATATCTATATTTTCAATCAAATTCATAAGCGATAGCGTCCCCTTTAAAGCACAATGATTTAAATCTCTAACGTTATTTGATGATAGCACATTAAATTTAGAAAGCATCTTCTTGAATCAATACAATATGGTATCAAATATCCATCCTTGATTAAATGAGACGTCTCCTAAGGATAATACAAAGCCAGAGGATAGACTCAAAGAAATTAGCGGTCCCCTAAATATTAGGGAATTAATAAAAGATCCAATATGGGGAATGCAACGGTGAAAGGACGATATATGATTGGATAAGCCGTAGGTATCAATTTGTGGAAATTGACATGATCCCTCTTACTATGAATAAAGAAATAGGTATGGACTAGAAGAAAATAAAAATAAAATAAAAATACTTTATTGATTAGTTTCTAAGCTAAAACAATTTACAGTGCAGGTGTTTATATGGGTAACAAACAATGGATTTTGTCAAATCTAATCACACGATCAGTCGGCAACCCAATCCAACGAACTAGGCACAAAAAACCTATATCTCGTAGATTAGGAAGCGAAGATAGTCTGATAGATATTCCGAATGTAAACTATTATGTTATTTAGCTTAAAAGAAACGTAAAAAAGGTACACAAAATAGTTTAGAAGAATTCGCAAACTAAAATTATTCTGTTTATTCGGGAATTCATGAATCAGAAAATTCAAAATTGTTTACAGGTTAAAATTCAATGTAGTGTGTAAAATATGTTACAATTTTAAGGCATGTCTTGCAATTCTTTGTTTTTAAAGCACTGTTATAACTTCGCTCGTTTGATTTATGTATCAAAACAGGTGATATTAAACATCATACACCACGCAAGCAGAACGCCCATAATATGTGGTGTAGTGCTTAGTTCATTCTCTACTGAAAATGTAGACTACTGAAAACTGAAAATGTATCTTTGATTTACGTTTTTTCCTGCGGAGCTTGTTAGATCGATTCGTCATGCTATCTATCATATTTTAAACCAAACACTACTTGCAACTTCACATCTTTTTGAACGTAAACAAACAAAAGAGCTTCTGAATCTACCGTCTTTTATAACAAGGTGATTGAAACAAACGAGCGCAATGAAACTGACACTGTCCCGCATGTAAGTAAAAGAAGTGTCATGATCATGACAATACCTTCTATCTGGGGTGCAATCAAAAGGCAGTGTTTGAGCACCCGACGCGTCCTCACGACCAATTAGTCTCAGCATCGCGCTACATAAATTGTATGAAAGAGCTCGGTTCTACTATAACGTTGGTGGGGGGTGGTGTTTTCTGGATGTGTCTTGAAAAAGGACAGTACAGTTCAACAACTGTCTTTTGTTTATTAACATCCAACGTCACAAACTCTCTTCGAGCAAAGCTGCATTTATTCCTCCTCGTAAATGACGAAGAGAATAATTAAAAAATATGCGCCTATCTAGTTCGAGGATTATTCTCGTCCTCTACTCTCGTTACCATAATATATTATAGCGATAATAAAGTTTGCCTGATTCAGAACAGTCACAATTTCACCATTACCTACATAATGATTTTTTGCATTAAGAGCCAGTTTTAAATTTTTGTTTATGTTTTATCGTGAGAGATTTCTCACATTTTTTGAGATCGCTAGCAATATATATTGCAGCAAAAGCAGAAAATGAAAAAGAACACGAAATTTACCTAACACAATGCATACAATTTTTGAAAAAAATTGATCTCTAAATTAATATTAATAAAACCGAAATTGTAACAGTTTCCAAAATTTTAAAACGCAACACTCAAATCATTAAATTAAACCACATTCCATTAGAAAAAGTAAAAAACTTTAAATATTTAGGCATTGTAATAACAAATGATGCTAAATGCGCTTTAGACATCAAAACTAGAATAGCAATAGCAAAACAAGCCTGCCACAGGAATGGATGTACTATATTCAAGACAAAAATTACTAAAAACGTAAGAAGACGGTGCATCAAAACTTTCGTATGGAGTATAGCCCTCTTCTTCTTTTTATCGAATGAGGATTAGTGGCAACCTCTGTTGTTAGAGTTTATTAAGCCGCCTGTAAGGCCTCGAAGGCTTAACGACTGTTATCAGATGACAACAGCCGGAAGCACAGAAGCGCTCAGTTGTAATGCCACTTTAACGGTCACCCATCCGAAACCTGACTGGACCGAGCGTTGCTTAACAAACGTGATCGAGTACGATCAGTCTGTCAAGTTCCGCCATGAGCGCTTCGTATATCTTCATATGGCTCTCTATGAATGTAAAACTTGGACAAAAACGCAAAAAGATAGAGAAAGATTAGAAGCATTCGAGATGTGGTGTTGGAGAAGGGTGGAAAAAATAAGCTGGACTAAAACTGTTACGTATGAGGAAGTAATGAAAAGGATTAATGAAAAACGTCAAATATTGAAAATCATAGAAGACAGAAGAGGCAGAATGATCGGCCACTTGATAAGACACGACAACGGACAAATTTATTACAAACGTTTTAGAAAGAAAAATAGAGGGAAAGAGAGAAAGATCAAGAAGAACCTACAGGGAACAGATCAAAGAAAAGGTGAACATCGTGTCTTATCAAGAAACCAAAGTATTAGCTTTGGACAGAGACGAGTGGAGGAAACTACGCAGACAAGAGCGCGGCTCTTAAGTTAAGAAGAAGCAATATCTATTGAGAGTCTATAAACATAAAATAAATAAATAAGTGTAAATTAATAGTACATTATGATATAAGTGCGGTAATTATCAAAGCGCACGTATGTCATACGACGTTTTATAACATATTTGCGAGGAAATAAATAAAACTCGGACTTTGCACCTTTGCTTGTTTTCCATATGATTAAATTTTGATACGCTTGTAAGTATCTTATCGGTCAATTTTTCGGGCAAGAGGCTTAGAGTAGCCTTTTTCGCTGCCTCTGAGACTTCTGGCGGTGTTGAATTAATAAATTCATCAGTACTTGACGCCATTTTCAAATAAAAAAAATACAGCAAAAAAAATTAAAGTAGCAATGCGCGCGCATTAGCGCTTTTTTTAAGGCAAAGGCATAAAAAACAGCCAGTATTACTAATAAAGTAAATTTATATTTTTGTGATTTTGTTACCGATAAATGGTTGTAATTTATTGTCAACATTAATTAAATTAAATAATTAAATGTTTATTTATTATATTTTATCTCCCAAAGTTAATTTTATTAATAAAATGTTGACCTCTTTTCTTACATAAAAACTCTTTGCTAAGATTTAAAAAAGTACCGTTCGTTTTAGACGAAGCATCTAGATAAACCGTGCGGTAATGTAAAGTAAAACGCACGGTTTATCAAGGAAACCGTGCGTTTTACTTTACATTACCGCACAAGTTCGTAATGAGATACAATACGATATTGAAATTGGTGTAATAAGAGACCCTTTACGAGCAAATATGTTATAAAATACATTATCTTACCACAAGCTACACACAGCGACACGCTACAGAGTCCAATGGCTGCTATAGGGTCACAGACTAGTTACTCTAGATTATGATTGTGTTCCGAAACAACCATAACAATATGTTTACTCATATGGCAAAATATTGTTAATCGAATGTTTTCTTTAATTTTAGCCGTCTTTTTTACACATACCGCATCCAGCAACTTTCTCGCCTCATTTCTACAAGTACTGCTCCGCCTCCACTTCTACCGAGAGTTCATTATCACAAATAAAATGAAGAGCTTTTCCGTTTTTACTGCGGCTGAATGTTCTACACCGATCTGCCAGTGAATTACCCTTGAAACTGTGTCAAGTGCTCCAAGTATAAGCATGGATACGGAACTGGTGCCAATTTTTTCGTGTTAAGCTTTGATTGCTATTTTTGTTGTTGTGATATGGGTATTCAAGTATATCATAGTACGATCGGACTGTAAATATTATTCTGTTTTAAATGTTTTAAAATTTATTACGTTAAGGTTATGTTGTAATTCAAAAGGTTAATATTGAGAGAGTCCTAAAAGATTAAACTTAGAATAACGGATTTAACTGTTCTCTTATTAAGAGAAATACCTAGTTTATTTTTAAAAATACAGATAAAAAAAACTAATCTATAAAGTTTATCAAAAATCGCAAAACAAATGAAAACTTAGTTTATCTTCTGATAGTAAGTAACTAAGGTAAATGACTACTGATTTATCTCAATTGTGGTGATTGGAAAATTAAATAAATGTTTGTGTTTTTCACTCGATAAAGTACAACATATCTTTTGCTCGAAATGGAAACCAACTCAAAATAACTTTCATTCGTTTTTGTCAACGTCTTTTCAGCTGTGTGCGCCAACTTAAGTCATCAAAGTCACTTAATTGTTAAATATATTTTGTGACTTAAGAACCAACTCGATGGCTCAATCTTTCGCTCACATGTCTGTGGTTACCAACTGTATTCGTCTACTTAACGTTCATACATGACTTCATTTCATATTGTTAACTTGTGCGTTTACGTTTGAGGTTTGAGGTCAACATGACATGACATGTTTGCTGTAAACTGTCTTATGTAAATTTAAATAAATCTTTCAGGTCTATTTCCGGTTAAACTTTAAAAGTGAAGTGTTTGTGATCAACTTTTATTGTTAATCCATTTGGGTAAAGAAAATATTGAGCTAATTTTAATTATATTGTTATTATTCTAAGGTGTACCGGTACCGAAATAGTATCAATCTCACATTGGTCAGCGAGTGATGATGACGTCACTTTTTTCTAAAGGCGAAATCACTATGCATTAAGTCGAAAAATTTACTCTGGCAGGAAAAATGGGTCAAGTAAGTTCACGTTTTTCAACTTCCCAAAACATCTAGGAAACAATAAATTAAAGTTAAAACGACAAGCACAAATGATAATGTTTAGAAAGCATTCCTTTTTAAAATTGATCACAAAAGCACAGAACCATTTGTTTTTTATTTAGTACATTTTAGGGAGAAGTGTTCGTTCCCGAATGATAAAGAAAAACGTAGTTTGTCTCGATTTATGTGTTTCGAAACGAAGGTTAATTAGTGTGGAGGACGGCCATGCACGGTAATACAATAAAAGTAACGTGTACAGAAATAGCTCGGTTTTTATAGCTACAGTGTATTCTCTAGCTTTAGTGCTCTTATTTCCAGCAGTTATACTCCAAAACTCTCAAGTGTTAGATCTTTTGTTTAGCTTGTAAGTTTTTTCTTTTGCAAAACTTTTAGGTTATTAACATAAGAATGTGATAACTATTTTACGGAATAAAACTTAGGGTAAAAACAATAGAATCTGTAATGTAAAAAAATGGGTTTGATTATTATTTTATGGGTAGTATTTAATCGTTTAACAATAAATATCTATTTTGGGTCCCAAAAATACTGAATTATAGCGTACTGAAATACTAAGTGAGCGACGGACTGAGAGCGACTACAATTATTGAAAATGGATGACTTTAAAATACAAATTGAGTAACTAGTTATACAGAATGGGCGACCAAATTTCTATTTGGGCGACAACTTAAGGGCACACAAAGCATTAAAAATTTGGCATATATTTTATTTAAAAAGGCGACTATTAACCTAATCGAGATGACAAAAATACCATGTTGGGCAGCTTAAATCAGTTATATAGATTACCTACTTGGCATAATAGTCGCCCACTCTGTATTTTTGTCACTCATTTTAATTATTTATCTCCCTCATTTAGTTGCTTAATTACGTATTTTTTGTAATCCACAGTTTGTCGCCCGTTTAGTTATTTTGCCGCCAACAAAATAAACCGCTGCCGGGCTTAGTACTTAAGTATCCCATTAACAGTCACCTTTATTATTTTACAGTCAGTCACCCAATTAAACATATTCCTTAATTTATTATACTGTACTTATAATCCTAAATTAGAAAAAAGGTGAAGGTTTTACGATCATTAACAATCTCCTGTTTATAAAAAAAACATATATTGGTTAAACAATGTACGCGAGTAGCAAATAATAGAGTCGTACAGTAATGGCCCGCCTTACACTCAACGTGGCGCGGTTTTGCCGGCGTTTTAACAAAATTTATCGTTTTACTTTTTGTCCGGGTATTCCGGCCGTCCGGTTGCTTCTTGCGGGCCGTAGGTCAGTGCATTTGTGCCGGTTCAGCTAATGTAAAACCTTTTTTCTTTGGTTTCAGGTACGTTTTTTTTCCGTTTTGCTGTGATGTTCATTGTACTCGGTAGGTATGTGAGTATGCTTATGTTCACAGAAAATTTTTGTTTACCCTGTGCTTATGTTCTTACATGTCAGTCACATGAGGACTGGTGTTTTTTGCTGTTTTCTTTATTTGATGGAAGTGTCTTTTGTAACATACATTTTCAATGAAAGTGAAAAGTGGAAAAGTCCTTAATTAAATGTCAGCTATTTTAAATGCACAAATTACATAAGTAATTTGTGTGTAGTAAACTCTAGAAAAAACCGGCCAAGTGCGTGTCGGGCCACGCGCAGTAGGGTTCCGTAGGTACATTATACCATACCATATTTTAATACCGCTATCATTTTTCGTCTGAAAAAATAACTTTGTTTTTCACAGTGTTTGTATGAATGACAAAGTTATATTTGCTGTTTTGGAAAATGTACTATATCTCGAAAACTAATTACTGTATCTCGTTCAAAACAATTTTCGTTGAAAGTGTTTATTAAGATCTATAGTTTAGATTTTTTTTAGATTTTTCACCTTCTTACTTTAAAGTTAAAGGGGGGGGGACACACATTTTACCATTTTGGCGGCATATATCTTTCAAACGGTTGACTTTAAAAAAAATAGTCTTAAAAACCTCAATGTAATTTTAAAATACCTATCTATAGACACCCCACAAGTATTGGTTTGATGAAAAAAATATTTTCAGTTTCAGTTCCATGTATGGGGAGCCCCCCCTTAATCTTTTATTTTTTTTATTTTTGTATAAAAGTCGTAAAGCGGTTTACAGAATACACCTACTTACTAAGTTTCAACTATGTAGTCCTAATACTTTTGGAATAAAGTGGCTGTGACATACGGACGGACAGACAGACAGACAGACAGACATGACGAATCTATAAGGGTTCCGCTTTTTGCCATTTTGGCTACGGAACCCTAAAAAGTGTGTAGTAAACAGAAATGGCCTTTTCTCTCAATACAGTTTTCATTCATGTAAATTTGTTTACAGTAAATACTTAGGTACCTCATTAAAAACCGGCCAAGTGCGAGTCGGACTCGCGCACGAAGGATTCCGTACCAAAAAACGGCATAGAAATCGCGTTTGTTATAGCTATGGGAGCCCCATTTAAATATTTATTTTTAATTTTGTTTTTAGTGTATTACATCGGTTGGGGGTCTAAAGGAGCTCATGGGTATCTGCGAAGCATATGCAAATGCCCATGGTCTAAAATACAATCCCAAAAAGAGCCAGCTCATGGTATTCAAGGCTGGGTCTAAATACCCGACGGACGTGCCACCCGTTGGCTTGGGTGGTGTCACTCTTAGTAAAATAAATAGTGTTAAGTACCTAGGTCACATTATGACAGACGATTTAAAAGATGACGACGATATTGAGCGTGAACAGAGAGCGCTGTCCGTGAGGTCGAATATGATAGCGCGCAGGTTCGCCAGGTGTTCAGTTCCAGTTAAAATAACACTATTTCGAGCCTAATGCACCTCGTTTTACACATGCAGCCTGTGGGTTAAACACACACGTCGAGCGCTAGAAACCCTTCGCATTCAATATAATAACGCGTTTAGGGCGTTGTTGCGGCTGCCTCGCTTCTGTAGCGCGTCGGGAATGTTCGCCGAAGCGGGTGAAGATGGTTTTTTCGCCATCATGCGAAAAAGAGCGGCCTCGATGGCGCGGCGGACGCGCGACAGCGGCAATAGCCTCCTGGCCGTGGTCGCAGGCCGCGTGGATGGTCACTTTATGGGGCACTGGCTATCCTTACATGGACCAGTGGCTCATATTGAAAGACAATTTTAATTTAATTTGTAGGTAATTTTTACTAACATAAGTTAAGTATACTAACACAATGTGAGCCCATGGTCGCTTGAATAAATGATTTAATTAATTAATTAATTAATATAGCGGCAACAGAAATACATTGTCTATGAAAATTTTAACTATCTAGCTATCACAGTTCATGAGATACAGCCTGGTGACAGACAAACCGATGAACAGAGGAGCCGTAGTAATAGGGTCCCGTTTTTACCCTCTGGGTACGGAACCCTAAAAATTTATCAAGGTAATTAAGGTTACCTTGACCAATTTTCATAAATTTTGTTTCCTTCCAACAACAAAAGATGGACCATTCAAAAAGAGCACCTCTTTGATTGCAAACACTTATTCAATGGATCATCGAAAAATACGCTATTGAGTGAAAATCGCCTTTACCCCACAAAACGGATTAAGGCTTTAGCGCGGGCCACTGCCCTGGACCAAACCAGATCCCAATACGGCCCCTAATTCCACGCTGGGGCTTAATTTAAAACATTCGAGCTGCCAAGTGATTGATCGGTTGCGATGATTCGGCTACGGCTGCAAATTAACGTGGTTTGTAAAATATATCGACGATGTGTCTACTTGTATGGAGTATTTAGATTAGGTATTATTTTAAGATGACTTTGTAAGAAATATTTAATGCAGTGTATTCTCAATATCCGCATTGCGAGGCTGCCTCACGAGCTAACGTGACGTTGCCGTACGAATTACCGTTTAATAGCGAGCATTTGATTTGCAGCTTTTGTAGGTTGCGGACATCGAGCTAATATGTACTATTTTGATAGTTGCAGATGCATTTTGTTCACATACTACGCGTTGGGACACTTTAATTCATTGTAGTAAATTACTCATACTATTTTTATTTCTTTAGGCTCTCATCTCAGTGATAATCAATTCAATATAAAGAGGTTACCTCAGTAAACTTTCAATCAGATGGCTCCTATAAAAAATAAATAAATAAAAGAAGGTGAACCATAGGCAAGATAAAGTGCCCGTAGTACACCCAGGTGAACAAAAGTGTACCACGGGCAAGTTAAAGTGCCAGTAGTATATCCAGGTGAACCACGACCGAAGAGGGCTCCTTCGATACTTTGCAAGCATTTATTAATTACATCATTATTAAAGAGTTTTCTCGCTATTATCATAGCTTCATCTTCAGCTGCAGTTGATGTTGCGACCAAGTCGCGCGACAAATCATGAATAATGCGATTATGAGAATTCGTGTATCGCACTATCGCCGATGATGGATGAGACAATCCGAGGGGAGCTAAACATTTTTTTGGATAAACAAAAAATACATGATATCAATTTTGTTTAACACTGCATGTTGCAAAATTGGGAGAAGTCTTTTAAAAATGACATAAAACCTGATAAAATTGACTTATTATAAAAAAAAACCTACATTATAAAAAATACATACTTTAACTCTAATCTTAAAGAAATTTTTATTTTTTATTTTCTATTACCTACCATTTTAGTAGGTAATTCAAAGACATTTTCATAATTGCATTTAAAGCTAAGGGTTGGTACCCACTTAGGTTGGCAAACCTTCGCACTCCGCGAACCTACACCAAATTTTTTTTTATCCTGTGCTTCAACAGTGTGCCATAGTGTGTACATATCGCACATTTAGTTCTTTAAAGTCATAAATGTCAAAAAATCTAAAATTGTTGAGTGCTTAAAGATCATTTTTTTTAATTCAACGACTGTGCGGTAGACGGCGCCACAGTCATTATAGCATTAGTGCAACAAACACAGTCATAACAAAAAAAAACTTTAATGTGCTCTGCTATAAAATTAAGAAAATGACATTTATGACTTTAAAGAACTAGATGTACTATATGCGAACACGTATGCGAACCTGGTTGGAACAGAAGCACGTACGTACACACTATGGTCAAAGTGTAAAAATAATGTTTGCTATGGCGCACAGTTCCAGGTTCGCAGTTTCGCGGAGCGCGGAGGTTCGCGAACCTAAGTTGGTACGCACCCTAGTGTTCCCAACATTACAAACAAAAGCGTATCGGCATCAAAATGGAGCCTGGCGCTTGTCACGTCGTCGGTCGCGGCGTCACACAACGTCACACGACGTCACGGCCGCAGTCTGGCCGTTGTGATTGGTTATGGCGAATCATCGCTATTGTTTGTTGACTTTGATTGGTGGATTCGACGAGTGGCAGAATTCGATGCAGAGATAATATTGGATGGAAATCTAAACCTAAAATTATAGCAATGTTTTGCATAAAGTTCGTGGTTGATTGATAACTTCGGTTTGATGTTCCACAAAATAGAATAGATCCAAACCAAACCATATAGAAACAGTGCAGCCTGAACTATTTTTTATAAAATTCCGTCTTACAAACTTTGACTACATTTAGGGAAATCAGTTATGTTACCCACCTCTAACTAAAGTCAACATGCGGTTCAAGTAACTTCTCTTGGAATAGAGAACTTCCATACCTAACCTGTTAAAGCCCGCCGGTAACGATCAATTGCGATTGTCAATTTTGTCCGTCAATGCCATTGTTGGAGCAATTGAGAATCGCTTCAATTGCACGCGTAAACGATCAATTTTTCCGTCAATGGGCGAAAAAAAAGACAGAAAAATTGACAATCGCAATTGATCGTTACCGGTGGGCTTAAGAAACATAAAACGCTTGCTTGACCCTTTGCGTGGTCAACAAGCATAAAAGTAGCGCCAACACAACCTAAAACACCGTTTCAGTTTCCGCTTTACAAATCGCCGGTGCTGTTAAGTCTAACAGAGTTACCGCACAATATTTTTCAAAGTTTAGTTCCGAGGAAAAACCAGAAATGCCAAAACAAGGGTCCAAAGGCTCGGTCGTCAACGAAGGGTTCCAGGGAAGATCATTTATTATCCGCGTTGACGGGATAAGGAATTCCTGCCTGTTTTATCCTATCTAAGTGTTGCGTACTTGACGCAAACTTGGGCTTCACACTTCCAAGTTTGCCTGCGAAGGAAAGGGTACCTTAAAATTTTGCATTTAAGTCCATAATTTCCTGGAGAGCGCTACACACGAAAATGCTTAAACGTTGAATATTTTCTACGTTTGTATAGACAAGCACTAATAAGGGAAGGAGTAATCCATCAAGTCGAGGTTTTTTCGTTGGTGGATGGGTCTCTTGGATTCGGGACGTGTTCGGCTTGGCAAATTGTTCGGCTCTGTTTGTCTGTTCGGGTTTCTTGTGCGAGTTTTTTGTTTGTTTCGGCTTCGTTTTGTTTTACTTGTCCACCGGTGTGGAATTCATGCGGTTACAAATTACATAATTGTTCGGGAGTTCTTTTTTACTCTTCCTGATTTTTTGAGTAAATATTTGCGTCTTTTAAATTAAGTCAATGGACTTCTTTATTCGATTGCACTCCTTTCATGATTACCTTGGAATGTCAATCAAATTAATCAACGTGAATGTTTTATTTGATTCGGATTTATTGAGAATAACAACCCCCTATGTGACTTAAAAAAACGTGGATACAATTATTTTACTAACGACAGTTTATATTTTTAGTTCGTGTAATGACAGCTGTATTAGTTAATGAAAAACAATTATATTTTTAAAGACTACAGCAAATAATTTTTATGTTATTCTTATTTCATCCGAAAGCTTAAATCGAAAGGAATTTCCAGTAAAACTAGAAGGAGAATTTGCTTTTTTTTATTTAAAAAGTCAAACCGTTTCTGCTCGGTATCTAAAACATCAAATTACACTTGAAGCAGCAAGTTTCCTCAATTTAGATCTAATTCACTTTACTTTGTAAGGATGAAATAGCCATCAACTCTTCCTCGCTATTCGCGAACATTCCGACAGTCGTAGATTTGAGGAGAGAGCTGGAAACATGCGATCAACAAAAGAAAATTTGATATATTAAATCTTGTACATTCGCACATCAGAACAATAGGAGGAAAAGGGCTTAGGGACGGGCGGTATCCGTATCCGGAGAACAGAGAATCTGTGTGGTATTTTGTGAGATTATTTTGACGTAATAAAGAAAATATCGATTGTCACCTTTATGGTTAGTATATACAGCGTGAAATTTTAATCATTTGGTTCCCGCAGTGGAATAGTTCTAATCATAATTACAAGCAACTTTTATTTTGGGGCCAACTCTGATATAGCGAAAAAAATATCAGCTGTTCCATACAAAAGTGTTTACCTACTCGACCTTAATGTATGGAACAGCTGATTTTTTTCGCGATATCAGAATTGTAGTTCAGCGTGTAGATACTAATAATAAAGTATATAAATACTAACCACAAAAGAGACAGTCAAAAACCTTGCACCAATATTATCTTTATTACGTCAAATTCATCTCACTTGTATAACTTAAAGATAATTCAAATTACTAATGTATTACTTAACAATCTACATGGTCCAGTGGAGTATAGCAGTTTTTAAAATGTCATTATCTCTGAGGTCTCGAGGTCCGATCCCCGGCTGGGTGAATTAGGAAAGCGATCTTTTCTATACTGTCGCAGGTCTGGGTGTTTGTTTACCTTTCCTCCGTTGTCTCTTAATTCCGTAACACAATTGCTTTTAGCTACTTACTTACAATATTATAGCAATATAATGACGTTATTCAATATTTATTAATAAATTTATTACCTATTTCTTGTATATTACTTAATGAACCGCTGCAAAACAGAAAATTTTCAAAGTCATGCCATGCATGAGATGACTCAAGTCACAAAATATATACCAACATTGACTTCACTGATATTTGCCACGTTTGTATCTATAAAACCGAATCTACAACCGGCACACCACTAATCCAGATATGAAAGAAGAGATAAATCATCGCACGTTGCCAGGCTACCGCGACAATTGGGGGATGAAATTAGAAATAAATTTCATTCGATATGCAGGGGTTGACGATGTTTTATTGGCATCTGCACTCGAGTGCGCATCAGGTGTGATCAATGGTACTGGTTTTCGCTTGATGAGTTTCGCAAGCCATTTTTTATGACTCTGCCATAAAATGGTGCTTAAAACGAATGTTCAGGTAAATTTTTGATGCTCGCAAATTGAAATTTGTTTTATATTAATTCAAATTAATGGTAGATCTGCTTTATAATGCTATATAATACATAACTAGCTGCCGCCCGCGACTTCGTCTGCGTGGAAAGTTTTTTTGATATCCCTCCGGAACAACACTTTTTTTCGGGTTGAATGGTACCCTATGTCCTTCTCTGTACCCCTGACAACGTGTATGCAAAATTTCATGACGATCGGTTCAGTAGTTGAGACGTGAAGGCGTAACAAACAAACAAACAAACAAACGGACTTTCGCATTTATATAATATTAGTATTAGTAAGGAAGTGCCAGCTAGATGTTTATGAGTGAGTTTGTAGCTTATATAAATCTGAATTCACAGTTACACTGGCATTCAGTCACTGTTATATCATTGAGAATTTGAGATATATGCTAAGAATACACAGGTTTTCTTTCAAAAGTTTTTTGAACGAAGCCAATTAATAGACGTAATTAGACACCGTCAACGAAAACTAATCTATTGACGAAAAACAGCCATAAATCTAGTCAAAGTTGAACGAAATCACGTTCGAAGCCAAACGAAGCCCGACAAAACAGGACAGTCAATTTATAAAAATAACAACAGCTTTTCTAAATGAGGTTGAAATCTAAGACTTTGTTTTGAGAAGGTCACGCCTGCAATCGCGGTGTCAACTTTGGCTCTCATTTGGAGCCTTAGGCGAAGTATCTTATTACATAAATCGACGCCACACAAAAAGTCGTCAACGATATTAAAGACAAAGACCATAATGAGCTTAATAGAGGAAAAGATAAAGTTGAAAATAATAAAGCAGATAATGTAGGCAAGTGTTTTGGCGGCGATTTCGCAGCTCTGAGAACGGAAGCATGTGATGGAGACAATGTCACCGATATTTCTAATTTTAACAGCTGCTTATGCTGTATTTTATTCGAGGTTTAATATTTCATATAAGATATTTATTTAAATCAGTATTTTACTGAACTTATAAAACTATACCTAGAGAAAAGTTATCTACCAATGTTGGATTTTACAATTAAATTAGAAATGATATAAATACTATCAGAAAAATCAACACGAGTTACCAAAAGTATCAGAAATCAAATATTTCCCATGAGAATGCATCAGACTTATAGACTTATTTCCACAAGAGAATATAAAATGTTAATAAAATTTGACAAATATATTCGAGAAAGGATGAAAAATATATTCTGGTAAAATATAACGGCAAAAGTTTCAGCAAAAATCATTGCAAAAAATTCCCAATGGAAATCCCAACCGACTCAATTTATTAATGGGAACGCTGCATCGCCTAGACAATAGTAGGATAACGTCTACAAACGTACACTGAAGAATTCCTTTCAGATAATGTTTGCTTGTTGCCTCGGATGTGGCGAGGTGATGTGCTTGTCCGAAGCTGACTTTGTGCATCGGACACGAACTAACGTCATCAAAGAGGGACAGGGGACAATGAATGGGACAACACCCCCCCATACAAGAAACGTATTTTTTTTGCGTTTTTTGGTACGGAACCCTTCGTGCGCGAGTCCGACTCGCACTTGGCCGGTTTTTGTTTAGGTAAATAAGGCCATCTCTATCTTCCATTTTCATAACAATATTATCTATTTTGTTTTTGTTCGATTTACATTTTGAAATAATTTGACAGAAAACAATACTGTAAATAAAAGGAGAAAATGAGTATCAAAATATATACCTGTTGAAAAAATCAAAATAACCTACTTGAGCTCGTTAGTTTTTGTACAAAATTATTTACATACGGTTATCACACCACCTATCATAATATTCACACAAAAAAAACAATATAAACTTGCTTTAATTATCAATAACAAAAATATATTCGTAATAAAATACTTACGTTAACTGTACCCTGGGGTGCTGGTGTATCCCACAAGCTGGTCTACCACGTCTACTCTTCAACAAAACTGACACCCAGTGGAGGTATCCACGCGTTTTGCTGCCACTAGTAAATACTCCCATGAGCAGACTAAAGCGTCTTATAGCAAAAAAGTTTTCGGCAATTTTAAAATATTTTTTTCTTTTGTACCCCAGGGTACGGTTCTAGGGTTAAAACATGAAACAATTTTAATGTACCTGTATCAATAGTAGGAAGAAAGTAGGAAACAACTGAATTTGTTATCAATTTTTTTTACCGGGCAACACACCACGTTGGCCACATTGGTAATTCAATAAACGATTGTGGAAGTTTAAAATAAAAACTCTCCGAAAGTAGATAAGTATCTCTTCAAGACAATAACAAGGACTATTTACATAATTAGAATCTGTAAGCGGCCCAAAGTAATGTAGACACAACAGATATTATGAATGTAATTCTTTGGACAAACAAAAAGTATATTCGTCTCCAAATCAGGGGGACAAAAAATCTGCGACGTCTCCCGCAATTGTTTACGTTTACAAATTCTTCCTCTCGTCAGGATCCCTTTATTTTCTCGCAAATTAAATTAAGATTTCGCGGGGCAAAGCGAGGGCAAGAATTTACAAGTAAGGATTCACAGTTCTTAACCGGCATTTTGATGTTGACTGGCCTTGATCCTTATTAGGTTTACCGTGGTAGGGGCGAGCGGTAAAATAAATGCCGTGACAGGGGTGCCCTGTTCTGTCAATAGGGCACCCCTGTCACGTCCCCCCTTAAATATTTATTTTATTTTGTTTTTAGTATTTGTTGTTATAGCGGCAACAAAAATACATCATCTGTAAAAATTTCAACTGTCTACCGGTTGTTGTTATTAATATCGAGCAAAAAACAGCAATAAAATCACGTTTGTTGTATGGGAGCCCCCCTTAAATATAAATTTTATTCTGTTTTTAGTATTTGTTGTTATAGCGGCAACAGAAATACATCACCTGTGAAAATTTCAACTTTTTAGCTATCACGTTTCATGAGGTACAGCCTGGTGACAGACAGACAGGTAACATTACTGATGGTCTTTCTACTGATTACGTATTTGAATGCTGTGGTGTCGAGCTACACTCGTCAAAGTGTATTATCATTTGCATTTATCGCACACCAAAATCTAATTTGGAAAGTTTTTTTAAGAAATTAGAATTACTAATGACAAGATTAAAACATAAAACTAAATATAAAATAATAATAACTGGTGATCTGAACATCGATACCTTGGAAAACTCAAAGGCAGCAGATGAACTGCATAAAATTGCTAGTAGTTTTAATTTTGATATCCACATAAAGGAACCTACTAGGCAAAAGTCGTGTATGTGGTTTAGACCACATACTCAGCAATATCTTGAATGCTAAACCTATGGTCCACAATCTGGGATTATCAGACCACAATACAGCTCAATCTATTACAATTAAGATAAATAAATCAGAGAAACAACCGGTTTCTTGGTTTTACTACAAACGCGATTACAGTAATGATAATATTAGGAAATTTCAGGAAGCTTTGAGATCCTTATCATGGTCAGAAGTATATAAATCAGAAAATTTAAACACGACATTCAATAACTTTTACGAAGATTTTTGTCTTTTTTACAATTTATGCTTCCCGAAAATTAAAAAGAGATATTCAGCGAAACCTAAAAGACCTAGTTATTTCACTATCGGTATAAAAAAAGCTTCTCTAAAAAAGCGTCATCTTAGATTTCAATATTATAAACACAAAAATACAGAAAATAGGACAAATTATCAAAATTACAACAAATTGTTAAAGAAATGCATTTTTACAGCTCAATAGATTGCTAACGCTAAATACATAAACAATGCAAATAACTTATGCAGAGCTACATGGAATGTGATACATATTAAGACCTATGAAACAAAAAAGAAAAGCGATGTAGTAAAATAAAAAAATGACAATAATACTTTGCAAAATCCTACTGACATAACAAACTATTTTAATGATTATTTTATAAATATGACAGACCCAAATGGTGAAAAAATTGACTCTTCTCATTTGTACGGCATAAATGCTATATTTGATAGTATATTCTTATCTCCCACTGACATGTATGAAATTCTAAAAATCATAAATTCATTAAATCTAACAAACTCTTCTGGTTATGATGACATCTCAACTAAAATAGTAAAATCAGTGAAATAAGAAATAGCAGCAGTTTTAAGTTTTATCGTTAATTTGTCGTTCAGCTTAGGTGAATTTCCAGATGCGTTAAAAATATCTGTTGTCAAACCAATATTCAAAAAAGGAGACAAATCAAATCCCGGCAATTATAGACCGATATCATTAATACCTATATTCTCAAAGATCATTGAAAAAACTATGCATATTAGAATAACAAGATTTCTAGAAAAATATCAAGTCATTAAACACGAGCAAAACGGATTTCAAAGGAAAATCGACCACGTTGGCTGTTTTTACTCTAGTCAATAAAATAACTGAATACATTGATATACCGAAATCTGTCACTGCAGTTTTTTTTTTATATGTCAAAAGCATTTGACTTCGTTTCACATAAATTACTTTTACAAAAATGTGAGAAGTACGGGATTAGAGGCCTAGCACACAATTGGCTGCAATCATATCTACATGAGAGAAAACAATATGTTGAAATAACAAAATTGGACGAAAATAACACTGAATCTAGTCACAATTCGGAAATGAAAATAAACGGTACAGGCGTTCCGCAGGGGAGTATCTTAGGGCCATTGCTCTTTCTTATATATATAAACAATCTGCCTAGTATCACAAAATATGAGTGCGTTCTTTTTGCGGATGACATCTCAGTTATTATTCCATGTGATGACATAAAAGAATATAATAATGAAATAAATAAGACTGTAGAAGAAATCATACTTTGGCTAAGACGTAACAATTTAAAAATAAATATTGACTAGTCAAATTACATACAATTTAGGAACTATCAAGGAAAAAAATCGAACATTAAAATTACATACGAGAATAAGACGCTAAAAGAGACTAGTAATGTAAAATTTTTGGGTATTACTCTAGACGAACACTTGACATGGTATAAAAATTTAGACAATATATGTAACAAAATCTACCCATTCTCTTATGCTCTATGGAGACTGGCAAAAACTGCTGGAAAGAAAACAGCTCTTCAAGCCTATGATGGTTATGTTAATTCAGTTCTAAGATACGGTATTCTTTTGTGGGGAAATTCTTGCAATATAAATAAGGTGCTCATTGCACAAAAAGCTTGCATCAGAGCCATATGTGATGTAGACAATATGGTATCATGCAGGCCATTGTTTAAAAATCTAAATCTTCTTACTGTCCCTTGTTTAAACATCTTAGAAATATGTATTTTTGTTAAAAGTCATCCGGATTTATTTACAAGAAATGATGAAATAGTTCGTAAATTCCCTACAAGGTATCCAAATAAATTAATATTACCAAGGATGAGAACTAAACTCAGATCAGGGAGCTGTTATTCCATGGCTATCAAAATATTTAACAAGATTCCTAATAATATTAGAGATCTGCCTGTTAATAAATTCAAATCTATATTAAAGACATGGCTAGTAAAAAACTGTTTCTATACGATGACTGAATTTTTTAATTTTAAATGCTAATAATTTTATCTATAAGAATTTGACTTGTAATTTTGAATGATATTAATGTTGACATAGTTATTATATTTTCCACTATTATATTTTGCATGCCAGCTCCTGGTGAATGTGATGTGACAATATGAAATAAATTAAGACCTTTATGTACCGCATTCTAGCAAATAAATTCTTGATTCTTGAGACAGACAGACAGACAGACAGACAGACGGACAGCGGAGTCTTTACGCGGGGTCCCGTTTTTACCTTTTGGGTACGGAACCCTAAAAATCAAGGTTTTAATGTCATAAAACATTGCCCAGAATAGAGGTTTCAATAACGAATTTTGCCGACGTCCTTAAAAATAAATTATTGAAGATATATTGGGCAAACAATGACCAAAAGCTGCGACAACCTCTTTAGATCCGAAATCTAGAAGGTGTTTTTTATGCCCAAAGTCGGAAGATCGTAAATCTCGCATACAGTGCACCAAGTGAAAAAAATTATATGAAATGACCATAAAAGCAAAATATGACCAATTTTTTTTTTAGTTCTTAATTATTCATCTTAGTACTGAAATTAACGTTTAAGAAGCTGATGTATGTTGATTTTTAGTAAAAGTTTCTAATACTTTCGTTAATTGCGTTTTTTTATTGGGGTACAGCCGTACCCCAGGGTACCATTAATGTAATTTTAAAATGGGTACGGTTTTAGGGTTAAGATAATGTTTCTAAATTAATAATTCTGTAGTTATAACACCACCTTACGAGCAAAATATGCCACCAAACAGCTCTTTAAAATTTCAAATTTCCTGTGAAACATGTTTCCCCAAGCCAGCCTGAGGGCACAGGAGATTATGCGATAAACGAATCAGTATCGCTTTTAGAGCGAACACAAACGTGAAAGGAAAAAAAGCGAGTCATCGTTTAATGTTGGTCGATTTAAACAAATTCAATGCTAAACCCCAAAGACCGTTAGGCCTCAATAGGGTCAATACATCAAGCGAAAAGTAAATAATGAACGAACGGCTTTCTCGGCCAATAGCAGACGAACTTAAAAAAGATCCGATGAAGCGTGTCTAAGTTGACGATATTTCTCTATCATAAAAGTGAGCGTTTGACACTTGGCGTTTCAATCCTGAATCTGTACCACAACATGATACTTGCACACTTCAATCGAATGTGAGCTTTATTTGTTGAGAATTTAATATCAAAACTATTTGTATGATTTTAAGACTTGTAAGCTTCTTCTCCTGACAAAATTCAGGTTATGGATGACTGTAGCTGTGGCTCGTGCAACATTCTAAAGGCCGATGACAAAGACGTGTAATTGTTACTAGCACGCATTTCGATTACAAATGAAGCTATTTCACTATTCGAAGATAATATGTTAATGCTAATATATGAAGGTGTTTGAATTTCTAACACCTCTTACAACATATTGATGTTGTTGTTAAATTAGCACCTTTGGGAAACATCTCGAATCAATTTGTTTGATTATGTTCACTCTATCGTTGATCATGTAACTTTGTGGTAACAAACGAAGATCATCTATTTAGTAGGAGATTATTTTTTACTGAAATAATCATCTTTTTTTATTTCGAATTCAGAATAAAAAAAACCGGTCTAGAGCGAGTCGGACTCCCGCACCGAGGGTTCCGTACAATCATAAATATATTTGGATATGTTACTTTAGTACAGTCTTTAAAAAAAGTAGGATAAACGGCAGACAGGTGGAAGGGCGAACAGGCGGACAGTTAATTTACAAATCTTAACCACAGCTGCTAATGGTGACTGAAAAACACATTGCAAACTGTTCATATTTACTAAGTAGGAACTTGTTCTCCGTTTATTCGTACGGCAAATAGTAGGTAATTATATTAGAACCAGCCACCAATTATTATTGTAGTACTAGGTTGCGCCATCTCTTGACCGATAGTGGAACTATTTTTTTCTTAGGTCAGCATTCTTAGGACAGCGCCATCTGTTGACTGGTAGTGAAACTAAAGAATTTTTGTTTGTTTTTTGAATTTCTAAAAAAATGTGTTATATTGAGACATCGTTTTATTTTTCCTGTAATCTTTACATAAACTACTATCACATAGAATTATTTCAGATTTTTCTCTTTGCAAACTTCGGAGATAAGGGGAGGGGGAACGGTATTTTTTTTACATTTTTCATTAAAGTCAAAAACTATGCGGCCTAAGAAAAAAGAAAAAAACCGGCCAAGTGCGAGTCGGACTCGCGCACGAAGGGTTCCGTACCAAAAAAAACGTCAAAAAAATTACGTTTGTTGTATGGGAGCCCCCCTTAAATATTTATTTTATTCTGTTTTTAGTATTTGTTGTTATAGCGGCAACAGAAATACAACATCTGTGAAAGATTCAACTGTCTAGCTATCACGGTTCATGAGATACAGCCTGGTGATAGACAGACAGACAGACAGACAGACAGACAGACGGACAGCGGAGTCTTAGTAATAGGGTCCCGTTTTTACCCTTTGGGTACGAAACCCTAAAAATGATTTAAAATGTGCAAACAGCGTTCTTTCATATGATACCCCACATGCCCTAGTCACTTCACTTCAAATTTTTATGACCCCTTTTCAGTCCCTGTTGTATAAAAGATATTTATTTTTTTATTTCTTTCTTATTTGCAAAATAGTTGGGCAAATGTCATCTTAAACTATTCCAAATTTCAAGTTGATACCATTAGTAGTTCTCGAGATATCCAGCTGTGACAGACAGACAGACAGACTTAGTCACACCATAAGGGTTCCTTTTTTACCATTTTGGTACGGAACCCTAAAAAGATTCATTAGCGTTTACTAACTTTAAAGCGATATGGATGACTTTATTGAGGTTTGATGGTATGTTGATTGCAAAAAAAAAACATTTATTTTGAAGTCTAACACGGTGGACAGCCAAAAAAGGGGAGTCCAAATTTTGTATGGAGTAATAATATGGGAACGGGAACTAGAACGGGACGGGAACTAACAGGAACGGGATATGGATATCTTACTGTAATATTATAATTTTGTGAAAGTTTGCATGTTTGGATGTTTGTTACTCAATCACGCAATAATGGCTGCACAGCTTGGCATACATATAGTTTATAGCCTGGATTCAAACAAAGGAAACTTTTTATCCCTGTTTTTTTTATACACAATGGGGTAGTGCTTGGCATTCATCTCACCTAATGTTAAATGACGATAAGGCCGAAGGTGGAAGCGCACTACACCCGGAATACTTGCTATCTTACCTCTAACTGCCGGAACACAACAATTTTTAAATTGTTATGATGGCGTCAGACTTCGGTAAGATGGTGGAAGCTAGCCAAGCGGACTTGAAATAACCTTGTCAAAAGTTTCCAAGCAATTTTTCGAGTGTTCACGCGAATGAAGTCGCGGACGCGAGCTACTAAATAAATAAATATCAATATACCTTTTCCGACACTATAAAATATTATATGCCAAGAAACCATTACGTGAATATTCAATCTGTAAAGGGAATGGCGGGCCTGATAGGAATATTATCGTTGATGTAATAAATCACATGCCGTCATAAAGAGGTTTGCTGCTGATTTCTTTGTGTTTGCAATAATTTGGTAAGACTAATATTGTATTGTAAGTAGCGGTAACTGGATAGGAACACCCATCAAATCATCTAGATAAAACTGTATGATAATTTCCATCTCACACAATGTTCTTCATTCAGCACGAGACTAAAAAATATGAAAAATATATTGTAGTATTCCGATCACTGACATGAAATTTTTTTTTTATTTATCTGGACTGGCTGTCTGTATGATTTGACAGCTAAGTTTTTGTGCCTATTTGAAACGCCACTAGCGTGCGTCTAAAGAACTAATTTTGACGTACAATATGAAAATGTGTGTTTTTTTTTTATTTATTAAGGAAACAAACGGTCATACATAATACAATTATTTTGCAATGTTATATGGATCCAAAAAAAGACCTATAGTTCCATTAAAGTATTCAAAAAAAAGTGGTTACAACAAAACCTTTAACAATAATCAATCCACGGCGAAATAAATCACACTTAAGGTGTGTTATAAATATATATTAAATGAGTTAATGGTAATAAGTAAAAGTAGGTAGGAAATTAATACATAACAACATTATAGGCATGTTAAATTGTATGTTTACAAACAAAACTTCCGAAAAAATGGTAATAATGGTACAGACAACGGCACGCTAAGGTCGCTAAGCCACCACAACAGGGTAAGGGTGATGGTCTCTCCAGACTTCAAACTTTAGTACCATGTCCCTCACGCTATGCTCACGCTACGTCCTACAGCGCCAAAATGGCGGAAATCAAATAGGCACAAAAACAGTTTGACATAAGCCTGTCCAGTGTAAATATATGCAGGTCAGTGATTCTGATCCTTTCTTATACAGCGAACCTTCTAATTAACTGAAATAAGAGTATCAATTTAATTAAATATTTTTCAGCTTGTTTCCATCCTTCAGTCATTTGTAATGTTTGATTTCAAATAAGTTGCTGTGCTACAGTAAAATAGTATTTCTCAGAGTTGCCCAAAATCTGTACCTTTTACGCGCTTATTCTAAAATCTTACGTCACATAATGGCGTCCCGCTCTGTGACGACATAATCCTCCTACCCGCACCTATAGCTCACTAACGGAATTAATTTAAATTAATCGAATGCCAGCAGGTTGGATTACACGCGTCAACTCTAATGAATTCATTAATAATGACATCGCTGCCAACTTTCCGGAGCCAGTGTGGATTCATAATTTTGATTACGAATTCTGGGAAAGTGAAGGATTTCATAGTGTCTTGTCTATTATTAATATTATCATAGTTTTCGTTAATTACATTTGAATTTGTCAGTGGTAAGATTTATGTATTTTAAGTTTAGGATCTAAAATTACGATAACATTTTGCAAAAAAACAATCTTTGTTGATTTTCTATTTTAATTTCAATGCAATAATCGGTAATCATATATTTTTTCATATCCCAATTCTCACGAAGCCTTTTAACAGTAATTTTAAAAGCACTAAACTTAAGAATCGCCTAAGTATTTTCTTATCTACAACTCGACCAAGATAACTAGGCGAATGACAGCTACATGACGCCTGCATTAAGTATATTACTAAGTACACACCATAAAATTTATGGCAACAAAAGGAGCTGCCCCTATTAACCAATTTTCAAATTAACAAATATAACTGCACAAATTCACCAAAAAGTCAATCAAAAATTCGAGTCACAGCAAAAAAAAAAGCTCTGAAAACCACCATCCACAAAGCAAAGCAACAAAACAACGATTATTGAATCGAGTCGCCCCTCTGTCGCGCAGTCACGTCTGTGCCGCGGTGTACGTTAATATGTCGCACGTGCGCCGCCTGCCTAATGCTCGCTCTGCTCGCTTATAAAACGTGTAGCACCGACTTTATTCTCCTTTTGATTGTGACGACGTGCGTTGCGCAACGTCACGTGTGTGCAAGCCTTTAGTTTTGATTTTACAGGTTTATCGGCAAAGCTTTAAACAGGCCAAAATTGCCTTCATTGTCATATAACCTAAACTGAATGATCGTGGAATTTTTCGGTGTTGCTTTTAATCAAATCTATGAATCTGGAGATGATAAAATTATTCAAAATGAAAATGAAATATCTATAAATCGAGACACCATTTGCTTTTTAGGTTGCACATAATTATTATGGTCAACATTTTGTTCTAAAACAACAGTATAAAAATAAATTATTTCATTCCATGCATTTCGTACTAAAACCTGTTTTTATACTTTCTTTGTTCCTATAGTATTCTATTTCGTATTCTAATCTATGCCTCGTCGTCTTGTGCGGTAGCCGGAAGCGGATGTCAAACCGCTTTTATCGGCCATACTGTTGTTTTAGGCGGCGTCAACCGACACGCGATGAAATGACGCGCGCGTCAATCTCGTGACAAATTTGTCTTTGTTTCCGATAAATGATGGGTTTTTTGAAAGTGGATAGTGGGTTATTTTTATCACAAGTTTTTTTGGATTGGAATTTTCTCTTCCTATAAACGGACGTGATGTGGAGATAAACTGTATTTGTCGAATTTTGGTAATTGATAGTAGCTTTGCTTACTGTAAGCTCCAAACTTATAATAGCACTTATTTGCTTTCTGATCTCAGTATCCGAAGACACTCTATAATACTTTAATCTATGCCATCATTTGAAAAGACTTGCTTGCTTTGCTTAACCACTTTGCAGAAAATTAAAAAATCAAAAACAATCGTGTGCGTGCACGCGTATCGCCCGTGCACGAATTAAACGTATGTTAGTGACGGCGCGGCGTGCAATCGATTTCAGCCTTAGGAGTAGTAAAGCGGAAGGGTTGACGATAGTACATGGCCCCTGATTTAAAAACTAGAAATACCCTAAGTAATGCCCTAGTTACAATCGGTTTTGGAGTCGTACAGGGTCTTCGTACAATTGTAACATCAGTTTCGAGATACTTAAATACTATTGAGCACCGATGTCCGGCATTGCAAAGCGGCTGGCTTATTTACCCAATAGTTTAGCCATCTGAGTCACTATTGGGTCTCCATAATACCTCTACTCAAATGGCCAACATTCTATGCGTTTGGACGCTACCGTCAGTACTACCTATTATTTTTTCTGTGATGCTACGCTTACTAGGTATTAAAACTTTAAAATACGCAGTAAACCATAAAATTAAATGCCGTAATTTTGTCGATTCCATACAATACATCAAAGTGTGTGATTTACATAAGCTATTAGCGACATATGATTTAATGTCTATTGGACCTATTTAAGCTTTAAAAGTAAGCGTAGCGTTCAAACACATGAGTAAATTACGTTTTTTTACTCATGTGGTTCAAACGTACATAATGTTGGCCATTTGAGTTGGGGGACAGAACTAGTAGATATCGGTTCGACTGTGTTTAAGTACAACTTTCTAATTAATTTCAGCAACTCCTCGGGTTGACAGGAAAATCTTATTAGCGAAGAGAGTTAAGTTATTTGTTATGAGATGATTTACTTGTGAATGTCTTTTACTGTTTTCAATTTATTGTATCAATCCGTTTCTTATCAATATCCAATCCAATCCATCCTATTTCATTTATTTTAATTTTAAAGTGTTAATTGTACTTCTTTTGACATTTACATGCTCTTCCAAAGGCGGGACATATTGATCCATACTTTGTATTACCATCCTTAACAAACTATGTTCCAAGTAAATAAACAATTTCAATTTCAATGGAACAATGTTAAGGAATTTGAAAAAAAAAATTGAAAATTCTATTGCCATAATTGTTTACATACTCATATTTACTACAAAATAAGCAACACCTCTTCTTTGGGTAAAGTACGAAGAATTTTCACAAGCAAAAGTATATTTTTTCATTTCCATATCTGACCGTAAGCAGTTCGAACCAGTTCGATGCGCTCCCCCGGCTCGCGCCATAAATCTGCGTCGAGCTTGCCTGAAGGCTGATTTCCCAGCGGTCGCGCCAACTTTTGAATTAGCTCTTGTCTGACATGTCCTTGAACTGGGCCGTTTCAGTTGTCATGTTTACTGACTTCTTTTATATTTTGTAAAGAAATGTCGCTTTTAATCCGTTTTGTTGACGGTTTCGGAAAGCTGTTGTAGATAAATGATGTTCTTGATCTTGGTACTGTTTTGACTGGGGCTTGATAAGCTGAGGTCGTGTATGGCATCTTATGAAAGGAATCGATCAGGATTCTGGAGTCAATGATATTTTAATGATATATGCAGATTATAGTACCAAGAGGGCTGAGGCGTCTACAAATCTAAAGCACTTGTACTTTTTTATACGTTTATTGTCGCGAATACACTATAGCTGTTACCAGCCCCGCGGCACATTCTCGAATGATGCCCCGAAACAACACAGAAGCGGTGATCGGCTGTTCGAATATTCAAATACGAAATATTTTTCGTCTGTACCTTTTTAACCACACTGTCAATGCAAGAAGTTTTCATGCGACGCCAGCCAGGGCGTCACAGTACCTACCTACTTTAGGGTGAGCATATAAATACTGATATTATTAAAATCTTTATGAGTAGGTATCATTCTATTTACATAAAATTTAAATAACGTACCTGTGAGTCTAGTGAAAAAATAAATTATTTAGATTCAATAATGCCATCTTCATGTAATAGACAATAAAATATTAAATTCACATTGCTTTCATGGGTTACACATTTTTTCTTCCTTCCAAATAATTATTTTAATTTGTAAAACCATATAAAACACCAACAAATCAATTTCAAAATAAATAGAAAAGCAATTCGCCTACTCTTTTGAAGCAATTCTGTATTTATATGATTTCATAACGTTTCTTGTTCATTATTTAAGAGAATGTGGATGTCTCTACCTACACATGTCTTTGTAGCTTATTTTATCTTTAGCTGTCTTATCTATTGTTATATTCTCTGTAAGTATTGTTAACTGAATTTTTATATTTACTTTTATTTGGATAAAAGGCCTCCTTATTTTTTCTCTTTATTTATGTTATGACATTTGGAAACAAAAGGTTAATTTGAGTTCGAGAAAAAGAAGCTATTGACTGTCTTCTTTTAACTCGCAGTTTTATAAAAATAATTTAATTCTAAATTAAATTAAACGTTTATATAAATATGGCAACCGCTACAGCAGATACACGGTAAATTTTTAAGTATATCTAAAAATGAAAATGGGATTTCAGACCACGTAAATGAACAACTTTTACTATGGGGCCAACCACGAAATCGCAAAAAAAAATCAGCTGTTCCATAGAAAAGTACAACATCGACTCGACTATAATGTATGGAATAGCTGATTATTTTTCGCGATTTCGTGGTTGGCCCTATAGTAGTGTGGTCCAAGTTAATATGGAATTTCTTTTTTCGTAGAATCCACGCCACCCCCTCATGTTGTGATACTCAATAATAGCAATATATTTGCATAGTTTCGACTTCCTAACTACAGGGGAAGGCAGTGCTCAGCAAGAATGAAATATTGTCATTTTTGGCAAAAAGCTGATATCTGTTTTGGTATGTAACTAAAGGAAGTAAAACGGTATTCTTATGTTTCATTTATTTATTTTAATATGATAAGCAGTTAAGTTTTAAATATATAAATTGAACACGGTAGTAGCTCTTATTTTTTTTTTATTAATTTTCATCGAACACTATTTTAACTAATCCTTGTTTCGTAGTGTAACTGGGTACGACGTTTCTGTTCCTTTCGACCAGCTGAAAAATAAATTGCTTTTCCTCCTCATCCTCATTCTTAGTAAGCGCTTTATATTGTATACTTCGAATATCTCACCCCACTTTCTGCAGAATCATTACTACTCATAAGCTTTTAACTCTGTCTCAGAACTGTAATTTCAATACCAGGTACCCTAATAAATGACTTCTATCTGTAAGAACAACAGTTCTTTACAGCAAAAATGCGTACCTATTGTATGTCTATAAGCATATGCAATAGGTTGCTTGATGATCTCAAGATTAAATGATTTAAAAAACAACTGAAGAGTTGGTTTGTTGAGAACTGTTTTTATCCAATCGATGGATTTATTTATTGACTTTTTAACAGATGATGGTAATGTAAAATGACACACACTGATATAAAATATTAAAGTAAATTTCATAATTATTTTTAATAATATGTAATTAATTATATTTGCACGCCAGTACCTGGAAAAAAGTGTGCAGCTTCATATACATTGTAATGTCTTTTATATTTTACCACTTTTAAACAAATAAATAAATATTCTACTCTATTCTATACAGTCACAAATACTTTCTCCATTTTTTTTTGAGTCTCAGAGGTCCAACCTTTGTTTTTCTTTAAAAGTAATAACCAATACTTATGAATCTTTTCTAAGTTTTCAATGCAATGCGTTAGTTGATGAGTTACTATGCCAGTTTTATCCCAAATTTCTATTACTTCTTCTATCAATAAATATGAAGCATCTCGCACACTATTTTTTATTGCTTGAATACACATGGAAACATAGAAGACCTTGCCTCACTGTAGGAAGTTGACTAAGTCGAGATATTGACTCAATTCGTCCTGTATGCCGATTAGAAAAATATCAACTTTATGACATGTGGAAGATGACATTTTAAATCACTTGTGCACTCACTTACAAATTGTTTTAACTTTGTCCAACGTTATAAATTCTCCAAAGTATGTAAAAAGTGAATATTTAACTTCTTTTACGAATTTTATACGTGTAACAAATTTATATCAAATCGTCACATTCAGCAAAAAAATAAAAATGCCTTCTGCTAATGCTATAATCATGAAAATTTGCAGTTATCATACTGCGGGTATGTGTCACAAAAATACGAGGTGGCACGAACGAAAGGAAAAAAAAATTTTTTTGGATCACACTACCCTTATAGTAAAAGTTGTTCATTTACGTGGTTTGAAATCCCCTTTTTATTTTTAGATATACTTAAAAATTAACCATGTATAAGCTTTTTCGACAATAATCCCCCAATAAATAAGAGTGCGTTTTGTCTTTTACGTTCAAACTTAATTTGAAGGAAAATGACAAAACACACTATTATATTCCTTGCTCTTAGCTAAAGAATTGCTTCAATATTTTATGAATAAGGGGTAAAACTAGACCTAAAACCAATTTCTTATGAAACAAGACCTAGAATATAACTTTTATTATATTTGTGCATATTTTTTCCACAATCGACAATATTAAGTAAAAATAGCTTTTCAGCACGTTTTTAAAAATTTTTAGTTTTTAAAATTTTTAAAATCTGTTACCAAATAAAATAATTGTAATTTGTTATTGATGAGAAGACGAAGACATAACAAAATGTACAGAAATGAATTAGCATTACGCAATTTTTCATTGACCGAGCGAGCACGAAGTGCGAGCGAAGCGTCTCTGCTTCAGGTCGGCAAAAATTATTTCGTATTTCCGGCTGTCTGTTCCCACCTACAGGTCGCATTTCACAACCGATTCTCATGAAATTTTGTAAGCAGGTTTGAAAATTATGTAGAATTTTTTTGTCAAGCCTATTTTTTGAAATTTTAAAAAATGGTGGAGATTATGTTAAAAAACATATGTCAGTCCGTCTTTCCAGCGCTGTCTGTTCCTCTCTACAGGTCGCATTTCTCAACCGATTCTCGTGAAATTTTGTAAACAAGTTTGAAAATTGTATAGAATTTTTTTTCATGCCATTTTTTATTTTTTTTAAATGGCTGAGATATCTAAAAAAATACATATTTCAGCCCGGCTTTCTGGGCGCTGTCTGTTCTCGTCTACAGGTCGCATTTCATAACCAATCCCGGTGAAATTTTGTGAGCAGGTTTGATAAGTATATATAATTTCTTTGTCGAGACAGTTTTTTGAAATGTATTAATATGACGGAGATATGTAAAAAAACACATTTCAGCCCGACTTTCCGGGTGTTTGTTTTCCTCTACAGGCGCATTTCTCAACCGATTCTGGTTTAATTTTGTGAGGAGGTTTGATAATCCTTACTAATATTATAAATGCGAAAGTCCGTTTGTTTGTTTGTTTGTTACGCCTTCACGTCCTAACTACTAAACCGATCATCATGAAATTTTGCATACACGTTGTCAAGGCTACAGAGAAGGACATAGGGTACCTTTCATTCCGAAAAAAAGTATAGTTCCCGAGGGATAACAAAAAACCTTTCCACGCAGACGAAGTCGCGGGCGGCCGCTAGTTATAAATATATATAGGTATCTGTTTAGTCAAGCCAGTTTTTCCAAATTTAACTAAAAATATTCACCCATTTCGAAAAATTATCAAAATTAGAAGCACCATCTAGCTGCGAATAACTCACTTGAAAACTTCATGGCGAAATTTTATTTTTGTGCAATTTGAGCCACTTTTTATCGCGAGGTCTACAGCTCACAGAGCCACTAGTTCAACAAGTAGAAACCAATACTAACCCTTGTATAACCTAAAAATATACTTACATACAAAAATATTAAACGTAGCATATGTATTGCGTGTATGTGCCTACTAGCAAAAAGCTCTTAATAAATCACAAAGCTTTTCCTATAACAAGAAAATATAACTTAAATAAATAACATACCTTTTACCTGTCTACTTGTTTTAAGAGTTAGGTACTCTTAAGCAGTTGACCCAACATCCTGTAATGACGAAAAAACATACGTTAACAAAACATAACGTTTTCCTGATGAAATACGATGAAAGTCGGCATGTACTCAAATATTTATGACGTGGTTCTAAGAAAATCTTTGGTACTACAAAAGCTATATTGATTTTTCTACTTACTGCCACTGTGCATAATGCGATCCTCTGAATATTGTATGGGAGTTGGAGATTTTAGGCCTCCGCTGCATTAAGCGCGTACACGCGCGTGGTCGCCCGTCGCGGATTTCTGTTTTTGCCAATTCTAAGAAACCCTTTCGGGGACTAATGACCTATGCTATAATGTCCAAAGTTTCAATAAGACCAAAGTAGGAAAATGATCTTAATGACTAATCATGACCTGTGCGACGGACGGCCCGCTGCGGTGTTCTTATGGCATGCATCGAAATCGCGAGGCTGCCCATCAAATGCTCGCATAGAGCAGTAAATCGCGAGGCATAGGTACGTGTCTTGTCTCCACATCGCAAAGCTACCTTCGTCTGGCAATGTAGATATATCGCAGTAAATAGTTAAAACCGTGACATAGTTATATCCTGAAAGATATAGCGCCAGAAACGATGTTTTTGTAAAATTTACTATCAGCTACTAGAGGTCCTAAACTTTTTTTTTATTTCTCTAGACTAGTTCAGTAAGATTTCGGTACATATAGCTATATCCCTAGAGATATAACTATATCAAAGCTTTAACTACGAGTATCTTACGATAGTTAAAGCTGTGATATCAAAGGATGTGTACCGATTACAGTATTAGGGTGGGTACCCACTTAGGTTCGCGAACCTCCGCGCTCCGCGAACCTGCAACAGTGCGCCCTAGCAAACATTTTATTTTCACTTTGGTTATAGTGTGTACGTGTGTGAACCAGGTTCACATACATGTTCGCACACGTACACACTATGGCGCACTGTTGCAGCACAGCATAAACAATTTTTTTGGTGCAGGTTCGCGGAGCGCGGAGGTTCGCGAACCTAAGTAGGTACCCACCCTTAGATTTTCCAGAAACAGACAGCCGCCGCCACGACGCGTCTATCCGCGCACGGACCGCTTAATGTAGCAAAGACCCTAAGGCTTCGTATTTCATTGATGTTTCTTTTAATTTGCAAAATTAACTTGTTACGTATTGAGTTGTTTGTAAAGAGACTCTCATCACTTCATCGGCATCGGGAGTGTTTGACATTGGTAGAGAGAGTATCTATTTGCATTCGTTTTATCCACTTAGGTTATCAAAATACTTACCGCGTATATATCTATATATCTAAATACTAACTGCGCATTGTTTTCAAAGACTTTTTGTAATAAATTCATAGCAAATCTTACTTCATTGATAATATTCTAGGTATTAAAAGGCAAAAAAAAAACACAACAAAGTTTTAAGCGTAACAATAAAAGGCAAAAAGTAATTATCCTGGTGCTCAGTGGCTCGATGGCGCAGTGGTTTAGCGCCTGGCCCAGCGATTGCGGAGGTCATGGGATGGGTGACCAGAAATTTACTACCTCGAGCTCCTCCGTGCTTCGGAAGGCACGTTAATACGTTGTTCCCGGCTGCATTTGCAGTCGTTAACACCCATCAATTCGCATTGGGCCCGCGTGGTGGTTATGAGTGTTATGACCCGTCCTCCTTATCCACCCATAAGGAAGGCCTGTGCCCCAGCAGTGGGGACATTAAAATGGCTGATGGACAATTATCCTGGAAATCGAACCAAAGATCTTTGTACTCTAATTTACTACCACAGAAGCGATTATAAATACGTATCACTACATAAATATCTAAAAAGCGTGTTTAGCAAAAAAGTTACTAAGTAAGTATCTACTCAGAAATAAGGATGTTACATTTGTCCACTCTCAAATACGAGCTTTCTGTCGTATTTATAGTCTGGGACATAATTCTCATTTTAATTCAGCGATGCTGACGGGCGCCACGGTTGTCCTTGAGCCGTCTCGAGTCCCATGAGACTTGTTGAAGACAAGTCGCAAGATTTGTTTAAAAAATTGAATGCGACATATTTCTTGGCCGAAGATTCATTGCTTGAGATAGCTTTTCTTTTGTTTTTGTGGTCTGGAGATGTCAATGAAAATTAAGCGTAACCGCTCACGGGCGACTTTTTTTGTAGCTGAGATAATCGCTCGCGAAATGACACGAAGGTTTTACTTAGCCAGCGAAAAAAAGCGCCGCGATTAACGCCGCGTTTATCGCAGCTACAAAAAGTAGCTCGTGGGCGTTTACGTATAGAACTCCGTATGTTCTATTCTCAGCGACAAAAATCACTCAGCGAATTATCGCCAGTCAGCGGAGACGCTAAAGCTTTGAAATGAAGCTTCTGAAATCCAGCCGTTTGAGTTTAGATAAATATCTGACAAAACTTGGTTTGCTATCACATATCATAACCTTAATATTTTACCATAAGATTCATCTATTGTCGAGTATATCTTGTACTCGATTACCTTACTGTTTATTATCTTAAAGAATATTATTTCCAACTACAAAAAGTGCCTCAACTACGTAGCTAATTCCTGTCTTAAATTCCTTGTTTTATTCTTAAAGAAAATGTACGTCAGGTGTCCTCATGGGGCGACGTATCCCGCAGGAGAGCTGTTGAGAAACAGACTCCAGGGCTTTCCTGGAATTCCAGGAATTAAAAATACTAAGACGGATCTTTTTAGAATACATGCATCTTGGACATTAAGTCATTGCTGCAGTAGAAATGGAGCAATGGGAAGTTCAGATTTTTTTTATATTTTATATTCGCTTCCACCCGCTACTTTGTTCGCGTGGACATTCAATAATCCTTAGGGAACCTTTGACCAGGATAAAAAGAATCTTTGTTTAAATTCAGGTTATAAACTTTATACCTGTGTGCTAAAAATCGAAATTTGTCTACCTAACCATTTTTGCGTGATTGAGTTACAAACATTTAGAAAATTTCACATGTATGGTATCTACCACGTGTCAGTAAACAGTATGAAAATTTTGCTTCACTTTTTGAAAACCGTTCGTGAATTTGCTGTTACGGCTTTTTAAGCTTGTGTCTCTTTTATCTCAGTGAGGGCTGTCATGGAATATCCACAAACAAAAAGTTATTTATTTTGAAACTAGAAAACGCTTTCGGAGTTAAAACGGATAGCTAGTAGTTTAACATTTTCAAAAATATTGCATACCTTACTAACAAATTTGAATTTAAAGTTTTTAGGCAGTAATTAATTTAAAAAAGTAAAATATTTTCGAGTAAAATGAGTATTTATAAAGATTTATTAGCGTCAGAATTTGTGATCAAAATCGATCACACACTGGACACTTCTGTTGACATTAAACTTTATGGTATAGGTTACAAATTAAACATAATCACGATTGTTATATTTTTTTATCTAAATAATACGTTTTAAAATATGATATTAAGCTTTACTAAAAATTTGCATAAGACTGTATAAATTTTAACTTAAAACTTAAGTCTGGAGACAGTATAGTAACTTGAATATAAGTAGGTGAGCCGCGACGCTAAAGTTTGTTGAGCACACGCCGGCCTTACCTAAAGAGTTTAAATGTGTGGTATTAAAAAGAAATCCGAGCTGTGTAAGGAAGTGCTGAGACTGGCTGTCCGTAGGGATGGGAGGGCATCGATGGGACGGCATCGATGGGACAATAGAGGGATCACGGAAAACAAAAAGGAACGCACTGCGCAATGCCATACAATGCAGTTGCATTGACATAATATACCACTGACATGAAAAAAAATTTAAATGCTGACTTGTTTTCGTTGACATTTCGTTGACAAGAAAATCGCTCTTTCATGTTAATGCTGGTTTGAAACCTTATGCGGTATTGACACGGGTCAACTTGACAAGTAACTTGCTGGTCGATTTTATTTATTTAATGTTTTTTTTATCGATAATCACTTTGTAATATCTTATTGCAAACCTTATTTCAATTAAATGGCAATTCGATTTTACAAGCGACTGTCGATATAAAGCGCAATATGACTAAAATCGTATGCTAAATCGACCCGTGTAAATACCACCGTCTTAACGATTGCTTCAATTGACCGAGTTACCGTAGGTTTTTTGTTTCTCCTTGACTTCTGATCCAGATGATCAATATGAATAAAGATATTCAAAATCACAATAGCAAAATTACATTTACAAGTCAATAGTAAAAGAAAATTCATTAACCACGAAAATTCTATCCCGATATTTAGAGCAAGAGAAAACTTAAGTCTTTAAACTAAATTAAAAGCTAAAAACAGTGATTACTTCACTCTTTTGGAGGAAGGGAATATAAAATACTAAAAATAACGGAGCACATACCTTTAAATATTTACCTCATCACAAGCTTTTTAGTCTGAACAAAAAAATTCTATGGTTATGTGGTTTTTACATGGGCAACTAAAGCCGCAGAACTTTTGCCGCACACGGTGAAAATCTACCGTGTAAATGGCAATTCGGCCTAGGCCGCGGGTGACTAAACAAAGTTATCTGATCCGGAGGCCAAAACTGGAACTACGTTATTACATATTGCTACCTAGGTTACTACATCAACTACATAAACGACAGCAACGCCATCATCTGCGATTCAATTTGGGAAGCGCCTTTGACTAAAGCGACTGGCACAGGTGACTAAAATCGGCCCATGTAAATAGCCAGATAGTACCTATGACGATAAAGGGTGACCTGCCAAGACCATTCTGTTCTTGGATTGTATTGTTCGTCGTATCAAATAAAAACTTCGATCAAGAATACCCTAGATGTCCGGTCAGAGTCTCAAAAATGGCACCTCAAATAATTGTCCCACTTACAAACTAAAGCTTGACCATAAAGAGTTGACAAAAATTGAGGGCGCTACTTTGTATGTAAACACGTCATAATCGCGAATAATTTGGCAACACTGACTATATTTTGTACTGAAAAATTTTAGTTTCATTTTATTTAATTTCAACTCTTTATGGCCAAGTTGTATAGGCGCTTATTATGTACAAAGTACCTAAATGATAAAAGATGTGTTTTTGTACAAAATAAGTGATGTTAAATGTGAGTTTGTACCATAGACATAGAAAAATTTTCGCTGCGCTCAAGAAGACCAACAAAGCGTGGAAAAGAGAAGTCAACATCATACGGACACAGTCTATGTAAAAAAGAGACAAAGGATCAAGTGACATGTGCCAACATTTTTTACAGTAAGAGCCCCTAGCGTCCCGCCTAGTAAATGAGCAATCACAGTTTGTTTAAAATATTTGTTAATCTTAATTAGAATTTAAATTAAAGGTATCGAGGAGCCATGGTGTCTTGTGCTCTAAGTAATTGTGATGTAACAAAAAGAAATAATCCAAGTAATCACACTTTTCACAGGTAAATAAGATATTGCCACACATTTCTCTCAAACCAAATTTCGCTACATTTATTCGTTTATCGACGAAGAAAACAGTATGGAACATAATTTATTAATTTCCTTTGCCATATATAGTCATATTTTATGAATCTAAGTCATATTTTACGTATCTCATATAAAATGTATGCATTCGTTTTCGGATCACCTGTTTGTTGACATTGTTGTTCTTTGACATTCTATTTCTATGGTTTGTACCAAATAGTGGTGATTATGAACAAAATAAGCGACAAGTTTGTAAGTAGAAAGCTATTTGAGGCACCATTTTTGAGCACTGTTTTAGTCCGTGAAGCGATATCTAGAATATTTTTGATCGAAGAATACAAAGACAAAATATCGATAAACCCGCATCACTACACCATAGACGATAAAGAGGGACGGATATAATGTAGTGCTTTCAAACAGTGAGACGAAGTTTGCCTATGGAGCAGTAGCAGACAAATGACAACGGGCCTGGGGCGGAGAACTGCGATATTAGAAGCCTTTAAGATGGGAAAAATAGCAACTTTTACTTGAGGTACTTTAGTTCGCGCCCATGTGTGAGAAGAGAGCGTGTTTCTTGAGAAAGGGCAGATTCAGATTTTGTTACAGTATTTCAAAACATTCAAAATAGTAATTTTTATTTTCTTAAATCTCTTAGCGCGGTCAGACCACGCCAAGAGATTTTTATTAGAACTTGCAATGTTGGTGGCTACAGAAATATTAAACGGGATTTCATTGGCAATACGTATCACAAATATTTTAGGGAGAGAATAAGGTAATTCATTATACTTCTTATGCTAACATAATAATTGTAATACTCATGATAAAATGACATCTTTAATCTCGATAACTCTACTCGTGGCATTTAGTATTGAATTTCTTAACAGAGCAAATGTTTACAGCCATTGACTCTATTTTCTTTCCATTAGGTAAACTAAACTATCGTCATTATTTTTATCATTGTCGAAATATTTCAGTAAAATTACGATACTGTAAATACTTTCAGTCAATATTATTGCATTACAGAACCATTATACTTTATGCTTCATCCTCGAGATTAGAACAACATTGTAGTTTCACGTAACGACTCGCTAATCACACACTATAGTTAAAAGACATTTTACTATTTAAAAACAGAATGATTTTTAAAATTTAAAAGGAAAAAAGTCTATTTGTACTGGTATCCCCAAGACCCCCACCCCCGACGTCACTTACTTAGTCGTTACTTCATTTCAAAATTTCATTCGCGTTTTAGTGCTACGCTAGTCCACACGTCTCTTTCAATAATCCGTCCGTACCTTTTTGAGCTATAAGTATGCCAAAAAGAAAGTATGATGATGAGGATAGTGACGAGTATATTAGGCGCAAGATGAAGAAAATAGAAAAGAAGCTACGCAAGCGCAGCAAGAAGCGTTCCCGAATCAGCTCCAGCAGCGAGAGCGACCATCAGGCTTCTCCTGTGCCGTCGTCACCAGAAGGTTAGTGAATTATAATTTAAGTTTGTACAAGAATTTTCTTGTTAAATAAAAGGAGGTAGTCCTATTTCTTCAACTATTCTTTCAATTCCGAGTCTTTTTAATGCATGTCTTACCTTTTGCATCCGCTTAACTATGCAAGAATAAGAAATAATTAAATTGATCTTAGTCAAATACTAGTGCACAGACAGATCACTACGTGACTCCTCGTCTGTGCCGTGTAAATAAATTTGACTACCTTAACCTAGAAAAACAATTTGAAATAAGTATTTTTTTTCTCTTTTAAAAAACTACCTCCTATTTTTACGAAATAAGCAAATACTAAACGACCGTTGTCGTTTTTGTATGTAAATTTGCTTACGTAAACGTGATCCGTTCTGATTTAAATCGGATCTCACAGTGCTCAATAATAAAATAGTTACTTATTTTATGCACTATCTTCCAGATGGCCAAGAACTGTTAACAACAGACTCATTACTTTGTAATGACCAACCCGGCTTACCCACGGAGGACGTGGATCTGGAAATTGTCGAGCCAAACCCAGGGTCTTCCACGTCAGCTCCAGCTGAACCGGAAGAATGCGCCTTGGATGCTGAGATTATGAAAATGCTTGGCGAATCCCCAACAAAAAAATAAGAAAATGGGGAATAACATACAAAAAGATATTGCACTCCGATGGGAGCATATTACAACTTCCGGCCTTTCGAAGGAAAGTCGAAAAGAACTTTTAGAAAAACATCTTATTCCTGGAAACTGCTCTAAGCTAACCGCTCCACTTCTAAATCCCGAAATAAAAGCTGCCATGTCTGACATGATGATAGGCAAAGATAAAGCTACGGAACAAAAGCAGAACCAGGTGGCATCTGCCATTTCTTGCATTGGCGAGGCCCTCACGAAAATCTTTAATTCGGAAAACAAAGATGCAACTGTAATTAAACCTCTACTGGAAGGCGCTCAGCTACTTTGTGATGTACAATACTGTGAGTCAATGAAACGGAGAAGCCTTATTTGTGCATCTATCAAAAAAGAAATTAAAAGCCAATTATATGAGACCGAAGTTGATACGTTTTTGTTCGGAGAAAAGCTGTCCGACACTCTGAAAGCAGCCAAAGCTATCAGCAAATCTGGATCCGAAATCAAACTATCCAAGCCTAAGACTAATGCCGCGCGCTCGACTCGTAATTTAAACTCGAAGCCTCAGTTGGCAACCGGCAGGCAGCCAACCAAGAGGAGGCCAGAGCCTGCTGCTTATACACACACGTCGACCGCATTCCTGTATCCTGCCCTGCCGCAACGTCGCCAGTACCCGTACCCGGTACTTCCAGCGCCACCGCCGCCGCCGCCGCCGCCTGCTCCTCCGGCGCCGCTACCTCCGGCACAGCAGCGGCCCAGACAACAACGACCCTATCAACGCCGTTAGATAAGATACACAGTTCTGGCCGTCTTGCCCTATTTTATAATCAATGGTGTCAAATAACACTAGACCCCATAATATTATCATGGGTTCAAGGTTACTGTATTTCTTTTTATAAGCCAGTATAGTACAAAAGTATATTCCACAAACACCTAAACTTTCCGCCGCTGAGACGAAACATTATAAGGGAGCCATAAATGATCTTTTAGAATCTGGTGCTATTTCAATAGTAAATGAATGTGAAGATCAGTTTCTATCAAATTATTTTCTTATTAAAAAGAAAAATGGTTCTTATCGATTTATTTTAAACTTAAAAGCATTAAATAAATTCATAAAAACTGAACATTTTAAACTAGAGGACCTCAGAACTACATTGAAATTAGTTCACAAGGATTATTATATGGCTTCCTTAGATTTGCATAATGCATATTTTTTAGTGTCAATAAACGAGCAATACAGAAAATATCTGAGATTTAAATTTCAAGATAATATTTTTGAATTTAATGTGCTACCCTTTGGCCTAAGTACAGCCCCATTCGTTTTCACGAAATTGCTTAAACCAGTAATGGCACAATTACGATCAATGGGCTATATGTCAACTATTTATCTCGACGATGTTTGCTGTATTGCTCCTACTTATCAGGAGTGTATGGTCAATATTAATGAAACAATAGCCTTATTTGAGTCACTAGGTTTTATTATAAATGACCAGAAAAGCTGTCTCATACCATCCAACATATGTACTTACCTTGGATTCACTGTCGACACAAAAAATCTCCAAGTTCGTTTGACAGACGCAAAGAAAAATTTAATTCAAAAAGAACTAATCCAACTCAGTAAACTTCAGCGTTGTTCTATTCGTCACTTCGCTCGGGTGATAGGTCTTCTTACCTCAGCTTGCCCTGGTGTACAGTATGGCTGGCTCTATACAAAACAATTTGAAAGGTGTAAGTACCTTGCCCTTTTAAAATCAGGTAGTTACGATAATTATATGAATATTCCGTCACACTTACATGATGATTTTAGTTGGTGGATTAAGAATATAAATAATGCAAGTAATCCAATAAGGGAAGATAATTACACCTTAGAGATTTTTTCCGATGCCAGCAAAACTGGGTGGGGGGAAGCATGTGGCCAGGAGACCGCGAGCGGTCGGTGGAGCGCTGAGGAGGCCTCCAAACATATTAATTTTCTTGAATTATTAGCCGCATTTTTTGGCCTCAAAATATTTGCTTCTAACTTAAGTAACTGTCAAATTTTACTAAGGATTGACAATACGACTGCTATTTCGTATATCAATCGGATGGGTGGAATTAGGTTTCCACATCTTCATAACCTAACCAAAGATATTTGGAGATTTTGTGAAACTCGAAACATTTACATATATGCTTCATATATCAGCTCCAAAGATAACGAAATAGCAGACGCAGAATCCAGGCGGCTTCACCCTGATACAGAGTGGGAACTGAGCGATCAAGCTTTTGAGTATTTAGTCAACAATTTCGGTGCCCCTGAAATTGATCTCTTTGCTACAAGGTTAAACACAAAATGTTCGAATTACGTATCTTGGCACAAAGATCCGGGCGCATGGGCGGTAAATGCATTTACTATAAATTGGAATAATTTAAACTTTTACGCCTTTCCTCCTTTTTCGGTAATTGCCAAAGTATTAAGAAAAATTATTACTGACGGGGCAGAGGGAATTGTTGTAGTACCTAATTGGCCCACTCAAGCGTGGTTCCCATTATTTAATAAATTGCTTATAACCATGCCAATTATTTTTGAACCTAATGATAAAACCCTGGTTTCTGTCCCTAACAGAACGACAACAGTGCCGCAGTTCAAGCTTATGGCCGGAAGATTATCCGGGAAGCTTTTGAAAGAAGAAGTGTACCAACAAACTCCTTAGATGTAATTTGTGCCTCTTTATCCGATAAATCAATTATGCAGTATACTGTGGCTTTTAAACGTTGGTAAAATTTTTGTGATACACACAATATACATTGTTAAGAAGCATCAATTCCTAATATCATCTATTTTTTCACATCTTTGTTTAACTCTGGGGCCCAATATGGGACCCTAAATAGTTATCGGTCCGCCTTGTCGTTGATTTTAGGTTCAAGGGTTACCTCTGATGACAGAAATTTGTCCTGCAAACACCTTACTGAATTATATAAATGTTACTCAACCATTAAGAGGAAATAGTGATAAATTATTCATAAGTTTTAAAAAACCATATGGTTCTGTTACAAGTCAAACCTTGAGTAAATGGATAAAAAGTGTCCTATATGAAAGTGGAATTGGCACTTCCATATTCTCTGCGCACTCCACTCGTCATGCAAGCACCTCCGCTGCCAGCAGGCACGGTGTAAGCATTGATTTGATTAGAAATGCTGCCGGGTGGAGTGGCAGTTCTAATGTATTTGCTAAGTATTATAATAGAAATATTGATGGTGATTGTGTAAATGATTTCGCCTTATCAATTCTAAACAATCAATCTTAACTATATAGTTATTTGTTTGTTGATATAATAACTTATGCCAATTAGTAATTAAATAAAAATAAAACAAAAGTATATATATAATTATTCTGTAATTTTGTTATAATAACTCAATCGTTCTGTATTGTTATACCAATATTATTATATTTTTTATATAATTAATAAACATTAATTACTTATAAATCGATGTTGCTATTTCATTCAAATAATATAATTTTCTCTTTCAAGATCTACAATGTTGTTCTAATCTCGAGGATGAAGCATAAAGTATAATTGATGATTAAACGAACTTACCTGAAGTGACGTTCTATCACAATTATACGAAGGCTTCATCCGAAGAGATTAGAACCCACCCTCCCAAACATACACCCATTGATACATCAAAATATAAATTATTTGAATGACGTCTTAACATACTTACCTCCTAATACCTTGTGTGACAACAAGTTATACTGTAAGTACCTACCTGTCACAATTTATGTTACTTTCTTAATAATCTTTCAACTAAATGAAATTTTGAAATGAAGTAACGACTAAGTAAGTGACGTCGGGGGTGGGGGTCTTGGGGATACCAGTACAAATAGACTTTTTTCCTTTTAAATTTTAAAAATCATTCTGTTTTTAAATAGTAAAATGTCTTTTAACTATAGTGTGTGATTAGCGAGTCGTTACGTGAAACTACAATGTTGTTCTAATCTCTTCGGATGAAGCCTTCGTATAATTGTGATAGAACGTCACTTCAGGTAAGTTCGTTTAATCATCAATTATACAGCTTATCCAGTGATTAAGGCTTCCCGCCCATGAGCGACTTTTTGTAACTGCGATAATCGCGGCGTTTTTTGTCGCCGGCTAAGTAAAACCTTTGTCGTGTCATTTTGCGGGCGATTAATCGCCGAGCTACTTTTTGTTGTTCGTGGGCGTTTACGTATTGAACTTTGTATGTTCTATTCTCGGCGATAAAAATCGCTCAGCGATTAATCGCTCGTGGGCGGGAGTGCTAAATATAGTAGTATAGTGTAATACCACATTTATAGAGCTTTTCTCGTGGTTATTGGAACCACGAGAAAAGCTCTATAAATGTGAAATGGTATGATTATTAAGATGATTAATATAATGAAAATATTAGAAAAAATCGGCCGAGCCACTGGCTCGGTAGCATAACTGGTAGTGCATTGGGCCGGAATCCTAAGGGTGCGGGTTCGAGTCCCGTCTGAGTTGCTACGGGTGAGCCGATTTTTTCTAATATTTTCATTATATTAATCATCTTAATATAAAAATAGCATTGTGAATGCAAAAAATCTAAAAAGTTAAAATGGTATGATTATGTTTATCTATCATGTACCTATGTCTGAAATGACTATTGTTAACACCGCTCCCTCTTATCGCTTGCACCACAGTTCGTGCATAAGGCGACTGAAGCTCTTTGGATGCCGTGAGAAAGAATTGTCGGCGACATTTGTTGCATGAGCATTTTGAGATCCGTTACGACTCCATGTTCCACGTTAAAATACTATCGGTTTTCCGGAAAATATTTATGGGAACGGAATACCTAATATTTCCAGCCACTCAACTTTATCGTTTTATTTTGCATAGATTTTGAGGTATAGTTTAATTCAAATTAACTCAAAACCTTTTTTGACAATTTTGAACCTACGAGTATAAGCTGTAATGTAACAGTACATACGATTAACTAGTAATGTCCTATAATTTATTATGATGCTACTCATGATTTGCTAACAATTATGGTTCCGTTCTGTTGTTGGGGCTAATATAAATATGATACCTATATAACATTTTTAAAATTTATATCTTTATTAAGTTAGGACTTCGTCAAAATTGCCTTCAAAATTTAAATAAAAGACCGTCAGCCAAATAACTCTGTTCGGCAGTTTATCTATTTTCTTCGGAGATATATTGCTCGCTAAAGGAAATTACATCGAATAAAAGCGGCCGATATACATCGCTGCCATGGAAGCGATCAGCTAAGAAAACAAGCTGTGACGAGCACGCAAACACACGCCACAAAGTGAATGTTCTTTGTAAACCCTCCAAACTAACCGAGAGGCATGCTGTTACACAGAACTGAACGCCTCATGGCAGCCATTTTGTTTTTTGTTGGATTGTAAATACGCTCTTGTCTCTTTTTAATTTCGTATTTCAATTGTTTATTCCTGAAGAGCCAAACTTATATTCAAACAAAAGCTTCAGAGTATATGCCCAAAATAAAAAAAGGTGGGTACCTAGGTAAGGGAATATGCTGTGACAGTAAAGATTCAGCCAAATCTTTAAAAAATCCTGAAGGTTGTTACAAAAACTTAATTCAAAATGCGCTTCTTCTTATCGTATGAGGAATAGTGGCCACCTCGGGTGTTAGAGTTTATCAAGCCGCCTGTAAGGCCTCTATCTTGGCTTAACGACTGTTATCAGATGACAACAGCCGGGACCGACGGTTTGACGTGCCCTAGGAAGCTCGGAAGCGCTCAGTCGTAATGCCACTTAACGGTCACCCACCAGATACCGGCCGGACCGAGCGTTGCTTAACAAACGTGATCGAGTACGATCAGTTTGTCAAGCTCCTCCATAAGCGCTTCATCAAAATGCGCTGAAAAACTTTGAGTTTCATTAAACACTGTTAAAAAGCTTCACTGTTATGGTAAAAAGCTAGAGATAAGACTCTGAAAAATGGTAAGTCCGTTACACCCCTGTAGAATCTCAACCTAGACATAGACTAAAACAAAGCCTAGCTAAAGTGGCCGCCAGTAATGATAGGCTAGATGAAGTAAAAACAGCCGCCATTGACTGACGAGTGACGGGTTAAGTGGTCTTGTAATGAGGATGGCGACCGCGATAGGCCTCTATGGAAGTTTGTTATTGGTTTACAGCATGTTTGTACTTTGATACTTCTGTAGGGCGCTAAAATTAGCTTCTTTTTGTTCATGACAGGCTAGGTCTTTATTTCAGACTAGCGGCCGCCCGCGACTTCGTCTGCGTGGAAAAGTTTTTGCTATCCCTCGGGAACAATACTTTTTTTCGGGATAAAAGGTAGCCTATGTCCTTCTCTGTACCCCTGACAACGTGTATGCAAAATTTTATGACGATCGGTTTAGTAGTTAAGACGTGAAGGCGTAACAAACAAACAAACAAACAAACAAACGGACTTTCGCATTTGTTGAGGACGGCGAGCTTAGCAAACATGTAAATAAATAGCACGTGTTTTTCGATATGTATAAACTTAGATCGTAAGAGTTTCTATTAAAGAATTCCAAAACGGTGTTCACATTTATTTAGTTCATAAGTAAGAATAAGTAGGAAAAGTAGGTAATTAGCTAGGAAACAAATAAGTATGAAATTACGATAAAGTAGGCAATATTTAACATGTTATCAATAGGAAATATTAAGTATGTAATAAATAAGAAATGAGTATGTTGTCAATGTAAATAAACATGATATTTAGTAAGTAAGATATGTAAAAATAGGCATAAGTACGCAAAGTAAGATATTGTTGTTAGATAAGTTCAAATTAAAAATTGTAAGCTCAGCACACTATCCGAGGTAGGACAAATTAGAAAGAATGAAATAAAAGTATATATTAGACAGAGATAACACTGCGAGACAGAGAGGCACCGGTAGGAACGAGACAGCGCTTAGAAATTAAAGGAGGGCCTGCGATTGGTCAGGCAATAAATGTAGGACTTGTGATTGGCCGGAGCCGGCCGGGCGCTCGGTGCGCGCAGGTATAAAAATAGGGCCGGATAGTGTCTGAGCACGCACCCCCAACCGCTCCCAGAGCCCCACAACCATTTCCCCTCCTGGCGGCCACGCGGCCGCCAGTAGCCCCACCCACCCAGCCACAACCCATTCCGTTCCCCAGGGGGCAACAACAGCCCCCACCTCCCTTCAGGAGTCATCAACAGCCTCCACCTCCCTTCAGGGGGCATCAACAGCCCCCCCCTCCCGCCCGAACGCACTCCCACCCCATGCCACCACCCCAGTGCCCACCCCCCCAGCACCAGCAGCAGAGGGAAGCACCCGCGCACCAGCAACGGTGGGGCCCACCCCAGGGCCCACAGCGCCCACCCCAACCCTACCAGGCCCAGCTAATACAGATGCTCATCAGCATCCTCGGTTCCCTCCTACAGAGCATCCAGCAAGGGATGGACCCAGTTCAAGCCGTACTCCGAGAGATGACCATGCTGATCTCCGCCTCTCACCCAGCACACTCCGGGTAATGTACTGGAACCCGGGGGGCGTCCGCCAAAAGATGGACCAACTCCGCCTTCTCACCCAGTCGCAGGACATACATATAGTACTCCTGGGTGAGACACTACTTTCAGGCAAGGCAACCCTCCGCCTACCCAACTATCACACTTATCGAAGGGACGAGATGTCACCACAGGGCCGCCCATACAGGGGCACGGCGGTTCTAGTCAGGAGGGACATCGTCCACGACGAGCTGCCTTGGCCAGAATTCGTCAGCCTGAGGTCCATCGGCGTGAGAGTGCGCGCGGGTGGAGCCGAATTGAAGGTCTTCGCCGCCTACCGACCTCCCCACTCGGGCATCCATCCGCCCGACTTAGAGGCCATCTTCGCGGACCAGACCCCCACCGTGCTGGCAGGGGACCTAAACGCGAAGCACCCAGCGTGGGGGTCCAGCACCACCTCATCTGATGGCCGCCGCTTGCTGGAGGCAACCTCGGAGCGGGACATCGAGGTGCTGGGACCAGACTCGCCCACTCACTTCCCGATAGTAGAAAACCAGCAGCCCAGCACCATAGACGTGGTGCTCACCAAGGGCATAGACAGCCCCATCAGCGTGGAGGTACTTTTTGAAGCCGACACGCCACACTTGCCGTTGTTGGTAACGATGACCACCACTCCAGACGCCGTGGCCCCCCCACGCATCAAACGTAAGACCGACTGGGAGGCCTACAAGGCGTCCATGGCGGACGTCAGTCTGCCTGGCCCTCTCTCTACCAGGGAGGAGATAGACGCCGCCATCAACTTTTATACTACCAAAATGCAGGAGGCGATGGCCTCCCACACCAGCGCAGCGCCTCAAACTCAACGGCGCGACGCCCTCCCCCGCCACTTACAGATTATGCTAGAGAAGAAGAAGAGGCTCAAACGCCTGTGGACGCAATCCAGGTGTCCACGGGCGAAGACGAGCCTCAACAAGGCCACCACTGAGCTAAGAGAGGCGGTGAGTATGTGGCGCGGGTCGACATGGGAGGCCACCATTGACCGTGCGGCCGAACACGCCCCAAGCCTTCATACCCTGAACAGGTGCCTCACGAGGACCCCACAGCCCACATACCCACTACTAGACGCAGACGGCCAGAGGAGGTACGCTGCTCTTGATAGGGCCCGTATCCTGGCCGAGCACCTGGCCGTCCAGTTTTCCCCGCACCCTGCCGCCCCTGCAGCGGCCCAGCACCACAGGGTGGTGATGCAGGAAGTGGCAGAGTACCTGGCCACCACCCCACCGTCACTCCCAGGTGACGTCTTCATATCGCCAGCGGAGGTAAGGAAGGTGGCCCTCCACCTGAACCCAAGGAAGGCACCAGGTCCAGATAACTTACCTCCCGTGGCCCTGTCGTCGCTCCCCAGAAAGGGGTGGGCAGTACTGGCTCGTATATTTAACGCCGCACTACGGGCCAACTACTTCCCGGCCGCCTGGAAGAAGGGCCGGGTTATAACTATTCCAAAGCCGGGCAAAGACCGTCGCCAGGCCGCAAACCAACGACCAATTACCCTGCTAGACCACGCGGCCAAGCTGTTCGAGCGCCTTCTGCTGCGTCGCCTCCGTCCTTCCATCACCTTGAGGGACGATCAGTTCGGCTTCCGCAGCGGGCACTCCACCACGCTCCAGCTGGCACGCGTGCTGAACCACATGGCGGACGGCCAGAACAAGGGGACCTGCACCGTGGCCGCCTTTCTTGATATTGAGAAGGCCTTCGACCGGGTCTGGCACACCGGTTTAATTCAAAAACTGAAAAATAACACTGAGGTCCACCCGGCCCTCATCCTGCTGCTGGCCTCATTTCTAGAGGGCCGGCTTTTCACTGTGGCGGTAGAGGGAGAGGAGAGCGAGCTGCGGCCCATCAGGGCGGGAGTCCCCCAAGGCAGCTGCCTATCACCCACTCTCTACGCCATCTACACAAATGACATACCCAGCATCAATGACCATCTCAGAGAGTGGGAGCCACGGGTTGAGCTGGCGCTATTTGCGGACGACAGTGCCTTCTATACTTCCTCCCCGTGGCCCAAAGCTGCCGCGATGCGGCTCCAAAAACAGCTGGACCTCCTCCCGCCCTGGCTGGACAACTGGAGGATTGCGGTGAACGTGGGCAAGACCACCGCAATCCTCGTTGGGACGCGGAAGAAAGTGCCAACCAAATTGGCATTGAGGGGCGAGGCTATCCAGTGGCAGCCGTCCATTAAATATCTGGGTTGCCACATAGACCGCAACCTAAGTATGATCGCACAAGTGGACCACGTGACGTCTTCGGCCCGCGCTGCCAGGGCCATTCTTCGCCCTGTTCTACAATCCCGTCTTCCCCTCAAATCCAAGAGGGCAATTTATAATACTCACGTCCGGTCGCGGCTCACCTATGCCGCACCGGCGTGGTACGCTCTATGTTCACAGGCACAGCGTGACAGATTACAGAAGCAGCAAAACGTAGCGCTTCGCATCATAACCCAGGCGGGGCGTTACGTTCGCAACGAGGTAATCGCGCGGGACCTCAAAGTGGAGCCCGTACAAGTCTTCGTGGGCCGTCTGGCGCGTGGCATGTTCCACCGCGCCGACCACGGCCCCCACCAACATCTGCGGGGCATCGCTCCCGCGCATCAACCACCAATGCCACTGCCGTCATCACCACCATCTCCATCAACATTGACCACCACACGACCAACGGGAAGAGCTCCTTCCCCCACCACCACCAACACATGGGCCAAAAGGAAGACGAGGAAGGCGCTGCCCCGTCACATTGTGCCCCCGCCATCTCCCCAGCCCACCCCACCCAATCCCAGCCTCCCACCCTGAACCCCATACCAAATTATAACCCCTCCCAGTTGCTTAAGCCGTGGCCCGTTCGCAGGCGCTCGCTGGGCCTCCCCCACTATGGGGGTCTCACCTGGTGCGGCAGACCGCGCAGAGGGCCGCGCAGCAACTTCCGGCGGGGGACACCCTACACGCCGCAAGGCGGCCGCGTATAGCGGCACACAACGCCGTGGGGCAGTCGCCCCATGAGATGAAGCCCGGGGAAGGAGCAAGGGCTCGAACCCGTACCCGCACCCAGCGGAAGACTACCCGCAGTCTGAGCACAGTTCGAGATCGCAGTTCAACCACGCAACATTGTAAACAGGAAGACCCAAATAAAGAAGAAAATATCGAAGAGAGCTTTTAATTCATACAGTCCATTATATTGTGGTCCTGTACTTCGCCGGATCAACGGATCAAGAAACCGCTACATCAAGCAACCTCGGTTCCTGCCTCCCGGAAGTGAAGCAAAGGAAGAACGCTACACGCTACGGTACCAGCCATGATCACAAGGAGCCAAAGCGATGCCGGAGAGCAACGCCGCGCTCAAGAAAGGGCCCACGCCGCAGCACCCGGAGACCATGAAAGGCAGCGGATCGACTACAAACGAAAAAGGCGGTTATCACTAGACCCACCAGCCTCGCCGAGCTCAAGACAACAAAGTACAGAGCGAAACGAAGCAAACCCACGAAACATGAATACTGCAAGAACGTCGACGGTTCAAGAAATACCACGTGCGGGTGCCGTTGAAGAATTACCACGCGCCGTTGAAAAAACACCACGTGCGCGGTCACCGGCACACTCTGTGCGCTCTCAGCGGTCGACAGCCAGCGCAACTGCGAGAATTCGTCTGGCGGAACTAGAAGCGGCTGAGAAACTCGCTACATTGAGAAGAAAAGAACTTGAAATCGAAGCCGATCTAGTCAAGAAGCGATTGGCTGCGGAGGTTTCAATAATTCAAGAAGACAACGACAGCCTGCACGAAGAACCTCAAGAACAACGAGTTGATGAATGGCTACGAGCAACGAATCAACGGGAAGAACCAAGACACTTACGCTTCGAAGTACCTGTCAGCAAGGAGCGATCGCAATCACAATCGCACACGCCGTCAAGAAATCGGAACGGAATTGAACAACTTGCCGAAACATTAGAGAAGATGGCGCGGCCGAGACTACGTCACACTGACCTGCCAATATTCAGTGGTGACGTCAACGAGTGGCTACCGTTCAAGGCTGCAGTGGATGACAGCACGAAGATGTATGAAATATCGGCGGCAGAAAATCTACAGCGACTTCGAAGTTGTCTCAAGGGTGAAGCAAGAAACGTCGTGTCTGCATTACTACACACGGCCACCGACCCTGGGATTATCATGCGCACGCTCGAGCAATGCTACGGAAGACCAGAAATCATCATCGATCCGGCAATTGAAGATTTGAAGAAGATGCCGAAACCAAGCTCATCAGCGACGGACCTAAATAGCTTCGCTGTGCGCCTTCAAAACACCGTCTGCGTCCTGAAGAGTATCGACCAGCGCGGTTACCTCTACAACCCAATGCTAGCAAGAGAAGTGCTAGACAAGCTGAGCCCACACATCAGATCGAGATGGTGTGACTTCGCAAGCCAGTATGAAGGGACGGCGGAACCTGAAATCATCATGCTCTCGCGTTTCCTTATGCGAGAGGCGGACCGAGCGTTAAGATACACCTACGCTCCGACGCCGACTACAAGTACGAACACGAAGAAGGAACTCCGACCTGCTGTCCTGCAACCGAAAAAGAAGATCGGTACCGTCTACAACATGTCAGAGAAGACAGAAGATAATGAATCATGTCCGAACTGTGGACAAGCACATGCACTTCCTCGGTGCCCGAAGTATCAAGATATGACAACGGAGCAGCGATGGGACTTCTTGAAAGAGAGAAAAATATGCTTCAAGTGTGCCTGCTCCCGCCACCGAAGAGGGAACTGTCGTGCCAAGCCATGTGGCGTGAACCAATGCAAGCGTCCGCATCACAAGTCTCTGCATACTGAAAAACAAGAAGAACAACCGAACACGCAAGCGACACCGAACACGCAAGCACCGTCGAACAATGAAACTGTGTTGTCTGTGGCTACCAACAAAGCCACGGGCCCACGCGCCGTGCTACTGAAGATGTGTCCAGTGGTCGTCGCCGGACCACGGGGGGAGGTGCACACCTACGCACTCTTGGATGAAGGAGCAACCATCACCCTCATCGACGAAGACATAGCCAGTGAAGTTGGAGCTGAGGGACCGGCACATACACTGCAGTTACACGGCGTGAACATGACAAGAAGCACCAATAGCAAGATAGTCACAGTAAGAATCCGGGGCAAGAACGAAAACAAGTCCTACAAGTTGAACGCCAGAACCATGAAGAATTTGAGGCTACATCAACAAACTATACCTGAAGAGCTATTGAAATACGAACATCTTCGAGACATGAAACAAGAAGAAATATGTTATGAAAAGGCGCGGCCAGGCATCCTAGTGGGCACCGACCATTGGGAAAACATAGTCTCCAGGCAACTAAGGACCGGGGGACCAGACCAGCCAGCTGCTTCTAAAACACAACTTGGTTGGGTGGTACACGGAACGGTACCACGAAGCGTCATCATGAAGACAAGCGAAAGAGTGCTACACATCTATGAACCTGAGCGGCACTCGAACATCGATGAGCGACGCGACAATCAACTCCACGACCTCGTCGACTACCACTTCAAGATTGAGGCACTGGGCGTTTCGAAGAAACCACGAATAAGTGAAGCGGACCAGCGAGCCATCGAAACAGTGGAGAAGACAATTAAGAAAATTGACGGGGGCTACGAAGTTGGTCTGCCATGGCGTCACGATCAAATCAAGATGCCACCGAGCTATGACACGGCATTCCGAAGACTGAAAAGTATAGAAAAGAAAATGGACGCATCACCTGAGTTCGCGGCCGAGTACACTGCGCAAATGGAAAACCTACTGAAGAAGGGGTACGCGGAGCCCTGCGATGGGTCAGAGATGAACAGTTCCCGCTGCTGGTTTCTCCCACACTTCGCCGTGCAGAACCCAAATAAGCCCGGCAAGCAGCGACTGGTTTTCGATGCGGCAGCGAAGAGCCGAGGAGTGAGCCTGAACGACCACCTGCTGGAGGGACCTGATCTGCTACTCTCTCTTCCTGGAATCCTGTTCAGATTCCGAGAAAATGAAGTCGCCGTCACAGCAGACATCCAAGAGATGTTCCTAAGAATCAAGATACGGCAGCAAGATCAGCCCGCGCAACAATTCTTATGGCGCGGTGAAGATAGAATAAGCCCACCAAGACACTTCAAGATGACGAGCATGATATTCGGCGCGGCAAGCTCACCATTCATGGCACACTTCGTGAGGAACTTCAACGCCGAGCAACATAAAGAGGAATGTCCATTGGCGCTGGAAGCCATCACAACATCACATTACATGGACGACTATGTGGCGAGCTATGAAAACAAAGAAGAAGCTCGGACCGCCATAGCCCAAACAAGGAAGGTGCACGCAGCAGCAGGATTCACGCTGCGGCAATGGAGTACCAACAGACAAGAAGTGCTACGTGACGTGCCGACGGAGCTACATGCCACATCCCCTACTCCACTGGGGGGAGAACAAGAAAACAAGATCCTTGGGCTGATGTGGAGCTCGGAAAACGACGAGCTGGGCTTCAATACTTCAATGAACAAGGTCCCAGAAGAAGTAAGAAGACAAGTGCGCGCGCCGACCAAAAGGGAAGCCCTCAGTGCGGTCATGTCCATTTACGACCCGCTGGGCCTGCTGAGCCATTTCACCATAAGAGCGAAGATAATACTACAGAGCCTGTGGAGCCTAAAGATCTCCTGGGACGAACCAATCCCGAGGGATGAGCAAGAACAATTCTCAAGGTGGCTGGCGCGCCTGGAAGATATAGCAAAACTACGGCTTCAAAGGTGCTACTCGACGCAGAAGTACGAGCGCATCGAGTTACACGTGTTGTGCGATGCCAGCGAACAAGCATACGCAACTGCGGCCTACTGGAGGATGATCAGCAGCGACGGGCAGATCAAAGTGGTTCTCGTGGCCGCCAAAGCCAAAGTGGCGCCACGACGAACGCAAACAATACCAAGGCTAGAACTTCAAGCCGCGGTCATCGGAGCGAGGCTCGCCGAGCAGATCAAGAACGAACATCGGTTGAAGATAGCAAGCACGACTTATTGGACCGATTCGACGACGGTGATCCATTGGATACGTCACGATGAAAAGAGATACACCCCATTCGTGGCTCATCGACTGGGGGAAATATCCGAGCTCACACATCATGAAGAATGGCGATGGCTCCCGACCATGGAGAACGTCGCAGACGATGCTACCAGGCTGTCGGACGAACCAATAAGTGCCAACAGCAGATGGTTTGAAGGACCTCGATTCTTATATGAACCAGAGGAGCAATGGCCTATGGCAAAAGCCCTAGAAGAACAAGAAGAATCCGAAGTCCTACACGTGACCGAAGAAGAACACGAGCAAGAATGGACACCAGACCCCGCACGCTTCTCGAAGTATGAAACGTTGGTGCGTGCGACGGCAAGGGTATTGGCCTTCATCGACATATGCAAAAGAAAAGCCAAGCGGATGGAACATCAGCACATAGAACGAGCAGAACAAGAGCTCATCAAGCGAGCACAGCGTGAAAGCTTCAAAGAAGACATTAAGAAAATGAAGATGGGACGACCGATAACCAGGAGCAGTCGCCTGTTTCAGCTAGATCCAGTGCTGGAGGACGACATCATAAGGGTGCGCGGTCGAATCCAAGCCGCCACCGCGCCCGATCACGTGAAGAAACCAATAATCATGGACGGACGTCATCGAATAACGAGGCTCATCGTGCTACGGGAACACTGTGCTGCAGGTCACGCCAACAGAGAACGCGTGACCAACGACCTGCGACAAAGGTACTGGGTCATCCACCTACGACCCACAGTACGAGCCATCGAGAGAGACTGCGCGAAATGCAAGATCGAGAAAGCAAGACCAAGACCACCGACGATGGGGGACCTCCCACGTGCCCGCCTGGACCCTTTTCACCGCCCATTCACTAACTGTGGCGTGGATTATTTTGGGCCAATGATGGTTAAAATAGGGCGCCGCCGAGAGAAGAGATGGGGAGCGATCTTCACCTGCCTCACCACGCGCGCCGTCCACATAGAGCTCGTCTCGTCGCTCTCAACGGACTCCGCAATAATGGCGCTACGACGTATGGCGGCCAGAAGAGGATGGCCAAAGATGATGTACTCGGACAATGGAACAAACTTCCGAGGGGCCGACCAGGAGCTACGAGCTGCCTACACTGAATGGGCGCCAGCTCTGCGTGAGGAAGGGCTGCTACATAGGATGGAGTGGAGATTCATACCGCCAGGGGCTCCAAACCAAGGAGGAGCCTGGGAACGACTAGTACGCTCGGTGAAGGCTGCGCTTAGCGTCACCATGCGTGAAAAGGCGCCCGCAGAAGAGGTCCTGGGGACTCTGCTGACCGAAGCGGAGTTCTCAATCAACGCCAGACCGCTGACCCACGTCAGCGTGAGCAAAGACGACCCGGAGGCGCTCACACCCAACCACTTCCTGTTGGGCTCATCGATAGGGCTGCCTTCCACGGGACCGTGCGACGAAGCCGACAGAAGGACATGGCGAGCCAGCCAAGCCTTAGCGGATCACTTCTGGAGGCGTTGGGTTCACGAATACCTCCCAACCCTGATCCCGCGAGGCGAAGCAACAAACATGAGACGACGCCTGCAACCTGGTGATGTCGTCGTGGTGGTGGACAATACGCTGCCCCGCAACGTGTGGCCAATGGGTATCATCGAGCGGGTGTACGAGGGACCAGACGGCGGTGTACGAGTGGCCGAAGTCAAGACTAGGACTGGGGTCTTCAAGCGTCCCGCCAGTAAACTCGCCGTGCTCCCGGTGGAAGAGGCTACGCAAGCTACGCCGGGGGGAGGATGTTGAGGACGGCGAGCTTAGCAAACATGTAAATAAATAGCACGTGTTTTTCGATATGTATAAACTTAGATCGTAAGAGTTTCTATTAAAGAATTCCAAAACGGTGTTCACATTTATTTAGTTCATAAGTAAGAATAAGTAGGAAAAGTAGGTAATTAGCTAGGAAACAAATAAGTATGAAATTACGATAAAGTAGGCAATATTTAACATGTTATCAATAGGAAATATTAAGTATGTAATAAATAAGAAATGAGTATGTTGTCAATGTAAATAAACATGATATTTAGTAAGTAAGATATGTAAAAATAGGCATAAGTACGCAAAGTAAGATATTGTTGTTAGATAAGTTCAAATTAAAAATTGTAAGCTCAGCACACTATCCGAGGTAGGACAAATTAGAAAGAATGAAATAAAAGTATATATTAGACAGAGATAACACTGCGAGACAGAGAGGCACCGGTAGGAACGAGACAGCGCTTAGAAATTAAAGGAGGGCCTGCGATTGGTCAGGCAATAAATGTAGGACTTGTGATTGGCCGGAGCCGGCCGGGCGCTCGGTGCGCGCAGGTATAAAAATAGGGCCGGATAGTGTCTGAGCACAGTTCGAGATCGCAGTTCAACCACGCAACATTGTAAACAGGAAGACCCAAATAAAGAAGAAAATATCGAAGAGAGCTTTTAATTCATACAGTCCATTATAGCATTTATAATATTAGTAAGGATAATGTTAAAAGTTTCCAGGGTTAACCAATGAAAACAAATTCTCTTATAAAACTAAAGAAAAATAATACTTTTGGCATATATCTGTTCTGTGCTTTTGGTCTCGTTATGAAGATATATGATCTGCAACAAGGTTGCTACCTGAAAGAGTTAAGAATGTCATCCGGAATCTTCAACCACGCGAAAGTGGCTATCTTAACTCAAACTGCCATGTCTCTTCAAAATTGGCATAGTTTTGAAGGCGACACACAGAATCGAGGAGTTTCTCAATGCGCACCCATTTTGAAACGCACATAATGAAGCGCACATAAACTATTCCTCCAAACGCACCCAAATAGGTAATTTGTTTTGATAGCGCACCTATTTAAGGTGCACTATCAAAGTCAGTGTGAAATGCACACAAATGGACTCGCCCAAAAACGCTCCATACTAACGGCTACTGAGTTATGACGTCACGCCTCAGTAGTTTGTATGCAACGCGTAGGAAATTTGTTTGGCAGCTATATTAAATATTGTGTTTATCAAAATGGTTTTTTAGAAAAAATTTGCTATACATTTTACGAACTAATTAAAGGTGTCATTTATTTTAATAAATTTTATACTTTTTAAGTGGACCTGTCCACCCAACTTTGAAGGGTCATAAAACAAATAATATGCAATATATAAAACCAAGAGGTATACAAGCTACTCTAAAAGTTTAATGTGTTTGCGATTTTTATTAGTATTTCGTTATTTTATTCATTAGTCAACATCCCAAATGCGCTACAGGTACCAATCTTTCCATTGAGTTGTAGGTAAATAAATTTATTTTTACCATAATGCAATTCATCAATAACATTATTACATATGACCTGGACCCTATGTTCGGGGAGCAGTTGCATAATAAAAAAAAAAAAAAAAAAAAAACATTATTACATAAGAACAATATAAGCGTTTGAAATGCAACTTGCTCAAAGAAAGTCCGGGTAAATGAATGATTCGCTCCGCGGAAGCCTCACAAGCGTTTGACACGGGTAATGACAAGAATTCACTAACAATTCTATAGCTGAATGTACTGCGGATGTAGAGTAATGTCTAGCTAGATGTGTCCCGTAGAGCTTTTGCGTTTAATTCTGCATAATTAAAAGGTGTACTAAGGAGTACAGTGCGAATCACGAAAGACAAATGGCGCTCATCTTCGCATTACAACAATGAAGAAAAGACTTAAAACAAAATAATATTTCATATACATAAATATTATTTGCAATAAAATTTTGTCTTAAGGCCGTTGTATGACCGAAAGTGGCGCCCTCAGAGGTTTTTATTTAATAAGTCATTAATAGAAAAAGATTTTAATAATGTCTCTCGTGGAGATTTTAGGGCCCATGGTCTAGTATTTTTAGAGGGTATCACTACATGCCCTCGTAGTCATTCGTAGAAGTAGATAGAAAATGTGTCAAAAACGGCCACTTTTAGCAGTTTTGCTATCTACTTCTACGAATGACTACGAGGGCATGTAGAAATTACTTCTAAAAATACTAGACCATGGGCCCTAAAATCTCCACGAGAGACATTATTAAAATTGTGTTTTAGAATTATAATATTAAATAAAATTCACCGCGGCGCCACTTTCGCTCAGGGTACCGCCTTAAGTCTTTTATTTATGAGTTATGATGAGAAGATGGGCGCCATTTGTGGTCATCTTTCGTGATAAAAACTATAATATTGCAATAAGAAAAACAGTGCACGTATGTTAATTTTAACATAAGCTTACGCTCAGTTTTCAAAAAAACGTCTGCTTTTAATGTACTACTTCATTAAATTACTCGTGAAAACTAAAAATGGTACCTTATGTGAGAGTTTTCTTTCATAGTAGTAGCATACTCGTAAATGAGTTGAAAATATAAAGTAGGATCGGTGCAAATGCTATTTATGTTGTGCTGGCCAGTCGGTACGGACATAAGTTGTTTAATAAAGGTGCTACTTGCTGTACAGCCAATGAAATAGTAACCTCTCTTTACTTTGTGTAGTAACACAATTAATACTGACACGAAGGAGTAATAGATATAACAAAAATACAGCTTTCTTAAGAGTACGTACACATTTTGCCGCTGACTGCCGCTCTCTCGCTCGCACATAGGTATCATGTTTTCTCAAGATTTCTTAAACCTGAGTGCGTAATTGAAAAATGTGTCTCGCCCACTTTTCGCAATATAAGATTACGGACATTTCTACATAATTATATTTCAGTTTCGAGTTGCTGAAGTACAAAAATTTATCGGTTTTGTCAGTTCAAATAACTATTAGAAATGACAACTTTTTGTACTTTATCAACAAAAATATATTTTAAAATGTCCGTAATCTTATATTGCGAAAAGTGGCCGAGACACGTTTCTCAATTATGCACTCAGATTTAAGAAATCTTGAGAAAACATGAAATGTGCGAGCGGGAGAGCGGCAGTCAGCGGCAAAATGTGGACGGGCTCTTAAAGCCACACCTCAAAGGATTACAAGCCACATCCAGGTACTGTATCCAGCACATTATAGATAGAGACGAAATAAAAGTGGTGGCAGAGGCGTCTGGCTCCGGCTTACTGTTGAGGGGCTTCGGCGAGACGCGGCTAATTGTCGCCCGCCATTGTTGCTGTTCGGACGAGTGTCGACATGTCTCGTGTGACGCACTCTGCCAGTGAACTTGGGAACTTTCGAAATAAGTTTGCATTGAGAAATTGCCAATCTAGGACGATGGCTCTAGCATCACTGTCTCTAAGGCCCGTCTCAACGATGAGAGCTATCTTGAGATGATCTTCTTGTAGGAACAGCATCTTAGGTATAATCTCAAGATAGCTCTCAATGTTGAGACCGATTTATAAATACGGACCTAAGTTTGAATTCAGTTCTCCTGGGGCTCCTAGCGTTCTGGATGAGGGTAAATAAGAATTCAAAAAAAGGTAAATCAAACAAGTTTTTGAGTAGGTCCTCCTGGACTAGATGATTGCGATAAAATGTTTTTTTCCGATTTACAAAACACGGTGCTTTCACCACCATTTGTAATCCAAGGTACTACTCTTTTATTTTTGACATACATTAATTTCACAGTACTATGAATAACATACTTAGCTCTACTAGAATTAAAGGCTCCACGCATTGCGTGTATACATGAAAGGAAAAGTCTTTAAGAAATTAAGAGAACGAGCATGCAGACCAGACATGCATGCGGGCGAAATCCGAATTACATGTAGGAAAAAGGTCTTAACATCAATCTATACCTTTCAAAAATAATTTCCCCTTGAATCTGAATGAGAAAAAATAAGCTAACGAAACATAAGTACAACATAATCTACAGTGCGGAAATGAACATACAGCAAGATGTTTATTTTGTAAATATGTAATGTTTAAAATTCAACCGCAATTTGTTTACGAAATTCTCATTTTAATAAATGTACCGTACTAAATCACATTCATTTTGCACTACACCTAGTTGTAGCATAACTCAAAGACAGAGACAAAACAAACGTCGGTGAATTCCTGGTGGGGTGATTTTGTATGATTGATCGTCGCTCGGATTCTAATGGCCTTGAGAGACTTGATTTTTGACTAATGGTTACCACAAATAATTTGTTTATTGAATTTGATAAACTTGAGGTAAGAACCATTGGAGATTGTGAAAGTCTCATTAACTGGTTGGTTGATCGAAGATTCAGTTTGATTGATTACTGTTTGGTGTTAATTCGTGTATTTTTAGGCGGAAATCCGAATATTAAATGTATCCTTTTAGGTATGTTTTTGAAGAATTACACCGATCGATGTTTCTGATACCTACTTTTTTGAAAGATATCTATCTTTGTTTTATCTAAATTGATTTAGCAGTTTTGAATGAAAACGTGTTAAGGTTTGTCTTCACACAGTCGTTTTCCCGTTCCCTTTCACTTTTATCTGACGCATGCCTCAAGGCATTCACGCTGACCATGCACTTTCGCTTTTCTCTTATGCGCTTTCAACAGAGGCATGCCTTATCTTATAAAAAAACGTTAAATTTGTACGGCAGAAAGTTGAATGTAAAAACGCTCGGTTTGGAGACAATCAATATTGCATGAGTTTTACGAAAGTAGACTTGAAAGTCGAATTGAAAGTCCTAAACTGTGCACTTTCCCTTTCAACTTTTTGCCATATAAACTTGACGTTTTTAATATTGCCCCAAACAGTGCATTTTTCTTATAACTTTTTGCCATATTTTGACGTTTTTTTAGGGTTCCGTACCTCAAAAGGAAAAAACGGAACCCTTATAGGATCACTTTGTTGTCCGTCTGTCTGTCTGTCCGTCCGTCTGTCTGTCAAGACCCTTTATCTCGGAAACGCGTGGAGGTATCGAATTGAAATTTAAACCATATACTAAGGTCTACGGGCCCTTGAAGCTGTAAAAAAATCAAACTTCTAAATTAACGTAAAAAAAAGATACTGCCGTTTAGGGCGCAAAAAACGCATTTTCGATACTCTCAAAGGAATCAAAATTCATAGGGTACTTACCGTTGACCTAGAACTATGAAATTTGGCAGGTAATAGCGTCTTATACTACACTTACAGGAATAAATCTGAAAACTGTATATTTGTAATTAAATCATAATAAAATATGGTCATTAAAATACGTAATTATTAATCAAATCATCTTGGTGAAACAACGGTATGCGCGGCATTGCGCGGTCATAGTTTAACTTCTAATTACTTTTGGATTAATCGCGCCACTAATTCTTTTAAAAATATCAATATTTATTATTTTTAATTATTCAGATCCTTTCAAATATTGTTATAGTTAATTACTTTTAAAAATAAAATTAAAAAGTAATAAATTTGGCTCTAAATATTTTCGCAACATGGCGGTGTGTCACGCACGCCACCGCTGTACATGACAGGGGGTCTTCTTCTTCTTATTTTTGTTTTGGCAATCTACTTTCTTCTTGGAAGTAATTTTTGCCAGTGTCAAGTGTTGAATAGTTCAGTGGTAGATTGTTTTAGTTTACATTAAAATGCGGGTGCATCGCATTCCAATGTTGCTTGGAGCATTTGGCACCAAGTATAATCAAGACAGTTTACTCGGTAAGGTCAGCCGAGGTAGCCACCACTACAATAAAAGTCTCGGCTTCACACAACCAAAGGGTCCTGTTGGAATACACCTATTTTCTCTAATAACATTGCGATAGATAAAACCATTTCACAGAACATTATACAGTGTACTTTCGATATACAGCGCCATCTGTTGACAATCAACAGTACTTGTATTTTATACAGGTGCGGTGGGTTTGTAATTATTTTATTTTTTCTCAAAAATGCTTGGAAATACGAACATTATTTTGACAACCTTCTTCGTGCTAAATCAGAGTTTACGGACAGACCTAAACCGCGCCGTCAATATTTGTATGAGAATCCATTACTAACGTGTTATAATGGATTTTCATACAAAATTGCCGGCGTCTGTCCAGCAATGTTTCTATTAAAACTCATTACACACGTGTAATTCAGAAATGGAGCGAACTTTTCAATGAAACACAAATATAGGTATCAAATGTCGCCTTGATGAGCGAGCACATTCCAAAATTTTTTTTTTAATATTCGGTATACTGGTATCACGTGAAAGGCCTTGATGAGCACATTCCAAAAATATGAAAAAAAAAAAACGAAAAAAAAAACTGTTTTGGTGCGATATGGGTATCAAATGAAAGGCCTTGATGAGCGCATTCCAAAAAGATAAAAAAAAATAAAAACGAAAAAAATTTTTTTTTCAATACCTATGGGTATCAAATGAAAGTTTTTTGAAAAGTTTTTTGGAATATGCTCATCAAGGAGCATATTCCAAAAAACAAAAAAAAAATTAAAAAGAAAGGTAATTTTTTTTTTGCAATATGGGTATCAAATGAAAGGCCTTGATGAGCACATTCCAAAAAAACTGAAAAAAAACAATTTATTTTTTTTTGCAATATGTGTATCAAATGAAAGGCCTTGATGAGCACTTTCCAAAAAACTGGAAAAAAAATGAAAAACTGGAAATAAATGAAAAAAACCGGATTTTTTTTTCAATATGTGTATCAAATGAAAGGCCTTTATGTGCACATTCTACTTTCCATTTTCTTTTTTCAATTACTGTAAGTAATTTAAAATTAAAATAAAAAGCTTAAAACTTTTAAAACTAAAAAGTTAGAAGTTTAAAAGCACTACACCAGCCTTGGCCGTAACTAGGCATTGATGGACTAACGTATGTTCTTCAATGCCTGTCTTGAGTGCCGCTGCAGTAATGTACTATTCCATTTCAAACTTCGCCCGTGGTCAATTCTTTGTCGTAATCCCTGGAAGGGTTATTTTCTACGTGGCGACAAAGGATTTCAAATGGTTATCTATATATAGCAGTCTGCTGAACGGATTTTGATGATATTTTTTTACAGTTTGGTAACTTGGAGTCCAACTTATATTTTTCACATAATTCCGGTAGGTAGAACCTGGGATAAAGCTTGAACTCTCCGTAGTACAGTTTTCATATAAAAAACTAATAACTACCAACCACTTTTTTTCAAAATATTTCCTTTGTACCGACACAACTTTTCTATAGCTTTATTTTATGTATAGATGTAGGTCTGTACGGAACCCTCGGTGGGCGAGCCCGACTCGCACTTGTCCGGTTTTTTAGAAGATAAGATCAACCAAACCAAACCAAATAAATTCAAACCCCTGAGTCTTACACTGCTGTAACTGTGTCAAAACACAGGTATGTAGACTTTTTTGTACATTTCAAAATTTTTTTCCTGTATTTTTATTTGTTATTTTAAAATTACTGATGAAAACAAGAGACACGTATATTTTTCTTTTCTTAAATTTTTATTTTTTGTCATCATAATATTAATTTGAAAACTTATTCATTCTAAAAGAGCGTAAGTGCCGTTTTAAGGATTTCTGGCGGACTTTCTTTTGCCCAGGATAAAAAAAAAAAAATTTTGACGTCAACCTATCAACCTAATCTATGGACGCTATTGATGTTTGTTTGTTTATGTCTTGCTCGAGGTTGTTTTCTTTTATTGTCGCTATTTTTACCTTATTTTCAACAACAATACATAAAGATATTCGTAAATTAGATTCCATAATCTCATGTGTAGTTCCTGACTGCAAAAATACTTTGATGAAATGCCCAAACAAACACTGTTTTACGTGCCAAACCAAAGTCTACACATTTACAGTGGTGAGTTGCTTTAAAGTTTTATGGATATTGAAATTAATGCACTTCAAATCAAACTGTATTTATTGAACCAATTGAAACAACAATATCTTTTTTTCCTAAAAATAAATGTTTCGCAGACGACTTCAGTTTCAGCAGCATGGTGATGTCCACTTTGGTAAGGTTGCGACTGACTGCCATTAAAAATTCTTCAGAAAACTTGATATCATATTTCAAGAGATGTTAAAATTAACTAAAAAAACTAATTCAAGTTAAAAATGTAATCAAAAACATTTAAAACAAATCGAGCAAAAGTGAAAAATATTTTGATACTTGACACAGACTTTGACATACATTGTAACCTTGACAGTGACAGTTTTCACTTCAACGACTATCACACAACTTTTTTTACGCAAAGGAGTGTAATTTTTAATATTCCTTTATCTTGATGCTACAGGGTTTTTCCCACATAATTCGTAAAATGATTTATCAAAAACCCCGAAAAAATATGTACGGTGTCAGAAATTGAAAAACTTCGAAATGGTTTTCGATTTAAGGCACCTTGTAAAAAATGAAAACATGTCAATTGTTGGTATGAATTAGTGTATAGATATCAGAACTCTATGGAAAAGTAATGGGAAGATGTTATGTTTTTACTGCACTCTAGCATAGTGTGATATAGTGTGCGTGCATAATATGGAAAGTTTTCCTTCTATACTATTATACACCAACAAATAACATCCCACCGGTGGTATGTGGAACATTTAGTGAAGGTATTAATTTCTCCACTTCAAGATATACTGCTGATCGAAAGCAAATATTCAGTTTGAGTTTTTACAAAAAAGATGTGAAACAAATTCTATATTTTTTGTAAAAAAACACACCTTGCAAATATTAAAAATGTAGCGCTTACCTTATATTTGGACAGGACTCAGCAGCTCCAATCTTAGTTTGTTCTGCACTCCACTTAAACATTTAATAAATTGAAGAGATAACTTCGCTTTTTAATTTTGTTTGATGGAATTATCTCGTTGGTTGAGATTCATTGAGAGCTTAAAACGTTATTCTTACTTAACTGAAAAAAATCAACTTGAAATGCTATCTGAATTTGAGATTGACTCATTTTAAATGAATCGTAAAACTTTATTACATTACTTATATCTCAATAGGTTTGCTAAACTTTTAAGTACTAGCTTAATCGGCGTTACTTTAAAGCGTGTATTTTCGTTTAACTCAGTTCTCTTAATTGTATCTATCAATATCGGTTCGGTAGCAATATCTGGTTGAACAGAAAGGCCAATAAGTAACGATACTGCAACAATGTCTGCTGCAAATCACGCATAGGCCAACACTCAAAAGCAATTTGTATTCAGAATCCACAACACTGTATCGATTAACGATACAAAACGCATACTGTGCACTGTGCCTGTCATGGTGTCATTATTGCAAAACCAAACTTGATGCGGGCTTAGCGAAATATCGACAATAAACCATCCAATCAAGTTTCAACCCTAACATAACCTGGTAAAGTTGTTAATTGCTTGGATGGACCGATGGTTAAGTCTTTTCACTAGTGCTGTGCCCGATAGTCAATAAAAGCGGCTTAGCGGCATCGATAACTTTGTGTTTTGCTATATTTATGCGTTCCACTTGGCTCCACCGCACCTGTATGGGTGTGTGTGTCAGTAGAGCTTTTAGCAGTAAGTTTGTTGACAGTAACTCAGCTGTGCACAAGAGAAATTGGGAAGATATTGCGAAATTTTGCATAGCTTAAATATGGAATATGGAAATATGGAATAATAGAATAGCATGATTAAATACTAGAACCCGTGTAAATCCCACATCAAGAGTATATTTTCAAAGATTATGAACTGTAATCATCAGTAGATCGGTCTCACCTGATACTTATACCTCTGAGCTAAGTTTCGTCGTCATCGAACGTTGCACCAACTAGTTTTGGTTAATTTAATTTACATTTTGTGTGTGTTTTTTGAATAAAAACTATAAGTCTATAAAGTATATAAAGTCTATATTATGCAAAACAAATTCATTTTTGATGTAAAATTATAAACTATTATAAACTAAAAGCCAGATAAAAATATTTTTAATAGAGGAAATTATAACTTTTATGTTGCTCCTCTAGCGCTGAGACCAGCCACGATAATGCAAGTTGAAAAAAATCTCGAAATTAAATACATCATGGTTATATTTTATCAAACACAAACTACTGCGAAGTAGCTACTACAACCTTACGTTCTGACTACTAGCATTTACTGTGTCTTTGATATGGAAATTTGTCTCGTCAAATGTTGCTCCGAGCCAAAAGACAACGGTGCTTGCAAATAACAGGACGCAGAGCATGTTACTTACTAAACTAAAGAATAAATCATAGTGCATCTGTTATTATATTAATTCCAGAAAGGATCGTCACTTGAAGATATAGACTTGGTGTAAAGTACTTATTATTGTTGTAGTTAAGTGTTGGGATAGAGTAATGTTTGTGACCATTACATTACATCACAAAAACACACATGTACAAAACTCATTATCAAACAACTTCTATGTAGAATTGTTTATAATTTTTTAACCTGAATCTTTGTAATTATTGTGATAGGTATAAATTTAAATGAATATGAAAAAATATTTATTTCATAAAAAAACAATTGGGTAATACAGGGTAGGATTGTTTCCCCCTTTTAAGTGTAAAAACCCTGTACCAGGAGTAAATCGCTCTCTCATAACAACATCAGTTTTTCGTGTTTTTAAAGAAATAAAAATTAAAAAAAAGAATACAAATAAATGATAGACAAGAAGATTTTTGTTCATTAAAACTTTCATTACTACAACATTAGAGTTTGTGTAAGTAATTGACGTGACAGTATAAATAGATACCTTAATTTTTTATCGAAAAAAATGTATTTTTTTCCACCTATCGATAAAAAAAATCCGCGTCCCCACCCTATGTTTTCACAGTGCAACATCAACAACCGGAGCTTACCAAGTAATGACCATTCCGACCTAATATTTTGCGCAGGATACTCTGGCTTTGCCGATTCCATAAGGTTTAAATGCAAGTTAAATTGTTCTCATAAACATCCGCAGATGCTTGCAGCGGGAATCGGGTTAAGCAATTATGTTTCACTTGAGTGTACTAAGTATTTAGTTTTGAATGAGATTAGCGCAGTTTATTGTACTTACTTAGTTTAAAATTTGGTTTTTAGCAAGTGAGGAAGTACGTAGCTACATTTAGAGCTTGGTTCACAAAGACCGATTTAATTCAAATTACAACCTCGCAGGAGTAGATTACTAACATCATGAACAACAACTTATTCTACCTACGACTTTTCCGAAAACATGAAAAATATACTTGCCATACAAATCTCCGAAAAGCTGATCGAGTTTTGTATTTTTTGTCTGTTTTCGAAAAAGTCGTAAAACAAAATGTTGTTTATGATGTTAGTAATTTACTTCTGCGAGGTTGTTGGTGTTTTACAAATAGGTAACCTTGTATACTTGACGAGTTATTTCAAATGAATTCTGTTCCATTTTAAAACAGGAAGTTAGTGCGTAATTGTGAAACAGGCACTTAGTCTTAAAAGTAGACGAACAATATGTAAGTGATATATACTAGAGATGGGACGGGTACCCGGTGTGGATCCGGTACCTGGCGGATCCGGCATTTTTTCAGGATCCGGCCGGGTACTGGGTAATGGCGCCGGATACCCGGCACTGTCGGGTATTAGGTTTAGGATAATTTATAAAAGAGTTATTTCAAAAGCAGACATTTACTTCAATTAAACATGACTCAGTAGAAGAATTAATATTCATAATTCAAAAGAGGTAAATTATGGTGAAGAAATACAAGCTGTTCAGCACGATCTGGGTTAAGTCTTTTGCGCTTTTTCTCGTAGATATTACCAGCCTCCGAAACGTTCAGTATATACGGAGCTGGCGGGAGTGGTTAAATATCTAATCGCGAGACTCTTTATAATAAGGTAGTGACATATAGGAATTTATAGTGGAAGTGGAATGTACGTCTTTTCATGCCGGGTAATTTTGCCGTGTACCCGGCTACCCGGCATTAGCTTGCGCCGGGTATTTGGTTGCCGGGTACCCGGTAAAAGTAGGATCCGGTGCATCTCTAATATAAACCATGTTGTGCCAAATATTATTTTGCAATATACATACAAGCATTAAAGTGTACGATAAAGTACACAGATCTAAAAGTTTGTTATCATCTACACTCTCTTTATAAACTTACTTGATTCGTCGACATCAGCCATTTTTAATGTCACTGCTGGGGCACCTTCTTTATGGGTGGATAAAGAAGATGGGCCAGAACCCACCACGTAGGCCCAATGCGGATTGGTGGGTGCGAATTTTCTTAATCAAACCAGAGGAGGAGCCATTCAAATTTACTCTAAAAAGTTGTGCCCTATAAAATTAGCTAAAATGGTAACTCAATACTAATATGACGATTTCATTTTGTTTCAGGTTAGTGATGTATTTGGTTGTGATTAAAAGTGAAGAACTGGTGGTGAGGTGTCACTAATAGTATGCACTATACACAAGGTAAGTCCATAAAATATTCATAATATTTCAGGCATTTTATCAAGCATCCAAATTACCATAAAATGAAGAATGCCGATGTAGTTACTATTATGATGAATCCCAACATTTTTTTTTCAGAATGACTGTAAAAAAGATTTGTTACCAAAGCCCTAAAGCTTTGTCCAGACTTGTATCATTTTGGCGTATCAGATCACCGTATCTTTACCATACATCAGTGGCGAAGGGTCCATACAAGCCGATTCCCATCGGCTTCCCTTTGAGAAATCCCTGAACTACCCCAGTACCCACCATCGATCCACTATGCAGATTATAACATATCATTAATTATTGTCAAAAGATTGTGAGGAGAAACACATGGACAGTATTATTGTATCATTATTTCAAAGCGCCTACAATTATTTCCATAGCAAAGTTCGACGAGTTAAGCCGCTTATTTTTGGCTTCATGTTCGCACTGCGTCTGGCGTGCGTTGCCATGGTAACCGTAACATTGTTATTACTCTGTCTCATTCACACGCACGCATGCCTTTCGGCTAAAATAACCCGATGCAACACCGGGTTGTATTTTTCCATCTCTTTCTATTTCAAGCGATTTTACGTTTCCCTTCTCTGTCTATTACGAGTATACGCGAATATGACGCGAATGAAACGAAATGACATCCGAGTGATTAATAAATAATAATTAGTACCTATCCGCCATTATTATTGTTTATGTGCGTGTTTGGAAAGTGATTAGATTAGTTTTTTGCAAAATAGTGAATTAGTGAGTGAAAATCGATACTTTTCGCAAGTTTTGTTTATTTTACTGTGTTTATCTTATACCGATTTGTTCATTGCGGTAAGTTTTATTTGCCATAATGGCTTTAATTCATATGGAGTGTTGTTTACGTGTCTACTTACTTACCGGTAAAACTTTGTTTTCCAAAGTTAGTTACGAAGTTATAGTTACGTTAGCAAGACGGGTTTTTTAAACATTTTCAATATCAAACCTACATCTTGTACGAAAAATAAACGTGGATGACAGGCAGTTGCAAACTCAATAAAATTATTTGTTTTCCATGTTTATTATTTTCTGATTCCAACTCAGTATGAAATAGCACGGGCTAGACACTGTCACTATCTTATCAGTGCTTTTTTGAATGGTGAAAGTGAGGGCCTAACTTCTGAAGAAACGCTTGAAGCTTGCAGCACGCGGTGGTTTTTTTTTCGGCTTACCTTCGCGATATTTCGACCCCTCGCCACTGCCATACATCCCTAGTTTGGTTGGGCGTGCGTTGGTATTACTTCAACACACGCCCAACCAAACTAGCGATGTATGTATGTATGATGTATGTTTTGGACAAAGCTTAAGAGTAGACAAAAATCCAGAAAACTATAGAAAAGCCCATCCTGAGTACCTTAGCTGGTTTATTCACGCGAAGTTATCAAGGTAAATCCAAACGCAATAAGATATAAGTACAGGGTTATTTGTAAAACACTAACAACCTCGCAGGAGAAGATTACTGACTTCATAAACAACTTTTTTCTACGACTTTTCCGAAAACACACAAAAAACTACTTTTCACACAAAAATGTCCGAACTGCTGATCGAGTTGGTGTTTTACAAAATAACCCTGTATACATTTAAGATACATTACATAAGATACACATTACACAGTAAGTTGTAGTCAGTAATCGGCGGGTCTCACGGTCGGCCGGCGGCAGACGAGCGGTGCGCTGGTTGATTTCACACAATTCACGCCGATATATTGTCACAATTAGAGGGTGATGTTAGCGCTGGGAACAGTGAAGGATAGGCTAGGCTTTGCTCTTTTAAGCAAGTTAATACTTCTGCTGACACTGTAACAAATAGAAAGTTAAACATTAATGTTTATAATTTTGAATTGTTACTACACCTCTTAAAACTTGCAAGCTTTTTGAATGGCTATCAATACCTTTCTTTTATTTGCTGTTCAGCGAGAAAGAGATGAAAGTATAGCAATTCATAAACCTGGCAAGTTTTAAGGTCTTGTAATACCAGGTCTGGATTTATCAAAGTAGTTAATCCCTTTATTGTTACATAGAAAGCTTTGTTACGCGTAACTCACCTATTTCAAGATAAGTTAGATAGGTGTGACACGGCAGAGCTAAGCTACACGAATCCTAACTAAATTTACTTTTACTATAGCATTCTGGAACACATTAGAACAAAACTGAGAGGTAACTAAATTGTGTTGATAAATATATCATTATTTATAACCAAGAAAATTCCAAACATTATTATCTTAAAAAGCTTTCCCAATCCCTATCTTGTACTACGCGACAAGCCCTTCATGAATGCAAACTGCAAACTGGATATTTAAGGGGGACTGTCTGCCAGGTAAGGGGGGGGGGGGGGCAAACAGCCGTTGATCACGTCCTAAACAACCCCAAGCGAGGGTAAGCGGACGGAAGCAGGTCCTTTTGTAACGCGCCTAGTTGGAAATTCTAGTACTGATTCTGTACCTGGATTGGATTATGCTATGGAATTAATTTGATGGGTTTACGGTGGGGAGAGTTAAAACGAATGTATAAATTGTTATAAATATTCTATAATAAAGCATACGAGTCAATATTTTCTGAATTGCATCTCGTAGGAGATGCAGTGACAGTAAAAAAAACAATTTCATTGCAGTTGACAGCTTCAACGAGAATTATTAACATTCTAATGGGCAATGTCCGAAAAAAATGAAATTGGCTGAATTTTTTTTTAGGTAGTAATAAGCTCCCTTAGTAATAGAAAAAGTTTCAGAATTTTCGGTTGCGTAAAACTTAAAAAAAAATTGTCACAACCACAACATAGTATTAAAAAAAAATTCAATACAAAATGTCAAACTTTTTTTTAATGCTATGTTGTGGTGGTGGCAGGCGGTGACAAAGGTATAATTTCCATTCTGCTGTCACTTTCGTATATTTGTGAAGACCAAGAAACTTTAATAAAAAAAAAATTACGCAACCGAAAATTCTGAAACTTTTTTCTATTACTAAAGGAGCTTATTCCTACCTATAAAAAAATAATCAGTCAATTTTATTTTTTTCGGAAATTCCCTATTCTGCTAAAAGTACCGGTTTATTTGAACAAACATTTCAATAGGCAATTATTTTAATGTCATGAAAGTTTCGTCCACACTACATTCGGTAGTAATAGAAAACATCAAAAATACCAATCCTATGCAGATTCACATATCAAATATTTCACAATACCAAACAACCAATGAAGTAAAAGGTCCTATTTGCAATGCACTCGCTATTCCTAGCTCTCCGAATGCAAACTTTTAATAAAACAATTTTCAGCTAGGCCAGTGCTTCGAGCCGTCTGCTTTAACCCCTCGCAGACCACTCGAGACTGGGTGGGTGTTAAAAGTACCCTGAGAGGTTCAAGGTTGAAACGTTGTTCGGTACCTGCAATGCAGTTCATGGACAATTTTGTAATGTGTGTAGGTTACATTAGGTTACGGTAATCAGGAAGTTGACTGTACGATTAGGATATTTTTCGGTTTTCTAGTGTTGTGGATTCACTACCTAGTTGTATCCCACTCAACAGCCGAGCGGGCTTTTCATAATGGGAGTTTAGTCAAAATACGTAAAGTAGCCAAATTAATAGAGTTACAAAATAAAGGATGGAGAGAATATGCATTCAGATCACTATATCAAAACCAAAAAATTTACAGCGTCCGTCGGTTCGTTGAAGTCAATCGTAAATCAATAAAACACTGAACTTAATTCTTAAACTTATCAAAAATAAGAGCGTCAACGTTTTTATCAAAAGTACCTACCTGTTTTAAAATATTACTCACAATAAATAAACACCATAATCAAAGAAGCTTAACTCTACACTGAGAGCCAATCGAAACCGTACAAATCCGCGCAAAATCTGTTAACAGCAATGTACAGTTCCATTCAGGAGCTCAAATGAATGGCCGATGCCGCAAACATTCGCATGGCATCGTCGGCATTCGCTGCGCAGAGTCGAGGCTGCATTTTTTCCGGGCACCATGAAAGCAGATCGTAGGCCGTGGTTCAGTCCCGCATGCATTATTGAGTGCCACTGAGTGACGAGACGCGGCTGTGTGCTGCGTTCGAACGGGAGAGTGTGTTTGAAAAACTTTGTAACTTTTATTAAGTACAAGATTTATTAAACAGCTGCAGCAGCTCTAGCCACATGAAGATCTGTCATTATACTATTTTGTTTCTCAATTTATCAACCTGATTGAAACTTTATTCTTCAATAACGTGATGTTCCGCAGCTCACTCATTATGAATATACACAGGAGTATCATAATAGGAGAAGAAACGCTTGTTTGGGAGACATGCAGTTAAAATAGTAGTTTATGAAACTGATGCATAATGAGGGGTATTAAAACATGAGTGTGTGTTTAAAAACCGAGCCGTAGGCGAGGTTTTTAATAGTATCACACGAGTGTTTTAATACCTAGTTATGTACAGTTTCATACACTACTTTATCTACTCTCATACAATTTGTGATTGAAACTACAAAATAAAATATCAATAGTAAAAAGAGTAAGTAGTTTCTCGACTTTGATTTAGGTAGGTAGGTAGGTTACTTACCTAGGTAAAGTAAGACGTTTTTCCGTCGCCGCATCTGAAATATCGGGGAGTCTTTTTTCACACTCACTACCTACTATCAGAAATTTTTAAGCGAAATAAATATAAAAATAAAAAATGGCGCGTATTCTATTAGAAAAAAAAAAATAATGATATGAGTGAATTCCAGCAGACGAATCGTTACGCTAAGTCATCGATCACCATAGAGCACATTTTAATCATGGAAAGTATGTGGAAATAACATTGGTTTTTTTTTTAATATCGCGGCACTGCCTTCTTCTTGGATTTGCCCTGTATCGTAATGAGAAAAAAAGTTATTTTATAGCATACTTCAGTTAGCGAAGGTATGTTATAAAATAACTTTTTAATTTTTTTACATCATACTTGCTCGGTAACTAGGATTTACTTATATAGTATGAGGCTGTGTAAGTTGGCATGTGCAACACAGTGCATTGTTTAGATAGAACGTTCCATTTTCAAATCACTTTACAATTCAAGGATGGTGAATGCTTTAACTGTAAAGTTACTTTACAATTCAAGCATTTAAAACTCCTTAGTGAACCAATCTCATTTCTTTTATTATAAACTGACGAAACTTTTGGCTGAAAAAAAAACAATGAAAATGGCGGCATTTCATTTCAGTTGAAGCTAGGTATGCAAAATTCTGCAATGCAAAAACAGCTGGATTTTTTTCGTGATTTCGGGGTTGGTCCCATAATGAAAGTTGTTCAGTTTAATTGTCTGATCAACCCTACGAGTTTTCAATGAAATAACCCTTTAACGTTTTATTTTTGTTTTAATGTTTTTGTATTTTTTTTATTTTTGTTTTTATTTTTATTTTATTTTTATTAAATTTACCTCGCATGAATGATGTAAAATAGTATGCTTACCTCGGTTGTAAGTAGCTATTACACCCTCGAACTATATTCGCCCTCGCTCGCTTCGCTCGCTCGTGCGTCTAAATATCTCGGGTGCACTCGATCCATTAGCGCCCTTTGCGAGCTGCGCTCGCACGGGCGCCAAATTGGATCTTGTTCTGTAATAGCTCACTTACATCCCTTGTGTAACAAACTACTATTTCGGTATTGCGTGTATAAAGTATGTCAATATAAATTCGCTTTGAAATTCATAATTCGAATTTTACGATATGAGAGTAGATAAAATAACTTTTTAATTTTTTTTCGGTATTGCGTGTATAAAGTATGCCAATATAAATTCGTTTTGAAATTCATAATTCGAACTTTACGATATGAGAGTAGATAATAGTTATTTATGCAACTGTACTATAATGAGGGGTATTAAAACACGAATGTGGGTTCGCCTCGTGTGATAATAGTGACTCGGCTTCGCCTCGTGTGATAATAGTATCACATGAGTGTTTTATACCTAATTATGTACAGTTGCATACAAGACTTTATCTAAACCCATTTTTTTATTTTTTATTTGGGAAACGAACAATATTTTAATACAAATGGATTAAAAACACTCATGATATTTATCTACACCCATGATATGTATCCTCTATATAGGTTTTGACTTTGACTTTGTTTTTGACTTTGACTTTCCTCCCCCTCCTCGTCATTATTACTATATTATCCGCAAGAGTGTTATAATGTTGTACTAAGTTTCATAATGCAACGCTCGCGCGTGGGTGCGCGGCGCAGCAGGACCAGCTCTCGCTCGGGATATTGTAATGATGGCAGTAAGCTTACTGTTTCAGAACCCTTTACAGAGGATTTAAAGCATGGGTGTAGATAAAATATTTTATAGAACCTGGGACAAGACCCATGCCGGAAAAGTTCATGTCATGATAACACTACAGTGTAACACCAATGTTGATATTGACATCTCCTGCTGCAGAACACTGGGACAAGATTAAAGATTTTAGTAATATCGAGGGCCGCTTAGTGCAACTGTACCTCCCTGCCTACTGCTCATAGTCAGGTGTTACTGCGATCAACAGATTCAAACAATGCCCCAGTAGCATGACATGACCACCGAATATGATGATATAGCGATTTATCGTCACAACTGATAAAATCCTTGTCTTTTAACAGTTAAAAGCTTTATCGTATTGTATATAAATCGCTATTCATATCGCGTTTCAGTGGTCATGCTAGGGAGGCTAGCACCCCTATTGTTTGTGTGATAAGCACCATTAAATTGTCCCGTGTCATATATATTTATGTATTCTATTTTTAATAATCAGAGTAGAGAGGAGATGTAGAGAGCTACAAGTTGCTGTTCTTACAAGTAGTTTTTAAATAAAATTATCCTGATTTTATTATAGTTAAGTATGATATTTCTTCTAAACTTTGGTAGGCTTTAAATAATTAATCATAGTTATTATGAAATCTTTAGCAAAAAGTATACTCGGAAATAAAATTTTATTTTCGGTTCGAACAAATCGAAAAGCAAGCTCTTGTAAGCGTTTACATAACTTACCTTACAAGTGTTTCAAACGAGGCTCTTACAAGTACTCGACGCTGCAGCAGACGCCGCGCAGGTGGTATACGTGTAGATTCATACGCCTCTGCCGCTATCTGCAAATCTGAAAGGATTCAGTTGGCGCACCGAATTAATAGACTCGCTAGCTTCTGAATTACGTTCTTAGAAATTGAGATGGTTATTTGTGTTCAAAAAAGTTGAGGTTTGTTTATTAGAGTCTGTAGTATATTTTATACGTGGTATAGGGATGTAGGATTGTTAGTTTTATATGCCGCCATTTTCAAATCTAAAAGGATTTAGTTTGCGCACCGAATTAATAGACTCGCTAGCCTAGATACCTTCTGAATAGGGATGTTGACTTATGAATAAAATAACGATCTACTAATAAAAATCGTAAACATATCAAACTTTTGGAGTAGCTTGTATACCTCTTGGTTTTATATATTGCGTATTATTTGTTTTATGACCCTTCAAAATTGGGTGTACAAGTCCATTTAAAAAGTATAAAATTTGTTAAAATAAATAATACATTTAATTAGTCCGTAAAATTTATAGCAAATATGTCAAATAAACCATTTTGATAAACACAGTATTTAATATAGCTGCCGAACAAATTTCCTACGCGTTGCATAAAACGTAGGAAGGCGTAACGTCATAACTTGGTAGCCGTTAGTATGGAGCGTTTTCGGGTGAGTCCAATTTTATGCATTTCAAACTGTGAAATCTCGGGCAGTTTTCATGCTAGCGTAATAATTCTTATACAATGTTTCTTTTTTTTAGGGGTAATTTATGTAACATAAAATAAAAAAATAGTCAACATGCCTATTACGTTCATAGAAGTTAAGTTGGTTTTAAAAAAAGTTGCGTTTTGTTAGTTAGAATCTGTAGTATGTATTTATGTGGTATAGGTTTGCAGATTTATACGCTTCTGCCTGCCACTTCTACAAATTTAAAAAAAAAATATAAACAACTATTAATAATTGTGTTTATTTATTCACCACTGCATTGCATACTACTTATTTTTCCTTTTCTTTCGTATAAGTTACAAAACGAATACGAACATACTAATGCAATACGGCAAAATAACGGTTCTTCGTTTCTTTTGTCATACTCTATCTTGAATTTCATAAATGCCCTCAAACAATGGCCTAAAGCCCGTTACACACTAAAATGCGATCCATGTGTGCGATTGGACAGTGCTGTCAAATTAATATAAATGGATATGGTATTATTATTTTCAATATTCATAACAAGACATATATACCTATGACAACATTAGTTTTGTTGTTAATCTATATAACAAAAAAACTATTATTTTCTATTCTTCAGTCTTTTCTATTCAATATTATTAAAGCTTTTTAAATCTGTTATATACTTCTAAGTTTACAATACACTTAAATCACACTTAAATCTGTTGTCTATTATGATGTTACATAACAATATTACATTTTGCACAAAAAATATTTAGGACCATCATTGTCCTTTCTTGCTCGCGGGTCCCTTTATTAGGTAATAGTAAGGTATGTACCTAAGTACGTTCATTGTCACACGAAACAATGGGAAGCGTTATTTATTGGCGTACCGACTTCATTACGCTCACTATATCTTACAAAATACATGGGACTTATCTCATTATATACTAGTGGTATTAATAATGGTATTTTATTAGTTCCAAAATTTTGTAAGTTTTATTTTATATTTTTCATCCACTTTTTTTATAGCGACGACAGAAATTCATCATCTGTGAAAATTTCAACTGTCTAGCTATCACGGTTCATGAGATCGGCTTGGTGACAGACAGACACAGAGACACACATAAGAAGTCTTATTAATAGAGTCCTGTTTTTACCCTATGGGTACGGGACCCTAAAAAGTACCTATGCTTCTAAATACTGTAAGCTTATATCCTAATATTATAAACTAGCGGCCGCCCGCGACTTCGTCTGCGTGGAAAGTTTTTTTGCTATCCCTCGGGAACAATCCTTTTTTTCGGGATGAAAGGTACCCTATGTCCTTCTCTGTACCCCTAGCAACGTGTATGTAAAATTTCATGATGATCGGTTCAGTAGTTAAGACGTGAAGGCGTAACAAACAAACAAACAAACAAATAAACAAACAAACGGACTTTCGCATTTATAATATTAGTAAGGATGCGAAAGTCAGTTTGTATGTTTGTTTGTTACGCCTTTACGTCTTAATAACTAACTAACCGATCATCATGAAAATTTACTTACACATCATCAGGGGTACAGAGAATGGCATAACAAGGGTTTATACCGACAGTCCGAAATGGTAGGATTACCTTCCAGAACGTTTTCCGCACTTTTTTAAAAAAAAATTTGGTGAAAAATCCTACCAGAACGTTGGTGAAAAATCAGACCAGAACGTTCAAGTGGATAAGGTACCTTCATCCCGAAAAAGCTACTATTCCCAACGGGTAGAGAAATAACTGTCCACACAGACGAAGTCGCGGCTAGCCGCTAGAAATAATAATAAAGACCACTTACTTCTAGTTAGTTCCTATCTCCGATCTCCCACGAGAACTAAACTTACAGCTTAATGTGAACAACTGACCTCATACATTGGTCAGCACCGCGCCAAGACTCCTTGGCAAGAAGCCTATCAGATCAGCCCACTATGAAATGCGATGCCCTAATTTCGGACATGTTTTGTGCCCATGACTAAGATAAAGTCGTGTGTGGTTGGAACTGGGCTTTCTTATCGAGATCCTGAGTGTGGCAGTTAGGGACTAATTAATTGTCCCGATTTAGATATGCTAAATTCTTTCTGCCAAGTCTTTTGCTAATATATAACATACTAGCGACCCGCCCTCGCTTCACTTCGGTGTAGTGTGGAATTTGACACCATGTATCATACATATAAACCTTCCTCTTGAATTACTCTATCTATTAAAAAAAACCGCAACAAAATCCGTTGAGTAGTATTAAAGATTTAAGCATACATAAGGATATAGGGACAGAGAAAGCGACTTTTTTATACTATTAGTGATATTACTGAGGTAAAACTTAATAAATAACATTATTAAACTGTTTACTTTGACATTATTACTAGTTGAATATTTATTGAAAGTCTCATAGAATTATCAGTTAAAAAAGATGATTGATGTAATTTAACCAGAAGTCGATGAAATGAACCTTAGATCGTTTCAAATATTTCATCTTTTTTGTTGAAATAAAAGCAACTGCGATGAATCGCAACCATGAGTCATACGTCAATATTCAATCTACTTAAGTTAACATCTCTCCAGGCTACCTAACAAATACCCCACTCTGTCTAGAATCCAAAATATCTGAAGTATCCTCTTTATTTTCCATAACAGCTACAAATACCGATGCCTATCCAATCCATCTGCTAAAACAAACGTCCAACTCGCATAAATCACGAATATATATAACAGCAAATTTTTCCCTAAAATAAAATACATAATTCATAGAAAGCCTCGATAATCAGTGCTACCGGTCCATTTTCTTTGCAAACGCCTCAAGCTAACCAGATAGGGAGGCTGGCAGAAATAATAGTTCAACTTTTATCGGAACCGCGACAGTAGCGAATGGGGTTTTATCGCGGAATTCTCTTCAAATTACAGAGGTAGTGTAAGTTTTTATCTTTACCCTGGAGCTGTGGACCTTTGCAATCAATAAGGCTGCTATCTAACGGGCCGCGGCGGAACGGGCTTGGACCGCTGTTATGTAATTGTAAAGGTTTTGAAGCTAAATAATTTAAATAATATGCTGTTTGGGATTGTGATCAGTTTTATAACATGCTTTAGAACTGTTTTGACTCATCACTGATACTGAGATTAATTTATTTATTTATATAAAAGCACATGTTACAGTATCACTTTCACATCAATAACTGATATTAAACAAAGTATAATGGCCTGAAAAAACATACTCTACTGCTAGGGTGTTGCTTATTATAACTTAATTATTAAATTAAAAATAATCATAGAGCAAAATAATTACAATAGATTGATATTTAAAGAGCTTCCCGAGGATTAATACAATTATTTGAGCTTATCGCACATATATTCTTCTACCTTTTTTATTAGAAAGTCTTTTACTAATACTTAAATTTATTTTCATTTTTTTCTATTTTTATAAATTTCGGTAGTTTATTATATAGTTGTATACATCTATATAGTAAGGGCTGCATCTATACACAATAAAGAAACATGCATTGCATATGGATGCATAAATGTTTTAGCATGCATTTCATATCTTTTTATTTAGCATTGTATATGTATAGACCAGTGGCGGGAGGTGAAGTTATGGCGAAGATATGCCGTTCTACAAAATGTTGTGATCAAGGTCTGCATTGGATCGGTGGGGTAGGGTTTCTAAAAGGTAAGCCGATGGGAATCGGCTTGTATTTACCCTCGCCACTGGTATTGACAACAAGTTACAAAACATTAATTTCTAAGGAATTTGGCTTTTATAGGGTTCCGTACAAGAATGGTAAAAAAGGAACCCTTATGGTGTGACTCAGTATGTCTGTCTGTCTGTCTGTCTGTCACAGCTGGATATCTCAAAAACTACTAATGGTATCAACTTGAAATTTAGAATAGTTTGAGATGATATTTTCCCAACTATTTTGCAGATAAGAAATAAATAAAAAAATATCTTTTTTACAACAGGGACTGAAAAGGAGTCTTAAAAATTTGAAGTGGGTCTACTAAGGCATGTGGGGTATACTGCCCGGCATATATATTGGCAAGAGAAAGAAAGGGACAAAAGATGCGCAGTAGCCATAAACACTAAGTTTATGGCTACTGCGCATCTTTTGTCTCTTTCATTTTCTTGCCAATATATATGCCGGCATCTGTATCATGTGAAAGAGCGCCGTTTGCACGTTTTCAATATTTTTTTTTGTTTTATGCCGCATAGTTTTCTATTAATAATGAAAAATGTAAAAAAAATACCGTCCCCCCCCCCCCCCTTATCTCCAAAGTTTGCAAAGAGAAAAATCTGAAATAATTCCATGTGATAGCAGTTTATATAAAGATTACAGGAAAAATACAACGATGTCTCAATATAGCACACATTTTTAGAATTTATCAAATTACTAAAAAGTTAAACATTAGTTCCACTATCGGTCAAGAGATGGCGCTGACCTAAAACTGCAATACTAATTTTATTATTTTACTCTGTAGTGTGGTTTAATGGTGCAATTATAATGGTACGGAACCCTCGATGCGCGAGTCCGACTCGCTCTTGACCGGTTTTTTTTCTTATTAAAAAGGTCAAAACAACACCTTAATAATTTAATGTTTTAACTTTTTGATGTAGGTAAAATCTCAATTAACTTAGTAAGTTTTCAAATAAAATCATTATTTTCTAACACTGAACCAGCTACTGCTTAACAATCCATTTAAAAATGTAAAAACCTGGCATGACAATAATTGGCACTAAACTGACACACAAAAGGACAATCAAGATATAATCAATTTAGTGGTCAAGGGAGACTGATAAACTAATACCCGTTTTGAATGAACATGTCGCGTGTTAAACGCGCCATCCAATTACGAGTGGTTCACGTAACGCAACGTTAAACTGTTAAACGGGTAATGACTGTTTTTACATTGATTCCCAGGTTTATTTAACGAGCCTTGTTCAGTTGTCACCACAGGTTAATGTCAACGGTCAGAAAGTTATGACTTTCAATTTTGCAGATAGGCTTTTGTCTTGTTTGTTGTCCTCGGCATATTTGGAAGATTTTATCCTAGAGTCCATGGGCGCCGCCAGGATTTTTTTCAAGGAGGTGCATCTACGTCTACACACTATACTTACTTAATGGAAAGGATACTGAACTTATTGACAAGGTGATGAACTTGGACAGCAACCTAAACGCCATCAATTTTTAACCGACTTCAAAAAAAAGGAAGAGGTTCTCAGTTCGTCGGAATCTTTGTTATTTTTTATTCAAACAGTAGGTAACTTAATAAAAAAATCTATGTATTTTTTCCTGACAGAGGGGTGCAACTACACCCCATTGCACCCTGCTGCCGGCGCCCATGCTAGAGTCTAAAAAAAGTCTGTTTACATGGGTAATTTCAAAGGTAATTTTATTACCCACCTAAATCCCCAAAAATAAATAAATAAATATGCGATCAAGTCAGAACTCATTTCCTTTCCTCTGATCATAATATATAATATTTTATTATCTAATTCTCTTTTCTATCTGTACTTATCCTCTAGCATATATTTATTATCTATATTTATTCTCTACCATGCACCCATTCCCCTTTCTCCTATTTATTTTTTCTCTTTCACCCAAGGTTGCCTGGAAGAGATTGCTATGTAGCAATAAGGCCGCCTATTATATGTTTTCTTTTTGTCTTTTTCTTCTCTGTGTATTATGTTTTGTCGTGTGCAGTAAAGTCTTTATTATTATTATTATTATGTTACCAATTAGAATTTTGACAGCACCAACAGGGTTACCACTTACCATTATAAGTTTTTATAAATAATTTAATAATTTCTCATGTAAACAGACTTTTCAGACAGACTCTAGTTATTCGAATTTTCCTAATTTCTTAGCATATCATGTTCCCTCTCTTTAGAACTAAAGGTTCTGTAATTTATCTTGCATGCAAATTATACTTTGTGATAGGTGTGCTTTAACGATTGGTTTTTCAAGGTTTTTTATATCTTCATGCAAAAAGGACTTGACTTTCATGAAAGATGAAGACAGAAAAAAAAACCTGGATTGATTTACTTACGTCAAGTGACACAAAGTGGGAATGAGATGTCTAAAAGAAAGGCTTAAATTTTTTTTTATGTGTAACCTATTTCAAGTTATCGTTACGCACTAAAGTAGAATGATTTATTTCTGATATTTTGTTGTCCTGTGTTTGTCAGTCAGCGCTAATGTAGCAATAATTTGTGGCCTTTTGTGACCCTTGTAGCAATAAATATAAGGTTGGTTTTAAAGTGATTTGAAAAGGTGATTGTTTGTTTGTCCTGTAAGTAGTTACTTGAGGTTGTCACGCTTACCTACTGATGGGTTTAAAGATAAGTGGTTTGAACTTTTTAATGAATGTAGTTGAAGATTTTTTGCACAAAATAGAGAGAGTATTGTTTGTTTGATACATATTTGGATATTTGAAAGCAAGAGTTAATGTTAGTCCCGCCACGTACAATCTGTCTTTGAAAATAAAATATAAGAAAATTTCGAATGGAAAACTACCTACCACATTGTATGTAGACTAAAGATTTGTATGATTTGCTACGTTCAGAATTATCCGTTTCTTTTTATAGTGAAAAAATGCGGGACATTTTAAAATTATTTGGTAACGTTAAAAAATATTATTAAAAAGCAAAAACAATGATAATTGTTACTAGTAGTACCTAGTACTGTTTACCGTTATGATCATAATTTGATATAATGATCAATAACTGATTCATCTTTTTAACTCATACTTAGAATGTATGATGGCTTTAAGAAAATATCGGTAATTTCATTAGAATGATTATCTGTATATCTATATATATAAAAGAGAAAATCACTCACTGACTCATCACGAAATCTCAGAAACTACAAGTGCTAGGAGTCTCAAATTTTGCATGGGGGTAACTTTTAGGGTGTAGGTACTCACTAAGACGGGATTTTGCTAAATTCAACCCCTAAGGGGGTAAAACAGGGTGACAAAGTTGCATGGGAGAAAGCGATTCCTTGGCCCGATTGACTTGAAATTTGGCATAGACATTCTTTCACAATATTAATTGAATACGTGTTTCGTATTTTCTTGAAATGTATCCCCTAACAGGGTTGAAAAGGGGTAGAAAGCTATTTTTAGGGTGGTTGACTTCGATATCGGAATCAAAACCTCTTAGTGCATTTGTACGATTAAGAAAAATAAATGTCAGTTGTCACCTCCTCTGAGAGTATAGTTATTATGTTCGTTGGTTCACCACGGAGAAAGCAAAAAGTTGTCATCGCACGAGCTGACGTTTTATGTTGTATAATATTTTATCCCTATTTTCACTACTTTACGAAATATTAGTCAAATAAAACGTGGCAAAATCTGGCAAATATCTGACAAGGAATGTGGTATTAGAGAAGTGTTTCGATGGAGAGCCTGATAATAATGCACAACATTAGTTGCACCGAGTTCCACCCGGCATAAATCTTTGCCCGGCATGCGTTGCAATGTCACGTTTTTATAGCCAGGAATCTTTTTAGTAGTAAGCAGTCATCATAATCAGATGTGGATGAATGGTTTAGGAGTGCAAAGGAAACAAATAAACATACATCCATTTTTATTTATAAAGAAGATAACTATAAGCGAAGATATTAGAATTTTTAACTATAAGGTATTAAATGTAACAATATTATTATACTTATTTTGTTAAACTACTTACCGCTAAGAAATTTTATTAAGTACCTACCTACCTAATACAGAATCATTAACAGGGCGTCGATTCTGTAACCAAACTCGAACCCTACTTCGAATCTCACTGCACGGGAATTTCAAATCATAATTAAGATAATGATAATTTTTTTTTTTCTATCACAAAAGATTTTAGATAGCTACGCAGGCTACCAAATTTTTTTGCAATCAGTAAAATTGCTCATTTAGTAAACAAATGTCTAATAACAAATTCACGCGAAGTAAAGTGAGATGCGAGTTTGGTTACAGAATCGACAGACTGCGCGGGTAAAACCGCGGGGTGCAGTGCAGCTATTACCTATATAATCACAAAATTGTATAAATGTGAAAGTTTTGATGTTTGGATGTTGTTAATGATTTGTTACCTACTCAATCATATCATACTCAATCACGTCTGAACGGATTTAGGAGAAATTTGGCATAGATTTAGATTAAAGTCTGGAATACTTAACACAGGCTTCTTTTCATCCCGATCATTGGTTTCCAAGGGAAGACTTACAACGATTACCGACTCCCACGCGGGCGGAGCCACGGGCAAAAGCAATATCTACATAGTATAAAACAAAGTCGCTTCCCACCGTCTGTACGCTTCTCTTAAACTATGCATAAAAACCGCATTAAAATCGATCCATAAGTTTGGGAGCTAGGTTGCCTCAGATAGACAGACACACATACGTCAATTATATAATAACACCCCTTGCGTATGTACGTGGTATAGGTATATGTTGTCCTCCTAGGTATATGTATCCTGTAGTATAATAATCTAATAAATTTACACTGACACCACATTAGCACAGTTTTACATTTAGTAACTACATTGCACCCGTGCGAAGCCGGGGCGGGCCGCTAGTAAATATATAAAAAGCTAACAGATTGACTGATCTATCAACGCACAGCTACTGGACGGATCAAGCTGAAACGATTTTTTACTTGCCAGCGTGTTTTGATAATTCCACCCCCAAGGGATAAAAAGGGGGATGAAGTTGTAATGGAAAGTCATTTATTTTCAAAGTAAAACTCACTAAATTTTAATTAGGCTTATGATTGGAAACTAAAAACAAATAGGCAAACACATTTTTCTTATTTTTTTGAAAATTAACTTTATAAGGGGTTATCGGATTTTGATGAAATTAAAACATACTTTTTATCCTGGTTAAAGAATTCCTAAGGATTTTCTCGAATGTCCACGCGGACGAAGTCGCGGGTGGAAGCGAGTATTGGTTTATAGACGTCTAGTAAAGCTGTTTATACACAAGGCTGACATTCAAAACGTGGAGCGAGCAACGAGGCGAGAGACTCCGGTGAAGTCGAGCGGCGCGGGAGACTCTGTCTTTGGCACTTGGTGTACCGACAGCAAAACAAGTAGGCATACAACAAAAATATTGTTAACAATTCATTGACTTATAGGGTATTTACATGGTGACTAAAGCCGCAGAAAATTTTGCCGCACGGCCAAAATCAACCGTGTAATGTGATTGAACAAAATTATCTGATCCGGTGACCAAAACTGGAACTACGTTTATTATAAATTGTTACCTAGGCTACGCCATCAACTACATAGACGAAAGCGACGCCATCACCTGCGATTCAATTTTGGAAGCGACTTGCTAGGTGACTAAAGTTGACCGTCATATTGACGATTTTTTTGATTAAATAGCCCATTACTAGATTGAATTATAAGTTAACCGTTGATAGAGAATAATGAGAAAAAGTAATGATTTGTCAAAGGGCAAACAGAAAGATTTTTTAAACCAATCACATCACATAAATTCGACACTGAACATAATTAAATACTATTTTTTAATTCAATATTAATTTAGGTATGATCGAAAGCTGTAAACAAAATATTCCATTTGTTTGACGCTTAGGCCGTAGGAGTAAGTTTAATAGTCATGTAAAATGACGCAAAATAGATGATGAAACCCAATAAAAGTTTCTGAAGACATTTCAATGAATCATTTAAAATTATTCATACAAACCTCTTCTTGCAGAGTTCCGCATGACTTTAAAATTTATTCTGTTTCAAACTTTTCTGCCAACCGTACTTACAATGTGACAACTGCGTGCCGGACGTCCGGCGCTGGCCCGCGCCGTCCGAAACTTATTAATTGCACAGAGCACCGAGGCCACTTTCCCGCGTTTTGCCGCTACCAAAGACTTTTGTGCTGACGGTAGCTTTAGCAATGTACTACTCCCAAAGATGTATTAAAAAAGTTTAGATACGTTACCCGCAATCCACAATGGCAAGACAAAAGTCAGGTAATTGCCCGACTTTCAATCAGTCAGGCACAGACTCGTAACACGGAAACACACACGACTCTCGTCAGTCAGACACTAAAAAACTGTGACAATCTAATCAAAAATGCCTTCCTGCGTCACGATGTGCAAATTATACAGCAACAGTCAGAGATCGGAATAATGTTTCATTTCACACGTAATTACTGTATTTAACCGTAAAATTTACTGTCGTATTTAGTATTACTCTAATCGGCCATATTTTTACAAAGAGCGAGATGTACTCTGTTTTGCGTATGAGAGTGAAGGAGAGCGCGTGTCACGCATGCGGAAGGACAATACTAGGGAAGATGGGGAGATGTTGTACCAGGGATTATAGTCGCAAATTAACTTGTTTTAAACTAGAACATGGTTTAAAATCACGACCACGTATTTTTATTTCATTAATGTGCTGAAAACATAGTCCTGGTTTTAAACCATAATTTAATTCAAAACTGGTTTATTTGCTATTATTTTACACTCTTATAGGTTACTACTGACCTAGGGTTATAATTGAAATCGGATTTAATTCAAACAAAAGGTTTTATTGTTTCAATAGTTTCATTTATTGCCAAATATGACTATCCTAGGTTTTACCCCGGCGGAGTTGTGATTAAGTGGTGGGGGGTAAAAATGTAGGTACATCAAAGGGGTATTTTTGCGGTTTTTCGGTTATATCTCGTAAATGACTTACAATATTGAAAACTGTCCTTTATAAAAGTTGTAGGGCATTTAATCCTGCATAGAATAAGGCTAGAGACCAGAAGTCGAAACAATTTTTGAAGTGAAAACTTCTTTAGCGGCGTTGAACACTTTTTGTAATGGGAAAAAAATATTAAACTCGCGTCAGTCTGACCCTTACTGACGCGAGTTTAACATTTTTTATCATTACAAAAAAGTGTACAACGCCGCTGAATAAGTTTTCACTTCAACAGAGAGTGTAATGTGTTCAGGGTTCATAATGTTTGTGGGGTGACCCTGATCGAAAATTCGTAAGACAGATGCAGCGTAGACAGCCGGTGGCGAAAGTATCCCCCCTCTTTCTACGGGGCGCGGCGAAAATGGCGGCGCGTCATTTTGGCGTTCGGCAGGTTAATTTTTCTTAGAGATAAACTTTTTAATCCTTACTAATATTATAAATGCGAAAGTCCGTTTGTTTATTTGTTTGTTTGTTTGTTTGTTACGCCTTCACGTCTTAACTACTGAACCGATCATCATGAAATTTTGCATATACGTTGTCAAGGGCACAGAAATGGACATAGGGTACCTTTCATCCCGTTCAAAGTTATGGTCCCAAGGGATAGCAAAAAAACTTTTGACGCAGACGAAGTCGCGGGCGGAAGCTAGTGTAATATAAATTGACATGTTTGTGTACGATGATGATAGAATATGATAGATGATGATAGATGATACGAAAATGATAGTACTTTTATACTGATAATTAAAGCAATTCGTGCAAAATTATTCCCTAACCATTCCAAAATATCAAAAATGCACAACGTTAATATTCAAGTTTTCACTTCTGCCAGCACTCCCGGAGTGCAACCCGATTTTTTTTATAAAATGTAAAATACATCCAACTTTGATGTGCATTAGCATAAGAATGGGTAGTCCAAAAAATTTGAATCAGGACTAACTGTATGCAGGATTAAATGCCCTACACCCTTTTTTACCGACTTCAAAAGGAGGGAGGTACTCAATTCGACCCGTTTTTTTTGTATGTACACCGATTACTCGAAGACGGCTGAACCGATTGAAATGATTCAAACGTCATTACATTAGGTAAACTCCCAAGTTGGTCTCATTTTTTTAAATTTTGAAATCGGTTCAGTACTTTTCAAGTAATCTTGAAAAAAAGCACGAAATTAGTATGATTAAACTACCTCGATGACCAGTCGTATAACTTCTTTGTTTATAAACTGAATAAGATAATTATTTTTTTGTTGGAAAAGGGATATCTTAAGTGTAGTTCTTTAACCGACTTAAAAAAGGAGGTTCTCAGTTTGACCCGCATGTATGTATGTTTCTCCGCGATTAACTCACGTTTAGCTGAGCCGATTTTTCTAACTAAGTAATATACCTACACTACCTAATAGAAAAGGTACCTACACTAAAAATTAAAAAAAAAATGTTTAAAAAAAACAAAAACAACGTGTTACAAAAAAAACTCCTAATAACGAATATGGTAGATAGAAACCATAAAACTTTGGGAACTCTGAAATCGCGAAAAAAAAGAGCTGTTTCATACATTTTGATATTTTCGTTAATAAGTTTTGTATGAAACAGCTGATATTTTTTTCGCGATTTCAGAATTGTTTCTGTAGTAAAAGTTGTTCAGTTTGATGGTCCCTATCTACCATATTCGGCATTAGGAGTATTTTGTAACACGTTGTATAATAACCCTTTCCTTGCAGACGGGTAAAACTACTTTCATTTTTAATTTTTCTTTCGCTCCCAGTCCAGTATGGGAGATCTTTAGTTTAATTATTATTTTATTAACATTTTGTAAATAAAACTTGCTGCGTTTCAAGAACTTTTGTTTTATTTTTTTAATTTGAAACGAAAAACCTCGTAACATATACCAACTTTTGCCCATCTCCCCCATTACTGTCATTGCGACTGTCACTCCCATGATCGCGCCAATGAGCATGCAGCGTATCAGACGAAACGTATGATGTCTGTTTATCTCTGTCTAACGACAAGTATTCCGTATGGTGGCGTTTATTTTTGTCCCTCTCTTGACGAATATGTCAATGTGTGTATCTGCAGTACCTGTCGCTGTTTTAGATTGCATGGTGTTGGCTTATAACGCATCTAAACTTTTTTAATACATCTTTGACTACTCCACTTATATTTTGTCTGTAGATATGAATGTTTGTGAGTGAAAATGGCTTAAACCAAATTCTTATTTCATTACAGTATTCAATAAAATAATGGGAGTTGAAATCGAATAGTGGTAAAGTGGTGAGCACATAAGGGAACGTACCCATACTACGTGACCCGTTAAGGGGGGGGAGGGGGGTCTTTAAAATACCACGCTTGGTCACGGGGGGGGGGGAGGGGGCCCTATGTTTTGTCACGTAGTCAATATTGTCAATGGAAATCTGGTTCTTTTTTTTTCAAGTTGTATTCAAATATGGCACGCAGCGAATTTTTTTTTTCTTCTTGATACACTTTTTCACTTGTAGTTGTATGTAAAATTATAATACACACTCTTGGCATTACGTGGTAAGCGCTTTACTAATGAAAAGACAAAAATGAGCATTAGATTTCTGTTGAAAATGATGTAAAACCATTATCTATGAAATACTACGTGAAAACCAGGGGGAGGGGGGGGGGGGGGGTCTTGGCATATACTACGGGTGGTCACCGAGGGGGGAGGGGGGTCAAAAATGGTAAAATATGGGTCACGTAGTATGGGTACGTTCCCTAATAACACTGATCCTTTTCAGAAATAAGTAGAAAGCACTCGGTTTTATAGAAATCTGAAAGAGTATAAATGCATTATACCCAGACCCAAGCCAAATAGGCAAGTTAAAAAAATCATTCGAAAACTTCAGTACTCAAATTCCGTTCCAACATTTTGACAACTCAACCATTACGTAGTACTGGATTGTTAAACTGTGATAGTACTAAGTAATATGTATTCTGTGCCATGTAATTGATATAACTTTGATTATTACCCATCATTAAGAAATGATTTCAAAAACGTTTTATTTCAAACAAAATATTTCTAAATAAATACTAACTCGAAAGAGATGCAATAAACTAGCTTCAAATAACATAGAAATACGTCCAACATTCATAATTAGAAGTCGCGCGGCCGGCGCCCGCGCATTCGTCAAGCCATCATGGCGTTGGAATGGGAGCATACATCACAAGCTGGAAGCAATCCTTAACGAACAACACCCGTCTGAAATTAATGAGGACAGTTTTGTCACTTCCAAAGCATAGTAAAATAATAATGCTGCTGAATTCAAAATGTTTTTAATCGAAAATGGAATCTGTATTTACGTTCACCCTAGGTAAACCAAACAAATATTTATATAAGGTGGAACCATAATTCTTTTCAACAATACTGAAACAGGTGATAGTGTTACTTAATCTGAAAAACTTTCTCTAAGGAACATACAGCCTTGGCCAAATGTATTAGCCACTCTACATTGTTTTCCTACTTACTATTTTAAACGATGTTATTTCAAATTAAACCAAACCAATATGAAGCATTATCTTGCTGAAACTTTACGTCGTTGTAATTCGTGTCACCGAAAATATTCGAAACCAAGAGAGAGAAGACGGTTCAAGAGAGAGGTTTCAAGAACATTGATGTACTTTTGCGAGTTCATGCGACTTTCACCAATGAATATTTCGCCCACTCCATCTGCAGCCATGCATCCCCATACCATTATGCTGCCTCCTCCATACTTGACTGTAGGCACCACGCACTCTGGCAAGAATTATTCGCCCTTTCGACGCCTCACGTAGGTCCCACCAGGGGTACCAAACACCTCAAAATTGGATTCATCAGACCAAAGCACATTGGACCAATCCTCCTTTGTAAAGTGTTGGTGTTTAGTAGCCCAGGGCGATTCGTGCTTTCTTGTTTGGTTTTGATAGCCACGGCTTCTTCAGTTCACGGAAAGTCTGATCTACCAGTTTTATTTCATAAATGCTAAAACATAGGGATGGCTAATACATTTGGCCAAGGCTGTAGGTTAAAATAGTAGATTGTTATACAAGACGCTAAAATGACCCATTGCATTTGAGGCAGTTTTATTCCCGAGCTTTACCGAGTGAATAAATATAAACCGAGTTACAATGGGTTTTTAGCGTCGTGTCTCTACTTGTCACTACGATTGCGAGAAAATAAAATACAATAAGTATTAAATAGTTTATACTTCATAAACTTTTTGTACAGTATTTAAATAAATGATTTGTGCTTGACGGCAAAAGATTAAGATTATTTCTTTCCTATTACAGTCACATAATTCAATCAATTTGTAATTAGAGAAAAATTGTAAAGATTTCGCGCCTTTTTAGGGTTCCGTACCAAAATGGTAAAAAGGAACCCTTATGGTGTGATTCAGTCTGTCTGTCTGTCTGTCACAGCTGGATATCTCGAGATCTACTAATGGTATCAACTTGAAATTTGGAATAGTTTAAGATGACATTTGACCAACTATTTTGCAAATAAGAAAGAAATAAAAAAAAAATTTTTTTACAACAGGGACTGAAAAGGGGTCTTAAAAATTTGAAGTGAGGTGACTAGGGCATGTGGGGTATCTAGATATACCTATATGAAAGAGTGCTGTTTGCACATTTTAAAACATTTTTTTTTTTCTTAGGCCGCATAGTTTTCGACTTATGATGAAAAATGTAAAAAAATACCGACCCCCCCCCCCCCCCCCCCTTATCTCCGAAGTTTGCAAAGAGAAAAATCTGTAATAATTCTATGTGATAGTAGTTTATGTAAAGATTACAGGAAAAATAAAACGATGTCTCACACTTTTTTAGAAATTCAAAAAGCAAACAAAAATTCTTTAGTTTCACTACCAGTCAACAGATGGCGCTGTCCTAAGAATGCTGACTTAAGAAAAAAAATAGTTCCTATAGATGGGTCAAGAGATGGCGCAACCTAATACTACAATAATAATTAGTGGCTGGTTCTAATATAATTACCTACTATTTGCCGTACGAATAAACGAAGAATAAGTTCCTACTTAGTAATATAAACAGTTTGCAATGTGGAGTGGCTGAAACGTTTTTCAGTCACCATAAGCAGCTGTGGTTAAGATTTGTAAATTAACTGTCCGCCTGTTCGCCCTTCCACCTGTCTGCCGTTTATCCTACTTTTTTAAAAGACTATACTAAAGTAACATATCCAAATATATTTATGATTGTACGGAACCCTTGGTGCGCGAGTCCGACTCGCTCTTGACCGGTTTTATTTAATTTCTACTGTAGCAGCTAAGAAACGCAATGCACGCATTCTACGATTTGCATAAATAAGTCTATAATTTCACCGAAGAGATCGCTGCTTTTAGTTCCATTTTCAAAAATAAAAATGAGAAACAGTACCTATTAAGTCGGGCGAGTCTTTTTTCGTGATTATTCTATCTTTGAATAATCACGAAAGCTCGGGAATAAAACTACCTCGTATGCAATGGGTCATTTTAGCGTCTTGTATAACAATCTACTATTTCGTTTTAGTAGGCTCATAGACAAACATTAAAAAAGAAAAAACCTTTTCCCCTAAGGGTAATTATGCTATTTTATCCCAGCTTTTGTACGTTACAATGACGGACTTTTTGAGCAAGACGAGTGAAAAAATTATTTCGCTTTTCCATAGAAAGTCGATCAGCTGACCAATGGGACAACACTTTGTATGGGAGTATGAATTTCTTTTTTGTTTTTTGACCTATGTTCCTTGGAGACAGATGTCCAGTTTAAGCATCACTACCACCCGTTTCAGTATTGTTACATAATTTGGTATATATATTGTTATATAACTTCTAAGATTTCCACGCGTCCTAAAAAATACAACTATAGGTAGGTACCCTTCTTATTTAATTCAATCACTACACTGCCCTGTGAGCTGACGAGGTCTCTGCTCTATTTTTTGGTTAATAATCTTGCGTTCGAACTCTTTCTAACTTGGTCGAAAAACGGGCTAGGCAACTTATTGGAGATCCCAAACTCACGAATGCCAAACTAAGTAGCCTCGACCACCGCCGAAGAATAGCTTGTTTGTCGGTATTTTACAAGATGCACTTCGGAGAGTGTGGGAAGGAATTACACAAATTAATTCCTCCAGCCCCATTCCACCATCGAAGCACTAGACGCAGATTAGCCTACCACCCTTATGTTGTTGATATTCCAACCATCCGCACAAAGCATTTTGCTAACACTTTTATAATGCGAACAGCTAAGGAGTGGAACAGCCTGCCTGCCGATGTGTTTCCTAATAGTTATAACTTGGGCCTTTTCAAGGCTAGAGTAAATAGGCTTTATCTAAGTGAGCAAGCTCCATCGTAGTCCGCATCATCACTTAACACCAGGTGTGATTGTAGACAAATGCTCACTTATTTTCAATAAAAAAAAACTATATCCACCTAACTAACATCAACTATTGACCTATAAGTATGTAGCTATAAATGAAAAACAAAGTAGCCAATCCCTTGGTGATTGAGGATTCCGGGTGAAGTGCGCTTCCACCTTTGGCCTTATCACGATTGGGGTCAAGCCCTTCCTCGTTGAGGCATAAAAATCCAATAATCAAATTTATTACTTATCTGCAAAACTGTTCCATTCGGATAAGTATGCGCATGGGAATTATCAACTAGATAAAATTTCATTTATTTGATAAATCCCATGCGCAATACTTATCGCAAACAATTAGTTTAACAATGAATAAAGAAAATAAATTCTAATACTTTAATCGTATCAAGCAAGCCGGTCAAGATGTAGCATGCTTGCTAAGCCTTGAAGACACTCTTACCTTGAAGAGACCAAAGGTTGCAACTTTCGGAGAACACATGAGCAGGCAGCGCATTCCATTCTTTAGCAGTTCGCAATCGCATAAGAAATGTATTGGCAAAGCGCTTGGTACGGACCCTTGGAGTATCTAACTATGTAAGGGTGATATGCTATCCTGCGTCTGGTAATAGTACATTACTGCCGCGGTATATAATGACTGCGTTGCTGGCAGCGATTATGATGGCCGAGAGCGGAGCTTAGCGCAGGTCCAGGCCGTCACAGCGCAGTCAGCATTGCAGCCCTTGATGGCCAAGCTGAAATAAAGGCCGAGACCGGAGGTCGAGGCCTTTATAGCGCGGACAGCAAGGGCTGCAATGATGACCAAGCTTGAAGGCCGAGAGCGTAGTTAAGCTTAGCTCGAGGCCATCATAACGTGGCCAGCAGTGCAGTCATTGTGGACCAAGGCTTGTATAGTGCTTTACTCAAAAATGCGAGTACTACCTACTACTATAGTGGGTACGTATAACCTAATTTCGAAAAAAATACAAAAATGCTAATATCTCAGAAACGGTGCGTCGGAGCCAAAAAATAAGGTTTTTTTCGACCCCCTATGGCACCCCGGAAGTGGTCGAACGGTATTTAATGAAAGGTCAAAAAACGGTCAAGTGCGAGTTTTTTATATTTTTCCATACAAATTTTACATAAAAATACAAATATCACCTGTGTAATAGGGTTTTCTCCCCTCAATGTACAACACCCGCGCAGATAAAGAATGGGATTGAAAATGGCGGCTCACCGCGCTTACCACAACGAGTGTGACCGAGAGAGCGATAGGTGTGGCGTTCTATGTTTGAAACAAAACTCGACAATAATGGATTCTCAAAGGAAATTGCTGGTAGCTAAAACAAGACAATAATGAAATCTCATACAACTTTGCCGCGTCACCATCGGAGGAGCGCGGCAACCTCGACTTTGCTCAAAGAAGGTTGTCAAAATAATGACCATATTACAAGCATTTTTGAGTAAAATTATTTATATTTTTACTATATTGACACAGAATACATAATAGTACTAACGTAATACTGATTCAAATTTCAGCCCAATGTGCATTGTAGTGGTAGGTTCTACGGTATAATTATTTTTTGCATTGTCCAGTTTGATAAAAAAGCTCCAAACGCAGTATCGCGGTACTCTAAGGTTCGCAAACACATCAGGCAATTAGCTAATATCAGCTAGCCGCAACGTCAAATCCATATCGAACATTGAACGCGTGTTTGCGGTCGCACCGCACTCTGTCGCTTAGTTTCAGCCATCGTGATGCAATCATGGCGCATACTAAAAGGTTGGTGGCAAATATTTTCGAGGGACACTAAAACTATTGGATATTAGTGATAGGAACATCGATGCGATAGTGCTAGTACTGATCAAAATAGTAGTACTTTATGATACAAGGTTAAAAAGGAGGTTTTTAAAACGAGTTTGCCTATAATTGTCGCACGAGTTTGAAATACTAGATTAGTAGCCAAGGGCTGTAAGGCATCAATTGCAGCCCGAGATATTTAGACGCACGAGCGCAGTGAGGGCGCCTATAGTTCGAGCGTGCAATTGATGCTTACACCCGAGCTAACTACTCTGCTTTACATCTCGATGGTGAGGTAAGTAGAAAAAAACCGGCATTACAAGAATAAAACGTTTTGTTAGTTAAAATTTATAGTGAAATGAGAACAATTTTCAAATTTTAGGGACAGGTGTTTTTTGGGTATGTTAATAGTTTGAGATTGTGATATTAGTTGGTCATGGACAAAATCTGACGGGATGAAGCTTTCTTCAGCAGAAGTTGATGGTTGTGGATCATCTCTTGAGAAAGATGTTTCATTTTTTGAAAGCTGAATAATTTCCTTTATTTTGTTGGGAATTTTACTTTTATTTTGTATGGAATCTTCAATGTAACCTTCAGCCACCTTGCTGGATTTTTTTGATTACTTACCGCCCTAGGGCTTTTTTTAATTACTTACCACCCTAGGGCTTTTTTTAATTACTTACCGGATTTTTACTTACAGGATTTTTTTAATTACTTACCGCCCTAGGGCTTTTCTAGCTACATTATTACCTTAGAGCGCTTATTGGTTACCTACAAGCCCCATTTGGGGGTAATAAGGACCTACTTACCGAATATGAGAGATGTAAAAACCTTAACAACCGTGTACCATACGTCGTTTTTCAATACATTTGCGAGCAAACGAAATAGGTAGTTGCATCTATAATTTTATAGATCATCAGCATTCCCTGTGTAGTGCTAACTTTTAGAAATCTTAAATAAAAAACGCACGACGTGCGGTAAAATCAACTTTCCACACTTTGTTCTCTCATCTATAGCATACATTTTCGAGCAACAGTATTGAAAAATATAAATATCTGTAAGTACTATTTTTTATAAAATAAAAATAGTATCCACCATTTAATGTGAATAGTCCATCCACCATTTTGAATAATATCATAAATATTCTCAGCAAGGTCAACAGTGAGTGACTTGTCAATTTAACCCTCAATCCGGTTAGCAGTTACTTCATTCGTTTAACAGTTTATATTCAATTAAACAGCAGCTCAGCTATCTAAATTTAACAGTTCCAAACCGAATCCCAGATCCCTTCTAGTATGAATAAATGAATGTTTGTAACCGCAGAGGTCCGTGACGCAAATCACGCCGAAAATTAAGCTAGAATTCCTGTAACTAGGTACCTACAAAATTCACATATTGCTTTATACTTAGCTTGATGGCTTACTAATTCATTTCGCTATTTCTAAACAGTATTAATAAATAATAACAGGTCTTTTCATAGAATTGCTGATTTGTATGGAGTATTTTCAAGAAGTTGCATTTTTCATACCAGAATATTCTTTGTTCATTTAACACTCAGTTAACAAAACTTTTATTGATAATGTTGGAACTTTGGAACACTATGATAACATAATTATATTTACGATAAGCAAAAAAATAAGTTTTGGCTTTAGTTACAACCTCTCCGGTCACCCTTTATTGCTCACAAAAAAAGAGTCACTTTCAAGATCATTTTTTAATGTAAGAAAGCTAAATGAAGGACTTTATTTTACTGATAGTGGTCATAATCATAATTCGATATAATATCAAGAAATTGTAAAATATTTTTAATCATAGAATTATTTTCTCTGTATGTGACAAAATATCGGCAATTTCATAGGTAAAGACCTAATATAAAATACTGATGGTAGCTGAAAAAAGCTATTTTTAAAGCAAGAAACAATTTTTGTACCATCAATGGAAAGAATATAAATTATTTAATTGTGCTGTGTCAAAATTCGAAATTGTATAATCGAAATTGAATCCGAGTAAAGAACTATTGTTAGATATAAATTAAAAACAAACATATCAACATAGAAATCTCATTAATATCCACTCAATTAATAGAACGCATGTACTTATAACAAATTCCCATTAAACCCCTTTGATGCTTAATTAAAAGAAACTCTCTTCACATCACTTAAAGTTAAATTTCGTGCACAAGTGCTCTTCACTGAAGAAGTTGCTTTAACCCTCCCAGTGTCTAGCTTAACAGAGCCATAGTCTGATCTTAAAACGGTTAGAAGGGCCCATATTGAGTTATACATCGGTTAAACGTAAGTAATAATGTATGGCGGGGTGTGGCGCTGTGGGTACTTTCGACCCCGCCGTAAGTTCGATCGAGATTGGAGGATGCATTGAAGGGTTGGAGGTGGATTGTAATGGCAGAAACAAAGTTTTGTTCTAAGATAAAACTTTTCATTGTTTTCTTCGAACTGAACCAGTCTTTTCTTTCCGAAAAGTAGATAGCAGATCTTGTTATGTCGGCACTTCTAAAATATTGTCCTTTTTTTCCTGCTTTTTTAACGTGTTGGGCCTTGAGCTAAATACCAATTTAGAAGGTGATTTGGTGGCAAATTAAGAATTCAAAATTCATTTTACTTTGACCATCTGGCTGTCAAAAGCCAATTTATACTTAAATTAAAAATTGTTCAAATCTGTGAACCAAATAACAGCATACTCTTTTACATCGTACTTATCGTAATCGCAACGAATTGATAAACATTATTTACCAATATTATAAAAATATTAATTTGACAACTTGTTTTGCTGACGGTGTTAACCCTATGACTACGGCGCGAGTTAAGGCATATATCTGAAGTTATCGAGACGCGTTACAGGCCCGTCTGAGTAATTTATAATGATACTAAGCAACGTTTGAGGGTTAACTGCACAGTAATGAATCAGGGTTAAGTAATCGATGGGGGTACGTACTAATTATACGCCAGTAATTTATACTGTAGGTACTTTTTTTTGTTCCTCATTATTCATTCATAAACTAAATTTTATAATTATGCGTATCTGTTAACTTGAGATACACCTAATATGCCTGTTACCACCCCTGAACCAACTTTTTTATAAAGATAAGTAAATTTTGGTAGGTATAGAGAGAGGTTGACCTTAATTTATTTTATTTTATTTTATTTATTAGAACAACCAACAAATTTGATTTAAGTTGTAACATAGCTGCTGTAGATCTAAACTTAATTTATGTACCTAATGTTATTTTGTATGCCATATTTTGGCTAATGTGAGATCTTCCTAGCTTATAAGTACCATCTTTGTAAAACCATGTTTAACACAAATAAGTGATTGAATTGAATTGATCTATGAAGACGAATATAGGCTATCTTTTGTCGCGAAAATTAATACAATGCCCAAAAATAATTAGGAAATCACCATGGCGCAGACCATAGCTCATTTTGTTTTGGATAATCATAAAACTACTAATATCTCAATCACTATATATATCCGATTTGACTTTGCGGAGTTGGTGGTATCTTCGAGGTCCAAGGTTAAATGTTAATGAAATTGAAAGGACTACACTTCACTTTACTTCCCTTTCCCAAGGACTAAAGTATTCCTTCCCTTTTCCAACAAAAACTAGCAATCTAATTCGGTTTATAAACATAGTATTAGCACACGTAGCGCCATCTAGTACAATGCATGGAACTAAAATAATAAACTAAGTTCTCAATAACTTATCGCCGGCTAAGGATATCCTTCGCTTGATGTTCTAAAGTCACTAGGTACTTTAAAGCGCCCATAAAAAGTAACACACTTTAGTAATTGGTCTTTTAACAATAGAGTTTTTGCAATTCACTGATATCACTCTCACTAAATTATCTTCTCCGGAGTGAGTTTCTACCACTCTTCTTTTCCTAGGGACCATTTGGTGGGTGGCAAAGGATCATGCCGCATTCTGGGCCATTTTGCTCATTAACCATACATATCTGTGACAGACTCATGTCATGTCACAAAGGGGTAGATAACAAAATGTTTATATAATAGGAAAATTTAACCCCAAACGGCTCCTTGAGATTGGGATTTCTCTTTTTTCCCGCATTATATTTTAATGATATTCTTCCCACACAATTACTATAAAATTACTATAGTATTTTGGTAATTTCATCAAAGCGCATCATGGCCTAGCTTGTATAGCAAAATCGGCATAATCCTTTACATCCCTTAACAAAACAAATCTCGAAGATAAGCGCGAACAAGGATAAAAAACATACAAACGAATTGAGAACATCCTCTTTTTTTGAAGTCTGTTTATAAAATCAAATAATTTGCAGTGTTGTAGTATGTTTTCTATATTCATTTTTATGCTTTAGTCATTTACGACAACATCATAAAATGCAATTTTCCAAATACGTAAGAGCCAGGGTGACCACTGAATTACCATAAAAAGACTGCGAAAGGATTTTGAAAATTGTTCCATGAATAAAAATGCGGCAATAACTCTTAATACCGGGCCAAATATGACCGGATGCGTTTCTCCGTACTAACGCATATTAACCCTTAAGTGGAGTTTGCAATGTAAAAGAAACGCTAGGTTAAATAAATATATAGTTGTAATTATAGAGCTTTAATATCTAAAAAGCTAGATTAAAGTTATACAACCCAATAAGGATTAAGCTACTAATTGCAATTACTTAAAAACATGAATAAAAAATTAATTAAACATTTATTTGCAATTTTCAGTTGTTTAAACTTCTATTTTATATAGTCGCTCTTTGTTTTTAATAAAATTAAATGTAATAAAATGAAATGAAATGAAAATATCTTGATGGAAATGAGCTCACATAAAAAGCATTTTTAAATCGTAAATTTTTTTACCCTACCACCCATTATTACGTCTTTTGTCTGACAAGAAAAATGGGCGCAAAAAACTTGTCAGCGTTATCAGATGGAAAGATATTTACAAATAATGTATATCGTTTCCAGACTTTATATTAACAAAGATTAATAAATAAATAACATTATTTAATTAGCTCATTTCTTAATGAATTTCAAATTATTTAATTAAATTACAGGGTTCAGGTGAGATTCAAAGTTATAGTTCAGTCTAGGCTGTTACAAAGAAAAAAACATTATATTCAACAACAATCAACATACAATTTAATATGCGTTAAGATAGGTAGACAGATCAGAGGCAGACCCATTCCCACTGGCAGCACTCGTTCACGAGCATGACGCATGAACCAGCCATCGCTTCGCTCAACCGTGTTGTTATCATAATTGTCAAATAAATAACGTAGGTATATTTAATATAATGTATTCTTTCATAAATTACTAATTTTCTTTAAGAATTTAAAAATAATGATAATAAAGCAATTATAACAACTAAAATGACTGATTTCCTTTTTGTCTTTACAACGGACTTGTGAGAGAGATTGACCATTACCGAGTTATCAAGATAGTTACGTGTAACAAGAATATTTTTTTAATAAAAGCAATCATAAAAACTAAAAAGACTGACTTCAATATTGTTTCAACAATGAACTAGTGACAAAGACACACCATTACCGAGTTATCAAGATAGTTACGTGTAACTATCGGCCGGAAAATCCAATTATCCAAATTCGGCGGGCATCGGGCGGTCTGCAGGCTCCCTAACGTCGGACATTCACCGCGATGATCCCTCATGCATATTGCATGAGTATGCAACTTATTTACCTACGCTATAGGTGGGTTGTGGATATGGTGAAGTGATGGATTGAGCTGTTGGTGAGTAAAATAAGTGAAATGTTGAATCGTAGTTGTCGTAGCTGGGTCTTTTAGACCGATGTAAGTAACAGGTAAAAAAACTGTACCTGAAAGTAATATAATAAGTGTATGACGTTATTACAGAAGTAAATTAAAACACTATTTACATTCGAGTATAAGGTGTTTGTGTTTTTAAAATTTAATTTGCACAAATGTACGCATTTTGATTTCATTTCCTTACAGACAGTAAAAATCCCGAAACAGGGTCTTAAGTGGCAAGCGCATGGCAAAAGAAAACCCGGAGGCGATCAATTGTCAAAGGCTCTATTGTTTTCAATAAATATAAGTTCATACTTTTGTTCCCAATGGGTCCACGATATTAAGATATAAAAGCACTTTATTTCCCAGCAGGTCCATGAGAATATTTGGTACAGCGATACAAATAGCACAAACTTTCTTGTATCGTTGTTGCTGATTGTACTTCAGATAAATCTTGTGGAACTATTGGGAATTCAATGTTAAAATATATTTTAAAATTTCATGGACCCGGTGGGAAAAGAAGAACAATCGAGCCTTTGGGAAAAACCCGTTGAAAAAGAGGCTGTATGAATCAGTCACGGCTGGACAGATCTTGAGGTGGCCGCACAGACCGGAAGAAGTGGAGGTCCCTTCTGAGAGCCCTATGTCCCTGCCCTGATAAGGGATAAGAGGATATCATCATCATCATCATCACGGTAAAAAACAGGGATTAAAATGCCGAAGTCATTAACAAAAAATAAAGGAAATCGGACTACCTACCTAAAATATCTTATAGGATACCGAAAGTAAACATTAAATCATTTCCAATAGTTAATAACCATAACTTTTTGTGTAACCAGTACTTTTAAATTAAAATACTTAAAATTTTGTATAACAGGTAAAAAGATTATTAGAAATAAAAATTAAAGTAAATATTACTTCACGTAGTTTGCCAAGAAAAGCTAATAAAAAGCCAAGAGGATTCCAATAAACCGAAGCTTATTTGCCAATACTTTCTGAGTAATGTCCATGAGTAATGTTAGCTTTGTAAGGAAAAAGCTAGGCATTGCCTTATTAGTATTCTTCGCGAAGTTAAGATTGGCATAAAGATATATAAATGGTGCTGATGATCTGAAGAATTACTTCGTTTGTATAAGCAATGTAAATGCGAGCTATTCAGAGAATAGTTATTTGTTACACAAGTGACCAAAATCAATTTGTGCAGCGAGTGCCGACTTTAAATCATGAACTAGCGAAGTAGTCTAGAATTGAATCACGAGCGTAGCGAGTGATTCTAATATAGACTACTGAGCACAGTGAGTGATTTAAAGTCACGAGGCAGAACAAAATTTTGGTCTCGTGTAAAACATACAACTTTTCACCTCTACCAGCGAGAAAATTTTTACGTGCGTTTAACGTTTCTAAATTTCAGCATTAAAATAAAAAGCCAAATTTCAGCATTAGAAACTTGTTCACTCAATGCTTTTGGAGTTAGACAACTATCTTCATCGTTGGACGCACTCATTTTTTGTAATTTATCACAAAAATTGTTCGATCAAACTATGCCTTAAATTTTTATTCATAGATTCCCGCCGTTTTATTTTACATTATTACGTTGTGCTTTTCTCATATTCATTAATATCCCATCTTATTTATTTATTAATAATCATAAAACACTAATTTCTTAATAAATTTCATAAATTTTTCTTATTTCATATTTATTTCGTACATGCGGCCTCATTTCGTCCATACTCTTTATTTCAATTTATCAACCTACTTTTTTAACAATCCTTATTTAAAACTCCTTGGTATATCCCAAGAACCTTATATATGACTCTGGACATTGCGTCACCTTTTGGGGCTTGAAGAACGAAAAAATAACCTTGAATGACGTCAACGATATTTTCCATCTCTTTCATTAGGGTGACAACAATGTTGTCCATTCGTAGGACAGTCACTACAAATAGGTACTTCCTACAGACTATCAACTTATGCCTACGGGGCGGCGTAAGTTTTTTGGACGACCAATCCAAACATTCAAAAGTGTTTAGATTCTAAACATTTGCAGCCTTACTTATAAAAATCCACTAACTAACGTCTAAACATCATCTTAACTAATTACTACTTAAGTTCTTAATCAGTGATTAAACTTTTTATACTTAAAAACGTTGCTTAAGCGTGTCTTAACTAATGAACGTTTAACGAACCGAAAAATATTTTACTGTATCAACACCGCCGCAGTGTTGGTAGAACAAAATATTTTTTACCGTAAAAGCGTTGTAAAATGACAACACTGCTAGCAAATTAAAAAGCTGAACTCTCAGTCTTGTCTCAGTCAGTCATTGTTTGTTTACAGCTGTTGTGTTTTTGTTTTGTTTCGTTTCTCTTGCTCGCCTCCCGGTTATTGTAACTGTATTATATTGATGATTGATTTTTGTATCTTTAAAGCGATATGGAAAATCTATCAATAATACAGGTATAAAAAAAGAGTCTATTTCGGAAAATTAGGGTGAAGAAAAAAGTTTTCTGCATATTTTTTGCAAAATCAGTGACTTTTCAAAATCACTCTCGCCGTAGTTTTGCATTTTGTTTATTCTTGTGTTGTATAATTTTGGTCGCCACCTAAAGCCTAAGCTCCTTAAATCCTCGATATCATTATTTTACGTAATAACGTATTTAATATATTGAAGTCTTCAAAAATATTCATTTTACAAAGATAACACCAGGCGATTTGCCCAATTCACACTAAAAAACTTGTATTGTTATGATTCAATACAAACAAACACACCCCAGTCCCTAACTCTCGCTACCTGCTCCAACCAAAGTCCCAAAAATCAGCTGGTGGACAACCGCCATATTGTTATTTAGCGACTTAAACAAGGGTCCACTGGTACTTAAATTTGACAGGACTTAATAAGCATATTAGCAATTGATTAACGTTAAACAACGTTTTTAAGTTAGAAATATTTTAAAATGGCTCTTAACTGTTACTTAAAATTTAAGTAACGTTTATAAGTAAGGCTGTTGAATGTTTAGAATAGTTTAGATGTTAGTTAGTGCCAAAGTTTGTATGTTTGGGTATCTATGTATTTGCATAAAATTTTAAGGCATAATATGTCATAGCATAATATGATTTCGCCGAATGATGTTTACGCATAATATTATTTAGTCATAACAGCTTATGCATATTTTTTTTAAGCATAACTACTTTAAGCATAATCATGTTTAAGCATAATATTCTTTAGCATAAATTTAAACACGCATAATGTTATTTACGCATATTTTTATAAACAAAAAAATCACGACGTTTAAAATCACGAAAGAACATTTTACCTAAAACACAAAATCCCGAAGCTTAAAAAACCGAAGGTTAATTGAGGGTCACATGCCAGCAGGTCGGTTCTGGCACTTCGCCGGCCGCTGCCGCGGCACGCTCGCTTCGCTCGCTCGGCCTCGTGCGTTGTTGGTCGCAATGGAACCTTACCTCCTCCTCGCTCGCTACGCTCGCTCGTCGTCGCACCTAATAGACCTAAACAGACTTTCGGGATTTTTAAATATCGGCATTTTAACTTTCAGGGTTTCGAACTATCATCAGTCATTTAATAATCGATCTTTTAAGTTTTGGTCTATTGGATATCGACATTAAGGATTTTCGGTATTTTAAAAATATGTGTTTTATGAGTAGATATTTAGGTCGTATGTGTTACGAGTTTTTGGCATTTTAATACAATACCTACCCCTTTTGCATGAAAATAAATAAGTGCGTAAAAATATTTATTCTTATTGTTTTTGATTTTTATGTCTAAATAATATTAGGCGAATAGACAATATGCCTAATAACATTATGCGAAAACAAATTAGTCTAAATGATAATTATGCTAATATAAATAGTATGCCAAAAAACAATTATGCGAAAGTATTATTATGACAAAAAAGATTATGCCAAATCCGTTATGCCAAATCAAATTAGGTATAAAACAATTATGCGAAAACAAGGGATCCCTCTCTAAACATACAAACATTCGCATTTAGAATACTACTGCATTTATAGGATTATTACTACTCTTGACCAACCATATTATAAACCTTTCTATATATTCATTCAAACCCCCCTTTTGGCCAGCGGCGGCGCGCAACACAAAATATTTACTTAATGATTATTTTCGGTTGGCTCCTCTCCGGATGGACGATACTGTTTTGGAATGGTGGTCACACTGGGGGTCAAGTCTGCTATTGTTAACATCATATAATCGTGTTTCAATGGTGTTTGAACGGTAATGCTTTTTAACACAGTTCTTGATTCTTAAACCCAAAACTGAAATACAGTGTCTAACGGGTTTGGATTTTTAGGAAAAACAATGTGTTTCAATTTTGGGTTTACAAAAACAAGAATTGTGTCAAAAAGCATTACCATCCAAACACCATTGAAACACGATTACGGCGTTAGTCACGATAATAGCAAACTTGTCCCCTTGGTCCTGTACGGTCCGGCTGGTTAAAAGTCAAAACTTGGAGATACGTGGTGAGGTTTAAGACTTAGGTACAGATGCCGGCATATATATTGGCAAGAAAATGAAAGAGACAAAAGATGCGCAGTAGCCATAAACTTAGTGTTTATGGCTACTGCGCATCTTTTGTCCCTTTCTTTCTCTTGCCAATATATATGCCGGGCAGTTTTTTTTTATACACACCTGCCCTTCCACCCTAAAGTCACGTGTATTTTTATTTTGTATAATGAGGAATGTCCAAAAAAACAAATTGGCTGAATATTTTTATAGGCAGGAATAAGCGCCCTTAGTAATAGAAAAAAGTTTTAGAATTTTCGGTTGTGTGAAAAAAAAAATTAAGTCTCATTATTAGTCATTGTATTAAAAAAAGTTGCAATATAAAATGTCAAAACTGCATTATTTTGGCCGTTGAAAATAATTTCCCTCTAACGGTAATTGGGATATACTATAAATGTTTCTTTTCCTCATCGTTTCGGAATCTGAAAAATAAAATAAGATTAATTTTTATTTTGTTACTACGAATAAACAATGGGTGTCAAAGACCATAATAACTAGTATAGTAGTAAGGTAGTAAGTTAGGTAGGTCCGATTCTTAGCTGAAACTGATCTAAATTGTTTAACTCAACTACGTAAGATAATATTTTAGTTTACCTACATTACATTTTTTCTCTCTGTTAAGAATACAAAATAATTCCGCTCTCAAAGTTAAATGTGGCATAAAAACATAAAATGTAATGTTAGGTAGGATAAACGTAAATTTTTCATCCAAATCTTTCTTTCTTATTCAAAAGTTCTGCTGTGATTATGGTCACCCTGCGATATGCAGATAATATTTCTAAAGCTTCTTATGTGTCGAAAATGAATACAGATTTGTACATATTATATTTATAATATTGAAATAAAAAATACGTAATTAAGGTGGAATTATAATTAACTTCTATAATATTTCCGAATTAGATCGGAAACAATCTTTGAAATCTGCTAAAATTCAGATTTCTGAGAAGGAAAAATTGAATGCTGAAAATACTTTAAAAAACACTTACTTGTGAAATATAATGTTAGAATTTGGTTTTGAAACACTTTTGCAATTTTGCACAATGCAACACATGCTTTGTAACGCGAATTTTATTTAAATAATTTTATATTTTTGTACATAAACGTGAGATGCGATGGAAAATCATTGACATTAGTGACATCTCAAATCAAAGACAATTCCATCAGTGATGCCACCTTATTTTTATTTGGTAACTTATGAAATATGGAGAAATTACTGTTAAACGTAAAATATTGTAATAACAAAATGGACTCATCTGTTCTCTAAATAATTACTTTGGCATGTAATAAATTTTAACATCATGTAACTAATTTAAAGTGTGCCGATATTTACATTTATTTAGAAAATCTAATTAATTGTTGTACATGACCTGGGTAAATTGACTATGGATTGGGATATTTTGTACTTAGCATGGCAATTTCAGTCACAGTGTGAGAGGGATAAAAGAAATCTGCAAAGGTGAATGACCTCATCCCCAACCATCCTTCAGTAGTAGAATGTCCAGTGTCGTAGTATATGAATATATGGTTCTTGGTATATCCGTGCATTTTATTTTTTTACTTTTTAATCCATGAATGACACCATAAAGCACTCTATCTATCCTTTTCTCACATATCAATTTTACAAGTCCCATCCTTGTCACTTTATTTCTTTTTTCTTTATTATTTTAAAAGTTGGTATTAGAAATTAAAAAAGCACTTTGCCTCACGCTCGGAGCAAAAATCGATTTTGCTGCGAGTTTTTACGCGCCAAAAGCGCCCTTTTCGGGCTGGAGAGGTGAAAAATAATATAAGTTAAGATTATTAATAATTTAGAAAACATACTGGAAAAACCGACTTACCCGTAGCAGCTCAGACAGGAGCTAAGCTAGGTCAAGTGCTCTATTGTCAGCTAGGTAAAGAAAATAAAAAATAAAAATGTATACAATATCAATTTATAAGTATGTGATTTCATTGTGGTTTTCATAGGGATCAAGATCTAACAGGTTGATTTTCCAGGCGTTTTGGACACTGTCATTCTTTTCAGCATATACCTATTTTCATTATGGTAAGGCAATTCTGCCATCGTGTCCAGTAACGAGAATAGTTTCAGACGAGTGGTGTTTAGCATCAAAAGTTTTATTATTTTAGCAACCTATCATGATAAATTTTATGCTAAGGAGAATGACGCGTTCAAAACGCCTGGAGATTAACCTACCAAACACTTTTTTGATGTTTTTACTTACCTACAAAAAAACTAGCCTCTCATTCTCATACATGGGCATACTAACACTTATGACCTCGCACCGTGTAATGCATGCTAATATCGAATCAGAACGATGAGTAATGACTGACTATCAGCGTGGCTGGTGAAACCCGCGGTCTGACAGACCGACAGCTGTTTGACAATTAGAACCGTGTTTACTAATGCTTTTATGTGAATCATTGCGGGTCAGTTTCATAATGGAAAGTGGGAACTTATAATATTTTAGTCTGAAGAGTAACTTTTAGAGAGCGGCGCAGGTATTATAAGATAGTATAATTGAAGGCCAATAGATAAATAAACATATAATTTAGATAAGTAGAAAAGGTACTTTTTAGGGTTCCGTACCCAAGGGTAAAAACGGGAGCCTATTACTAAGACTCCCCTGTCCATCTGTCTGTCTGTCACGAGACTGTATCTCATGAACCGTGATAGCTAGACAGTTGAAATTTTCACAGATGATGTAGTTCTGTTGTCGCTATAGCCACAAATACTAAAAATATATATATATATATATATATATATATATATATATATATATATATATATATATATATATATTAAAGGGGGCTCCCATACAAAACACGTGATATTTTAGCCGTTTTTTGCTTCATATTAATAACGACAACAGGTAGACAGTTGGAATTTTCATAGATGATGTATCTCCGTTACTGCTATAACAACAAATACTAAAATTAGAATAAAATAAATATTTAAGCGGGGCTCCAATACAACAAACGTGATTTATTGCCGTTTTTTGGTTCGGAACCCTTTGTGCGCGAGTCCGACTCGCACTTGGCCGGTTTTTATATCTTTATTTATTTAAGGACTTTTAACACTTGATAAGTCAGTCCCATAATACCCTAAACTATGTTTATTCTACTACGAATTCTATTAAGAATAGTTACTTAAATAATACTATGATGCTCATGAGTAGAATTCTTTACGAAAATCAGAAATAGTTCACTGTAATTAGGTAGGTACAATGGGCAACAGCGTCGCTTAACCACTGCTAAGGTTAAAATCGCTTGCACGCCGCGCCCGCTGTCACATACGTTTAGTTCGTGCAGGGGCGATACGCGCGCACACGAATTTTGTTGCAAACTGGTTAAGCGACGCTGTTGCCCATAGTACATTAAAAACTAAAGATCTTAGCCCCAATTTCGAGAAATATTTTAACATTAATCACGTACTTAAAGCAGTTTCTGCCGAAATAATTCAACTATGCTATTAACCGAGAGTCCATCAATCTTACGTGTTTGACGTGGAGTGGCGTCGAACCCGCGACCTTGATCGGCCGTGCCATAATTTTCGATAATGACAGCGCCACTGTCACATACCCATCGACTTGATTGCTGTTACACATGAGATTTCGAGTGATAAATTAATATAACTGCGCTATTAATACGTGTCTAAGTATTATAAATTAAAGAGCTTTATTTCATGAAAGGTTATCTGAAAATCGTGAAAAAAATACGCACATAAATCTTTACTTAAGCCATATGAGCAGGTTTACAGTAGCCTCTGTAGAATGATGAGCTCGAGACCAGGGGCCCAATCGCGCTAATTTACAACAAACCAAAACCAAATCGTTACCGCTTGAGTTTTGTTTACAGAAAAATACTCGCTTTAATTATGTTGAAATTGTACAAAGCTGTGCCTTAGGAGCCTAGAATGACAATCTCGGACAATTTAAATGAAAATTCTTAAGCTAAACCAAAGATTTTTAGGTAAATATAACCTCAATGACAACGTAACGGTTTTGGTTTTATCGTTCAGAATTAGTGCGATTGGGCCCCAGTTTTGTCTAAAATGACAAACACGACGTAAACAACATTTTGTTTTTACCAGGGAATGTTAACGTTATTTTTAAATATAACGTTAATTTTTACTCTTTTTACTGTTAATTTTAAAATTAACGTTATGCAAATAAATAACGTTAATTTTGAGAAATAACGTTAAATTTAATGTTATTTACTGAAATAACGTCAATGTTAACGTTATTTCTTCCTTTTTTTACCGTTACTTTAAAATTAACGTTATTCCAATTAAAAACGTTAATTTTTTACCGATAATTTTACCGGTACTAAATTTAACGCTATATTTAACGTTAATTTTACCGGTAAAATATTTTTAACGTTTTTTTTACCGGTAAATTTACCGATAAAATGTTTTAACGGTATTTTTAACGTTTTTTTATTGTTATTTTTTTAACGGTATTTCAATCCCTGGTTTTTACACTTCTGCACACAGGGCATTCTACAGGGTTATTTGTAAAACACCAACAACCTCGCAGGAGTAGATTACTAACATCATAAACAATAACATTTGTTCTACGACTTTTCCGAAAACAGACAAAAAAATTTTTTGATTTCAGATTTTTTGCCTGTTTTCGGAAAAGTCGTAGAACAAATGTTGTTTGTGATGTTAGCTATCTACTCCTGCGAGGTTATTGGTGTTTCACAAATAACCCTGTATGCTTTAGTGCCGCTCATGTATCACTTCAAATTCAGTCTCTTCAAGGTTGTAAAATAAAATAACTTACCCGTCAGTCAAATCCTCAGTTTAAATTATTATGATTTGATTATTTTTTAGTCATAAGTGAAATATAATTTTAAAACACCTTCAAAATAGTAATTTTTCAGCATTTACCGCGTCTCTAAGGTAAAACCTAAGATTTACCGAGTAAATGGTGGTAAAAGTTCGAAGTGAACGATGATCACGGAACAGTTCGAAATTTACCATTGAGAGTTCGAAAATCTTAGGTTATACTAGAAAATTTTAGGATTTACATAAGTTGGGGTCTTACAGTAACATATTTACCACAAATCCTACTCGCTACTTACTACTAAATGTCCTACAAAATAAGTAAATAAATAAACAGTTTATTTCAATCATCCAATACACTATACAACGTGTAACAAAAAGGGGGTATCAACCCGAAAGGAGGTCAATGTACTCGTGAATCTGAACACCTTCCAAGAGAAAAAATTTTAAAATCGAAAAAAAAATGTTTGTCTCTCCATAGAAAATTTGAATTTGCTGCCAACATTTTGTATGGAGAGTTCAAAATTTTTTATTTCATTTTTTTAAATTTGAGATTTTTGCATTTACAATGCTATTTTTAAACAATACTAAATAATATACTAGAAAAAATACGACTCGCACCAGATCAATACTCAGACGGGAATCGAACCCGCGACCTTTGGATATCCGGTCCAATGCTCTGACCGCTGAGCTACCGAGTCACTAGTGACATCGTCGAATTTTTCCTAGTATATCCTAAACTCTTACGCTGTAAGCCAGCGTTATTTCACCAATGTGAGGAATTACCTCGACATTCAATTGAAATATCTTTCCAGATATTTTAACAATTGATTAAGATGAAATAGCTATATAATTTTTAAATTTGAGATTTTTGCATTTACAATGCTATTTTTAAACAATACTAAATAATATACTAGAAAAAATACGACTCGCACCAGATCAATACTCAGACGGGAATCGAACCCGCGACCTTTGGATATCCGGTCCAATGCTCTGACCGCTGAGCTACCGAGTCACTAGTGACATCGTCGAATTTTTCCTAGTATATCCTAAACTCTTACGCTGTAAGCCAGCGTTATTTCACCAATGTGAGGAATTACCTCGACATTCAATTGAAATATCTTTCCAGATATTTTAACAATTGATTAAGATGAAATAGCTATATAATTTTTAAATTTGAGATTTTTGCATTTACAATGCTATTTTTAAACAATACTAAATAATATACTAGAAAAAATACGACTCGCACCAGATCAATACTCAGACGGGAATCGAACCCGCGACCTTTGGATATCCGGTCCAATGCTCTGACCGCTGAGCTACCGAGTCACTAGTGACATCGTCGAATTTTTCCTAGTATATCCTAAACTCTTACGCTGTAAGCCAGCGTTATTTCACCAATGTGAGGAATTACCTCGACATTCAATTGAAATATCTTTCCAGATATTTTAACAATTGATTAAGATGAAATAGCTATATAATTTTTAAATTTGAGATTTTTGCATTTACAATGCTATTTTTAAACAATACTAAATAATATACTAGAAAAAATACGACTCGCACCAGATCAATACTCAGACGGGAATCGAACCCGCGACTTGTCACTAGTGACTCGGTAGCTCAGCGGTCAGAGCATTGGACCGGATATCCAAAGGTCGCGGGTTCGATTCCCGTCTGAGTATTGATCTGGTGCGAGTCGTATTTTTTCTAGTATATTATTTAGTATTGTTTAAAAATAGCATTGTAAATGCAAAAATCTCAAATTTAAAAATTATATAGCTATTTCATCTTAATCAATTGTTAAAATATCTGGAAAGATATTTCAATTGAATGTCGAGGTAATTCCTCACATTGGTGAAATAACGCTGGCTTACAGCGTAAGAGTTTAGGATATACTAGGAAAAATTCGACGATGTCACTAGTGACTCGGTAGCTCAGCGGTCAGAGCATTGGACCGGATATCCAAAGGTCGCGGGTTCGATTCCCGTCTGAGTATTGATCTGGTGCGAGTCGTATTTTTTCTAGTATATTATTTAGTATTGTTTAAAAATAGCATTGTAAATGCAAAAATCTCAAATTTAAAAATTATATAGCTATTTCATCTTAATCAATTGTTAAAATATCTGGAAAGATATTTCAATTGAATGTCGAGGTAATTCCTCACATTGGTGAAATAACGCTGGCTTACAGCGTAAGGGTTTAGGATATACTAGGAAAAATTCGACGATGTCACTAGTGACTCGGTAGCTCAGCGGTCAGAGCATTGGACCGGATATCCAGAGGTCGCGGGTTCGATTCCCGTCTGAGTATTGATCTGGTGCGAGTCGTATTTTTTCTAGTATATTATTTAGTATTGTTTAAAAATAGCATTGTAAATGCAAAAATCTCAAATTTAAAAATTATATAGCTATTTCATCTTAATCAATTGTTAAAATATCTGGAAAGATATTTCAATTGAATGTCGAGGTAATTCCTCACATTGGTGAAATAACGCTGGCTTACAGCGTAAGAGTTTAGGATATACTAGGAAAAATTCGACGATGTCACTAGTGACTCGGTAGCTCAGCGGTCAGAGCATTGGACCGGATATCCAAAGGTCGCGGGTTCGATTCCCGTCTGAGTATTGATCTGGTGCGAGTCGTATTTTTTCTAGTATATTATTTAGTATTGTTTAAAAATAGCATTGTAAATGCAAAAATCTCAAATTTAAAAATTATATAGCTATTTCATCTTAATCAATTGTTAAAATATCTGGAAAGATATTTCAATTGAATGTCGAGGTAATTCCTCACATTGGTGAAATAACGCTGGCTTACAGCGTAAGAGTTTAGGATATACTAGGAAAAATTCGACGATGTCACTAGTGACTCGGTAGCTCAGCGGTCAGAGCATTGGACCGGATATCCAAAGGTCGCGGGTTCGATTCCCGTCTGAGTATTGATCTGGTGCGAGTCGTATTTTTTCTAGTATATTATTTAGTATTATTTTTTATTTCATTTGAATTTTTATTCCTGCTGGAATGTATTCAATTTCACGAGTACATTGACCTCCTTTCGGGTTGATACCCCCTTTCTGTTACACGTTGTATAAGGTCCTTCTGAAATAGTGCACAAAATTTTAAGGGGTCAATGTGCTCATGCATACAAACAACTTTTACTATGGGACCAACATTGAAATCGCGAAAAAAAAATCTATTCATATAATAATACATTTTGATCTATTCGATTTTAAATTTTCTATGGAACAGCTGATTTTTTTTTCGTGATTTCAATGTTGGTCTCATAGTAAAAGTTGTTTGTATGCATGAGAACATTGACCCCTTAAAATTTTGTGCATTATTTCAGAAGGACCTTATATATAAATCAATAATAATAAATATACTTACATATAGAAGGTGGGTGCACTTTTCCAAAATTAATGTTTGATTAAATTATGTCAAAAGAAAAACATCCACGAAATGTCCCCACCCGAAAATATTAACAGCAACAAAACAATTACCCTAACGGCAGCAAATATGTAAATAAGACCCGTATTGGGTCAGTTACGTACCGGACATAGCCGATTGAGAAATTAATTATGTGCCGAATGTACCGCCATCTGCCGCATCAATATTCAATCCGATTGGGACCAATAGGCCTCGTGGTCGTCGGCCAATCAATCGTGACCCCATTTGGGTCATTATGTACCCCTCTCCGCTGAAGTAGCAGTTTGGGCAGAGCGGATGGTGAAGGGTTAACGTTGCCTGGTTGACGATTTACCGCGCAATTTGTATTATTAGTGGGATACTTTACAACAATGCAGTAGATATTATCTGTTTACAGTTGATGTTTTATTAAACTTAATGAACGTGTAATGGATTTACTTAATTAGGTACTGAAATGAAAACCCGCTTATGAGGTTTAGTCGGCTATCAGTGTCATAAACAGAACGCTTGTTGGCTGTAGGAAATTATATTTTTTGTTTGCATTGGTTGATGAAAAGACTGGCTAGTCCCTGGCATAATATGTATTTACCAAAAAACACTTATGATTATTAAACTTTTAAAAATATGTAATGACTGACTCACTGATTGAACTGGTTGATTCATCACTGCACAATTCAAACCACTGGACGAATCAGGTATAAACTTGGCATAAAGAAAAGATATATACTTACGAGCCCTATCTGGTGGCAATGTTGGACCGGCAAGAAGCGGCAAGAATTTCAGCTATGCTCATCGTCAGAAGTATAGTTGTTCAACGAGTGAGCAAAGTTATTTCTTACTGCGAGTGTTGACTTTAAAGTCAAGTGATTTAAATCACGAACTCGCGAAATAGTCTAGAATTGAATCACGAGCGTAGTGAGTGATTATAACCTAAACTACTGAGCACAGTGACTGATTTAAAAGCACAAGACATTAAAAATTGCTCTCGTGTGAAACATACAACTTTTCACCTCTACCAGCAAGAAAACATGTAGGTAATGAGGTGGTTAGAAACTCCCGCTGGCAGCAAAAAGCGATTTTGCCGCGAATTTTTAAGATGCTCTTTTCGTGGTGTAGATGTGAAAACATAGTATAGTGGTAAAAATTAGCTTTTACACCGCCCTATCCGTCATGCGTAGTTAGGTTCGCTAATAAGTTTCCACATAATTGGCGCGATCCTTCACTCGCGGCCTCGAATCTGTCATTGGCAGAACATATTAGTCTGACTCCGGTAAGGTGTCGGTGGGACCCTTACCGATGACGTTTTTAGTTGTACTTGATGGCTCGAGGGTTAGTGACAGAGTGTTTTATGTGTCTTTCGTCTGTTAGTCAATCTACCTTAATTACAGAACCTTATGTTAATTTAGCTTTAGTTATTAAAGTTTTTTAAGATTATTATTATTATAACAAGATATTCCAAACCTATATTTTATCTGACATCAACATACTTTAGTGTAATCAAACGTCCATAAAGAAAATCATTTTATGCTACATCCTACTAATATTATAAATGTGAAAGTTTGTGATTTCGATGTTGGTTCCTCAATCACGCAAAAACTACTGAACGGATTTAGTTGAAATTTAGCGCACGGATAATAAATAGCCTAGATTAAAACATAGAATACTTTTTATCCCGATATTCCCACGGGAACGGGAACCACGCGGGTGAAACCGCGGGCGGCCGCTAGTAAAAATAATCGGCTTAAGTAAAGTCTTTTTCAGGGATTGATATAAATGTAATAAAAACCAAAATTCATTCACCCCTTTGACAAGTTCCGTTAAAGGAATAGGAGCATCCCGTATGTATACAGGAACTTGCGTATTCATTATTCATACTATCGCAACTTGTATATTCAGGTTTCACCGATCTCATACATAGCGTCTCGCAAGGAAAAATGGCGGAGCAACCATCAAACTTTAGAACGCATCTACAAACTATTCGCAAGCAAACAAGTTTGATGCATCAGCCTTCTATTTTGAACCTTATCGTATTGCAATAGAGGTGGTAAGGTTCGAAGAGACTGAATATAAAAGTTTGCAGCACACCCGATTGGTATTTGATATAGAAAGGTCTTCCAGATCGAGTTGCGCCGATGTGTGCCTTAATAAGGCTCCTGAACACATTTCCTTTTCGCTACGGTTTTTCTTGTATGTAATAAGGTTTTTGTTTTGGTAAGCGGTTTTAATAAAGTAGTAATTTTGTTTTATCTTTTAGATTAATAGTTATTTTTAGGAAAAGATGCGTTAACCTATAATGCTATTTATACACATGGTGCTTTTGTGATATTTTTTATAATAACCAGTTACCTAAATTTTTGACGACCATTTATGTGTCATTCCGGCAGGGATTGAAATACCGTTAAAAAAATAACATTAAAATACCGTTATTACATCTTATATCAGTAAATTTACCGGTAAAAAATAACGTTAAAAATATTGTACCGGTAAAATTACCGTTATATACAGCGTTAAACTTTAGTACCGGTAAAATTATCGGTAAAAAAATAACGTTGTTAATTGGAATAATTAGTTATTTCTTAATTTAATGTTAAAATAATGCATAACGTTAATGTTAGAATTAACGGTAAAAAAACAGGTTGCACTCCGGGAGTGCCGGCAGAAGTGAAAACTTGAATATTAACGTTGTGCATTTTTGATATTTTGAAATTGTTAGGGCATAATTCTGCACGAATTGCTTTAATTATCAGTATAAAAGTACTATTATTTATGAGGTAGAATACAATATTTATTTATTTATTGCGCTATCGTACACAAACATGACAATTTATATTAGGTACATTAAAAAGTTACCGAGCTTTTCTATAAAAATCTATGGGGAAGTGAAAACATCATCGGTTGTTATTTTCATTTATTCAGCCGTAGCGGTATTTTATCTAGCATATTTATTTCAGTTTAATTTTACATTACAAATTATTTTAAAAGGCCCATAAACTACGTTTTGGTTACGTGTGGACCAGCCTTTACATTACTATAACAGAATTAGAGCCATAAAACGGGCGGAAAGGGTTCAGAGCGGTATCTGTTGCGTAAATCTTTGCGAACGGGCGCGCGAGCGACTCCATCGGATCACGGTTTTACGACTGCGTTTATTGAGCTTATCTGATGGTAGAAGTGAAGAGGTGATGCTGATCTTAGTCATTGGAATGGAGGAGTGTATATGTGTCAGAAAAAATGTGTTAACGTTAATACGGTAATTGGCTTTGATAACTTTTTGAACATGACTGGAAATCTCAAAACCATTTCGAGGAATAAGCTTTCGGTATAGTGTCTACTAATTAAATTTAAAAATAAGTCTATATTTTTAAAGATATTTATAATATTCAATAAAAAGCTTTAACCTTCAAATGACCTTCATATGACGTCATCACATACAGATCTCCCAGCCATAATAAAAAAAAGAATGCCTTAATGCTTAAATTTTCATGCCACTAATGACGTCATTCCGGTTGACCATATCCGCTCGACAAATATATTTATAAAAAAATAAATACGGGACCAAATGTTAAAATATTCAAATTAGTTTCTTAAATTGGCCTAATCTGCAGTAAAAAAATATAAAAAAAAATACCTTTTATTTTTTAACCAAAGCCAATTGTCAGAAGTTGTTAGAATCTGATTGAATAACGCCATTAAAACGAATATTGCACAATTAATATCTGCGTTACAAACAAACTTATCTATTTTTATATTACCGCAAAGATTATGGAACATCTAATGACTTGCCAAGGGATATTAGACCAGTTAAAAAATAAAATATTGTAAATAAAAATGTAAACATTATCACTAATATTATATATTTTATTGTTCTTCGATCATCTAGATTAATTTTTACCAATTAGTGCTATGCAATGCCCCCAGGGGTACGCGAAGTTGCATCAAGGGGTACACGCAGCAATCTCTTAACTAGACATAGATAAATCTGATTTAAGTTTTTATCATTCCTGCAATGCGGGGTGCGCGAGTTTGAGGTCTTTCTTGGAGTGGTGCGAAGGAAAACTAATTGAGAACCATTGATCTAAGATGATTGAAGTTATTTTTAAATAATATGAAAGTAAATAAAAAAAATCGATTCCACTGACACACAGTTCAGTTGGTTTAGTGAGACAAAAGTGCCTCTAAAATTAAATGTCTGTTCAAAATATACAATACAAATAATAAATTGAGAATTACTTATAAGATTTTATGGCCACAATTGTATGTTTTTTTTGTGGAGTTGCAATCCCCACTATAAATTAAATTAGTAATATAAATTATAATGTACAACATCAAGTTATATTCCTATTTCAATTTAACAGAAACATATTTTTTTACAAGTTAGGTGTAACTTACAGTTCATTAGTAAAAAACGCTTTTTACGGATTACTGATGATAATACGCGCTGTAATCCGTAAAAAGTGTTTTATTTCTAATTAGGTGTAACTTTCATATACATCCCTAGCATTTACACAAACAGATAAATTACCAAAGTAAACTCCACAAACTTAATCCACATGTCTTAATATTTCGTATCTGAAAAAATAACTCGTTTGTACATACCTTTTTTAAGCAAATAACAGACACTATGGATTAAAAAAGACAACAAGTCGGTTCTCATGGTGTCTGTGATGTGACAGATCTTAATAAGCCTGTTTCAGAGATTAGAACTTAAATAAATATTTATGCAGCCCTGCGCGGGAGATAATGATGCGGCGGCGGAGATGCCAAGTGACATAACTCAACAATTTTGTTTTTTATGCAGTCAATAAATTTAAGCAAAAAAATCAATTCTTGATAGATTTTTTCAAATAAAATAGGGCTGATTTTCTTATTCTGCAAAATGAGATTAAAAATATTTAATTCTTGATGATTTTTTTAATAATTTACTGAAAAAAAAAACTTTTTTAAAAACGCGTTTTTAAAACGGACTAAAAACATTAAAACGGAGTAGTAAAAACAAACTAAAAAGTAAAGAATAAATTTTTCTGTAAATATTTATAACTCTAATACCCTATACCTACAGAAATTTTAAACCTAAAAACATGGGGCGCATGCCATAGAATATAGATTGACAATATAGAATATGATAAATTTTACAAAACGCGCCCCACGTTTTTAGGTTTAAAATTCACATTCAGATCAGATCAGCTCAATGACACCATAATATTGCATAGCCTTCCAATTCTGACCTATGTTCAAAGTTTCAAGTTTCTAGCACATTGGGAAGCTCAAAATACAAAATCGTTCACAAACTTTGCGAAGAAACAAACGAAAGAACACACAAACAAACAAACAAATACACAAACAAGAAAGCAACCTAATAAAAACGTGTTAAAAAAGGGCCGATTTTCTTATTTTGTTAAAATGAGTTTCATGCGTGACACTATTTCTAATCATTGGGTTTTGGAAAGAAATTTAAATTTTGGTGAATAGATCTGCATTATTTGTAGCTGACAATGACAATCTGTATTAAGTTCGCATTAAATGATCATCATAATATGACTAATGTATTTAAATGAAATAATTTTATCAATTGTATCTACGATTGTCTTACTTTTCTAATTTTTAAATTTTGAGATTTTTGCATTTACAATGCTATTTTTAAACAATACTAAATAATATACTAGAAAAAATACGACTCGCACCAGATCAATACTCAGACGGGAATCGAACCCGCGACCTTTGGATATCCGGTCCAATGCTCTGACCGCTGAGCTACCGAGTCACTAGTGACATCGTCGAATTTTTCCTAGTATATCCTAAACTCTTACGCTGTAAGCCAGCGTTATTTCACCAATGTGAGGAATTACCTCGACATTCAATTGAAATATCTTTCCAGATATTTTAACAATTGATTAAGATGAAATAGCTATATAATTTTTAAATTTTGAGATTTTTGCATTTACAATGCTATTTTTAAACAATACTAAATAATATACTAGAAAAAATACGACTCGCACCAGATCAATACTCAGACGGGAATCGAACCCGCGACCTTTGGATATCCGGTCCAATGCTCTGACCGCTGAGCTACCGAGTCACTAGTGACATCGTCGAATTTTTCCTAGTATATCCTAAACTCTTACGCTGTAAGCCAGCGTTATTTCACCAATGTGAGGAATTACCTCGACATTCAATTGAAATATCTTTCCAGATATTTTAACAATTGATTAAGATGAAATAGCTATATAATTTTTAAATTTTGAGATTTTTGCATTTACAATGCTATTTTTAAACAATACTAAATAATATACTAGAAAAAATACGACTCGCACCAGATCAATACTCAGACGGGAATCGAACCCGCGACCTTTGGATATCCGGTCCAATGCTCTGACCGCTGAGCTACCGAGTCACTAGTGACATCGTCGAATTTTTCCTAGTATATCCTAAACTCTTACGCTGTAAGCCAGCGTTATTTCACCAATGTGAGGAATTACCTCGACATTCAATTGAAATATCTTTCCAGATATTTTAACAATTGATTAAGATGAAATAGCTATATAATTTTTAAATTTTGAGATTTTTGCATTTACAATGCTATTTTTAAACAATACTAAATAATATACTAGAAAAATTCGATTCCCGGGTTCGATTCCCGTCTGAGTATTGATCTGGTGCGAGTCGTATTTTTTCTAGTATATTATTTAGTATTACTTTTCTAAGTTAAATATTGAGTAATTGTATTTAACTTGTTTTGTATTTATTTGTATTTACTATTGACAAAAACCAAACATTTTTTAAACACAATTTTAAGTTGACATAAGTCATAGATTTCTTAAGATACGCTATTCATATAAGCAATGTCCCTAAAGTACACACGCAGATGGTACAGACTTATGACAGATCCCAAGACAAATCGTTCTTACGAGTCACATGGGTATGCGTCGAAATCACTTTTTAATGAAAAAAATATACGTGTTTTTATATCTCAAGGCGCTTGTTATTATTTTAATGTGTTTCTAAACGGCGGTAGGTGCGCTTAAGTGTAATTATTAAAATTTGAGACAGATCGTAAAAGTTTGTGACCAAAATATCCTTCCAAATGATTTTAAAATGGGTACAAATGCAGCCGAAGTAAAAAAAAATTGGTTGCACGAAAACTAATAACAGTTATTATTTCAACTGCAGTTTATTTGTATTGTTTTTGCTTAAAATTATGTGACGATGTATAATATAAAACAAATTATATCTACATATATATGGTTTAAAAAAATAGTATTTGTCAGATATTTTTGATTTTAGTAATGCCCAGTTGTATATTCGTTTTGGCGTTGATATTAGCCAGATCCAACAAAGCGTGGAAAAGAGAAGTTAACATCATACGGACACGGTCTATGTAAAAAAGAGACAAAGGATCAAGTGACATGTGCCAACTTTTTTTACAGTAAGAGCCCCTAGCGTCCCGCCTAGCAAATGAGCAATCACAGTTTGTTTAAAATATTTGTTAATCTTAATTATAATTTAAAATAAAGGTATCGTGGAGCCATAGTGTCTTGTGCTCTAAGTAATTGTGATGTGACAAAAAAAAATAATCCAAATAATCACACTTTTTACAGGTAAATAAGATATTGCCACACATTTCTCTAAAACCAAATTTTTCTACATTTATTCGTTTATCGACGAAGACAACAGTATGGAACATAATTTATTATTTTCCTTTGCCTTATATTATACGTATCTCATATAAAATGTATGCATTCGTTTTCGGATCACCTGTTTATTGACATTGTTGTTCTTTGACATTCTATTTCTATGGCCAGATCGCTCTGTCTGTAATTATTAAATACCCATATGGAAAATTGTAGACCCTAAAATGTACTTTACACATACCTACCTACACTGTAATTTTGTAGTCATTTTAATTAACTTAAGTGAGTGTTCTACTAATGAAACTTCTTTACCATTTTTGCTGAAGAAACATGGATTGAAAAACGACAAAAAATGTTGGTCCTCCCATACTAACTAGACAGCTAAAACATTGTATTGGTATTTCAATTTTATTTTTGTTGTTTTCGACCCACGTTTCTTTGAAAAAAATGTTGTTTCATTGGTAGAACACTCCCTTAAGTTAATTAAAACGACTACAAAATGACGATCTATATTATCAGATGAACAACAATGAACAAAGCTCTTTAAAAAGTATACTCTTTGTTAAAGTATAAAATAGTAAAAACGCCGTAAAAGCCATATTAGACACCTATCTATAAATCTCAGAAAACAAAAGGAATATCGTCAATAAATCGAACCGCAATGCAATATACGTCTATTAGACGGCCACTTGAAAACCTCTAAATCTTGACCACCCCGAAACAGCAGCGTTTTTACAATCCAATCTATATCTATGCACGGTTAGTCTTAGGCTAGGAGACTGCGAACTTTACATGGTAAATATCATAAAGTTTTGATAAAAGTATAAAAAACGCGGTATGTACGTTCTGTATCAGTATTCTTCTCTCCCGTGCGATCTTGCAGAGTTACAAAGATAAAAAATTAAACATGCTACAATTATAGGTACTTAAATTTATATTTAACTAGCTTCCCCACCCCGGCTTCGCACGGATGGTCCCATTTTTGTCGCAATTATATTGCGACTTAAAAAGAAGGAAAAGAAAAAAAATGTTTTTTTTACGTCTTTCCGTACAATAAAAAAAACTTATAAAAAACTTGTCCTGATAATAACAAACACAACAAAAAAATAATTATCTAATAACAAGTTTTGCGCTTACATACATTTAAGCGATTAATTTTCTTAGAATTTATAGGACGGAAAAGAGAAAAATCGTTTTTTCGTGTATTTTTTGATATTTTTTTATATAAACCTTGTCCTGATAATAACAAACACAACAACAAAGAATTATCTAATTTGGTGCAGTAGTTCTAAAGTTATGCGCTTACATACATTTCGGCGATTTTTATTTTATCTTTTTTATTGCCCCTGCATTGTAGTTAAACTTGAGTTACTTCGAAAAGTTTATAAAACAGCAGAATAACTAGATAAATAATGTATTTATATCGTATACCAGTCACCAAGTTTATGCCTGTCCCTAAGTCTAAAGACTCGATATTTTCTTTGCCGCCACATTTGATAAATTTTTAAACCATCCGAAATAGGACCCACGGGCGTGCAAGTGTATGTACGCGTGACTGCATTCTATAAAACCTTATATCCTTATGTTCATAGACATAAAGCACAATATTGAACAAATTGATTCTACCTGAGATGGAAAGTCAGGTAAGGAGTATTGGAACGAGTCTAGAATGTTTATATAATAGGTCTGTACTGCACTCTTTCTGCTTAGAAATGAGGCTGATTTTGAGAAGTAAGTGCAATGAGACGTTTGCTGAAGAAAATATAGTATACTTACTTTGCAGATTTGGGTAGTGTAAGGTTGTGGTAAAATAGGTTTTATTTCAAGTTTTTGGGGTCAAGTTATTATAAAAGTGGATAGTTATTGATACAATTTATAAATTATAGATACTTTTAGCTCAACCTTAATATAGACACTCACACTAAATAACACAAAAATATTTGTATCTCATTAACCGATTTTCATAGACTGGACGTATACAAAATAAAAGTATATTTTTTTTACTGAACCAAAAGGTTTAGGTTTAGGTACTAAATTGAAGTGGACACTGAAAGCTATAATTTGTTTGCGAAACCATTATCATTTCACGTCACAGTCATTACCAAATGGTGATTGTTTTTATCTTCTAAATGGTACCTATACCTATAGTTACAGAGCTAGTGACAAAATACTGCAAGAGGTATCTCAAGGCCCATCATTCAATATGATTTAGTGTTTAGGGTGTACATGAGTCAGCACCTACTCGCAAGGCTAGGAAATGGAAATCCTGGCGTAAGCACGCTTTCGAGCGCTTTGAACGACTGCTGATTGCTTATGTTCCATGAATCTGTGGTATGACAATTTTTTTCATAAATAGTTTGTAATAATTAAGCAGTAGGTATACGAATTTTCAGCCTTGAGAAAACTTTTGTACCGACCTCAAAATTGTGTCAACTTTCGTGGCGTGCTGACTCGGCATGTTCCATGATAATGCGGTCTGACAACTTTCTCATTTTTTTGGACAAAATTGAACCTTTGAACGTTGATAACTCTTGTCTTGAGCATGTCGAAATTTTATATTCTTGAAAGCGTGCTGAAGCCAAGTCTTCCACTTCCTGGCCTCGCGAGTAGGTGTTGACTCATGTACACTTTAAACACTATATTGAATGATGGGCCTTGAGATACCTCTTGCAATATTTTGTCACTGGCTCTGTAACTACTAGTAGTTCTCCCATCCAAGAAGCTAAAATTCTTCTTTAGTCTTACAAAATTACCTATAGGTCTTTCGTTGAATCTACAGTTTTTATGTTCTGAGGTTGAATCATACCACAAGCTGTTTGCATCACAGCGTGAATTGCACAATGACCTTACAAATTTAATTATATGGTTAACATAGATCCTTTTTAAATCTTTGTTTCTTTTCTAATTTCTTTTATTTTTTACTTCGTCGATTCACACCATAATAGTGGTACAAAAGATTAATTTTACAGAATTCGTCATTGACTTTTAGTCAACAATTCACTCTTGACCGCTACGAGCCAGTCTGTACGTCCCTAAGGTTTGAGTTCACAAAGGTCAAGCCATAAGTATAAATTCAGCACATCAATCTGGCCCAGTTGGTTTCCGTTCCCAGTTCGATGCCCCGTTGAGCCTCGGGCGCGTTTCGGCCTAGGACTGCAGATTTATGCTTTCGAAATGTCTACGCTTAGTTTCTTAGGTGTAAATCGAGTGATGTAGTTAGGAGGAGGTAATATTTTGTAATATTATTCAAAATCCATATGATTGCCAATAAAAAATAACAAATTCACTTCTCAAGCTTACGCGCTCACTAGTCATGAAATAAAACAATTTTTAAATATTATTATTATAAAAGACGGAGGTCGGTTTTCCTCTCCAAGTTTTCTTTCGCCATTTCTTTCTTGGAGGGGCCTCCCAATTTTATAAAATGGTGGTAGTTTCAGTAAATTCTCTCTCTTTTTTAGCACTAAATAATTCATAAAATTAAATTATAAATCAACATAAAACAATTAAATTTTTTTTGTTTCATTTTAATTTCTGAACGTCTAAAAAAAATTCATCGCTTGAGGGTAGACTCACGGGTAGCTTCAGTCCCCCGTGACCACGGCAGCTGCAAAGTTGCCGAAACGTCGGGAAAACCAAAAATCAAACCAAATACCAACTAATTACCAAAGTGCTTTCAATAAAACCGCGCTAGTATCCGTTAAAAATTGTTTTATTTCAAAAAATAACAATTCATTTGAGCAGTGATATCATAAGGTTCCGGCTTTGTGGGAAGCCGCTGGATGCGGGCAGCGCAGGACCGATTGTCGTGGAGATCCTTGGGAGGGCCTATACCCAGCAGTGGGTGTTGTGCGGCTGATATGATGATGTGGGTTTCATATTGGTCGATTTTCCAGGCGACTTGCTGGTCGGCTTTAGTCGATTAGTGTTTTTTATTGAAAATCGCTTGTGAAATCGAATCACAAACCTAATTTTAATGAGGTGGCGATTCGATTTTACAAGCGATTGTCGATAAAAATGCTTTAGTCGACTATAATCGACCCATGTTAGTGCCCTATTAGTACTTTTTAAGTTGAGTTTAGCTTGCGGAAGCTAAGAAAACATGAACTAAAATACTTAATCTAGTCTCCAAGTCTTGTATGACAAAACAGTACCTAAATAAAATACTATGGCTTCTGAAAACTGATTTATTAAAAAAAGTTAAGAATTTTGATGAATCACACTAACTTAAATTAATAACTATGTCTAAATCTAAATATCGAAAAGACAAAGATTTATCGGGGGGGGGGGATCAAGGCTAGTTTTTTGAAGGGGTCGGTCGGTATGTAAAAAAACGTTAAACACAAAAAGGATTTTACTAAGTATATCTGGATTTCGGAGGTGGATTTATGGGGAGTTTGAACTCCCAAACCCTTCGCTACGCCCATGATTAAAGACAAGAGAAATAATGAGTGTTTTGATTAGTTTTTGTTTAAAAAAAGCCTCCATTATGACATATCTTTTCAGAAGTAGCTTAGCTCCATGTTCCATTCCAACAGGCCACTCGTACTCCATCAGATAGGTGCAGGCGTCAGTTGCAATTTACTACGCATGCGCGACCCCTCTTCCATGAAGATTCATCTATTGCTCTGAAACATTGCTCAAATTCACACCATTTTGTAAAAGTATGGCTAGACACGGCCAGGTCAGGTATACCTACTCAGAATCAGCGGGTATGTATGTTGAGTACTCATAGTACGAAAAACATATCAACCGCCTGAGAGAAAACCGTGATTTCTATGTTTGTATGTGTGATGTATAACAGACGTAAAGTCTACCGAAAGATAATTACGAAAGTCGAAGATCACCTACACACGACGTAATCAACAAACGGGAACAAAAAATACTTAAATATAAAAATCCTACACACGACGTAATTACTAGTAGCTCACGGAGCTACTAGTAATTACGTCGTGTGTAGGATTTTTAATAGGAATTTTATTGTCGTGTTAGGAACCAAATTGTTTTCAACTACCGAAACAATTAGTATGTTTTTTTTTTTCATTTATTTAAGGACAACCAACAAAGCAAACATTAAATTCATGATCTACTTGCAACTTAATCTAGGAATAGTGTCACCTTAATTAAAGGCTGCCACGGCCTGCAATAGAAATTATAGTCTGGTTAGAACTTAAAATTAATTACCTATCTTAAATAACTAATAAGTTCTAGATCAAGTCTTCTTATTAGTAATGATAATTTTGAAAATTCCAACTCTATATTTTTTTTAATAATGTTTTCTTACAAAATTTATGATGATTTGTGTTTACAAGAGATTCAAAATAATTATAAAAAAGGTACTTCAAAACTACAAATAAACAAAAAATAAAGTGTTTTGTATACATCTGCATCCGGGATACATCCTGACAGGTGGAATAACTCACGAAATGCGGAGATGAGCAAAAAAGGCAACTGAATGTTGAAATGCAATAACAATAACATTATCAGTATGGATATAGATAATGCTTGTTTGTTACGTTTACACGCGTTACCCGGTTGCCCAAACATTTTTATCCATCTCTTTCATTTATTGAAGGACAGAAGCGACGAATTGAACCTCTTAGTTGTATTTGAAGACGGTTAAAATGTGTTCTCGTATTTTAAGGGCTAATTCACGACACGATCCACTAAATCCACGCAAAAACGAAGATTAAAAAATACATAAAGCATTCATATATCGTAAATATTAGGTATTAAAAGATTTTTATTTTATGTGAATCGGTAAAACATTACTTCCTAAACTTTACGTAAAATAGTGGCCCGATAAAGATAAAATATCTAGCTATAAATAACTAGCGCTGATAGATTTTTTAGTTTAAAATACTATAACTCTACTGTACATAATTATACAGTTTTTATAAGGCCTTGTCCAGTCTTTCCACAAAAACGGACTTGATTAGCATTCTACAATAGCAGTGTACCTACATTTATTTATTATTAATGTACCCCACAGAGTCTAGATTAGATCGTAGCAGCTGTCTTGACCCAGACCCAGAGCTAACACCTATTTATTTATTACACAGTTTGATATCGTCCACCTAGGTTTGCATTAATATTACGAATAATTTTAGCATTTTCATGTCAAATTTGCGATTTTACTGAAATTAATTAGGAAGCTAGCATGAAATGAAATGAAAACCTGGTCCTGGAATAAGCAAAGCAAGAGATGATTGCCAATTTTTCTATTTAAGTAGTTTCAGTTAAAAATTATTCAACCAAATGAAACTCCAAAACCATAGACGACAAAAATTCAACGAAAACAAACGACTTATTCGCAATAACAACAATTGAGTCTAATCTAGATTCGCCATTTAATAGAAAATAAAATCCTTTTAAGAAAAACTAACATTGGAACTTTCCTTCTGAAAGGACGTATTAACTTAAAACAATGCGACTCTGAACTGTAATAATGTTTGCCAACCGTCCGATCCCGGCCAAACCTTTGAATTTCTAAAAACATTATCCATCGCTGCAATATTGTGCAACGGAAACTTTTTCCTTACCAACGAAAAGCAATGGATGTCAGTGGTAATGAAAAAGATAGCGAAAACGTAGCGAATGGTAAAAGCGGCGAAGATTAAGTCGCAACAGAACAAGAAGGCGAGGGTAAGCGATAAGATATCATATAAGACGGATGTTTCGGACTTAATAAAGACATTACTTGTATAATAAAAGGTGGTGAGACGTTACGGCGAACTTATGGCAGTCATAACATGAGGACGGGGATGGAATTACTCATAACGATAACAATGTCACGGTGCCGAGGAAATCATAGCCGCAGATATAATTTGAGATAAAAACAGTTTTTCTTGATGAAACTGTGGATTGTTCACGAGTTATGATTAATGTGGAAAGTTTTGAAAGAGCCTTTGAAGATATATATTAATGCTAAGAACGCTGACTATATTATATTAAGTTAGCAACTTGCGGTCTATCTACACTGGTTTACTTTATCAACAGATCTGAATAATTAATATTGGTCAAAGCTTCGATTTTAATTTTTTTCATGATATTTTACATACCATTCTTTTCTAACAGATTTTTTATTCTTTCAGGTAAACACAATTTCTCAAAGGTGTCATCACAACACTCACCGTGAAAAAGCTTATTTAAAGGTAATTTTATTAGTGATAGTTTTCTATATAGATTAAGTGATTATAAAGTTTCTAATTTCAATAACTCTTTATCAATAAATCAAATTACTTCACAAGTTACGAATGTTGAATAAGCCGACTACGATTATCGTTCAGAATACCCGTACTCCGTGCCAAAAGTATCCACAAAATGTTAAATCCAAATATTAGCTTAGATGCATGAAAGCACTAAAGCACAGCTCGGCCGGGCAAAAAGCCGTGCAGGCGAAATAAAAAAATACAAGATCGGGAAAGGGTATGAAATGCCCATTTTGAACCTTAAGCCCATAGGAAAAAGGAATGCTACAGGGTAGCGTACTAGGACCGCCATACTTTAGCGTCCAGGCGATTTCTAAATTTGAACGCCACTCCGGGCATTCCGATTCGGTTTTGAAAAGGCAAGTGGCACTTCAAATTTACGGTTGATTCGACTACTGGATTTTTAGGCATAATCAATTCTAATTCGTGAGTAGTAGGGACCAATATTGTCTGCTACTTCGTCTGATGATAGTAACTTCGAATTCCGTTTATTAATTTAATTTGATAGCTGATGGCTATGGTCAAACTATTGTTAGATTTAAACTTAAAGCTCGTTTCAGATCTAGGATTCATAAAGGTAAATAATAGCTTTGCAGCAATTACTTTTGATAACTTAATAACAATTGTTCAACAGTTTAATTAAACTTCTCATTGTAATTAAAACACGAGAAAACTCTATATTACGAATATTACGATACGATTTAGTATCGGAAATCCAAAAAACATGCTTTTCCTGGTTTTAAAACTTATCAGGTGATCGAAAATCATAAGTGAAGTAGTTAAATTATTTATTCAAACTGTGTTTTCATTTTATTTAATGAGTTTTGTCGATTGATTTCATGAATTGTACTTATTTGCCAATGTAAACAGTATCAAACGTAAAAAAACAGTATGTACAAAGTAGTGCTGTATAGTCACGATCTATTTTAATCGTGGCTCAGTCTTACAAAGCGCGAGTGAATGGTGAATGGAATGTGAATGAGTGAATGAAAGAGCTGAGCACATGCGCCCATTAGTCAACTACAGCCGACCATTATCCTAATGGGATCTCAAACCGCTCGCCCATTTGATGATAGATCAGTAATATACTGGCATGTTTTAAATAAAGACACACACGCTACTGTTTGTATTAAAATACGGATGAAGTTGGCAGCGGTAATATTTTTATTGAATTGTGTGATGTTAATTTCGGATATTCGAATGTGAAGCAAGATATTTAGGTTGTTTCAGTAATATGTTTGATAACTGAAAGAATGTAAGTTCAGTTAAAGATGTTATCATGATTTTATAGCTGTTTTTGTATTAAATGCCTTATGAGCCTCAACCAATGAAAACTATAATCAATACTATTTCATCGAGCTATGAGAAGATTTTTTTCTCCCTTCCATTTCCATTTACGTAAAATAATATTTAGTGTGATTCATAGTGGTATATTTAAATATGTCATTTTTACCTACATGACTTCACTTTACAATTATACAGGCTGCATTTTTATTCACTCTCCGAATTTTAAGGATGTGTTCTGTCCATGAAACTGAACACTTTCTCTAAGAAACGTAGGATAAAATAAGTAAGAAAAAAGACTCCATACAAATCAAAGAGATCACGTTATCAGTTTAGTAAAGGATGACCAAAATTTTGTGGCGTATTTGTTGTTGTCGTAAGTTGTTCAGTTTCATGGACAGAACACATCCTTAAAATTTGTAGAGTGAATAAAAATGCAACCTGTATAATTGTAAAGTGAAGTCATTTAAGTAAAAATGACATATTTACATATACCACTATGAATCACACCAAATATTATTTTAGGTAAATGGAAATGGAAGGAAGAAAAAAATCTTCTCATAGCTCGATGAAATAGTATAGACGCAGTCATGTAAACCTACTTCGTAGAATAAATTCACAGAAAAAAAAATAAAAAAAACCGGCCAAGTGCGAGTCGGACTGGCGCACGAAGGATTCCGTACCAAAAATATGACAAAAAAAAATACGTTTGTTGTATGGGAGCCCCCCTTAAATATTAATTTTATTCTGTTTTTAGTATTTATTGTTATAGTGGCAACAAAAATACATCATTTGTGAAAATTTCAACTATCTACCTGTTGTCGTTATTAATGTCGAGCAAAAAACTGTAAAAAAATCACGTTTGTTGTATGGCAGCCCCCTTATATATTAATTTAATTCTCTATTCAGTATTTGTTGTTATAACGGCAACAGAAATACATCATCTGTGAAAGTTTCAACTTTCTAGCTATCACGGTTCATGAGATACAGCCTGGTGACAGACAGACAGTCAGACAGACAGACAGACGGACAGCGGAGTCTTAGTAATAGGGTCCCGTTTTTACCCTTTGGGCACGGAACCCTAAAAATGAAGTCTGTAAAGACACAAATCTTAGAAAAAATTGAAAATAAGAAATCTAAGTCCAGACTTGTTGTTCAGTGAAATGGAACAAGAACTGACCATTCCAGTATAACAAACAATTAACACTAATGCTAATTTATATCGTTCGAGCCAGTAGATGCAGGATTAGGTTACAAACAGACGGTGCGGTTATTCAGAATAAGAGCTGCGGCCACTGGGTTGGTTACTAAGTAAGGATTAATGTGGGACGAGGCCAATTTAATGCATAAATGAATAAAACGTATAACAAAGAACAATTAGGTAAATAAATGAATTCGGTATTTAGATTACTAGTTATATTGCATAACGTACTTGGTTTAGTTGGAGGGAAAGTCTCCCGAACTACCGTTAAAATTGTTTTTTTCGCCCTTGTACATTTTGGACAATATCACCCACAATTGCCCCGTTTCCAGGTACCTAGCTGAATCCTACGTCGTTGTCTGTATCTTTGTTATTTCGTAACTAATTCTGAAACACAATCTTTCATGTTAACCCTTTAGTGATAGCGTGACAAAACTCCTTCGTTAAAAACCCGCTACATTAATTCTCGCAGAGCCGAACGGCCGTATGAGAAAATTCTGGTACAATCAGATAGACAGCTCATTCGAATAATCGATTCAGACTCGATTCACGTCACCATTCAGCCGGCTGTTGTCGTTGCCTGTTGTCCGTTGCGAATTCGAAATTTGAATTTGAAAAGAACTAGAATATGGAACTGTTTCAATGAGGGCTTTTCATGGCGACATTTTAAAAATAAGAATAGTAACTATTTGCCTCACTAGATGGCGTTGATGGAAAGAGAAGTGTCAACATTGACTTTTAAAAATAAACGGACTGTACCAAAGAGGAAAGTAAGCGCTCGCTGGCTGACATCTGCCTAAATAGAAACATTTTAGGTTACATCTGCCTGCTTACCTGAGTACTCTTCGAAGCTTAGTAAAAAAATTTCAAATTGACACATGCATTTTTCTCAACGCCATCTATCGAGCCTAGAGTTTTTATTATTGTGAAAAGCCCTCATTGGAACGTCCGAATAAAAAATTATCTATGGAAAGAGTTTAAAGTAATAATAATTGTTTATACTTTCGTAATTTGATATATTGTTTTAAATTTCCATGGTTATTAACGTTATTAGAATAAACTATTTCGGGATTTACACTATGTACCTGTTTATTTTTGATTGTTTATCTTCGTAATTCGAATTTCGTAATGTTACATTTTGAATAATTTGTAACAAATAAATCCTTTCATAGTTTCTAAAATCGATTAAACTATTCATTTAGGTCCTTAACTTAACGCTTAGACGTCTTTTTAATAACACCAAACCATTAAAAACTTTAAAGAAAATAAGGACCATACCAAGATTTTCTAATGCAGCTAACATCGTGTCACATTACTATAAAACCGCTTTCGTCAAGCGATCGCTCACATTCGCTCGTCTATATAGGTTAAGGAGTACACAGAATCTAGTGCTCGTGTATTACGCGAAAATCAACTTTATGTTATTGATGTAGAATATACAGTTCACTTAAAATTTGTGTACAGTGCAACTACATTTACAGTATGAAAACGCATAAATGCGGCGTTGGTAGGCCGTCACGCGAGTAAGGCACGCGAAAAGAGTGCGGATCTTAAATGACGAATTATAATATAAACATAACTAAGAAGTTATATTTTTTTAATCTAGGAAGATTAAAAAAATATAATAATAAAATAAAAATAAATATAAAATAGAATGGTTAAAAACAATCCCACTAAAAACATTTTCATGTTAAATGTGGCCAAGACAATATGGCTTGCACTGTCGAAAAGTTATCAGCCCTCATTTAGAGCCAAGCTTCTAACTCTACACGCCCTAATTCTACAAGCCCTAACTTCACAAACTTTACACCTTAGCCAAAATATGTGGCTTGGCCATTTCGCTACATTTACATGGGCGTAAGATGTAAAATTTATTCACCGTTCATTTCTGTTATACAATAAAAATAGAATGGTTAAAAATAATTTATAAGACCGATCACACTGAGTAGTCAATTGCTCAAGCTCAAGCATATAACATATAAAAATAAGTATTTTAAGATTCTCAACAAAATCAAATAAATATTAGAGTTTAAAACGAGACCATAATCTTCATCATCATTATCAACGTATCAGCTACACGACACCCACTGCTGGGCATAGGCCTCCCCCAAGGATCTCCTCGACGATCGGTCCTGCGCTGCCCGCATACAGGCTTTTCGCGACCTTTACCAGATCATCGGTCCACCTTGGCGGGGCCTACCTAGGGAGCATCGTCCGATGCCCGGTCGCATATAAGCAAAATCTAACTCTCGAGTTTTGATGGTGATCCCTGATTGGTCAAGAAACTCAGTAGTTAGGTTTTGCGCGCAAACTCTAACTCCCCAGTTTCGCGCTAGTTCGATAGTGATCTCTGATTGGTCAAACTACTGAGTTCGCATCTTTATTTTTTTGTCAGTAGTAATGTATAGCGCGTAATTGTATAACTGATTTCAGGGACTTTGCTAGTTTAGTTATAACAAGAAGTTTTTCAATATATTTTCATCAGTAATTTATGGCACTTAATAATGATAAGGAGAAAAATTTATCAAATTTTGTTCAATAGTTTCCGTTGCTGGCTGCACCTACTGAAATAAAAAGATGTTTACAGATAAACGATAAACCAAAAAAAATACGTTAATGTGTAAAGAAAGGCGAATACCTTCAAACCATTTAGCCTTATACTAGGTACTGTATTGAGATTAAGAATAAGAATGTTGAATTGAAGGAAAATTTATTAAGAATGTTTCTGTGCAAAACATATTTATTTTGTTGTTTATTAAGTACCTATTGTTTCATTCTCAAAAGTTTTAACCCAAACACATGAGAAGTCTTCTTCTTCATCGTGTCGATGATTCTGGCGTCCCCCAAAGCGTGTTGTCAGGCAAAATTCACAACGGCATAGCGCAACCAAATAGGACAAGTAAAAATAAATGCATTTTAAGTAGATACTAACTTGCAATTATGATTCGTTGGGACGCGCGATTCGTTGGTTTTCTAGACAATCCATTTGGTCAATTTCATTCAGCATTCTTGTATCCATACGGATACACTGGAGAACTTGGCATATGCCACAGTTCTCCAAATTATAATATTGGGTCCTTACCTATGAAATTGGCGTTTTTTTTCTCACACACAGAGAACCATTTAACTCCAGCGATTTAGATTATTTATCAGTTGCTGGATATTACGGCTATATAACTATCAAGTTGACGGCTATGCTTATAATTGGATGTAATTTGATTGTTCTGATGAATAATTAAAGTGACTTCTTTTTTTGGCAAAAATGACCAGTTAATTTGTTGTAACGTAGCCTAAACTTATTTTTTTCGAGTAAGTTATGTTGCCTAGGTTATCTTAATGTTCATACATTTGTACTTACAGAAAAGTTTTTTTGCAATAGCGTTCACAGTAGTTAAATAAATTGTGAAAAATATTGAAATAGATAATAATGCAACTTGTTAAAAATTCTCCATACAAAACGTCAATTTCATTCATAGGCAAGGAATATTTAGTTTAGCAGAAAAAAAAACTTTTGCGTTCAGATCTGGGTGCACTGGATTATATTCGCAAAAACTTGGAAGATTAGAAATCATTTTTAAAAAATAATATATTTTACCACAGATGGTTCAAAGACAATGGGGAATGTCCGAAAAAAAACAAATTGGCTGAATATTTTTTTATAGATAGGAATAAGCTCCCTTAGTAATAGAAAAAAAATCAGAATTTTCGGTTGCGTAAAAAATAAAAAATAAAAAGTCTCTTCGACTTCACAAATGTAGGAAAGTAATAGCAGAATGGAAATTATACCTTTGCTATAACCTGCCACTATGACAACAAGAATAAAAAAAAAAGTTTTGACATTTTGTGTTGAATTTTTTTTTTTAATACCATGTTGTGGTTGTAGCAGGTGATGGCAAAGGTATAATCTCCATTCTGCTGTTACTTTCCTATATTTGTAAAGACGAAGAGACTTTAATTTTTTAAATTTTTTCACGCAACCGAAAATTCTGATTTTTTTCTATTACTAAGAGAGCTTAATCCTACCTAAAAAAAAAATTCAGCCAATTTGATTTTTTTCGGACATTCTCCATTGACAACTGAATTTTGAAGCTCGCTCATTGGTGGATGCGCACTCAGTAGTTAGAGTTTGCGGGCAAAACCTAACTACTGAGTTTTTTGACCAATCAGAGATCACTATCGAACTAGCGCGAAACTGGGGAGTTAGAGTTTGCGCGCAAAACCTAACTACTGAGTTTCTTGACCAATCAGAGATCACCATCAAAACTCGAGAGTTAGATTTTGCTTATATGCTGCCCGGTCGCCATTCAGAACTATTCCGCCCCAACCACAACCTTGCTAAAGCATCATTCAATCAACTTTTACTGCGGTGCGAGGTAATAGGGATATGATAGACTCTATCGGAGTATAAAAAAATAATTTTTGATCCAAGCGTAACACTAAAAAGTTTATGCGAACATTCGTCGTAGCTGCACCGCACTCTACTCTCACAGACGTAATGAAAGCTCGACTGGCACATATTTTCCATGCAATTATGACCCGTTGCACACAAGACACTCCATTTCCTTGCGGGTATGCTCAAAATTAATTGTTTTCGTTGTTAAGTCGCGTACTTGTTCATTAGAATAAGTTTTGTAGTTTTCGTAAATTTTCAGCATAACAAAACTTCAAAATAATGTGTAAATCTCGTCTATTTTTCATTTTAACTAACAGGTTCCGAATAACTTTGACTTAATAAAATTAAAAAGTGACAGATAATTTTATAAAATTTCAGTTACATTTTTAAGTATAAACACAGCATACTTACATCAGTTCAAAATCTTCAAGTGTATCCAACCCATGCATTAAATATTTAAAATTCTTTAAGCGAAGCTATGTTTATGAATATATACAATTATGTAATTCATAAATACACCTTGAATTTTATCCCAAAACTTGCAGAATAATTATAAACATGCAATCATGTTTTTACGGTAGCCGGTGTAAGACCAAAATTATGATATCTTGATTATCAAGTATTTAAGGCCAATTCTGTATGCAAAACAAAAAGCAGATCGCTGTTTTAAACTTACCACTAACCAAATGGAGTACAAACTTCTTTCACGGGTCAACAAAGAGGCGGTTGAACTATACTTAACTGCAAACATTAAAATATAGATAATAAGTACAGCATAAGGGAACTTTTAAAAAAGCTAATAAGAATCTACGCTTCAATAGCTACGCATAGAACTTTCTCGACCGTACCACCGGACGTAATACTTACATACAATATGTAGGGAATACCTTAATTTAGTATTTATGGAAGGGTCGTATAATTTATGCAATTATTGAACTCTTCCGTAATGCGTAACGACATACGATGCGCCCGCGCAACCGACACACGGCGCTCACCTGTCGAATGTGCTAATTCTTGCCACTTTGTGTCAATCGTTCCCTTTTTAAGTGACGTTGATGGCGATGGCAATTATGCAGCTCTGTAAGAAACCAGTGTTAGAGCTTAATTATATATATATGTCGGAGCGCGAGCGCCGTGCTACCCAGGATTATTGGAACTCTTAGCGCCATCTATTGAGTTGAGTCGTAACTATCAAGTCGGAAACGTCAAGTGGCTTACTTGGGTAAGGTCGACACAGCGAGTGTTATAATCTGTGCAGCAAGCGATGACTTTGTCTATGAAATAGTTTGACAGTTGACAGTTTGATGTGTGGCAGTTGACAGATTTGATGTTTGTCAGTTTGACAGTTGACAGTCTTGACGTTTCCTGAGGCGGGAATATGTGAAGAGCGTTTTCTGTGGGTAGTCTGTGAAACATTCTATTACCGTCAGCCGTAGTGAACGGTCGTTGATTTGAATTCGCCTCGCTGTGTCGAACTTGCCGCGTTTACCGACTTGAATCCGTGTGAATCTGTTCGATCATCCTTTATTTTGTGCTAACTTGATGTTGATTGTAAGAATAGAGGTTGTGCATTGTAAAGAGACTATTATTTCGTGCTCGGCGGTGCATCACCTTATCCTGACGATACCTCGCTCCCCCCTGACTCCGTCATCAGAAGTGGGATGCAATCCAAACGTCCAACGAGGTGAGAGAAGTGAATCAAATGATATGAGGTGTGATAACGAGACACGTGCTACGGAAAATCAATGTGATCGACGAAAAATGGCGTCTATTATGGAGTAGTAAAATCGCAATTTTATGGCTTTGGAACAAGCTATGCGTGCGTCTACTTCGAGTGCCGATGTTCGTTCTTGAGTTTGACCCCGAGTGGAAAGATGAGCGCAACTATCAGCGCAGGCATGCGGTGATGGAATGACGGCAGTGATGCAACGGTGGCAGCACGATGGCAACGCAGTGGCGGGTGCAGCCAGCGTGGCGAATCTACAAGGTCACTTTATAAGGGTCAGTCGTAACAATTTTATTTTGATTTTATTTTACAACTGAAAAGTCACTAAGTAATTGTGTTGATTATGATTATGACAAAAAAAATTTATCGGCGTAGAAAAAGAACATTACAAAGAAAACAGTCCATATTGAGTCTCATTCTGTTTCAAAAGTATTCAAGGGAGTGAATTTAACTAAAATTAAAAGAGCTAAGTAATTTGTTGTTGGTGACATCATTCACGAGAATTGATATTGGAATTTAGGGCAAAAATAAGGAAATAGAAGGAAATCTTTCTTAGTAATGTCATATTCTGTGGTAATGTAATGTTAGCACTTTTCTGTTGTAATGTAACCACTTTTCTGTTTTAATTCACTGCTAACAGTTGGTAGATGCATCAATGTTTCTGAATATGTTTACTGTTGGTGTAGTGTTGGTACAGTGTTGGTATTGGTACAGTATTGGTACAGTGTTGGTACAGTGTTAGTACAGTGTCAGTGCAGTGTCAGTACAAGTACAGCGGTGCACTGTTAGTGAACTGTTAGTACACTGTTAGCACACTGTTGGTGCACTGTTGGTACATTGTTAGTACACTGTTAGTACACTGTTAGTACACTGTTAGTACACTGTTAGCGCACTGTTAGCGCACTGTTAGCGCACTGTTAGCGCACTGTTAGCGCACTGTTAGCGCACTGTTAGCGCACTGTTAGCGCACTGTTAGCGCACTGTTAGTACACTGTTAGTACACTGCTAGTACACTGTTAGTACAATGTTGGTACATTGTTAGTGCACTGTAAGTACACCGTTAGTACTCTGTTAGTATACTGTTAGTACACTGTTAGTACACTGTTAGTACACTGTCAGTACACTTTTAGTCATAGTGTGGTGAATTTGAGTAAGCAGCTGTTGCTATGTAGGAATATGAATTCAGTTTAGTCACTAGTTCATTCATAATCATGAAATTAAAATTAGTTTCTGATTTAACAAAGTTTTTGTTTGACTACCTATCTGGAAGTTGATTATCTTTAAATTGTGAGTAAACAAGGTTTTCGGAGCGCGTACTGTGTGTTTTCTTCTCCGTTTCAGCTATATGTACCAGAGGCATAGAATGCTGACAGCGATGGTGGTATAAAAAGAAGTGACTTCATAACCAAGCGGCGTGAAGCGGCACATCTTTGCGGTGTCTTCAACGGTGTGCGAGACGAGGAGGTGGAAGTAGATGACGACGTCACTATGTCTCGAGGATCTCTGTTTCCATCAGGTGATCAGATCAAAGTTTTGCTTTGTTTTTGTTACTGTAAAGTTATAATGCAGTCACGACTGAGTGGCAAGCGTTCAGTCTTAGCGTTCATCGGATATAGGTAATGATGATGAAGGTGATGATGTTGGTTATGATGATGATGCTGATGATAGTGGCGATGTTGACTGAGTGATGCTCACTGTATTAATGATTCTTAGCTGTCTGAAGTATCGGTTGAGGATAGTACACCAAATGAAGTGCTAGGATGCCTGTCAGATGCCTGGTGCCTTCGGATTGTCTTGAAGGGTTAATGACTATCAGACGCCGGAGAGAGGTTGTCTTGAGTCACTGTCAGACACCGGATGGAGGTTGTCTTGAGTCACTGTCAGATGTCTCATAGAGGTTGTCTTGAAGTGCTGGTTGGCTATCAGACGCCGGATGGAGGTTGTCTTGAGTCACTGTCAGACGCCGGATGGAGGTTGTCTTGAAGTGCTAGTTGACTATCAGACGCCGGATAGAGGTTGTCTTGAGTCACTGTCGGATGCCGGATGGAGGTTGTCTTGAAGTGCTGGTGTGCTTGTTGAATATCAGACGCCGGATGGAGTTTGTCTTGAGTCGCTGTCAGACGCCGGATGGAGGTTGTCTTGAAGGTTGACTATCAGACGTCGGACGGAGGTTGTCTTGAGTCACTATCAGATGCCGGATGGAGGTTGTCTTGAATTCTAGTTGACTATCAGACGCCGGATAGAGGTTGTCTTGAGTCACTATCAGACGCCGGATAGAGATTGTCTTGAGTCATTGTCTAATGCCGGATTGAGGCTGTCGACGCCGGATAGAGGTTGTCTTGAGTCACTATTAGGTACAGGTTATCTTGTGTTTCATAGAGTTGATGGCTTCATAAGCCAGATGCACACATTGTGAAGGTAAAACTTGTCAAATTTGATACTTGGTGCTGTTTGACAGATCATTTCTCTTGATGGTACAAACGTTGTTATTTGACTGGTTTGTTAATTTATTGTGAATGAAGAGCTGGAGTACTTGTGAATGATTTAAAGCTACTTACTAAGAAAAATTAAAAATTAATCAGAGCATTGTCAGATGGAAGATAAGTTAACATTTTGATTAAATTGAAATCATTGAGTTAAGGATTAAGAAAGAGACGTTCCCTAAACTTTGGTCAGGAAGGCCGAGTAGTAACACCATTTGCTGTCTGGTGCTGTTTGTCTCCAGGTATTCCACTGACTGTTTCACACGAGGACGTGTGAAATGTCAAGATGGCCGTGTCGGAGCGCGAGCGCCGTGCTACCCAGGATTATTGGAACTCTTAGCGCCATCTATTGAGTTGAGTCGTAACTATCAAGTCGGAAACGTCAAGTGGCTTACTTGGGTAAGGTCGACACAGCGAGTGTTATAATCTGTGCAGCAAGCGATGACTTTGTCTATGAAATAGTTTGACAGTTGACAGTTTGATGTGTGGCAGTTGACAGATTTGATGTTTGTCAGTTTGACAGTTGACAGTCTTGACGTTTCCTGAGGCGGGAATATGTGAAGAGCGTTTTCTGTGGGTAGTCTGTGAAACATTCTATTACCGTCAGCCGTAGTGAACGGTCGTTGATTTGAATTCGCCTCGCTGTGTCGAACTTGCCGCGTTTACCGACTTGAATCCGTGTGAATCTGTTCGATCATCCTTTATTTTGTGCTAACTTGATGTTGATTGTAAGAATAGAGGTTGTGCATTGTAAAGAGACTATTATTTCGTGCTCGGCGGTGCATAACCTTATCCTGACGATACCTCGCTCCCCCCTGACTCCGTCATATATATTTATTACATACCTAAGTATAAGGCTGAATTTGTTTTGTTTGAAAATTGCTTACTCACATGCAAACATTATTTCTTTTGAGAAACGGATCCATTCCAGAACGTCCAGTAATTTAAGGTTGGAATAATTATTTTTTGTGATGGTCGAGTTTTAATATTTGACCACAATAGGTAGACCTCTCGGCAAATTCAAAATCAAACTATATGACTCTAAAAACTTAAAAATTCCTAGCCTATTTAAGTATATTTTTAATGCACAACTGGATAGTGCTTGGCCTTCACGTCACCTGATGTTAAGTGACGATAAAGCCGAAGGTGGAATCCTCATCACTGAGGAACTAGCTATCTTACCTCTAACTGCTGGAATACAACAATTTTTTAACTGTTGTTAAGCTCAAACTTAGGTAAGATGGTGGTTAAATTCTTAAACTATTTGAGTATTAGTAAAAGGATATTTCAATGAAAAGGTATAACTGGGATGTACTATTAATTAATACAATACGCGTAGAAAGCTATGTAAATGATATTTTAAAGTATTCAATAGTTACCATGACCCAATTAACCACAATATTTATTAGCACCAAAACTGGGACCAAATCGCATCTCCTCCGCTCGATTACTCAGTTCAAGGTTTCTCATCAATCATGCCGGTGGATGATTGGCGTGATTACCTAATGAATAACTTGAGATCATCCGGTTTCATTAGCGCCGATGATGTCCCAAATTAGTTTGGATGATAGATGATCGGAACGCTAAAAAGTTTGTTACAAGTTTAGATTTTGATAGTCAATTTATGGAAGGTTCGTTACTGTCTTTGAATCAAATTGTAAAATATATAATAGCTCTAAACTCTCAGGTAAGAAGTTACATTTACTTATTAAGTAATTATCAACTTTACCAATGTTTTTTCGATCAATAAAATTTTGCAAGAAAATTCCCATCGAGCTTCCAACACAACACGCTGAAAAGTTCAAAAATGTTTTTGTTGAATTCAACCAAATAAGAGTTAAACTGTGAAATTTAGCACGGTTCGCGGTTATTCTGATTAATGCCATGGTTTAAACAGCGCGGGAACATAATTAATCATTTATTTAACCGTTTCGGCTTCCATTGCGGCGTTACCGAATAATTTGTTCTGACTTCGTGTACGCGTTAGTTGCATACGGTTGGTGTACATTAAAATTAAATACTTTATTATTTGGCCAGCTTTTGTACTGGATTTTGAATCGCTCTGTGTTTAATATGAATAATATTTTCTAGTTTTGATAACGTTAATTTGTTTCGTAGATAAAATGTAATTCGCTAAAGTTAAACAACACCTTCAAATAAATTTATTTATTGCTGTAATGAAGGTATTTAAAAAAGGTTTCGATACTCTGTTTTTGACTGACGTGCTTCTAACTTATGTAAATTGAATTCAATGGTTACTGAAGCCTCTTTTCAATTGAATAATTTTTGAAAACAAGGCAGTGACCAGAAACAGGCTTCATGCCAGTTCTGGCAACGTCATGTCATGACATCATGACGTATTCCTTCATCCTATGTTGGAGAATCTGAAGCCTCGAAAAGAACATTCGTCAATAACTTCGTCGTACCTTTACTTGCAGCTCATTTCAATTAAAAGACTTAAGGAAAATTATGTTATAATAAACATACAATTTTGATTCTTAGAATTTTATTGTGTTCATAGGTATTTCATATGAATCAGTATTAATTAATATGCGTGTATCGAAGATCTGACGTCTGTCTGTCTGTACGAATTTGATGGATGATTGCACTTGACAGTTCTCTGTTAATGAATAGATGGTGAATCACTGGTTGAATGCAAAAACATTGTAATTTTAACTGCGGTATCTGCAAATCCATTAAATTTGATATAGGTAAAAAGTTCATTAAGAACTTGCGGCACACATATTTCTTATAGTTTTGCACTCCAGGTGGTGATATTTTTGCCATATTTGAAATTACTGTGCCATTAAAATTCCATACCATTGGATCAAATTCTAACGTACCATTCCTGGCAAGGACAACCAAGATCACGGATGTACGCGAAAATTAATATTTTACAACCGCCTCTGTCATCTAGTGGTTTGCCCACACCCGTATAAGACGCAGGGGTCCCGGGTTGGATTCCCAGGGGGGGTACAATTTTTACTCGGTTTGGTTGGTAGTAGGGCTTATTTCAAGTCTGCCTGGCTAGCTACAATCATCTTACCTAAGTCTGACGCCATAACAACAATTTAAAAATTGTTATATTCCGGCAGTTAGAGGTAAGATAACCTCAGAGATGAGGATTCCGGGTGTAGTGCGCTTCCACCCTTATCGTCACTTAGCATCAGGTGAGGTGAAGGCCAAGCACAATCTTGTTATGCTTAAAAAAAAAATTATTGTCAAAACGTGGTTATGTATGCTTGGATTTACCTTCGAACTGTACATATAAAAGGTCCTTCTTAAATAGTGCACAAAATTTTAAGGGGTCAATGTACTCATGCATACAAACAACTTTTACTATGGTACCAACATTGAAATCGCGAAAAAAAATCAGCTGTTCCATAGAACATTTAAAACCGATTAGATCAAAATGTATGGAACAGCTGATTTTTTTTTGCGATTTTAATGTTAGTACCATAGTAAAAGTTGTTTGTATGCATGAGTACATTGACCCCTTAAAATTATGTGCACTATTTAAGAAGGACCTTTAATAAATTTTTATATACTTATGTACCTGTTTTTATTTTTAGGGACGGAACCCTAACCTAAAGGGTAAAAACGGGACCCTATTACTAAGACTCCGCTGTCCGTCTGTCTGTCTGTCTGTCTGTCCGTCTGTCTGTCTGTCTGTCTGTCTGTCTGTCTGTCACCAGGCTGTATCTCATGAACCAAGATAGCTAGAAAGTTGAAATTTTCACAGATGATGTACTTCTGTTGCCGCTATAACAACAAATACTAAAAACAGAATAAAATAAATATTTAAGGGGGGCTCCAACTACAATGCCATACAACAAACGTGATTTTTTTTGCCGTTTTTTTCTCGATATTAATAACGACAATAGGTAGAAAGTTGAAATTTTCACAGATGATGTATTTTTGTTGCAGCTCTAACAACAAATACTAAAAACAGAATAAAATTAATATTTAAGGAGGGCTCCCATACAACAAACGTATTTTTTTTTGCAGTTTTTTGGTACGGAACCCTTCGTGCGCGAGTCCAGCTCGCACTTGGCCGGTTTTTTTACAATATCTGTAAATCAGCTAAAAAATTTCTTAGTTGCTTCTAACATTAAGTAGTAATGTAATACAATTGTATTTTAATTTAAAACCCAGCACAGTATGGATAAAGTAGGTACTCTAGCTAGGGTTGCCAACCCTACTTTATAATATAGTATCCTACTATATTGAGGGCTTGCGTACTATTTTTTTTAAATATATAGTAGGCAAAACTACTATATTTTTTCAACTGAAAAAATTAAACAAAAGCAGCAAAAGAAATATTACTTAAGGTAAAGAAATATTACATATTTGTCTGACGCCACGCGTTAACACGTGTTAACACGCTGTCAGATGACATCGGTTTTCATAGTAAATGTATGCACTAGGATCACACTTATCCTATAAACATGTCCATATAAATACGGCGTGTTAACACGTGGCGTCAGACAAATGTGCCCGCATCTTTATACCTATGCACATAAGTAATTGCATAGTAAGTAATTGTTGTATTTTTAAACACTTGTGTTTATTATGGTTGTTGAATAAATTATGAAAATGTTAGTATGAAAAATGTAACTTCTATAAATCCTCCTTACAAAACGATTTCCTACTATATTTTTGAGACTTTTTCGCCATCTACTATATTTTTACACGTAATAATCTTGAAAATACTATAATTTGATTCAAAAAAAGTTGGCAACCCTAACTCCAGCGCAATTTATTTAACGTTTAGGTATTTCGGACTGAACTTTTAACTTACTTCGTGAGAAACTTACGTGCCATAAAAATTACAAGTGCTTTTATTACTTTAAAATCCATGAAAATACAACTCCATAAAACCTAAAATTGAATTACCAATAATTGGGAACAGTTTTAAAAATACAAAAGACGAAAAGAAAATCCGTCGCTTAGAAAGGTTTTAAAAATAAAACCATTATGAAGCGATTGATTATGATTGATTCGGCGGGCAGACGCCTGCGCCGGGTATTAATTAAGAAACTAATGGGCGAGACGAAAAAAGCATAGAGTTGCGTTGACCTGAAGCTGGTATGGTCAGCAAAAGAAAGGTCAGGTCTGTCTTATAAAGACTCCATATATTCGTCTTTTTGGCTACAAATTTATTGACCGAGCACGCGCGAAACATTTCTGTTTCAGCTTGGGAAAAAATGCTTTCGTCCTGCTGCCCCGCTGCCGATATTTATATTTTTTGTCGATTCAGTTTATCGAAATTTTTCAAAATGGCGGACATATGGGGAAAATCTTTTATTCATTTCGAAATCTGTTTAAAAATGTAACGCAAGGTCCCACTCACAGAGTCACTAAATATAGTAATTTATATTAGTATTAAAAATAGTGCAATGTGTGACTTTTTTAGCTATTGATAGCTGGTCACAATATTCAATTTGTTGTAAATTAAGGAGCATTTGTAAATTTAAAGTTCTTGGTCGAATACATCACATAAGTCTTTACATTGGGCCTCTGTAATAATCAAAAACACTACGTCTACGTTATTAGCAGGTAGAAGGAAAAGTGCACATCGCTTTCTGACCGAGCGAACACGAAGTGCTAGCGAAGCGTCTCTGCTTCAGCTTGGTTGAGCAAAAAGTTCGTTTTGAAATTTTGCGAAAAAAAATCCACGTAAAATTATCAATGCGCCATCTAGCATTGTTAACTAGATTAATAAGAATAAGATTGTCTATTAGATTAATTTTTAAACAACACAGGACAATTTGAGTGAGGTCTACAGTTCACTGAGCCAATAGTTTATATTTTTGCTGACGTTACTTTTTCCTAAGGCTAGGTACTCATCAGTTTGTTATGACGTGGTGCTATCTCATTAGAGATCTTGACACGTCAAACACGACCTGTCGCTGGCAACATTACGTCGAACTTTATAAACATTTTATAAACTCTTTGAAGGAACACGGAATCATAATTCATTTTAGTAGACAGCTTCGTGTTAAACTGTTAGAAAATGCTTTTTAAGTCATTACAATTTTACTTGTGTATTTCTACAACATAATTATTGCTGACTACGATACTTAAATACAAAGGACATATATTTTTTTTGTTTGGTCACCTTTTTTTATTTTTATCACATAAAAAGTCTTCTCGACCATCTTACCACCAAATCCCACCACCAGTGGTTGGTTGGCACTCCAATTTCTCAACTGACTACCCGTGACCAAATAACACAATGTTACTCCCATTTTACCCACCAGTGGTGAGAATTATCCCATTTTACCACTGGTGACTAATTTAGGACGTACAAGAAAGGTGGAAAAATTTAGGTTAGAAGTATTGTTTCATTGAAATCCACATAGGAAGTGGAATTCCCCACGGGCGAAGACGCAGATGCAAACTAGTCAAAAATAACGTTGTTTTTCGTAATTTCTAAGTAAGAAAGCCTGTTACTCATTGGATTAAGATTATAGTTGAAATGTCCTTATAGTTTTATACTCAGTGTCAGTTAAAATTAACGCACTAACGGACGAATAGGTACTCAAAGGCTTCTTAGCTAAAATCTTAAGTTAAGGTCTACTTAAACCATATCCTGCGATATGGCATTATATTATGGGGAAACTCGGTAGAAATGCATCGGGCTTTCAATTTACAAAAAAACATGCGTTCGTACAATTTGTGGTGCTGGCTATTTAGATAGCTGCAAATCTTTGTTTAAGGCCTTAAGTATTCTGCCCTTGCCTTGCCTTTACATTTATGAGATTAGTCTATTTGTAAAAAACATGATCATTTATTAAAAAAAAAATCAAGACTTTAACTATAGAGGTAGAAAAGGAACCAACTTACGAATTCCCGGTCAAAGTGTGATATTACATTCCAAAAACTCATTTTGTATGGCAATACGTAATAACAATAAAATGCCAAATAATATAAGAGAACTACCTACAACTAAATTTAAAAGCAAATTGTTTAACATTTTAATAGAAAAGACATATTACTGTATTAATGACTTCCTAAACGATAAAATTATTGACATTGCACACTAATTTTGACATCTTTTATTGCTGACATTCCAATAATTTGATTTCATTTTTATAAATTTAGTGATTTAATTCTGTTTTGAATATGATAATTAACATTAACATTCTTAAAAATAAAAGAACATTATGTAATAAAATTGTATTATCTAGTTAAATCTAAGTATTTGCAAGTTGAAACATTCGTCAGAATATGATGGAAATATTATTATTACATCTTGTATGTACCATATTTAGCAAATAAATGAATTATGAATTAAGGTGGTACCCTGAGCGAAAGTGGCGCCGCGGTGAATTTTATTTAATATTATAATTCTAATACACAATTTTAATAATGTTTATCGTGGAAATTTTAGGGCCTACAGTCTAGATTTTTAGACGGTATCGTTACATTCCCTAGTAGTCACTGCTAGAAGTAGATAGAAAAACTGCTAAAAGTGGCCGTTTTTGACACATTTGCTATCTACTTCTACGAATGACTACGAGGGCATGTAGTGATACCTTCTAAAAATACTAGACCATGAGCCCTAAAATCTCCACGATGAACATTATTAAAATCTTTTTCTATTAATAACTTATTAAATAAAAACTTCTGAGGGCGCCACTTTCGGTCATACAACCGCCTTAACTTTAAGGACTGTTAGTTTCATAGAGTATCTGTCAAACCTGACAACTCTTTTAAATTCAAGGTGGCTTTAAGTGCAACAGCACTACCCCGTCGAAAAATGAAGAAAAAAAAATTGGCAGTATCGTTTCTTTGTGAGTCGTTAAAATACTTTGCAGTTTCGACTGTGAAATCAATTTGTCCATTAAATTAAATCTCCATGTTGAGTAACAAGTACTTTTTATTTAAGTTCTTATTTTTATTGCTCAAAATTAATGAAAGGGAATTTAAACATGAATTTAATATCTAGAGGTTTTAATTTTCGGTTTTACGGTTTAATTGATCATTAATACCAAACTGCATCTATGACGTTTATTTTTACTAGAGATAAAAAATAAGGCCGGACCATGTCCAAGTAAACCTGTTAATAAAATTATTTTTTACATAGGTATTTACATAATAATTTTTGATGTCTAGTCTATGTGTTTTCATAGAATGAAAACTGTAGTCAATGTTACATAAACAATTCAGCAGTAACGATTTTAAACCAATACAAATATGACTAAGTTTGAAAGTGTACACATGTTTGTTTTAAATTAATATTATTAATATAACTAATTAATATTATTAGAAAAAGTACTAGAAAAAATCAACTCATCCGTAGCACCTCAGATGGGACTCGAACCCGCACCCTTGGGATTCCAGCCCAACGCACTGACGAATCTAATATATTATCTTAATATAACAATGCCTAAAATCTAAAAATACTATGTTTATTTTTTTATTTTTCTTGAGAATTCTAGATCGAAAGAGATGATAAACATTAAAGGTACAGTCACGCCTAAAAATATGTACCTATATGTACAGTTTAGAACTTTGTCACTTTGTTGATGTCATTTGTCATTGATTTCTGTTAAAAAAAGTAATAGTTTTTAGAGTGACACAGTTATAGACTTTACACTTCTTAGATTTCCGCGCGTATGGACTTACTATTCATTGAAATAAACACTTTGACGACACGTTAATATAACGAATCGTTTCCCAAACATTGGAACTGGTTTAAGTCGTGAACTAGGGTTATCCCACTAGCTTTCTCATCATTATCCTTTACTTCGTCATCGTTCGCTTTCGCTAGTTCAAATGTATGGAAAAGAAAATATGGATGAGGCATTTTTTATTTTACATATGTTTTTTATGCGGGATAGTGCTTGGCATTCACCTCACCTGATATTAAGTGACGATAAGACGCACTACACCCGGAAACCTCATCATCACTGAGGAAATGCCTATCTATTGTCTAATTTCAAAATCTATCGCAATCGCTTTTAGTATGTAATACATTGATTGATGCTTCTTTTTGGCACAAATAAAGACATCCCAAAGAAATGCAGCAATATGTCACATTCATGTGTCAAATGAAAGCGATAGATAAAGGTAAAGATTACGATAGATTTTGAAATTAGACAAATTATGGCCGAATACTTAAACGCTAATTAACTTTAAGGGGCTCTCAAACGTCGTCCTTACGCATTAAATGTCAAAGATATGACAAAAACAGCATGCTGTTTGAGAGCCGCTCAAAGTTAAGTAGCGTTTGAGTATTCGGCCATTAGTCTCTTGGTTGCTGGAAAAGATGTGGATTAATTATTTTCACAATAAATGTTTGCTAATTGATAAGCTTATAATTAAAGTAAGTTGAGTTTAATATCAAATTTGTTTATGTCAACGTGACTTATTTCATGTAGGTATTAGTAGTGGGTTTGAGAATATTGACTTTGGAATTTTCAAGGTCAATTAGAATTTAATTAAAACTTAATAGGTACGTAAACAACTTATCTACTAATTGAATTAAGACGTAGGTAAACTTTTCAGAACAAGTAGGTATGTATATCTACAGGGTGAAATCAAAAACAGTCCACAAATTTTGTGATGTGGCGTAAATCGTTGAACTGAACAGTTTATCTATGGGACCAACTTAATCAGAGCAAAAAAAATCAGCTGTCCATACATTTTGGTCGAGTTAGATATTGACGTTTTCTATGAATTAAATTTTAAGCATTTTATTTTATTATTTTTCTCGATAATTTTATTAAAAATAAAATAATTCACCCAACAATTCAAGTAAATTTTAAATTGTAAGATTCAAAATAAATTCCTCGTCCATTTGAATGTAAATACAAATAAAGAAAAAAGAAGCTCCATTAGCATGTAAGGTAAGTTGGTCCCATTGACAAAGTTGTTCAGTTTGACGGTCAGCCACGCCACATTTGTCGACTGTTCAAAAAATCATTCTGTAATTATAGCGCGTCGTTTTATCTCAACACAAACGAAATGATTATACAAAAAACATATGGTAATACAGAATAATAAATACCTAATATTTAAATCTCGATCCATTATAAATACAATATTGAAGTTGAAGGTGATTCATTGATAGAGAGTTTAGTTTCTTGCAAAATTACAGGAAACTATAGTCTCTACCAATATTTTATCTTTTTCACTGTTTACAAATATTTTGTTTTAGTTTCTACAATACCAAAACAAATAAAGACTACAAAATAAAATTTTGATAAAACCAATTTGACGACTTCCCTGGTCGAGCGGTTTGTACACCGGTTTTCAAGGTGTCACCATCTCTGAGGTCCCGGTATCCCCGGCTGGGTCAATTAAGAAAACTAACTTTTCTATATTGGCTCAGGTCTGGGTGTTTGTAGTTCTACCGTTTTCTCAGATTTCCATAACACAAGTGCTTTAGTTAGGTACTTACTTTGGAATCGGAGCAATGCTTGTGATCTTGTCTAATATTTATTTATTTGTTACTAGTTTTCCGCCCGCAGCTTCGCCCGCGTGGACTACAGGTTATATCGTGCGGACGGAGTCCCGTGCCCAACAGTGGGATAAAAAGTAGCCTATGTCCTTCCCCAAGGCCCCATCTATATCCGTACTAAATTTCGTCAAATCGGTCCAGCGGTCTAGACGTAAAAACGTAACAACAGACAGAGTTACTTTCGCATTTATAATATTAGCATAATAAGTAATTTATACAGAGTCATTTTGTATTCACCATCCAAATTTTGAGGATGTGTACAATCCATAAAACTGTACAACTTTATCTAAGGAACACCTGAGGCCCTACCGCCTAACTCAAAGCTTTAGCCAGAGCGATAGCTAGACTATATCCATCCTTGTCATATCATAACACGATGACAAGGACGGACAGTGCACTGACGTCATAAACCAAAGCCAGAGTCAAAGCGAGAGAGTTAGGCGGTCCGGGGGCTGCTCAAATATGTAAAATAAAAATCGACTTTTCATACAAATCAAAGAGATCACGTGATCAATTTAGTATGGGATGACCAACATTTTTTGGCGAAATTTGACACATGTTTCTTAGAGACATTTGTTTAGTTTCATGGACTAGACACATCTTTAAAATTTGGATGGTAAGTTCAAAATGACCCGATATATAATAGATAAAAGGACAGTCCCCGCTCCGCCCCAAAATCCATTACCTCACCCCACCCCGCGAGTTCGTATACCGAATCGTAACTTATTTTGATATTCATAGCAATGCGTCGTTACTCTATTGACCAAAAAATTCGGCTCATGCAGTACAAACGGCACGGTAGCCCTAGACTTACACACACACAGTTGCGCGTATACAAAAACGTCACCTGACGTCATCTGTTTATAATGACGCGGTTGTATGGAGTGTCCGGGGTGTGATTTTAGTATGGATTTATTTCATTCAATGGTTTGCCGCGTCCACGTTTCGACGATCAGTGACAAGTTTGCATCTGACCCTTGCATCGCTTTCTGGCAATGAATGCCCAATGGCTGTAATTCCGGCCACTTTAGCCGGCATTATGCATTACCCCCAGACAATACTCTAACGGTTCGTACTACTTTTAGGCAAATGCAGTTGGCTATCACACTCGCAAATGGAAACATCGTTATCGATTGCATTTTGTTTTAAATAAGTTTCCAAATGAAGGCTAATCTTTTCAAATAAAACCGGTCAAGAGCGAGTCGGACTCGCGCACCGAGGGTCCCGTACAATCATAAATATATTTGGATATGTTATTTTGGTACAGTCTTTAAAAAAATTGGATAAACGGGCAGACAAGTGGAAGGGCGAACAGGCGGACAGTTAATTTACAAATCTTAACCACAGCTGCTTATGGTGACTGAAAAACACATTGCAAACTGTTTAAATTACTAAGTAGGAACTTATTCTTCGTTTATTCGTACGGCAAATAGTGGAACTATTTTTTTTCTTAAGTCGCCATCTGTTGACTGGTAGTGAAACTAAAGAATTTTTGTTTGTTTGATGAATTTTTAAAAAAGTGTGTTATATTGAGACAACTTTTTATTTTTCCTGTAATCTTTACATAAACTACTATCACGTAGAATTATTTAAGATTTTTCCCTTTGCAAACTTCGGAGATAAGGGGGGGGAACGGTATTTTTTTTTACATTTTTCATCATAAGTCGAAAACTATGCGGCCTAAGAAAAAAGAAAAAAATGTTTTAAAATGTGCAAACAGCGCTCTTTCATATGATACCCCACATGCCCTAGTCACCTCACATCAAATTTTTAAGACCCCTTTTCAGTCCCTGTTGTAAAAAAAATATTGTTATTTTTATTTCTTTTTTATTTGCAAAATAGTTGGGCAAATGTCATCTTAAACTATTCCAAATTTCAAGTTGATACCATTAGTAGTTCTCGAGATATCCAGCTGTGACAGACAGACAGACAGACTGAGTCACACCATAAGGGTTCCTTTTTTACCATTTTGGTACGGAACCCTAAAAAAGGAAAAGGTTCTCAATTCAATTTTTTACGTATGTTTTACCATAACTTCGCCAATTGTTGACTGATTTTAATAATATATATCTGAAAGAACACAGTCCTCGTCAAATTTTTACAGAGTTCTGGCTAGTAGTTTTTTCATTATCCTGAAAAATATCAATGATTTAGTTTACAATCACGAGTTTTCACGAATATTCAGTTATAACTTTTTTATTTTTACATATTGAAATCCAAGCTTAGATATGTTTTTGTTGGATGGTAAATAATAGGTATTCCTTATTTCAAACAACAGCATAAGTGTCAACTCATACCTCATTCATATTTATTTGCATCGTAAAAATAAGAAGTTTTTTTTCACTTTAATTGAGTTTGATAATAAAGTTAGTATAAATAGCGATATTCTCTCTGAATTCCAAATTAAAAAGCTTCAGAGCGTTATTATTTCTAGAAAATATTGTTTGAAAATGCCCATAGTTGCAACATTAAAGTGCTCATGAAAAGAGAATGAAAGTCGTAAATGGATATTTCTCACTACAAGATAATCGTCCGGCGTAAAACGCTGTCGGTGCATTCTGAAATTTCTCGCCTATTATAAGTAAATGCACCTTAAAAGCATTGCATTTTTGTTTAACGTGTAAATGTTATAATTTATGAATAATTGCACTATTTCACTTTAATTTAGAATTAGATCTTGTGAAAATAAAAAGAAATCACATAACACAACGGTGAACTGTGAAGTAGATAATTATACCGATTTTATTAACCTCGGGCAAGATTTTAGTTGACCCACCAACCAGATTACCTGTCTATCCAGTAGACAGGAAAGAACATGGACCGACTATCTCCGCACATGGCTGAATATACAAACCCGTCAGCTAGTTAAGATCTAGCTCGAAAGTAAGCTCTTCTGCTAGAGCTAAGGCTAGCTATGGCAGAAAGTAAGCCCGTAAGATAGAGCTAAGTGCTATCTAAGACAGAATGTAAGCCCGTAGGGTAGAGCTAAAAAGAAAAAACCGGTCAAGAACGAGTCGGACTCGCGCACGATGGGTTCCGTACCAAGAAACGGCAAAAAAAATACGTTTGTTGTATGGGAGCCCCCCCTTAAATATGAATTTTGTTCTGTTTTTAGTATTTGTTGTTATAGCGGCAACAGAAATACATCATCTGTGAAAATTTCAACTCTTCTACTCTTCTACTCTTTCTAGCTATCGCGGTTCATGAGATACAGCCTGGTGACAGACAGACAGACAGACAGACAGACGGACAGCGGAGTCTTAGTAATATGGTCCCGTTTACGGACCTTTTTTTTGGGTACGGATCCCTAAAAAAGAGCTAAAAAAAGGAAGCTTACTCTTAGAAACTGTGCTCTTAGGTAAGAGCTAGCTTTGCCCAAAACTATGCCTGCTAAAACGCCAGCGTGCCATTTCTTATCTTGTGGGTCTTATCAAATCTTGGTGATATTACTCCCACTTCAAAAGGTGAAAATAATTTAATTTAAAAATGAATTTAAAAAAAATATTTATTTTTGAAATCCCAGTGACAGCAAAGAGTGTTATTGAGTTTATTACAGACTTCAAAAGACACAAAATATCATCGTACATTAAATCTCAGGCTCTTGAAACAAAATAACTTTATTAAAAAAGATGCGTGAAAAATGATTTTAAAAACAAGCCTAAAGGTTAAATACGTTAGTAAAATAGAACTAAAAAGTTTAAAATTATTTTATTTCGATAAGAAATAAGCCGTTGTATACTTTCTTATCAACTTATAGACGATAATGAAACTCTTTAGTCTATGTCAAAATTATATTTTCAAACTTTGAAATTTCAGATCAGTACCTATGAAATCTTTGTCACAAGTTTTCAAATCAAAAGCGTGTTACACCCTTTTTTCTTTCTTGCCGCTTTTATTTTGAAAACTTGTGACTGCCACTACCTTTCGACGACGTCGTCTATAAGTTGAAAAGTAAGTATAAAACGGCTTATTTCTAATTGGAATTGGTTTCCAAAAGCAAATTTTTTTTCTATAAAATGTTGCAGAAAACTTTGCTGGATTCAGTATTATTTTACTTTCCCAAGTTAATGGAAGCAGCGGAGCTAATTCACCGGCAGGGTCACAAATCAGATGCCTAAGCTTCCGTACCAAAGGTTTAAATTAGGGATTACTCCCTTTGGACCGCTCCAGATAGCTTCCACTGGTTGCCCTACCGGTTTGATGATTGAAATTTAAACCTTGCGGCGAGTCAATGCTTTACTATCCCCCCCACAAGCGACTTTTTGTAGCTGCGATAATCGCGGCATTAATCGTGGTGATAATCGCCCGCGAAGTGACACGACAAAGGTTTTACTTAGCCAGCGACAAAAAACGCCGCCATTAAGCCGCCAAGTAATATCTTCGGTTCGTGTCTCAATTCAGAGGTTGCAAGGGCTTGTATAAGATGGGGCGATATTTTGTGAGAATTATCCTAGTCTGTTTTGTAGTTTATTGCCAACTGTTACTGCCTAACAGCATTTTGCTTGTTATTTGCGAAGTGATCTAGTGTCGATAGTATTTGGAAATATAAATTTCTAAAACTTTGCAAATATTTTGCCATGTTGCAGATTTTACAGTATCAGGAATCACAAAGTTAAAAAAAATCAGTTTTACTCATCAATGCCCGGGAAACGAGACAATAGATTTTCTAATGTTGTCCAGTCGCCGGAGACCGCTCGGGCGTTGATGAATTAAAGAAGTCAATGTTTCGTATCGCTTCATATAGCATATCTTTTAAACTCCCCAAACCGAATGGTGTACTTTTTCGTAATTTTTTACGTAATTTACGACCGTCGGACGGAGCGATCGTGACTGCGTACTTTTTCGGCGGAAAATTTTAATTTTCTCAAAGAGCCCTCGTGCCGCTCTGTGGTGCGAAAGTGTATGTAGAGCGGAATTAAGCTGACGTCACTGAAGTCGATCGTGTGAGATTTATTTTGGGATTTCTTCAACATGGCGGCGGCGTGTGCTTTTTACGTTGACATGTTAATTAATCGTTACATTCGGCGTATATGGAAAACCTTCTTTTTACGCCTTATATTGAAATGGTTCTCATTACCATAACAAAAGAGAGCTGTAATTTTTAAAGAGCATTGTTTTTGTGTAATGTTGTATTACTGAAGTACTTAAATATTTTAATCATAAATTATGCTATTAGTTTCCTCGTTCATCTAAAAGCCCGTATAGTAAGTACGATCGGCAACTCACGTGCTTTACCACTTTGCAGAAATTTTCGTGTGCGCGCGTATCGCCCCTACACGAACTAAACGTATGTTAGTGACGGCGCGGCGTGCAAGCGATTTTAACCTTAGGTGTGGTAAACCGGAATTGTTGTCGATAGTACATTTAAGTACAATATTTTCACACAGCTTTTCCTGAGTTTTCTGAGTGGCGTCTCCAATTAACCTCGTATTAGACTGACACACTAATGATATTTTAAATGAAAACACTACTTGGGTACCGTTTGCAAAAACGGCTGGAAATAAAATCAATGTCAGTAAGTCAGTCCCAATCACTATAATGGGTAAAATTATTATTGACTTTACCAAATAATATACCAGAAAAAATACGACTCGCACCAGATCAATACTCAGACGGGATTGATCTGGTGCGAGTCGTATTTTTTCTGGTATATTATTTGGTATTGTTTAAAAATAGCATTGTAAATGCAAAAATCTCAAATTTAAAAAAAAAAATATTATTGACTTATTAAATCAGTAGTGAGTAGATTGAAGATGAGTTACTTTTTGTTCTTATACTTGCAAAAATACATACAAAAATAGAATAGTCAAATACACCAAAATATTATTATTATAGTCACTGTTTAATAAGCCCTAGTACCTACAAACGCGTTAGATCATTTTACGTTATAATCTACTTTCATAATAAATCTAGTCTGAAATATGATTTAATTTGCCAACCGTACCCCACATCTGGGGTTGCTATCTCGAAATTTTCAGCTCTCGTCGGGCGTTTTTGCCGATGCTCGGTAATTACTAAACTGCTGAGGAAGAACGGTGGAGATTACCTCCGCAGTTTTCCTTAGTTAATGTTATTTATTTTTGATAGAAAATGTTGCAATAAAAACAGACTTAATTTCACACCGTTAGGTATGAAATATTTTTACATAGATTGTTACAAATTATTCTCGGAACTCAGCATTTAGTGTTAAACTTTTAAGATTTAAAGTTCGTGGCCCTACATCAATAGATGGGTTATCGAAAGATTTGAAAAGTGACGCTACGTATTATGACGTTGTGTGTTTTTTGGAAATTCTATAGGTATGGAATTTCTACTGTCATTTTGTGACATCCGGGGTCATGTGGCTTGTTCGCTGGTTTGGTTTACATGTTGTAGATCAAAAGTCTCTCGTTCGATCTCGGGCTGAAACATTGAGGCAATGATCGTTTCAGGTGGTGACATCATTTTTTCTGGTTTCCATTACGAAAGTGCTTGCTACTTACATTAATAGAACCAATGTATTTATTTTCTACTAAAGCATCTGGCGCTATAAATACAGAGCCACAAAAGCTTTTCTCATTCAAGCTTTTATGACAAGAAACCAGTTTAAAAACTACGATAACCCTTAACATATCGTTTCTCACCCTTTATTATATAAAAACAGCGCAATGCAAAAATGATGACAACATCAATCTATAACATACAATTGCTAAGTCTTCGGTGTGCTCACATTAAAAAATTCAAACTCCCCGGGCGGACTATAATTGAAATGAAGTGGTGCATGAAATGTATACAATATGGGGAGCGATCTATAAAGATCATCGCCCGAAGGTCGTCTATCGATGAGACAGTTAAACGAATTAAGGGCTGGCAATTATCGAATTTAGAAAATGCTGTAATGGATCTACATTTTTTTTCATAACAGATGTATAAGACTTATTGCAGTTGATGAAACTAAGTAACTTATGATAAATGATAATATTTTTCTAGAAAGTAGCAATATTTTTAATTTATTTTATAAAGAAGACCCCTCATTTTAAGCACAGGAACAGTAGCAATAAATTACTTTTATTAAAAAGATGTTCCTATCTAAGAAAATCGATAAAATCCAACGATCATTTTTTTTTAGTCAAAACAAAAATAAATTAAATTAATATTAATAGTGCTAACCCTACCAAAAATATATCGAGTCGAACCATTTTGTTAAGGGATTTAAGAAGTTCCTAACATGTCCTTACTCATAGTCCCTTTTCTTAATGAAGTATAAGACGGTTTCATTTTGTCAACCCAGCTTATAAAAAACCAAAATAAGTTTACTATTCTCATATATTTTTTTCAGAGCAATTTCAACTTTATTTGTATGACCCTAGAAACTACTTTCGTTTTTTGTTGGAGCTAGAAGGTTTTGCTTTGACGAAAGATGACTGATCCGATTATTTTGGATTATGTTTAAACTCTCAAGGACATATTTATTTGCTGTCTTTTTCCTTTGAAAAAGCATTGTTCCTTTATACTGATAAGGTACCCATTATTTGACGTAATAAATCGTTTCCGGGTCTTACTTTATTTATATCAAAATGCCACCATCCCGTACATTAGTACGACTAAACTGTTGAACTGTCTAGACTCTAAAATCTCTAGATAGTACCTCTACATAGGTACTAAATTATAGCAAGATAGTTCTTTATCATAAAATATATTTATAACGGTATGTATGTATGTACACACATACTGAGGGAACTGATTAAAATGCAAAGTATCGATTTTGTCTGTTATAGTTCGCTGGCACCATTTTCTTTTTGCTATTCTATTTTACAAATAAATTATGAAAAACCTAAGAACTTAAAGATGTAGTGACTTAGCAGGCAACTTTTTGTCGACAAATGCTTGTAGAACCTAATCGGGAACCTAATTTCAATGAGGTGGTGATTCGATTTAACAAGCGATTGTCAATAAAATTTACTATAGTCGCCTGCCAAATTGCCTATCAAGTAGCTCTATGTAAAAAACTCCATTACGATTGCAGAAATAAAGCAACTTTCGTTGGAAAGATGCCCAAAAAAAAATTCATGCTCCTTCGTTACTGGAAAGACAAATCAAATCCTTACTAGCTCCCCACTACATTTTCATTCGTCTTTTTCTTCATCATGTTGATGATTTCAATCAATTAGATCACACTCGGTGCCCGCATTGTGAAGCAAAGCAACCCGAATTGCATTGTCCGTTGCCTCTATCCAGGTCGGCCATATTGCAGGTAGCGAAAAACTAGGGGCACTACAGCAGACGCGTCATTGTTTGTAAGGGTTCTCCACATTTGTATTGAGAATTCTCCACATACCCCTATTTTTACATGTTAGGTTAGGACGTCCACCAATTCGTCGTAGGCCCTCATCCATCCGCAAGACATGTACAGGCTTTGGCATGGACCTTGAGCGGTGACAGTTGACGCGCTAAAGTCATTTTTAGGTCTCTCTCATTGACGGGTTGTATTGTAATAATTGACTGTCGAAATTCAGAATGACAGTCAGTCAAGACAGAAGACATTATTATTGTATGTTAATTAAAATTATCTGAAGATATGATTGTTATAATAATCATCAAACATAGTTGATTTTTACTTATTAAACCATTAATTAAACCATAAAGCGGAATTCTATTATTGTCACATTTCAGAGCAGTATTTTGTCGAATGTATGTTCCGTCGAAATAGAGATACGTCGAACAAGTGCATTTCGAAGAAGGGTTCTGTCGAAGTAGTATTAATTCGAAGTTGTGTGTGTCGAAATATGTTTTGTCGGAATAATGCTTGTCGAAATATGTTCTGTCGAAGCAGAGAGTAGTCAACTATTGTTTTTCGAAATTGAGACCCTGTCGAAATAATTGACTGTCGAAATTCAGAATGACAGTCATATCATAGCAGGGTTGTTGTTGATTATAAGCAAAGCATGAATTTTAACCTGCGACGACAACGCACAAAAATAGATGCAGATGTCTAAGTTTGATCTTGTGTACCCCAAGCCTAACCTTATCTTTACTGTGACAGGGCGCCAGTGTAAACCATCTATTATATTTATTGTAGTTGAATTTCTCGATAGCAGTGTCGCTGTTGTGACTGCCATGTTTTATACCGCTGAAATGTATTGTTATTGTCCTTTTGATGTAATGAATTCATTGTTATTACCTGTCAGTGGTTCTTAATATATTCATAAGACTATATTGTGAAACTCTTTTTGATCATGTATCAAAAGTGTGATGTGATTTATTAACACAATTTATTAAAGTAAAATAAATTATAAAAAACATTGAGAAGAAGAAGCAAAAGCAGGTATGCAATCTACTAAATTACTATCGGTTCTAAACATCGTCGTACAAAAAACATTTTTGAATGCCAAAAGCACAGAAACTTAAAGGATTCATAATTAATACTTTAGTCCAAAGAATTTTAAAATCAAGTTGTTTTTATCGCAGTATTATTTTTATAGTTCATTATAGTTCAGTGTTCCATATAGTGGAGTCATTCATCTTAATAAAATTTTATACTGCGCTGTAATTCACAGCTATTTGCAAGCTTTTTGCATCAGAAGTAAGGGTAATACTTGAATTGTCTTGAATTGTTTAGTACCTTCTAGTGAATTCTAAATGATTATTGCCTTTATTATTACTTTACTTTATCATTGCCTTGCGTATAGATACTTGAGGACTTTCGTTAAATATTTACATAAATTAGGTACCTATATATTATTTTTATTTCAGCTGAAAATTTCACATGATAGTTTCACATGTCACACAGATGAGTAAGTATAGTTTAAATATTAGCGTCTACATAAAAAAAACTTAATAGTTTATACTCATCAAAAGAATAAAAATATTTTATTTTCATTTAAGTCCTTTAACATTTGTTTAACCACCACAAATTATTGCCAAAAACTTCTAAAATCTAGAGAGATTTCAAGTCGCCACCATCAAACCTGCCCGTACCTCACTCTCATATTTCAAACTAACATCCCAGGTGTTGACTTGCGCAATATTTTTAAATTTAACCCCGTGAATTTGTTCGGAAGCTCACTTCATCCCCACCTACGTTCTTTCAAGGGGGATATTATGTATGACGTCATAAAGTGTGTTTTCTTGACAGAAGCGCCGCTCACGGGTCCAATCGCGCTAATTTTGAACGATAAAACCAAAACTGTTTCATTGTCATTAATTTAGGTTATATTTCCCTAAATAAAAATCAAAACTTAACTGTTACCGTTTCAGTTTCGTTTAAAGAAAAAATACACGATTAAGTTTTGTTAAAATTGTTAAGAAGTATGCGTAGGGAGCCTAGGATGCCAATTTTGGACAATTTGAATGAAAATTCTAAAGCTAAACCAAAGATTTTTAGTCATATATAGGTTACCTAAAGATAACGGCTTTGGTTGTATCGTTGAAAATTACCGCGATTCTCATATTTTCAACGATAAAACCAAAACTAAATAGATCGTTTCAATTTTGTTTATAATAGATATAGGTACTCGATTTAGTTTTGCTAAAATTGTTGGAAAGTATGCCTATAGGATGCCAATCTTGGACAATTTGAATGAGAATTCTAAAGCTAAACCAAAAAGTTTTAGGTTAATAATGTATAATTTAAATGACAACGTTATTATTTTGGTTTTATCGTTCAGAATTAGCGTTGGGCCTCTGACCGTATTTGAATATATCACCGTCATTAAACTTATTTTTAAATTTGTTTTGTTGCGTTAAAAGCTCCTTGGTACTCCTTGGTCCTAAAGTACTGAATTTAAATAGCTTGACATGGCCTTGGCTGAGCATATCGGTCCATTTTTAGTGTCCCTATTACGGCACAGTCCTTCTTATTGGAGGAGGAGGTTGGGGTTCTAATCTAACCCATCACGAGGCTAATAAATCCTGTATGAAGTGTCTATGTGTGCGTGCACGGAGATCAGTAATTTGTTCCGATAGGCTCTCTTGTGTGTTACGTACCTACTCTATATTTTCTGACGACGTTGTTCAAAACTGACGTGTACAACATTCCCTGCCCCGAATTTATGGCGCACCTTCTATCCCTCTTTGTGAAACTCCCGTCAAAAATGGACAACCGATTTATTGCCGCCATTTTGTTAAATTTACACATCAAGCACAGTTTTGAGGGCTTTTCACAGTTGTTGGTGGTATTTCGAAAATAATGATTTACTTAAATCTAAGAACAACTTGTAACAAATCATCATTTTATTAACACAATTTATCAACAGTGTCAGTAAGTAAAGTAGATTGAAACAGACTCAAATCTAATTTAAAATAGAATTCAAAAAAGATACCCTTTAAATTACACCTTGAATTTTTTCCACCATCTTCTTTTTATAAACTCTAAGAAGTAAGGTTAATGAAAGAATTTAGGGACATATGAATGCCTGCATGTAAATGAACCCAGTAAATTTCATTTCTTTCTCGCGACCTCTCTAATGATTCCATTCAATCCTCATTCAAGTAAGAAAAAATATTATTACGAGCAAGAATTTCACGTTTCACAACCCCAACGAATGTCTCGAGAAAAATAAGTAAGTATTCAACTTTAAGTAATGTAAGCAAATAAGCAAAACAAAGTCAGAACTACCAAAGTTTAATGAAATGCCACCACAACGATATTACTGTCTAGCGTAACGTAGCTCGACACTTTTGTGTAGATTCTTTACCTATAAAAAAAATTAATATGAGTCTAAAGAATTCGGAGCCAAAGTTTTACGTGTTCTTATGGAATGTAATCTAAGACACTAATTTTCTACTACCTATACATGGTTATTTTTAGTTAATTGAAAACGTCTCGTGGAGTTGATCAGACCATCAACCTGAACAACTTTTATTCTAGGACCAACCTCGAAATAACGAAAAAAATCGGCTGTTCCATGCAAAAGTACAATGCCTACCTACTCTATCGAAATGTATGAAACAGCTGATTTTTTATCGCGATTTCAAGGTTGGTCCTATAATGAACTTTGTTCAGTTTGATGGTCAACCCCACGAGAGGTTTTCAATGAAGTTAAAATAACCTTGAATAAAGAAGAAGTTTCAAGATAGAAATCTATACAGTCACTAAAACTAACCTTAATTTTAAAATTATACGTCAAATTTCATAATTATAAAGTTTATTGCCTATTACGTTGTAAACATTACAGTGCAATAAACCATCAAAAAATTTTGCAACCAAAGAATGCACTTCAAAATAAGACCTCTAATCTCCATTCATCAGTTTTCAAGAGACAGCGATAAAAACAAATGAACCTGACGAAATCACAACAGCCTCCGCCCTCAAGATGCCCGTCGAAAATTAACTCCCCCCAAAAACGAATCTCCGGAATTAAAAAGCCAATCTAACTTATCCCATACAATTAGGGGTACTTACCACGCCCTAGCGTTAGGGGTGTATAATAAAAATGGAGGTGAAGACATCACGTCCTAAGGAAGTGGCCAGTCCTAAGGGATTAGGGAGGTGCAAGGTGCAACTGCACGATCGTTGAATGGGAATCTTGCGTGAATTAAGGCGTGTGGGAACAGTCGAGACATGTCTGAGCGGGCGAAGAGAGGGCGAATTGTGGTTTCCTCCTTGTAGTAGTTTTTAGGTAGGTGGTCTCTTATACCTATTTGTTGTGGTTTTTAGATACGTGGTTGAATTTTAAATTGTTGTTGCTGATTTTGTACACAATACTTACACATGTTACGATAATAATGTCAAGTAACATAATAGTGTAGGAAATGAAGCGATCTTTTGTATGGAGACCCTAACGTTAAATCCTCAGTCGATGAAACTTTGCAGTGATGTAATATTAAATGAATCAAAACATATGTCCAAAAATAAAAAAAAATAGTCGATTTGTCGAATTTAAAAAATATGTTTCATTTATGATACTTTATCATACTACTGACTGAGAATTTACAGTGGGAGTCCACTTCCTTCCTTTTCTACACTTTAATGTAATTCTATAGAAAAACCCATGAAAGTATTGGATGCTCAGACCAAATAAAAAGGTAAAGACGGAGTCTTCCGACAAAGCGGTGAAGCCAGTAAAACTACGCCTTGGCTGTGTACATGTGTATGTACACAGCCAAGGCGTAGTTTTGTAAACTGTGTAGTTTACGCACACATATGCAACGAAACTACGCCTTAGCTTTCGTTCGTCATTGGGCGTTCCATATCGAACCCTGCCGCCCGGCCCCCGCCCGCCCTCTAGTACGCACACATGTACCATCGAAAACCGGCTTCACTTAGTTGTTCGCAACCACTGCGCAACGCTCCATCTTCCTTTTTTATTTGATCTGAGATTGGATGGAACAGCAAATGTTTTAAAGAGAGTAGCTATCGAAGACGGTCACGTTTCATTCATAATTATTAAAGTAACAGATTAAACTATTAGATGTATCTTACTTATTTGAGAAATATCAACAGTATTTTCACAGAAATAAACATGAATAAACTATGTATCATCTAACAACGTGTTAACAAGTAAAAGAAACATAGAGCCAAATTGAATTGTGTTGTTAAGATAAAGTTTCAAAATGTTCTAGCGTTTTGCTTCAAATTCAAATGCATAAGAGTGGTGGGGTCGTCATAAAACGCTCGATATATTGCTGTGCCGATGAATCGATACTCGTTTATTGCATAAATTAACTTGTTGCAATAACAACGGCGCATCGTACTCGGAACATCGATTTGGAGTAGGTACCGTCAGCGAGAAATGTAATAAGGTGAATGAATGAATGAATGAAGATAATTTATTTCACACACTATAACAATATATACAACACTATAATAATGCATACATGAAAAGAAAAACAGAAATTAAACATTTAGTTGCTACTTTAGAATTGTGAGCAGTGCTACAGTGGCGAAAAAGTCCCGGCTCAGCATATGTTACGGCGTTGATGTTGGAGCCATAACGCTGTTTTTCAGACGGAGGCTATAATATATATGTTACGGCTAAAGGTAGGTGTGAACCTAAACTTAAGATTAGCCGGCTAAACGCCGGCTAATCTTCGACAAAATAACATAACCTAACCTAACCTAAGTTTAGCCGGCTAATCTTAAGTTTACGTTCACACCGACCTTTAGCCGTAACATATACACATACAAACACACACGACAACATACACACGTACACATACACACTATCAGAGTCGCACATTTTTATTTTCACCACTTATAAATTCTTCTCTCATGAGCTTGCTTATACTTTCTGGGACAGAACGGAAAAAATAAATCACAACGAAAAATATATTATTAAGAAAATGCAATAAAATAGTTATTAGGTAAAATCAATTTCATTAGCAGAATAAATTAAATAAAAACAAAAAGAAATAAAATCGATTAATTAATAAATAAAAAATAAATAAAACGCAATAAAATTCATACAAATTAATTAAAATGCATAAATAAGATTGTAATTTAACAAAAACTAACGATACATCGGTATTTAGCGACATTAATTTTTATTTTGTCCATAGTGCTACGCAAACATTCTCAGCTAGACTTTAACCTACTTCTCAATATTAACAAACGTCGTCAAGGAAATGTTAGTACTTATCTGCCCTGTAATACACAATTTGCCCATCGTTTTTACTGTTTTCTTGGTGGCTTTCTTTATAATAGAATTAACTCACGTCTTTTAGTCTATCCTCTCACTAGGCAATCTTGCAAAAAGAAAATTTCCCAGTGGTTACAGCAATTGACCTATGATGACACAGAAAGCCTGCTCGTCCCCATAATGTAAACTCATCGCTCTATTTATTACACCAATCATTCGACACGTACCCGTACACCGTACATTCCTAACTCTAGTATTAATTTTTAAGTAAACTGTTTCAATGTAGTTCGATTATATCATCACATGTTTGTAACTAGATTGCCACAAATGTCCGACGGTGGGAGCCTGATGATCTGTGCTAACGGGTATTTACTAACCCATTTCAGACGTCAGTCTCACACAAACCTAGCTTAGTACATATTATATAATAAGTTATAATTTAAGATTAATGTTTGTGATGAGAAAATAAAGATTATTAGTATTAAGGAGTACTTAACTGAATAGAAAGCAGATGTTTTTTAAAAATATTTTTAAAAGCAACCTTAGTCTTAGTCTTAGGTGCTTACGATTTAGCTTGTAGAAGTATTGTAAACAAAATTAGAATATTGTAAAATGCGTTAATTACGTTTCTTACTCTTTGTAAATTTTAATTCAATAATTTTGTTTCTTTTCCTGAAAGAAATATTTGTATTTTTTGAATTCTATTTGTACCTAAATTTACATTAATTTAATATAAGTTTTTATTTCATATTGCATAAAATTATCTTTCGTTTACACCAAAACCAAAAATATTAAAAGAGTTAAAGGCACCGCATCAAACGTGAATGATGCGCATTGGTTTTGCCGGTAACAAACTCAAATTTTCAATCCAGAATGTTTTATTATAATATCACTTTTTACAACCATACAACTAAAATACTTTATTAGATAGATAGATTTTAACCGCCTCTGAGGTCTAGTGGTTCGTCCACACGTACGTGTAAGACGCAGGGGTCCCGGGTTTGATTCCCAGGGGAGGGGGGGGGGGGGGGGGGGGGGTATAATTAGGACTTATTTCAAGTCCACATTGCTAGCTACCATCGTCTTACTTAAGTCTGACGCCATAACAACAATTTAAAAATTGTTATATTTCGGCCGTTACAGGTAAGATAGTCAGTTCCTCAGTGATGAGAATTCCGGGTCTGGTGCGCTTCCACCTTCGGCCTTAACGTCACTTAACATCAGGTGAGGTGAAGGCCAAGAACTATCCCGTTGTGTATAAAAAAAGAAAAAATATTTATAAAAAATTCTGGTCAAATCACAAAATCGAAACACACTTCGTTTCTTTGCAGTCCGTACCGTACTTGGCGCGTTATCAATGCGCGAGAGTGCATCAACCCCGCAGCGCCTTGACCTATGGCCTGGCCAGGTTAATATTGTATTGTATAATAATTTAGTTGTCCTGCCTTGTTGCTCATATTAGAAATTCAAAATTATGATAATAATCCAATTGTGGCATCAAACAGGATTCCTTTTAATATTTCTTTGGAACTCGGAACTCTAGCAAAAGTCGAGAATACGTTTGAAAGTAAAAAGAATTACTATTTATGAACATAATATTTCATATACCTATATAGCTATAATGTAAATGATTATGTTTATCGTATAACGGCCAATTTCAGTAATCTATCTTCAGTAAGAGATAGGCTTACGAAAGATTTGTTGCCTAGATACTTATATCTGTTTAATGACGGAAAATAACTACAGTTGCCTAGTAACAGATCCATAGTACCTATGCCTACCTCCTGAAAATAGACTATTGAAATCGGTTAACCTACTTACAGGCTAAATAAAGGCTATAAATTGATTACGTACATAATAGTCCAATCAATAAAGGAGTTGTAGAATGCATGAGAGGGGGCCTAAGCGATTTCTTCTGAAAGTTGTTCAGGGTGCTTAGGAAGTTAACATACTAAAAGTCCTGACGTTTCGGAGGTGAGCCGACGTGGGGAGGGGGGGGGGGGGGGAAGGTACCACTTTTGAGTTTTCCGCTTATATCTGAGAAATGGTGCATTGTAGGGAAAAATGATCAAAGATGAAATGAAAGCTTATAAAACTTTCTATAACTTTAATTCTTTACACTTTGTTCAAATTTCCAACCGTTTTTAGGCTACTCGCTCGCGGAAGTGAGATAATTTGTATGATGGGCAAGATGGCTAAGGGAGTTATTCTACACACTATCTACCAAGGAATGATATATCATTAGAAAGGACTTTTTTAGACAAATATTAACTGCAAACAAAATTTAAATCAATTGTTAGTATTTTTGGAGTTAAAGGTCAATTAGCTTCCGCACGTGTCTCCGTCCACGTGGACCCTAGAGAACCTTTGATCAAAATAAAAAGTATCCTGTGATTTAATTCAGGTTATAAACTTTATGTATAATAAATTTAATGTAAATCCGTTCAGCCGTTCTTGAGTTATAAATAATGATTTACACTATTTATAACTAAACCCGACTTTGTTATATAAGGCTCAATATTTGTCAAAAAAAGGAGTTGTAGAATTCACTTTTCCGGAGTGTGCAGCTCGAAAATTATTGGGAGATGGGAAAAAGTGTAAAAAATAAAAGTTATAGAAAATTTTATAAGCTTTCATTTCATGCTTCATTTTTGAGATATTGGCGAAAAACCTAAAAGTGGTACCTTTTCCCCCCCTCCACCCTCCGGCTCACCTCCGAAACGTCAGGACTTTTAGTATGTTCACTTCCTAAGCACCCTGAACAAGTTTCAGAAGAAATCGCTTAGGTCCCCACTCATGCACTCTACCCCCCTTTTGGCTCATTTATTGACTGAACTATAATTATTTCTAACCACCTTCTGCTCTTACTACTGCGCCAAATGATGTATGAACAGTCCTCCTTTCTGCTGCAATCATATTTAAACTACAGCGTAAAATATAAAATCTCACTCCAATTATGATAATTTACTTGACATCACTACACGTATAAAATAAAGTCGCTTCCCTTTGTCTGTCGCTATGTATGCTTAGATCTTTAAAACTACGCAACGGATCTTGAAGCGGTTTTTTTTTAAATAGAGTGATTCAAAAGGAAGGTTTATATGTACAACACATGGTGTCAAATTCCACACTACACCGAACTGAAGCGAGGGCGGGTCGCTAGTTATTTATAAATTAATACTAATTGATAAATTCTTCCTTTGTTACAGGTAAACATCGGAACGGCGAAACGCAAAACTGTCGGCCTAGCCGCTTTAAATTTGTAAACACGACAATTCCATCATTAGACTTAAAACCCTAAACAAATGGCCCCCCAAAATATAAACGGCGATTCTTCAAGATGTCAACGGATTCGAAAACGCGATTCTGAGACAAATAGGCAGAATGCTTAATTCCTGTAAAGCCTCAATTTGTTCTCGTTAATTGCAGTCGCTTAATATTTCGGCACTCCCATTTTTACGAAAAGTTTGAGTCTCTTTTTTATTTTTTATGGAGGAAATTTCTGCCAGCCAGTATAAGTGCAAGGTCAAGGTAGCATTTAAATCAATGAAATAACTTTTTGCTATAACCAATTTATAATGGCTATTTTTAATTTATACGAAACCTGAAAACAATTTGTTCAGAATTAGTAATAGAATCGATTGCAATTTTTTTTATATCATGTTATATTTTGACTAAATAATATTTACAAAACCAAAATTAACGCACACCCTACTAACGGGACAACACAAAGCTTGTAACTTGGTGAGTTTTTAAGGTATCATTATATTTTTGTTTAGACTGATTCTGAAAGTGAAATTAAATATGTGACCCGTATTTCAGCTTTCGTATATACAAAAAATAATGTTATAGTCATAGAGATTTTTGTAAATATAAAACGTACTAAATCTAATATAGGTATTCAGATTTCATAATGGTTTCAGAGATTCTCAGTTACTCTGACTGTAATTTCAAGCGCAGAATTAAATAATCTTGCAAGTAATTTCAAGTAATAGTTAGTATTAATATTATTAAGTCAAAGCCAAATTCAAAATGCCTTTATTAGAATAAACGTATTAATAAAGCACTTTTGAATCGTCTACCACCCGTTCCAGACTTTTTTAACTGACGAGAAGAATGGGCGCAAGAAACTTATTAACTTTAAAGATATCGTTACCAAACACAAAACCAAATGATTATTGGCAACAATGTACTACTAGCAAGTTATGATGTGTTAATCATTTCCAGGCATTTCAATAGATTACATAACTAAAAGCGTAATAAAAACCCCAAGGTGAAACTCATAAACAACACTATGTTCCCTGATTGATTCCCAGTGACAGAAAAGCAAAACTCTATTACCCACATACGCAATAATGGAAAGAATTTAATCACGCAGAAGTATTACTCTAAAAGCCCTTTTAAAATATTTTAATCTAGGTACTGAAAAATAACTACAATTCATTGTGTCCATTAAAAAAGGCAGTGCAGTGCCCAACTATGGTCCTCTCGAAAAATGTTCATTGAGATTTAAATAAAATGTCTCGTCGTCTGCTGGAGACCTGTGGAGCCATTAAAAGTGAGTTTTACTAATAATTCTATTAAACAAATGTGGTAATACAAGCGGTCTACTTGATGCTGTGCTTAATTATTCTCAACTCAACATTCAGTTTTACCATAATCTTTGCCAAATATTTTAATGATTTTTTTTTTATTTTGATTTTTTATGTGACTAACTGCCTCTGTTGGTTCGCCCATCCGTGTAAGAATCAGGGGTCCCGAGTTTGATTCCCTGGAGGGGGTACATTTTTACTCAGTTTGGTTGGTAGGGTTTACTTCAAGACTGCCTGGCTAGCTACCATCTTACCTAAGTCTGATGCCATAACAACAATTTAAAAATTGTTGTGGTCCGGCAGTTAGAGGTAAGATAGCCAGCTCCTCAGTAGTGAGGATTCCAGGTAGTGCGTTTCCATCTTCGGTCTTATCGTCAGTTAACATCAGGTGAGGTGAAGGCCATGCTTTATCCCGTTTTGAGCATGAAAAATATATTTTTTGTATTTTTTAAGTACCAATACAATCACAGAACATACCTATTTGTTTTTTATTTGTATGTAATGTATTGTATGTTAGTGAAAGAAATTGTGTAACCCACTTTTTCACATATAGTTTCATCAAAGAACTCTAATAATCAGTTAAATTTCAAAGCAGTCACCTCACGTTCGACAAAATCGCTCGTCTACGTGCCCCACGTATTCTTCCCCAGCACAATGCAGACGGGAGATCAGAAAGCAGATTCTCGGCATCCCGGCATTGTTCACGCCAACAATGACTGCTCAGCCGGTCAGGTGGCCAGCCGGGCCGGACCGGCGTGTGATACGGCACGGACCGAACACATAAACTGATCCGTATCTATGTACATACGTAACGACTATTACGAGATCGAGAGTCGTTTATGAGAAAGTTACGTAAAGACATAGCGTGGATTTTGTATGACTTCTATTTCCCTTTCATATAACACCGAGGGCTTAGCTTTGAAAGTTCTAACCTTCAAGTCCATGAGAACTTTCGTGGCACGCGGGATCATAATATTTGCGTAAGGAGTAGCTATATTGCGCGCTCCCTTGCACTTATAGGCTTTATGGGCGGGCTCGGACTCATTTCAATGGCACGCGCAACCCTAATGACTGACGTCACTGACGCGCTTTATGACCCCGCGTGCCACGAACGCTCTCATGGATTACAGCAACTCCATCCCACCTAGTATGACCACCGAAACGCGATAATTATGATATAGCGATTAATCACGTTTAACTGTCATAAGACAATGGATTTTGACAGTTGTCGATAAAACGCTATATAACGCTATAAATATCGTGTTTGGGTGGTCATGCTAGGGAGGCAGGTGGAAAACACATGTAGAGTAGTTGATTGATGAGGATTTACACGGGTGACTTTTGCCGTACGGTGACAATCGACTGTGTAAATGGCAAATCAGATTAGGGCGCAGGTGACTGAACAAACATATCTGATCTGGTGGCCAAAACTGGAACTAAGTGCTATTACATTAATATTGTTTGCCTAGGTAACACCATCGACTACATAGACGACAGTGACACCGTCATCAATTTGTCACCTGCGATTGAATTTTACAAGCGACTCGCTAGGTGACTAAATTGACCATCACATGCGACTAAAATCGACCCATATTTAATAGCCCAAACACTTGCAGATACTTACTTATAGCATTAATATACAAAAATGCTAGATAGTAAATATTATAGCTATTATGGAGCTAATTTAAACCAAATGCGACTATTACGCAGCTTAAATCTGTTGAACTGTTGGTTGTCAAAAATACTTTCTTCTTAACTTTATTATTTTACGAAAAAATTACTACTTCTCAAGAATAAAGTTTTCTTCTTTCGGAGCAGCCTGTGTCATCAAATTGATTACATTTTTAATAGAACACCCTCATTAGAAGCGGCCGTTGCTTTTTATGACGGATTCATTAAAGCCTATTTGCGATATTTTTAATGAATTTTATAAAGCGTCATATTAAAAAAACAAGACCCGAGGTTTAGCGTTCGTGGAATGAGAAATATATTTCGTTTTTACCTAATTAGTTTAGGGCAGGCGGTATAGCTAACGCAGCAGAAGTAAAATATGTTTGGCATTCCATCGCTTGAAATGGTATAATTTTTTTTTATGTTTGATAATTAGAACAAAAATGGAAATGTAAAACTAGAGGACAATGTGTAGTGTGTAACGATAAGATTGTTATATATGTCGGCGCATCCGCTGACAGCGCCGTCTATTAGTTGATTCCATAGACTAACTAACGAACACCAAGCACTGAATAGGCGGCCATCTTGTAACAGTGTCAAAGTCAGCTGTCATTGTCTGGGTTGACTGACAGTGTCGCTGTCAGTCAGTCTTCTTTGAATCGGTGTAACGTGCGCACGCATTCACGTGCTTGGTGGACGATAGAATCCGTTTTAATTTAAGCCATCTTGAGTTATTTTATGTTACCGTTGATTGTGATTTAGTTGATTATAAGAATAGTGACTATTACGAACGTTATTTCATCTCCTTGCCCGCTAACCCACGAACCCCTCGCTAATCTACGAAAATGGATCATCCTGATAAAGGCCAAGTGCCATCATCAGAAGTGGGATGCGAAGGGCTTAATCCTTCAGAGGAGACTGTGCGCATCAATAACAATCAAGATAATCAGAATGCCAGTGTGAGTACCAATGATTTTCTCGTGGGAATGGAATCAATTTTCACGCGATTGCTAACTGCAACACAAAGCCGTCCTATGCAACATAATTCGACCCAACTTATAAAATTTGATCCTGATGATGCTGAAGCTGATATAGAAGGTTGGTGCAAAATTACCGATATAATAGTGAGTAGTCGAAAACTATCTGGTACAGAGCTTCTTCTCGCTTTGATTCATTCGTTAAAAGGCCGTGCCGCTTCTTGCTTAACGAAGTTAAAAGCTTCAGATATTGAATGGCCCCAAATTAAAGAGATGCTTCTTGCTAAATTCGGAAAACCTATGTTAATGCAAGACCACTTTGACAATATAATGAAATTTGAAATTGGAGCTCAGGAAACGGCCTCAGAGGCAGGTCTACGATTGTGGAACCTCATCGAACGTATACCAAAGGTTGACATGCCGGAAGAGGTTATCACGGGATTTGTAATATCAGTTCTTAGTCAAAAGAGCCATCTGATACGAAGAGAGCTAAATTCATACGCTGTTACGACAAGATCTCAGTTATGTCGTGCTCTGAGTGGGGTGTCGCTGAAAAGACGTCATGAAGAAAACGACGACCAGGCTTCCAACGCTAAGAAGACACGTACTACCAGTGAAGCAAAGTTTAGTGGATCCTGTCATTATTGTGGCAACCGTGGTCACAAAATAGAAGAGTGTCGCAAGCGCCGGGACAACGCTCCAAGAACGGCTCCGGAAAAAGAGAAGAAGGTCACGTGCTTCACGTGTCAGAAACCTGGTCATATAAGTACAAGCTGTCCGAATAATAAGAATGAAAAGGATCAACCCGCCAGGAAAGAAGTTCATGTCTGTGAGCGCAGATTGAAAAAAGGTATTCTGTCGACATCAACTGGTAAGACAATTTCGTTTCTATTCGATAGTGGTTCAGCGTGTTCGTTGATCAAAGATAATTTAGTTGACCAACTTCTTGGTTCTGTACGCAATGACACCGTTTATTTGACAGGCATAGGTGGTGGAGACATAAAATGCACCACTCAAATACTCAGTTCTGTAATGATTCAGGGCATTCAAGTAGATCTATTATTTCATGTAGTTCCGCAAGATATTTTAACCGATTCTATCATTATAGGTAGGGATATTTTAGATCACGGGTTGCATGTTGAAATTGACAGTGACTCAATAAAGTTTTCTTTGCGTAAATGTATCAACACTTGTCAAACTGTTAATACTATTGATTTTAGTTCAATTGATACCGATCTAGAAGGTGACGAGAAGGAGCAGTTGCTTAATGTGCTGCGTAAGTATAGCGAATACTTCATAGATGGCGTGCCTACTCGTCGCGTAACCACAGGTGAGCTGAAAATTGATCTTATCGACTCTCATAAAACGGTTCAGCGAAGACCTTATCGACTATCCCCGGCAGAGAAGGTAATTGTGCGCGATAAAATCCAGTCTCTGTTAGATGCCAACGTTATCCGTGAGAGTTCATCCCCTTTCGCCAGCCCTATCTTACTGGTGAAGAAAAAGGACGGCACAGACAGGATGTGCGTCGACTTCAGAGAACTGAACGCAAACACCAGGCCTGAACATTATCCTCTTCCCAGAATAGATGAACAAGTAGACCGTCTAAATGGTGCCCGATTCTTTTCCTCGCTTGACATGGCATCAGGCTACCATCAGATAAGGGTCAGCCAGGAGTCAGTTGAGCGAACAGCCTTCGTAACTCCGGAAGGGCAATATGAATACCTGACGATGCCATTTGGGTTACGAAATGCTGCATCTGTATATCAGCGATGCATCAATACGGCACTAAAATCTCTTAAGGACACCATAGCATTAGCGTATATGGATGATGTTCTGTGTTATTCCACTAGTGTTGTTGAAGGGCTCCAGCGTCTTGATGCTGTGCTAACGGCTCTGGCTGAGGCAGGATTTTCCTTTAACATAACCAAGTGTAAATTTATGAAATCTGAAATTCACTACTTAGGATATGTCATACGAGCAGGGGAAGTAAGACCAAACCCTGATAAAGTCAAGGCTCTCGTCAATGCTCCACACCCAAAAACCGCGACACAGGTTAGGCAATTTTTAGGGCTCGCTTCTTATTTCAGGCGGTTTATATCCAACTTCGCTTGTCTCGCTAGTCCATTATATCCCTTAACGAAACTGAAAGGACCTATTACTTGGACACAGAAACATTCAGAAGTGCACAAAAAAATTGTCGAAATCCTTTCATCTGAGCCGGTATTGACAATCTTTAACCCTGATATTCCAGTAGAGCTGCACACAGACGCCAGCTCCGACGGCTATGGTGCAATTTTGATCCAGAGAAAAGACGGCGTACCTCATGTGGTAGCATATTTTAGCCGTCGCACGACCGAAATTGAATCCAGATATCACTCGTACGAGCTGGAGACTCTAGCGGTTGTACGAGCGGTTGAAAACTTTCGCCACTATCTTTATGGTCAACATTTTACAGTTTACACCGACTGCAACTCTTTAAAAGCCTCTAAAAATAAAATCGATCTTTCACCTCGAGTCCACCGATGGTGGGCATTTCTTCAAGCATATGACTTTGACATCATGTATAAGGAAGGACGTAGCATGGGGCACGCTGACTTTCTTTCTAGGAACGCATTGCCCTCCCCAATGAACACCGTTGAGCAAGTCGACTCGATCCAAATTGACGCTCGCAGATCCGTAAATTTCGTGGAGCTTCACAACAGCTGGATCCAAGTGGAGCAGAAACGAGATCCTGAGATCCAGACTCTTGTGAGGCAACACGAAAATGACGAGTTTCCAGAAGCTATTGCTCATACGTACGATATCCGGGACGGTATTCTTTACCGTAAAGTGGAGCGGAACAAGGTTAGCAGCTGGCTTCCTATTGTACCCCGTTCACTGGTGTGGACACTTATAAATCAGGTGCACAGTGAAATCAAACACCTCGGCCTTGACAAAACTTTAGACAAGCTGTACGAGCAATACTGGTTTCCTGAAATGTCAAAAAATGTCCGTAAATTTATTGATTCGTGCATAGTGTGCAAGGCATCTAAAGGACCATCGGGTGCTCAACAGGTCAGGTTACACCCCATCCCCAAGGTCGCTGTTCCGTGGCATACTATCCACATTGATATTACGGGCAAACTCAGTGGCAAGAGTGATAGAAAAGAATACGCTTCTGTCATCATTGACGCTTTCACGAAATACACCCTATTAGAGTACACTCAATCTCTAGATGCAGCTTGTGCAGTAAAAGCCTTGAAGAAGGCCGTGTGTCTTTTCGGTTCCCCTAAAAGAATAATAGCAGACCAAGGTAGATGCTACATAAGTGCAGAATTCAAGCAGTTTTGTAGTGAGCATAACATCGAGTTACACCTTATTGCAACTGGCTCTGCCAGAGCCAACGGTCAAGTAGAAAGGGTTATGCGCACTCTGAAAAGCTTACTGACTATTATTGAGAACGATTCAAATAAAGTCTGGAGAGAAGAACTAGATGAGGTCCAATTAGCCTTGAATAGCACTAAATCTAGGGTCACAGGGTTCACACCAACCGAATTAATGTTTGGCGTGCGTGCCCAATCTCTTGGCATATCCCAAATCTCTCCTAATGTAGACACTCCTGCCCGTGCTGATCTGGATGCCATAAGAAGTGAAGCGTCTGCTAATATTCTTAAGGCAGCCAGTTCTCAAGAACAACTGTTCAATCGAGGTAAGGCTACAGTAAGACCATTTGAGCAGGGAGATTACGTCTTTATAAAGGGTAGTGAACGGAATCAGACCAAGCTCACCAAGAAGTTCAAAGGACCATTCATTATAACAAGGGTTCTCAATAATGATCGCTACGAACTTAAAGGCATCAATAGATCTAACCGCGTCTATAAGTACTCTCACGAAAATTTGCGTGCAGTGCCAAGAGGGTTTGAAGGTCTAGTAGAAATATCTTCATCGTTGATCAACGACGAGGATGCTGAGACGGCAGTCGATGGAAGCGAGGTTGCTCAAGTAGAGTCTTCAGATACCGACACTGAAACAGCTTCCATTGCTAGTGAAAGCACTTTGACCGCCAGCTCTGACACCCTCACGGCTTCGGAAGGTGACCGTCACGTGATCGTGGAACATGCTCAAATACATCGAAGTAAGTATCTACTCACTCTTCTATTTTTGGTTCACATCACACCACCTCAATATACCCGGGGCTGGTCGGAGGGGCCTCGTACGCCCGGGCCAAGGCTTGGTATCAGGTCGAAAGGGCCTCGCACGCCCGGGCCAAGGTTTGGTAACTGGTCGAAAGGGCCCCGCACGCCCGGGCCAACGCTTGGTAACTGGTTGAAGGGGCCTCGCACGCCCGGGCCATGGTTTGGTAACTGGTCGAAGGGGCCTAGCACGCCCGGGCCACGGTTAGGCAACTGGTTGAAGGGGCCTCGCATGCCCGGACCAAGGCTTGGTACCTGGTTAGTAGGGACTTGACGCAGAGAACTAGGTGCGTCGAATGGTTGAAAGGGCCATGTACGCCCGGACCATAGTTTGACAACCGGACTTAAGGGGGTTTAGTACGCCTGGTTTTTGTATTGGCCATGTTTTCGCCTAAGCTGCGTTATTGTCAGGAATGACCGAACGTGTAATGACGTGTGTCCTCGTTTATTCTGCAGGTCAAGACGAATAACCGCAAAAAGAACTACAGACGTACAATGAGACTATTCGCACGAGGCCGTGCGACTGTCAGGATTGGCCGTGTCGGCGCATCCGCTGACAGCGCCGTCTATTAGTTGATTCCATAGACTAACTAACGAACACCAAGCACTGAATAGGCGGCCATCTTGTAACAGTGTCAAAGTCAGCTGTCATTGTCTGGGTTGACTGACAGTGTCGCTGTCAGTCAGTCTTCTTTGAAGCGGTGTAACGTGCGCACGCATTCACGTGCTTGGTGGACGATAGAATCCGTTTTAATTTAAGCCATCTTGAGTTATTTTATGTTACCGTTGATTGTGATTTAGTTGATTATAAGAATAGTGACTATTACGAACGTTATTTCATCTCCTTGCCCGCTAACCCACGAACCCCTCGCTAATCTACGAAAATGGATCATCCTGATAAAGGCCAAGTGCCATCATATAAATAAATAAACGAACAACTCTGGTTGCCAAACACAAATTTTTGTTATGAAATTTTGAATCACATTTGTGAAAGCAATTTGTTTATGGCTTAGTGTTTGTGGTTCAAAATTATTTATTATTATTTAATAACATATTGCAATACCTAATATTATCATTACATTACAAATAAAACATAAGTTTGTTATTTAAATAAATAAACAAACAACTCTGGTTGCCAAACACAAAATCACATTTGTGATAGCAATTATTTGTTTGTGGTTGTCAGTGTTTGTGGTCCAAAATTATTATTTATATAGTAATGTATTTCCAGTACATAATATTGTCATTACAAATAAAAAGTTCGTTTAGTTTTACATCTTTCATATATTAAAAGTAAAGATAAGTTATTAATTATGAACCAAACAAATTACATTGTCTCCTACTGTTTCACATAGTTCACTATGGCGTCGAGGTCACTTTTACTGAATTCATTTTGTTTGTTCTACTAATAAGAAAGTACCGGCCAAATTGTGTTGTGCTAATACCGAATTGAATTAAGCGAAGTTACGAAATACAAGATTTAATTTTTAACGCTCCAGTTTATTAGATAAACCTTAAACTCTACACACAAAGTAAAATAATGAATCAAATTATCTAGATTCTAGAAGTTGATTTCGAAAGACTTTTTACGAAGGGTTAGGATAGGATAAAGTTCTTTGAAATACAAAAGTCTGTTTATACTTGCCCTATTTAGTAATGTGGCATTTACATTGGAAAATAAAGCCGCACAACTTTTGCCGCACGGCGAAAATCGACCGTGTAAATGGCAATTCCTAGGCCGCAGATCACTGAACAAAATGATCTGATCCGGTGGCCAAAACTGGAACTACTGATATTACATATTGTTACCTAGGTTACGCCATCAACTACATAGACGACAGCGATGCCATCACCTGCGACTCAATTTTGGAAGCGACTTGCTAGGTGAATAAAGTCGATCGTTTTAGGTAACTAAAATCAACCCATGTAAATAGCTCATAAACAGTTCTGAGAGTTGCAATAAGTCTTTTAAACTTAAAGCGCTGCGTTTATATATTATGTTAAAATATGTTACTTATTAAATCAAATTGTCACTAAAATAACTAATGATATGTTTCTTATTCTATGTTTGGAAAACTATTTATTGTAATTTATAAATTATTATTTCAACACAGAGTTTGGTGGAGATATTTTACCAAATACGACAAGTAAGGATAAACAAACAAAAGTGTTATGCCAGGTCTAGCATTTAAAAGCTTTCAAAATATCGAAAACAATATTCACTAATTCACTTTCCAAGATTATATCGTCACATCGACTTCTAAAATACGAGTACAGTCAGCACCATAAAGTTGTTCACGAGATGCCGACTATAAAAATGACAGAAATCCGTTGAGTGTAACACATCAATTAGTTTTATGGGAAACCGTAAACGCGCTTTCCATAATACTCCAGTAAAAAACGGAGTTTGAAACGTATTGTTAATAGATATGGCTACTTTCGAATGTACAGACGCGAAAGATGTTTTAAAGGATTTGGTTTCAAAATATTAAAATTAACGAATAAAGATCTTAATAACTTTTCCTTGTAAGTGTCCAGATGCAAAAACATACCTACTTATCAAAATATTTTTAAATACAATCTCAATCTCGTGCTAGTAGTAGTGAGTTTGGTTATTATGTTTCTATATTAAGGCGGTTGTATGACCGAAAGTGGCGCCCTCAGAGGTTTTTATTTAATAAGTTATTAATAGAAAAAGATTTACGTGTAAAAACATACATAATACATTTAATAATGTTTTACGTGGTGTTTTAGGGCCCATGGTCTAGTATTTTTAAAAGGTCTACATGCCCTCGTAGTCATTCGTAGAAGTAGATGATAGAAAATGTATCAAAAACGGCCACTTTTAGCAGTTTTGCTATCTACTTCTAGCAGTGACTACGAAGGAATGTAACGTTACCGTCTGATAAAAATACTAGACTGCTGTGGTGTGCTCTAAAAATTCCACGAAAAACATAATAACATTAAAATTGTGTATTAGATTTATAATATTAAATAAAATTCACCGCGGCGCCACTTTAGCTCAGGGTTACATTAAAAGAAAATTACTCTTAAAAGGACTCTTAACACATTTTTACGATGAAGTAAAAGATCAAGTTCTTTTTCATTGAAAAATAATAATGAATAAGTAGAATTAAAATTGGAATTCTTTTAGCACTTTTGTTACCACCTGTACTTACGGTTTCCTTGTACGTCAATTTATTGTACCTTCGGATTATCAATCAAATAGTGTTTTACTATTTCGATGTCTTGTTAGTATGTAACTAATTATTTTAGTTAAACTTTTATGTTTTTGTACGTAATGTCTTTTTTCTGACGAACATTAATTTGATAGCTATATTTACAAGATTAATTATAATGATCATTTTACCAGTGATATTTATTAACAAATACATCACATTAATCTTTAATGGCCTTTAATAAAATAAGTACCATACTACCATCGAGGTACGGTATTTTATAACATTACTGTGTTAAACAAGGTAGTATTTTAACCCAGCTATCGGTTTATATTAATATTTTAATAGTATACCAATAAACGTATAATTTAAACCAGAACTCACAAAATAATATTCGAAGTACCTACAAAAGTATATACACACATCAACTTTATCTAGGGATACAGGTGTTATTTTCATACAAACGAGGTTACTTTGAAGCCTTTGGTTTCCTGCCAGCGATGTACTGTGCTGTGAAAATAGCATGAAAATGTATGCAAATCCTGAAACTGAAAACTCTGACCCATTCATATTTTAGAATGTTGATCAGATCAGTTGGGTGTGTATAGCGATCTGAATCTCCTCCGTTCACTCCCTGGATAGCCATCATCAGATCACAGCACGGTACACCCCTGGCAGAAAAACAAGACTTCAAAGTTACCTCGTTTGTATGAAAATAACACCTGTATCCCTAGACAAAGTTGATGTGTATATCTTGTTGCAGTGCCACGGTATTTTCCTTGCGTGCAGATTTTTATGTTTAACGTAAAGTGTGAATCTTGTTTAGAATTCTACGAGTGTGTTTTTAACACGTTTTTATTTAATTAAAGTCCACATGAAGGAGCGTGAATCGTAAATCAGCGTGAGATCCATCCCAGGAGCTAACTGATCTTCATTTATTGGGGTATATGTATAGATGTGAAGCTGGTTACTAACATTTCTAGCCTAGCGGCTACAAACGGCTTATATGGCTCGTTATCATTTCTAGCAATAACTAGCGGCTCGAAACGGCTTACATTTCATTGATATATTCACATGATTTAGTTTGTTGTTTTTGTTGTTTCTCTTCTGATTTATTTACTATAGGACACATTTAACATAAATAGACATTAACCATGACATTTTCATCTGTATTAAGTTTTAAAAACTCAAAATTATTATACAAAATGTGACACAGCAGTGGAAGGACTATTTTAATAATTTATTTGTGAGAGATGTTTTGAAACAAGGTATTTATCCATTAAATAAGTATGGTCAGATAACTAGTACAATAGTAAACATTTAGTTGTATTTCTTTAATGCACCAAAAACGAAAATAACATAACATAAAATGTGGTACTGTATTATAAAAATAAGAGTTTAACAATAAAAAATGTAATCAAGTTTTTTTTTCGATGCTCAGATCGGGTATCTCCCCGGTATCAAGCGGCTCGTTATTCGTTTCTAGCCGCTCACGAGCTGCTCGTCTACAAGTATAGGTATGTGTGATGTTGTGATCCATAACAGCTGATGTACTTGTATGTAACCGCCTCTGTGGTCTAGTGGTTCGCCCACCCGTGTAAGACGCAGGGGTCCCGGGTTCGATTTCCAGTGGGGGTACTATTTGTACTCGGTTTGGTTGGTGGTATTTCAAAATTGTTGTGTTCCGGCAATTATAGCCAGTTCCTCAGTTGATGAGGATTCCGGGTGTAGTGCGCTTCCACCTTCGTCCTTATCGTCACTTAACATCAGGTGAGATGTAGGCCAATCACTACCCTGTTTTGCATAAAAAAATGTGTTATAATTGTTAAACACAATTAACATATAGATTAGATTCTCTTCCAATAGTTAATATAAATATTATATTTAATAAATATCCTCATTACCATTGGAATTCAGTTTGATCCTAAACTGGCTAAACTAGGCCAGTTCTGTGTTCGGATCCCCTTGGGATCTAAACAGCAAAATTCTAAGAAACTTTTCTTTTAAAAAAAACCGGCCAAGTGCGAGTCGGACTTGCGCACGAAGGGCTCCGTACCAAAAACTGCAAAAAAATCACGTTTGTTGTATGGGAGCCCTCCTTAAATATTTATTTTATCCTGTTTTTAGTATTTGTTGTTATAGCGGCAATAAAAATACATCATCTCTGAAAATTTCAACTGTCTACCTGTTGTCGTTATTAATCTAAAGCAAAAACGGCAAGAAAATCACGTTTTTTGTATAGCCCCCCTTAAATATTAGTTTTATTATATTTTTAGTATTTGTTGTTATAGCGGCAACAGAAATACATCATCTGTGAAAATTTCAACTGTCTAGCAGCTATCACGGTTCACGAGATACAGCCTGGTGGCAGACAAACAGCCAGACAGACAGACAGACAGACAGACGGACAGCGGTGTCTTAGTAATAGGGTCCCGTTTTTACCCTTTGGGTACGGAACCCTAAAAACATTGCCTGATGTGAAGCAGAAATAAGCACCAAAATAGTGAAATTAAGTAATGAGAAATCTGCAATTCATTTCATATTTGTATCACTTTTAAGACCGAGCAGAAATAAGCACCAAAATAGTGAAATTAAGTAATGAGAAATCTGCAATTCATTTCATATTTGTATCACTTTTAAGACCGATGTTTTATTTAATTTTTTACTTTATTTTTTTACTGTTGTCTGGACACCGGAGGCCGCGCGGGCATTGATGATTTAAGAAATGAATCATACTATGAAACATACAATTTCATCTTTTTCAACCCTTGGTCACGTCGCGACCTATTTCCCGGGACTAATGTGTCCCATAGAGCTCTAATGGCCAGCGTTTAGAGCCCTCTACGACATTCTCTCACTCACACGTCCCTATAAATTCACGCTTTAAAGAGAAGGGTTTATTGCCATAGTTTTTGCTATTTTTTTAATAAAATCTGATTGGGTACCATGATTAATCGCAGTTATAAGCTGGCTGTTAAGTTTGTTACAGTTTTGGCGTCGCCAGCCCATGGCCCAGGAGGGCGGGGGGGGGGGGGGGCAAGTTAATATTAAAAGTCAAAGAGCACCTAGTGAATTTATTCAAGGTTTGAAGTGATGGGATGGTTACTTTGCAGTTGGCTACATTTTTTAACCTCTAGGGGGGAGGGGGGGGGGGGGGCAGCGGCCCCTCCCTGCCAGGCGACGCATGTATATTTTATTTATGAATTTATTATTAAATAACTGCAATGTAATGTCGTGGTTCAGCGATTTGTATACCGAGTCAGACGAAAACACCTTCGGAGTCCTTAAATCGACTGCTGCACAATGCAAAAATCGAAAAATTCTTATAAAAGGTACCCTTAAGACCCCCCTCGATTGTCCCTTACATTATCATAATTTAACTTAGTAAATAGAGGTATCAAATTTTCTGAATGTTCGTAGTAGATGCTTGAATAGGTATTACAAAGTAGTAGATACTTGAATAGGTATTATTTGGACTGGATATAATAAGAACCCAAGCAACCGTCGCGTCGATGCCGTGTGCTAATATGTAAAGTCCTAATCTTGGTAAATCCTACTAAAACGATTACACAAATCCTATCATATTTTTTGTTGAAAGTAAAATGTTTTACATCAGATAAAAGTATATAATTTGAACCATCGAATTTACGTTTCGTGAATATGAACAGGTTTCGGGCTGCAACACTTAATAAGTGTTTCGGCCACATTGTTTGCAGATTTAAAGTTATTAACGAACGCTGCTCGGTTAATTTAAAACGCCCAAAATAAACATGACGCAAGCAGAAACACTTGGTGGATGATGAAAAATTACCACCCATTACTGTGTTTAATAAGTTTCAGAATGACTTTTGGTTTTCAGCCTGAAATTTCAACTGTGGTGTCTATTTCTTAAACTTTTTGATGTTTAGCTAATTGCAGTCCATCTTTTTTCGTTTATTTAAACGTTTTTATTTAAAGCTTAAGCCGCTGCTGAACCAATTTTGATAAATTTTGGTATAAAGAAAGATAGAGGCAACTACGTTCTCAAAATTTCCATGGCAAACGATTGCACTTGTATGAAATCGCGATTAGGGTTAGAACGTACAATAATAATATCTTACAGTAGGTACCTACTAAAGTTATAAGCTATATCATCGTTGGTTATGGAATTAAACATTTTTTTATCACTAGCGGCCGCCCGCGGTTTCACCCGCGTGGTTCCCGTTCCCGTGGGCATATCGGGATAAAAAGTATTCTATGTTTTAATCTAGGATATCTACTATCTGTGTGCCAAATTTCAACCAAATCCATTCAGTAGTTTTTGCGTGATTGAGGAACAAACATCCAAACCCACAAACTTTCACATTTATAATATTAGTATGATTAACCCTTTTTAGAAACGCACACTAAACTTTTTTGAATAAATTTCTGTTCAGTAGATTCTACATAGTTGTACAAAAATATAGTTTTACAAGATTATAAGTTTCTAAAATAGAAACACTATAATCTACAACGAATTAAATAAATACAATTTCGTCATAACTCTGCGGTTGTAATACTTTTCAAAAATAATACAAATGCTTTTAAAATGTTTAATATTTTGTCATTCAAAAATTTTCTATTCCATACAAGCTCGTTTTGATAGCAGATATTTATATCCAATAATGTTAGTGCATTTACCATCTCATATCTATCGAGCGGTATCGCTAACTGGCTCCGATTTTATCGAAACATATAACCGATGTTTGTTAACATTGTATTTACTATGCCAACATTATTGGTAAAATCGTAAATCCTTGTTCTGTTCTTTAATCGTTATTAGTAGATAGCGTTAAAATATATGTTTCAATTAAAATTGAACGTCTTAATTAGATTTCAAATCTGTACTTTATAGCATAACAGGTTTGCTTAAATTTAAGATAAGGTTATAGATTTTTGAAATACGATACAAATATGTTACTTTCTTTTAAAATAAGGATTATTTTTTTCCAAATATTTCAATCACGTTTTAAATCATATTTAGTGCCATAAGCAAAACCATCCGCTTTAATTAGGGCTGTAATTTTCAAGAAACGCACTCCCTATTAACCTAAAGATCACCTTGTACTATCCATATAAGGCTTCCCGCTTACAAGTGACTTATATAGCTGCGATAATCGCCCGCGAAATGATACGACAAAGGTAGCCAGCGACAAAAAACGCCACGATTAACACCGCGATTTTCGCAATTACAAAAAGTCGCTCGTGGGCTTACGTATTAAGCCCCCTTACTCAAATGACCACTTTTCTATTCGTTCGCTAACTTAAAAATTAAAAATAAGCCATAAACTTTAAAATTACGTGTCGTAAGCTTGTCGATTCCATACAATACAACAATGTCTGTGATTTACAAAAACTTGACATTTGACTTGATCGTCTAATTGCTTTTTTAAGCTTTAAGTTAGCGAACGAATATAAATTTGGCCATTTGAGTACGCCATCTGTATGTTCTATTCGCGGCGACAAAAATCGCACAGCGATTAATCGCTCGAGGGCGGGAGCCATAAAACGTTTATAAACTTAAAAAAATCATTGATTAAAAGAGTTTTTAAAACATGACACGCAAAACAAACGAACCAACAAAATGCACACGCATCGTCGTTTAAGCGTTGAAAAACAATCAATTATAGCCAATTACGGCCACAGTGGTGTCTGTCCTCCAATCTTTGATCTCCAGATCTGGCGATAAGGGGACATGTGGCCGCAATTAAAATGATTTTTAGGTAAAAAAAAAGTTGAACGCATCGCTTAAATGCCGCTCGTTATGCGCTCGTGTGAAAACACTTTTTGTTTAAGGGTTAGGTTTTTGACAGTTTTAATTTAAATAAGGCATTTTTTTGCCAAAACCTTTTTTAGTTTGATCGGAAATAAGGTTTTTCAAAGAACATTCGTATTCTATTTTTTTTAAATAATTTACATACCTATCTAATAAATAAATAATAATGTGGTATTTTTTATTACCTACCTAATTAAATAAACAACAAATACTTCAAGTTATGTTCTTCAAAGCTTCAATCAGAATGAGAGCTTTTCAAAATGACAAAAAACTGTAGGCTCGATAGATTGCGTTGATAAAAATGTATGTGTCAACTAAGTTTTACTAAGCTTCAAAGAGGCTGATGTAACCCTAAAATATTTCTCTTTGGGCAGAAGTCAGCCAGTGAGCGCTTACTTTCCTATTTGGTACAGGACGTTTATTTTTAAAAGTCAATTTTGACACTTCTCTTTCCATCGACGCCATCTAGTGAGGCAAATAGTTACTATTTTATTTTTTGAATGTCACTTTGAAAAGCCCTCATTGTATGCTGACAAAATATGTGGCGTAAGTATAATGTGCTGCATGATAAAAATTAAAAATTAATAGTTTTTCTGACCATTATAATTCGTTGTCTTAAGAACTTCTCCTTAAATAAAACTAAAACTAATTAACTATGGCAAGACATTACTTAACATGCACCTATCTTCTTCATCACCCAACAAACGAAAGAGACAGATGTATTACAAAATAAATAGCTTCCTATTTCTAAATCAGTTTGTATTAAGAAAGCACTTAATCATGAAGATGTATTTTTTAATTAAATCTGTGAACTTAGTGTAGTCTTTAAATGTTTAAGGTTTAAGTTTTATTTTGAATGAAGGAAAAAAATGAAAAATAATGTTCGTTAGTTACTTACATTAAAACTGACTTTATTCCAAATGATAGGTCTTTTTTATGATTAGACATGTACCTAACAAAACTTTTATTTCAGTACTAATTTTTAACACTATGCTAAATTATTCCATTTGATTGACCAACAGACATTTTTGATGTCCCCACTGCTGGGGCACAGGACTTCCTTATGGGTGGATAAGGAGGATAGGCTATAACCCACCACGCGGGCCCAATGGGGATTGGTGGGTGTTAACGACTGCAAATGCACCCGAGACCAACGCCTTAACGTGCCTTGCGAAGCGCGGAGGAGCTCCAGATAAAAAACTTTTGGTCACCCATCCCATGACCGACCCTTGCGAAACTTGCTTAACCTCCGCAATCGCTGGGCCACGCGCTAAACCACTGCACCATCGAACTCCTCATTCCATTTATGATAAGCGAAAAAAAAAGTTTTGTCGCCCTTTTTTGCTCACAAGAAAAGAGTCACATTTTTAGGGTTCCATACCAAAATGGTAAAAAAGGAACCCTTATGGTGTGATTCAGTCTGTCTGTCTGTCTGTCACAGCTGGATATCTCGAGAATTACTAATGATATTAACTTCAAATTTGAAATAGTTTAAGATGACATTTGCCCAACTATTTTGCAAATAAGAAAGAAGTAAAAAAATAAATATCTTTTTTACAACAGGGACTGAAAAGGGGTCTTAAAAATTTTAAGTGGGGCTACTAGGGCATGTGGGGTATCATATAGAAGAGCGCCGTTTGCACGTTTTCTATCATTTTTTATTTTTTTTAGGCCGCATAGTTTTCGACTTATGATAAAAAAAGTAAAAAAAATGACCGTTCCCCCCCTCCCCCTTATCTCCGAAGTTTGCAAAGAGAAAAATCTGAAATAATTCTATGTGATAGCAGTTTATATAAAGATTACAGGAAAAATAAAACGATGGCTCAATATCGCATACATTTTTGAAATTATCAAATTTCTAAAAAAGTTAACATTAGTTCCACTATCGGACAAGAGATGGCGCTGACCTAAAACTGCAATAATAATTTTATTATTCTACTCTGCTGTGTATTTATTATAATGGTACGGAACCCTCGGTGCGCGAGTCTGACTCGCTCTTGACCGGTTTTTTATTTTATGTTATGCTTCCGCCCCCGACTTCGTAGAGTTTTTGAAATCTGGCAAGTAATACATAGTTTCCGAGGTTACCCAATATAAATTTACCTCCTAATAATAGTAGTGTTACACCTAGGTACCTAGTCCGAAAAGAGGAGCTCCGTAGCGCAATGGTTTAGCACCTGGCTCTGCGATTGCGGAGGGTAAGCGACTTTCGCAAAGGTCGGTCATGGGATGGGTGGCCAAAAATGTATTTTATTATCTAGTTTTTCCGTGCTTTACAAGGCAAGTTAAGTCGTTTGTTGCATTTGCAGTCGTGAACACCCACTAATCCACATTGGGCCTATGTGGTGGGTTATAGCTTATCCCCCTTATCCATCCATAAGAAAGTCCTGTGCTATGTCCCAGCAGTTGGGACATCAAAAAATGGCTGTTGTCGACCTACCTAGTCCATTTCATATTTGCATACGTTTTCCTAACACCCAGTATTTCAACTTTAACTAACACTCATACAAATGCTCTTTTCACGGCAACTCCTGAAACTGTAGCTGAAATTTCACACACAAGTGCTTCAAACAGATAAAAAAAAATTCAAACAAAAAGTTACACTCGACGAAAAACTTTGCACGGTTTTTCAGGGCTTGCATACGGAATTCTCAATATTTATGATCTTTAGTTGCTGGAACTTTTGTACAAAGTACTAACTCGTGTAAAGTATAGTTACCTACCTGTAAACTAAAATGGTGAATCGGGGAAAAATAGTATACTTTTAACTTTGTCTTGTGCATGAGGTTGTGCGTATTATTGTAATGCAATGCAATGTTGGTATTATTTTCACGGACATAGCAACCAACACAACCGTAAGGCCATGTACGCATTGACAGGTGGCTTGCTTAGCGACTAGAGCCTAGCGAGTCATCTAGCATGTTGGACCGTCGGCCCAGAAGCTCATTTTCAATCTATCGCATATTCGCACCAGACCACATTGGCAAGATAGCCATTAGTTTGGTGTTATCAAATATTGTCGTCTGGGTTGTGAAGTGGGAAGCTTCTGGGAGAAATGCCACCCTGAACATATGGCCTCCCAAACAATGATCACCGATCGCAAAAAATAATCGATCGCATATTGATATAAATAGTGAACAGGGTGGTAGATGGCATCCTTACAAACATGTTAGACATCGGTTTGGTTAGTTTTTAGGAAGTATGCGCGCGGCCAAGGTAGAAACATAGAGCCTTTTTTTCCAAAAATAATCGACTACATATTGGCATGTAATTACATTCAGTGGGTGGGGCAGGTCTCAAGCAAATATAAAACCATAGTCTTGCGTCGCTTTCAGGAAGCGTCTAGGAGGTCAGGGCAGGTAAGTACATTTCACATATATGCTCTTGTGATCCTTGTTCCTTATTCGATTGATATGAAAACACAAAAAATTAGTTCAGGTAATGATGCCACCCAGAACCCTGTTCACCATTTACATAAATATGCGAACGATATTTTTTTAGCGATGGGTGACCATGTTCAGGGTGGCATACCTCCCAGAAGCTTCCTACTTCGCAACCCAGGTAATGATTTTTGTTAACACCAAGCTAATGGCTATCTTGCCAATTTAGTCTCGTCCCAATATGCGATAGATCGAAAATGACCCTGGTTGGCCGACGGTCCATGTAGCAAAGTGAAAGGGACGTTCTATAATGTTCACACCCGGATACCGCAGTGCCTAGAGCCTAGCTTAGCGAATCACCTAGCGTTAGCAGGTAGCTAAGGTGATGCTTACACTGCCGCCGCGCGACGTCGCGGGACGCGGTTTGGCGTTTCACGCGCGCGGCGACGGCGGCGCAGCGCACCGCCTATTCGGGCGGTTTTCGCCGCGCCTCCGCGCCGGTCAGCGTTATACGATGGCCCCGCGCTTACGTACAAAAACCGGCACGATACTATGGAGCTCAGTGTGTTGTACCCCGTGGTTTCCACGCCTGCTGGCGGTAGCCGCTCGCGGCCAGCGGTGCGCGACGGGGCGCGCTCCCGCGCCGCGGCGCGGCCTCGGTGTTTGGACCAGGCGGTTTTCTAAACAAATTGATGTACTTGCATACAACGTAAAACCCGGTGCCAGTGTGAGAACCGTCAAAGTGAAAATAATGTTTTATAATGTTCTAGATTGGCCGCACTGCGTGCTTGGCGCTTTCTGTGCGGCCGGTTGCAAACATTATAGAACGTTCCTATCACTTCACTACACGCTAGGCGACTCGTTAAGCTCTAGGGGCTAAGCAAGCCACCTGTCAGTGTGTACGTGGCCTAATAGTTATTTTAGCGCAACGGCAAATACATCATACTAATATTGTAAATTTTTGGTCTTTACTTCTAAATTGCAATAAATGAAGAATTCTGGTAAAGAGATAGAATGGTCTAAAGAAGTACAAAGGCTAGTCTACAATAAGTCCAATTGTGTGCCGAATGAAAAAAATTACCTTAGAATAATAATACCAGCTAAGGAATACCGCGTTAACGCTAAATTCCTTATATTAAAAAGCACCAAATCACCTTGAAATTACCTTTAATTCTTGCAAGATTTAGTAGTAAAATAAAACCTTTTCAAACCAAGATTCTGTACCAAAGTTCCCTTATAACAAAAATAGCAGCAAGAAATATATTCAGCTTCACCGACACTAGATTAGTGAGCAGCTAAGCGCTAAATGCATTGTCGCAATGCAGACGAGGTCACTCCTTAAATTAAACGGAGATAGATAGCTTTACATTGCTGTTTTAATGAGAAATGATTTAGTACTTTTATAATTGGGAAAATTTCGATTTTGACATAACATAACTATAGGTTAAGCATATCAAACAATCAAAATCAATTGGGTAATATAATTTTGTACGAATACAGTAATAACTTACCTACATAATATAAATACTGTGACGGCCATGACGTCACATTTCGTAGAGGAGACATAGAGCATCAAGCGATGATCAATTTAACCGCAAGCTGTCAAGTCACCGTGGCGTAGTGGTGTGGCTGCTCGCCTTATTCACGAGAGCCCGCGGTTCGATCCTCTGTCCGGACCAAAGCTTTTGATGGTTTTTACGATATTTCTAGAATGTTTACATGTGTTTATACAAGGTTTATTTTTACATATTTGATAGAGAAATAGAACATTCTAGTATCGTCGGGAAATAATGGAAAAGATGAAAAAGGACAGGAAATAGTTACAAAAGACAAACGAAAAGAATAACGAAATGACTATCGAAATTCGAGTTACTAGAAGGTTCTAATGGGTATATAAGCAGCGGCGAAACGCACAATCGATGTAGTAGTACTAGTAGTAGTTAAGAAGTGGTAGTTCAATAAAGAAGAAGGGAAAGGAGCAAAGAAGAAGGAAGATGAAGAAGTTGTAAAGTAGCAGTGACGAAGTGTAATAGTCAGAAGAAAGAGGTGGTTGAAGAAGTAGTGAAGAAAAGGAGTTTCGAGGTGAGGTACCTGAGAAGAAGGATGTCGTCGTCTTCAGCGCCGAGAGGCTACGTCGTTCGGACGTGACGCTACTTGGAAGGGCGGACCGCGACATCGGCGGAGAAGAATGTCATCGAGTAACAGCGCTGGGTGGTTACGTCATTCGCAGGAAGACTACTCCACACAGAAGAGCGGACCGCGACATTCAGTGTTTTTTGGTAATAAAGCGTCGTGTCTGCAACCGAGTGTTTTCCTTCCAATCCCGTACCCCGCGTCCGTAACAATACAAATCATCGTCATCATTATTCGTCATCGTCATTGTCAGTTGTCAAAGTCAAAAGACTACATTTTCTAAATTATAAAATTTATTTGACTTTGAAGTGAAAAAAGTAAATGTAACATTCAAAATAAGTCAAATTGATGGACGAATAAAATTTCAAACGAAACATAAATTTGCGTGTCAAATTTTATAGTGGTCGCATTTTACTATCCAACGGCTGCTAATTCTGAAATGTGGCGAAAGAGTACACCTACGTCTCTCCCGATATAATTTATAACCCTCCTTTCAGATTTTACGGAGGTTTATAGAATTTTTGAGGACCTATAAAATGAGCGGTAAATAAATAAGCTTGAGTTATGGCCTTTGAAGTGGTATTGATATTTATGCGATGCGGCATATAAGTTTGACCTACATATTATATAATTTTTGCTTTTTGACAAGTTGTATTTTTATTGTGGTCAATTAGCTACATACTCGTATTAAAAATAAACCAAAATGGACACGATGAATGTTTTGTTGAAAATCTTAACTAATTATTAATTGATTAAATAGCTAAGTATTATGTTTTGCAAGTAAAAAAGCGACCAGGGGCCTTATTTTTCAATCGCTCTTTGGTCAGCCAGTTGCCGTTTTGGAGTGACATTGTTGTTTGGAGTGAGATTTTATGCTGCATGCGACTGAAGTCACACGAACGATTTAAAAAAAAATTTGACAGGGCCCCAGAACACACCCGCAAAATGTTGTTTAAAAAATCTGAAAATAGAAACTTGAAAGCAAAAAAACGCTCAAAGAAAAATCATTACTGATTGACGCACACTTGTTAAAATAAATCAGTGTTGATATAAAACTCTACCCAAAATTCTTGTCCATCGTCCGGTGTGTGATTTCATTAGTATAAATAAAATATACAACATTAATAAACAAGACGCCGCATCCCAAACAATGTCAGAATTGATTTCCTTATAACATTCAGTTAGACGGAACCGCTCTGCCGGCGCATAGATAACCCAAATTTTTTGTCCAAAAATACACGAAGAAAATGATCCGTTCCTACAAACGGCGTTGACAGTACATACACCACAACATTTTAGGTAACATATTCGATTCAAATTGAATTTAATTCCAAAAGTATTAAGAGTTATTTTAATAGAGAAAAGCAAACATAATAATTGATCCGGTGTAGATTTATACTGATTTATCTTTAATCTTTGTCGATTGTCAGATGTTATCAGTCTATACAAATTTTGTGTGCCTATATTCCACAAACTGGTGATCGATTGCAATTTTTTTAACGTCTTTTTTTGTGACAAAATTCAGAACGACAATGACAAAAGCACTTAAAATTCACTCCTCGTCCGAATCAAGGCGAAACATCTCAGATTTCGCTTTCGTAAGACGTTAATAGAACGAGAATGTGGCTATCTCTTCTAGTTGATATAATTTCTGTATTTCAAATCGGGTGTCCTACCACCTGTCAAGTATCGCTTACGGAAACGACATGGATGGAATTGTAACGAGTGGAACTTGATAGTGTGCGTGGGTTTTTTTCTCGTCTCATTTTTTGGGACATTGATACGTTGACCGACACTTGTGGATCCGATGTTGGACGTACGAATGTGTTGTAGAAAAAGTTTTATTAGTGTTGACGAGTGCGATGTTTTCGAGGATCCAAACCATTGATCCCTTTAATTTTTTTTTAAGTTTATGTCAGGTGACTCGGGTGAAGATGCTAAAGCTGTTGCACTATATTAAATATAAACTAAACGATAATTGGTGTTGATATGTAACCTGTTCAAAGTTACAATCTTCGAATCATTACTTTTGTAGTCTTTATCGTAGCATAAATAAAGAAAAAAAAACACTGTAATGACGGTAGCTTTACATGACAGCTTTCTTGTCGAGCCTTTGTTTTATCAGTTCCCTTTTGTATGGTTTGATTGATGAAATTTTAACTCAGATAGTGGTTTAGTAAATATCTTGCAAATCCCTTTAATTGAACTCTTCTAATATTGTTAGAGTAAACATACATGTGTCTTCTCCAACATTATCCATAAATCAAAGTTAACAACCTCTCCAGTTAAAAGTGTAAACATATGTTAATATTCAAAATTAATAGTTCTGTCGACAGCATTTTATTAACACATAAACGAGTGTGGCCTACATTTGACGCCATTTTGGTTAGGTATTGGTGCACCGCTGGTTCGCTCGTAAATCTGGGTCTGGTTAGCTTCGCTTAATCCCATGACCTTGAGATGTGAGTCAGTGGAACTGACTTAAGCCAGGAGCTGGGTTCATTTTCTGAGAGAACTTGTTGCTTTCAAAATTAGTGTATTTTTTAAATTTTGGAATTTTGCTTTTCTCATGAAAATTTTTGGCTTGGATAATCGAGGTTCATCTAACTAGATGGTCAAAGTCGTTAAAGTTATCCTTACTAATATTATAAATGCGAAAGTCCGTTTGTTTGTTTGTTACGCCTTCACGTCTCAACTAATGAACCGATCGTCATGAAATTTTGCATACACGTTGTCAGGGGTACAGAGAAGGACATAGGGTACAATTCATCCCGAAAAAAAGTATTGTTTCCGAGGGATAGCAAAAAAACTTTCCACGCAGACGAAGTCGCGGGCGACAGCTAGTATTAAATATATTAATACTAGTTTCCGCCCGCGACCTCCCCCGTGTGGATATTCGGAAAATCCCTAGGGAACCTTTGACCGGGATAAAAAGTATCCTATGTTTTAATCCAGACTTTAAACTATTTGTGTGTCAAATTTCATCTAAATTTGTTCAGCCGTTTTTGTGTAATTGAGGAACAAACGTACAAACATCTAAACTTACATTTATAATATTAGTAGGATATATCAGTGTAATAACTTCAACAACTAAATAATAATCAAATCGCATTATTTCTGAATATGAAGAAAAAAGGCTCATTCTTTTCATTACGATTCTTTTATAAAAAGAAGTAGGTAAGATATTTATGTTTAGCTCCTGGACTAACATGAAAACATATGGAAGCCAGCCACTTCTAAAGTAAACAAATACTTTCAGTATTTTTTGTTAGTTTGAGAATACCGCGACTGCAAAAACATTGAGCGTGTTGTTAAAGGATTTATAAATACATTATGTTAAATGAGATTAAGTTGAAAAATACTCGTCTTGTCCAATCAAAAATATATTAACCATTCAGTTCTATTGTCAAAAATATTTATTGATTATGTATGAATGAACCATAATCTAATTATTTCATTAAAAGCATTAAGTTTATCCAAAAAGACAGAAAGAGTCGGAACATCCTGTTCAAAAGTCTGGATAATAGCTCCTCTGTCTGATTTGTTATAAACATCTGTTTTATGTCAAGCCGTTGTCATAAAAAAAGTTTCAAAGGGGGTGGAAGAATGCTTCCCTTGTCTCGTTGTGTCTCGTTTATGGTTTTAAAAATAAACTCGTGAATTGACATTTCGTATGTTTCTCTTGGTCCGTTTAGTTTGATGGTTAACAGTTCCATAGACTGTTCATAACAATTAATTTTGTAAAGTATGATCTTTTGTTTTGAGGGTTCCGTACCAAAATGGTAAAAAAGGAACCCCTATGGTGTGACTCAGTCTGTCTGTCTGTCACAGCTGGATATCTCGAGAACTACTAATGGTATCAACTTGAAATTTGGAATGGTTTAAGATGATATTTGCCCAACTATTTTTCAAATAAGAAATAAATAAAAAAACAAATATATTTTTTACAACAGGGACTGAAAAGAGGTCTTAAAATTGGGTGTGTAATGTATGACCTAAATTTACATGCACTAACGATCAGAGGATATAATAACATTTCATATAATTTCATTTGACATACCGATCAAATAATATAACATACGGTTAATATAATTTCACTTGACCTAAATACATGTGATATAAAAACTATTTGACACAATAATCATTTGATCTAATTAAACAGATGATATAAAGCACATTTTATATAACATTCATTTACTCTATTCAACATTAAAAATAATTTTATTTGACCTATGATTTAAATGCTATAAAAACAAGCAAAGCCCAAAAATATGATTTCATTACTTATATATTTTTATCCACACCCATGCTTTAAATCCTCCAGTTAGCTTACTGCCAAAATTACGGTATCGCTCCGCTGCGAGTGGTCAAAACACTAACCTTACCTACCTGGTGTATTAAGTTTTTATTTATAGCGGGGGGCCTGAGGCCAGCCGCCCTGCACCCCCCAGCAAGCATTTTGCAAGCAAGCACCCAACATGCAAGCATGCAAGCAAGCAAACATGCAGCATGCAAGCAAGCATGCAGCGTGCAAGCAAGCATGCAGCATGCAAGCAAGCATGCAGCATACAAGCAAGCATGCAGCATTCAAGCAAGCATGCAACATGCATGCATGCATTGTGGAGCTCTGTTCGCTTCGCTCGCTCCGCTGCGAGTGGTCAAAACACTAACCTAACCTAACCTACTGGTAGGTGCATTAAAAGTGTTTCTTTATAGCGGGGGGCCTTAGGCCCCCCGACCCCCCGAGCACGGGGGTCAGCCCCCCTGCACCCCCCGGCAAGCATTTTGCAAGCAAGCAAGCATGCAACATGCAGCATAGCATAGCAAGCATGCAGCATGCAAGCAAGCGTTGTGGAACTCCGCTGCGAGTGGTCAAAACACTTACCTAACCTAACCTACTGGCAAGCTACATGCATGCTTGTATGCTTGCTTGCATGTCTAGTCATTGTTATGTTATAATAGATGTATGCTAATAGATGTAAGTACATTAAACATTAGTGGATTTGATAATTAAGCAAACATCATATTGATAATTAAGCAAGCATCATAATAACAAAAGCTAGTTATTTCTATTTTATAGTAAAAGTTGATTTTAACATGTAAAATTAGATCAAATGATATGTATTTGAAATGTAAGTTAGATAAAAAAGCGATATATCAAATGATACTTATGGGATATAAACGTTAGAGCAAATGTAAATATGGCAAATAATAATGATGACAAATGAATAATAGGTTAAATAAAAATTATGTCATTTATTTTTAGGTCAAATAAAATTTAGATGAAGTCAACGTTAGTGACATTGAAATTAGATTAACTGTTTTTATGGCAACCGAATCGCACCCCTTAAAATTTTGACGTGGGGCTACTAGGTCATGTGGGGTATCATATGAAAAAACTCCGTTTGCAAGTTTTTTACCATTTTTTCTTTTTTCTTTAGGCCGCATAGTTTTCGACTTATGATGAAAAATGTAAAAAAAAAATACCGTTCCTCCCCCTTATCTCCGAAGTTTGCAAAGATAAAAATCTGAAATAATTCTATGTGATAGCAGTTTATATCAAGATTACCGGAAAAATAAAACGATGTCTCAATATAGCACACTTTTTTAGAAATCATCAAATTTCTAAAAAAGTTAACATTAGTTCCGCTATCGGTCGAGAGATGGCGCTGACCTAAAACTGCAATACTAATTTTATTATACTACTCTGCAGTGTGGTTTAATGGTGCAAATATGATGGTACGGAACCCTCGGTGCGCGAGTCCGACTCGCTCTTGACCGGTTTTTTATTTTTAATTGGTACGGAAGCCCTTTCAAACATCAATATTTTGTTATCGCGTTAGTAAATACAGTTTTATTTCATTTTGTAGGTCAGCTAAACTAAATAAAAGACCGTTACCGTCGTTTGTGAGACAAAATATAATATTATACAAGTACAGTTTTCCTGCATAAACCATATTTTATTATTAACACCATATTAACCACCAGTATAACGTCAAGTTGACAACGATCGTAAACTCATAGCCGTAGCAATTAAAGTGGTCCGTTAAATCAGCCGATAAATATTGGCGCATAAACGCCCAGTCTCGTAAACAAGACGAGATTTAATGTGACTCAAGCGGATAAAACACAAAGGCTAATTGTACTCCACATCTAACCGATATATATATATTGAAATGCGTTAGTCTGTTTGCGCATGCGCAAAATATTGAGTTTATTTAATTAAAACTAGAGACCGCCCGCTACTACGTCTGCGTGGAAAGTTTTTTTTTGCTATCCCTCCGGAACAGTACTTTTTTCTGAATGAAAGGTACCCGTTCTTCTCCGTACCCTTGAGAACGTGTACGCAAAATTTTATGATGATTGGTTCAGTAGTTAAGACGTTAAAGCGTAACAAACAAACAGACTTTCGCAATAATATTAAATAAAGATGATGAGTTTAAATAGCTATGGTTATTAAACTAAGGTAAAGGTAAGTTCTTTGTTTCGTCATTAACGTAAGTATATAGGTAATAGATATAAACTATTGAAATATATTATGCTTTAACAAAATTTAGAAACAAACCATCATACCTTAACTCGCTATAAAGAGTGAAGAATCAAGAATATTGTAATGAAATCAAAACGTTTAAGAAAAAGTCAAAATTAGTCTTTGTTGTAACTTTGAGATCCGTAAATTATTTTTAAGTCCGAAGCAAAGCCAGGTTTCTCAGTAAAGCTTACAAATGAATAACTTCTCGCCCACGCCATGTTCCACGTGTGGCCGGCTCAAAACGTAGCGATTTATTGCTCCTGCGCCGGCGCAGGCCGGACAAAAATGCGCGCAACAAAGGACTGTCGCTGAGAGGCGCTTGCGAACTTATTGCATTCAAGAGATACGTGGACTTAATGACTATTATGCGCAAGATTCATATTATAAAAAAATATAGAAGACAATAAACGGACAGAGACAAGGATGCATACTTAAATATGCATGAATGTATCAGCCGTTAAAACATATCCAGTAAGTGAGTAAAACATTAAACAAAAACAAGAAAAACATTAAACATCCCATTTTATATAAGCTCCAACTATTTCCACTAAGATTTAAAAACTTGCAGTAATATTGCCAAATCACTACATATTATAATATACACTCCTTTTTGGGCAGTCGTGTAAAAACAAAGTTCTCCGCGGCGTCTGTTTGTCTGTTCGCAATAAACTCAAAAAACTACTGCACGTATTTTCATGCGGTTTTCACCAATAGATAGAGTGTTTTATGAGGAAGGTTTAGGTATATAATTTATTAAAGTTTTGTGTAAATTTGTTGAAATATAATAATATACCTAAGACAACCATAATAAACAGACTTTTGAAGCAAATGGTGGTGCCGACTGGAATCTATTTGTTTTCTTTTTGGGGTTATGCAAGGTTGCAATTGGTAAAATAAAGGAAGAAATCGAAGCAAAGCGAGAGTGGGTCGCTAGTAGGTAATAAATAGTAGAAATAACATAATACACCCACTGCTGGGTATACTTAGGCCTGCCCCAAGGTACTCCACAAAGATCAACCCTACGCTACCCACATACAATAGTCTAAAAAGAGATCTTTTAAAATCTATTTCAGACTTCTCCACCTTTTTTATAGCGCCTTAATAAAACTATTCTCAGCTCTTCATTAAAAGTCCTCGGTACAAAAGATTAAAAGTGGGTTAACTTTAAACATTCACTAAATGCAATAAATCGCGCTTTTCAAAGGATTAAGTTACCCAAAGTTGGACCCAACTAAAAAAACACCTCAAGCCAAATATGGTGGATATGGAATTAAGGACCATCATACTGAACAACTTTTTTGTATGGGATCAACTCTGAAATCGCAATAAGAAAAACTGTTTCATACATTTTGTTTAATACTGTACCACGTAATGGTACCTATACTTTTTATAGGCTATGGTTTAAGAAGAAATGTAATTTCGTTCTTTTGTCTTTTCCTGTCATGAGTAAAATTTTCATCCTTCAGAAGCAAATTTCGTTTTATTTACTTATTTAGCGAGAAATTTTATGAGAAGAGCAGCAGGTCACTAAACACATTTTGATATTTTCGTTATTAGTTTTTGTAAAGTATGAAACAGTAGATTTTTTTCGCGATTTCAAAGTTGGTCCGATAGTAAGAGTTGTTCAGTTTGATAGGCTCTATCTACCATATTCATCATTAGGGGTTATTTAGTGACACGTGAGAGAAAAAAAATGTTATAGTATAATACAACTATATTTTAATTTAAGGTTTTTATGAAAAAGGGTTTAACTTCATTAATTTTAATAACACCTCAACTAACCTACCAGAAGTATAGACCGCACTCACACGCCTGTCCAATCAGTTGGTATGATAAAGTACCAAAGTTGCTTCGTACCGTCAGCAACAAAACTGCAAAAAGCTAGTCTGTTCTCAGTAACCGGGACACTGCAGCTGTAATCCGGGTGGGACAATCCGGCAAAATATGGCACTAAATAGACCGTCTCTGTTATTATGTCATAGAGTAGATATTGTGTCGTAGAATGTCTCGTCATAAGTATACTTGTACGAAGCTTCTGAGAATTTGGAACGCTGCTCTCTTCATTTTTATATTTTGGTACTTACAGTGATATTTTTGTAACTAGTAGTTCACGCACTTAATTTTTTTCTATGCTAGGTACGAGTTTCGATAATGATAACTTTAGCATTTAACGTGCTATCAATAAGATGACTTAGTCATCTTAAGTTTCATAATATCTTTATTTTATTGGTAGAAAATAATTAAAGTTATTTTAGGTTTAAAAAGAATTGAACTCGAATCAAAGTCATACCTTAATTTTAGTACGTATCTTCAATAAATTTATCATTTAACTTACTTTTGTTTATGTGCCGGCTTTGCCATGTATGTGCCGGCTTAGAATAGCACTACCCCCTCTCATCCCGTGGGTGTCGTAAAAGGCGACTAAAGGAAAACACAGCCATCAGGAGACGGGCAGCAGCGTCTCCAAAATTCTTGGCCTACTGCGATCGCCAACCCGCCTGCCAAGCGTGGCGATTATGGCAAACCCCCCTCATGATGAACACACAAATAAATTGGCCCCCAGTCTCCGGCGGCCCCGCTATTCCTAGCTACGGTAGCGGCTATGGTAACGGCGGGGCAGGGGTGCTAAGAATCCCCGGGTGCGGATCGGCTACCACCAATCACGAAAATTGCACCTGGCAACCTATAACACGCGCACACTGAGGACCGACACGACGTTAATCGAGTTGGAAGAAGTTATAAGCAAGTTACACTGGGACATCATTGGGTTATCTGAAGTCCGAAGAGAGGGAGAGGACTCGATAATCCTTAATTCCGGTAACAAGCTTACCCGACACTATACCCAAGATATCCCGGACGTCAGCATGTACGAGATTAGTATGGCTCTCAAACAGCTGAAAAACAACAAGGCGGAGGGCGACGACGGAATCACTACAGAACTTCTGAGAGCGGATGGTAAGCCGATACTTAAAGTCCTCCAGAAGCTTTTCAATTCCGTCATCGTCGAGGGCAGAACGCCGAAGACATGGAACATAAGTGAGGTGATTTTGTTCTTTAAAAAGGGTGACAAGTCCCTCTTAAAGAACAATAAATCCATCTCGCTTCTAGTCATGTCTATAAGCTGTTTTCGAGAGTCCTTACGAACCGTCTCGCTCGCAAGTTCGACGACTTCCAACCTCCCGAACAAGCCGGGTTCCGAAAAGGCTTTAGCACCATAGACCACATCCATACGCTGCGGCAGGTCATACAGAAGACCGAGGAGTATAATCTGCCACTTTGCTTGGCGTTCGTGGATTATAAGAAAGCCTTTGATTCGATTGAAACCTGGGCGGTGCTGCAGTCTCTCCAAAGGTGCCAAGTGGACTACAGGTATATCGAGGTGTTGAGGTATTTATACAAAAATGCCACCATGTCGGTCCGAGTACAGTACCGGAGAACAAATCCTATCCAACTGCAGCGAGGTGTGAGACAGGGAGATGTTATCTCTCCGAAACTGTTCACAGCTGCGTTGGAGGATATCTTTAAACTCTTAGACTGGAAAGGACTCGGCATCAACATTAATGGCCAGTACCTAACACACCTTCGTTTAGCCGATGATATAGTTCTTATGGCTGTGACCTTGGAGGACCTGAACACAATGCTCGAAGATCTCTGTAGTGCTTCCCAAAGAGTGGGTCTTAAAATGAACATGGATAAGACGAAAATCATGTCGAATGCTCATGTTGTGCCCGCTCCAGTTCATGTTGGGAACACTACACTTGAAGTTGTTGACCATTATGTATACCTAGGACAGGCAGTCCAGTTAGGTAGGTCCAACTTTGAGAAGGAGATCTCTCGTCGAATCCAACTCGGATGGGCAGCATTCGGGAAGCTCCGAAAAATCTTCGTGTCCGATTTACCTCAGTGTCTCAAGACGAAAGTCTATGACCAGTGTGTGTTGCCAGTGATGACTTATGGCAGTGAAACGTGGTCGCTAACTATGGGTCTCATAAGGAGGCTCAAGGTCACCCAGCGTGCAATGGAGAGAGCCATGCTCGGCGTTTCCCTGCGTGATCGAATCAGAAATGAGGAGATCCGCAGGCGAACTAAAGTAACCGACATCGCTCGAAGGATTGCTCAGCTAAAGTGGCAGTGGGCTGGACACATAGCGAGAAGAACCGATGGCCGTTGGGGCGGAAAGGTTCTTGAATGGCGACCGCGCACCGGACGACGCTCCGTGGGTAGGCCCCCGACAAGGTGGACCGACGATCTGGTGAAGGTTGCCGGAAGCCACTGGATGTGGGAAGCGCAGGACCGATCGTCGTGGAAATCCTTGGGGGAGGCCTATACCCAGCAGTGGGTGTCGTGCGGCTGATATGGTGATGATGATGATTAAAATCAAATTAGTAAAAAAACAACCTAAAAATCATTGGTTGAGTAAAGGAATCAAGAGATGCTGTATTAAGAAAAGACAAATGTACATTCAATGTAGGCTTACGACAGCAAATAAAAAAGCCAATCAAAAAAAAACTATATGAACTATTCTAAACTATTAAAAAAATGTATTTACCAAGCACAAAAGAATAGTAATACTCGTTGTATAATGAAATCTAAAAACAAATGCAAGACAGCTTGGGATTTAATAAAAAATGACATTCAAAAATCAGAAAATATAAAAGACATTGAAAATATAAAATTGGAACGAAATAGGTATATATATGATAAAAATGACATTTGTAATGAATTCAATAATTACTTCATAAATTTGACTAATAAAATTGACTCTAATAAAAATAATGAATTGCCCTATGTTTATAATAATAATATTCCTCATAATCCAAAATCAATATTTTTGACTCCGGTGATAGAAAATGACGTATATAAAATTATAAAGGGATTAAAAAATACTCCTTCGGCTGGCTATGATGGTCTCACTACTGATATAATAAAAAGAAGTGCTTTTTATATTACGGTGCCTCTAACCCATGTTATAAACCTATCTATCTCGCAAGGTCAATTTCCGTCTCGACTGAAACTATCAGTAGTAAAACCGATTCATAAAAAAGGGCCGAAAAACGATTTAAGTAACTACAGACCCATAACGCTAATTACAATATTTGCGAAGATCTATGAAAGGGTTATTTTAGAAAAGTTAATTGCATTTATAGAATCATCTGCATTACTTAAAACAGAGCAATATGGTTTTAGAAAAGGAAGCTCAACCACTCTAGCCTGTTTTCATCTAATGAAGCAAATAACAGAAACACTTGATAAGGGTAACAATGTACTAGCCATCTTCTTAGACATGAGCAGGGCCTTCGACTTTGTCTCACACTCATTATTAATACATAAATTAGAACGGTATGGGGTAAGAGGAACTGCCTTAAATTTGATGAAAAGCTATCTCGGAGATCGTTTGCAGAGAGTAGAAATCACTGGATATTCAAATACGTCCAATAATCTGAGGAAAAATTTTGCTTCAGGTTACATTAATAATGGCTGTGGCGTACCTCAAGGAAGCATACTTGGCCCATTATTATTCCTACTTTATATTAATGACTTGCCAAACGTCGTCGATCAGCAGTGTATACTATTCGCTGATGACACTACTCTAATAATTAAATCTGACAATAAAGATGACATTCAAAATATTGCACAGCGTAATTTCAAAGAAGTAATAAAATGGCTCGAAATAAATAATCTGAATATTAATATAAATAAAACCAAATTCATTAATTTTAGGACTCGTAACTCTATACGTAAGCATTTAGACATAACTTATAATGATAATAATATTGAAGAGGTGACAGAATTAAAATTTTTAGGTATAAATATTGACAACAAATGTGACTGGAAATCGCATATAAATTTAATGATTAGTAAATTGGATCGATTTGTATACGTATTATATAGAGTGAAACATGTTGCATCAAAGGAAGCAGCACTTATGGCCTACCATGGCTATGTGTCCTCGGTCCTGCGATATGGCATTATATTATGGGGAAACTCGGTAGAAATGCATCGGGCTTTCAAATTACAAAAAAAATGTGTTCGTACAATTTGTGGTGCTGGCTATTTAGATAGCTGCAAACCTTTGTTCAAGGCCTTAAATATTCTGCCCTTGCCTTGCCTTTACATTTATGAGATTAGTATATTTGTAAAAAAACATGATCATTTATTCAAAAAAAATCAAGACTTCAACTACAGAGGTAGAAAAGGTACCAACTTACGAATTCCCGGTCAAAGTCTGGTATTACATTCCAAAAACTCATTTTGTATGGCAATACGTATTTACAATAAAATACCAAATAACGTCAGAGAACTACCTACAACTAAATTTAAAAGCAAATTGTTTAACATTTTAATAGAAAAGACATATTACTGTATTAATGATTTCCTAAACGATAAAATTATTGACATTGCACGCTAATTATAACTTTTGACATCTTCTATTGCTGACATTCCAATAATTTAATTTCATTTTTATTAATTTAGTGATTTGATAAATATTGACATTATGTAATAAAATTGTATTATCTAGTTAAATCTAAGTATTTGCACGTTGAAACATTCGACAGAATATGCTGGAAATATAATTATAACATCTTGTATGTACCATATTTTGCAAATAAATGAATTATGAATTATGATGATTACTTTTGTTTTAAAACTTAGAGTTTTATAAACATCATCACTTAAAAAAACCTTAGAATGTATGCAACAAAATATTAAATCAAACAAAACAAAGATTCTGACAACTAAATAATGACTTCAGTTAATTTAAGAAACCTATATTTGCAAGAAAATTATTGAATCAAATTGAAATTGAAAAATTATTTATTCAAATAAACATAGAAATTTAGTGCTTTTGAATTGACCATATTTTCCTACCAATTCGAGAGTTTTTAGCTGACAAGAAGAATGGGCATAAGAAACTTATCAACTTCATCAAAAATCAGAAGTAAAGTTATTTATAACATATTTGCTCGTAAAGGGTCTCTTATTACACCAATTTCAATATCATATTGTATCACATTACGAACTTGTGCGGTAATGTAAAGTAAAACGCACGGTTTCCTTGATAAACCGTGCGTTTTACTTTACATTACCGCACGGTTTATCAAGATGCTTCGTCTAAAACGAACGGTACTTTTTTAAATCTTAGCAAAGAGTTTTTATATCAGAAAAGAGGTCAACATTTTATGAATAAAATTAACTTTGGGAGATAAAATATAATAAATAAATATTTAATTATTTAATTTAATTAATGTTGACAATAAATTACAACCATTTATCTGTAACAAAAACACAAAAATATTAATTTACTTAATTAGTAATACTGGCTGTTTTTTATGCCTTTGCCTTAAAAAAAGCGCTGTTGCGCGCGCATTGCTATTTTTTTTTGCTGTATTTAAAAATGTCGTCAAGTAGTGATGAATTTATGAATTCAACACCGCTAGAAGTCTGAGAGGCAGCGAAAAAGGCTATCCTAAGCCTCTTGCCCGAAAAATTGACCGATAAGATACTTACAAGCGTATCAAAATTTAATCATTTGGAAAACAAGCAAAGGTGCAAAGTCCGAGTTTTATTTATTTCCTCGCAAATATGTTATAAAACGTCGTATGACATACGTGCGCTTTGATAATTACAGCCTCTGCTTTCTTGTAACCCTCGCCTACGGCTCGGGCTAGCAATATCGCCTCGGCTGTAATTTTCAACTTACCGCACTTATATCATAATGTACTATTACAAAGAAATTATGTATATCGTTACCAAATACATTTAAAACAAAATAACAACATAATTAATTATTTAAATACTTAATTCAAATGAAATTTTCTGATCTGATTACTAAATAATGACTTTTACTTACATACTATTATGATGACACAAACACAACATTTTGGAAATAAATGAAGGCATAAAACTACGCTCTCTTATCCTATGTTTACCTCTACATTTGCTTAATCTTTCATATAAAACTGTCCGGGCCACGCCGCTTACAAAACCGTGTTCACATATAATATGTGACAGGTTTTTATTAAGAATATACTTTTAAATGGAAGAGATTGCAACGGTCTGTTTGCTGTGCCAGGTGAAAATAAAATCTTTTTATATACTTTAGTTAGTGATCTTTAAAAATATCTCAAAAATGGTTCAGAAATACTATATTAGTATTGCACTATAGAGATTCAAAAACTGATTTCCAGCGAAGAAACAAACTAGTACATTACTATGATAAAGATTTAAAATTCTTTAGTTTTAATACATTTACGGAATACTCAAAGGTTTCTTAGCCAAAATATTAAGTAACGGTCTCCTTAACTTAAAAGAAGCTGTCAGTTACATATAGAGTTTCTGTTGAATTGCGTATATTTTAACTGCATGGTTTAAGTTTCCACAGTGAGAAAGGACGTTTTAAATACATGACTTAACTGTATTCAATGTCAGTAGTTGATAATATGGATTTAACTAAGACATCCTGCTTATACGCACAAGTTGAAATGCATAAAGAGCAGTTCATGAGATTTCCTCTTGCGTGTTAAATAAAACAGCTGTTAGTAGCCTTTAAGAACGAGCTATTTCTCCTAATGTAAAAGGTATAAAGGAAAGATTGACGATATAAAATATACTGTCGGTACAGTCTCTTGCAGAGCTATGTTTAAGCGATTTCAGTCCCAAAAAGGCAACACAAATGAATTTCACATCTTCCAGGCATAAATCTATTTATGCAAAACTATTACAATATTTTATAACTGAGTCAAGAATATTATGATCAAATTAAAAAAAAAATTGATGAATCAGGCGTCACCTGGCGGAAGTCCCAACCCATTGTAAAAATATATATATGTAGCTTACTTCCGCAAACAAAATATGGAAGATGCACCGCCCGCCCGCCCGCATAAAAACGCACATGCACACCACAAAATATCAGTGCAAAATACCTGCATTTAGCCAGACAGCAACACACCTTGCACTTTCACCAATTAGACTACTCTACACGTGTTTCGCCCCAACCCGGAACATCCTCAGGAGTTAGATCGTGCGTAAACCAACACCAAAAAATACTTGTTAATGTTATTAGATTTTTGAAACTACTTTTGTGGTAATAACTTTAGTAAAGGTCTCTAAGTACAAAATCATATTTTGTACTTATAAGTAGCCGTAAAACCCACAACCTGCTATTTCCTTCCCTAGGAGTCGAACGCGCGAACATTTTTAATTTGCAACTTTTTCCGTGACAAAAGTCCGATGTCACCCCCCCTTATTTCACGGCTATTAGTTAAACTTGTTACGTTCGCCAGTCTCTATTAAAATGCAAATGCATCGGCTGAAAATGTTAATGTTAAATTTTTTTGTGAATACTTTGTTGTTGGGTATTTGTTTTCAATAAAACGATATTGCTGGAATAGTCATTAAATATTACATGTTGAGTTTTTTGTACGGAACTCTACGTTGGGTAGGTATACATGTTTTTTATGCACAATGGGATAGTGCGTTCACCTCACCTGATGTTAGGTGACTATAAGGCCGAAGGTGGAAGCGCACTTCACCCGGAATCCTCATCACTGAGGAACTGGCTAGCTGACCTCGTAAGCCCGAACACAATACCATTTTTAAATTATTGTTATGGCGTCAAACTTAGGTAAGATGGTGGTAGCTAGCCAGGCGGACTTGCAATAAGCCCTACCACCAACCAAATCGAGTACAAATTGTACCCCTCCCTGGTAATTGAACCCGGGACCCCTGCGTCTTACACGGGTGGGCGAACCACTAGACCATAGAGGCGGTTGAGTTACATATTGGGTTTTTTTTTCTCTAAAGTGTCTAGAAGCCAGTATTAATGCGCGTGATTAGGAACCTCTGTTGTCTGTCATATAGTTTTGCGACCAGTCATTTGTTGTCTTTCCTTTCAGAGGTCCCGGGTTAGATTCCAATCTCGATTTGGTCAGTATTACACAGTCTTCTAACATTATCTTATTTAGTTGCCATGTCATATTTTACATTTCAAAAGCTACTTAATGGTTTTCATAATTTGAATATTTGTTACGTGAAATAAAATCGATTCGATACATAAAATTCGTAATATTGAAATAATTTGTTTTGTATTATGATATGTGCTCGTATAAAGTGTATCTAATTAAATAAATAAATAATTATAATTTAATCATCCGATATAGGTAGTAAAAAATAAGAAAGGAAATAACATTTATGACATTACATTTCTTCAATGAACGAATGAATGTATCCGTCCATAACAATATGGATTGATTACTCGTTCAGTCATGTCTTGTAGAATCGTTCCCCCCACCACCGGAAGCGTGGAATACTCTGGGCGGAAATGGAAAAGCCCCGCACCGGATGTGACCGTCGCAGGTGCAGATTATTTTCGCTTCGAATAAATATGGCTGATGTATAGCGACGTATTAGAAAATTTCTCGGTGTAATTATACAGGGCCGTTGTAATAGGTTGTAATGACTTATTTACATATTTATTAGGTGAGGTTTTGTGAAGCAAGATTTTTTTAATAGCTTTACTTTTGCGTATTTTACCAATTTATAGATACTTAAGTGATAGTTCGTCTTTTATCAAGGTACTATAAAGGGCTATAATTTTTACGAAGCTTATACGCCATTTCTTTAATGGACCGTCTGTAGATAAAAATTGTATAAATTATTTGAGCAAAAAGACAGAAATCCCAACACATTGTCCTTTTATGCCTCTTTACTGCGTTTATTCCGAGATATTGACCACATATGGTCGCATTTAACCAAAGATCAACAAAACCGCATTGTATAAGTAACTTAATCTTATTTATAGCATCTCTGAAGTATCAACCTTATTACGAGGCAAGAACGATCAAAGTAATAACCCACTGCTTACAATGGCGCCTACGCAGGAACGAAGCGTGCGTGTATTTTTAGCGTCTCTGACGTTTCTAAATAGGATTATTTTGTAGATGTGTACTTTTTTGTTTTCTTCGCCGGAGAAAAGATGTTGCTGCTTTATAAGGAATGCGCTTTTTATAATATTTTTATAAAAGGTTGTGCCAAAATACACAGTGTAATGTATGAAATACACACTTTCTTTCACTTTGATAATTTGTGTTCACCATGCCAGTAAAATCGGTAAAACCCTCTCTGTAGTTCCAATTTACTTAGGTGTATTGTATAAGTATATGTATTTTAAAAAAACCATCCGAAAACTAAATTCTGCCTGAAACATTTTTTTACTCTGTGATTTTTTGGATGATTTTGGATGATAGAGCAACACTGATTCAAATTCTAAATTCAAATTCAAAAAGAACAATAAGGCAAGCTACACGAATCTAAAGCGTTAATTCTAAATTCAAATTTAAAAATCAGACCACCATTTTCGGTATTCCAGAGCGCGTGATTCCAAATTTAAAAAAGTCCCTTAACAAGGTTACTCGAAGTCTGTCCGAATTACTTTCTAACGCGAGTGCGAGTAATCGAATTGCGAGCGAGTGCCCGACGTCACACTAATTGCTCTGTACAGCGGTTGCGGCCTCGGCCCGACCTATGTCATTAGTCTAGTTTTGTGCCTTCGATTTGCAGTGCTTGGATAAATACTTTTTAGTAATTTATGGAACACATCGGACCTAATTACCTAATATTATGTACTAATAGTAATTTACGTTAGATAATTGAATTACAGTAGGTAAAACTTTACAATCAATATTAATACTATTTTCTTACATAAAACAAATGTTTTGATACAAAATATAAACCATAACTGTTTAAACTTCGCTCAATCACTTCTTACAACAAAGAAGACTAAAAATAGCTATCTTTAATAAAGGATAATACCGGAAGCACGTGATTAACTCCAACATGCCGACGCTAATTGGTGGCTAAACGCAGCCATAATCTGATTCAAATAAAACGAAGCAGCCCACGGACAATGGAGTACTAATATAATACTGATTCATCCCTTAACTTGACCGCAGGAAGCGACAACTGGGAAACCGCAAGTCATCACACACGGTGTACCCGCAGTGAAAGGAGAGACATAATAAAAAATGGACTAAAGCGACTCCTTTTTTTCCTTGAATATTATGGTGATGTTAAATTTTTAACAGCTGATCTCTTCACTCACTGAATTAATATGAAGGCACGGATTGCGTGCGTGAAATGATTAAGAGAGTGATGTCTTGTTTTTCATCATCATCATCTCCACCACGCTAGCTAAGCACTCTCCCCCTTCCCCTGCAAGAAACCACTGTAAATTGGATACCTATACTGGAAAAATATAATGTAGGTATTATTATATTCAATTACGTTTTATTAGCGAAGTTTAATACAAACAAAAGATTTGAGTTTGTATATAGGGATTATTCTAAAAGTCCTGAAGCTATATTGAAAATTACTCAACTTATACAAAGCTGCTTTATTTCTAACACTGTTAAAGCTAGTGGATTTATCGATATGATTCCAAGAACGGGAAATTCGAGTTTATAACAAGTGAATTTATTATGTAGCATGTTAAATGTGATAACAATGCTTTCTGTTTTGTGAGAGACATGAACAATATGGTTATAAAACTACCTGTGAAAATAGCACTAATTAAGAACTAGCGGCCACCCGCGACTTCGTCTGCATGGAAAGTTTTTTGCTATCCCTCGGGAACAATACTTTTTTCGGGATGAAAGGTACCTTATGTCCTTTTCTGCGCCCTTGGCAATTTTATATACCTATAAAATTTCATGATGATCGGTTCAGTAGTTAAGACGGTCGGGGGACCGTTTTGTGGAACAATTTTTAATCAAAGAGGTCCCTCGACTGCAATGACACTTGTTATTTAACCTTTTAGTTCGTTTTTGGCAGGGCAGTCGTGTTTTTAATATTTTTTAAATTTATTTATTTCTATTTCACACATTTTAGTGACAAATTATAAAGTTTTGGAATGTGCTCATTAAGGCTTTTCATTTGATGCCCATATTGTAATAATTGAAAAAAAAATTTTCTGCACGTTTGAAAGTGGCGTCGTTCAGTCGCCATATTGACTTTTTTTCAAAAAAATTATTGCCAGTGTCACTCGGAATGATGTAAGGATTCTAACGATATCCAATACATTCAAATCTGTTAAGCCATTTAGATGCTATGGTGGAATAAAGAAACTCACATACCCACAACCATACATGAACCCTGAACATATACATACACTCCTTTTTTGGCAGTCATGTAAAATAGTTTGGATCTTGAGTTGTCCTACTGTATAATTGCATTTACTGTAAAAAGTGTTTTCCTTGGGCAGCAAAGAGACCCATTGTAAATCGGACAATAGTAGGGGCTGAATAAATACTTCTTGCTAAGTAATGCTGTTTTTGGCGATATTGTATCTTCCTATTCATCTACTAAGTGCAACCATGTTTAAGTATTTATATTGATATTTTTGTGTTTCTGTGCCCAATAGTTACAAAGATTTTTGTAAATAAGACTTTATGGACAGAGGCTATTCCGTGATTTACAACAAATTAATAGGTAATTAATATTCGAATTTCATAAATACTATGGAGTTCCATGTTTAAACTTCATGTCTATACTTTTTCTAACACATCTCAAGTTCCGCTTATTTACTCATTTGACACGAGGCAGGTTTTTCTTTTTTTTCCAGGTGTGCTAAACCTTTTACTTAATAATCTACTTACTCATCCTGATTACAAGCGGTACCGTAAAAGGCGCGAAACAGCTTTGTTTCGGCTCCCGTAAGTGGTGGTATCCGATAGAAATTTATAGATATCGGTGGGGAATAGATCTGCATGCACGTAAGTCGCCAGATATTGCGGGATACCGCCCGCCTTATTGACGTGGTACCGACAGCAGATCAAGCGGTTTATAATAAAAAATCTATTTAAAAATATTTTGTTCTTTCATCTTTATTTTGTAACCTATTAAATGCTCATATATATGTCAACTAATTAATTTAGTTATGTCAAGATTTGAATTGACTTGATGTATAGATAGATATTTAAATTCAGTTTCTTACATATCTACCTATAATAGCTCTTGAAACCTTTACCTTTGTTCGGAATAACACGTAGTTAACAGATTTTTATTAGCAGACCAGCCCCCCTACTCAAATGGCCAACTTTCTATTCATTTGAACGCTACGCTTACTTTCAAAGCTTAAATATGAGCAATAGATGATTAAATCACATGTCGCAAACTTATGTAAATCACAGACTTCGATCGCACGTAATTTTATAGTTTACTGCTTATTTTAAACTTTTAATAGTAAGCAAAGCGTATAAACGAATAGAATGTTGGCCATTTGAGTAGGGGGGCTGGAAAGAATGTCGAAAGGTCGGGAAACCCAAAAACCAATTAATCAAAACTAAACAATTGTTAACATGTGAATTAACAAATATACGCGCTGTAATCTGTAAAGAAATAAATTAATTAAAAAAATATTAAAAACACGACGGCCCTGCCAAAAACGAACTAAAAAGTTAAATAACAAGGTCATTGCAGTCGGGGCACCGTTTTATGGAACAATTTTTGATCAAAGAGGTCCACCGACTGCAATGACCTTGTTATTTAATCTTTTAGTTCGTTTTTGGCAGGGCAGTCGTGTTTTTAATTTTTTTTTTTATTTTTTTTTTTTTATTTAACACATTTTAGTGACAAATTATATAGTTTTGGAATGTGCTCATTAAGGCCTGTTATTTGATACCCATATTGTAATAATAGAAGAAAAAACAATTTTTTTTTTCACATTTGAAAATGGCGTCGTACAGTCGCCATATTATGTTTTTCTAAAAAAATATAGCCAGTGTCACTCGGAATGATGTAAGGATTCTAACGATACCCCATACATCCAAATCAGTTCAGGCATTTAGAAGTTCTAATGAACTGTATGCGCGGAAGTCTTTGAAGTGTTTTTGATAAGATTATTTTTAAATTTTACTATTTATGATATTTGTAATAGTTCGTTAATTGAAATAGAAATCAAAAATTCTAGTGAAAATGCCATTCTAAGAGATAGTTTAAAACTGATTCCTTTAACCCATTGTAAATTCTTCACAGAACTCCACTCTACCATTATTCACTAATAGATAAGCATAACTTTTTTGCTGTCCGTACCATACCTGACTACTAGCGTAGTGGCAATTCAAGCTGGCTCGATTAAGGTTATCGCTTCTCTATATGGCCAATGGAATATAGTCGGCACCTTATAGATCCGATCTATAGATCCTCAGTTTGATCCAAATGCGAGTACGCTATTGCACATTGGATTCTATTGTGGAAGAAGTAGTGATTTAAGGAGGTTTTTGAAATTATGGAGTCAGTCCGTGCGTCCAACTTGAAGCTATATTGAGAAGAAAGGGATTTATATCGAATGACAATGACAGCTGTCATACATACAGGCCATACAGCTTCTAATAAGCAGAGATTATATCAATTAATTATAATGTTTCCAACAGAGTCTTTATTGTTTGAAGAAATCAGAATACCGATGTTCTGATGGGAGGTGTGCCTATGTTTGAAGTTGTATCACAAATGTCAGAGTTTGATGAGAATAAAAATTATCCACTAATTTTATAGTAGAACCTAATGCAGAAAAGGTCTTCCATCGACATAACAGGAGGAGGAGGCAACACCAAAAAATTAAGCATATTTTAATGGATACAAAATTATATCATAACAACCCGACATCGCATTTGGGCTAGATTTGTTTCAAGAGCAAGTCCAAAATTAAAAATAGAAACATATTATCATTTTATTTTAAATAAAATATTACTCATGCATTTTCGCCACGGAGCCATCAAGAGAAATAACACATAGAGAGAGATAACACAGCTTTGCTTTTATTATCTACAGACAGGGTTCTCATAGAGTCAGATTTTCTTATTTACTAGGTTAATTCGCATTGCAATCTTTAGAGTTTTTAAAGTATTCTCTAACTGATTGCTCCTGGCCCTTGTTCGCCATGGATTGCCTGTGCTGTGACACCCCCGTTTTACCGGTGTTTGTTTACCCGGTGACGACGATATCATTATTTGCAATCAAGAAGCGTTATTTGCAATTTCAAAGACTTTAATTCTACCAGAAATATCTCGATAACCATTAAGACATCCACGAATAGTTTGTTTTTAAAAATCCGTAATGAAAACGTAACCAAATTGAGTTTTCACCGTTTTTAACCCATCGCCGTGGTGTTGTACAAACACCGACAGAGGATGTCGGAAACGTAACGCAGTTTGAAACTTATTGAATTGTGATATACGGCTTGGTATGCAATGAGGATGAGTGGGTACAGTTCACAAATAAACTTGGATCTGTTTACCACAGTTTAACGTGTCAGGTGGTCTATGTGTGGATTGAAGGGTTTAGCAGTATGTCAACATTTTTAGTGTAATGATAATAAAGAAGAGTTTATCGTGAAAAATATTGACAGTGCGACCAACCCCTAATTTCGTTCGTGGGAATTAAATAATTGGGTGACTGGAAATAATTAAAGGCGACTGTTAATGGAATACTTAAATACTAAACCGGGCAGCAATTTATTTTTTGGGCGACAAAATAACTAAACGGGTGACAAACGGTGGATTACAAAAATACTTAAAACGGGCGACTACATGTGGGTGACAAATAATCTAAATGGGTGACTATAGTACTGAGTGGGCAACTAATATACCAAGTAGGTAACTTTATAACTGATTTAAACTACCCAACATGGTATTTTAACACGTTTTTATTAGGTTACTTTCTTGATTGGTTGTTTTTTTTTTCTTTTTTGTCATCTCATGCCAAATTCTAAATGTTTTGTGTGCCCTAAGGTTGCCACCCAAATAGTAATTTGGTCGCCCGTTATGAATAACTAGTTACTCAATTTGTATTTTAAAGTCACCCATTTTTAATATATGTAGTCGCCCTCGCTCTGTCGCCCACTTAGTATACTCATCAACTTTGTCTAGGGATACAGGTGTTATTTTCATACAAACGAGGTAAATTTGAAGCCTTGGTTTTTTGCCAGGGATGTACAGCTGTGCTGTGATCTAATCATGGCCTTCCAGGGAGTGAATGGAGGAGCTTCAGATCGCTTTTCACACCTAAATGATCTGATCAGCATTCTAAAAGATTAATGGGTCACAGTTCTCAGTTACAGGATTTCCATACATTATCATGCTATTTTCGCGGTTTTTTTTTAAATTACCTTTAATCTTTTAGAATGCTGGTCAGATCAGTTGGGTGTGTCCATTCACTCCCTGGATAGCCATCATCAGATCACAGGACGGTACATCCCTGGTAGGAAATCAAGGCTTTAAAGTTACCTCGTTTGTATGAAAATACCACTGGATCCCTAGACAAAGTTGATGTGTGTGTTTCAGTATTTTTCATACCCAAAATGGGAATTTATTGTTACCCGATTAAATACTACCCTTTTAATATCAAAGCTATTTTTATTTTAAGAATCTATGCAGCAAATAAAAATTAAAAGTTTAAGTATCAAAATACTATATAATAACAGAATATAAAAAGAAAAGTACAATCTTAATGTTTTATAAAACATCAAAACAAGCCTTGATATTCCCAAAAGAGCAACAAAGCAATTTACAACTAAATTCCCTTATCTCATTCATTACCCAAGTTACTTTACTTAATGCAACCGCACACTCAAAACGGCATATCTAATTTGTTCGTTTACGTCTATTAATACTTTATTAGGTGCACGATCCCTGATAACGGAACTCGTAAAAGCACCAACAAACTTCATGTTTCTGTACACATTCTATCTTACAAGATAAGGAAGTAAAAGGTCCAAAGTAACTTTTTAATTATTCTTTGCTGTCGATCTTGAAACCGTATGAGTCGAATAAGACATGGTGTGAGGTCCACATCAGTCAGGTTCTTAAAAAGTATACAAAAAAAGACTCTAACCCCTAAGAAATAAGAAGGGTTTTAAAAGACAGCTTGCAGGTTTAACACTCCTGGATTTCTGACGTCTTACCAAGGATAATTTGAACTTTATTGTTTGTTTGTTAGGGTGTATTTGAGGTTGATGTCTCGAGATTTACACTATTAAAATAATGAGGCCTTCTAAGGGTATCCCCGCAATTTCTCGTGTGTTTCCCTTTATTTATTGTGTTGAGAAAAGGCTACTGTATCTTTGCTGGATGGTGAGGTTTGTGACTTGAAATGTACTCGTATAAAGCCGGTATAGGTATTTCGTAAGGGTTTGTGCGACAAACTTACTTAAATCTGACGTCATAACAACTATTTAAAAAATGTTGTGCTCCGGCAGTTAGAGGTAAAATAGCCAGTTTCTTAGTGATGAGGATTACGGGTGTAGTGCGCTTCTACCTTCGGCCTTATCGTCACTTAACATCAATTAAGGTGAAAGCCAAGAATACCGTTGTGCATAAAATACTAATATTTCAGTAGAAAAAATGAACTAGGTGATGAGATTTTTAGAAGCACTTTTGTAATGTTGTTTACGTTTTAAGTATATCAACAAAAGGATTTTATAAAAATCGAGTGTAAAGGCATTGAATGGTGTGATTCGTTGCAAAACTGAACATATTATTTATTGGCAGATAATCCTTTATCACGTCTTGGGGCAGTAATGAATAACCAGGCTCCAGTGATTACCATGTAATTCCAACAATTTAACTTATGCCAATAATATATTTAAATTAGGTTTTAGATGTAATAGATTTTAGATTCATGCCGAAAAGTCAAGAGTGAAGACAGCGAACAGACAGTTTTGAAGTCAGTCTTTCGGAACAAAAATAAAAATTTGACATAATTTGAAATTGCAAATAATAAGTTTATACTCTAAGGAAAGAGGTCGGCACGGCCACATTACACCTTTTAAATAAAAGCATCTATCGTGTGTACATTGTTCATATAAGTAAACATAATTAATAGGTAAATATGAACATTTAAATAACTTGTTCAAAGAGCTCTTACTCACACATGTTAATAACCCCAAAAATTGCATAATCAAAGCATCGAATGCAAATCGAACGATAATAAATAACCAGTGTTCGTCACAACCGGTACAACCCGGTTTGACAACGGAGTGACTCGTGCAGTGAGTGCGCATTGCTGAGTCATCCAGATACCTACTAACAGGTGAATGTGGAGGAGCGTTTGAGCGAGACAAGTTGATTGAAGGCTGTTGTTTGTGTTTAGTATTAAACGAATTATCGAATGCAAATCGAATGATCATAACCGGTGTTCGTCAAATCACAACCGGTACAACTCGGTTCGACGATGGAGTCACTCGTGCAAAGTATGCGCACCGCTGAGTCATTCAGATACCTACTAACGAACAGGTGAATTTTAGAGCGTTTGAATGAGGTAAGTTGATTGAAGGCTTTTGTTTGAGAAACTTAATATTTATCGATAAAAGGCTATAGGGCAATCACAATCAGTGTTTGTCACAACCGGTTGAGCCGATCCGACAAAGGAGATACTCTTATAGTAAGTGCATTAGCCAGGTATTTACTAACAGGTGGATATTTGTAAAGGATCGTTTGAAAGAGCCAGAAATATGTAAGAGTAAGAGAAAATATTGAAATAAAATGCGACCCCACAATAAGTTTTTGAAGTGCAAGCGAAATCAAAGCGTTCGTTCGTTCAAAGTTTTTTAAGAATCAATTAAAAGAAGCCTTGATAAGTATTTTGATCTTCGTAACTTAACCCAAAAATAGTATTAAGGAGAACAATCATAAAAATAACTTTCACTTAGAATGATTATGCGTCAAGTAGACGTAGACCTATTTGTATGATTGATGAAAAAAATAACACTTTATAAATACACGACTTGCCTCAGTCTTAAAATAGGGTAAAGCCGCCAAACGCAGCACCACAGCGGCACTACGCGATTATTGACAGTCGTCTGTCCTATTGTGCGACGGTCAGCAAACATGATTTGTAGGGAGGACGCGCGCGGCTGCTGCCGTTGAGTGTCATGATTGATCGCATTACATTGATGATTTTGTCTGGGCCGTGTTGTTTGGTCACGTGACTGGTGCGATTTGGATACAATGTTTCAGTATATCTGTGGTTTATATTATAGCACCTTATTATTTGGCATGTGCTGATATTTTGTTGCGCTGTAAGCTTAGATTGAATACCACAAGAAGAAAAAAAAAACTACGAAATATTTAATTGATTACCTAAGAGGAATAGAGTCTTTGAAAGAATAAAAATAACGCAGTTAGTATTCTACTTTTATCTATTTAATTAAAAACTGTTTTAAGGTTTACTTAAAATAACATTGAACAAACAATACCACCCACCTCAAAAAAATATGTTAATAGATTTAACATCGTCCCGATTAAAATAATACAATGAACAGTTTGTGAGCATACTAAAGGCCGTGAAATCGAATTGTTCTGAACAAAATCTCTTGTAACGTTATCTCGCGGTTCAGATCTGACTATTTGTAACTATAACATGGCGGGGCTCAGTCGGAAACCACAAATATTCTATACAAAAGTCCTATCAATTACTTACAGTATTTTAACCTCTGGTTAAGGGGTCAACGTGTTTTGGAGCAAAATAGTTTATTAGGAAGTAACGAAAGAGGAAGATTGCATATTTATTTTTTCATACAAAACACAAGAATTATTGGAACTTTAAAAATGTAACTCAAGACGTATTAATATTTTTATATATCTCGAAAAAACGAAAATTAGAAATACTTATTAATATTTTTTTTTATTTTTGTTACGGACGTCAAAAAATCATTACAGTAAGTGCCTGTTTCACAATCCATGATTAGGTACTAACTTCAGAATTAAATTTTAAAATGGAACAGATATATGATGAAATTATTACTCGTCAACTATATTAATTTGAACTCAATCGAACTTTGTGAAACAAGCCCTAAATATATTTTTTTAAGAAAACCTAATAAATTACTAATAAATAGAACCTACACGTATAAAAAGTTCTTGAAACTTCGCCTTAATTTAATTTTGATATGTAACTCAATCTGAGGGCGATACAAAACAAGATTCTCACGAAATTAATACGATGGCATGTGATTGCTTTCCACGTGATATGAAATGACAAGAGTGACTTCCATTATAAATTCTATATGATGAATAAATTCATACATTCCCATGACCACGTTTTATTCTAAACAATTAGATTAATCTAACTTTCTGTTATTTTAAATACATTATAGTGTGGCTCTGTGAGCTGTGTAGACCTGACGTTTGAGACACTTTTCATCATTTTTTGAAATCTGATTTTTTTAAATAATTCGGAAACTGAATCGCCAAAAATAAATATATCGAACCTGCTCACAAAATTTCACGAGAATCGGTTGAGAAAAGCGACCTGTAAGAGGACCTGTTCTGATAGGAAAACAGACGGACAGCCGGACAGACAGAAAACGAAAGCATTTTGCCCAAGCTGAGTTCGAAAGGCTTCGCGATCGTTCATTAAAAATGTTATGTATTGTATGTTTTATAAAGACTTGAATATTCGCTAAGTAAAATCACCTAGCTACACCAAATCATGGTCATATTTATTGCTCACAAAATGCAGTAAATAAAACGATTTCCAGGTATCGCATTTAAACGTTTTAACATCTCTTTAATCTGCTCTGTAATCCGATGAATCGTAAACCCGAGGTCTACTGCGAATAAGGAAGTTCAAATATCGTGATTCATTGGCTAGGTTTGTCGTAGATTTGCTTTATTTTGATCCTTATCCCCGAGCATTTAATGTCACGATACTGACGTCATCCGATTATCGAGATTCGATTTTCGTAGTAGGCCCCTCTGGTGTCAAGAATTATATCAAGACGTAAAACGAAAGTCGCATCACGATGCAAGGAAGACTTTATTTGTGCAGTAAAAATATTATATGCGACAGTTTATTGGTGAAGCTGTAATGTGGACGATATCTGGAGAATTTACCTTAGCTTTGGATGAGTGTACAGTACAGTACGCTATGATAGGGTGGTATTAGCTTTGGAGAGATTTACTCGTCCTGACTCATGTATTTATGTAATTTTGGATACGAACAAATGTAGATTTAATTTGGTAAAGAAGTGCAGCATCTTAGATTGAAACTTTCGCTGAGACTCTTTTGGATAATTAAAGTTTGTGAAGAGGTCTGTATTTATTTTCTACTAGCGGCCGCCCGCGACTTCGTCTGCGTGGGAAGGTTTTTTGTTATCCCTCGGGAACTATACTTTTTTTCGGGATGAAAGGTACCCTATGTCCTTCTCTGTAGCTCTGACAACGTGTATGCAAAATTTCATGATGATCGGTTCAGTAGTTAGGACGTGAAGGTGTAACAAACAAACAAACAAACAAACAAACGGACTTTCGCATTTATAATATTAGTAAGGAAGATGCGCCGTTGCTTTTCAGGTATTGCTAAGACAGTGAAACTATTTTGCAATATTGTTTGATCTCGAATTAATTCGTAGTAAATTCTTTAGCTCTTTTTTATTTTTTTCTATTGCAAAATGTTCTTCACCTTTTTTTTTTATTTTTATCCTGTCAAAATCAAAATTTATGGTTACCACTATGCCAAAATGTTCAAACCCTTTTGAAAATTATCGTTGTATCGACACTAAAAATATTTCCGATGCCGATATATCGGAAAACCCGAAGTATCGCCGATATATCGGTATCAGTATCGGATGCACCCCTAGTTAAAACCTAAGAAAATGATTGCATGGTAAATTACCTTTTTACTTAAAGAAAAAATCTGGTCTGATTTTATATTAGTTTCCAGTACTAGTTTATTCTACTGCGTTTATAATACATACTGCTCAAATAATATAACATTTAATTCACTCGAGCTTTAGTAACTAAGTTTAAACATTGCCAAACAGACGGAAGGTGGCTAACCAGGTGAATTCACGTTTCAAAATATAAATGATTACGAATCCGAAGCGACCCGCATCGGCGGAGTTCCCCTCATATATATATCTACGTACTTTTATTTACATAATACAAGTTTTAAAGGATTTCTTCTTAACCTGGGGTGAGAGCTTTTCAATCGCAACAAATGTGCTCTATTTGAGCGTGAATGTCTCTGTTGTGGGACGTTTTGAAAAGAAATGTTTGGAATTTCGATGAAGGTTTTACTTAAAAAAAGTTTGTTGTAAGTATTTTTTTTTTTAGAATTAGCTTTTGATCATAAAGATAATATACGCATTTGTGTTAGTTAGGGTCATTGAATGGGGAATGTCCGAAAACAATCAAATTAGCTGAGCATTTTTTTAAAGGTAGGTAAGCTCTCTTAGAAATAGAAAAAATATCAGAATTTTCGGTTGCGTAAAAAATTAAATAAATAAAGTCTCTTCGACTTCACAAATATAGAAAAGTAACAGCAGAATATAGATTATACCTTTGCCATCACCTGCCACAACCACAACATGGTATTAAAAAAAATCAACACAAAATGTCAAATTTTTTTTTTAATTCTTGTTGTCATAGTGGCAGGTGTTAGCAAAGGTATAATTTCCATTCAGCTGTTACTTTTCTACATTTGTGGAGTCGAAAAGTCTTAATTTTTTTTCACGCAACCGAAAATTCTATTTTTTTTTTCTATGAGCTTATTCCTACTTATAAAAAAATATTCAGCCAATTCGATTTTTTTCGGACATTCCCCATTCGAGTTGTTGAGTGGACTGTACACCAGTTTTCATGGTATCACCACCTGTGAGGTTCCAAAATCGATTCCCAGTTAGGTCTATTTAGGAAACGATATTTTATTGTTTTAGGTTTGAATGTTGTCTCTGATTTTCATAACACAAGTGTTTTAACTACTTATTTTGGAATTGGACCAATTTATGTAATGTTTTATTTATAATTTTAGTCAAAATAAATATGTTCAAGTGACTCTTTGTCATACTGAGGTATTATAGTGATATTTATGCACTACGAAACTATAAGCAGAAAACTGTGATATATTATTATCTGCATACGTTTTGGCATCAGTTCTTAGCTTCCTAGCTCGGAGTTGCAGTTAACGTTATGAGAATGAATAACCAGTGCTTAAACTTAATGATATGTGTAACTTAGTTACCTTCACAAAGGCTGGTTCCAAAATATAATGTCGGGTACCTCAGTGCTTTGGTGCACACATATGCATTTTATAAATGTCAAACTCAAAATCAAAACAGTATTTATTCAAAAACTTACAAAATTAGTGTTAATCATCATGGGGTATTTTTTTTTTCATAGATCTTCTAGCTTTAATCTATATATTTCTTTTAGATAAAATCAAAGGCATTTGCATAGCAAATCATTAAGAATTCTCAGTAAAAAGCCATGTACTTTACTTACCTGTTTTTTTTCAACTGCTCCCCGCTTTTTGGCAGGACCTTTTTTTGCCATTTTATACTTTTATTACTTGTCTTTTTTTCTTTTTTTCATTGTTTTAAGAGCTTTACTTGTATCTTTTTTCTCTTTTCATTCCTCTTTCTCAATATTTCAATTTTTTTTATAACTATTACAGTTATATATGTATATTACATTGGATTTTTTTTTCTTATTTTTACTACAATGTCTTTTCTTATATATAATGTATTTTGACTCTAGTATAATTCATATAATATATTTACTTCAGTTTCTATTTTTTTCATATTTTAATTTTATATCTCTTACTCTCGTACAATCTAATATCTATATGTATATTTTCTAATGTTGTTATGTTTCTTCTTAATTGTATTGCAATTTCTTATTTACTAAATACATGGCTTTACATTATAATTGCCTGCCTACCTGTTGAGAGTTATTGTGAACTTAAGTCATGAAAGTATTCATTGATTTGTATGGCATTCATGCATTTTTATCTAACCATCACCGGAGGTGATTGTCGCTATAAACCAACGAATTTATGAATTTACGACGACATAAATAATATTTGAAGTGTCCAGACGCCATGTTGAATTAACTAGAATCATTATTTGAACATTGTTTTAGAATATGGGTAGAAAATGGAATTATTATCACTACAATATTATAACACAAAATCGCTTCCCCTTGTCTGACCCCATGTATGCTTAGATCTTTATAACTACGCAATGGATTTTAATGGGGTTTTTTAATAGATAAAGTTATTCAAGAGGTTAGTTTATATGTATAATTTATGGTGTCAAATTCCACACTACACCAAAGTGAAGCGAGGTCGGGTCGCTAGTTATTATTATAAGCTACTAGTTTCGGGTAGCATACGGATACATCCAATTTTTGTCTTAGGAGTGAAAATGATGGAAATTGTCATGCCCTTTTATCTCTCCATAATGCCATTGTGCCTTCCGTATAGACTGAACCACGGGTGACCAATGCAGATTGGGCACCAATGGCTCCAAAAATCGTTTTCCAAAGCGCGTAGGTCCTCAAAAAATATATTTATATTTTAATTACCCATCTCATCTCAGTTGATTAACCGCCGCAATCGCAGGCCGAATGCGCTAAGTCACGGTGCAATAAATGTTAGCAATAAATAAAAATAGTACTATAAATAGTACTCTCCATTCTCATGTACGGGTAAAACCCTTTAGTTTTTTTATCACCTCCAGTGAATATTTGAATAGAGCTGTGTTGATTTACTGCACTTAATATGCCTTTACGAGCCATTTTGAAAAAAGAAATATATGTAGCTTACTTCCGCAAACAATGTATGCAAGATGCACCGCCCGCCCGCCCGCAAAAATATGCACATGCACACCACAAAATATCAGTGCACAAACCTGCATTTAGCAAGACAGCAACACACCTTGCACCTTCACCAATTAGGCTACTCTACACGTGTTTCGCCCCAACCCGGAGCATCCTCAGGAGTTAGATCGTGCGTAAACCAGCACCGAATGAGCTCCTAACGCCTCCGACACCGTATTTGTTGTCCCTTCCTCCCCACTCCGCACCGAGTGACTGACGTTTGAAGAATGTTGCCAGTTTGAAATAAAAAGAAAAAAGAAAGAAAAAATATTTTTAATTTAAATTGTGTACAAATAAATTGATATACATTAAATAATTAATTAAATAATATTTAATGTATATCAATTTATTTGTACACAATTTAAATTAAAAATATTTTTTCTTTCTTTTTTCTTTTTATTTCAAACTGGCAACATTCTTCAAACGTCAGTCACTCGGTGCGGAGTGGGGAGGAAGGGACAACAAATACGGTGTCGGAGGCGTTAGGAGCTCATTCGGTGCTGGTTTACGCACGATCTAACTCCTGAGGATGCTCCGGGTTGGGGCGAAACACGTGTAGAGTAGCCTAATTGGTGAAGGTGCAAGGTGTGTTGCTGTCTTGCTAAATGCAGGTTTGTGCACTGATATTTTGTGGTGTGCATGTGCATATTTTTGCGGGCGGGCGGGCGGTGCATCTTGCATACATTGTTTGCGGAAGTAAGCTACATATATTTCTTTTTTCAAAATGGTTTGGGACTTCCGCCAAGTGACGCCTGATTCAATCAAATGCCTTTACGAGCATTTGCAGTGCCTCATGTGTCATAGTTCATTAGGCTTAAGAAATGGCACGTCTTATTGTTTAGTTTTATAGTAAAACTTGATATAGACCCTCTAATAAAACTCTCGTACTTTTTATACTTTATATGACTAAGTTTTTTTCCATCAAAAATATTTGGGACAAGTAAACTGTATACTCTAAGTCAAATAAAATTAAGTGAGTGCGGTAAGTTGAAATGTGTCTCAATTTAAATAAACAAAAAATATATGGATCAAGAACATGGTTTTGTTCATAAAAATAATACTAATTGAATGTAAATTTCCTCCAATCCGCATTGGGCTCCTGTGTTGGGTTATGGGTCCATCTTCTTTTCCATAAAGAATGCCAGTGCTTTAGCCGTGGGGACAATAAAATTAAATAATGATAATGAATTGTTATCAATTAGTTAAAGTAAATTATAGGGCAAAAATTCTACTCAAAGAATCATAAACAGTCCAAGGTATCAAAGAAATACAAAAATAATGAGTGTGCTAAGCGACATTCAACAGATTTGTTGAATAACCCTGGGATCCCATTCTCAACCATTTCTTTCATTGCAGTGTCATTGTAATCCACCGATTGTCGTTTCTGCAATTATTCGGTATTAATCTTATGATGACAGAGTGGTATCATGAATTGGTAGCCGCCGGCATTTGCAATGTTTCCTCAGACTATTGAGGGCTCTAAACAAATTCTTCAGAAAGGAATCCCCTTTCCAAATACGTCAATCAACTTTTGTAGGATTGTACTAAAAAGGCTAAGAAGCGAGTGTATACGGTCTTTTATTTGGATTTGGACGGTATTAAAAAGCAAACGTTCGATAAAATTATGAAAATAGAAAAATAATACAACTATTTATAATATTAACGCTATTTTAACTATCGTACGGATGAGGGAGGATGAGGTTGAGGTTGGTTTTTCAGTCAAAAAGTAGATCATCATAATTCCTCAGTAATTTTTCCAAAATTATGTAAAACTAGTGTAGTAGTGAGGTAAGTGGTAATTTATTTTGAGATTTTTGTACACCAGAAAATGGCCAGCAGCGTTTTCCGATGAAAATGACTCAACACTGCGGTCACTGCGATCTCCAACGTCTCTGTCAAGTGTGGACATTATTAGCATTTTTTTTCATGATAGATAGGCAAGCGCTTGCCCGCTATCACGCCTGATGGTAAGCGATGATGCGATCTACGATGAATCGCGCTTGCCTAGAAGATACCTATTCACTCGCGACTTGAAGGCCCCCAGATTGTACCTATCGAGAAACACAGACTTGGTCAAGGAGTTCCACTCTCCAGCTCAGATCAAATAAAAAAGGAAGATGGAGCGTTGCGCAGTGGTTGCGAATAACTAAGTGAGGCCGGTTTTTGATGGTACATATTGTGTGCGTACTAGGGGGCGGGCGGGAGCCGGGCGGCAGGGTTCGATATGGAACGCCCAATGACGATCGAAAGCCAAGGCGTAGTTTCGTTACATATGTGTGCGTAAACTGTGTATGTACACAGCCAAGGCGTAGTTTTACTGGCCTCACCGCTTTGTCGGAAGACTCCGTTTTTACTTTTTTATTTGGTCTGAGCTCTCCAGCGGTACGGATGATAAAATTTGAAGCAAAACGCTTAGTGCGAATCTTTGGAATCTTCCACAATCAACTCACAAAGACCTATGTCCTATAATTAGTCCTATAATTAGACTACAATAGGCAAATCTCCAGAGTATTTAATTAATTGCGAAATCACTAAACTCTTTCTTATGTCGTGTGCAAATATGTTAAGGTCGCGTATGCACCCAAAAGGAATCTATAAGAAAAAAAAATTGTATATATTTTGATCTATTCCGAGGGCGTGGGTATGTCGTAAATGCGAATGGGAGGGTTAAATCTCATTACTTTATGGCAGATGTAAAGCGATTTATGAAGGTGCGGCCCGCGGTCATATTTTGTTATGTTCCAATAATTCGGATCAGCCTGGTTTTGGAGCTTTGTGATGCTTTTGATGAAATGGAACCGGGTAACGAGGTTATCGGTATACCTCAGGGCTCAGCTTTGGGTCCACTGTTATATTCGGAAATTGCGGTAATGAGGCAAACATCCGTATTAAAGATGTTTTCTTCAAACCCATCATTATGGATGGAATGATTTATTGAAAAAAATACAATATTGGTGTTTTGTGACCACTTTGTTACATCATATACAACAACATTTGTTCTACGACTTTTCAAAAAACAGACAACAAAATCAACTTTTCTTAAAACACTTGATCAGCTGTTTGGACATTTGTATGGAGAGTCGAATTCTTTTTGTCTGTTTTCGGAAAAGTCGAGAACAAATTCTTGTTTATGATGATAGTAATCTACTCCGAGGTTGTTGGTGTTTTACAAATAACCCTGTATACTTTTTAAATTTTAACTTATCATACATACTAACATCCAGACCCGTCACAGAAATTAAAATACTTCATTTCTGCCCGGCCGGGACTATAACCCGGGACCTCTTGCCTGGTGAACGGCATGTTGACCATTGCACTGCTCAGTTCGTCTTTAGTCGTTAGTCAGGTCGGAAGAAGTCCAGAAAATAAATCAATAGTTAGTAGATTATTTCATTATCTATTAATGTGTAATATACCTTAGATAGGTATATTTATGCTTACGAGAAAATATTTTCTGCTTATTACGTCATTCCTTTTATCCGAGTAATATTAGCCTATTCAATATTGTTAAAAGGACAGACTTAATCTGTATCTAGGGTAGCTTAAGTAACACTCCCAATAAGCCATTTAACGCTCATATTTTCGAATCAAAAGATTCCTTTGTCGGGAAAAGATCAGGTGATTATCAACCATTACCTCACAAAAAGAAGTTTAATATTCACGAAACCCGCATTCGCGGAACATCTGCGCAAACATTCATAACTGAACTCGTGCAGACACAACCATACGAATTAATAAAAGCGCACGTGGCGGAAGAAAAATTAAAATAAAAGAACAATAAGTCGAGCGAACTGCAGGCGGTGCGTGCGAGCGAGGTGCATTGCGATTGCAGACGAGCGGTTGAAACGCCGCTGTTTTATTAATAATTATTATTATGTATTATTATTATTCCAATAGTTTCCAGAGAACCATAATCATGCAATACCAAGAGAAGTAACCATCTAAATATTTTGTATTTTAGTCTCTTAAAGGCTTAATCGTATAAATTAATTTACTTACGTATAAAAATAAATTAGACAAAATTACAAACACGTTTACTGACGAGGTTAAGAAATTAGATGGGGTTTTGTATTTGCTATGGGGTATTTAAAGGGGGTAGTTAAAGTCAAATAGAAAGCTTAGGTCAAAGTCAAGTCGCTAAATAGAAAGACACGATGCCATCCAAAAAAATTTAACATTCTAAAAAAAAATATTAGACAACATCACAAAAATTGCTCTGATTCCAAAGTACGAGTAAGTAGCTAAAGCATTCGTTTTGTATACGAGTAAATCAGAGACAACGGCGGAACTACAAACACCCAGACCTGAGCTACTATAGAAAAATTTGCTTTCTAAAGTGACCCAGCCGGGGATCGTACCTGGGACCTCAAAGATGGCGTCACCTTGAAAACCGGTGTACAAACACCACTCAAACATGGAGGTCGTCAAATATTATGTTCTTGGTTGTAAAATACACATCAACTTTGTCTAGGGATACAGGTGTTATTTTCATACAAACGAGGTAGCTTTGAAGCCTTGGTTTTCTGCCAGGGATGTACCGTGCTGTAATCTGATGATGGCCATCCAGAGACTGAATGGAGTAGATTCAGATCGCTATACACACTCAACCGATCTGATCAGCATTCTAAAAGATTAATGGGTTAGAGTTCTCAGTTTGAAGATTTCCATACATTTTCATGCTATTTTCGCGTTTTTTTTAAACATGTCCATTACGTTTTTAGAACGCTGGTCAGAGCAATTGGGTGTGTATAGCGATCTAAATTTCTTCCATTCACTCCCTGGATAGCCGTCATCAGATCACAGCACAGTACATCCTCGGCAGGAAACCAAGGCTTCAAAGTTACCTCGTTTGTTTGAAAATAACACCTGGTATCCCTAGACAAAGTTTATGTGTGTATATGAGCTAAGTAAGGACAACCTTTTTAAATAAAGTTTTCTCCCTTCGTAAAAAAGCGTATATATTATACAAAAATTTAAAAAAAAATCAACAAAAACGCCCGTCTGCACACAACCGTAATCTGTTTACCATCCAGCACATGGCGCCGAAGTTGTCTTTAATTAAATTTAAAAGTCGTTCGTGACGTCACGCCGCGTCAGTGCGTGAAACTTCCTTTCCTTGGCTTGCAAGCATAATGAGGAGTGCCAAATTTGATACCAACTTAGACGTATATTAAAGTTTGTAATAAGATCTTAAAGAAAATGGGAATCGCATATTGGGAGTCTTATCTTTTTTTGTCCGTATCCATCTATGGGATATGAATATGAAGTATATTAAGATTGCCACCATCGAAGTAGTATATGGATTTTGATGTGGAAAGAACATGAGCAAATTTATTTTTAAATTTGAGATTTTATGTTTTTTTAGTATATTATTTCGAGGAGCTCGATGGCGCAGTGGTTTAGCGCCTGGCCCACGGATTGCGGAGGTCATGGGATGGGTGACCAAAAATTTATCGGCTCGAGCTCCTCCGTGCTTCGGAAGGCACGTTAAGCCATTGGTCCCGGATGCGTTTGCAGTCGTTTACACCCATAAATCCGCATTGGGCCCGCGTGGTGGGTTATGGCCCATCCTCCTTAGCCACCCATAAGGAAGGCCTGCCCCAGCAGTGGGGAAATTAAAAATGGCTAATGGTCATATTATTTAGTATTATGATTGATCAGAATAGAGCCGATGGCCACTGGGGCAGATGAGTTCTTGAGTGGAGACCGCGTATTGGCAAACGTAGTGTGGGACGCCCTCAGACAAGGTGGTGCGACGATCTTCGCAAGGTGGCTGGCAAAAACTGGATGAGAGTAGCCGCGGATCGTGCTCAGTGGCGTGCACTCGGAGAGGCCTATGTCCAGCAGTGGACGATGATATGCTGATGATGTGATGTAATGATTATTGATCAGCGTTTCCATTGACTTTGTTTTGTCAGATTATGCCGTTAAGTGGGTTTGTTTATCGAACAAATAATTCAACTTAATTTGCATAAATTACAACACATAACAAAGAAAATTCGAATATTTTATAGACAAATCTATGCCATAAAAATTACAAAGTTTAAGAAAACATTATGTATTTCGGTGCCATAACCATCCAAATACGCGAAATACTGACTGTTTGATAATACCCTTATAAAGCTGAAAATGGTAGATAGAGTACCATGCATAGGTACTATGGGCAACAGCGTCGCTTAACCAGTTTGCAACAAAATTCGTGTGCGCGCGTATCGCCCCTGCACGAACTAAACGTATGTGACAGCGGGCGCGGCGTGCAAGCGATTTTAACCTTAGCAGTGGTTAAGCGACGCTGTTGCCCATGGTACATACCCGGAAAATTATTATGAACCCTGGATACCATCATAAGTGTGGAAAAATGCAAAGTGACAACCCTAGACGCAAATAGGCTATTTTTTTTCATAATCAATCCTATTGATGAGCAAAAGTAAAATATAATATCGTTCTAAGCTTGATGGTTCCCTATCCCTATTCGGCTTAAAGGTATTACCAAAAACCCTGCATAATTAATTCGTTTTCAAACCGAGAATCGAACCGAAAACAAACGATAAGAGGTTGGTTCAATTTCTACATTTTTAATCGGGATCGAACCCGAAACGTGGCAATTAGAAGACTATTAAAACTGAACCAAATAGGTCAACAATAAAAAAAAACTCACACAAAGGAATTTTCAATACAACCATAACGCTGGATTATCCAGTGAGGCCACTGAGGCTCTTAGGACGTAAGCTTCAAAAATCTCCGCAAACTTACAACAAAATTAAACTAATTGGAAAAGTTTTCTAATTATCGTCTTAACAGATACTTGAGCAAATCGCCTTAAGGGTAAACAACACCTCAAGTATTCGGCCCGGTGCGTTCCCGATAATACTGGGGGTCAAGTGTAAGGATTAAGGCGGGAAAAGTCTCTTTTAACCTTCTTTGTTCTGTACTTGACCTTAGAACAACTTTTGTGTGTATTTTTGGAGATAACCTGTTACGCTTTTGTTGTATGACTGTCTAGCTAGAGTTTAGTGATTAGGAAATAATAATTAGTTTGGTTTTATTGGTTTGTAAAAGAGTAGAAACTAGGTACTTATATGAGGTAAAAGTGCACAGTAGCAGTCACTTTTCTGAAGCAAGAAGCATATTTTATTATATGCAATCCTTACTAATATTATAAATGCGAAAGTCAGTTTGTTACGCCTTCACGTCTTAACTATACTGAACCGATCACATGAAATTGGCTTATAGTTATCAGAGGCACTACCATGAGCTGTTGCAAACTATTTACGTTACCGTAAACTATCGTTTTGTCTCTTTCACTCGCACTAACTGTGAGCAGTATATCCGATAGTTTACTGTAACGTAAACAGTTTGCATCAACTTATGGTACGGCCACTGGAGTATTTACAGAAAAGGACATAGGTTGCCTTTCATCCCGAATAAATACTTTACCCGAGGGATAGACAAATAACTTTCCACGCAGACGAAGTCGCAGGTTATTATTATAGTTCAAATCCTTTTTTGTCATTGTGGTGGTTTCCTTTTGTCCTATGTCCTTTTTACCAAATTTTAAAAGTTTCTTACTAGCCATTATCGCTGACGCTTCTGTTTCATGCCAAGCCCAAATCTCTTAAGACTCTTCGAATTAGCGCGGGTGCACCTTAAATTTGAATTGAATAAAAATCACATTACGACCCCATGGAAACAATAAGACAACATTTTCGATGCAAACGGTAAAAATCGGGGGAATGAAGCACCACGCCGGAGCTTTATGGGGTTTATTTAAATTTTATTATGAACAACAGACGATAGTATAAATTTCGTGTAACATTCACTTGCAATTGAGGTATTGCCGTGTTTTCGGAGACAAGACAATTTTATGGCTTTGTAGTTTTTGGGGTACAGGTTTCTGTTACAATATTATTAGTAACGTGGTGAAAATGATGAATTTACTATAACTGCAAAGAACATTTATAAGTAATTAACAAAAGTATAACACTTTTGGATCGATAGTGATTGTGTGGCGGATAGTGTCTATATATCGAACAACATAAGTTTGACATTAAAAGGAAACTAATCACTTCAGCAAACTAAAATCTATGGAAATGTAATTGCAAACAAATATTGCTTAAAAAATGGCACCACGGGTCCGAAAAAGTACAACCCGCTCAGCTTTAGTCGGGCCAGCCACGCACCCGATGACTGACGTTAGTGTTCTTTTCAATAATTTGCAATTTGTGTTGTAGAGAAAAGATAGAAAGAGAGAGTTTATTAGAAATGACGTCCTTTATAGTCAAATGGTGTAAAAGATGCAAAGAAGGCAGTAAAAAGATGCAGAAGAAACGTATCTTATTTTTTCGTTTAAGTATAGAAACTATCTATGAGTATACAAATTATGGTCGCTAATAAACAACTAGTGTTCAGATGCTTTGTGCTGCATAATTAAATGCCAGCATTTTTAGCTCTATCCACTTAGTTGTACTTTTCGCGTGGTGCCATTTTTTGAGCAAAATGCTTATTCCATAGATTTTAGTTCGCTGAATCACTTAGTACAGTACGAAGGTATGTAATTACTAAAAATTCATGTAATAGAAGCTGAATTTCTCATTTAAAGAGCAGCTTATGAAATTCAAAACTAAACCTTATAAGTCCACATCGTAAGTCTAGAATATCCAATCTTTATTAAATTACCATAATAACTTGATCATTAACCTTCTAACATTCAAAATAAATTATTCTATTACAAGAAAAAATAAGATATCTTTTGCTTACATTACAATTCATATAAAAAAGACGAATAAAAGAAAATTACTCCAGCCTAGACATGTTACTTACAGAAAACAAAATCACATATAGAAAATAAACTCTCTTAATACATGTTCAGCAGAACAGACAATTTATAAGTTCAATATAGAAAAGAATCGTATCAGCAATCTAATTTTCCAAGCAATATACCCGAAATGTCGAAACGCAAAAATCTTATAGTCAACTCATTCGTTATTCAACGAAAAGGCGAGTCATCCAAAAACTAAGAACATCGTTAAGTAAATTAATACGAGTATAAAACATGATTAAAAAAATTACGCCGACAGCCCAGTAGGGGAGGGGAGAGGGCCCATCCCCTCTATATGAATGGATGCTTTCTTCATGAGTACATCCATCAGAATTTCCTGCACGACACTATACTCCTTAATCTTGATCAGATAAGGAGCATAGTCGGACGCAGCGCCCTAAAACATAACTTTCTAATTGTATATGCCAAGTTTACCTTCAAGTGCCATAAGTTCTAATGTCCCTCAACGGTTTAATATAACTTGCCTGGGGGCGAAACAATGAAAATGTTAATGTAGAACGCATCTAGACACAATATTTATTTTTAACTCGAACCATTCTTAAATAGGGTAGTTTTCGTTGTTAACTTCCAAGCAATTCCGCGTTTATTTATTGTTGCTCTCGCTTGAATGAGATGCAAAAACGACTGAATGTTAAAGCAAAATGTAGATAGGAACTGTCTAGATCTTAAATGACTTTCTTGAGAATCGTTGAGAGTTTGTTTTGTTTGTGAAATGCGTACTCAGACGAGTTTATTAGGCTGGGCGTGAAATTGCGAAGCTTTCCTGAAATATGCGTATAAAATTTCTACGGGCATAAAATTTCAATCAGGCTTTATACATATGCAAAACACCCGCTCCCTAGCTTGAGTATCGCCCATCCTAATACTTTAATACTGAACATCATAAACAGTAATGCAATTACAAAGAAAAAGGGATGAAAAAGTCTGCTTCGCTTGTTATTAAATAACTAATAATAATAGTTTTGAAAATACTAAAATGAACTAGTAGGTATTTGCTTTTTATCTTAAGATACTGCAATTTTCAATAAGCTTTTATTGCTCACTAATAATTATACCTGTATTTAAGTAATTAAGTTCAAATTAATAATAAATTCTGAGCCCAAAAATAATTACGAGGAGAACGGAATTTTCTTACATATTTGATAAAAAAACGTAAAGGTCAATGATTCATTCAAAACACAATTTTGTCCTTCACGACGTGTGTATAGCCCTTAATCATAAACGTAAGAGCGAAATATGTCGTACAATATTTTCTGATTAAATTTCCAAGAATTCTTTGTTTCATCTCTCAAGTCTGAAAATGACAATGCCAAGATTTATATGGCGCCATGCCCCACCAGATTTTTTTCAGTTACACAAATTAATTATATGTCAGTTGATAGGTTACTATTTGTAATCTTGAAATTATAAAACACGAACTATGCTAAAGCTCAGACTTTTAAGTTATAAGGGTACAAACATACCATAACGAAAGCTTTTTATTTTACAAAAACTCTGTTCTATCCTTAAGTTTTTTGTATGGAAAGCATATTTTTACATAACTAGTTAAAAAATGCTACAATTTTTAAAGTGTGACTTAGATAATAGATACCTACATCTTGAAAAAACTGATGCATATTCGCTAGTCGAACGATGTAACAGAATCTTAGAGCAAAGAACAGAATAATCAATAATAATTGATCGCATATCGATTTTTACTATTTTTTCGATTACAGAACCAATGAAGTACTTTTTTACTGATTATATTGAGTTTTTCAAGTTACACAAAGATGTTTTTCTTAAACCGCGCCCCTGCTTTGTAAGCACTACCAATGATTATCAGCCAGCCAAGCAACACCATTGATATTTTTGATATTATCGACAAGTATTGCCTAATCCATCGCTATTACAACAACAAAACATAGAACGGTTCTTAAACTATCTTTATCTACACCCATGCTTTAAATCCTTTGAATGCTGTAAAGGGTTTGGAAACAGTTAGCTTACTGCTATCATTACAATATCCCGAGCGAGAGGATGTCGCGCTGCGCCGCCCGCGCGCCCATGCGCGAAACCTTGCATTATGAAACCCATTACAACATTATAACACTCTTGCGGATGACATAATGACGAGGAGGGGGAGGAAAGTCTAAGTTAAAAACAAAGTCAAAACCAATAGAGGACACATATCGTGGGTGTTTTTAATCCATATGTTTTAAAATATTGTTTGTTTCCCAAATAAAAATAAAAAAATGGGTGTAGATAGTAGTCTTGTATGCAACTGTACATAATTAGGTACCTATTAAAACACTCATGTGATACTATTATCACACTTGGCTTCGCCTCGTGTTATAAACCCATATTCGTGTTTTAATACCCCTCATCATAGTACAGTTGCATAAATAACTATTATTATACCGCCGGGTCCATAGCGCGTGTTTTGCTCTACACAATCAACAAAAACATCTCAACATTCAACAAAAAAAAAGTATGAGGATTTTGTTGAATATTCAGATGTTTTGTTGATTGTGTAGGGCAAAACATGCGCTATGGATGGATCCGGCATTATCTGAACATTTTAAGAACTATTTTTGTGAGTAAAAAGTATTAGACAGTCCATTAAGGTGTTTGTTGGCAGCACTGATAGATAAGACTAAATACTAGGCGCCCGGAAATGGCATAGAATGCTAATAAAAACTAATAAATGTTAACTTTTTATCCGCTGCTTTGTTTGAATTTATAATTTGTTGTTAGTATAAGTAATTTTATTAAATATTTTTCATAAATATTTCATGACTGTAACTTGTAAAAATCCTTGGGGCAGGAATGGGCATTCTCTTTTGCATGAAAAATCTGATTTGGTAACAAAAAGCTCATAAGTCAGAATATTATTGTGCGATAAAAAGGTTAGGATAATATTATTTTGTACAGACGAAGAATTTGAGGGCCCAATTTATTCAAGTGATTAGCTTAAAGTTTAAACGTATCAATCTCAAGGAGCTTGATGGCGCAGTGGTTTAGCGCGTGGTCCAGCGATTGCGGAGGTTAAGCAACTTTTGCAAGGGTCGGTCATAGGATGGGTGATCAAAAGTTTATGATCTCGAGCTCCTCCGTGCTTCGGAAGGCACGTTAAGCCGTTGGTCCCGGGTGCATTTGCAGTAGTTAACACCCACCAATTTGCATTGGGCCCGCGTGGTGGGTTATGGCCCACCCTCCTTATCCATCCATAAGGAAGGCCTGTGCCCCAGCAGTAGGGACATTAAAATTAGCTGATGTCGAATGTCCTATAGACGAATAAGTAATGATTTGAGTAAAACTTGCAATTTTCAAACGCTTCTAATTCTCTCCGGCGAAAACAGGATAATTAGGATCGAACTTCACTTCAGGTAAGTTCGTTTGATCATCTAATTATATTCTAATTTATAGTATAAATAAATCTTAATTCTCAAACACACGGTTTAAATGACGTGTAGGTAAATGAGTAAATCGTAAAACTTACAAACAACTTTTTAAACTTTGCTAAAATGTACGAAACAGCTGATTTTTAGAGTTCCGTACTCAAAGGGTAAAAACGGAACCCCATTACTAAGACTCTGCTGTCCGTCTGTTTGTCACCAGGCTGTATCTCATGAACCGTGATAGCTAGAAAGTTGAAATTTTCACAGAAGATGTATTTCTGTTGCCGCTATAACAACAAATACTAAAAACAGAATAAAATGAATATTTAAGAGGGGCTCCCATACAACAAACGTAATTTTTTTGCCGTTTTTTGGTGCGGAACCCTTCGTGCGCGAGTCCGACTCGCACTTGGCCGGTTTTTTTGTTATTTCAGATTGCTTCTGTACAAAAAGTTGTTTCTGTAATTATGATCCCTATATTTAGTTAAAAGGTTATGTCATTTAATTTACACGTTGTATAAATAACCATCATCGAAATAACAATAGCTTAAAAATTAACCCTAAAATCATCATGGAAAGCTTCACGGAAAAGTCATCTAGGTCAGTGGAGCACGAAGCCGTCGGCGTCGCTAACCATCTGGCGGTTGGCGAATTTTTATACGACTTTTTGCCAAAAAAGATAGCTTAGTGCCACTGGATAAACGACCATCGGTTTACCTACGGGCCTGCTACAGTCTGTAGTAGCCGTGAAACAAGAGATTAGAATGCTGACCTAAAAATGTCTGTTGAAAAATTTATATTGTTAGATTTATTATGGAGTTTTATACAACCTAGAGATGACAATACGACAGTAAATTGAATTTCGAACACCTTATAACGCAAAGAGCGTTATTAGGCATATAAAACAATATATCTGCTTAAAAGAAAGCCATTAAAAATATCCAATAGTTTAGTCACAGGAAGTATTTTTCAGTAACTGTTTTCAGGACAATCTATTTACGTGCTATTTATTTAGTTTCTTCAAAAAAAAGTTTTAAGTTTCGATCTTAGGAATTAGTGAAAATACTCCTATGAACTAATGTCACCAATGTTTTCATTTATTGTCGTATTTTCGTCTCCGCTTTCATTCTACAGATGAATGTGACACATTGCTACAATTCTTTGGTAAGTTTTTATTTGTGCCAAAAAGAAATATCAGTGTGTCACATCCTGAAATTGATAGATTACGAAAGGGTTTGAAATTAGACAATAAGTATGCAGGTTGTATAGGTATATTGACTTCATTCATTACAATACGTTTTATTATACGTATTTACCTAACTTTTGCCCCCAGGAGCGGACATACACCGTGTTATTACAAAAGATTTTTAAACACTGTTTAACTAAACACCTGTATAAATGTGATGCTCTCTCTTTCAAACAATATTGTCAAAAAAGTGACAGCGTCATATTTAAACAGGTTTTTAGTTAAACAGTGTTTAAAAATCTTTTGTAATAACACGGACAATCTTTTTTAGGGTTCCGTACCAAAATGGTAAAAAAGGAACCCTTATGGTGTGGCTCAATCTGTCTGTCTGTCTGTCTGTCACAACTGGATATCTCGAGAACTACTAATGGTATCAACTTTAAATTTAGAATAGTTTGAGATGACATTTGCCCAACTATTTTGTAAATAAGAAATACCTAAATGAAAAAATTAATATCTTTTTTACCACAGGGACTAAAAAGGAGGTCTTAAAAATTTGAAGTGGAGCTACTAGGGCATGTGGGGTATCATATGAAAGAGCGCCATTTGCACGTTTTCAATCATTTTTTCTTTTTGTTTTAGGCCGCATAGTTTTTGATTTATAATGAAAAATGTAAAAAAAATACCTTTCCCCCCCCCCCTTATCTCCGAAGTTTGCAAAGAGAAAAATCTGAAATAATTCTATGTGATAGCAGTTTATATCAAGATTACAGGAAAAATAAAACGATGTCACAATATAGCACACTTTTTTTGAAATGACCAAATTTCTAAAATAGTTAACATTAGTTACACTATCGGTCATGAGATGGCGCTGACCTAAAACTGCAATACTAATTTTATTATTCTACTCTGCAGTGTGGTTTGATGGTGCAATTATGATGATACGGAACCCTCGGTGCGCGAGTCCGCCTCGCTCTTGACCGGTTTTATTTGTTAATAAAACTGTGTTGTGTAATCGAAAATAGGTTTAATTTAAACTTCGTTTGTTTCTAAATTAGAATGTACATGTTACATTAATTTACTATTAACTTGTTCACAGGTATGGCAGCTTTTACTTCAAGTTGTAAGTATAACAAATGAAATGATAAGTAAAACTCGTCGTAGTCTTTATATCACACATTAAGAAAAATTTTATCTTGTTCAGAATACAAAACTAAAATGTTTGCTAATTAAAATATTAATTAGAGGTTTATGAAAATAGAACTATGATAAACGAATCCAGTTCGCTTCTTATCTGGCTGATGTTATCAGGTAAATATGTTGCAATGTGTGTGGTCTGGCCACTATTTTCTAGAATTAAAAAAAATACAAGCAGCCTTACATTTTTTTGTTTGTTTTTGAATTAACATTACAGAATTGGTGAACTTTATATTGAACAAAAAATTTTCCTGTTGGCCCAGATGACAAAATTAATACACTTTACAAATATGTTAGTAAATATCTTATAAAAAAATATGTTCTTTATTATACAACGTGCTACAAAAAATCCCTAATGCCGAATATGGTAGATAAGGACCATCAAACTAAACAACTTTTACTATGGGACCAACTCTGAAATCGCGAAAAAATCAGGTGTTTCATACATTTTGATATTTGCGTTATTAATTGTATGAAAAAGCTGTTTTTTTTTCGCGATTTCAGAGTTAGTTCCATAGTAAAAGTTGTTCAGTTTGATGGTCCCTATCTACCATATTCGGCATTAGGTGTTAATTTGTAACACGTAATATATTTTTATTTTATATTATATCACAGTACTTAGGACATTTTCTGCTAAAGAAATGGCAAGTATTAAAATTATACCTACTGTAAATTACTAATATTTTAACTTTAATTTTAAAAGGAAACCTTTTTAAAATGTAACTCTATAAACTTTTAAATTAAAGTTTCTGAATACTTTATAAGTATTCATTAAAAATTGAAACGTGCTCGCTTACAAAAAATAAATAAAATGTAAAAACTTAAAGTCTAACTAATTTCGGTGAAATTTATTCAAATACGTGGAATAAGTTAATATAAGTCTTTTCTTCTAAGAAAACTGTTAGTAAATTAGTTTGCCAGAGTGATCTTTTATTTACTTACAATATTTTTAAATAAACGCTAGACTTTCTCTTGACTAAATTGAACACTGTAACCATTGATTTAGGAGCTATTTCTAAATGAAAAGTTTAGGTATAGCTAGCCACGGGTTAACCATTACATAGTCAAATTTTAACATAAGCAGTAACTTATCTCATTTAAAGCACACAGGAGGTCTATCAATTTTTTGTAAGATTATTAGAATTAAGATTTATTAGTTTACTTTTTGTTTTGAGTGACCTTATACATCACACAATGGGGAATGTCCGAAAAAAATCAAATTGGCTGAATATATTTTCATAGATAGGAATAAGCTCCCCTAGTAATAGAAAAAAAAATCAGAATTTTCGGTTGCGTGAAAAAATTTTAAAAAATTAAAGACTTTTCGACTTCACTAATGTAGGAAAGTAACAGCAGAATGGAGATTATACCTTTGCCAACACCTGCCACTATGACAACAAGAATAAAAAAAAAAGCTTTGACATTTTGTGTTGAAATATTTTTTTTTAATACCATGTTGTGGTTGTGGCAAGTGATGGCAAAGGTATAATCTCCATTCTGCTGTTACTTTCTTATATTTGTGAAGTCAAAGAGACTTTAATTTTTTTTAAATTTTTCACGTAAACGAAAATTCTGATTTTTTCCTATTACTAAGGGAGCTTATTCCTACCTATAAAAAAATATTCAGCCAATTTGATTTTTTTCGGACATTCCCCACTGTCTATATTCAATAATAAATCTTCCGATGTAAAAGTTAACTAGTTTTTTTTTAATAATAGCCTCGTTTGATATTGAAGCCATTTAAATTTTTATTTAAGAATGATGAACAGAAATGTGAAAGGAAAAAAAGAAGCTTATTAAATTCCCAAATAATCTGTAGTTTAAAAGAGAACAAGTGACAAAAAGCGGGATGTCAAAATTAATCTTCTCGTTTGTTGTAAAGTGTTACCTACATTCGTTTGCAAGTCTCTTAATATAGATGACCTACTGTTGCACCTTGCCTCACATCCGCTATCTGTTGTGTCCAGTCGATCGGGCCCCTAATTCCCGCCCGGGGCCCTAAAGGTCAATGCACCCGGGCCCTTTCCCTCCGCACCCGCTGATTTCGCGCGTTTTATTTTCCGTTTTAACACCTGATTACGTGGCCACGTCAAATTATGATTTTAGGGTTAACTTAGGGGACTGTATTAAGGGATGCCGTAATTAAGGTGACGACCACCTTTCCAATTAAGAAAACATCAAATGTATTGCAATTTGGTTACGTTTTGAATCCTCAATATTTTGTTCGCTTTTCAGGAGTATTTTGAATGAATAAAAAAATTAAAAGAAGAGCTCGGTGGCGCAGTGGTCTAGCGCCTGGCCCAGCGATTGCGAGGATTAAGCAACGTTCGCAAGAGTCGGTCATGGGATGGGTGACCAAAAATTTATTATCTTGAGCTCCTCCGTGCTTCGGAAGGCACGATAAGCCGTTGGTCCCGGCTGCATTTGCAGTCATTAACACCCACCAATCCGCATTGGGCCCGCGTGGTGGGTTATGGCCCGTCTTTCTTATCCACCTATATGGAAGGCCTGTGCCCCAGCAGTGGGGACATTAAAATGGCTGATGGACTGTACTTTAAAAAGGACAGCCCAAATTTAATTACAATGCAGAAAGTAAACTGAAATTATTTTTCCTTTTTAAGATTTATTAAAGAAAATTTAAAAGGTTTTTTGTAGAATATAAATCTACAGGAATGGAGCCCAAGAGATTTTGTAATCACTCCTGAAAGGAAGTAAATTACTTCCTGTGTATTAAATGGCAAAACATAATGGCATGACATTTGAAACGATTGTTTGTTAAAGGTTATAATTGTATTGTTCTCAGTTCTTCCCCTGCGTTAACTTTGTTTGAATTTGATACGGTTTAACGAAAATAGCGTGTGTACGTTTGTTTGTTTACTATCCTAAATATTCAATTAAAAGACTTTGGAACTCCTTTCTCATAAGCGTTTTTAGGGTTCCGTACCCAAAGGGTAAAAACGGGACCCTATTACTAAGACTCCGCTGTCTGTCTGTCTGTCTGTCTGTCACCAGGCTGTATCTCATGAACCGTGATAGCTAGACAGTTGAAATTTTCACAGATGATGTATTTCTGTTGCCGCTTTAACAACAAATAGTAAAAATATAATAAAATTAATATTTAAGGGGGGCTCCCATATAACAAACGTGATTTTTTTTGCCGTTTTTTGCTTTATATTAATAACGACAACAGGTAGACAGTTGAAATTTTCACAGATGATGTATTTTTATTGCCGCTGTAACAATAAATACTAAAAATAAAATAAAATAAATATTTAAGGGGGGCTCCCATACAACAAACGTGTTTTTTGCCGTTTTTGGTACGGAACCCTTCATGCGCGAGTCCGACTCGCACTTGGCCGGTTTTTGCTTTATATTAATAACGACGACAGGTAGACAGTTGAAATTTTCATAGATGATGTATTTCTGTTGCCGCTATAACAACAAATACTAAAAACAGAAAAAAAAATATTTAAGGGGTGCTCCCATACAACAAACGTGTTTTATTTTTGCCGTTTTTGGTACGGAACCCTTCGTGCCCGAGTCCGACTCGCACTTGGCCGGTTTTTAGTATGAAGCCTTTATGAAATTAGTGTACCTTGCTATGAGTAAGTACTTAGTTTCAAACCCTTTATAGACATCACACGAAATACTGCATTTCATATAAACTTTCAAGAAGTGTAAAACCCAGTTCCGATAAGACACTTCTCCGACAGGACGGAGCTCCGACAGCCTGAGCTTCACAGGACAGAGCTCCGACAAGATGCAATGCACGGCTCCGACAGGATATAGTTCCGTCTACATATTATACACTACTACTGTTTGGAAAAAATCCATACTTAAATATTTATCTTCTTTACATACGCAAAATACACATAATATTTTTTTTAAGTTTTCTTTTTTGGTGCCCATAAAAATATTATTTTTTATTACATGTATGTATTATATGTATTTTTCATAAAGAAAATAAATATTTAAGTATTGATATTTTTTTCAAACAACAGTAGTCTAAATATCACCGGAGTCACAGAGCTCTGTCCTGTCGGAGCTCCGTCCTGTCGGAAATGTGTTTTGTCGGAACAAAGTTTCACACTCACTTTCAAGTCCTTATTTTTCGAAATAAACGAACCTATTTTAATGAAACTTCATACACATTAGCAGAATACATACATTGGGGTGGTTGGGGATCTGCCTCCGAGTGGTCCACCCCGGGCAACGACATCACAGGCTACCTGTCTGTGTTGTACGGCTGAATGATCCCCCTGCGGTGGTAGGCTTCGTACGAGGCCGCCTGGGTAGCTACCACCATCCCGCCGGAAACCGGCGCCAAGCAGCTTGCTGCGTTGCGTCGGAGTGCGGGAGCACCAGTGCCATTGGGAAATAGTATGCGATCAGTTGCGTTGTGAACTATGAACGGTGCAAGGCTCTCAGTGACACCGTACCGAGCAACTCATTTTGGAGACTAGCGGGATCCGAAGCACGGTCCTGCCGTTGGCCGACCGCAGTTAGTTGGGGGCCCAAGTAGTGCGCTAGCCACGTGCGAAAGGCTGCCCCGCCAACTCGCGAAAAATCCCGAAATGCGCCACCGTGCCAGTTGGCGACCGGACGGGAGGACCCGGTGGACATTTTCGGGGGGGTTCGGGCGTCCCCGCAGTCTCCAGATTGAGTTTCACACATTACATGTCGGTGGAGCTGTGTTGTTCTGGTTTGTCCATTGAGCGGCGCCTCGATCAATTTTCTAATTCCCCTACTTCACTCCCTCCATAACATGAAAAGCTCAAAAAGGAAAAGGTTGCGGAGAGGTATTTGTCCAATGCAAAGGCCAGCAAGGAAGAAATTGGTTCTTTGAGAGAGGCCATGGTGGAGCGGACGAATACGACTTTGAGTCTTGTCTCCCAATGGGGCGACAACAATTTAGTCACTTTTAACGCCACCAAAACGCAGGCATGTCTATTCACTGCAAAGAAGAGTCCTCTGAACTTGACTCCTACTTTCCGAGGTGTAACTATACCTGTCACCGACAATCTCGATCTCCTTGGCATAAAGTTGACTTCCGATCTCAACTTTGGTGACACAATCGAGTCGAAGGCTCAAACTGCGGCCAAAAAACTAGGCATCTTGAACAAGGTTAAGCGATATTTCACGCCGGGACAGCTTCTAACTCTTTACAAAGCGCAAGTCCGGTCGTGCATGGAATATTGCTGCCACCTGTGGGATGGGTCCGCAAAGTACCAGCTAGCCGCACTCGACTCGGTTGAACGCAGAGCCAGAAAACTCATAGGGGATAATGCGCTATTAAAAACCAAGCACAGTCTTTCCCACCGCCGTGAAGTGGCTTGTCTGGCGGTGTTCTACAGACTATATTTCGGAGAGTGTGCTCTTGAGCTGCATGAGCTCATTCCGCCATCCCCGTTCTACCATCGGACATCCAGACGCACGGCGGGGTTTCACCCCTATTTGGTTGACATTCCATGCATGCGCACGAAGCGTTTTTCATCTTCCTTCTTAATGCGCACAGCCAAGGAGTGGAATTCCCTGCCTGCGTCTGTATTCCCGAAAGAATATAACCCAGCGATATTTAAGGCACGAGTGAATAGGCTTCTTCTGGGCAAGCTCGCTTCATCTTCGGCCTCTTCTTAGCCTTATGGTTCTCGAATGTGGCCAAGAGTAAGCCCATTTAATGTAAAAAAAAAAAAAAATGGTTATTGGTCAAACATTTTCAATAACTATTATTGAAAATGTTTTCAATTACCTTTTTAGACCAATATATGTATTCCAACACTAATGACACTATAGTTACAACTAAATTAGACCGATTTTAAATTTTCCATGGTAACAGAAATTTCTAATTATCTTTTTTAAAATAAGACATTTTAAAAACTGTTCGCAACTATCTTTTTAATAAAGATTCATTAAAATCAGTTCATCATTTCAAAAAATAAGGACTTGAAAGTTTGTACGAAATGCCGTCTTCATCGACGCCTTATGTCAATCAGCATGTTTATCAAATGCTGTTGGAAAATATTGTACTAACAGTAAATTAGTATTTTATTCAAGTCCTTTATATATAACACTGGTGTTTTTTTACAATGAGCTGTTTTCTGACAGCAGAGAATTTTAGTATAATTTTATGTCGATAGATGGCGCTACTTCAACCAGGTAGATTTTTTAAATATTATTTCCAACTAATGGTCATATTGGTCATAGAAAAGTTCTTCGTAACACGTCAACGGAAAACCAACGCACAACGCAACAAACCACATACTCAACAAACGTATATTAAAAAACCGGTCAAGAGCGAGTGGGACTCGCGCACCGAGGGTTCCGTACAATCATAAATATATTTGGATATGTTACTTAAGTACAGTCTTTAAAAAAGTAGGATAAACGGCAGACAGGTGGAAGGGCGAACAGGCGGACAGTTAATTTACAAATCTTAACCACAGTTGCTTATGGTGACTGAAAAACGTTTCAGCCGCTCCACATTGCAAACTGTTTATATTACTAAGTAGGAACTTATTCTTCGTTTATTTGTACGGCAAATAGTAGGTAATGATATTAGAACCATCCACCAACTATTACTGTAGTATTAGGTTGCGCCATCTCTTGACCGATAGTCGAACTATTTTTTTTCGAGAAATTTCAAGTTGATACCATTAGTAGTTCTCGAGATATCCAGCTGTGACAGACAGACAGACAGACTGAGTCACACCATAAGGGTTCCTTTTTTACCATTTTGGTACGGAACCCTAAAAAGTAATTACATTTCATATTTTTCATAAAAAGCTACCTACTTAGTTGAACGACATCTAGTTTATGTGCTACTTTTTTTTCTTAAACTGCCTTTTGAAAACCGCTCATTATGTACATTGTGTAGGTATATCACTGGAAAGTAGAAAGTTTATGTCATACGTATTAAACTTTAGCAGCCACGTAGGAAATGTTTATAAAAATCAACCTTATTTATCTGCTTAGCTCTGGACCAAATATAGCTATCCCGCGTACTATGCATAATGCATCAACATACACCGTCACTTTGATGTTTTGTATACAAACAGCAAGAAGCCGTAGTGTCAGCCGCCTACATTTTGCAACTACCCTCATCCGTGGAGCATCCAACGGTTTCTTATATAATCAAGTGCTTCTTCAGAACTGGTTAGGGTGCGGCCGTGGTAGTGAGACGAGCGAGTGAGTTTTACTTCTTTGCCCAATTACAACGTTATCTACGTTGTAATTGGGCAAAGATGGGGATGATGGTGTAAGATATCGTTTTCACATACATTCATAAGTTAAATATTATCCTCATTATTATCAACCAAACGACGTCCACTGCTGGCTGGACATACCACTGCTGGAACGGCTGGACTTGACTTAACATAAACCTTAACCTAAAATCTTTATGAAGATCGGTCTTGGACGGTCCAGTATCTTTCCGTGACCGTTATTATAATCAATATGGCATAATAATTCCATATTGAATATTCTATTTACTCAAAAAAGCTTGTAATATGGTCATTATTTTGACAACCTTCTTTGAACAAAGTCGAGCTTGCCGGTGTTCTCCGATGGTGACGCAACAAAGTTGTATGGGATTTCATTATTGTCGAGTTTTCGCCACCAGCAATTTCCTTTGAGAATCCATTATTGTCGAGTTTTCTTTCAAACATAGTTAGTAGAAAAATACACTGTACAACCCGCGCAGATAAAAAATGGGATTAGAAATGGCTCTCAGTCACACTCGTTGTAGTAAGCGCGGTGAGCCGCCATTTTGAATCCCATTCTATATCTGCGCGGGTGTTGTGTTGTTGTACCTAGATGATGTTTTTGTACTTTTATATAAAATTAGTATGGAAAAATATAAAAAACTCGCACTTGACCGTTTTTTGACCTTTCATTCAATACCTCTTATCTACTTACGGAGTTACAAAGGGGATAAAAAAAAACCTTATTTTTTGGCTCCGACGCACCGTTTCTGAGATATTTGCATTTTTGTATTTTTTCGAAATTAGGTTATAATATAAGTACCTATTATAGTAGGTATAGTAGGCAGTATTCGCATTTTTTGAGTAAAGTACTATACAAGCCTTGGTCCACAATGACTGCACTGCTGGCCACGTTATGATGGCCTCGAGCTAAGCTTACCTACGCTCTCGGCCTTCAAGCTTGGTCATCATTGCAGCCCTTGCTGTCCGCGCTATAAAGGCCTCGACCTCCGGTCTCGGCCTTTATTCTAGCTTGTCCATGCGCGGGCTGCAATGCTGACCGCGCTGTGACGGCCTGGACCTGCGCTAAGCTCCGCTCTCGGCCATCATCATCGCTGCCAGCAACGCAGTCATTAGTGACCGCGGCAGTAATGTACTATTATTTTATTTTATTTTATTAAAAATTCACGAGTGCCTCGGAAGAGGTCATAATGTTCTGTAATATTTCCAATTTTTACTGTTGTAATTGTAACATTATGAATGTGAATAAATGATTTATGATTTATTTCCAAAGTAAAATTAAAAAATTGTTGTGTTCCGGCAGTTAGAGGTAAGAAAGCCAGTTCCTCAACGATGAGGATTCCAAATGTAGTGCGCTTTCACATTCGGCCTTATCGTCACTTAACATCAGGTGAGGTGAAGGCCAAGCACTAACCCGTTGCGCAAAAAAAAAAACTTAAATAATCCATCTCAGGAATTGTTCCTGAAAACTTACAAGTTTTTGATGCCAAACCATAAGAATAATTCTTATGGCCAAACTTTGCAAGTTAAGTTAGTCGATTACAAAAGTGATCGAAGAAGTTTTACTATGACAAAACAAAAAAAAATCAACCTAGAGGACCTACTACTAATCTTTGGCCCTGATCTAGTTCCAGGAATATGAAGTCACATCACAAAGTAGGTGTGATCCGTTCGACTCATATAATTCGAAAGCACATTTAAAGCTAACTGTTCAATAAACTTAATATGTTTATGTGACGGGACGGATATAAAAACTTTTGCGGCGTTTAATTTTGTGGTGAATCCGACATCATAACACGCGTTATAGGACCGAATGTTTGTGTGATCGTAAAAAATACAATGTTACATTTAAGAATTTTAATGCTTCCTTTGAATTAAGATTGGATTCTTTGAAAATGTTGCGAGGTATTATGAAGATAATTTTAATGAAACGGAATGGAATTATTTTAAGAACGTTAGCAAATAAACGGTATAGTTTTCCTGTTAACTATTTACGGGCAATAAAAAACAGTAATAACAAAACCGACTAATGTAACAACTAAGATCTAGGTACACCAATAAAAAAGACTGGATTTTATAAAAGTGTTCACACTTCAGTCTTTTTTTAATTCAAACTTTATATAGACCTGTAAAATAAAATGCGATCTGTTCGCCTTCTAACGTTATAAATAAATGTTTTTCAGAATCCATCAACCATGATAGAAAAACAGTATGCCATCACATCAATGGAACCTCTTTAAGTTATGTTTATTGTTCTAACTACTTACAACAATAAATTCAAACCCCTTTTGCAAAAACAAACGATAGAATCTTGGTTACCTAATACCACTATACTAAAGGGCCATCAGTTCTCGAGTGGGGGTTAAAAGTGGAGGGGAGTCTCGGCCTTTATTCTAGCTTGTCCATGCGCGGGCTGCAATGCTGACCGCGCTGTGACGGCCTGGACCTGCGCTAAGCTCCGCTCTCGGCCATCATCATCGCTGCCAGCAACGCAGTCATTAGTGACCGCGGCAGTAATGTACTATTATTTTATTTTATTTTATTAAAAATTCACGAGTGCCTCGGAAGAGGTCATAATGTTCTGTAATATTTCCAATTTTTACTGTTGTAATTGTAACATTATGAATGTGAATAAATGATTTATGATTTATTTCCAAAGTAGGGTAACGGAAGCCATTCCAGATATTTATTTTATGAAAAATGTTATAGATAATACTGATTTTGACTAACTCAGTGAATCAAAAATTGATAGATAGAAAGGAATCACCTATATGAAGCTTTTGCCCTAACGCAGATAGTCTTTAATGCATGATGATTATAGAAATTAGGTAGTCCCTGTAATTGATTGTTAAGTTCCATTAAGTAAATAAAATAAAATGCTTGAAAAATTTCACATAGCGCCATCTAGCCCCACACAAGCAAAGCTTGTAATATGGACAATTGATATACTACTTAATACTTTTTACATATTTATTTACCATACTAACACCCAGACCCGTCACAGAAATTAAAATTTATCATTTCAATTTCTGCCCGGCCGGGAATCGAACCCGGGAACGTGGTAAGCGGCATGTTGACCACTGCAACACTCAGGTCGTCAAAGTCGGCAGTGCTAATGGTTAAATTCCAAAATGCATATTTAAAGTTAAATATGAACCGCTACCTCTTATCACTTTGCGCTATTTCCCTCTCAAGGAGGAACAGAGGAAGGTTGTATAAATATTGGCGCGTCGCTTTGGAAGCTAAGTGCTGCCTTTGTTTCGCCAATAAAAGAATAACACTCATTTACGAACAATAAAGCTGTTGCCACTGCAAGACCGGCGCTGGACGCGACTGTGAGAAATATTACGTTTTCGTACCTAGGTATAGAAATGTTACTTTTTAGGGTTCCGTACCCAAAGGGTAAAAACGGGACCCTATTACTAAGACTCCGCTGTCCGTCTGTCTGTCTGTCTGTCTGTCCTTCACCAGGCTGTATCTCATGAACCGTGATAGCTAGAAAGTTGAAATTTTCACAGATGATGTATTTTTGTTGCCGCTATAACAGCAAATACTAAAAACAGAATAAAACTAATATTTAAGGGGGGCTCCCATACAACAAACGTAATTTTTTTGCCGTTTTTTGCTCGATATTAATAACAACAACAGGTAAACAGTTGAAATTTTCACAGACGATGTGTTGTTGTTGCCGCTATAACAACAAATACTAAAATTAGAATAAAATTATTTTTTAAGGGGGGCTCCCAATACAACAAACGTATTTTTTTGCCGTTTTTGGTACGGAACCCTTCGTGCGCGAGTCCGACTCGCACTTGGCCGGTTTTTCTAGTTTTGGTTTGTGATGACGCACTATTTTAAAGTTACTTTTGAGGGTCAATAGCATGTTTGTTTACGATGCCAACGCTAGCACTTTTTTTTTAATTTGCTATTGAAAAATTAACTCATTACGCTACTATAGTAAATAAGTTTTATCACCCACCAATCCGTATTGGGTCTGCATTATAGCTCATATCCTTATCCACCTGGGTTATAGCTCATTCTCCTTATCCACCCATATAAATAAAGAAAGCTTGTGTTTTAGTAGTGGAGACATTAAAATGGCTGATGCCAAGATTTATTCCCTTTAAAAGTCAATTAACAGAGAGCGATAGGTAAGTCTATCATATCATAACACCCATATCATAACGTGAAAAACAAAAAATGCATCATAAATCATAATTTACACAAGTTTTGCTATTCCGTCTATTAATTTTAACACAATCTCGACCCACATCATCCCTTGTCAAAGATTATAACAAAAAATGCGCAACAGACACGTCATTTTAAACAACGATAAACATATCGCAGACTTTAACACAAATTCCAAAAACGATAAGCGAAACCAACATTCTTTTTCTCATCACCAACATATTTCGTAATTGACTCATGCCACCACGTGCTAGGTAAAAAAATTCGATAAGGCCGGGTCTCCTGCGCCGTGTTTTTGTGTTTTCAAACATCAAAACAATGTTTTCTCAACATGTTTGGGGCGTGGCCTATGAGTTTTGTTTTGCAAAAACACAAAACATGTTTGCCGCGACGAACGGAAAACATCCCCCGCTCTCGCCTGCGGGGAGGGGAAGTAACTCATTTTGTGTTAGCGCTCACTAGATGCAGACGTCTCGCCTGCGTTCGTGTGCCACTGTGTGATTCGTGTAATTGTAGTGATGGAGTGGAATAAGGAGAGTACTTTATTTTTATTTGAGTTACTCAGAGAAAGACCGCTACTTTGAGATGTTACGGTGGCAAAGTATAAGGTAGCCATTACACGGTAGGTTTTACGGGCTGTGACTGACGACGTCTTCTTCGTCGGAACTCATTTTCGAGACTGAGCCGTGATTGGCCGAAAATTTTCTAACAAAACATGTTTTCAAAACAAAACCTAGGCGCAGCGGACGTGCGGTTTTGAAAACAATGTTTTGAAAACAATGTTTTTTCAACATGTTTTGTTGAAAATTAAGCGCAGGAGACACGCCTTTAAAGCCGAGAATGAGGTAGGTTCATAATTTAAAGACTTAATGTCTTTGTCTTGACAACTTTGCGAAGTCGCAGTAGATGGTTTTTTGCATAGAGTAAAGTACAGAAGGGTTATAATTCTTCATGTAAATAATAGAGATAATATTTAAAAAAGGCCACTTTTTCACATGAATTCGACTAATGATTATGCACTATTAGAGGATTAAAGCAGTGGTTATAGAACAAATTTATTAACAGTAACCAAGTCAATGAAGATTTACAATAAAATGATTACTTATCACAATGTTTGATAAGGGGTTTTCGAAATAAATGGTACCTACTCAACCACCTCTGTGGTCTAGTAGTTCGCCCACCCGTGTCAGATGCAGGGGTCCCGTGTTCGATTCCCAGGGAAGATACAAATTGTACTCAATTTGGTTGGTGGTAGGGCTTATTTTAAGTCCACCTGGCTAGCTACCACCATCTTACCTAAGTCAGAAGCCATAACAACAATTAAAAAATTGTTGTGTTCCGGCAGTTAGAGGTAAGAAAGCCAGTTCCTCAACGATGAGGATTCCAAATGTAGTGCGCTTTCACATTCGGCCTTATCGTCACTTAACATCAGGTGAGGTGAAGGCCAAGCACTAACCCGTTGCGCAAAAAAAAAAACTTAAATAATCCATCTCAGGAATTGTTCCTGAAAACTTACAAGTTTTTGATGCCAAACCATAAGAATAATTCTTATGGCCAAACTTTGCAAGTTAAGTTAGTCGATTACAAAAGTGATCGAAGAAGTTTTACTATGACAAAACAAAAAAAAATCAACCTAGAGGACCTACTACTAATCTTTGGCCCTGATCTAGTTCCAGGAATATGAAGTCACATCACAAAGTAGGTGTGATCCGTTCGACTCATATAATTCGAAAGCACATTTAAAGCTAACTGTTCAATAAACTTAATATGTTTATGTGACGGGACGGATATAAAAACTTTTGCGGCGTTTAATTTTGTGGTGAATCCGACATCATAACACGCGTTATAGGACCGAATGTTTGTGTGATCGTAAAAAATACAATGTTACATTTAAGAATTTTAATGCTTCCTTTGAATTAAGATTGGATTCTTTGAAAATGTTGCGAGGTATTATGAAGATAATTTTAATGAAACGGAATGGAATTATTTTAAGAACGTTAGCAAATAAACGGTATAGTTTTCCTGTTAACTATTTACGGGCAATAAAAAACAGTAATAACAAAACCGACTAATGTAACAACTAAGATCTAGGTACACCAATAAAAAAGACTGGATTTTATAAAAGTGTTCACACTTCAGTCTTTTTTTAATTCAAACTTTATATAGACCTGTAAAATAAAATGCGATCTGTTCGCCTTCTAACGTTATAAATAAATGTTTTTCAGAATCCATCAACCATGATAGAAAAACAGTATGCCATCACATCAATGGAACCTCTTTAAGTTATGTTTATTGTTCTAACTACTTACAACAATAAATTCAAACCCCTTTTGCAAAAACAAACGATAGAATCTTGGTTACCTAATACCACTATACTAAAGGGCCATCAGTTCTCGAGTGGGGGTTAAAAGTGGAGGGGAGTCTTCGGGGGTAGTTAAAACAAAACAACCCTTAGTATTCGAATAATTATTGGTTTTGCAGCTTATTTATAAAATATGGGGGGAACACTGTCTTTTTAACGCTCAATCGGAATGAATAGATTTTGTTGTTTCTTTTTGTGTGGATTGTTGAGGAAAAAATTGATTAAAACACATTTATAAACTGAAGTTTACAAAGAAAAAAGCTAAATGTGGAGGGGGTTTTGTTCTTTTTTATTACAATTTAGTAATTTACTTTGAATCCAGCGAAATATTCGGATTATTAAATCATTTTCAAGATCAAACTGATCAATAAGGATATTTATATAAATAATAATAAAAAGAAGTTTGACTAAATAAAATAGTCTCAATAAATTGATTGATTGATTCACTTGCGAAATGCATTTAGAAAACAAAAAAATAACAAACAATTTTCAATAAGTTACATGCTTTTAACGACCACGGCCGGCCGTACTGATAACATAATTGCACAGTATTTCTCAAAATGTATTGCGATATAGTATTTATTTGTCTCCAAAGTCATATTGTTGTCCACCCACTTACAGATATCGTAAGTGTATCGATATGAAATTGTTTCAGTATAAATATTTAATGGTTCGGGTAATGCGAATTTCGCATGGAATACTCGAAAGCTTTTTTAAGGAAAGGTCAGATAATAATGTGGTCATTACAGCACTATATTATTATGGATCATCAGGTCCTTTTATGATTAAGCGACGTATATGTCGATATAATTTGTAATATTGAGAGTTCTTTTAACAAGACGTCGTAAATATCCACACCACAGTTTTGTAATATAAAAAGTTTTGAGTCAATATAAAGTCAATAAAACTTAACTCCAACCCTTTGAAAATGCTGTAAATATATGCCATTTTCGTGTCGAGATTTATCTTCATCATTTAACGTATATAAATAAGCGTCATGTAACTTTACCCATATCAAAGTATTACCGATTTATTTAGAAATCATAACCTAACATCCACTATCAATTAATGTTGATCGATGACTGTACCCTTCCTCCGATACTCCACGGACCGAAGCCGAAGAACACAGCAATTACTTATTAATTAACTGTATCAGTAACAACCGATGAGGCGTTCGTAATTGAACTATAAATCATAACCTTACGCCTCGGCACTTTGTGCAAGTTTGGTATATTAGAAGCACCTAGATGCTGATTCAGGACTTGCTGGCTTTCGACTACGTTTGCAAGTTCTCTCGTATCCCATAAATGTATCAAATTTATATCCAAATCAGCTCAAAATTCAACTGAAACATCAAGCGTTAAAGTTGAGAGTCGCAGGACTGTAACAAGGCTCTTACTTGGTTCCAACACTTTATACTATGCTGTAACTGAACCATAATCTTAAGATGATTTATGATATGTTGTACTTCTGACGTTTACGAGTTAACAAGCGTAGTGGGGAGGCCTTTTAATCAACTATGCTAATGTTAGGTGTATCCTTCGGTTGCGGCAGTGGGCCTCACTAAGCCTAATGTCAATATTAGGTCCTAATTGAATCTCCAAATGTGAGCAAAGTTTAATTAAGGTCCCATGTCGTGTTATATTTTGGAGTGTTAATTATTCTGCGTGTCTTACACAATGAAATGTACTTGATGTTGATGTATCTATTTAGTTAAAGGAAAACCGTCTTAGTTTTGCTTTTAAGTTTTGGATTAGTTTTGAATGTTACTTAATTGAGATAGCTGCTCTAGCAAAATGTTAGATGAGTTTGGATGATTGACTTTGTTGTGCAAAGTGTTTTGCTAATACAAATTGTTCTTTAATTAGTTTGACTATCGTTTTATGTAAAAGGGCAATCAGATTTAGACTATCAGGCTAATAAAACGAAAGGTTATATTGCAAACGAAGGCACGGAAACCTGCTTTAAAATTCAGTAATAATTTATATATCTGGTTCGAAAGATCTCACGTACGATCTGTATTACCATTTCTGGATTGCAGAACGAACCCCTGAAATCAAAAGAAAAAAAGATAGAGAGATTGCATTTACTGAGAAGCTTTATGTAAAATACATTTATATACTGGCATCTAAAGAAAATTCATAGTAAAGCCCTACATTTTAATTCTTTTACTACAAGTATTTTGAGTGCCTGGTTTTTGAATTTTGTGAATATTGCTTCCACCCTTTTCCAATTATTAAAATGTTCATCAAAACACAAGACAGATGGCAAATCCCGAAATAGTGTAAGGGTCAGTAGTCGACAGGGCATACTAATAGGGGTTCCTATTAATTTTGTCACGGAAAATTTCAAGACAAGAAATCCAGGCCATCAAGACTAATGCGGAATGAAGTGGGTTCGGACTGGACTTTTGGAACATGTCATGAGCGGCGAGATGACTCACTACCAGATTTTGTGCTCAAAAGATGTTAGATAGTTGTGCTGATTTGATGGTTACTGTAAGGTTAAAAGTCTAGTCTAAAATATATTTGAAAAACATTGAAAATCGAATTATTGCTTATATTATTAAACATGTGTTTGACGAACTACGCTTCGTTGGCACATCGGACAATTCTTTCACTTTTATACTGTTTTCTGTAATGTGTAGGATTGTAACTTCTTCTTTATTAAAAAAATCAAATCAATTTGCAAATAGATTCAATGCAAATCAATTTGCATTGAATCTATTGAAATTCAAATATCGATTTTATTACCTGTAGTTGTAATTACTTCTCTTTTTGCTTATAACAGATCAGAATCTCACGATATTTGTTCAAACTCTTGTTGTTTGTGCCCTCCCAGAGGACGCTACGGGGATTAGTGTTCGAGGTGACCGTCCAAATCTGGGGCATGCAGCGTTGTCAAAGAATCTCTGATTGGATTAGAATTGGTTCAAGTGTATTAACGTCAACATTTCCACCTCGGAGTACACGGTCACTGTTAGTTACCAAATAATAATTCGACGCTGTGATTTGTTTGTGTCCTTTTTATAATGGAGACTTAAGTAAGTAATTTTCCATAAATGCTCTTAAAAATATAGTAATGGTATTATTAAGATTTGTCAAAAAAGCGGCTAAAGATTTTTCATCATTAAAATAAACTTATAAGATTCTTAGCAAGATTCCTCTATCTGATTCGATATAAAACATCATAAAAGGGAAATAACAATAGTAATTTCTATAAAGCAATCGTTGTACGTCATAACGCAACTCATAAATCAGAGAGCAACTAGAATAAACATGGCAATAGTTCGCGAAATCAGATATAACAAAACAACTTAATAGAATGGACACAAAGGAAAATTGAAACAGGAAAAACTAGAAGAGTAAATAGGTAGAGGACAATCGGTGACCCACTTGCACAATTGGACGCCGGAGATTTATCACCGGGTGTATGTATGAGGCGATATCTGAGTGATCCGACAAAGGATACGCTGTTTATTATAGTTCTTCTTTATTTGTGATCTCATTTATATTATGAAAAGGGATTTCTTAGAAATTTCTCAGAGTTAGTGTAAATACTCTTGAAGGACTAACATGGCAATCAGATAGGTACTATATAAATGCTGTGAAAAAAAAGAAACAGAAAAAGTAAATAGATGTTAGATGATTTATTTTTATCATTCTTGCAACTTGAGCCAGCCATTATGAATAAAAAACGTTAAAGAATGACAATTAAGCTATTAGGACATAAATACTTTAGTGTAATCTACTGAGAAATATGTAGACGACTTGTCCTTTTAGTAAAATGAACTAGAGAGTTTTACTTTAAAGTGTTTTGCTATCTCCATTATGACACAGAAAGGATTCAGAGAACTTAGATAACAACAAACAAACAATAATTATGTAAATTCCCTTGTTTTTATTCTGGTTAATATTATGTAACTTGATATAAGTCCAGTAGGTAACCATTATGTTCTGGGCCTTCCCTTCCTAAATGTAGGTATTTTATGTAGGTATAGTGACTAATAATTACTGTATATTTAAAACCACAAACGTTATTACAGAGCTGCTGAAGCCGTTCAAATAAATGTAACAAAAGTGGCTAGACTGTTAACTCCAACATTATTCGATATGTTCCTAAATGAATCATCAGGAAGTTCCATTCCTAGAGCAAAACTCGAATAGTGCTGTATTTGAATTGGTTTATCATTTACTTACGCAATAATGAAATCAAGAGGATGACCTGAGTCCATGAGAGCCACCAAACAATAGATTGCGTCACGGTCCAGGATTGATGATCATTGAGTGTTTCCTCCTAGCGTCTCGAAGGTCACGCTTATCTTACAGCCATTTGGATAATAAAATTATACTAACGGTACCACAAAGGGGTATTCACAAAACGTTAGACGAAATATGTGGATGTGATGTGGATGTTGCAGGAAAAGTTTCCGAGGAAACCATTGGAGAAAATTGTGTTTTTATTAGGATGGAACGAATTTGTTTTGATGTTAGCATTCTCTTCTTTGCGATGTTTGCTCTTCATATCTTTGTCCATGAGAAATAAAATACAAAAGATATTGTATTTGACTTAAATATTTTTGTAAACAACGATGATTGTACGAGTATGATACTGTGTTCAGAAATAAATTACTTTTTTCTTAAATACATAAGGAAGTTCATAACATATTTCTTATAAAAACAGTAAACTACAGTCAATGTGTTTATACACTAACAAGCACTATTGTTTTTTATTGCTAAACAAAACTGTTTTACCATCAAGTTTCGAGTCTTTCTTCAAATACATCACAAAAATGTCAACCTAAAAAGTGAAGCAAAAAATTGGCAGAGCGATTTCTCAAACACTTGAGCTAGTCAAAGAATCTCTGGGGCCACATTCAGATGTCACGTACAGACGAAGCCAGGGGATCCACTTGTCTCACGCCACCAACTTATGGCTATAAATCAGACCTACTTAAAACTCGATCCTTTCTAATAGGGGGTGGTTTACAACTCCCGACCGAGAGATGCATCTGAGACTTATTTTTATAATGAATTAAATACAAAAGTAAATTAGGTATTTAGTCACTTGAAACTTGATATAAACCGTGAATGTAATGAAGTGAAGAATATTTTTATTTGTGTGGAAACTGGCTTAAAAAGTGTTATTTGAGTAGACTATTTAAAACTGTGTGGTTTTGTGTATCAGCATTATTATTATGAATGAAATCATAATCATTAAAATTACCTATTTATCGAAAGCTCTGAAACTCTTTTGAATCCCTGGGTGAGAGCAAAGTAGATATACTTTAAAAAGTCATATTTTCTGTCAAAATCGAAATCGGATCGAATTGGAATCGAATCGGATCTTATAAGTATGTTTTTACTTATCTGCAAACACATGTTGGGTGAAATTCAATAAAAAATACATAAAAAAATACATTTTGTATGCACCCGGGTGGTCTGCCCAAACACGTGTGACAGACAATACTTGAAATAGTTAACTAATCTTAGTTTTACGACCGTGCGATTTTAAAAGCAGTAATAATAAAAAGAACACTTAAAAATGTCACTTGTATTCTGACCAAAGTAGCAACTGCAGTTTCTATAGGTTGCTTAAACATTTTACAAATAACCCTGCAAAATAAAATAGCACCTATTGGGTCGTAGCCTTTACTCTAAACTCATATAAGCATTCTATTCAAAATACACGCTTTAAAACCACAAAGAGCAAATGCACTAGTCTCAAAAACTGTTTTCTCCCCTATTTTCCCCCAAGCTCAATGCCTCGGGGAAACCTAATAGGAATTAATAGAGCAATTTCAAAAGATTACGATCTATATAAACACTCGTCTGACGTATCCCGCTACAAAAGTTTGGTGCTAAAAATTTACAGACGGACAGGCGAACCCTCCAATGGTAGCCAGTTTATTGCATTTCAACCCTTTCGACTTGCAAACGGTCACTTTCCGTCTCTTAATCGCACTAAATTTTCAATAAAAACGGCTTGCATTTGCAACCCTATTGTTATTTAGACAAAGCTGTTTGTTATGGTCATTTGCAGTTTTCACAATTAGGAGCACCCCTGTTCGCCATGAGTCACTTCCCAATTTTATCTATAACCGTCCGTAGCTTGCCTTGTTAAACCGTGATAAAAGTCTGCGACCTATTTACGACAAGAAAATGTGATCGAAAACCATTAGACTTAATTCAAAATTTACATAAATACCTATTTATTTAGGGAATAGGTGTAAATACAATTTTTGACGTTTTATATTGCTTTATCCCAGTAGTACCATGAAAATTTGGCGACCTGCATGGTGCAACATCGAAATAAATCCCGAAAATACGTACATTTTGGAACTCATTTTTGGGACATAAAATCATTTCTAAAACATACTCGTAGCGTACTTTATTTTCATCTTTTAAAATTACACAATCATGTTTTGTGCTAACTAGATAAATTTAAAACAATTTGATTACGTCATACTTTCAATCATTGATTTAAATAAAATTCTGGTATTCCAATCATTATAAAAAATTTCACCTCCAGCGCAACATCAGTAATTACACCATCTAGGTACTTTTGAGTTCTTTAACTAAAGCTTTTCTAAATCGTCGAAACTAATCCTTAGAAAGATATTATCCATCGGTTTCTTTGAAACTTCCACCGGCCGTCTCAGTCTAGCGCTGGTTGTTTTTTCATCTTCAAGTTTTTCTTGTCCATGTTTTGCTTCGGGGATTAGTTTTTTGCGTTGTAAACCGAGATGGCCATTTAAAGAGTTTGAAAAGTGACAGGTGACGTTTGTTTTAATAAGCTGTGTTGCTGTTTATGTTTTTTGTGCTTTTATGGGATCATATTTTGAAGGACGGGAGCAGTTTTGTTTAAGTGAGCTTCGTTGACGGTTGATTATGTACGTTGAATGTATGTTGAAACATTACATCTGTGAGAATTTCTAGAAATTCAGCGAGTGAATGAGTCGTCATCAAACATTATTCTTAATTCACATTTCTTCTTTCATCCTTTGTAAGCCAAAGACATACGAGAAAAGTTGGTCATTTTCTCATTTTTCCTGGTGGAATAGTAAAATTTAAGTATAACTGTATTGTATTTATTGATTGTTTAATAACAACTATTTAACTTCTATCTGAAAATTATATCAACAGATTCGGTTATTCGATTTACTAAATCCCCAACTATTCATTATAAAGTTACGAGCAATGAAGCGATTGGCAACGTGGCAGATCCCAAAGACAATATAAACCATCAAACACTTAAATACATCGTTAGTCGAATCGACACGGTCACTGACCAATTAATCCTAAGATATTCAACATACAAATTGAACCTTACAATTTGCTAGTTATAAATTCAAAATGCATTCGAGCAGAAAATTGGGAAGGACCCGGGTTTAAGCGGGCACGTTGTGTTGGTAGGCCATCTGATAGCTGAGATATGGGGATGTGTGCTTCTGAATTCGGTCGTGGTGTACCGGCTAAAGTCGGCTTTGTCCAGTCCTGTGGACAGATAGGGTCAGAATTGGGGCCTCTGTAATTTCGCGCCCCTGACATTGGATGGACTAAGCGATGTAATTAAACTAATTAAATACAGCCAGTTCACGTGAGAGGTGGAATTATAACGACCGTATCATCTACTCATGACTTAAGACTTTAATCGTTTTGGTCATTTAATTTATTATTCTTCACATTAAAAATAAATATAGGAAAAGGTTCCGCTTGAGCCTAAAATTAAGCAACAAGTGAAAATATTGCCATTTCCAACACCTCACTAGTAACAATACGGAAGTTTTTTTTAAATTGAAACGGAGAATTTAAGTATTTTTTCATCGAGAATTGTTCGAAAACTTTCTTGCTCATCAAGTTCATTGTAATACTAATATTTTTTATTACGACTTTATTCGTCTTAAGAATCATTTTCATTTACACTCATTACAGCTTCATCAAAGTGTTTTTAAGCAAGCTAATTTGGAGCAGCGTTCGGCGCAAGGATTAAACCTCAAGTTGCTTTAGCACTAGGGTTGCCAGACGTCCCGTATTTCCCGGGACATCCCGTATTTCAGGCATAATTTTAAACATGCCACAGGACAGAGTCTGTCCCGAATTTCAACATTATTTTTTCCTGGAAAAAATCCCAAACATTTTTCTAATTATATATATACTCGTTTTAACAAATGTGTACTCGTTTTAACAAATGTGTACCCCGGATTTGATAAGAGCTTTTTTATAGATTTGATAAAGAGCCGGATTTGATTAATGACCATTTTCAACTATGATTATAATATAACTGCATTGAATTTTAAAAATACCTAGTATGTGATATCAAAACAAAGACGTTAAAACTTTCACGATCTTTTTTAAAATATAGCTAGAAATAAAACACATAAAAATAAGAACGTAAAATGTATGTTTTTCTTTGTCCCGGGAAAAAAAAGATCCCGTATTTTTTGCCAAATTGAGCCTACAGGATCAAAAAATCTGCCAACCCTATTCAGCACGCAATGTTTAATCAAGCTTCCATACAATGATGCCATAACCTCACCTCTGACGTTACGAAACGCCATAAAAACTAAGCGTAGGTATGTACACACTCTAAAATCTGAATTTCTAATAACATCTCTGGAGCAAAATGAACATGCAAATATACCGTACACATTAATTTTTGTAGAAATAAATCGGTTCTGGATGTGCCGTTTCAATTGTGAATAAATGTATTAAGTAGAAATGAGGAGATCCGCAGGAGAACTAAAGTAGGTAACCGACATCGCTCGAAGGATTGCTCAGCTGAAGTGGCAGTGGGCTGGACACGTAGCGCGATGAACCAATGGCCGTTGGGTCGGAATCGGAAAGGTTCTGGAATGGCAACCGTGCACCGGGACGCTACATGGGTAGGCCCTCATAAGGTGGACCGACGATCTGGTGAAGGTCGCGAGAAGCCACTGGATGCGGGCACCGCAAGACTGATCCTCGTGAAGATCCTTGGGGGCTATACACAGCAGTGGATGTCGTGCGGCTGATGATGATCAATTAAGTGGAGTGTAAGTACCAAAGACTGTAATTACCAAATAGCAATTTGTATAACTATTGAAAGTGGTATTAATATTACTGTTTTAATTCTATTATTCCAATGAAATATGCTAGGTATCAATATATTATTATTTCTACGCTCAAAGTAGTAGGTACTCGACCTTAGCACATTACTTGACGAAAGCAAACACATTCAAGGACATCATTCGGAATATTCAAAGTAAAATAATATTGTTCTAAAGACGATGATACTTGAGCGTACTTGAGTCGGGTTGTTAACACATCCAGATGAACTTTATATCCACACTCGGGCGTTAAGAACATCGTACACGTAACCCGTTAGAGTCCCAAAATGTGTTTAATTTTGTCCCCACCCCAGGGCGAAGGTTCCCAAATGGGCCCCCACCCTAAAGTCACCCACCACTTGCGATGTAACGTATGATGGGTATAGTGCACCTTAATCACTTATTTAATTGCTACATTTATTTTGTTGATTAAAATACTTGTTTAGTGTGTACCGTTAGCAAATACGAACTGTTGTGCTATTAATGATTAAAAAGTGATCAATATAGTAAGCGGTATTTTTTTTTTTAATTTTGTAATTGATGATGAAGTTTTGCCAAGAGTTTTGCATATTTTCATTTTAATTTAAATACTCGTCGAGTACGTACGTATTTTAAAATAAAATAATATTTAAATTTAAGTAGGTAGTTATGCTAGATAAAAAGAAAGATTTGAAATACTGAGATCGAAATTCCTTAATTTAGACCGATTTTTGAATTTTTGATTTTTTTTTCAATTAAGTTGTTTTTATGTTTTATGTTTATTGCTTCGACACTTAATAAAATGCAATAATATGCACAATAACGAATTAATTAACGGAGAAAATAAAAATCCCAAGCTCGCTACTCACAGCCACTTTTTCTGACTGTACTACCCGTAAGAAGAATGTACGGTTAGCACCGAGCGTCGACAATTTAAATGCTCTCACTCTTCACGAGACGCAAAGTTTATCGTCGCTCGTAACTAGAACCCCCTGTACTACCAAGTATAATTTGACCTTCGCTCCTCTCATTGTTGTATGAGGATCGGACAATTTCGGGAAAACGCTTGGAGTTTTCAGAGCTCAAATTGAATTGGCCGCAATCGCAAGGAATTCGAGATATTAAGCATTTGCCCAAGCGTGGTACTCTCTTGTTAGCACTAACTGTTGGTCCAAAGAAAATTTCGGTTCTGTAACGACAGCTGTTTAGAAAGTTTATTTCTGTTAAACTACTTAGTTTCTTGCTCGAAAGCTATTTAAATTAAGGATCTTTTAAATAAAATCGGAGAACATTTAATATTTTCAGTAAAATGGGAAATTATTTTAATTGAAAGGATGAATTGGTCACTGATAGATATTTAAAATGATTATATTAAAACTGCTATATTTACAAATTATAGACTAATGTAATACGTAAAATATATCCGTTAAAAATTGTTTTATTTCATGTCTAGTGAGCTCGTAAGCTTGAGAAGTGAATACGTAAAATAAAATAAAATAATCTAAAACTACACATTTTGCATAGTACCTAATGGAGAATTTTATCCATTTCTCAAATAACTATCGTTTCATTGGCAAAATTTAGGTAATTGAGGTAGATTCCGATATTTCCGCGCCTGCGACGCGCGACCGCATCACCACCCCACTGCTTGTATGAATTTGTATGGTGCACTAAACAACGCAAACGACCACGACCTACGATCAATTTACTAAATAGTGGGTCGCGGTCGCGCGTCGCGATCGCGAGTTGCGATCGCCAACATCGGAAGGTGGACTGACGAGGTGGTGAAAAACGGAAGGAAGTCGCTGTCTGTGAGCAACTTATACCTTTTTAGGGTTAGGTACCAAAATGGTAAAAAAGGAACCCTTATGGTGTGACTCATGCAGTCTGTCTGTCTGTCACAGCTGAATATCTCGAGAACTACTAATGGTATCAACTTGAAATTTAGAACAGTTTAAGATGACATTTGCCCAACTATTTAGCAAATAAGAAATAAATAAAAAAAAATATCTTTTTTACAACAGGTACTGAAAAGGGGTTTTAAAAATTTGAAGTGGGGCTACTAGGGCATGTGAGGTATCATATGAAAGAACGCAGTTTGCACATTTTAAATCATTTTTTTTTTTGTTTTAGGCTACATAGTTTTCGACTTATGATGAAAAATGTAAAAAAATACCACTCCCCTTATCTCCGAAGTTTGCAAAGAGAAAAATCTGAAATAATTCTATGTAATAGCAGTTTATATAAAAATTACAGGAAAAATAAAATGATATCTGAATATAGCACACTTTTTTAGAAATTATCAAATTTCTAAAAAAGTTAACATTAGTTTCACTACAGGTCAAGAGATGACGCTGACCTAAAACTGCAATACTAATTTAATTATTCTACTCTGCAGTGTGATTTGATGGTGCAATTATGTTGGTACGGAACCCTCGGTGCGCGAGTCCGACTCGCTCTTGACCGGTTTTATTTATCATCGTAGAGTTAGGGACAGCCAGTGGGAGTCACAGGGCTGCTAAGTTGATGAAGTAAGCAGTTGTGTTTCAGTAACAGATCAAGCTTTTCTCTTACCAAGTATAGGTAATTAATATAAAACAGCTCAACAAGCAATCTAAGCTGAAAAATTTAATCCGCCAACAACAAACATAACAACATAAACACAATAGAAAATTACCGGCCAAATCTTCGGGCAGCCGCAAAGTTGGGCGAAACGTACCGAAATGGGCCGAAATCAAATATGAACATTCACACGGAACGAATAAGACAAACACGCGGCAACAATAAGGCCCGACCGGTCTTGGACCTTTTTACGTAATACGGTGAACAATGCACGGTTATGGGTATTACATATTCTGATGCAAATACTTCTCCGCAAGCGAGAATTAATTGAAAAGGTCTCCCGTCACTTTGATTTATGGACCCCCGAGCTTGGTGCCCGTGGATACTGTTAACGTAGGTATTTGAAGGCGAAACTTTGGATAAATAGTGGGTTAAATAGATTTGAGAGATGCTTTTAAGAAGCTTGTAAAGATGAACTTGGATTTGAGATGAACCGTCAGATGTCATTTTTATGTTGAGTCTATTATACAGAGTATATCTAAAAGTGAGTTTTTTTATTATTTTTCAGTATGGCTGGATTTCTTTATAATCTTATACCTTAATAGTAGGTTTTATATGAAAAATATTTACCTAGAAGACTATTAAAGCCTTCATTGCTTACCTAATTTATGTAGTGGAAAAACATTGGTATTCTTTTTAGTCCTTAAACTTTAGTAAAACTGTAATAATCGTTTATATTTTTAATGAAAAAAAGAAAGCGCTAACGCTACAGTTTACATTCATCAACAGTTCTGTTGTAAAAACATATCTTTCCCCGCTATTTGTAGCGTTGTTACTATTCAATAATATTATGGTTTTCCATGAATCAAATCATATAAAGTACGTTTCCCAGTTTTGCGGTTTAAGTTCATCAACTAAACATTCGTACGTGTTGTTGGTCACATCATCACATGTTGTCACAACAACATAATGTCATCATCGTATATTAATGGACATTATGTTTGCCTATTTACAATTATAGCATTACATTCAATTAAATAATGATATAGGAATAAAATAAACAGGTCAGTATAGCAGGAAAAATAGTTGACTCCTTATCAAGTTTTTCTACCTCCATTCTCAGATCAAATAAAAAAGGAAGATGGAGCGTTGCGCAGTGGTTGCGAACAACGAAGTGAGGCCGGTTTTTGATGGTATACATGTGTGCGTACTAGGGGGCGGGCGGGGGCCGGGCGGAAGGGTTCACTATGGAACGCCCAATGACAAACGAAAACCAAGGCGTAGTTTTGTTACATGTGTGTGTGTGTGTGTATATTGTGTATGTACACAGCCAAGGCGTAGTTTTACATGCCTCACCGCTTTGTCGGAAGACTCCGTCTTTACTTTTTTATTTGGTCTGAGCCTCCATCATGCACGACCTAATTCTTTTACAATTTCCCAAAAATCTTATAAAAATTCATCTCTTTTTACCAATAAACTTTAAAGAAACTCATTAAAACAATTAAGAAGCCAAGTATATTCACCACAAATATAAACATACAATCGTATATCTATTACGGGATTGTAGTCGCTTGTCCGACGTAATTGAATCGTTGGCCGCGTCGCGGGGGAGAGCGCCACCACTGATTCACGATGCAACGACGATTATTATAACTATCGGACTGCATTTCTATTTATTATAAAGGAATAGGGCTTTTAACAGTGTGTGTTGCCAGTGATAACTTACGGCAGTGAAACGTGGTCGCTAACTATGGGTCTCATAAGGAGGCTCAAGGTCAGCCAGCGTGCAATGGAGAGAGCCATGCTCGGTGTTTCCCTGCGTGATCGAATCAGAAACGAGGAGATCCGCAGGAGAACTAAAGTAACCGACATAGCTCGAAGGATTGCTCAGCTGAACTGGCAATGGGCAGGACACATAGCGAGAAGAACTGATGGCCGTTGGGGCGGAAAGGTTCTGGAATGGGGACCGCGCACCGGACGACGCTCCGTGGGTAGGCCCCCGACGTGAGTGTGAAGGTCGCGGGAAGCCACTGGATGCGGGCAGCGCAGGACCGATCGTCGTGGAGATCCTTAGGGGAGGCCTATACCCAGCAGTGGGTGTCCTGCGGCTGATATGATGATGATGAGGGCTTTTAAGTTTAAGACATGAACTGGAAACTATCGAGGACACGGGCACCCAACCTCGCCTAATGCTAATGAAACCCGTTGGCACATTGGGGGTTTGTTTGTGCCGCCAACATTTTTGCTAAATAGTTACGGCCAAATTTATGCTAAAAGGCTTTTTACACCTTTTTAGCGAAAATCTTTGGTTAATTCATCAAATGCGATGCGGCCGCATGAGGCCGGACAACAATAAAATATCTATAATTGTTGTTGTTCGTAATTCTATACCTACACAACTTTACCCTCAAACCCAAAACAAAAGTAAACTCCACTAAACCAAACAATAAACATTATGATCTATGTAAATTGCTCTAGCAAAAAGGCGCTCGTCCAATTTTAGTTGGGCACAAGTTATTTAGTGCTTCGACTGGGACTAAATTCGCAATTATCCGAGGTCTATACCGAAATCACGGCTGGCCATTACTGTTTGTGTATTTCTCACGGGGAAACTGTCTGCTTGCTGCGACCCAGATGTGAGAAGGAACGGAGATGCCATTGTTATAGTATGAGTACGAAATTGGGTCTTTATATGAAATTGGCGGATAAGAACCTCGTCACTTCTATGATTTAAAATCTTCATCGATTGCTTGATATCGAATCCTTATAGTTTTCTAAACATAAAAAATGCCTTAAAACGTACTCCTCTTTTTGTTAGCAGAATGTCCACTTTATTTGTTTTAATTTAGCCAAAACTATTTTTTCGCTTAACCTAAGCGGTATACGTTACCTATCTTAATGTTTGAACATTAGTGCATAAAAATTTTAAAACATTAGCGTTTAAGATTGTTAAATAAATTAAGAAAATGTTAGTATGGAAAATGGAACTTCTTTAAAATCCTCCATTCAAAACGCCAATTTCGTAGGTAAAGATCTAATACCAACTCTGTGGTCCATATTATAGAATTATAGAGCGAGCGTGTATCATGATCCTTAGATCGGTGTTCAACCGAAACTGCAACCGAAGCACGCCTCACTTTTTTCACTCGAGTTTGGGAATGGAGTGTCACTATGGCAACGTAGTTGGTACTATGCCAACGGGGCCATCCTGTATTAGCGCGGTTGGACCGAGGTCTTGCTCCGGTCGAGCACTGGTGCTGCACTGGTCCGGCTGTGATCCAGTTTCGGTCGAACATCATTGTCATGTATACGATCGCTTAGGAGCTAGCTAATAGTCCGGTTTGACCAGAGATTTCCTCTACCTACACAATGTCAAAGAGTGCATTCTGTCTTTTTAGGGTTCCGTACCCAAAGGGTAAAAAACGGGACCCTATTACTAAGACTCCGCTCTCCATCTGTCTGTTTGTCTGTCTGATTGTCACCAGGCTGTATCTCATGAACCGTGATAGCTAGAGTTGAAATTTCACAGATGATGCATTTCTGTTGCCGCTATAACAACAAATACTAAAAACAGAATAAAATTAATATTTAAGGGGGGCTCCCATACAACAAACGTAATTTTTTGCCGTTTTTTGGTCCGGAACTCTTCGTGCGCGAGTCCTACTAGCACTTGGGCGGTTTTTTTATGTTTTGTGGTATACCACTGATGTAAATCTGTGAATGTAAATCTTCTGAACAAAATATTTCTCAAACTTATAAGTTTGAGAAAAATTTTGTTTTTGTATTTCTGGCTTCACATAACTTCATTTGGCTTCACCTGCCTTCACCATGCTGTACCTGGCTTCAAGTAACTTTATCTAGCTTAGCTATAGCTAGGTACATCTGGCTTCACCTTTGCGATTGTTTTAAAATCAAGTATCTGAAAATTCATACCTACACCTTGATATACAAACAACGGCTATGTTCAAGTGAATAGACATTAAAAGTTCCACCTCCAATAACAAGTCCTTCGTAGAAGCTCCGAAGGCAGTAAATTCTGGCCCGAGGCTCGTAGAAAAAGTATATTTACCTCAGGAGGCGCGTGATCCGACAATTTACAGGCCAACGGCTGTTTCACTGCAATTTCACTTGGTATTTTGACCAGTTTATCGGTTTTATTGGCTATTTTTAAAGTCGCATAAAATTCTATAGGGGCACGTTAAGCTTTGGTTGTAAGTCAAACGTGGGCGAGTTTAGTAGGTTACAGTTTAAGTGCCAATGTTTACAGGAGTGTTTTCGTTTTTATTGGTAAGTAAATGAAATTGTATGATTTTACATCAATGACTCTTAGTTGTTGGCCAAAAAGTACTTTGAATTTGATCGCGGTGAATACTCTCATCAGTAAACTTATTTTAACTAAGCTTTTTCTTCTTCTTGCAGTCGAAATGTCACATTTTTTTATTCAACTTTTTCTATTCAGTGTGACATTTTATTTACTAATACATTATCTGTCTGTCACATAATGTCATCGCTGCTGCATCGGAATCAAACGAAAAAGCATCTATGTTTCTGTTGCAGGAACTCTAGGACATTAGAACAAGGCTCAATATTTTTAGCACGTCAATTAGGTACCTAGTTCTCGGCAAAGTTTGAATTACTTACAAACGGACAAACGACAAGGTAATTGTGCCAGTTGGAAACTTCAGTAATGACGCCAATTTCTATGGAAGTTGCCTCGAGCGATTCGTGTGTGCCGCTTGTACTTATTGTTTCCAATAAAATTTCACCAATATCTTGGAATGTGCTATAGGAATTGAAATAATTGTAAGTGACAACTATTCAAGTTTAATCAGTCAATATTACTATGCCGAAAACTATAATCATATTAAAGTCCTTGAGGACTGGACATTGGAATTAATAATTATTTTACAATTTACATACCCATGATAAAAGTAAAGGTTTATTAAGAAATTTAAAAATTTCATTTTTTAATTTTATTTATCCTGCCGTAGTAGACAGATCCTGGGACCTTAGAGATACCATGAAAACTGGTGTGCCTACCATTCGAAAATGGAGGTCGTTCGTCGAAAATAAAAAAAATAATAATTTAAAAAATATTAAGAACATGAATGTCCTGCCAAAAACGAACTAAACAGTTAAATAACAAGTGTCATTGCAGTCGGGGGACCGTTTTGTGATACAATTTTTAATCAAAGAGGTCCCCCGACTGCAATGATACTTGTTAATTAACAATTTAGTTCGTTTTTGGCAGGGCAGTCGTGTTTTTAATAGTTTTTAAATTTATTTATTTTATTTCACACATTTTAGTGATAAATTAATAGTTTTGAAATGTGCCTATTGAAGCCTTTCATTTGATGCCCATATTGTAATAATTGAAAATTTTTTTTTTTACATTTGCAAAAGGCGTCGTGCAGTCGCCATATTGATTTTTTTCTAAAAAAATATAGCCAGTGTCACTCGGAATGATGTAAGGATTCTAACAATATCACATACATCTAGATCCGTTTGGTGGAATAAAGAAAGTCACATGCCCACAAACATACATGAACCCTGAACACATATACACTCCTTTTGGGCAGTCGTGTAAAAACCGAGAAATAAAAGAAGTAGATAAGAACTTTATAGGTAATGTAAATGTTGCATGTGACCTAGCGATCTTGAACTAGCTCAGATTATAGTTGTTTAGTCCTCAAGTTCTATAGTAATGACTGCAGTTATAATTTAGTTTCCGTGACTGGAGGCTACCGTTTCAATAGGCTTTTCAGCTTTCATTTTATTAGAACTTAAATAATTCTGAAATCAAATAGTAAATCACAGACTTGGGTTTGTACACTCGATACCAGACCAACATTTGCCTCTAGTAAATGTTTAATTTCAAGCTTAATAACTACCAATATAATATTTCTTACTAATAAACTATGTAAGTATATAAAAAGAACAAAGTCACGTGTTCTAGGATATTCTCTTGGTATAGGTAATTTGAGTGGTTCAACTTATGTAGAACAAAAATATTGATATACTAACAGAAATTCTAAAAATCTCTAGCTTTTTTCAGTCAATCCAGAAATATTTCCCGCATTTGCCTGCACAAATTAAAAGCATGCAACTACTACAAGCATGTTGCAATATTAATACTCGGCGCTTGTGAATTATGCCTTGTTTATTTTCAATTATGGCCCAGGCGCGCTGTACAGACTGACAGATTAGTGAATTATTGCTATTATCGTCCAGTGAGTTCATTCAAAAATTCGTGGGTGAATTGCAAAATGGCTTTGGTCATTTTGCTAGTACGCTCGCCGACGCTGTGTAAAAGAGTTTTAAATGTTTTCAAATCAAAATGCTATTATTGTTTTAGAAATTTCATTTGTAAAAAGTTTTTTTTTTCATCCTAATTTTATACAGGATGTTTTATAATCACTCTCCAAATTTTAAGAATGCGTTTAGTCCATGAAATAGGACTACCTTTTTTAAAAAACATAGGGACAAATGTGTAAAAAAAATACTTTCCATACAAATCAAAGAGATCACGTGATCGGCCCCCTGATTATCTAAAAAGAAACTATTTAGCGACCGGTTTCATTCCACATACATTGCTACTTTTCTTTGGTATGTTTTTTTTTAATCCAAAAAGAAGTAGCAATGGATCACTATCATCTATGAACTGCAACCAGTCGCTAGGTGGTTTTTAATTAGATAATCAGCCTGCAGTTTAGCAAGGGATGGCCAAAATTTTTTGGCCTATTTCGACACATGTTTCATGGAGAAAGTTGTTCACTTTCATGGACTGAACACATCCTAATGGAGAGTGAATAAAAAACAACCTGTATAGGTAAACATTATTACTACTCGTTGTAATAAAAAATGTTTTTGAATGAGCTAAAATAAACTTAGATTTTTTTAAAGAAAATTAGGTGTTTAAAGAAAATATTAATACTTACGCTAAATCAAACAGTCCAAAAAACTTATTTTATTGTTTTGTTAATAGTTTATCTATGAATATAGTACTTTACTTTAAAATTGAGCTAAGTACCACAAGCAAAGTTACAAGATAGCTGAAACTCTCAAGCAGTTAGATAAAGCCCACTCAGCGCATAAGTCGCCACATTTAAATTTGAAACGCAGTGGAATCCCTTGTGATCTGCTATTCTGTAACATAACAAACTCGAGCTTATTATGTAGTACTTATATGAGGTCCTTCTTAAATAGTGCACATAATTTTAAGGGGTCAATGTACTCATGCATACAAACAACTTTTACTATGGGACCAACATCGAAATCGCGAAAAAAAAATCAGCTGTTCCATACATTTTGATCTATTCGATTTCAAATTTTCTATGGAATAGGTGATTTTTTTTTTCGCGATTACAATGTTGGTACTGTAGTAAAAGTTGTTTGTATGCATTAGTGCATTGACCCCTTAAAATTATGTGCACTATTTAAGAAGGACCTTATATCTATATTATGCCTTTATTAAATATAATAATTCTTAAACAATTGTGCATCTAATTCTGCACTTAAAAATGCTCGTATTTCAAAATGTCAATAAATAGTCTCAAATGTTATAAAGTGAATCGCAACTTGCAGAATATTTTAATTTTTTTATTTGAATTAATTCAAAACCCTTAACGTTCAAATTCTTACTTTATTTTGGGTGTGTCAGCTTTAAATTCACATTATACCGAACTGCAAACTCTTTGCGAGTCCCGCTATTGGTCTTGTTGCGTCTTCCAGAATAGCTCCGCTGTTCTGTACGTCTCACCCAAGGCGATGCATTATGTAGTGGGCAACTACTGAATTAACATTTACCCATTGAGGTTCAATTATTGTGACTATAATCGGAGCAAGCGTCGTAAGTATACGCTTATGCTTGATACACACGGTTTAGAAAGATGCTCAACATTATAGGTTGTGATTTTTGGAAAAAGAATGCTGCTTTCTTTATTCGCTTTACATACGTATTCGCATTCTTACTTTAGACTATGGTTATAGGTTTATCTAAAACGAGTTAGGTAGAACGAATTAATTTCTTCTAATAGCTTATATTCCAGCTTTTTCTTAATTTCATCAAGTAATTGATCATTTCTATTAATTTTATTTTATTTGTATTCTATGTTGTATTATTCAATGAAGTTACGGCTTACCAATTTTTAACAGATCCATAAATTCAAAAAACTTAAAGAATTTGTTTCTGCGCTGCATATTTTTAAGTTGACGAGACTTTGGTCTTTTGGTTTTAAAACGTGTTACCGGTTCGAACTGATTGTATACACGACGAGGGACTTAACCGCTTCTGGGCTTAAAACCAAGTAGAACTCGTGCTTACAAATCAACGGGGCTATGATTATAATACACCTCGCATCTCATTATACTAGCTTTCTAAGGATAAACATATTATTTATCGCGCCCCGAAACGAACTAGCTCTTTAATGGACCATTAAAAATAGACCCCCTTTATGATTATCTGCTGATTTATCTTTAGAACTCATAAGTTCGGGTTTACGCTCACATTCAACTGATACTTGTTTGGAATTTATGTAATTTTCATATAGTTACTTGATTCCTTCAACAATTGCTTTAAAATTGCCTTTATATGCAAATTTTACATCGATGTGTTCATTATCTGGTGTTTCGTTTGATCTGTGTTTTATGTTAATGTATGCAAACAGAAAATATTTTATGTAGATAGAAGAATTGATGATTAATAATTTAGAAATTATTTAAAGTATCAAATTATTTTAATACTACATATTAAAGTCTTAATTTATTATATGGTAAACTAGCTTTCCGCCCGCAGATTTGTCCGTGTGGACTACATATTATATCGTGCGGGTGGAGACCCGTGCCCAACAGTGGAATAAAATGTAGCCCATGTCCTTTTCCAAGGTCCCATCTATATCCGTACCAAATTGCGACAAAATCGGTTCAGCGGTCTAGGCGTGAAAACGTAACAGACTTTAGCACATATAATATTAGTATGGATAAAAAATGACAATGCCATCTTTAGAGTGAGACATTATAAAGTGGGGCAATGTGATACTAACTAAAATCACAAAAGTATGCAATGATTGTTTTAAAAACAATGTGCATTTACGATTCAATCTTAATAAAACATAAAAAATCAAGTATAGACAGACAAGAGAGATACAGAAAGTATTTTTCATATAAGAAAACATCCTGTGTCATAATCAGTTCTGATGTATGTCATCTTACAAGAAGACCACAGTATTATTAAGGCATTATGACAATTTATTGCAATTATCCATATAAGTTATGGATTGGAATCTAGATTTCTTTACAAACGCTGCAATAACTTTGGCTTATAATAAGTTTAATCTTGATATTTATGTCATCTGTCTAAAATGGGATTGGATTGATAATATCGAGATTTTTACCTTAAACTTCTTTACGAAAATTATATTAAATCTGATAACTTACTTTTACCTATTTCGTCAGACAAGAGGTTTCGGACTACCATTTTTAGGTAAAAAATCTGAACGAATAATGGCGATATTAATAAATTTTTACTAAGACATTCTATTTAATAAATCACTAACATAGAAGATCATAAATTGGACAAGTCTTAATAAAGTAAATATTCCAATACGAAATTATTATTCATCGGGCCACGTAAAGCAAATATAAAAAACTCCATTCAGATTCACAATCAACCTTATAGCAAAAGTCAACAAATATTTTAGAGAAATGTCCTTTGAAAAGAAGTTTGTATAGGTGTTCGCGTTATTCTTTTGTTTATTTCAAAAACTAATATGAAAAGCAGACAACTGTATAACTCACTATACATACGGAAATTATGATTCTTTCCCAACCAAATCTTAAAAGTTTCATGTAGTTAATCTTGAGCAACTTATTTAGACTCTATGTCTCTATCTTTAGAGTTTAAATTATTGAAAAGTGAGATCCCCTTACTACTTTTGTTATCAGTAGACGCTCGCAACACTGCGACACATTTTTCTCGTTTCAAATGCATATTTTATGGAGCAGGTACGCGTAATGAAAGGAATCTCATACGGAACAAATAAATTACAATATGTGAAAAGGTGTAATAATCTTGTGCTTAAATAAAAGTTAGTTGGTTCTGTTATGGAAAATATGTTGGTACGGACGGGCGTATTCTTTTAGCAAAGTACTTTACGTTAGTATTACCCATAATATTTGAAGATAATAACATATTTTGTTTAAAAGTAAGTGAAAATAAAGGAACCATATTTGGATTGCAGATTCTAAATCTATCATTGTTATCGATATTTTTAATTGTTTACATTAAATTTTCATTCTCATGTTACTTGATTTTTTTCATTTCATCACCATCAACGGTAAAATAATGAATAAAGTCGCTACACTATAATACTTTCATAATTTTATTGTTGACAACCCTTTCACTGTTCGTTCTAGCAACACACAAAACATCGCGTTACGAACCCACGTCATGCAATTCAAATTGAATAACAATATTATTTCTGTTTAAGTTCTCTATAGTGCTACAAACTTATCAGAACCTGCGACTAAAGTTGGAACTAACGTTCTCTTATAATTTGAACATTATTTTAGCTCCACTAGCGCCGCTCTCACTGGGTCAGTAAAGTTGGCGCTGTACAAAGATCGGTCGAGTAACGCATCTTCATTCAAATATTCCCGAACGTTTGTTGAACATTTAAGTACGTGTTTAGATTTATGGGCCCGCTTTGTAACTGTTACTATTGGTTAACATGTTGGCTCATTTTTTGGAACACAATGAGTCAGAATGGTAATGATGTTCGTGTTGTTGGGTACCTATAATAATATGAGTATTTTTTTCCAGTGGCGACTAAAAAGTTTTGTTAAGAATATTTTTGTTTCAATGTGACAACAATTTATACTAAAACAAGTTTGTGGGATGTAAGGGAACCTAATATATAATATAACAATAATAAAGGTAGTAGTAAAACAGCTGTTGCTAAATTACATACAATAGCAAATAAAAAAACAAGCAATCAGAAATCTAATCGCTGATGCAAAATTGATTTACAAATAATCGTATCAAATCGAACATTTACTTATGCAATCATTGTGTTAGACAGACAAAACCAGGCAACAGTAGATAGGAAAACAGCATTATACATGCGGACATGTATCGCAGGGTGCGTGGGACGCCGCTCGGGGCCTTATCTACGGAATAATCACTTTGAACAACCGAGTGGCCCGAGATTAGAATCTTAAATCCCCCGTAAATTTTCTATTCCGAAGGCCCATTATAATGGAATAACCTCACCCACTAAGGGCAAAAAATATACACGAATAATTTCATCATACAACTCCCCCTGTTGATTGCGAAATTTCAATCAAGCTCGTAAATGGTGTACAGTTTCGTATCGACACTCGAAACGACTTTTTTGGGGTTGGAATACCAGTGTATGCAAAATCATGCGTAGTTTAGTATTGGACTATGTTTAACCATGTGATAGAACACAATTTTGAACGGACGAACAAGAGAGGCCGACGGACACATACACGGTTTGGCGACGAATGCATAGCTCCTGACACAGATTTATTCGCACTATTCAAACGGCAATTGTAGCTGGCGCGGATTTATTTATCACATAGACTCGGCTACACTAATTATGTAGGGATAAAAGAGCTTAAACCGAAGAGAGTAAAGCCATCTGGTCTGTCGTGAGTCGCTGTGATCGTCAATGGATACTTCGTTTGATCTCGGATGTTTCGAAGCACTGCTTCAAGGAGTTTTACGAGTGAATGGACTTTGCCCAGTATTTTTAGTTCGCATAAAACCATTTTAGCTATTTATGAAGTGACAATAAAACTGCTTTGTTATATAAAGTAGACCTATATTCTAATTTGTACGTTTTGAATAACATGCGTTTTGTCCCCATTCCATTCATGAGTAGGCACTAGAAAATAATATCGTAACTTTAATTTGGCTTGAAATAGTGCACCCCTCTAGTTTCTTTATTAAAATTATCATCTCACCGAGGGGTCAAAGAACACATTACCGAATTTTAACAGCGAACTTTCGGCACGTTACTTTGCACAACTCCTTTTATAGTGATCAAAACTTGAGCAGAAATGGTTTTAACTAGTAAATTTGCTTCTGAAATTTGTACCTTCCCTCGTTGTTCTAGCAGTGAAATTAGTGTAATCGTTTTCTGCACCACCTTATTTGATATTTAGTTGGTGGAGTCTATTGCAATCTGATTATTATGCTAAGGTCTTTAGAGTCGATTTTATTTTGTCTACTTGGTTGGACTTGGGTCATTCTTGTCCGATGAAAACAGAAGCACGCGTAAGCACGTGCCGCCTACTCCCTGCTGCTACGCACTCCTTGTTACAACGAGAACTGTACCGTCCTGTAATTACACACAAATTAGACAAGATTTATTGAGGGGTGGGAACACCTTGGCAACTACAGAAGGTACTAATAACGGTTGGCCAGTCTCGATATTACGATTAATTCGCAGCACTCGCTCGACGAAGTATTACCGATCGTAAATTCCTGCTCTCTCAATTTAGCAACATGTCAACGGTGAAATATCACGGTTTTAATACTCATAAGAAAGAACATAAAGCTCGCGAACCGAACAACGACGTAATTAGCGTGTCTGCGTTTATAAAACCGCTGACGTATAAAATCTGTCGATTTTAATAGTGTCGTAAAAGAATTACGGCGATGATACACGGCTAACCCTTCGCGTGGCGCGTAAGCGAAATATTTGACAGCTTCATTTAACAAAAGGTGGACATTTAGCAAACAATAATGGCATTTTTAGTGCGGCCTTTTCATATTTTATGGGGTGTTTATTGGCCATTGTAGGAAGTTTTGCGGTCGGCGCCGGCGTTCCGCGGCCCACTAAAAATGATTCATCCCTGCAGGTACGAATTATCTGACGTCCTCCACGTCCTTTCGGCTTAATGAGCGAGAAGAATGGACCGTTCTCGCTTTCATAGGGATTTGGAAGGTCGTCCTTGATGATATATCTGAAAGAATGACCAGTGATGATGATAGTGTATTTTGCTTCACTTACGACTCAGGTAAAGTTAATTTCCTTAAATAATGTTACTTTAAGGTATTCTCACTGTACTGTTGATATTTCTTTTTCAGTTGCTAATAATGACAATTTTATTGATCAATCCTAAAACTATTACCTATTTTTAAATTTTTATGGTATTGTAATTTGCCACTTAATCATTATACCTATTCTTGTAAAAATTGTGTAACATGAGGTACCTACCTATTTTTTTCATCGGCATAATAAAGTAATCTGATTATTACGTTAATGTGCGTCTTCAATAAAGCGGATATTGTATCAGGGAGGTCAAATTTCCGTTGAATTCAATTTCCATTCTGTTAGAATGTCGCCTAAACTAATACAGATTACGCCATCCGTATCGAATGCCTTACCTGCACCCTCCCCTAAGGAAATAAAAACTTATCAACGAACTTTGTTCTCTGTTATCTTCGGGGCAAGCAAACACTTTTTATTTTATGACCGCCCGCAGTTTTACAGCCAAGTCTGGGCTTTGCTGTTTGTGAACTCCAGGATTGGTAGTGTTAAGTTTTGTTTGTTCGAATTTCAGCTCCGAAGGTCTTTTTAGTTCATTCTGCCACTCTAAACCGTTGTTTTGACATGAAATTATTTGTGGGAGGTGTATCACAACTGGAGTAACTCGTTTTGGCAACTTCTGGAAAACGGAACTCGTTTTATCCACTGTCATATCAAATCGTGTTTACCTACTTGAATGTTTTACTTTTTATTAACTTGTTAAATTTATTCATTAGTCACCAGTGAAACAACTCATCTCGCTAAAGAGTGCCTGGATTTCATAGTCAAGTTATTTAATTGCCCATAAAAAGGAAACGCAATCAACTGTATCCTCGATACGCTTATAGAACATACCCAATCCAATTACTTAACTAATTCATGGCATAAGCACTTATTGATTCCAGTGGCGTATCATCCCCATCGCATGATTACTCCACATTTCAGGACTCCCCTCTGGAAACAACACTAAAAAAGCCTATTATAGCTTCCTGCCTCTAGTAGCGTCTTATCATTTTTATATGCCTTAACCCTGATTTTAGAGGCAAAAAACACGACAAACGCATCGTCCTGCCCCTGCAAAAAATAAATCCTTGGAAGGCTATCAGTTCGTGATAAGGGAAGATTCATCACATTGTCGAGGTGGGTTTTTATAAGCGGATGGGCATGTAAGTACCGGAAGGGAGGTGAGGTTTCTGAGGATGATGGCACAAAAGGTAGTACAACGTACGTGGTTACATACTGATGAAGTGGTCGGGCTAGTTTATGGTCCTTTCATTGGGTAATAGATTGGGGCATGGCATCACGTGATGTAGTGACTTTGTGAAGATAAGCTTCGATGAGGTAAACAAACCAGAAAGTAAATTGGCATTATATTCGTCAAAGGAAGTCAATGAGTGTGATTAGAATTGTTAAATTAAGAGGAAATAATCCTCTTTATTGCTGTTTAGCACACAATTGGGTAGATAAAATTGGGGAATCTAAATCTTTTCTTTATGAGTGCGTATCTATTCGTTTCATACAAACCTTTATATATTTTATTTAGATCATCGTTCATCACATGTCATCACAAAAATGCATCGTTTATTGATATTGAATAACGTTTCGGAATCATATTCTGAGTTACAGTGATAAATAATTTATTGTTGTACTATTTATTACGTTGAAATTCTAACTCAATCTCATCTCCATTTTACGCCAGATCTGTTGTCTATGTAAATGTTATTAGCAATTTGCTGGGACCGACTGCCGAATCAATTCATTAGCCAACCAGTGTCTTAGCACTATCTGACAATCGATACTGGGGTAGTTCCGTAGGTGTTCATTTAACTCAAGATTGGACTGGAGATTAAACAGTAGATGGTTTGCCCCCTTTTAGTGGATGGTGCGAGGTTTGGGAAACAGCGGTGACTCAGAAATTGATTTAGTGTAAATTTATTATTAATGCTGTTGTTTTTCCGATTAAATAAACAAATAAAAAAATATTTGGATGGACGTATATGTATGTATCTGTGAGGAAATTTGTATCTTCTTTGAGTAAAAACCTCATTTGGGATAATTACATTTGAATATTAATGCTTTTGCTTATACTGTTCCCTATCTGCAATTATCACAAGAAATTTTGTTATAAATTAAGTAATTTTATTCTATTGTTGACGAATTTTTTGTCAAGTTTTATATTAATTTAAAGTATTAATCCCAATTAAATAGCACGTGTAATTAAACACTGAGTTTTGCTTTAATAACTTCCCTGCGTTCTACGAGAGCCTTGGTTATTATTAAGTTCTTTAGTATTGTTAACATTTCGAGTTAATCAACAGTAGTTATCACAAACTTCAGTCCGCTGTCTTCTCTCCCCCGTATCGATCTCAGACGAAGGGCATTATGCGTCCTTATCGCCACTCGTTAGTCGCCCCTAATAAAACCTGGCCCCTCTAATCTCAAGGGTTGTAGCTCTCTTAAATTTAATCAGAGGAAATTTTAAAAGAGAAACAATAAGTTCCCTGCATTGTTTGTGCTTGATTGCATCTGTAGTGGTTGTGATGGGGTTTTTAAGAACGTTGTCTAAACAACTTTTGCTAAGCAGGGGGGCTATACGTTTTTTGGGTGTAATTTTAAGCATTATTGTATTAAATCTGCTATAAGTTTAAATTTATAATTGGGTTGTGAATTCAATATCAAGCAGTAATCGAAAATTCTAACTTGGACTTGGGATGGTGTTTTAAGATGGTTTTTAATAATAGCCACAAATCCGCAATTAACCGATGTGGGTCTCAAGGAAATTCATGGAACAATAATTATGGGGTGATTATGAATAGCTTAGGTTGGGTACCTATGTATATTAAATTTAACGTGTCTGCAAACAGGGTGGATTTTTGAGACGGTACATTAAGGGCAGGTACCTTAACCGTTATAGTAACAGGAAAACGTTCCTAGGAGACCATCCATAACTTTTTATGATATTTTGAACTGCATTCACAGATTTTGTAAAAAAAATACCGTTAGTAAAAAAAAATACTAAAAAACCAAAAAAAGTTTTTTTATGCCAATCGATCCTATTTCGTGTGGGGATCAAAAGACTCAATGGAACCATTTAAGGTATGAGTACTAGAAACGACAGAAATCGCAAAAAAACTTTTCCCATACATTTTGTACTGAAAAACGATAAATCAACTCGAAATCTTTTTTAATGCCAAATGATCCTATTTCTTACTATGATCAAAATGCTCTTTAAGGCCAACTGAAATCTGAGTACATAATATCCAAGTTCAGTACCATTTTGTGACACAATTTTATAGAGATTTACGAAGCTCTTTAAAATATGCTTTAAAACGTTTCACAATATTTAAAGCTTCATACGATTTTATATCCTCTACTCTACTTTTTATAAAACCAAACAAAACTGCAATAAGTTCCCTGGTAAAACTTTCCCCTTACAACAGAGTACGTCCAACAACTTCACAAGAACTGAAATAGCGAATGTAACAAGAATACATTTACCGTTTCCAACTGAAATCTATTTAAATTTTACTAACCTACGTAAACGGGAGTTACTTCGGCAACTATGAATGAATAATCGATAGATTTATAGTCGTATGAAATTTTGGTTCGGTAGTACCCTTCCGACATGAGGCGTTGTTTTGCTAACTCACCATCTATGCGATACTTACGGATGTTGCCTTTGGAAATCAACAGACTAGACAATGTGTCTATTGCTTTTCGTTATCTTTCTTGAGATTTATTAAAATGCATATTTTATTTGTAGTTGCAGCTAATACACTCCATGTTTCCCAATTTTTTCCAGTAAACAAAACATAATTTAATCTCAAAATAGGTAGTAGTCTGATAACTTCATAATTTTTAATTAGTTTATGAATTTTGCTAACCACTCAAGCAGTATGTTTTGTACACATGTAAATTAGATTAAAAACTTTCGAAACAATTATTTTAATTTCGTTAAAACCTAAAATTTAGAAATATTCAATTGCTTATACAAATAATCGTATTTGCTTAAGTTTAATATTGAATTCATTACAAACAGAAAACGCGCTGTATGTCTCATATTCATTACGAATGGAATGGCGTTAAAGCCCCTGAATCTAAAATGATAGTTCTACGAGCATCTCGTGAATTGATTTAATGAACAAGAGCTTTCTAATTTGAAAGTCATTCGCCATTATCGTCCATTTATCGTATTCGTAATGGTGTGAATCATCCTTATGCTGTATTGTGGTTTTACATGCGTCATTTTACAATTCCTGTGTATTATGTATTTACAAAATGTCCTTGAATGTTATTGATATTTCCACTGTGACATAGGTAATCAAATGAATCGATTGTTTGCGTTGTGACATCCTATTTGTTGATTGTTTTAGTTACGATATTGCGACTTATAAAGTTTTATATTTTGTTCTATCGTCATGTTCTAACATTTTAATAGAAATCAAATTTGTTCTGGGAATCAAGAGCAATAGCAATCACGTGTTGAAATTTTAAATTAAAGTCTCATGAATTCTTAAATTACCATACAACTATGTCTTTTCATGTAAGACTCTAAAAATAAATAAGAAAGACCACAGTCGCATAATCAAACCCGAAGAGATGCATGATCAGTCGACCCTATCATTACAAAACAAAGCTACAACTATTTGCAGTCGACGCTGTATCAATAACGTCATCGAAGCCAGAATGGTAAAACATTTATCTGATGCGTACTTATTCATGTTTTAGCTCAGAGACAATAGTGTTCGTGTAGGCAATGTTCTATTGTTCGTAGGTCGTGATTCAATGCCCGGAATAACTGTTACAATCGAACTGGTGGTGATAACATTTGACCCCGTGATATGGTAGCTCCTTTAATTGGTGCGATTCTTGGAAACTTGGTGTTTGTTTCTAAACAGATGTGTGGATTAATATTAAAATCATTATAAGATAAAAAAAATATTTCAGGGACTTTGCACCAATCATTTAAATCCTTTGTAGGTACCTGACCTACAAAGGATTACCTACCTAGGTATGTAGGTACTATGGTGACTAAATAACAAATGAAAACATTCATAAATAGTAGATTAATAACATCACATGACTGAAGTCAACTTTGTAGATACTGAAGATATCTTTCGAAAAGTTTCTGACTTCTACATTAGACTTGATACATCTTTTGCTTTACATTTTATACATGTTAAATTACTATATCACTACATAGTATAAAACAAAGTCGCCTTCTCTGTCCCTATATCCCTCAACGGATTTTGATGCGGTTTTTTTAATAGATAAAGTGATTCAAGAGGAAGTTTTATATGTAAAATACATGGTGTCAAATTCCACACTACACCGAAGCGAAGCGAGAGCGGGTCGCTAGTACTTAATAATATAATCTCTCATTCTGCAAGAAATTATATTATAAAAATTGCTTTAACAATTGTCAACCTCAAATAGGTTCGACAAAATGTAGTGGTGCCAATACACTTGTCACCTTGTAACGAAGCCAAGTTAGATGCCCCTGGGTCAACCGACCAACTTCAGCAAGTGTTGGGTTTCAAAGGTTGCGTCTTTTCTGTTTGCCGAACAAGGATAAATTGTCAACGTGTCAAATTAATGATCCCGGCGAGCTCTCGTTTATAAAATAAACTTTAATACCGTCGCGTTAAAGTCTCAAGTGTTTGTTTGATATCGATAATTTCAAATGAGAGTTTTTTCATAAAATATGTTAACTTAAGTTGATACTAATAAACGCTTTTATATTGTTACAGGTAAGGATCAAATTCGTCATTCAACATTTTGTGGACTGTCTTTGTATGTATATTTAATATTATCTTAATCTTTTTGAGCTTAATGGTCCCAATTACATCGAGGACTGGCATCAGTTTAGTTTATCAGTCCAGAATGATGAAATACCACCCATCCATCATATATATGTAAAGTTCATCTATTTGGACAATCGCTAAAGTTTGTTCCATTCGCTGGCGTTATAATGACCAAGCAAGTAGATTGATAGAAGAATGATGGACTAGTTGAATGGTTGAGTGGCTTGATGTATCAGGTCCCACTATCTGGGCACTGGGTTCGATTCCCGAAAGTCTGTATATTTATCCGAAAATCTGTTTCTTGTACTGTCTGATAATAGTAATTCTGATATAGTAATGAGAAGTTTCAGTTTTCTACATTATTGAAACTTCTCACAGTATTAGAATTAGGTATGTGCAATAATGCAGTAACATCGGTAACCACAAATTTTTTTCGATTCGAATTTTACATCGTATGAGTTAAAATTTCAGATTTGCAATTTTTCAATTTCAGATTCAGATCGCATTATGTGTTGCTGTTATTTATGTCATTTTCCAATTTTAGTTGATTATCTTTAAACTCAGTATCTTTTGGACAATCACTGTTAAACAGAAGACTATAAACTGGCACGTGTCATGCTCAATACGTCACGATTTAATTAAACGTTTAAGTTGACTATCTCAAAATGATATGGCAGGTAATATAAAGTGTTATAGACCTCTGGTTAATTACCCGGCATAATGTTTTCAGTAACAAGGGCAATTTGTGCGAGTTATAACAGACGGTGTAATTAATGTCGCTCACCCTGAAACTAAACCTTCCGATATGGATTTGTTGGTGAAATGTTTGGAAAGCTTGGTTTTGCTGGAATATTCCGGGATTTTGATTTGGTTGATTTCGTTGCTAGAAAAGTGGTGTACGATCAAAAATTTACTTTTTAATACTTAAGATAAAGTTAAAAATAAGCACTTATGAATAGCGCAAGATCACCAGTTATACCACAGAATAAATAATAGTACCTAAACGATTATTACACTCTTGATCGAGTGTGGATAGACTGACTTATATATCTGACTTCACTAAACTTTAAATTATCTCACTGACTTCGCTAAACTTGAGATAATCTCACTGACTTCGCTAAACTTGAGATAATCTCAGAATCAGCAGTACAAATAATTACAGACATACCTACCTACATTTTAAAGTGAAATTTTACTTTCATATCTGTAAAGGGCGTTTGATTGATCAATCAAACAGTTTTTTAAATTCTTCTTGCCAGTTAAAAAAGTCACAAACAGGTAGTAGGAAAATAACAGACAATTCCAAAACACTTGTCACAGTTAATTTGAAAAAAGGATTTATTTATTTGACTTTGACAAATAATAATAAATGCTTGGACAATTTCACACAGCGCCATTTAGCCCCAAACAAAGCAAAGCTAAGTAATATGGGTGCTAGACAACTGATATACTAGGTACGTAAATACTTTTTAAATATATACTTATTATACATAGTAACACCCAGACCCGTCACAGAAAGACAAACAACAAAATATATAGTACCTCGTGTAATGATTACGGAGGCGTGTATAAGCAAATGTAAAGCTATACGTGCTAATAGATCACAAACCTAGGACAATGTCTGACACCGTGAGACGAACTAAGACACTTTTTTTTCTTACAGCCGTTATTCTGATTTTTAATGTTAAAGTAACTTTGAAACATCTTAAGGTTTCCCACGAGATTTCGACATATGCGACATGTTTGAACTAAATCAAACTTGGTCGGATGATTTCGGCGCCATATTGCTACCTGAAAGTGATCGCTTTGATCTGAACAAATCGATTTAATCTGAGAAAGTCAATTAACGTGTGACATGCATGTTTCCAAATTTCTACACAAGAACCGTGTATTTCAGAAGTTGTTGAGTTAAACGATTTTAGGTTTTGGGAAATTACTTTTGATATTTTATGTTTAGGTACAAGTATTTTGTTTAACGATCTGTTGATTCAATATTTTGGTAGCAATGATATTTTATAGCATACTAGCGAATGCCCGCGTCTTCTTCGGCGTAGACGGACAGTTATTTTTTATCCTTTGGGAACAATACTTTTTTATAGACCCTTTGCCCTTTTCATTATTATCGATCGTAGCAAACAAATTCACTTTTGCATTTATATTATTAGCAAGTTTAGATAGGTTACCTACGCCATATCCAATACCAAATGATCTAAAATCAAAATATCGAACACTATCGAGGTTTTCGTGGTGCGGCAATGTGTAAAAGAATATGTATCTAAAGTTTATTGAATAAATGATTGATTAAAAAAAAACTATTCATCGAACGGTCAAAAAATCGAACGCTCATAAAATCGAACGTTCAAAATATCGAATTTACAAATAATCGAACGTTCAAAATATCGAAAGGTTTATATATCGAACGCTCAATAAATCGAATAAGTAATTTATCGAAAATCAATAGTTTGCATAGTTTTTAACATCATGAACAACCAGTAGATCTTTCTTTCTTTTTGAATGAGGATTAGTGGCCACCTCTGGTATTAGAGTTTATCAAGCCGCCTGTAAGGCCTCTAACTTGGCTTAACGACTGTTATCAGATGACAACAGCCGGGACCGACGGTTTAACGTGCATTCCGAAGCACGGAAGCGCTCAGTTGTAATGCCACTTTAACGGTCACCCATCCGACACCTGACCGGACCGAGCGTTGCTTAACAAACGTGATCGAGTACGACCAGTCTGTCAAGTTCCGCCATGAGCGCTTCCAGTAGATATCTTGATGCGAATTCATAAAACTTTATTTCAAAAAAACAATAGAATTTTTAGTAAACGATCAAGCGAGTTTGGAAATTGTAACGTTATTTTTTGCGCTAAGAGCCCCCAGCAAAGGCCCTCGGAGTGGGGAAGAATACTACAACAAATAACGAATTCAATCTTTTTTTTTTTTTTTTTTTTTAACTTAATGACGCGAAATTTTGAATTGGACTTTTTACGGAAACAAGGAAAAAGACATCAGGCATACTGCCGAGAAATAAAATTTCATCATTAATGGGAACAAGCATCTTTATACTACAAAAAAGCTTTCCCTTTAAGAAAATAGACCAAAACAACGAAAAAAACAACGTTACAAAATACCTAAGAAAAAAGGAAAAAGAGATTATATGGCCGTTAATAATGTAATTAAATGTTCATGATGTAAAAAAAACTACGCAAAATATTGATTTTCGATAAATTAATCATTCGATTTATTGAGCGTTCGATGTATTAACCATCGAATGGTTAAAGTGGCATTACAACTGAGCGCTTCCGTGCTTTGGAGGGCACGTTAAACCGTCGGTCCCGGCTGTTGTCATCTGATAACAGTCGTAAGCCAAGTTAGGGGCCTTACAGGCGGCTTGATAAACTCTAACACCAGAGGTGGCCACTAATCCTCAATTCCTCATTCGAAAAGAAAGAAAGATCTACTGGTTGTTCATGATGTTAAAAACTATGCTAACTATTGATTTTCGATAAATTAATTATTCGATTTATTGAGCGTTCGATATATAAACCTTTCGATATTTTGATCGTTCGATTATTTGTAAATTCGATATTTTGAACGTTCGATTTTTTCACCGTTCGATGAATAGTGTTCGATATTTTTATTTTCGATTATTTGGTATTCGATATGGCGTAGGTAACCCAGTTTAGATATACCTACACAAACAATGTTAAATTAACATGCTAAATATTATAAACTAGCAGCCGCCCGCGACTTCGTCTGCGTGGAAAGTTTTTTTGCTATCCCTCGGGAACAATACTTTGTTTCTGGATAAAAGGTACCCTTTGTTTTTTTCTGTACTCTTGACAACGAGTATGCAAAATTTCATGATGATCAGTTCAGTAGTTAAGACGTGAAGACGTAACAATTGAACTGACTTTCCCATTTATAATATTAGTAAGGATAAGGATGGGAAAGTCCGTTTGTTTGTTTGTTACGCCTTCACGTCTTAACAACTGAACCGAATGATCATGAAATTTAACATAGACGTTTTCAGGGTACAGAGAAGGACATAGAGTACCTTTCATCCGGAAAAAAATATTGTTCCCGAGGGATAGCAAAAAAGTTTCCACGCACACGAAGTCGTGGACGGTGCATAAAAAAATATTACTTAAATGACAAGAAACATAATAATAATGATCATACTAAAGGATATTCAAGGAATATTCCTTATAATCGAAGTCCAGCGCACACGCCCCCACATAACTCAGGACACAACTCGTGGCCATTAAAATTGTTAATTCGATCATCAATTTTATTCGACATTCGATCTGATAGCGAACAATTCATAAGCGGATAGCGGTTTTTAACCGATTGTCATCTATTTTACTCGTACCGAAGAATTGGTTTGGTACTTGTGTTAGGAAATCAGTTGGAAAAGACAAAGATGGTGGATTTAGTTGACTTCAGAACTCTTGGCATATGTGGAGGGGGTATGCGCAGTAGTAATTTGTTACTAAAAATAATACTGCGCATACCCCCTCCACACTGCCGATGAGTTATATCTAATATTACAAAATTAGTGTTTAGGATAGGAACACATAATTGACTTGAAGAGATTCTAGGTAATCACTTAAATCATCAAATGAAAAGGAAAAAAGTAATAGAAACCGTATCAAATGACTAATAATTTTAAAGTGAAGTGGATACGAGTATTCAAAAATCATTCAAAACAAATCATAACAAAGTCCTAAAAGTAAAAGTATATTTGTAAGTACCTAATTATAAAAAAAAACTAAATTATTATGCTGACCGATTTTGACTTGCACCAATGCATAAAGAAGACGTCCAGCCTACGTAACAGACGCACAAACGGGCAAACAAAAGGAATGTAAATGTTCGTCGACACTGGACACTTTAGTAAGTGCCCCACGCGACGCATTCAGGTGTAGCGGTGCAACTAATAATTTGGACTTATTCCTGATTTACTGATTTTTGGAACTTTAGTTACTAATCTGAGTTTTTTACGGTGAAGTTTATATAGCTATTCACAAAATGCACACGAAAAGTGGTTCATATTAGAGGAGTTACGTCTTGCGTGAAATAAGCAGGCATGCTTCTAGAATCTCTGAAATAAAATAACGAAGAAACTACATATTAAATATAAATATTTACTTCGTTTTTGCTGCAATAGTTGTTCTACGTAATTGTAACATCAAAGTTCAATTTAACCGAAATGTTGATAATACTTATAAAGATGCTCAGGTGAGACTCGAACCCGCAACTTTTGGGATTTCGGTACAATGCTCTATCTAAATGTTTGTTGTTCAATTAACATTGTAAAGCGTATGAATAACTAAACACCGCCACTGCCCAGACCCCGAATTACGTAAGGCTGTTGCTAACAATTCTCGATTGAAATCGATTGAAATCGCAGTTGCATTGCTGCTTTAAGTAAGATAGTCGTCACATTGGTTCTTACTAAAGCAGCAATGTCACTGCGATTTCTGTCAAAGTTGATTGCAACAAAGTTAGACAATCAGCCTACAGGTCACTATCTGTCAATTTACTTATTCCTACAACGATTATTAGTAATGTGGATAGTTCCTAATTTTATAGTTTGTCAGCAACACAAAACTATAACCTATTCGATCGTCCCACGTAAATGCGTGTTATGCGTTATCTCGATACATTTTGTTACAGATCTCGAACCGTGTTACCGAACGAACCATTTCATTTTAACATCCAAATTGTTCACAATCGAAACATTATTAGGAACTCACAGTCTTATTATTAAGGTTCAAAATTATCGACGGTAATGGCAGTCAGAGATGAAAAGTATGTAAAGTTTGATCTTGTTTAAAATAGAACGCAGTTAATACATTGTTTAATAAAATTAAAAGCATTGTTAACTTTTCGTAGATTTTTTTTTCTATTACGAATTATTTCTTTACAATAACAATATCGCCCGCATTTTGTATTCATTGAAATAAAACATTTTTAACGAATACTAGCGCGGTTTTACTGAAACTACTTTGGTGATTTAGTCCTCCGTGAACACGACAGCTGCAAAAGGTAACGAAACAGGAAAATAAAAAATTAAACTAAATGGTACTAACTAATCACCGAAGTAGGTACATTCAATAAAAACTGCAAGTATCCGTTAAAAGTGATTTATTTTTACATCTAGTACACGCGCAAACCTTAGAAGTGAACTTTGTATTCAAATAGGCTTTTGCGCTAGTTATTATAGCTCCATCAGACGTATCAAAACAATTGTTAGTAATGTGTTATATTGTATATTACTTAGTAGGTATGTTGTGTGCATGTACAGGCGCGGTCCGAGGGGGGGGGTCACAGGGGACATGACCCCCCCCAAAATCATACACGTCACATAGAAAAAGCTTCTAAAAATTTACAGAACAGCAATTATTATTATTAGTGACCCCCCCCAAAATTTCAGGCTGCGACCGCGCCTGTCAGCATGTATGTTAGTATTGTTCGTGATATCACCATTCGTCATACTTGACGGCTTGTAATGGATAACATGATCGCGTGCATCACCGCTTGACAGTATTGTTGTAACTACAAGCTGAGTCGTGCTTAGGTTTGTCAAGTTTTAATTATTTTTAATAATTTAATCCAGATTTTTCCTATGGACAAACCAAGTCTATGTGGGATTAACATGGGTCGATTTTGCAGTCGATTTTCTGGTCGATTTTAGTCGACTAGCGATTTTATCTACAATCGGTTGTAAAATCTAATCACAAACCTAATTTCAAGGAGGCGGTAATTCGACTTTACAAGCGATTGTCGATAAAAATCGCAAATATTGGATGAGAAGTAATAACGTTAATCTTGTACCCGTTCGTTATCGCTTGTTTATACGGTTTGATTTTCTAGATGATTTTAGTCGACTAGTCCCAATGTGTCTCGTCCCATTATTTAATTACTGGTTAGGCTGCGTTCAAATGATAACGCACGCACGACTCGCCCTCAACCCGAACTCAACTCAACCGCAGCCCACCTTGAAATAAATTGCTTACAATTTTTAGTCTTATGACACATTAATAAGCTCTTGTGTAATGTTCAGGTGAGTTTGAGGTGAGTTGGGGTTGAGTTTGAGTTGAGTTTGAGTTGACCTCGGGTTGTGTTCGGGTTGTGTTCGGGTTGAGTTTGAGTTGAGTTCGGGTTGAGGGCGAGGTGTGTGCAGTTACATCGACAAAATATAACGGAGCTTATTAATGTGTTATAAAACTCAAAATTGTAAGCGCTGTATTTCAAGGAGTGGGCTCTGGTTGAGTTGAGATCGGGTTGAGGGCGAGTCGTGCGCTATCGTTTGAACGCAGCCTCATAGTTCTAACTTAACCTCATTCGTAATGTTAAGTAAACTTACTTCGTACAACAGTATTTCTCTTAATAACTTAGTAATTTAAGGTTTATTGATGATGAGAAAAATCTAAATTGAAACGGCGGGACGAGTTTTCTTGGGACAAGTAATCTCCGATCCCAACAACTACACAACCCGTTCATTTTAATTTTTCAACCTTATAGGATCATTTTGTTCCCTTCTTTATTCCCCTTATTAATAAACTTAGATCAAAAATGTTGATTTGGAATATGAGGATTTAAGTCGTCAAATGTAGGAAAACTAAGAAGTATTGCTAAGCAATATTTTTAGTAAAACCAGGTGTGAACTTAGGTACTTTTCGTTTATTAATAAGGCCGAGAATGTCTGTCGATCTGTCTATCTTATTATGATAATAAAAAAAAAACTTTGATCCCTTATATTGTACTCAAAGTTAACACAAAAACTTACAGATGCTGCCCAATTTCATAAACAGTACAGTTATTGGATACCACACAAAAACGACAATACTAAAGTTATTTTTAACCCCAAACCGATCCATCGATCAAAACGACGTCTCGATAAGGATCGATTTCACAAACAAGACATCACATGCGCGGGCGCCGGTGCGTCACTCGATTTGCATTGAATAGTCGATTACAATTAGCATGTAACCGATTCTCGGTACGAAATGCGATGTCTCTGTTGCGAATGTATTTATTTTACTTTTTTTATGATGAATAAGCGCTTGTGAAGAAATATTTAATTTGAGATATAACAGTATACTTTCTCACATTTTATAAATATTTTAAGGTATTATGTTTATAAAACTTAGCATAACATGTAAGGGTTCTTATATAAACTCCTGTAGGTACTTTGCCACAAATCCTGCATTTATACTGTGGAGAAAAATTCGTATTTAAGTGTCTAAGTAAAAGGACAAAACATTACATGGCAAATATGAAATTTTTCAAAAAAACTTACTATGAAAATCGCATTAATTGACTTTTGGATAACCGTACCTATGCCTAAGCAGGGAACTGTATCGAAAATAATTAAAACTTAAAAGGTTCCTTCTAAAATAACAATAAACAATCATTTGCAATAGAATATTAAACAAAATATAAATTCATAAAAAGAGTAATCAAAGAAAGAAAAGAAAAATAAACAAAGGGAAATACCACTTTAAAAGTTGTTTTGCCGAACGCATAACTTCATTAACATCGTCTTCGTTGAATTTCTCGTTTGCACAAAATTTCGAAGATACTGAAATCGTACAAGAGAATGTACGACCGAAATTTTGGTCATAATATTGAATTTGGAGTTCGGTCGCTTTCTTAACACACCCGAGAAGCCCATATTAATTGGTTCCGATGAAATATTGTTAGGGAAGCATCCGTGGAACAAGTCGTGGGCGATTGACTTGCACGTTGTTGGAGCGATTTAAACAAAATGTGTGCACGTCATGTTATTAGGTACCATAATCACTCTTCGTTCATTTTAATACGAGTGAGTATGCAATTTAATATGAATGACCAAGTTTGGATAGGTTTAAGTAAAGAAACCGATGCTGATAAAAGCACATCCATAATTGCAACAGAACCATTTTGCATTACAGTACCAAATACAGCGTAAAACCATACTAGATGACAACACAATCGATAAAATATGAAAGAAAAAGTGTTGGATGGATGTTAATAGTCTTAGGGCTGATTCTCAGATAGTTGATATCAGTCGATTAAATTATTAACCAAGTAAAATAAAATTAATTCAAAGTCAGACAAACATACTCGTATTACAAGCATTTTCAATTTGACAGAATATAGATTATCAGACGATTAAATTTTATCTGAGCATTGAAAAATCAGCCCTTAATTATGTAACTTTACTCAATATTTAGCTACCAAGCTTTGCTTGGTTTTGGACTAAATGGTTCGTGTGATGTTCACAATATTTAAACGCCTGTCCCTTGTCCCACTCACGCGCATTCCCGTCGTATGTGCCGCTCCCGACTCCGGTAAGTTTCCGACCGAGTGACCGCACCGATTAATTTCCAAGTTACTTTAAAACTATGGTAGGCAACTTCAGACGTCTTGGATTGGGTTATAAAATCGGTCGCTCTATGTAAATTATATATTTTAATCAAGTATCACGGTTATTGGTTTAATGTTTAAACTTTGCGCGATTGAAAGTTGGGTTTACTGGAATAATTTAGAGTAAGTATTTAAGGAGTTGTAAGTCCTTTTGTTGTATTTTGGGGTTCAGTCACCCTTAATTAATTTTTGGTGTTGAGATCCTACGCAGAGAAAGTTAGATAAGGATAAGATCGAATTTGTCAAATACGATTAAAGGTTTTATTGTTAAGGTTCAACTGGAAGGAAAGTTTTTGTCACAAACGTTGTTAAATTTTGTTGTGATAGTATTAAATAGCTGTAACATACGAATGCGGAAACAGGATATATAAATGGTCTTCGCCAATTGAGAGCCCATTGACACCAGTTATCTAAAACTGAGTCATTTGTTAAAGAACAGAAGCCAATTGATGATTTATTATCTTAATGACTTTAAACAACTGAGTGCTTTGAAAAATCGTATACAACAGTGCCATTGTAATAATAAACACAAAAGCTAAGACTAAGAAGTGTTAAAAAGTTTTAATACTGTTGTTAAAACGCATAAATGTATTAACCCGGCGGTCTTCGCTAGGCAAAAACGAACAGAAACGGTCGCTACCGGGTAAAAATTACCACATTATTTAAATAAGTGTATTTCATTAAATGATTTATATTGGAGTTTGTTTTTTTATTTTGTTTGTTTACACTATTAACTATAAATTAAAAGTACTTTTTATAATAATACCTACATCTATTTTTAACTACTTAAGGCACATATATTAAATGAAACCAAAATTTTAACTTATTTGTTAGTAATCTTAAAGACTGATCAATTTTTTTTTCTTGGGAATCATGCAAAATGAGATCAGACATTTAAACTAGATAGAATGTTCTTATAGTTAACAAAAATAAATTGTGCTTTTATACTAGATTTTTATTTGTAAATTGCCATCAAAATTCACAAAAATATCACAACTAAAAAGTTGAAGACTTTATGTTTCAACAAAATTTATTTATTTTATTTCACTTTTATTATAATGTAATAATAATGTTAGCGCTTCGTCTTCTTCATACCGTAACGAAATGTCAGAAACATCTCCAAAATCCGCTTTTTGCGGACCACAGTAACCATAACAGTACCTACTGATACTGTTATGATTACTGTGGTCCTCATGATCCTTCGTTTCTGATACAATTTCTTACTCATTATCTTCTTGTAGTAAAATTTCTTCTACAGTGTTGTCTCTAAGAAAAAAATCCATGGTAACAAAGAGCTAAAATGAAAATAATTACGTAAAAATATAACAAAAAAACTAGACAAACAGTTGCTACCGGCCTTTCTATTGTCTAATTTCAAAATCTATCGCAATCGCTTTCAGGATGTAACACATTGAAACTTCTTTTTGGCACAAATAAAAACTTACCAAAGAAATGCAGCAATGTGTCACATCCATCTGTCAAACGAAAGCGATTGCGATAGATTTTTAAATTAGACAATTAGCCCCCTGGTTTTTTTCACCCATACTCACTTTACACGTCGACAACTCGACAGCGACCAAGTGCTTGGCGCCAACCAGTAGCCGCGCTGGGAGTGCGTCTCTTGTTGCTATGCAGAAAGGTACTTGAAGCGACAAGTCACAAGATTACATAGAAAAATAAATATTAGTGTTTTTATTACCTCTGTGGTATTTTTTAACCAGTAGCGAGCGCCCGCCGGATTAAAAAATCAATTATCTTATTAATGTTTGTAGGTAAATTTTTACTTAGAGATAAATTACAGTACCTAATGCAGATTTTTTTTGTAATAAACAATGTGTAGAAATTGTGTTTTTATTTATTTTCACTTTATCCAAGACAAACTAAAACTTTCTCTGATTAACGCCACATTTCTCACGTCCCAACTAAATAAATTAACTTTAATTTAGAATTTTATTACGAATTCTACTGATCGGTACCATTAAAATGTTACTCACCTAACAATATTTTATGTAAAATACCCAGTGCTTTTGTTTAATTAAAATTCTCTATGCGTAAAACGCATAAAAGTTACAAGCATCGAATAAATAACGAACGCCCGCAGTGATAAGTTACCGATTAATCGATTATCGGGACTTTAGAACAATGGTTGTACTTTCGATCTCTCGGTGTCGAATTTTCGGTGATAGACTTTTAGTTACTCTAGATGTGTCTAGAGATTTAAACGTTTTTTTATTTATTTTTTGTTTTTTATTGGTATTTACATTGGTGACTAAAACCGCACCAATTCGTCGCACGGCGAAAATCAACCGTGAAAATGGCAATTCGGCCATAGGCCGTATGCGACTAAAACAAAATTATCTGATCGGCACCCTGATTATCTAAAAAGAAACTATTTAGCGACCGGTTTCATTCCACATACATTGCTACTTTTCTTTGGTATGTTTTTTTTTTAATCCAATAAGAAGTAGCAATGGATCACTATCATCTATGAACTGCAACCGGTCGCTAGGTGGTTTCTAATTAGATAATCAGCCCGCCGGTGGCCAAAACTGGAACTACGCGTTAATACATATTGCTACCTAGGTTACGCCATCAACTACATAGACGACAGCGACGCCATCACCTGTGATTTAATTTTGGAAGCGACTTGCTTGGCGACTAAAGTCGACCGTCACAGGTGACTAAAATCGACCCATGTAAATAGCCCATTAGTAAGTAACATTTTACTAAAAAATATTTTGCGAATTTTGAAATGGACAACTTTAATACGTTAAACAAACCTTACAACCCTTCAAAAATATTTGAAGCAGAGAAATACTTTTTGTTAAAACATAATAATAATTTTAGTATAGTAAATACATCTATTAAAAATTAGCTAAAGCACAGATAAAATTTCCGCCTTCTTTTTTATAAAATTGTACATTCATTTTGACTGTCACTATTGTTAGTATCTCTTCCAGTCTCTCGGATTTAAATATGTGGATTATATATCTGATTAGTATGCGGATCAGAGACCGTCTCCGCACGAAGCGACAGCGACGATACGCGACGGTGTAACGGGCGGCCGAAATAATTGAACTCCGCTCGTAACTATGTGATTGAAGACCCTTTATTTGTTAGTAAATAGAATGTGAATTGATTAACAAAACGTTATTGCTGAGCGTTATTATCAATACATTTCTAACGTTGTAATCAAGCAACATTTTGTTAAACTTCGTTTTTGGTTTTATAAATAAGTTATTTTGTTGTTTGAACAGATGAATTTTTTTGGTCTGTTGTGGTATATTTTTGGTCTTCATCTCACCTGAATACGTTAAGGTAAACGTTTGAATAGAATTTATTTTAAGTATTTTATTTAATATTTTTGAAAATACAAACGAGTTGTTCACTTATAGCTTTTAGAATCAGTTAGTTGACGGGTTCTTGGTTAGTCGCCATTACTGTGAAATCTTCACACCAGTTCCACAGTTATTGATGATTTTAGGGGAAGTATGCATCTACTTTTAGTATTATTGTCACTTAAAGGTGGATCCCCACTTGTAACATTTTAGCATGTCAGAACACCATGACTTTATCATACATCGTTACAGTATTTCCACAGCGCACGTGCACGCAGACTAGCGATGTATGATAAAGACATGGTGTTCTGACTCGCCAAAAAAGTTACAAGTGTGGATCACCCTTTAAGTGACAATAATACTAAAAATAGGAGCGTACTTCCCCCGGAATCATCAATCACTGAGGGACTAAAAGCCTTCTCAAATGGCCATTCTACTAAAATTAACGCTAGTATAATAGAAAGACAATGTATGGGATTGACAGGAGCTAAGCGTTACCTTATGTCACATACATTGTAAAATTCTATTCTACTAGCGTTACTTTTAGTAGAATGGCAATTTGAGTAGGGGGGCTGGTGTAAAGATTTCACAATAATGGCGACTAACCAAGGACCCGTCAACTAACTTATTTTAAAAGCTAAGTAAACAACTCGTTCGCTATTTTTCAAACACAATGAATAAAATATTAAATAAAACTCTATTTAAATATTACCCTTAGAAAGGTATTCACTGGCCTCTGTTAAACATATTATATTAGTAGCCGGGAGCGAGGTCGACGAATATTTACTTGAGGAACAGGTTAATAATTCATCATAAGGGCCGTGGGCTGTTTAGATTTAGACCATATCGAGTCAACACTGCGACATACCGTATTGAAACGTACAAGGGTTGTTTGTCTACGTTTTTGTGTATTTAACACTTATGTTTTGCAGTAAGTAAGTATTTAAGTTAGATTTTTATACATCAGAAGTCTGTGTCACTATGGATAGAGCTATCTACTCCATCGGTATGTATGTGGTAGACGCATCCGCTGGCGTCGTGACTTAACACAAAAAATTCGTCGGTCTCAAGATTTTTTAAATATGGTGGAATTAAAAAAGACTCTTTTAATAAAATATAAAAGATGCTTTTAATGAATTCGCGTTATGACTTGGCTGGAGTCGCCATGTTCTGTTGCCAACAATCGACGCTCCACCAACTGAAATGACACCCTCCGCTGAAAACGCATTACAGATAACACTGAAATGGCTCCGGATTTACTAACAACAAATTGTTTCGTCGTGTTCAACAACGAACCCACAAGCCCATCCTTCACGAAATCCGAATGACAGACTGCCATTAACACTGTAACCCTTGCACTAATCCACGGCTTATCTAAAAACAATAAATTTCACGACAGCTCACAACTTTCAACCCTCAAAATATCGCGTCTGCCAGAATCGCACCCTCACCGGTCCCGCGGGCCCGCCCACCGCAAGCCGTTAAGATACAGAAAACAAAGACAAACTTTATAGTCTGTCATTGTTCAGTATTTTCCTTAATTGTTTTTCCATGTACGCTCGTAATCGGGGTCGGTTTAATCTCCCGTTGGCTTAATCGAATCTTCATAAGTCCGGGGTCTTTCTGACCGATAACAGAGGCAGACAATACTGTCAGTCGTGGATGTATAGACGTAATTATAGTGTTAGCAGCCGCCTCTGTAATTTAATGCTGATTGGATACAATTTTGCCCGACGTAGGTATGGGATCTTAAAGTCAATTTTCGCAGCGTACGACCTCTTTGTAACTCCAATTCGTGAGATATCAATTTAATGGACTTGTTAGTAACTCGAGTAAACACGAAAATGAGATTGTTCTACGTAAAACTGAAGTTTGTTTGCTGATAGAATCACGGCTCGCACGGCACTTTTATGTCTCGCCAAGGACGACGCACGGACATAATTCACAAGGCAATAGCCTGTCATTTTTACCACTTGACGGCGAACTCCGTCTGAGCGTCGTCGGTATCGCCTGATTTATTTCTGTGCCGGCCCGGCTAATGCAATTATTGCAATTTATTATGAAATTAAATAAGGTCGACGCGACACTCCCTCCTCCTTGCGCTCGAAATTTATACCCCTTTGTAGAAAACTATGCCGCGTGCGGGGTTGAAAAAGCCCTACTGCGGTGGCGGAATGGTTGATTTTTGAGTTTGCTTCCTGGCGTGAAGGTTTTCTTTCGCTAGTTCGCAGTCTTGGAAGACTGTTACGTCTTTTTAAGTGGGTAGTTTGCTTATTTTTCTCGCAGCTTATGTTGTCTGTGGCCGTGGAAGGTGCCATAAGGAATTATTTGTGCCCCCAACACCTTGTCGCAGGGACGGGTTTGTGATAGCGTCATTTTTATGAAAGTGTAATGCGGTTTTCTTGTTGTGATTGCGTCGAGCGTCTAGGCTCTTGAGTTTGTTCTCTCTATGTGATTTGTTTGTGGATGTTTATTTGGGTTTTTGTTGGTGCTATATTCTACTTAGGAAGACGATGTGATGTCTCGTTACTTCGTCTAACAATGTAGGTTGAGATGAAAGTTTGAGGGGCTTTCTGGCTTTTTTGCGTCGTCCGAGAGAAAATATCATATCGGGAAAATAAATCTTCTCAGTTTTATTACGGATCGATGTCTTTTGCCTACTTGACCCGGTATTATTATTATGTGATTTCTCTCTTTCGAAATTTTATTCACATTCCGACGGATGGTACGTAGTTAATAAGAAAAGTTGATTGTCAGAATTTAAACATAACATAACTTTTTCTAATTTCTTAGTTTCAATTTGTAGTCTACGATCTAAATTTTGCTTCTTTATTGCTTTTTAGGGTTCCGTATCAAAATGGTAAAAAGGGAACCCTTATGGTGTGTCTCAGTCTGTCTGTCTGTCTGTCAGTCTATCTGTCTGTCTGTCACAGCTGGATATCTCGAGAATTACTAATAGTATCAACTTGAAATTTGGAATAGTTTAAGATGACATTTGCCCAACTATTTTGCAAATAAGAAATAAATAAAAACATAAATATATTTTTTACAACAGGGATTGAAAAGGGATCTTAAAAATTTGAAGTGGGGCTACTAGAGCATGTGGGGTATCATATAAAAGAGCGCCGTTTGCACGTTTTCAATTTCAATTTTTCTTTTTGTTTTAGGCTGCATAGTTTTCGACTTATGAATAAAAATGTAAAAAAAAATACCGTTTCCCCCCTTATGTCCGAAGTTTGCAAAGAGAAAAATCTGAAATAATTCTATGTGACCATCATAATTGCACCATCAAACCACACTGCAGAGTAGAATAATAAAGTTAGTATTGCAGTTTTAGGTCAGCGCCATCTCTTGACCGATAGTGAAACTAGTGTGCTATATTGAGACATCGTTTATTTTTCCTGTAATCTTTATATAAACTAGTTGACCTAAAACTGCAATACCAACTTTATTATTCTACTCTGCAGTGTGGTTTGATGGTGCAATTATGATGTTACGGAACCCTCGGTGCGCGAGTCCGACTCGCTCTTGACCGGTTTTTTTTTATTATCTCAAGTTAAAAGTTTCCAACTTTTCAAATGTCCGATCTATCATAAAGCGTTTGCAGTGTTTTTACCAAAATATTTTGTTTTCATCATGGAAAATAGTTTACAATCAGGTTTATATTTTGAAACAAGCCTGTTATTGTTAAATCAAATATTATTATAATGTTCCTTGACTGGTGTTTTCATTGGCAGACTGCCCGTGACCAGCTCATTACATATATAAGTTGCGGTGTAAATCATAAAATACATAATTATAATCATAAAGTACCCATTGGACCCTCATAATTGGACCCTACCTACATGATGGGACCCATTCGAACTCCTATCAAAAACATGGTGGTGTAAGCATCAAAAAAAGTTTTGAAGGGCGTAAAAGATGCAATTATGTTTACTACTAAGTTATTATTTCATAACTAGAACTTGTAGTACAAAGTTAAAGTATTTTTATCACCTAATCCACGTTGGGTACGCATGGTGGATGCCCTAACCTCCTTATCTATTCATAAGGAACAATTGATGATAATAAAAATAATTTACAAATAAATGTAATTTATAAATTACTGGGAAACACATGTGGCAAAGATTATTGAATGTATCTTGGCGATTTTCAAGACGATTGCACATTCGGCTGGTATGAAATGTTAGAACATTTAGTTAAAATGTCTTTTGGTATAATAATCGGGAGTCAAGGAAGACCTAAATGTAAAAGTGAGGTTGGTAATGAAAGTTTTTAATATGCGTCGGCTCAGACAAAAAAACTGTGATCCCCGCTCTGGGTCGTTTCTGGTGCAAAGGTTGTCCATTGCCATCCAACGCGGCAACGCGGCCAGCGTTATGGGCACATTTGCACCGGGGCGGGGACTACTCGGCTATTAGACTAAGAATAGACCTAGTAATATTTAAAATATTGCTGTAATTAATGTATTGTATTTTATCGAAAATAAATAAGTATTTAATATTATATAACTATGTATGATTGAGCAAGCGAGCGCGAAGCGTCTCCGTTTAAGCTTGGGGAAAAAATGCTTTCGTATATCTTTCCATCTGTTCTCATCTACAGGTCGCAATTCTCAACCGATCCTCGTGAAATTTTGTGAGCATGCTCGATAGTTATGTAGATTTTTATGTCGATTCGGTTTTTCTTTTATTAGTTATCCAGTAATTTACATTTATTTGTTAACATACGCTACGTTAACATTAACGTTACGATTTAATTTTGTTGAAAATTAGCGTGATCGGTTTTGTAATTTTATTTAACAAAAACAGATATTTTAACAATATTTTTGAAAAAAAAGAATCATTAAAATAGGTTCAAAAATGTCGAAGTAACTCGCGAAGAGTGATAAAAAAATAATCGAATTGAAAATCTTCTCCTTTTCAATATTTGAAGTCGGTTCAAAATCGGTTAAAATTTGATATTGGAATAGTTTTAGTTTTATAACAATAATAGTACTTTATTTCAGTATACAAAGTTTAACTAAGTAGAAATACGTTGCCCAAACAAAGTTTGTATGTTATTTGAGAACTTTTGTGAAGTTTTGGGTTATTTATTTTAGCGTATGGAGGCTTTCACGCAACTCGAGCCTCGTCACCTTACGTCACCATTGTATGTGACGTCACTACACACACTCTGGACGTTTCAATCCGTGCTGTAATTAACTCAGTTAAGCCGATAGTGCGTCCTACCGCGCACTAATGCTGTTACTCGGGAGAGAATGAACTGTTGATATGGCATTTGATTCATAATCATTATATACACATCAACTTTGTCTAGGGATACAGGTATTATTTTCATACAAACGAGGTAACTTTGAAGCCTTGGTTTTCTGCCAGGGATGTACCGTGCTGTAATCTGATGATGGCCATTCTAGGACTGAATGGAATAAATTCAGATCGCTATACACACCCAACTGATCTGATCAGCATTCTAAAAGATTAATGGGTTAGAGTTCTCAGTTTGAGGATTTCCATACATTTTCATGCTATTTTCGCGGTTTTTTAAACATGTCCATTACGTTTTTAGAATGCTGGTCAGATCAGTTTGGTGTGTATAGCGATCTGAATCTCCTCCATTCACTCCCTGGATAGCCGTCATCAGATCACAGCACAGTAAACCCTGGCAGAAAACCAAGGCTTCAAAGTTACCTCGTTTGTATGAAAATAACACCAGGCCCCTATTTCACAGACGTGACATTTGTAAATGACAATGACAATTCGGTGTCCATCGCGTCAGCCAAATTGAATTTAGAAAACATACTGCTCAAACTACTCACAGATACCGCAACGTACATCAAATTGTCATTGTAATATACAATTGTCACGTCTGTGAAATAGGGGCCTGGTATCCCTAGACAAAGTTGATGTGTGTAAATTAACCGCCTCTGTGGTCTAGTGGTTCGCCCACCCATGTAAGACGTAAGGGTCCTGGTTTAGATTCCCAGGTGGGTACAATTTGTAGTGGGTTTGATTGGTGGTAGGGCTTATTTCAAGTCCGCCTGGCTAGCTACCACCATCTTACCTAAGTCTGACGCCATAACAACAATTTAAAAATTCTTGTGTTCTGGCAATTGCCTCTATTAGAGGTAAGATAGCCAGTTCCTCAGTGATGAGGATTCCGGGTGTAGTGCGCTTCCACCTTCGGCTTTATCGTCACTTAACATCAGGTGACGTGAAGGCCAAGCACTATCCTTTTGTACATAAAAAAAGGATATATGGTTGCTTGTTATGTGCCAAACCGTCTCAATGAAATTCGTCTCACATCTTTAAATATTTGGTTTTCTATTCAGTCTTATTCTTATCGACCCGTATTTTGATACTTGATTATAATGACAGTTTATGAGCTTGTACTGTAAAAAGAGATAATTTAGGCAGTCCTGTAAAAAGGACACTGTCAGGCTTTCAACCAACTTTTATCCCTACACCTTGTTTTGATAGAGATTTTTTTTGCGTTTAAAACACTCGACATTTTTAATTATGATTTATTTCGTATCATTTCAGTTCAAAAACAAAAAAATGTAAAAAAGCTTTGAGTTTGGTTATTAAATTTCATGTATGGTGAAGTTGACGAAATAACTGCTAAAGCATAAAGATGGCCGTAAGCAATGTATAAAACACAGTAGCACAATAGCACTAAAAGAGAACAACACTACTTTACAAAATTACCGTGTCCAAATATTACTGGTTCTTACTATCGTATATTCGTGTTGCGTGGGCCAGCTCCCAGCGGCCGGTAATTAGGAGTAAATTAAATGATGTTACGTTTCATGCCAAAGTGCCGGCCGCGGCCGTTTGTATACTGCATTGCTTCTTGACGACCTGTGTTTATTGTCCCAGTTTAGGCAATTCAATTAATGAAGGAAAACAAATCCTATTAATTGATCGAGCGAGCGAAGCGTCTTCGTTTCAGCTTGGGCAAAAATGCGTTTGTATGTCTGGCTGTCAGTCTGTCGCAGGTCGCATTTCTCAACCGATTCTCGTGAATTTTTAATTGTATAGTTTCTTGTGGATTCTGTTTATTGTTTTTTTTTTTCCAAAAAAAACAGGTTTCAGTCATTTCCAAAAATGTTTAAAATGTCCCAAACGCGCGGTCTACAGACACAGCTCCAAGAGCTACTAGTAATAAATTTGAACATTTTTACACGTAAAAACGGTTGAACGGATTTGGGTAAAATTTGGCACTGATAGTTTATTTATAACATGGATTATAACATAGAATACTTTTAATACCGAAAAACAGTTCCCCATGGATCACGCGCATCCCTCCCTGCCAGAGAGTCTATGTACTGCATCGCTTCTTGATGACCTATGTTTTTATCCCAGTTCAGACAATTCGATTAATAAAATGAAAACAAAATAATTCATTCATTCATAAACAAAGTCTTAAGTAATAAATTACTATGTTGTGTATTCACAAGTTAGTCGGTAAATAATTTTAGTAAAAAGCAAGTAATAATGAAAAATTAATTAAAATACCAAAGTGCCGATGCCAGCCGCGGCCGTTTGTATACTGATTTTTTTATATTTTTTTAGACGATCTATGTTATTGTCCTATAGTTTAGACAATGCAATTAATAAATGAAAACAAATTAATTAATGAAATAATGTTACAATATTCTTGCTAATTTGCCAAAAAAACGTGGCGTTTTGTTTGTTGTAAATGTGATAGATTTGACATTTAATTAAATCAAAACAATTTCATTTATAAATGAAATGACGTTGCATTCTGTGACTGTTGTAACTTAATGTTTATTGTGTCTTATTCTTACTATTCTCGTAGTTTTGGCGATGTTTCAATTTACAAATTAAAATGATCCTTCTGTGTTAATTACTTTGTTATGTTATCACATTTTTTGTTATTAGCAATAAAGAAATGAAAATACACAACACACTTTTAAAAGTTGCCACCTGGTGGCAACTTTTCATGTGCATAAAATACATGCTTCAAGTATGCGTGAAGTATTATTATTGATGGAAATAAATAATAAACTAAAATAGGTACTTCTTATGTCATAGTAATATAAAATTACACGCAAATAAGTGAAAATAAAACTATTAAGGCAGCCGTACACAAAACAACAGTGTGTTTCATCTCATTATCGCAATTGCAACACTGCAATGTAAATATTAAAACGGCACTTTAATTCCATTATTGACAGTACAAAGACTAACTAACAGTTTCACCCTTACTGACTCTTATTACTGTACAATATAGCTCACATTAAAATCCACGAGTGCTACCAAAATTGCAGTGAATATGTTTGGCCTCATCTCGGATAGCGGATGCATTGTTAAGAGCCACACTATGTTTAAGCGATTTAGTTGACACATAAACATACAAAATGATGTTTGATGATTAGTTTTTGTTCATTAAATTATAGTGTTCAATCAAGTTAAATAGATACAGCAGAATCACTGACGATAATTTGATTGTTTTGTTCAACAAATCTCCGTACCTGTTTACGCGTAGCCGATTTCGAATTTGTTAATTATTCCTATTTACTCTTAACGGATAAATATTTGAAGCTGTGATTTGATGACTCGTTTCTAGTTAAAATATTTATTGAATTCGTGTTCTAAAAATAGATTACTTTGAGAGCGAATAGTTTTAAAGTGTTGAGTAGAAAAGTTGTTTGTTTTTTATTGCACCACATAAGCGGAACGTTAAAACAAATTATGAAATTCTCACCTCACAGCTATTATACAGCGAATTAAACGCCTATGTCAGAGTTCAAAACTGTTTTTTTTTTTTTCGTTTTATCGTGTACATCTGATGCGATAACAGACACTCCGACAGTGTAATTACAGGGTTGCCCGGACTCGAGCGTAATGGGCGCAATTACAACACAATTTATACGCTCGCACTCACGGACAGTTTCGCCTAATTTGATTTGATTGTCACCCCTGCTGACGTTTATTTAAATATCGAATAGGTTCCAAGCGTTTAATGTTGATGAGCACTGAAGTTAACTCGCTTGTAACATGTGTGAGCGGCTTTATTATTGTTCTTTTTTTACTGTGAGCGTCAATTGTTTTAAATGGCCTGATTCCATGAGTAAATTGAATGATGATCTTATAAAATCATATCTTTAAGTAACATAACGACAACTGTCTGAAATATTAAAGACCCTTTTGTCACAAAAAAACTGTCAAAAAATAGGGCCCTTTGATTTCGCTGTATAGTCATGAAATAAAACTATTTTAACGGATACTAGTGTTTTTTTTTTTAATGTCTTGTGAGCGCTTAAGCTTGAGAGGTGATCATCTACGCTATAAAGTCACTAAATTAAAGTTTTGTCAATTGAAAAATCTATTTCGCAATTTCCAAAATACTTTTTTTTTAAAGTTAACTCATTATAAGTCATTAAATGACAACTGACGCCTGAATGTTCAGTACAAAAGTTACGTATCCAAAAGTCAATATTTCACTTAGAGTACAGAAATATGAGCAAACGTCCAGATTTTATTACCAACTTGCACTTTACAATCAGCATAAGTCATGGCCGACACAAACAACAGACGGCGTAGTTTTTTTTTAATAAGGTTGGTAAAGGCCCTTACACAAATTTTTGGAATTTTTTGATCTATCAATTACTAATTTCAGCTTAATAATAGTGTAAAGTACAAAATATGTAATTTTGATGATGTTATTAATTATTTTATAAACAAATAATGAATTACTCTTATTACCTATAACTAGTTCAAACATACAAGATGCTCTTAATCCAATCTCATATGATGCTAAGATAGATATATAATTGTAATGATATAAAACTGAAATAAACAATGTAGAAAGAAAATAAAACATTAAAAATTCAATATAAAAATATAATATAGAGTAAGTTTGCTATCACATATTATACACTTCTAATAATAGCACAGTTTAAAGACACACAATGTTTAAACTGTGCTATTTCTTTATGAAGTTATATTTAAATTTTGTCCTACAAACAGCCAATATATGGGTTATTTTATTTTTAGCAATACTAGCGGCCGCCCGCGACTTCGTCTGCGTGAAGAGTTTTTCGCTATCCCTCGGGAACTATGTGTTTTTTCTGGATGAAAGGTACCCTATGTCCTTTTCTGTACCCCTGACAACGTGTACACAAAATTTCATGATGATCGGTTTAGTAGTTAGGACGTGAAGGCGTAACAAACAAACAAACAAACGGACTTTCGCATTTATAATATGAGTAAGGATTTGCTAGACAAAAAAGACTTCTGTTAAAATCAAACAATAATAGCTGTTATTCTCCCGCAAATTTGATAATAAGCAATACCAAAACCAACGTTTGAACGTAAACGTGTGTACTGAGCTTTATATTGACAGATATAATGGAGGACGGAGGTCCGGTGGATCATAAAAATTATATCAGGCAAAACTGAAATTGATTTCAGCGGCGAATTGAATAATAAATTTCGACTGTGCAAATGCAAATTTTATTTGTTTACTCGCTTTTTAATAACATCATTGACGAAGTGAACGGAACTCGTGTTTCTATCTGACGAGTAAATTTATAATTTAAATTAAATTGATGATGATTTTATTGGGTGGGATTATGTTAAAGTTTTATTTTCTGTAGTATTTTATAGATAACATTTTAATATTTTGTCTTCAAAGGTTTCAAATTAGTTTGTAAACTAGTAAAATTGTAATATAAGTCTTGATTAAGTATTGTACTAATTATTTATTCTATTCTAAGTAAAGAAATCAGCAAAAAAACGGTGCCATAAGTTTTAACACGATCATTTTTATACCTATTTTTACATAAACCCACGCCAGACGTCAATCTTAAAAATCGGCCAAGTGCGAGTCGGACTCGCGCACGAAGGGTTCCGTACCAAAAAACAGCAAAAAAACATGTTTGTTGTATGGGAGCCCCCCTTAAATATTAATTTTATTTTGTTTTTAGTATTTGTTGTTATAGCGGCAATATAAATACATCATCTGTGAAAATTTCAACTGTCTACCTGTTGTCGTTATTAATATAGAGCAAAAAACGGCAAAAAAATCACGTTTGTTGTATGGGAGCCCCCTCAAATATATATTTTTTCTGTTTTTAGGATTTTTTGTTATAGCAGCAACAGAAATACATCATCTGTGAAAATTTCAACTGTCTAGCTATCCCGGTTCATGAGATACAGCCTGGTGACAGACAGACAGACAGACAGACGGACAGCGGAGTCTTAGTAATAAGGTCCCGTTTTTACCCTTTGGGTATGGAACCCTAAAAATTACCCCGGAATCCTAATCACTATAGTTTTTCTAAGTTCCGTTACTTCCATACATTCTCACCGCCGTACTTCACATTTTATTTGTTTCCCCGATAAATGAAACAGATACATAAACGGTTGTCGTAGGTGTCCGTCCATAGATATTTTAAGCATTTCGGATCACGCCATTGATAGTTCCGTCCATTCCAGCCTTATCAGACCAAATTAAAGAGCTGTCTGACTATAAACTCAGAGCTTAGTGATGGGCTGATATCGAGAGAAATATCGTGTACGATAAAACGCTATTAATTCACATTTCTTTGACAGAATTGAAAAAGATATTTGAACACTGTGTTATTGGATATTAAATGACAATAAGTTTCTGATTTGGAAATTATTTAGAACTTTTAAAACGAGCTTCGATAGTGAATATTGTTATTTCCATCTTTACATTATAACGATATTAGCGACCCGCCCTCGCTTCGCTTCAGTGTAGTGTTAAATTTGACACCATGTATTATACATATAAACCTTCCTCTTGAATCACTCTATTTTAAAACCGCATCAAAATCCGTTGCGTAATTTTAAAGATCTAAGCATACATAGGGACAGATGGCGGGAAGAGACTTTGTTTTATACATGTAGTGAAGAAATAATAAAAGATTTCAAACATTGGCGAAAGGGTCCCAACATCTTAGGACCCAGGACTTAAATAGTGGACTGACAGACCAAATGTTGATGATGAAAACCTTTAGAATCTGAAAAAATACGACACTCATAAAATACATACATATACATAATATTCGTATAAAGAATTCGTATAAGTTTCTCGGACGAGAATATTGACAACTTGCCGGAAATTCTAATGACGAATGAGGTTTCTTAAAAAGATTGACAGAGTACGTTATTCGTTCGACGAGTACGGACGTCCCTACTCGGGTATCGGTCTTCGTTATGCCATCACGATGGAAGTACTAAAAATACCAGAATACACAGATACCATCACACGTGAACTGTGTAACCTCTTTGGCTCTCGGCTGCGTTTACACAGTTGCGTATTACATACGTAGTGTAGACTGGGCATTTCAATTACAGCACTACTTGAATAGCTTTAAAATTAGAAGAAATATAGTTGGTAATAATACAAATAAACCTATATCAGATTAGATATACTAAAGAAACTGTCGTAGATCACGTTTTCTGTAAATTGGTGTAAGTATTATTAAAATAATGAATCATCACCTTATTGTCTTAAATGAAAAGATCGCTGATATAACAGCAACATTTATCAAGTAATGCCTATTGCACATTAGTATTTATTATTTTTTACTTTTTTTATTATGTAAAATGCCGTGTATTATGGAATCACCTACAACAAATACAGTACTTTTTTTTTCAAACTTCAAGTCTACGAAACAAAACACTTTTAACGGACAGTATTGCGGTTTTATTGAAAGTAATTTGGTGATTTTAAAGTAAAAGCATGCTAGTATGCGTTTTATATAAGTGTTTTATTTCAATGCAATGTCTGGTACGCGCGTAATACTTCAAAGTGGCGCCCTCAACTTAATTAGATTTATTGCTCGCTAAGTATATCCGAAAACTCACATGTACTAATTGAAGCTAAAATTCTATAGTTTATTTACAAATAATAACCTCAGTCAAATATTATAAGTTATAGTAGTAGTAAGCAAAGGAGAAAACAGTGGCCACTTTAGGCACTTTTGCATACTACTACTATATTTAATGAGGTTATTACTGACAACGAACTATATTTTACTATGTACAGTCAGCAGCACATCAGACTATACATGTTGACCTTGAGACCGCCTTTATGCCGTACGTAATAACTGTTTCGTAGTTCAACTGTTTAACCTACCATGCTGTCGTGCGTACTTAGCGAGCAATAAATTTAATTAAGATGAGGGCGCCACTTGAGGTATATAAGAGTCGTAAAAGTGAATATTACACGTCTGTGTAACAGCCAGCCCATACGCTAACCAACGAAACGGTACCGAATCGATCCGTCTAATGGCTTCTAATTGTTTAGCCCGCGTATCGGAGAAGATCGCGCCCGTCGAGATGGTATCGTGCAAGATAACCTCCTGACAGTGGTTCCGTGTTTTTTTCTCTAGAATATGGCAACGGTAATTTTTTACCGTGATGAGACCGTGGGTGTCGATATAATGCGCTTTATTCGTTTAATGAGCCAGAAATTGTTAATGCTTTTGTGGGAAAGTAATCGATTAAATTTTGACACCTAAAAAATCTGAGGAGCAGCTTAAGGGCCGGTTATCGGAAGGGTAAGCACAAAGTGCTATCTCGGAAGACACGTTAAGCTTGATCCCGTTTTTGCAGTCGTTAACACCCATCAATCCGTCTTGGTCCACGAGAATGGTTATGGCTTTATGGTTATGTCTTTAAAACAATTAAAAATTAACATTTAGTGCTTGTAAGGGTCATATTCCAACAACGGTGGGTCTGGAGGTGTGCGGTACGGAGCAATGGTTTTGATGTCGTTTTGTAGCTAGTATTTTTGTGTATTATAATAATACAAAAAAAAATTGCACATGAATGTCCTAGTTTTTGAGATATGTAAGAAAAACTAAAAAAAGGACAAAAATTTTGGATTAAAATTTTACTTTTAGTGATTTTTTATGACGTATTTAAGTTAAAAGTTTACACAACGTTTTTTTACTTGATTGATTGGTGGTATTACTAGCTTTTAATAGTATACTATTAGTTATTAGGATGTTATTGTCTGCAAACTGTTTACACGAAAAATTGTTTAAAAAAACAAAAACCGACTTCAAAAAACCTACCTCTAAAAACCAAGAAATAATATTCGTAATAATAAAAACACGTCTATTGAAGTCGGGTGTGGCTTTTAGAATAAAAAAAAAGGAATTTGTACTCCAGCCCCACCCGACTTCAGGTGGGGCTGGAGTACAAATTCCTTTTGAAGTCGGTAAAAATAATTTATTTTAGTTTAGTAACTGAAAATATTCTATAACAATTTAACGTATTACTTAAAACAAAGAAGAACGTATAAAAATTACACAGAAAATACGATATTTTTTTTCAAAAGAAGTAAGTATTTAATTGAAATTGTGGTATAATTAACAAGGATAATAGTCTCGTTCGAACAAAGTATTATTATCTTAAAAAAATGTTTTTTGTTAAAAGGTTTCTTAATAGGTTTGTTCTGAAAGAATTTAAGCAAACAATGCCTGCGGTTTATTATTTCTTTGTTATAATTTAGAAGTAATAAAGAAAAATCTTAATTGCGATATCTAAGGACTGACTGCGAAAGAATTTCTGTATTTTTGAAGATGTAAAATAAATTAATATTGATATTGTGATAGCAAAAAAATCATTAAATTATTCAATGTTTTTGTTATGTAAAAGCCTTCTATTGTCTCTCTCCTTTTTTCTATCTCATTTATAAGTGTGATTTGGACCTGTTTTAGGTTAAATGCGATGTAAAGGTCAATCTGTTGTTGTAGCTCTCAAAAAATCTACAAAATTCGTAGATTGTTGTTTATGTAAAAAAAAAATAAAGTGACTAAGGTATATTTAACACTCTACATCAATTTTCACACGTTCATTATCGAAGATATTAAACAATTAGTATTAAACTAGCTTTCGCCCGCGACTTCGTTCTCGTGAACATTCAGAAAATCTCTAGAGGGAACCTTTGACCGGGATATAATGTATCCTCTGTTTTAAATTATCTGTGTGCTAATCCAAAGCCCTTTTGCCGTTTTAGTGTGAATGTACGTATTCTATTTTTTTTTTAAATTGTTATCTAAATATATAATTTTCTTAGTTACACTTAAAGTGGCACTACACAGAAGCAATGCAATGCGATTATGTAGTTAAGATCGTCGATCGAAATAAATGATTTTATTATTATTATAAATGCTTTCTCATGAAAAAATTTCCTTTCTTAATTCATTATATCATCACGAGCAATCTTTGTCCTTCACCTTGACCATTTGCCGAGCTTTTAAAAAACAAACCTTTTGCTTTGAAGGTTGTTTTTATAAAAATAATTTAAATCTCAATATAACGCATAGATAAGATCACTTTTATCCAATGCAGCCTGTAGGCCACACGCCCACTCTTCAAGGAACATGCCATCTAATTAAGGACTGAGCTTGGAGTAACTAAACGAAGGCGATTATAATTAAACACTAGTTTTATTTTTTTTTGTTTTTATGATGTTGCAATTTCGACTTTATAGTCAACAATTATAGGTAATTTAGCTGTTAAAAAGTCTTAATATTTATGTACATGCAAGCCCTACATCTTGTAAGGGGAAAAATGGTAATACTTTTTCCAAAAAATACTTAAAAATTTGAGTAAGTACCTAGGTATTCAGACCATTTTTTTCTTAATTATCTAGTACGATACATTTTTCAAGTAACATTGTGAGAATAAATAAGAAGATATAGTTTTCTTTTATACAACAAGAAGTTACTGTAAATTGACTTTTGACATTACTAAAATGTTTTATATCCCTTTTCTAGTAACTAATTTAAAAACAAAAGTACACATTGTTAAAATTTTAAACACGTAGAAATCTATTTTTGAACTCAATACGCGTTTGTCTTTTTGTCATCGTCTTGTTTTATAGTTACTAAATGTCCATTCAATGTTAAACAGTTCAATTCTAGGACAAGGCACAGTAACTTATATGGAAGTAGCTAAACACTTTTGAACTATGTCGTACTAATCATTGCGTTCATATAGTATGGTTGCTAGTTCATAGACAATGTTTGAGTTGGTGTGACAAAGATTAAAAGTTCGGCTACTTTTAATGCCAAATGTACATACATACAGTACTGTATTGTTGGGTACTTATTTGCTAATTTGTGTCATGACGCATATAAAGGTACTTACTACAGAGTATCTTTGTTTTAAGTTTTTTTAAGAAGTAGATAAGAATTCACAAGTACTTAGTTTTATTGTGCTTGTTTGATTTTTTTGTTTAATGTGTATAGTATAGGTACGCAAACGGGAAAAGCATCTTTAGTGTCGAATTCTTGATGCATTTTATGACATATTCATTTTCCGGTTGAGTTAGTTTCACACACAGTTTAATTTGCTTTAATAAAAAGGTTTTTGTTTTTCAGACAACAAGAAACACTAAACTCAACAAAACAATTAGGTATTTCCGAATATTCCAACATTAAACTAATATCAAACCTTGCATCCCCAATAACGAAGTTAACAAGACCAGCCCTATAAAATTAAAACATCACAAACTAAACTCTAATTCACCTTAAACGGCATTAACAACCGAATGTAACAATTTTCCGTTCCAATTTACGCAAACTGGCAACTAAAACAGCCATTAAGATGGCTCCAACAAAAGGCAGAGAACCTCCATTGTTAAAAACATCTGATAAGTTAGTTTTAAACTGATAAAAGGCACGAGTTTCGCTAGTTTAGTTATGCACGTCGATTTTACGGTTTAACTACCGGTGGAATCGGTTGAATTTATGGGTTTTCGGTGTAAATTAATTGCAAAAACACCTTGTTTGTTTTTGTACCTACCCAAATAAAGCATTTTGTCTATTCGCTTTTTGAAGAATTTACAATTTTTTATTCGATTCTTGTAAAATCAGTTTATAAGTAAAACGAAAATTTAATAACAGTCATAGTATAAGTCCTAATTTAAAATTAGTACCTAGATCTTCGAATTTACTTGCCCCAAAAAGTGTAACTTTGGTAAAAACGTCAGAAAAATCCAAACTTACTCAAAGGTTATGAAACAAAAGTGTAAGTATTTGGAAACGCATTCTGTTACATTGTGTTAAATTTCATATAAATATTTCGATAAGTTTGTAAAGCTAACTTCTCCAATACACAAAGAAACTAAAAACATTCTGCGCATTTCCAAATTAAGCCCATTTTCTCACAATTCGGTAATAGTTTCGGCATTCCGAAAAGCAACAGACACTTAGACTTAGTTAAAACGTTTATACAATTTGGACCGAAAACATTCTTACTCGTTGTATCTTGTTAGTTTATTTGGGTTCTTTGGTAGGAAGATAAATCTGATAGCCATGTGGTGACCGATACAGTGGAATAGCACCATCAGACCACACTTAGTAATGTCGTTGAGGCAACTAGTGATTAAGGCTATGGCTACACTATAGGTGCCAAGCTTAGAGATAAGCTACGTTTGTGTGCAAAATACACAATGACCACATACAAAGAGCCTAGCTTAGAGACAAGCTAGGAGCTACGCTTGTGTACAAGATACACAATGGCCACATACAAGGAGCCTAGCTTAAGAATAAGAATAAGAATAAGAATGTTTATTTGCATAATACCATGTACAGACAGAGTTAGAGGGTATTGTCAATGTGGATCAATAGTATTATACCTTATGAATGTAGGCATGCAAATATTTTTAGTGCTAGTATTTATTACAAATTATCAAGAGCGCAAAATAACAATAAAAAATTAATTGATGTCAAATAAGTAATAAATAGTACGTACAAAATTAATAAAAACAATAATATGAATGTCATAGTTCTTTGGATTCTAGATACTCCTTGATTGAATAAAAGTTCTTATCAAGGAGCCAACGCAGTAAGTTATTCTTAAATTTATTTTTGTCTATCGGTAAATCTCTTATGTGTGATGGTAGCTTATTATACAATTTTATTGCCATACAGTATGCATTTTCCCTGAAAAATGCCAGATTACTTTTTGGTATAACGATTTTGTTTTTTCTAGAATCCCGAGCATTTGTCTTAACTTGGCTGACCTTAGTGAAGTAGTCAGGGTGATTTTTTACAAATAAGCACATCTCCGCTATATATATACATGGTAGATTTGGGATTTTATGTTTTTGATATAGTGGTTTACATGACTCCCTGCTACTTATTCCACATAACGCCCTTATGCAGCTTTTTTGTGCTTTAAATGCTCTTTCAAAGTCCACACTATTACCCCATAGAGACAAGCTAGGAGCTACGCTTGTGTACAAGATACACAATGGCCACATACAACGAGCCTAGCTTAGAGACAAGCTAGGAGCTACGCTTGTGTACAAGATACACAATGGCCACATACAAGGTGCCTAGCTTAGAGATAAGCTACTCCTAGCTTATCTCTAAGCTAGGCACCTTGTATGTGGTCATTATGTATCTTCACAAGCGTAGCTCCTACGCTTGTGTACAAGATACACAATGGCCACATACAAGGAGCCTAGCTTAGAGATAAGCTAGGAGCTACGCTTGTGTACAAGATACACAATGGCCACATACAAGGAGCCTAGCTTAGAGATAAGCTAGGAGCTACACTTGTGTACAAGATACACAATGGCCACATACAAGGAGCCTAGCTTAGAGACAAGATAGGAGCTACGCTTGTGTACAAGATACACAATGGCCACATTCAAGGTGCCTAGCTTAGAGATAAGCTAGGAGCTACGCTTGTGTACAAGATACACAATGGCCACATACAAGGAGCTTAGCTTAGAGATAAGCTAAGAGCTACGCTTGTGTACAAGATACACAATGGCCACATACAAGGTGCCTAGCTTAGAGATAAGCTAAGAGCTACGCTTGTGTACAAGATACACAATGGCCACATACAAGGTGCCTAGCTTAGAGATAAGCTAAGAGCTACGCTTGTGTACAAGATACACAATGGCCACATACAAGGTGCCTAGCTTAGAGATAAGCTAAGAGCTACGCTTGTGTACAAGATACACAATGGCCACATACAAGGTGCCTAGCTTGGTGACACACAATTCAATTTAGCGCCGTCTTTGATTAGTTCCTAATTAATATTATTTCTTCCATTATTAAATTACAATGTCACTAGGAGACTATCAATACCAACACGTTCGTTAGCTGGCGCGTCGCTCGCTTCTTTGTGGCCAGCTGCAATAGTCTGCAATACGTCTGTTCGCTAGGATCAGTCACTAAGCGAGTCGCTTAGCTCTTAGCAATAAGCGAGGCTCCTTGTAGTTCGGCCTTAGCCTTAGAGATTTTACGTCTAATCTACTTGCAAACGTGGGCCAAAAAATGCTATGAAAATGATCCAAAACTGCGATTTCGAACCCACCTGCCAAGCGTTGAGATTAGAGCAACGCCCACGATGGAACTGTCTCGCAGATAATGTTACTCCCAAAATAATAAATTTATTACCTAAGTGCATCATTCGCCGCTGAAAGCTTTTAAAACAAATAAGGGCATAAGAAATTAAAAATGTGTGTGCTATTTCACCTTTCCAGCTTACGCGCTCACTAGACATGAAGTAAAATACTTTTTAACGGACACTAGCGCGGTTTTATTGAAAGTTCTTTAGTATTTGGTTTGATTTTTTATTTTCCCGACGTTTAGGCAACTTTGCAACTGCCATGGTCAAACCAAATACCAACTAATTACCAAGGAACTTTCAATAAAACCGCGCTAGTATCCGTTAAAAAGTATTTTACTTCATGTCTAGTGAGCGCGTAAGCTGGAAAGGTGAAATAGCACACACATTTTTAATTTCTTATGCCCTTATTTGTTTTAAAAGCTTTCAGCGGCGAATGATGCACTTAGATAATTATTTTGGGAGTAACATTATCTGCGAGACAGTTCCATCGTGGGCGTTGCTCTAATCTCAACGCTTGGCAGGTGGGTTCGAAATCGCAGTTTTGGATCATTTTCATAGCATTTTTTGACCCACGTTTGCAAGTAGATTAGACGTAAAATCTCTAAGGCTAAGGCCACACTACAAGGAGCCTTTCATGGTGTGCTAACTAAAATAGTTAATCATACAGCCCAACCTGAAAAAGGTAAAAATATGATAAACTGATGCTTTGATTGTTATATTTTAACTGTATAAATACTACAGAACCCATAAGGCAGTTCAACTGAAATTTTTCGGTTTTACCAAGTAATTGCATTGGCAAGTTATTAGCACAGTTAGAACTGTCGATTCAAAATTCTGTTTAGAAAAATTTGGGTCACCATTAATGGCCAACAGCGTACGCTAAATGGAGTGATTTATGCTACTATGCGAACGTTTACAGTAAGTGTTAGGAAAATGTGGGTGGAAAATAATGATGGTCTGGACATAATTGAAGGTCCCGTTGTGATTCGATGACTCAAAAGTAAATTTGACTAAACTATACCACATATCACTTGCTTGAGTTAACCGCAGGCGAAGGTATGAATCATTGATTTGTTAATATTTAAAAAGCATAGGAGTTGGTTTTACCTTATTCGTCATAAGTAAAAGAAAAAATCGGCCAAGTGCGAGTCGGACTCGCGCACGAAAGGTTCCGTCAAAAAAATCACGTTTGTTGTATGGGAGCCTTCCTTAATTATTTATTATATTCTGTTTTTAGTATTTGTTGCTATAGCGGCAACAGAAATACTCATCTGTGAAAATTTCAACTGTCTAGATATCACGGTTCATGAGATACAGCCTGGCGTCAGACAGACGGACGGAGTCTTAATAGGGTCCCGTTTTTAACATTTGGAACGGAACCCTAAAAATAGCTTGATACAATGTTTTATGTAATGTTAACGTTTATAGAAACACTTGCCTTAAAAATTGTTGAATTTAAGCATTTGTGCTGAAACGTCCGGAAAATTAAAATTCAAGAATCAATCCAAATTAAACCAAAGCATCAAAAAATGTAAAAAATGGTTATCGGTAAAAAAATATTTATTTCAATATAAATAGTAAGGCAGTAATCTCAGAGAAGTGAATTAGATTGCCAAAGACTCGGTTGAGAGAGATTATAAAAATTATAGTATTAACTCAATCCTAGGCTCGTATTATAGAATCAGACTCAAATCTCTGCTTGGGTACAATTAGATAGGAATGGTGCTATCCTTATCCTTATACTATCCTTACTAATATTATAAATGTGAAAGTCCGTTTTTTTGTTTGTTTGTTTGTTACGCCTTCACGTTTTAACTACTGAACCTATTGTCATGAAATTTTGGGGTAGAGAAGGACATAGGGAAAAAAATATTGTTACCGAGGGATAGCAAAAAACCTTTCCACGCAGACGAAGTCGCGGGCGGCCGCTAGTAGCCTTATAAAACCGAATATGGTAGAGAGGGACCATCAAACTGATCATCTTTTACTATGAGACCAACTCTGAAATCGCGGAAAAAAAAAACAGCTAACACAAAAACAATACAAAAATGAATATCGAAAGTCCCATAGTAAAAGTTGTTCAGTTTGATGGTCCCTATCTACCATGTTCAGCTTTATAAGGCTGTTACCAAACACCATGTATAATACAAGCCTTAGTATCAAATTTGATAAGTACTGTATCTACAATAAGCTAAAGAAATCGACGGAGACCACAACAAAGCAACACCTTACAGGTTCACTTTTTATTCTTAATAACATAATTAAAATGCATCCAACAACGACATTACAACTAAATCTGTGTAAGATACGTTACAACAATGGAGAGCCACTAATATCTATTAATCAAAATGAAGGATTGGTTAGTACAAAAATAGGTGCACTCATTTATTCTGAATCGAAGTCGGACGTGTGGGATGGTTCCTCCGTCTAAACACAAGTAATGATCCTTAGATTCTTTTCATTATTAACTATCACAACTTTAGTTCCTTCAATTTCATCGTAAACTGCAATTAACAACTCTATGTCATCGACTTAAGGACCCGCTTTGGTGTGCTTCTCAAAATTGATGAAAGTGGTAAAGTTGCAATTGATATATGTAAGTTATTAATAATATTTCTCTTTGTGAGGTACCGTTATCCTGGTACGTTCTTTGTTCTACACTGATCGTTTCGTTACACTAAATTCGAATGTTTTTTTGTTGTAACTGACAACAGCTTTATTATTGTTTTGTTTTATTTTATTTTCTGGTGGTTTGAAGCAATTATTGGTGAACATTCCAGTGTTTTTGATGCAATCAACTTCAGATTTCAGAGAAAATTCGTCTTTAAGTTTATAAACACGAAATTTAGTAAAAATTAGCATTATTGTTGTAATAACTGGCTGTTTTCAGCTTTTGGTAATCAAAAATATGTAAGACGTGTGTCAATGTTTAAATTTACTTCAAAATAAACCATCAAACAAATACCATCTTTCCTTTAATTTATAATAATTATGATAATATGTTACCTACTTTCTAAGTTAACGTTGGAGAAAAGAGTGATTTTATGTTTCAATAATTTAAACAATAAGTAGTATATTTAAATTCTAATAAGATAGAACTGCTATCGTTATGTTTGTTAAGTATGTATTTTGAATTATTATAAATCAATCAATGATACAAAATATCACATAAAACTATCAAATTAATTATAGTAGGTACACAGTAATATTTCATTAATGATTTTGACAAACAACCATTTCATTAAGCACAGGAATTTATTAATTGTCCTTTGTGCATCGAAATTATCGAACATAGAAATTACGTATACTGAACATCATCAAAGCCTTTGTATTATTGAAAAACTTTTATTTAATTTAATGATTTTGCCGTCAGTTTTCTTTTAACGTATTTCTGTCTTTCCGTTCTTGTTTGTAAAGGCAGTTGCAAACTGGCGATGTTCGCGTTACTTCACTGCGCACCGGCTATTTAGCGCTAGTGTACAAGGTAGGTACCAATGTGTGAGTGATTAAACTTAAGACACTTTTGGCGATATTGCATGAAAAGTAGCATTGTTGCATTTACAGTCGCTAAGAACTTAGCTTCTTATTATACTATGAGCAGTGGGGACACAAAATTCAACCTCATCGTAGTACCTATACCTATGATAACCGTTTTTTAATATTTTTTTCTTTCAACTATTATCACTTACCTACTACAGGATACTCGCAAATGGGACCACCTAGGCATCTTATATATAAAAAAAAAACAAAATAAAAACCACAGTACCTAATCACACTCGAATTAATTTGTCAGGTACATTGCAATTTACAACAGAAGTGACCAAATTCAAAACGAAGTATTTTAATCTGCACAATTTACTCTTTGCCATCCATTTTTGAGCGAAGTTGCCGCTTCTGTTGTACATAGTTAAATTGGTCGCATTGTACACAAATGTATTTTTGAGTGCATTTAGTGGTTGATATTGAAACTACTTGGTGCTAGTCGGTGCAACTAATTTTGTTTCTTCCTTTACCACTATGAACGCGCCTTTACTTCCCGAGATATTATTAGATAAAAAGAAATGAGCGTGTGCTTATTATTATAATAATTAATAGTCGTCTTCCTATTAACAACTTATTATAAGCATTAATTATGGAACTAAAATATGAAAGTTTGTCATGTTTTCTTTAACTATTGGGCGTAACTCAGGCGTAACTCCGAAGTAGAAACAGTCTTGTGAAGAAATTATAGATGGATTAACAATTTCAATAGATATTCGATGTCATTACAATAACTAGACGTGACTGGAATATTCGTAGAATTCAATCCTAAAATTTATTTTCAATCGGAATGTTAAGATTTTTTGCGTCTATATCAATACCATGAGTTTTTTATCATTTTAAACAATGAACCAGTCAGAAAACAGCCATCAAGTGTCTAATCTAAATTTTATGTACAAAAAGTATTTTGGTACTATCATACTTATTGTAATAACACAATTAAAATATCTGCACAAATATACCCAATCATAATTACCAAACAATAACATTAATTTGCAACAATATATAGTATTTTTTGTACCGACTCGTTTCTATATCGATTCGAGTTTCATAATACTATACAACGCATTTAATCATAATTGTACATTCCTTATAGACAGAAATACATAAAAAAAAAACAAAAGAACGACTAATACCAATAATAGAACGAACGAATGATAAGTACAATTAACCAGCAAGAAAAAAAAATACCATTACCATTGGAAGACTTAATTAGAAAAATTGTAAGTACCTACTTGTCTGTCCGGGACCTATGCTCCTTGGATATCCGACTGACAGAATAGAAATAGAAGCTTCTTGAAGTGGATGTGTATTACACCGAAACGATCAATTTATGTAATTAATTTGTCTGTTCAAATAGTCAAAGCTTTTAATATTTATCATTAGCAGCATGATAATATTTATCGTTAGCCTGATTAATGATACCTACTTAATCTTTGATACCTTAATTATGTTACTAACTATAACCTCGTAATTTATATAGTGTTGCAAAAACTTAATTCATTAGGTAAGAGTTCAGACAAATGATATACTTCTAGATAGTCTTTCATTTAATTAACTATCAAATAAATAGATTATGTTACCTACTTTCATCTCTCATAACGTGACTTGTCTTTTTACGGTTCTGTACCCAAAGGGTAAAAACGGAACCCCTGTTACTAAGACTCCGCTGCCCGTCTGTCTGTCTGTTGCCAGGCTGTATCTCACGAACCATGATAGCTAGAGAGTTGAAATTTTCACAGATGATGTATTTCTGTTGCCTCTATAACAACAAATACTAAAAACAGAATAAAATAAATAAAATATTTGAGTGGAGCTTGCATACAACAAACGTGATTTTTTTTGCCGTTTTTGGTACGGAACCCTTCATGCGCGAGTCCGACTCGCACTTGGCCAGTTTTTTTAACACTACCACGCTACCACTACAAAATAAGGGATTATTCAGACAGCTCAGCTACGTCTCCGACACGTTAACGGTCAGTCAAATTTCAATACAAGTTTTGACTTACCTACCGGTCACGCGTTAAAACTTGGATTGAAAGACTGACCGTTGAAGTGACTGAGCTGTGTAAATGATCCATAAATCCACTCATTTATAATCTATAGCATAAACACATAAAATAATTTATAGCATAAACACAAGATTTTACACATTACACGTGCGTGTAACAGACAGCCAGCTAAGTGCTCTCGCGGCGACTTCAAACGGTCGATTCAGGCGCGATTGCGCGCGGTCCTCCGATTACATCGTGCCCCCAAACCTCGCCATGGTTATTGCGTTAGACTCGCCGCTGATCGGTGTAAACGGCAGTTTAGTTTCATTTACTACGAGAAGCTCGATGGCGCAGTGGTATATCGCCTGGCCCAGCGATTGCGGAGGTTAAGCAACTTTCGCAAGGGTCGGTCATGGGATGGGTAACCAAAAATGTATTATCTCGAGCTCATTTGTGCATTGGAAGGCACGTTAAGCCGTTGGTTCCGGATGCATTTGCAGTCGGTAACACCCACCAATCCGCCCGCGAGGTGGGTTATGGCCCATCCTCGTTATCCACCTACAAGGAAGATTTGTGCCCCAGCAATGGGGACATTAAAAATGGCTGGTAGTCATAGGTACTACTCAAAAGAAAATAGAAGCCACTATATGATTTTCCATACAAACGAGATCCTCGCCACTACTGCCCACACTCCTCAACTGCTGAGGAACTGACATAAACTGCAGAGGAATTGACATTTTAATGCAGAGAAAACCACTCTCGACTCGAAATGAAATGAAATGAAAAATTCTTTATTTAAATAAACTTGGATTAAGTGCTTTTGATAAAGATAAAGACCAAAAGACTGCCAAAAGTAAATGGGGGTCTATGGTTTTCCATACAAATGAGCTAACTTCTGATCTGAAAGGTATTTCTATGATAAATTCCATCTGCTTTTATTTATATTTGAAATTGTTCGAATAGTCCATTTGCGGACTTTACTGTCGAATTTATAGTATAATAATTTCTGTAAAATTAACATTTTACAATTCTAACTAACACATGCACGGCAAATGGGAGAAATTATACAGTAATTATTATTTGGAAAAACTAATATCTATTCTGTGTTATTTGTTTTTAAAAAACATACAATTTGAGCAACTTTTTAACGCGTGGTCTACAGCTCACGGAGTCACTAGTATATACAGTGTCAAAGAGGGCCACTATTAGCAGTCGGGTCGGGAGGGTTTTGCCATCTACTTCTAGAAATGACTACGAGGAAATGTAATAATACCTTCTAAAAAATTGATTAAAAACCAGAAAAACCGACTTCAAAAAACCTTCCTCTAAAAAAGCAAGAAACAATATTCGTAATAATAAAAACACGTCTATTGAAGTCGAGTGAGGCTGGAGTACAAATTCCTTTTTTTTATTCTAAAAGCCCTACCCGACTTCAATAGACGAGTTTTTATTATTACGAATATTATTTCTTGCTTTTTAGAGGTAGGTTTTTTGAAGTCGGTTTTTTGGTTTTTTAAACAATTTTTATTTTTTTTTAATTTTTAGTGTAGGTACCTTTTGTATTAGGTAGTGTAGGTATATATTTAGGTAAAAAAATCGGCTCAGCCAAACGTGAATTAATACGTGAATTGCATCCAGAAATCATAAAAACCATTTATAAGGCAGTTATAGAGCCGATTATCCTCTACGCATCAAGTGTAAAGATGGTCTAAAGAGGTAACAAAAGCAATCTCCAGGAAAGCTCTCAACGCCGTGCAAAGGGGTTTCGCGCAAAAGATTATAAAAGGTAACAGAACGGTATCCCTTAATGCTGCTTTAGTGCTGTCGGGGCTGCTTCCGCTGGATCTTCGGGTTCAAGAAGCCTCCCTGCTTTATGAGGCAAAGCGTGGGAAACCCCAGGCAGCACTAGGTGGCAGAAAGGTCGAGGAGCGCGTCTCCTTTATGAGGGACAGCCACCCCAGCAGAATGCTAAATTCTAAATTTACTTGTTTGGAAAACGCGGAAGAGGATGGCAAACTGGCAGAAGGTTTAGTGAAGATTTATACAGATGGTAGCAAACTGAAAGGGAAAGTTGGAGCCGCCCTGACCTGTTGGGAAGGGCTGAATGAAACGAGTACCCAAAAGTTTAAGCTGGAGCCATACTGTACAGTCTTCCAAGCCGAGTTGTATGCCATCCTCCAGGCAACCGAAATTATAATTGGCAAACAATTTAAAGAAACCGCCGTGCTCAGCGACTCGAGATCCGCTCTGCAGACGCTACTTGATCCGGACTCATCGCAACCAATCACAAAGGCAATCCAGGATAACCTACAGACGCTGAGAGACAACCAACAGCTAGTCTCTCTTTACTGGATTAGGGCCCATGTCGGAGTGAAAGGGAACGAGAGAGCGGATCAACTAGCGAAGGAGGCGGCTCTAGAGTTGACAACTAAATCGGACTATAACTGCGGTCCCATCTCGTTCATTAAGCGGCATATTCGCGCGGAAACGATTGAGAAGTGGGACAACAGATATAAATCCGAAAGCACGGGGGAGACCACGAAGGTCTTTTTTCTTGATGGGGTGGAGGCATATAGTGTGGTGAGGAAGATGACCATCGATCGCTTGGCATCGCAGATTTTGACCGGTCACGGTGAGTTCTGCGCATACTTGCACAGATTCAAGCGTAGGGACAGCCCATCGTGCGTTTGCGACCCAGTTGAGAGCGAGGACATTTTCCACATGGTGCTAGACTGTCCTTTGCACAGTGTTGATAGGTACACTCTACAACAGAAACTAGACACAAAACTGAGCAAAGAGACCCTGAAAGAGATAATTAGAAACAAAAAAGAAAGTAAACTATTCATGGAATTGCAAAATTAGTGGCCGAGAAAGTAATAAATAGGAACAGAGACTGAAAGATAAAATTATACTATAAAATAGAATATAAGAAATAGAAATAAGATTTTAAAGTACAGAGAATGTATAAAAATATAATAAATATTAAAAAATTTAGCTATTAATATAAATAAGAAATTACCAATATGGAAATCTCAATGAGAAGAAATTAAGTGTAAGTACACTAGAATAAATAAAATAGAAATAAGAAATAGAAATGGAAAGTAAGACAGGAAATAAAACTGTAAAATTAAGAAACCACAATGAAAGTACATTGTAAACATAAGTAAAAAAAAAATGAAACGAAAATTGCCCATAAAGCAAAAGAAAACGAAAAAAAAAAGAAGTAAAACAGAAAAATTGGCAAAAAAAGGCCTGCCAAAAAGCGGGGAGCTAAAGCAATTAAAAAAAAAAAAAAAAAAAACGTGAATTAATCGCGGAGAAAATACATACATGGTCAAACTGAGAATCTCCTTTTTTAAGTCGGTTAAAGAACTACACTTAAGATATTCGCTTTTCAACAAAAAAAAAATATTATCTTATTCAGTTCATAAACAAAGAAGTTATACGACTGATCATCGAGGTAGTTCACACAAAATAACACTATTTTCGTGTTTTTTCAAGATTACTTGAAAAATACTGAACAAATTTCAAAATTTTAAAAAATGGGACCAATTTGGAAGTTTACCTAATGTAATAACGTTTGAATCATTTCAATCGGTTCAGCCGTCTTCGAGTAATCGGTGTACATACATATAAATAAAAAAAAAAATACGCGACAAATAGATAACCTCCTCCTTTTCTAATTTTTGAAGTCGGTTAAAAATACTAGATTGTGGGCCCTAAAAATTCCATATAATGTTTTATTAAAATTATGTTATATTATTATATTTAGTGTATTATTATAGTTACAATATTAAATAAAATTCACCACAATGCCACTTCCAGTCTAGGTACCGTCTTAACCACATACCTACAACTCTATTTCGTAAAACATACTCAGGTTAGGAAATGTTACATACTTTATTTAACATTTCCCTCCGTATACAGTGACATAGTGTCATGTTTTCGTGTTACGTACACCTGTATTTTTTCAGTAACCTATTAATTGCATAACGTAAAGCAAGATATTTTGGAAAGTGATACTATCAGTTTAATAGAACTCAATTTTCCAGTTTAACTATCGCATCCTGAAATTTAATTCAAAACAAACTTTATTCCAACAGTATCAAAGCTTAAATCCGGTGACAAAACATTTCTCTGTCCCGGTAACGCTCAAAAACTGAAACTTTTGTATTGTCAAAAGCGTTACTAAAGCGGACTTTAGTTAGAATGTACCGAACGCAGCGTGCTCTAGTTACGAAGAAAGAGGATGTTGGTATATAGGTAGGATATAGTGGATGAGCGAGCGAGTGTTAAAATACATTAATTCAAAGTAAAAACAAAATAACAATTGTTTTATACGCAGGAACTATGCGAAATTGTCGTTGAAAATAAAAACTTATCACAAATATTTTATTTGTAATTTTTTAGATGATGTACTACTTATTATTTAGCCATAAAATATTAAATTTGCTTTAGATCGAATAGACTTCAGTGTGTGCGTTATTTAGTAGTCATCCTGCCTGCTACGAAATCGTTACAAAATCGCTCCCTCCTATCCTACATTCCGCATCCGATCGCGCGTTGCTCGCTTGCACCGTGCAACTTGCAAAGTTGCGTCCGTACAAGTAATATACATTTTCCTACGTCGAACAACATCGGGACTCTGGCGCCGATTTCCCTCAACCCGCCACGTAAATACGGGAAACTTGCTTTTTAAATGTAAACTGCGAAATTAGTTTTTGAATTTAAGTGGAATACTAAGGCAGTTGCTCATTGCTTTGAAGTGGGCTTCTCTGTTGCTGTAAAGGATTCAAATGTTGATTCCTTGGCACTGAATTTGTGTTACGTAGTATACCTTCTGTTTAACAGGAGCAATTTTACTTGACTTTTCTTAGAGAAACATTATTATTATAATAAGTTTCTGTCAAAAATTAAATTTTTAGTACAAGCTTTTATTGCCAACTGCATTTTTGTCCGCCATATGGATTTAGAGTGACGTCACTTTATTTATTTTTGAGTTATTTTTAGAAAGCCCATTCATTTGATACCCATAATGTAAGAGTGCATTAAAAATAGCTTGTTCGCCATTTTGGGTGATTCGCCATGTTGGATTTAGAATGACGTCACACAGCTAACCATGCATTGTCTTCCAAACTAAACGTGTATACAAAATCGGTTGAAGATATCTGCTTTAAAATTAAGTTACAAGATTCCAACCGAACATAACATACATATTATATTATAAGTTAAATAAAAGCTTGTAAAAACATGTTCTGGTAAAGCCTGACCAAATACCTACATTATAAACCTCGCCACAATGCGGTTGACTAAACTAAGATTTGTTTTCCTAACTGACTTAAATCTGACAAATGAACAAAGAAAAAGCAAATGTGGCACCCTAAGTTTTTATTTTTCTAATAAATCTTTACATGAGAGATTTTGGATTGCAATTTGTAATCAATGTGGGTAGGCTATGCCTACTTATTTGATAAGTCTAAATTAACTTTTAGTATCAAAGTCAACATTTAGACTCTAAATTTTGACTTTGATACTAAAAGTCATACTGATCAAGTGTGCCTTTTATAATACATCCGTAAAATCCAAATATATAATGCTCTATTTATGCCTTATAAGTAGGATAGGAACTTACATTTAAACACGAAAATAACAAAAAAACAATAGGAAATTAAAATATTCCGGTTAAAAATTCCAGCATTCCCACCTTATCAGCTATAATCTGTTGACCAACCATAAGATTGACAGACGCACAAATATATTAATCATGTACCGAACTAAAGCAAAACGTGATCGATCACTAGTACATTTTGCGATCATTTATTACTTACTATGAATTGTTTTAGTTGTGATGTGATAGGTCTAGTTATAGCTTGCTGATGATTCTAAAAGATAAAGACTTTGTAAAGTTTTGAAAATGACTAAACTCTATCTATATTGGGTCATTTTGAACTTACCATCCAAATTTTAACGATGTGTCCAGTCCATGAAACTAAACAACTTTCTCTAAAAAACATGTGTCAAATTTCGCCAGAAAAATTTGGTCATCCCATACTAAATTGATCACGTGATCTCTTTGATTTGTATGGAAAGTCGATTTTTATTTTACATATTTGACCATGTGTTCCTTAGAGAAAGTTGTTAGTTTCATAGACTGAACACATCCTAAAAATTAGGATGGTAAGTTTAAAATGACCCTGTATTTTTAACTTTGTAAGGGTTCCCTACTTAAGTGCCAAAGTTGTTGGTAGTTTTTTATTATATCGAACGCTTATAAAGACTTGCAATTAGATTTGCTCCAGTCCAGACATTAGAAAGACTTTGAAAAGACAAAAAAAGTTTAAAGTTTGGTACGATGGCGACTGGCAAAGATACTTGCGCAGTTGTAAAACTTATTCGCTTTCTAACTTTTACTTACAAAAAATAATTAAATGCCGCCTGTTTCTTTATAGTATAATCTATTAAGTATTCTGTGGTATAATTGACTAACTTTGTTGAGACAATAATAATATTTTTTCTGAGACACCAATTATAGAGGAAATGGAAACTACAAAGTTTTGCTCATTACGCTTAGTGCTTAACTGATTTTCCATTGTTTCTTTTTTAAATATTTATAAGTACCTAACTTTTATGTTTTATTTCGTTTCAGGTAAAGTGTGAGATAGCGGATTCATCTTCATTTACGTGAGTACAAAAGGATTTTTTTTACCAACTGCCCTGTATTGGACATCTATTTTAGTACAGTAGCCCGTAGAACATTTAAATCACCAAAAAGGTTACCGTTTGCCGTTGTGATATAGTTATTTATTACGAAATTATAGATACTTTAACCCAAGTTTTACAGATCGCAACCTGCCGTAACCTATATTTGTATATCTCCAAAAATGATTTTTTTTTTATTTTTCAAGGTTTACCACATGGATTAGCTATTATCGTGTTCTACAGCTTTGTTTGATTGCCACTGATAATAGTAAGACTATGGAAAGTGATCATACACAGATTTAAGACCAGATAAAGTCCAACCATTTTCATCAGGTCTTAAATCTGTGTATGGCTACTTTTTATAGTCTTACTTTTGTCTGTGGCAATCAAACCAAGCTGTAGAACACGACAATAGCTAAACTATGTGGTAAACTTCGAAAAATAAAAAAATATCATTTTTGGAGATATACAAATATAGGTTACGGACTTACGGCATGTTGCGATCTGTAAAACTTGGGTTAAAGTATCTATAATTTCGTAATAAATAACTATATCACAACGGCTAACGGTAACCTTTTTAGTGATTTAAATGTTCTACGGGCTACTGTACTATTTCTTTGTTCGAAATAAACACTTGATGATACTTTTGACACTCATCAACAGTTCATTCTAAAAAAAAGAAATATGCGTTTTTTGTGGAATAAACGAATTAATATATATACTTACTGTGGTAAACGGCCGTATCTTTTTAGGGTTCCGTAGCCTAAATGGCAAAAAACGGAACCCTTATAGATTTGTCATGTCTGTCTGTCTGTCTGTCTGTCTGTCTGTCCGTATGTCACAGCCACTTTATTCCGAAAGTATTAAGACTACACAGTTGAAACTTGGTAGATAGATGTATTCTGTTAACCGCTTAACGAATCTAATACAAAAATAAGAACAATAAATGATTAAAGGGGGGCTCTCCATACATGGAACTGAAACTGAAAAAATTTTTTTTCTTCAAACCAACACGTGTCTGCTGTCTATAGATAGGTCTTTAAAAATGACATTGAGGTTTCTAAGACAACTTTTTCTCAAAGTCAACCGTTTGAAAGATATACACCGCCAAAGTGGTAAAATGTGTGTGTCCCCCCCCCCTTTAACTTTTGAAATAAGAGAGTGAAAAATCTAAAAAAAATATATGCTGTAGATCTTAATAAACACTTTCAACCAAAATTAGTTTGAACGAGATATATTAATTAGTTTTTGAGATATAGCACATTTTCCAAAACCGCAAATATAACTTTGTCATTCATACCAACACTGTGAAAAACAAAGTTATTTTTGCAGACGAAAAATGATAGGTGGTATTAAATATGGTATGGTTTAAGGTAACTACGGAACCCTACGGCGCGTGGCTCGACACGCACTTGGCCGGTTTTTACCCTTTGGGTACGGAACCCTAAAAAAATGGGCCGCTCAGCGCGATTTTTTGCGGGGTGCGCGATGCCACGCGTAGTGAAGTGAGGCGCCCGGTATATAGCGGGTGCGCTGAATATAGTACTTTTTTGAGCGGAGTTTGATCCAAAAGATAGTCCGGGTTTTACCCGGACTACAATCAGAACCCCGCCCGGACGCTCCCCGGACGCCCTCCAAACTAGGACAAATCCGGGGAAACCCGGACGGATGGCAGCCCTAGTCAAGCCCTATCGTAAAACAACATTTTACTATTTTACGTAAAATAGTAAAATGTTGTTTTACGATAGGGCTTGACTTGATAGCTAGAAAGTTGAAATTTTCACAGATGATGTATTTCTGTTGCCGCTATAACAACAAATACTAAAAACAATAAAATTAATATTTAAGGGGGGCTCCCATACAACAAACGTAATTTTTTTGCCGTTTTTTGGTACGGAACCCTTCGTGCGCGAGTCCAACTCGCACTTGGCCGGTTTTTTATGTTAACTTAGAAGTTAGTTTTTTTTTTGTTTCAAATGACTGCAAACCTGAGTAATATGGTTTTAATTTCAATCGATACCTCCACGCATTCTCGAGATAAAGGTTCTTGACAGACGGATAGACAGACAGACAGACGGACAACAAAGTGTTCCCGGGTTCCGTTTCTTCCTTTTTGAGGTACGGAACCCTTAAAACAAACGTGGGTTTAAAAATTGCTTTTATTATCGTACAACGACGAAATATATTATTGTAAATCAAATATTTCCACCAAACAGCAGGAAATAGGTTCAAAAATTATGTTCCGCCCGCCAAATAATCTCGCTCGAAACATTTTGAAATATAAAAATCCAATAAGTAAAATACACGACACGTTTGCAACGCTGACGTTCGGAATACTCGATCGCGGGACGACGTCAGAAAATTTTTGCAATTTTTACGAGCGGCATTACAATCAGTAAGGTGTCAGGCGCACGTCGCGAACGCACAATGAGACCTCCTTGGGAAAATTTTGTTGCCTTTGGTAGCTTTTTACTACCATCCAGTTTGCGTGTGATTTCCTCCGAGAAATTATATTTTCATTTTAATCGCACGACTCGCTTTTGACTATTAGTGTAATGCTTGAAGATTTTTATAAATACAATGTAAATTGAAAAGATGTAAAAGCATTTTATTTATCCTAATGGTAAAAGCTAGCTTTTATTTTTTAATTGTATCTGTCTACGACAGAAGTATCTAAATATTCGCTTGTAATGACAAGTAATTATAAAAATATTTAGAAATATTTTTGAAGTTAAAACTTCTTTAGCGGCGTTGTACGCCTTTTTGTAATGGGGAAAAAATCTTAAGCTCGCGTCAGTCAGTCAGGATCACGTGACCCTGATCGAAAATTCGTAAGACGGATGTGACGGGTGGAGAGTAGACAGCCGGCGGCGGAAGTAGCCCCCTCTCTTGAAAATGACGGAGCGTCATTTCAAGACGTAAACACTTGTGTCACCATAGCAACGCGCAAATTTTTAATTAAATGTCAAAACTCTAGATTTTCTGTCAAGCTATGGATAAGACTTTCGTACAATACTGTTCTGTATTCGTAAATTCAAATGCAGAGTAAATTCGTAAGACGGCAATTCGTGCAAAATTATTCCCTAACCATTTCAAAATATCAAAAATGCACAACTTCAAAAATATTCAAGTTTTCACTTCTGCCGGCACTCCCGGAGTGCAACCCGATTTTTTATTGATAACTAGCGGCCACCCGTGGTTTTACCCGCGTGGTTATCGTTCCCGTAGGAATATCGGGATAAAAAGTATTCTATGTTTTAATCCAGGCTATCAACTATCTGTATACCAAATTTCAACCAAATCCGTTCAGTAGTTTTTGCGTGATTGAGGAACAAACATCCAAATCCAAACCCACAAACTTTCACATTTATAATATTAGTAAGATATAGCTACATTTTAAATTCACTTAGTTTTTAAATACTGTACAATAAAAAAAAGCTAAGCCAACATTTATAATTTAAGATGAATATGATAAGTCGCTTATAAAATTGATAACAGTACTTACATTTCTCAGTTACAAAGCTTAGCTAAATGAAGAATCAGTTTCATTGATATTAATTATTTTTAGATAAGCATTGCTATACTTTTGGGGTTCCGTTAAGGAATCTCAACAGAAACTTGCAATTTAAGAGTTTATTTTGAAAAGTTGGAACTAAGTCACAATAATGATTAGTTCTTTTAAATATTGAAATATAGGTAATTAAAGAAAAACTAAAATATTTTTTAAAAATTAATGAATGTGTGTGTGTTGAAGTTACCGCGTTATCCAAAAACTTCAAGCGTTGACGCGTCGCGGCGGACCGTTTCTTCTTCTTCTTCTTATTTTTGTTTTGGCAATCTACATTCCCCTTGAAAGTAATTTTTGCCATTGTCAAGTGTTGAATAGTTCAGTGGTATATTGTTTCAGTTTACATTAGAATGCGGGTGCATTGCATTCTAATGCTGCTTGGAGCATTTGGCACCAAGTATATCCAGACAGTTTACTCGGTGAGTTCTGCCAAGGTAGCCACCACTACAGTAAAAGTCTCGGCTTCACACAACCAAGATCGCGCCTATTTCAATTATCCTACATATTGTTCAGTTGCGTAGACACTTGTACCACAAAACTGCACCAATTTTAAGACACAGTATCCACTATGAATCAATTTGCAAATAATTAAAATAGTCACCGAACCGCACTCGACTAAATGGCGCCAAAAACTCCGGACCGTTTCTATGGAAAATTTAAAATCGGTCTAATTTAACTGTAACACTATTTATCGAAAATGCTTTTAACTAACTTTGCTTATCTGTATGAAGTTTTGTTAAAAACGATTTATTAATTTCAAAAAATAAAGACTTGAAAGTTTGTCTGAAATGCCGTTTGCCGTCAACGCTATTAAATGAAGATTATAAATAAATTAAGGTGGACCGACGATCTGGTGAAGGTCGCGGGAAGCCGCTGGATGCGGGCAGCGCAGGACCGGTCGTCGTGGAGATCCTTGGGGGAGGCCTATACCCAGCAGTGGGTGTCGTGCGGCTGACATGATGATGATGAAATAAATTAAGACAGATACGGAATCTCCATAAAAAATATAGCACCTTCTTGATATTTTTAAAAGTTCTTAATGAGCACTGTATCTAGTTCGATATTAATATCACCACCATCTTATCACTACCAACATCTAAGCTCACGGCTCCAACGACGGCCTGCGTAGGCGCACAGATTGATAACGCATTCCGATACTTTAATTACAGCATTTAGTATATTTATGTTTCACTGGCCACGTTCTGTTTTATATTTATCGTTTTCACTTAATCCGTTTATTTGGAAATTGGTATTCGTTAATTTTAGGTATTTTCTTTGAATTTTGTATTGATTTATGACTAGTTTGGAGAAAATTATTTGGTCAAAGTTTTTAGGGTACCTACTTGGAATTTTTATTTCAGTTTCTATTCCATAAAAAAATTGAGCAGCTCTATCTTTTTTAGAACTAAAACGGCCCTTTTTACGAATTAAGACTCCCAATTCAAACCCAAAAACTTTATCACATAGTTCACTATCAAAACTTGTAAAAAAGTACACAACAAATGTCAAAAATCACAATTACTTATTCTCTTAGAGATAATTTGACTATTACCCTCTTGTGTATCCTTATTTCCATTCCTACATTGTTACTTCTAACTAACGACAATATAGGACAGTGCAGAAGACAGCAGATGTTCTGTAGATCTCAAATTTCTGCCAACCCTATCGATCGCTCTAATTATATTAAGCCGGGACCATTGTCATCGTCTCGGGGGTCTTTGGGGCCCCAGAATTAAGTTATTGTCAAGTTTACTGCAGTAATGTGTGGGGTTAAGATAGTGCGTACAGTTTAACACCGCTTGCTCTCACTAATTAGATGGGAGGAATTCGGTAAGTATCGATTTTGGAGGCCTTGAGAACTGTAAAGCAATAGTTTGAAGCCACAGACCATGTAACAAGTAGTGTTTGTAGCTGGCTTAAGAACAATGATAAAAAATTATAAAAGAATACAAACAAAATGCACTCATTTGTTAACTAAATATCGTTTCTATAGAACTTGTTTATGGGGTCTAAATTTCGAATTTACCGAGGTGTTCAGAAACTTATCTATTAGTACGTCAATAGGCGGGATATCGAAAGATCCAAGAACCTTATATTCATATTCGAAAGATCAAAAAGTGACAACATTACGCCGTTGCGTCTATGGACTAACAGATGTCAAATGTGATCTATTTTAATAGGTATGGATTTTTTTACTGTCATTTTACGAACTCCCTACGTGGTTCTTGCATCTACAAAAGTCTTAACATATTAATATCTGGGCGACCAAGCTTTGCTCGGTTATTACTATTTATTGTAATATAGTGGTGTTTTGGTGATAATCTACATTGTTATCTCAAACATTATCTACATTTTATTAAACTTGTCTAAAAACAATAAAAATTAAAAAAGTATAAATAAACTTGAACATCGCGCGTCACCGAGCGGGATTCGAACCCGTTACAGTCGTTTCTTGCCGTCCGCGTCTGCTGGACAGTGGCTGGCAGGACGAAATTAGCGACCATATTCTGCGTCGGAAGAAAACGCATGAAAATCGCATGTAAACTCGAAAACACGCGTTTTCGCAAACATAAGACTAATCTAGATCGATTGTTTACCCCCGAAAACCCCCATAAACCTAATTTCAGCGAAATCGTTAGAGCCGTTTCCGAGGTCACAGAAATAAATTTACCTATATATAAATATACAAGAATTGCTCGTTTAAAGATAATAAGTTTGCTGCTACACTTCTTGTAGCAGCAAACTTATTATCTTATACTCGAAATTGACCGAGCGAGTGCGAAGCGTCTCTGTTTCAGCTTAAGCAAAAATGCTTTCGTATGTCCGTCCGGCTATCCGTTTGTTCTATTCGACAAGTTGCATTTCACAACCGATTGTTGTGAAATTCAGTAAGAAAGTTCGATAATCATAGAGTTTTTTTTCTGGTCGATTCAGTTTTTCTAAATTATTCAAAATGGCAGAGATATAATAATGTGTTAAAGCGAGGTTTACAGCTCACAGAGCCACTAGTAGAGTCTGTGGTTGAATGAAAATTAAAAAATTAAAAGCAGCCGTTTGTTTATCTGGCGTTCGAATTGAATCAGCTTCAATTTGTTTGTGGGGTACAAAAATTGACTGATGACTGTAACCGAGGCGTTCAGAAACTAATTTTGAATGGTGAGCGAGCGACGACGCGCTTCGCTCGCTTCCCATAATTTGGGATGGCTACCGAGCGACGCGCTCCGCTCGCTTCCCATAATTTGTGCGAATCAGCGTGCTCGCGAGTCTCCCCTAGCGATATTGCCCTCGACACGGTAGATTAAACTGTTATTTGTGATACATACGTATCTTATTGTCAGTTTGGACAGAAAAAAATCGAGGACTAGAGATATTTTAAAAATTATATTGTGCATATGATATTGTAAGCTCAAATGGCATGATTAGGTGAATAACTAAGTTTTGGAAAATGTAATCAAGTTTATTTTTTGATTAAGTTGATTCTTGATGATTTTTTGATTAAATCACTGAAAACTGTAGTTGCGGTAGAACCATCCTTTTCTATTAATATGACGTTTCATTATATCAAAAATAATTAAATATTGACACTAAGAAAATTTAAAAGAATCAGAAAAATAAAGATATTATTAGGAAAACTTTTATTTCTTGTTCAAAATGATCGTAGCAAAATCTCGTAAATATTAACCTTTTTTTTCTTCTTGCATTTTTGTTGGGATAAACACTTTGAAAGAAAACCTTGCAGGTGTATTAACGTAACACGAGTTAAGTATTAACCCTAAAATACCCATTCTATTCTACCACACCATAACTCCAATAAAGTTCGTGATTCTAAAGTAAATGGACACTTTAATACAACCTAAGTTATTTTTTATAAGCGTTAACTGGCGTCGTATAAAGTTGCAGTGTCTCCCGCTAAGTACACAGCATTAGCTCCTAAGTTATGTTGTTAGCACACTTTGCTACTTCCAAGTTGGTTAAGACACTATGTTTATACCAACCAGTTTTTACTTGGCTGCTTGGTAAAAAGTGACTGGTGTGGTCTATTGGACGCTTATATTATCAAGAATTTTGTAATTATAGATAACCGATAAAACTGATTAAATTGTCTCAAAACTGTTTACAAGCAAAAATACGATTATAATATAACTATATATTACGTAAGTAATAAATAATAATAAAAAATAACTGAGTAGATAAGTGAATAGTTTCTACAGTACAAATATAAGCATAGCGAGAGCTATGACTCTTTTTTAAATAAAAAAATACTAAAACTTTTTTTTTGTTTTTAGGGTTCCGTACCAAATGGTAAAAAAGGAACCCTTATGGTGTGACTCAGTCTGTCTGCCTGTCTGTTACAGCTGGATATCTCGAGAACTACTAATGATATCAACTTCAAATTTGGAATGGTTTAAGATGACATTTGCCCAACTATTTTGCAAATATGAAAGAAATAAAAAATAAATATCTTTTTTACAACAGGGACTGAAAAGGGGGCTTAAAAATTTGAAGTGGGGCTACTAGGGCATGTGGGGTACCTACGTATCATATGAAAGAGCGCCGTTTGCACGTTTTTAATCATATTTTCTTTTTTTTTATAGTTTTCGACTTATGATGAAAAACGTAAAAAAAAATACCGTTCCCCCCTTATCTCCGAAGTTTGCAAAGAGAAAAATCTGAAATAATTCTAAGTGATAGCAGTTTATATGAAAATTACTTTATTGAATTAATTGACCTAAACTGCAATAATAAATTTATTATTCTTCTCTGCAGTGTATTTATTATGATGGTACGGAACCCTAGGTGCGCGAGTCCGAGTCACTCTTGACCGGTTTTATTTGTTCTATTATGATTTATTTTGTTCAAATAAAATAGTCACCCACCACACCAGAATGTTTAAAATAAATAAAAAAAAACAATAAATCTATTTGATAATAAAATGTCTTGTACAACAGCTGTACGATAAATAACCTGTACATTCAAAGAACATAGTGATAATATCCTTAAGTGTAGTGAGTCCTTTTAGTGAGATACTGACTTATAAATCGACCAGAAGCGGGGTCGTTTAGGCCCGATGGCTCGATATGCGTCCTAAGTGGTTTTAATTGAGTCAGCTGGCAGTAACGGGTTTAAATAACATCCAGATATGTATTGGAGAAAGCTCTTTTCTTTGTTAGATTTGTAGAATTTTAACGTATTTATTGATTGAAAAACGATTAAGTATGTAATATTTTTAGTGTGGAGTTTGCTCGTCTCCAATAGCTATTTATCAAGAAAGTTTCCAACCCTGCATGAATTTAACTCATTCATATTAAATCGATTTATAACAACTTTTTAAATTTCTGTGACTGAAAATTTATATCAAAAAAATAAATTTTCATCTCCAAAGATTACACAAAGCACGGAATAGATATAAGTACTACCATACAGAAAGGAAACTCTCCGCCCCGCCCCACAATCAAATACCTCACCCCACCGCGCGAGTCCGTGTGCCGATCCGTGTGCTTAGCTCTAGACTTCACGCACACAGTTGCGCGTGTGCAAAAACGTCACTGTGTAGCGTCTGTGTAATAGGTAGTTGAAACGCGACGCTTGTATGGAGTGCCCGTGGTGTGCCCAAAGTCAGAATTTGAACTTTATTCAAAAATATATTTGCAAAATACTAACTTATTAATGAGAAAGTTATATAGATTTCGTCGAAGATTTGTTTTAATAACCCCACGCTCGCCACGATTAGGGTTGTCAACCCTACTTTATAATATAGTATCCTACTATATTGAGGGATCGCCTTCTATATTTTTTGAAAAAATATATAGTAGGCAAAACTACTATATTTTTTCAAGTGAAAGAATTTAACAAAAGCAACAAAAAAATTACTAATATGCACTTGTAACTGAAATATTTTTTGTGATTAAAAACTTGTGTTTATGGTTGTTGAATAAATTATGAAAATGTTAGTACGTATGAAAAATGCAACTTCTTTAAAATCCCCCATACAAAACGGCAACCTACTATAATTTTAGGACTTTTTCGCCATCTACTATATTTTTACACTAATAATCATGAAAATACTAAATTTGATGCAAAAAAAGTTGGCAACCCTAGCCACGGTCCCCTTTCTTCCCATACACGCCAAGACATTATTAAAGAGGCACAATTTGTTTTTATCACCTGCACAACCTTTGTCTGACACTTTAGCACAATAAACGTATAATTTAATGGGTGTGCCACTCGCTAATAATTCGTACGTTAATATTTCACAGCTGTCATTTCACTCACAAAAAAAAAATGAAACAATCCCGATCTAGCTTCGAACAAAAAAGTCATATTTCTAATTTTTTCTAAAGTAATAAATCAAAATAACGTGTAAATTGCACTAGAGGGACTTTTCAACAATGAGTCAACGTGGCTAAGTTTGGAATAAAAAAAATAGTAAGGGTGATCCTAAAACGTACTGACGAGTGACAGAGTGATAAGACAAGTGAACGACCACCGAAATAGCTTTTTAAGAAATGCATTAACTTTTTTTAAAGTTCGGGTCGCCACCCTTTTGTCTTACATATTTTTATGATGGAAATTATCTGTCTTCGATGTTTTTAAAATAAGTACAAGTTCTATAACCGTGGGGCACAGCTTTTGTCGCTTCTTTGCCCCGATGCTGGCGTGGGCATTTACGTTATCTAGATTTTCAAAACAGTTTTTTTCTTCTTGTTAAACATTCGACTCGTTATGTTTTTTATTGGTAACATTTTCATTTTCTAAAGAAAATTTTAAAAAGCGGAAAATTGGTGAATGTAGTTATCATAAATAACGTCTCTAAAATAAACTGTTGAGACAATTTTCTGAGGCATGATTTAAGTTTTAAGTTACGCAAGTCACATTTATTAATAAGTTTGACAGCTAAGAAGCACTGAAAGTTTACGTAGCGAACCGGAAAGGGGCGCGCGGAACAAGCGTATCGGAAACTGGAAAACAAACATCGAAACTTAACTCGCCACTTAACTCTAACACACATACAATAAAAACGGTACAATAACAAACGCGCACTTGAAGTGTTATTCGCGTGTTTATTATTAGCTGCAGTGCATATAAACAAGGTTACAGTGAAACGTCGCCCCCGGCGTATCGATGCGTCGACGCGAGCGACGGCCGAGCTTTTAAAAAGCTAACCCGTCCTGTAAGAAAGGGACGGGTGGCGAACACGTGGGAAGCGGATTCCGAACGCACGCACCCCCTCCCGCTTCTACATCTCCCCTCCCTCGTTCCTTGCGCCGCGCGCACTCCAGTCGCGCGCCGACCGCCGTGCAGGCAACACGCCTAAATAGAACCCGCGAATGTCCTAAAAGCACCCGCCCTGACGTTGTGCAGTGACCGAGTGGGAACGACGCTGTGATTTGTTTTGAGTGTGACGTCACTGTGTGCAAGTTGTGAACGTTACATAATTGTGTGTTGAGTGCACTATGCGGTTGTTTGCAACGTTATGAATGGTCTGGATCGCTGCTTCTTCGATCAACGTAAGTTTGTGTTTTGGCTATCTATACAAATTGTGCGGAAATGTTAAATTCGTTCGCACTGCGGTTAGTGGAGGCTTTATTCGAGTTTAATGGGACATCGTTGCGGCATATCAATATTTTCAGCGGTCGCATGGGTAACGTTCACCGCGTTTATTATTGCCGGGATTAATGCGTTTGCAATGACGGCACAGGGCAGGAAATTTGTGAAATAGAAAACCCATGCTGAGCTTCGAAATTTTAAGAAAACAAAATATTATCGTACTTAGCTTTTCCATAAAAACAACTACCGACATAGATCAAATCGGCTTTTAAAAAGGTTACATTAAAAAGGTTTTTAGTATTGATACTGTTATTGAAGAATAAACAGTAAAAAAAACCCATATATTAAGACCATGACAAATGAAATTAGTCTAAAAGCTCCATCTGTATTGCTAGATAGGAAAAGTAAACAAAATAATAAATCAAGACGAGGAAATGACAATGTTGAGTAAGAGAATGAAATCGCCGGGAGTACAAACCAATCCGCAATGATAATTCGAGTCACTGAACTTGACACTTTGAGAATCCACATAATAGCTCTTTTGAAGGAGTCGTCTCCATTGAAAATTCGTTACAAACATCTAAGGATGTCTCAGATAAGCAAGTCAAAATAGATGTTAACGACTTTAATGAGACAAACGGCCTTATTGAAGATAACTGGGATACGAACGGGACGGATAAATAAATTGATGATGATTTGTTCAATTAAGACTGGAAAGGGCCAGTCGTGCAACGATTTGTTGAAGAATCATTGAAATTGATTGGTAATGTGGGTGAGAAATAGTAAATATTTGGTTTAAGCTATTATCGTTTCACGCTTCGAAGTTTATAGAGATTGACGAACTAAATTGATTACTTCTGGTGATAATTATGGTATTTAGATTATTGAAAAACTGTGCTGTGACATTTTTACTGCGAAAGTATTTTAAATCGACCCTCGTTATTTTGATATTACACTCTTCAGTCTTATAGCGTTATTGAGGTCAAGTCAATTTTGTATTCTATTCTTTCGCATGTCATGGCTCAGCAGAACGTAAGTCATTAACGTTGAATTATAATGTTATAAATATTTCATAGAAATCAAAAAAAGTGATAACCAGTTGTCCCTGAAGAATGTAGGTAACATCTAGTATGATTGTCACATATAATGAGACATTGAACAATATCTGATAAGGAGCCAAAATCTATAGTTTTAAAATACCTACTATAATACAACCTTTTGTGCCTGTTATTTGGATAAATTATTATCCAAATCACGTATTTCATCTCCGCAGAAATTATGTGCTTTAATAATCTTCTTATTAGATTCCAGAATCATAACAACTTAATAACATTTCGGCAAAACATTTTCCTTATTTGTGTACTCAAAATAAACAGGCATTAACCCTATATCAACGATGATGTTTAAATAAAACATTACGATGTTTGAGTAAACTGGAAAGTATTGTTCGAATGGGAAATTTATTGGCTATAAACTTTTTAAAATAATGTGTATACTATTTTACGACATGAGATACGAAACCGTAATCGATAGCCTATAAAGAGCCAACAAATCACACCTCGTTGTCCCAACACCTCCGTGTTAAACAAACATAAATCTCAAAATTGTGAGCAAATAATAAGAGTAAAAAAATATTTAAATAGTCCAACCGCAATGGACCACCCGTGCGATCCGGTCGGCTCCGTATGGAGCACGCACGTCCCCATTATACTGTGAAAAGATACTTGGACCCGCCCGTTTTTATTCAGTTTTAACGTAATTTACATCTCTACTATCCTTTCCACTCGTTGTTTTGGGATCACGTTCTGTTTGGACCGAATCTTGACAAAATAAAAGTGCTGTGTCATACAACCATTGTTGGTACACTATCCTGTTTTCAATACAATTCATCCTTATCGATTGCATTATCCGCTACCGGTTACAAAAAATATGCTTTTTTGTCTATTGTGTTCGTCTATGACAGGTATGTTGCTGTCAATCAAGTGTGTAACCAATTCTATTGTTTCCGAAATATGTACAAATATTTTACATTAAGTTACACACAATACAATTTGTGAAAGTGGGATGGAATTAAAATAAAACACTTTTTACGGATACAGTACAAAACTGCTACCTGTGAAACCTAAAATTTAAATTAGATTGGGAAAAATGTGACTAATATGTGTGTAAAAAACAAAATAAACATCTAAAAACTTTTAATAAAATCGCTTTCGTATCCGTAAAAGTGATGAGTGAAATACAAGAAAAAAAAGTTTTGTCTTATGACTAGCCTAAAATTATTTTATGTTAATAAATCGTCTACGCACATGTTTCGCAATCCTAATTGCCAATTCCATCACGAGGATTCGTGCAAAAGTATCGTCTCACAGATTGATGTAGTGATACTATTTGTAACGCCCGGGTGGCATGTTTAACTTTCTGAGTGACTGCAACAGACCTGCACTGAATCTTAACTATTTCCTCTTAAAGTTTCCGGTTAATTTAACTCGAGGCCGACGTATGCATTCAAACGGCACTCTAAAGACAACACGACGGAACTCCCACGTGTACCAAAACAAATAGACATTCCCAGAAAACATTGTCATCAGGAACAAAAACACAGCCCTAATTGCTTACACGATTACAACATGTTCTATTCTCTCCTAATAATTACGAAACCTGATGTTATGTCCCAAGACGTAATGGGAACTAATAATTAAAGGTCTTTCGATACGGTTGGCGGAACAGAAAAAACGATCGCAGAGGATACTTTTACTGCGGCCAATAAAAGAGTTATGGTTAGGTAAACGATCAAACTTAAACGGTATAAAAAACAAAATACTTTCGCTCATTGTTTGATGCGTTAACTGTGGTCGTAAACCGGAGACAAATTGGTTTTAAAAGACCCCCGGCTGGGCTTATGGCTCACAAAAAAGAGCTTTATATTGCAATACTCTTGCGCGATTGTTGGATATAAATTTACTGAGTGCCACTTGTGAGGTACATTTCCTATTATGGATTCCCGTTTATACGCTGCTCGCAAACAGGCTTTTGCAATCGTCAAGCCGAATGTCATATGCGTTCCCAAATGTGATGCAACTGGAAATCAGCCTTCGATTAAACGGTTATGGTAATGTATTAATTAAAATAATTATCTGATGTAACTACATTTTTAAAAGTTAACTTTAGTATTGTACTTATTAGATAGAATGCGATAAACTGTAATACTACAAGTATCGCGTTGCAATTCCACGTCCCAAACATTGCGATATACCCACTTCCAGTTTTAATAATATTTAATCGATTGTAGATAATACTAAAAAACTGCTTCCAACATTTCTAATATAAAACTACTTATAGCTGATGTTGATATAGAATTAGCAGAATTACATAATCATGAAGCTAACTTTTTACTTGCCAATAAAACTTTAACAGTTTATAACACAAAATGCGTTCAAGTTTACACAGCAAAGTGCTAATTCACGTACATTAGCGTAGTATTATGCATCATCCAACGGATTAATAGATTGCTAATTAAGTATTGGGATGTGCGCTAATAAACAATAATTATGAACAGATAAATCTATTACTGAATACGGCAGGCTGATTGGACAAGATTGTGAAATTGGGTTAAACGTTGATAGTTCTTTATAATAGGAACGATGACATTATTGTTGATAATATAGCTACTGCTATTAAAGATAAGGGTTTAAAGGTTAACACAGTTTAAGAAATGTAATTTTTAGAACTTTGAGTTCAATGACATTTTGAGATTAGGAATATCGATTAAGTGATAAAAAATTTGAACACTGGGAACTGAGTAGTTCCCAGTGTTCAAATTTTTTATCACATTCATTTACTGGTAAATGACTGGTAAAAAACTCTTGGTTCGATAAAAATTAAAAACTAATTAAGCAACAAACCGTACTAAGTTTTATCAAACACTACTGGCTAAGTTGTGACGTAATTGTAAACAGTTTACTAAGTTAAACTATGTTAATGGAACTTATCACAATAATTACATAGTAAATAGGCATTTGGATTATTAAGGTTTGAATCTACTTAAACATGTAAAACACTAAATAAGTCGTGTTATCATTGTTTATATTCAAATTCTTTTGATAATTAATTTTACATGTAGTTAAATATATCAGTAAATAGCTGTAAAACGTATAATGTATTACTATTCCATTATCATACTATATTATACATACAATTCTTGCCCCAAAACGCTGCCTTGTAACAGCACCACCAGAAAAACAGTGAGCATATTTATATGCGCTTATTTTCTTCAGAAATACTAAGGTGGGCTCCGCATTGTTAACATATGCCCCAATGAATATATGAATAGCATATAATTCTAGGTTGGTATGTTTCAATTTTCCGGTACAATAGACCTGTGAATCGCTAATGCCGTGTATTATCATATTCCTATCAGGACTCGGAAAAGGCAAGATTGATGATACTGTAAATACAAAGCCGATTAACTTAGAAGATTTTGATAATAAATAAGTGTTTTTACGAGAAATATCAATATTTTGATTAATGTTGAGATGAAAGATTGTGTTTTCGGCGTGGGTTTAAGGTGTTGTTCTGGAAGCGTTAGTAAGATTTTGTGTTTTGTTTTTGATAGAAATTAGGGCTTCTCATATTAAATAGCGAAGTGCTAACATTAAGCTATCATTACTTAATTATGTAACGTACCTACATTAACTATTATTTATACTGTGCACTAACTATCTTCTAACTTGATATTATACGTTATTATTTTAAAGCTTCTGAATAAGTGAATAAAAAATCAGAAAGTCTTGATAGAAATATCAAATAGGTTTCATGTAACGGAAATCAAAATAAGATATTAACCTATTTTAACACGTATTCCGTAATTCAATACGAACAAAAAGAACTATTGTAACGCATCAAAAGCCGATAAAGTAGCTGTAAACGATTTTTTTGACTCGAAATAACATCTTCAGTGTGTAGGCAACCGGGCCCTTTGTCGATTATTCTCGGATATAACAACGGAATTGGGTTGGCCGAACAAAAAAAGGAACAACCGAAATGAATGGGCCTCGATTGGTCACGCGTGCGCCTACGCCGCTCGCCGGCTCACCTCGCTTTCGGTACTACTAACGCCATCTGTGGACGGGTAAGCGAACCAAGTATATGCGTGTATAGGAATATTTGAAGAAAAATTATTTCCTTCATTCGGTACTACTAACGCCATCTGTGGACGGGTAAGCGAACCAAGTATATGCGTGTGTAGGAATTTTTGAAGAAAAATTATTTCCTTCAAGAAACGCTTTTGTCAGATTATTTAAAGCAATTTCATAATACATGTGTCTAATCTGTGGCATGGATTAATTTGAAACTGACGATATTTAATGAAATAGAAATAAATATATTATTGTACGATACTTTAAGTTACAATATTTTGCTTGAAGATCTTAAGGAATTTATAATTTTACTAGCTGCCGCCCGCGACTTCGTCTGCGTGGAAAGTTTTTTTGCTTTCCCTCGGGAACAATACTTTTTTTCGGGATGAATGGTACCCTATGTCCTTTTCTGTACCCCTGACAACGTGTATGCAAAATTTCATGACGATCGGTTCAGTAGTTTAGACGTGAAGGCGTAACAAACAAACAAACGGACTTTCGCATTTATAATATTAGTAAGGATTCATGGTATTAACGTAATTTTTAGTTAGAATTGGCTTCAAAAAGCTTTTAATCCCCAATATAAGCATTTTGAGAATTAATTGACAGTTTTATATTTATTTTCTCCCCTTCGGTGTTACTTTCAGGCCTCAAGCCGTTTCGATGGATTTGCGGTCTCTTTAGGCCTGATCGATGTGGTTTTATTTGCTTTGTGTCTTTAGATAGATTTAAAGTGTCCAAAGATGGATCTGTTTACGATAAAACTTCGCAGAGTAATAATTTGCTGACAAATGTTTTTTGAATGAGGGCTTTTTAAAAATGACACTTTAAAATAAAAAAAAGTAACTATTTGCCTCACATGGACAAGTGAAGTGTCAAAATTGCTTTAAAATTAAATGGCCTGTGCTTAAAAAAGTCATTGTTTCTTGGCGTTCTTTGGTTGTTAGTGGTGTTTTCGTTGTTTTCATGTGAATTGTGTTTTCTTAGACCGCTATTACATTATCATATATTTATCATTTATATATGATTTCATATCTGTCAAATTCTATGATCATAGTTAAATGATGATGTCCTTCATTTTTACATATTACACTTATGATCCACCTATGATCATATAAACAGTGTCATAAATCAAGATGGATAACGATTTAGCTGTGTTTTCCGTTGCTATGTGCAATTTTATTAATAGCATTAAAAAGAAGAAAACTATTAAGAACAAAATAAAAAATAAAAGACGTATTTGGGTTTTGTAAAAACGTATTTCGTTATCCGGAACAAGATTATTGTATAAACACTAATTTTACTTGTAAAGAGTAATTAATATTTTTGTTATTTTAATATTCCAGTCAAAATTCTTGCACTTGGAAGACGCCATTTTTTGAAGTTAGGCACATAGAGGAAAAAATCACTACTGGGGCGACGAATATGATCCTACTTGTACGCTGGCTGTCAAATAGGATCCCATAACTATGATCAAAGACAATATGAATTTTTTCAATGTTCAATTCAATGAATGAAATCACATGTAGTTATTAGACCGTCCTATGTTCTTCATATAAAAATGACTCATACATATATGATCATATTTCTATGATAATCTAATATCACTCTTACTCTAGAGTTGATACTTGCCTGTTTGTCAACGCCATCTATCGAGTCTACAGTTTTTTGTCATTTTGAAAAGCCATCATTCAATAGTTTTTCAATAAAACTTTGCTTTTGGTAAGTCATTTCTTCTTATAAATTGTATCATCACATACTATGTTGTGAAATCAACTTGAGTTAGTGTTTTTTTTTATAAAGATACTTTTTTATAGGAAAGGCGCAACATTGTCCTCACCTTAAAAAATTAAAGCTTCTGGTATGCAAATCAGTACAATACACAATCGAATCTGTAACCTAGGAGATGGCAACTGCCACTCGGCCACAAACTGCCTACTGCCTACTCTGGGGCCGTACCGGCTAACGCATCGAACTTCGATAAGTCTGCCGAGCTTCAACTTAAAACAGATAAATCGAAATAAGGAATTTCGTATTGTACTATTGGTCGAAGTTATTTAGAAGATATCGATGTTCTTGTGACATCATGATTTGGTGTTCGCCATTTTGGCCTGATTGAGGCTCGATTTATCTGTTTTAATTTGAAGCCGGGCAGACTTATCGAAGTTCGATGCGTTAGCCGGTACGGCCCCTGATAAATCGGAAGCAAATGGCATTAACAGCCCTCCATGATAGACAACTGAACTGTGTACTGATAAGACACCTGATTGACAGATCGGTCAATGCTTGTTACAACGACTCAATTCAACAACGGCTGATATAACGTATGTTCACTTGTTTGATTTTTTTTTTTAATTTAACTTGTGTGTTTTAAAATTAGACCTAACATTATCAACATTTGCATTGAAGACAGCGATTACTAATCAAAAATATTATTTAGCAACACAACATTACAATATCACATGTGTGTGGGTCTTTAAACGGGTTGATACAGGCGACTTGCTGGTCAATTTTATTTAACCAGCGCTTTTTATTTACAATCGCTTGTATAATTCATTCGCCACTTCATTGTAATTAGGTTTGCGATAAGATTTTACAAGCGATTGTCGATAAAAACTATAGTTTTAACTAAAATTGATCAGTAAGTCACCTGCAAAATCGACCCGTGTAAATCCTTACTAATATTATAAATGCGAAAGTCCGTTTGTTTGTTTGTTTGTTTGTTACCCCTTCACGTCTTATCTACTCAACCGATCGTCATGAAATTTTGCATACACGTTGTCAGGGGTACAGAGAAGGACATAGGGTAACTTTCATCCCGAAAAAAAAGCACTGTTCCCGAGGGATAGCAAAAAAACTTTCCACGCAGACGAAGTCGCGGGCGGCCGCTATTACCACATAACTTTTAAAATTAATTGAATATGGTCTTGTATCTCGCTCGATACATTTTTTACGCTTTCTACTGCTGATTCAAATATACTGTATTTTATGTTGTATACCTCTTCTAGAACAATCTTATACATACATCATTATATTCATCATCATCATCATAACAACTCATTCGGTGCATTCCAGCAGACCAATCGCTAGGTCAGCGATCACCACTGAGTAAATTTTAACCATATATTGTAATTTTATACACCATTAAATTATTTTACTTTCCATGAGTAAAATCCACTCTATGGCGATCGATGACCAAACGATTATTCTGCTGGAATGCACCCATTATAACCCACTTCGTCAGTCTCAAAGTTAGAATCTTCATTATCATGGGTGCAGAAAAGGACATAGATACCTTTTATCCAGAAAAGCTGTACTGTTTCCGATACCCGAGTGATAAAAAAAGTGTCCACGCAGAAAAAGTTGCGAGTGACATTAGTTGACTAGTATAATATAAAAGCTTGTTGCGAGAATTTCCCGTGTAAATATAATTATTTTAAGTTTCGATATATTTTAAGAACCTCTAATAAAAACTGTACATTTTATCGCGTACTCGTAGTTATAGTTTACATTGTTTTCAATAGATGGCGGTGTTTTCTTCTGAATCGTGGTATGGATTAGTTGTCACCATTCAAACAATAGCTGAACCGACCTCAAGTTTCAGTAACAGAAAGAAACTTAACGCGCGCGTACCTTAAATTTTTGTAAAACTAACGCGAATTTCAACGTTGGTTTGGTATTGTAGTACAAAACCAAAGTTCGTGCAAAAGTGCTGTTTTTTTAGGGTTCCGTATGTTACCAGATGAAAAAATCAAAAGATCTTTAAAATGATGCACTGTATTTTATTGAAAATTCTAAAAATCCTGAGATTTCCTGAGATTTGCAAAATCTGCCCGCAATCCTGAGAAGAGTCCAAAAATCGAAATTTCGTAATCAATATACAATAAACAAGATTGATTACGATTACGATTGACACGAGTGAATTTACAATAAACTGATAAAATGTCAGCGTTTAAATGCTTTACTGCCAAACATTATCTAAATACCAACAAATTTATGTGAAAATGTACGGTTAACAAGAAATATCCGGAGCTATCCGTTCACTGATAAATTCACTGTATGACGGAAATTAATAGACACAAAACGACAACAATGTTGCATTTAAATGACAAACAAAATATTTTTTAGTATTTTCTCTTATTTGTTTTCACGACTTTTTCTACACACACAACGGACTTTGTTTGTCATTGAATCCCTCCACTGAATAGCAGACACTAAGAAATCTACATACTTACAAGTAAACTTGCAGACATCAAACATAGCTATGTTACACTATGAGTTCGATACGTCCAATGTACAAAGACCCCTGGTCTACAAATTGTTTGCCCCTTAGTGATATAGCCAGCTGATGGGGAAGAGGACGAGGGAGCTCAGATTAAGTAGTCTTAGTGCTTGTAGGGTAAACGTGTCGGTTATCTCCACTCTGTGACATTAGAGATTAGCCGGGGCTGTGCTGTCAATCACTGTCGCAGTTACCCTAATGTTAAGAACCGTGCACACCGCCCCAGAATTGCACTCGTTGCGAAATCCGGGCGAAATGGCACTGCACGGTCGCGTTGCGTGTGATCGAGTAAATATTTGATGCCAGCCGAATAACCAAAATAGTTTTGGTGCGCTTTCAATTTTAACATTCTTTTTGGGTCCGGAAATTTTTGTGTTCATTCCGTTTTTCTGAAGTCAACTCGATTTTACGTAACTGTTTCAATTGTATGAAAATACACGTAATTTCATTTGTAGATATTTTTACACTTCATCATTGCCCAATCATTACCAAGATTTTCTAAAGTCACTTAATTTTTGAAGCGGAAACTTCTTTAGCGGCGTTGTACGCTTTTTTGTGTGGGGAAAAAATGTTGAAGTCGCGTCAGTCAGTCAGGATCACGTGACCCTGATCGAAAATTCGTAAAAATATGTAAACACTTGTGTCACCATAGCAACGCGCTAATATTTTAATTCAATATCAAAACTCTAGATTTCCTATCAAGCTATGGATAAGACTTTCGTACAATACTGTTCTGTATTCGTAAATTCAAAAACAGAGTAAATTCGTAAGACGGCAATTCGTGCAAAAAGTTTTCACTTCTGCCGGCACTCCCGGAGTGCAACCAGATTTTTTTAAATCTACTTAGAATATCTATATAATTAGCTACCTTGACACATTTCTATGTTCAACGTGCAACGGGAAATTTATTACTTAAGCCAATTAAAATTCCCGAAAGTTCAATCATCACAATTAACTCCGATTAAAACTTTGTACAAACGGACGTAAAAATCGAATCAAGCGGGTCCTTATAAAGTCAAAGTGAAAATACGTTTCACAAATTGCTGGCCGTAAAACGAAGGAAGTTTAATCATAAATTGTTGCTTCACAACCGATCCTTTTAAGAGAGAATTATGTAAAATACACTCGTAAGCCTTAAAGTGTCGACCACCAAATCTGGCGACAGATACAAATGTAAAATATGTCAAGGCATTGAGTAACCGGCCGGTTAAAATTGTTATTGAACGCTTAGAAGTATTACCGGATAAATGGACCGCGCATTCCGTCAGGGCCGGCCAAATCTGGGCTATTGTCACCGACGTTGATCAAGACTAATGACCGGCTGGCGTTGAATAGGTAATCGTAGTGTAAACTCCCCTTTATAAGGCGAGGGTTTAAGGACAAGAATGTATTTAAATAATTATTTCGTGCGCTTACGACCGAACATGTGTATCTTTTTGAGTAATGCGCTCGTTTTTGTTCGAGACATATTTCCGTGCTTTGTTTATTAATGTAATTTTCTGCTGTGTAATTTACTTAGGAGGTATGAAACGGCGGCGCTCATTTCGCTTGCTCAGCTAAGCGAATACAAGCGAAAACTCTTAACGCTTTCGTTGAACAAGATGTCCAATCATAGCCAAAGCTAGTTGTTACACACGGTTATAGAAAATGGTTAGTAGTAATATCTTAATTCCAGATTCTCCGCAAGAAACTAACTTATTTGTTTGAATTTTGTACATTTTTTTCCAGTAACTAATCATTCCATTTTTGGTGCACATTCTTAACCTTACACTCGTAACTTTATTTCTTGGTTTGGTTACAATGACCAACTAATTAAATTATGCAGCATAAACTTGCAGATAAGCACGGCTATAAGTATCATATTTTTACTGTAGGCTTCAAACTTAATAAATTATTTTTAAGGACATAAAAGCTTTTTGGGTCGTGTCCCACACGATCCAACGATGCCAATTTGATAACCAGATCATTAACTATAATATATAATTAAAAAATATATTGAAAAAAAATGTGTTTCCTTCGTAGCAGTGTGTATTAAGTCTTAATTAGACTTCTGTAATGAGCTGATGTCGCGAAAATTCCCGACAAAATTATACTTCAAAGCCTGATGGCTTACTGGCTGTCAGTGTCGCACTTCTAAGACGTAGGCAAAATGACAAATTGTCGTATCTTTAAACGGTATCGGAATGAACGGCAATTCGAAATTATTATGAAGTAACATTTAAAAATAATAGCTGTGTTTATTTTTGTTTTAAGACTTTCAAATGACAAAGTATAGACCGAAAAAGAACTGGATATAATAGTAATAGTATATAAGGAAAACTATTAATTGTGTTTGCAATGTTTATATTATAATATAAACTTTTATACGGTATCAATACAATTCTCAAAACAAGTTACTTCATTTTACAAACATACCCCATTATTCGGGAGACTTTTGTAGCATTGCAACATCGCGGATTTCCCAATAAAAATGGCGGCGCCCCGGGCTGTTTATCACAGTTGACATATCGCCGTACGTCGGACACCTTGCCTCCAAAAATACTCGGAAAATTTTAGTTCAAACACGGTCTGTGATAACGTCCTGTCCGAATTAAAATCTACCCGCGGGCAGTCCGAAATACTCTGCCAACTCGACTACCGTGCCGCTTTGACCTGTTTTAAATTGGCTTATACAGTTATTATTATACTTATAATTAAAAAAAAGTCTGGACTTGTAGGAAGTTTATTGGAATAAAAATATTTTGACTTTGACTTTATTGCAACGTGACAAACGAATGAACACAAATCTATAAAATTGGTATGTTAGAGTTAAGAGGGTTTATACACTACACTAGCGGCGTCAATGGAAAATAATCATATTAAATAAAGACGAAATCGTGATTTTATTATTCTTATAGTGTACTCCGAAGAAGCTTTTTGGTCTTTTTTATCGTTTAAACAATATTTTATCTAGACTCACAACGTAATGTTCCAAAGATGATTTCGAAAAAATTGTATAAACACGTACTTTATTTTCGAAATTAAAAAAAACTCATTACAGCGCAATCAACTGCATCATAAAATAACATTTTTAATGTTTACAGCACACTTTTACTTTTAAACTTGCTGGCGTGTATGGGCTTATTGTAATATCTATGGTCTGTGGTGCGAGGCGCGTCATTTTTTACGCAAAACAAAAAAGTAATGGTTTCAATTTTCAATTTTCACTTTTATTGTAGGTTCTGAATTTCGTAGGATTTTTTATTCTTGCTTTAAAATATCTGATAACAGTGAATGGGACAAATAATTGACTGCGCCCGACATTTTAGATGCAGCAATGACTCTTATATTAAGGTAGTACGGTAATATCATCAAAGTCACTGTCTCTTTTTTAACTTTGATCTTTTATTTAAGTCGTAGGTTCAATCCCAAATTAGATGAGTGTAGATAACGTAGTGAATGAAACTGCACAAAACTTAACTATGTATCAAAACACTCGTGTGATACTATTAAAAACCTCGCCTACGGCTCGGTTTTTAAACACACACTTGTTTTTTGATACCCCTCTTTATGTATCAGTTTCATAAACTACTATTCTACTAGCCTGTTGTTTAGTTTAATGGTGTTTTATTGCTAAAAGTGGCCACTTTTAGCAATAAACTAAACGACTGCCTAGAAAATATTGTTTAAACGATAAAAAGTACCCACAAAGCTTCATCGGAGTGCACTATAAGATCACAATTCACGATTTCATCTTTATTTAAGCGCTATGATATTTTTCCATTGTTGGCGCTAGTGTAGCGCATTAACCTTCTTAAATCCGCCAATCATGATGTTAATTGATAGTATTTTTTGTTGCGTATCCTTACAATGCCTTATATTCCATAAAAATTGCAGTTATGAAAAATATACAGTGCAAATTAGGTACAGCCAGCTTTTTGTCAATTCAACTACGAGTATCCAACTTATTCAGTAACTTGCAAGCCAGAACAAATAATTTACAGTGTTCATACTTATGAAGGCCGAAACGATTTAACTCTCATCTACAAAGTTATTTCACTAAATATAATTTCCCAATGAGTTATTTACGAGGATCTTTGTTAAACCTGGTAGCTTTTCTGACATTAGATCAGAAAGGATTAAGTCGTTTCGAGTCGACCGTACGACTGTTCCCGTTTGTCAAGCATTTCTAAGATTTTACTGGGAATTTCTAAACTAGGAAAGGGAAACGGTGTATCCCAGATTTATGTTTTTAGAAATATGTTGTTTGAGATTAGGAACGGAAGATCTTCAGTAAAGATAACATAAGTTACAAGTATGTTACTAAACGAAAATTTTACTTATAGCGAGAGCTAGAAAAATGTATGACACTGTGTAGGTATACGCACACAGTGTACAAATGATAAATTAGAAAAAATATAAAAGTACCTATGGGTACCCTTTATTGCGATTCCAAAGTTATCAAATCAGTGAATCTCTTTGAACATCATCCAATCTTCACCGGGCATTAAATCTTTTCACAAACGACTAACGAAGACAGATTACGACACATCAGCTCCATGTTCATCAAAGAATTAATTATAACAATTAATAAAAACCGGCCATTAGGGTCTCAACAACAGTAAGTAAAATATTAAGTTTATTACATTGTGTAATTATCGTAACTCAGTCGGTCCGCTTGATGGTTGATTGGGCCAAAACGCACTTATGACCAAATCAATTTGGTCGCTCGTGTCAATCAGTGGCGCATTCTGGTATGTCTGATGCACTCATGGGATTTGCTGTTACTGATATAATGGTTTTGATACATTTATTGGAAGCAATTTGGGAATTGGTAACTAGTGGGGCGGAGGCGGTTTTTACTCTTGATATTACATACCAAATGTAATTCAATTATATTATGATACGTTTTTTAAACAATTGGATGAAAGTTTAAATTGGATAAGCGTACCCGCTGACAAGCGCTTTTTTGTAGCTGCGATTATCACGGCCATAATTACGTCGTTTATCGCCCGCGCAATGACACGACAAAGGTTTTACTTAGCCAGCGACAAAAAAGCGCCGCAATTATCGCCGCGATTAATGCCACGATTATCGCAGCTACAAAAAGTACCTCGTGGGCGTTTCGGTATTGAACTCCATATGTTTTATTCTGGGCAACAAAAATCGCTCAGCGATTAATCGCTCGTCAGCGGGAACGCTAACTCTTAAAACTAAAAGCCGAAAGACATAAATTATTTAAAAAATAAGTTTCTATAGCAACCAAAATCTTGACAAGCAACAAAGTGCTGGAAAACTAATGGCTTTTTAAACCCTACTTATTTTTTAATCCTTTGCTTTGGATTTAAGCTGTTAAGTAAAAGTTAAGTAAAAATTCAGCTTCTTTAAAATGTAAATAATTTAGCTAGGCCGAAACTTAATCATTCGAATAACAAAATTATGAAATATCTATGTAGTATTACTTAATGTTAAAGAATCTTACAACCTCTTTTAGACACGTATAATTTATGAACAAAACAGTATTTTTATTTATTCAAAAAATATCATAGAAAGACATTTCCGCCAGTCCCAAAATCGATGTCGGTGTTGCGACACATGGTTGGGTAACAAAAAAAATTGGCTGACACTGCAAAAACTAGGGGTACCGGAATATGACACGCCGGATGTCTGGAATCAAGTATTTTTTATGTAAAGATAATTAGAAACTTGTATAAAAACTGTTTATTTAAGTAAGTAATCAAATACTTCGTTCTAAAACCACATTCAAAAGCGTTTATTATGGATAGTTGATAGCTTTGGCTATAATAAAAAAAAAAACGGGTTGCACTCCGGGAGTGCCGGCAGAAGTGAAAACTTGAATATTAACGTTGTGCATTTTTGATTTTTTGGAATGGTCAGGGAATAATTTTGCACGAATTGCCGTCTTACGAATTTACTCTGCATTTGAATTTACGAATACAGAACAGTATTGTACGAAGGTCTTATCCATAGCTTGACAGAAAATCTAGAGTTTTGACATTGAACTAAAAAATTTGCGCATTGCTATGGTGACACAAGTGTTTACGTCTTAAAATGACGCGCCGCCATTTTCGCCGTGCCCCGTAGAAAGAGAGGGGGATACTTCCGCCGCCGGCTGTCACGCTACATCCGTCTTACGAATTTTCGATCACGGTCACGTGACCCTGACTGACGCGAGTTTAACATTTTTTCCCCATTACAAAAAAGTGTACAACGCCGCTAAAGAAGTTTTCACTTCAAAAAAAATATTTCATAATTATTTCAGCTAAACTTACATTGATACAATACCACCGTGTGTTTCAAATTACTCGGCTTAGGCTCTATTTTTTGCATAAAAAATTGCCTACTTGACATACGGACAGGTGGACAACAAAGTGATCCTAAATGATTACCGTTTTCGCTATTGAAAAAAAAACTTAACTCAAAAATCTTCATTACTAAGTCCGAAACCTGGTATAAATACTTGTTATTTCTAATTAATTCCTTAGACGAAGTCTGTGGAGTGTGGTTTAAACTGTCAACCTCAGGGATTGAGATGTGTCGTGTGAGCTCTGTTTGTTTTGTTTGCTGTTAACTTGAATTGTAACTTTATTTCCTCCACTTCACTTAAGTAAATACAGGGATAGGGCCACTATCACAGTTTGCTTTATAATTGTTTGTCAGGTATGACTAGAGAGTTTATTATGTAAAACCACTGTGCACATGCTGGAATATAGGGGAGAGTAACCTATAATGTACCGACTCCTAAATTGTTATACTGGCAACACAAAACAAGGCGACTATAGCGCCACTGTCACTGCACCATTTTGTTTCTTCATATAGCACCGTTAAGTTGGAAATTTGAAGGTGGTACAATTTAGGAGTCGGTACAATATAGGTTACTCTCCTATATCTAAAGCAACTAGTGCACTAATATATGATCATATAAATTAGGTAAACCTTATAAGGAAAAGTTGTAGAATATATTGCTGGAAAAAGTAGAAAATATTAAATTGATTTGGGGTTGTTAATGTTTGTGATCATTAATTTCTTGGAATCATAGCGATAAATGTACTTCTCTTCTATATTTATTAATGATATACTTAACAACACTTTAATATGGACAAACAAGATAAGTAATTGATTGTTAGTAAACTCGTATGGACAAAGTTCAAACAAATCTCAGCCTCATGATTAAAAATGGAATATTTATTATGAGAAATTATATGTTTTTACAAAAATTCAGTGTTCTCACAAAAATCTTCTCTAACTTACTTAATTTCTAATTATAACAAGAAAATATTTCATCGCGATCACAAAAAATATGTAGTTTTTAACGGACAGTGTTGTTTTTAACTTACCAATAACACATTCGTAGCGAATCCGGAAAAAACATATTATATTTATTTACCTAAAAGCTTTTCATATGGACGTCGATGATGGTCATGAAATATTCAGTCAGCCGTCATTTTATGTTACGATTAGAAAGACAACATTTTAAAAGGTTTTCACAGCATAGGAGTTTTTTACATATGAATCCTTTTAAATTTTGTGATTTCCGCTTAGAATTTCTGAATGTTTACTTATAAGGCCCACTACAGACAAGCCAGAATATGGATTCGGAAAAAAGAAACGGAAACGGAATGCAGTAGTTGTATGTGGTAGGTAGGTTAGCATAGATTTGTATGGACTTGGCTGCGTTCGGAATTCCAATTCGATATTCCGTTTCAGTTTTCAGAATTGTAATTTCGTTGGTATGTGGCAAGCCTAAGACACAAAAACATTTAAAAAGTTTCACTTGTTTTTGATTGAATCAGGCGGCACTTGGCGGAAGTCCCAAACTATTGTGAAAAAACCGGCCAAGTGCGTGTCGGGCCACGCGCAGTAGGGTTCCGTAGGTACATTATACCATACCATATTTTAATACCGCTATCATTTTTCGTCTGAAAAAATAACTTTGTTTTTCACAGTGTTTGTATGAATGACAAAGTTATATTTGCGGTTTTGGAAAATGTACTATATCTCGAAAACTAATTACTGTATTTCGTTCAAAACAATTTTCGTTGAAAGTGTTTTTTTAAGATCTACAGTTTATATTTTTTTTAGATTTTTCACCCTCTTACTTTAAAAGTTAAAGGCCGCCAAAGTGGTAAAATGTGTGTCCCCCCCGGACACACATTTTACCACTTTGGCGGCATATATTTTTCAAACGGTTGACTTTAAAAAAAAATAGTCTTAGGAACCTCAATGTCATTTTTAAAGACCTATCTATAGACACCCCACATGTATTGGTTTGATGAAAAAAAATATTTTCAGTTTCAGTTCCATGTATGGGGAGCCCGCCCGTAATCTTTTATTTTTTTTATTTTTGTATAAAAATCGTAAAGCGGTTCACAGAATACACCTGCCTACTTAGTTTCAACTATGTAGTCCTAATACTTTTGGAATAAAGTGGCTGTGACATACGGACGGACAGACAGACAGACAGACAGACAGACAGACAGACAGACAGACATGACGAATCTATAAGGGTTCCGTTTTTTGCCATTTTGGCTACGGAACCCTAAAAAGAAATATATGTAGCTTACTTCCGCAAAAAAATATATGAAAGATGCACCGCCCGACCTCAGAAAATGCGTATGCACACCACATAATATCAGTGCACAATACCTGCATTTGGCCAGACAGCAACACTCCTTGCACCTTCACCAGTTAGACTACTCTATACGTATTTCGCCCCAACCCGGAGCATCCTCAGGAGTTAGATCGTGCGTAAACCAACACCGATTTGTATAGATTTGCTGCTTGAATTTATGACGTATTAAAGTTTCACTTGTCCCCGTAAAAATTAACGTGAGTGAATCCAAATAAGGTTACGGTCTCTATATCTTAGGAAAGACGATCGTTTTCGGTTCAGCCATTCGTAGGTGGAGTGAATTGTGCTAGTCTGGGCTCGGCGGACGAACGAGAGTTTACGTACGCCTGTGGCCCAAGTTACAAGCTTATTCCGATAGGTATTGGTAAGTACTATCGATTTTTTAAGAATAAGCTGTTTACTTACCACCTTCATCATAAACAGTATTGAATAGTTATAGATAGTTTTGTCTTATGTAATTTGAATGTCATTATGTAATGGAGTAAATAATACAATGCTTATTCCCCACCTGTTCGGTTTTTATAAGAAAGCGAGTGAAAATTCGGGTGTTATTAGTAATTTGATACCTAAACCTCAACCATCAATAAAGTCATTAAAATTTTATCTTGACTGGTGTCTAATTTTGTTATGTGAATTTAAAAAAAAACACTGTCAGTGTAAATATCTAAGTATTGAGAATAAAAGCACGCACAGATTAAATTTGTTTTTCGTCGTAAAACAAAAATACGCGGCTCCTATAGTTTTATCAGGGGTAATGTTTATGACATTAATTCATGGAATGTCTAATTAGTAGCAAGAGCCATTTAATTAATAATACTCAGAATTTGGGGTATAATAATTGATACATCTATATAACTGCCTTTAATCAAATAGCGCAGCATTAAATAATGACATCATTTCATATTTTGCCTGTATTTACTTGACTGTTCTCGATATTTATATTACAACAAAGGAATATTGCTGGAAGTGATTTCAATACTTTGATTCTCATTTCTCTTTTTTTTTTCATTATTTGTTTAGGTACTTAAGTACTTAAATTTTTATCATTACCTAATCGAAAATATTTCTTTAACAATACGAGTAATTTTCTATGACTTCATATGAGCATTATTTTTTCTTTTCTAGCTAAAAAACAGGAATGAAAATTATTAGCACAGAATTTAATTCGGTTAAACATACAAGAGTAAATCATATCGAATAAATATTCATGCTGTTTTCATATACCTAAAACATAATTTTAAAGCATTCGTATTTTCGTTACAGTCTGTATCTGATTCTCGTGTAATTCGTATTTTGAAATAAAATAAAAAAAAAATATACAAATAAACTTAGTGCTTTTGAATCCTTACTAATATTATAATTGCGAAAGTCCGTTTGTTTATTACGCCTTCTCAACTACTGAATCGATCATCATGAAATTTTACATACAAGTTGCCAGGCGTACAGAGATGCATTTTCATCCCGAAAAAAAGATAGCATAAAACTTTCCATGCAGACGAAGTCACGGGCGAATATATGCTAGTTGTATATATTTTCCTACCGCCCATTCGAGACTTTTTAGCTATATTTTTGTTGTAGGCCGTTTGTTGTGACTTGCGCCACAAGCTAACCCGCCGCACTCCCGGTACACAACTAACCCTCCTGTGTGCCGTAAATTTACGATGCACGCGCTACGGGAATTTCGTTACGCCTTAACCGGCTGCGAATTTTCAACGCCGATTTTTACTGCCGCCAATACGCTGCGATAACATGTTGTGCTACTGAATACACCTTAAAATGTTTGTTGCATAAACTGCATTTCATGGAAACAAATGAAGAGGTGTTTTCTAAAAAACGAAACAGTTTTTCTTGAAAAAGTTTCGCCTAAAATAATTGAAGTTGCATACGTTTCAATAATGACTTCTTTAAACGCCTCCACTCGAAATTTCTGAGAGTATTTTTACTGTATTAGTGTAAAAACAGCGTACAAACAGTTTTTCTTGAAAATGTTTCGCCTAAAATAATTGAGGTCGCAAACGCTTCAATAATGACTTCTTTAAACGCCTCCACTCGAAATTTCTGAGAGTATTTTTACTGTATTAGTGTAAAAACAGCGTACAAACAGTTTTTCTCGAAAATGTTTCGCCTAAAATAATTGAGGTCGCATACGCTTCAATAATGACTTCTTTAAACGCCGCCACTCGAAATTTCTGAGAGTATTTTAACTGTATTAGTGTAAAAACAGCGTTCATACTTAAGTAGTATTTTTATATTTAATTACAAACATGATAACTTACAAATTCCAATTCGTTTTCACAGATGACGTCAAATAAATTAACACTTGAGTGTATATCGCGGTTGTGTAAAGTGCACACAACCGCGATATACACTCAAGTGTTAATTTATTTGACGTCATCTGTGAATGTTACTTATTAAAAAGTAAGTAACATTTTTATCTTTGAGAAAAACAAAGCCTATATGAACGTATTCAACCAAAGCTAATAAGCAGGGATTATCAACGCGAAACCACGTGAGTCTAGATTAAATTATTTGGCCAAGTCAAGTTTAAGTTACGTTAATGCCGGGTTAAATCTCGCTTAATCCAATGTAATACTTGTACAGTGCGTTATTAAGCCAAGTTTCAGTATAAAGCTGGTCGTAATGTGATATGAAATTGTGTTCAGCGTACAAGTATTTATGTTTTAAGTACTTAATTTCAGATAAAATTCGTCTTTGCTACAAACTTATCATTATTAAGTTTTTTCGCATCTTATTTAGAAAATACATAGCTTTTTTATAATTTATAATATGTATTTGAGGTTTCCACATAGTAAAATTTTTCACTATCTCAGAAAATATCAATATAATAGCACAATATCTCTCCACTATGCGAAACATCGAAAAAAATCGCAGACACGACAAAAGTGGGTTACATTTTTTCGTACTCCAACGAATTCGAACTCGCGAAAAATGACATCCTTATTCAGAGGACCCTAGTTTTGCCTACAGCGATATTTTAATTTCACACTCCACGCCGGAGGGTTTGTTTTTTTTTATTTTACCTCCATTTGGAATTCCTGACCGTGACCCGCTTTCGCGTTCTTAAAAAAGTTCCTCTTTAATAAATAAGGTTATTGATATCGATTCTTTTAAGGAAATGTGGGCGCTTTTCAAGTGAATGGAGTTCTAGATGTACCTAGTCGATTGTTTTTAAACAATTTTAGAACATAGTCTAAAGCTATTAATTTTTTTAAAAATAAAAAAGGTGCTTATGTAATGAGGGCTTTTCAAAAGACAAAAAACTGTAGGCTCGATAGATGGCGTTGATAAAAATGTATGTGTCAATGTGATTTTTTTACTAAGCTTCAATGAGTACTCAGGTAGGCAGGCAGATGTAACCCTGAAATGTTTCTTTTTGGGCAGATGTGAGCCAGCGATCGTTTACTTGCCTTTTTGGTACAGGCTGTTTATTTTAAAAGCCAATTTTGACACTTCTCTTACCATCAAAGCCATCTAGTGAGGCATATAGTTACTATTTTTATTTTTTTAATGTCACTTTGAAAAGCCCACATTTTCATTCCGTTCCAAATTCAAACTGTTTGAAATGTTTTCTAAAAAGGTTACACGACAAAATTCTAAATTCGTTCACATTCAAATTGGGAACACTTTTTAGCTAACGTGATATTTTGATATAGAGGTATCTCCGCTCGCTTCGCTCTGCCTTCGTGACCTATTTATCAAAGGACCAACAATTTTATCTCGACATTTCTATGAACATCCTGAGTTCCCGACCGTATTTGCACTGTATTGTAAACATATCAGCACTTTCTCAATATACAGTTATCTGTAGTTACGTAAATGGAAGATGCTGTTTATTTTCTACTTGATCTAGTTTCTGGTTATATTGTGCATTTGCTTTGTTTTTACTAAATTAAATGCAGTTTGTTTTACTACGGATATGTGGTCCATTCAAGGAAAAGATTTAAGAAATCTTTTACTACATTTCTTCAAATCAACACATGTTTCGGAAGACAGAGCGATAAATACTGCAATTCTTTCTTTCTTATCGAATGAGGATTAGTGGCCACCTCTGGTGTTAGAGTTTATCAAGCCACCTGTAAGGCCTCTAACTTGGTTTAACGACTGTTATTACATGACAACAGCCGACGGTTTAACGTGCCCTCCGAAGCACGGAAGCGCTCAGTTATAATACCACTTTAACGGTCACCCATCTGACACCTGACCAGACCGAGCGTTGCTTAACAAACGTGATCTAGTACGATCTGTCGGTCAAGATCCGCCATGAGCGCTTCGCGACAATATTGCAGTGAAAAACAAAACAAGAATTAAAAATTTTGTAACTTCTACGAAACATTCGAAGATCTCACAAATCTAAATTCAAGATTAGAAGCAGGCTCGTTAACCCGTTCGCCGCGGACAGGCGCACGTACTCAATCGCAGCCTGACCGGCCGAAATCGACGGCTATCCCGAAAGCGTGACTTTTGCCCCGGAATTGACGCGCGGCGGGTACCGGGGCGTATTGATCGCGGCTACTTCGGCAGCGCTCGGCGCCGCTCGGCAAACTTCGGCAAACTTGAGATCCGTCGCGCTCGCCACCGGCGGTCTACTCGGTCAGTTGGCGTGTCAACTTTAGTAGAAAGAGTTGATTGGAACTTTAATTGGGGCAAGGTTAGGTCCATTTCAGATTTCAATTAAGACAACTTTGCTCGTATGAGAACTAGACTAACTTTAGACAAGTCGCACTAACAAAACAACTTCTGGCTCCAAGATTTGTTTAGCGCTGAGTCATCTCCCTTGCTGCCAAAGTTCCGCTTATCTGTGATCCTTCAAGGGCGTCTCGGAAATACAATTTCGGACTGAATGAAGGAGAATTGTGCGTTGATAAGCCTAAATAAGAAGATTGCGATGACAACTCATGCAAATATATTTGTGTGCATGTAGGGTTGGCAGACAATTCGATCTAAGAAGGTTTCGAGCCAAATTGACGTTTGGCTTTGCCCTTTTTTATTGCCGATGAGGAAATTCGTGGAGGCTGTGTGAGGCGGGTGTATTTGTTAGTGTATTGTTGACACAATCTCCCTTCGCCTTGTCATCCGAGTACTTTGTAGATGCTCCTAGTTCTTCCTTATGGAACTCATAAAACGCTTTATTGCTGTCAGCATTGTTCCACTGATTGAGGATTCTAATAACATTTTGTTTGTTACGCGTATTCGTAGCAGAAGATAATATGTAAATAAAAGTAACTTTTTGTGTTTTAACAGTAATATTTACCTCTTTAATGTGATGAGTATACTATCGCTTCGTTAGGTATCAACAGCTTTATAAAAAAAACTAGACATGTTATTAAAAATTCTTACATAAAAAGTAGGTAGATAAATCTTTCATGAAAATGTTTCAATAACGGAATAAAATACACAACAAACCACGAGAATCCGATTCACAAGAGACTCTCAGAGAATCATTCATTTTTTTTCTATAAACTCACGTGAATGCGAGCGAAATACAATTGAAACATTTTCATTTCGGGAACGCACCGACGCGTTCCGGTCGAAACCGCCCGGTCCGGCGAGCGGCCGTTCGGTCCGGCCGCCGGATCTCGCGCGCACCGCTTAATTGAAAAAGTTAAAATCGACCGTTATCCAAACTTACACTTTTTTCGTTGGAACTCAAGTTCTTTCGATTTTGATACTAACACGGTACTAACTGTTACTGGAAATTGTATAGGCAATATCAGGTAATTTTTATAATGCACCAAATGGGTAGACTTATTATTTTAATCATTTTTTTTTTCAGACACACTTTGACACATGAAAATTTTGCTACATTATATTGTATAGACGGCAATAAAACTAATACTATTACTTTATTGTTACGTAACACAAAAAAAAACCTTTACGGTCACACCGTCCAACCGTAACTGTAAACACACTACCATTCCTATTATGTTATTCGAATAGGATGCGGCAACTAAAGAGTAAACAAGCGATATATTCAACCGTACCAGTTAATAGATTGACCGGCAAACGTAAACAGAAAAAAGTATAACTTTCATGTGGGAAACGACTGAATTTATTCATTTGCATTCACGGTTTAACCTGTTTTTTTTTCGTTTAAACAATTCTTTCATACTGTTTTATGAGTTTTTCCGTTCATGACGTCTTTTATTGCTTTTTTTGGAGAGTCGGAATTATTGGTTTCTCTTGTACGTAGGTAATATTCCCATAGAATACTATAGATGACATTAAAATAATTCATGAGGACATATAACACTATTATAAAGGGAGATTTCCAGGGAAAACGCTATTCGTCAACTAACTTTTACAATTGCACACGGGACCCGAAATTGCTCGACCGCGCTTTACAGCATCGTAAAGCAATCATAAGGTTATAACTCCCTAGTTAATATAATAGCAGTAACGGTCCTTCATGTGTTGTTGGGCAGTAAAGATAAAATGCTACGATATTTTTCCATTAGCCCACTATTGTGGGTGATAAATCATAAGGTTTTAGCTTCTAATACTTTATAATCTGAAAAGCTTTTCGCGATAGTTCAAAAAAAACTTGAATGGATGAATGAAAAAATGTAATTTTCACAACACAAGCAGCAAATCAAAACTAATTGAACTGTTCAAAGACAGAAAGGGCGTTTAATTTTTCAAAACAACAACGTAATTAACTTAAAGGTTATTCTCTCAATATTTTACGGGACCTTTCCATTGAAATACGGACACCGAAATACTACCGGTTGCCTGGCCCCATTATTTTGGCCTGTCAAATTCTCAGCAAGGTTTTTCACAGCGGAAAAAACGAATTGTGCGTTCGACAAGTACTGCCTCTGAAGGGGATTCATTGGCAGAAATAAACACGAACATTTCGCATTATTCAAATAACGTTTGTTTAGACGGTGTAAGCCGCTCTCTCCAGTGATTTTTCAACGAAGCTGCAGAACTAAATCCCCTTTCTATGTTGCTCTGAAGAGATGTACGTAAATCACGTCTTGAATCACTTTCCTGTTAGTGAATTCTCTACGTAGATAAAGTCTGTGGAAGTGCTAAGAAATTTATAGCTTGAAGGTCGTTAAATACTGATTAGAAGTAATTGTTGGTAACTAAATAGCAATCAAACTTGTTAACCTATTATCTTAGCAACACTACTCCGCAATATGAGCTGCCGAAATATTTACTGTTCAAATCAAATCAAATCAAATCATTTTATTCACACAAAACAGAGTGCATACAGTTGTTATTGGTTACATTCCGGTTCTCTGCCTTGCCATAGAAAAGGCATGTGAAATGTCAGTTTAGAGTAGTAAATTAAATACGATTAAATAAACAAATTAAAATTACATGCGATGAGAATAATTAATTTTATGTCAATTTTTTAATTTAGGAATTCTTCAATTGTATAGAAACATTTATTTTTTAACCATGTTTGTAACTTTTTTTTTCAATGTGAAGATTAAAATTTATTAAAAATGTTTTAATCTCACCAGGAATTCACACAACATCAATTTTGTTTTCCAGTAAGTCAACATTCGGTTTTCAAAAACATCTTTAGTTCCTTTCCATGTAGAATTTAATGGCTACCTTTACATACCAGCAGGCCTGCCTGACACAAGACAAAATGGATGACGCATTCATAGAATATTAAGTAGGTATTATCATACAATTAGAGCCACGGCCGAGTTGGGCCGGTGCCCCTCTAAATTCAGAATACACCCCCAGAACTTTGTTAATTCTTTTTTATGATCTTTTTATTAGAGTTCGGAAAGCACTTGAATGGGACTCGTTAAAAGTCCTACAGCCTTAAAAGGAGTTCATGAAAGAAATTCTCGACTGGTTCATTTATTTGTTCCGTTCATTACTTAATATTTAAATTTACTTTTTCATAAGCGAGTCGCGGTTTGAAAGGCGCCGGCACCAGTGAAAGAATTTTCCAATAATCGACGTTTTATTGAATATACAACTGGATTTAGGATAAAGGGAATTCGTTTATTAAAACTTGCCCAAGGGCCGGGTTTATGCAGGTATGTGCTATAACTATGAAATATTCTTTAAGTGGTTTATTTCACCATTATAGAATTATACTTTTGTATTTGTCGCCCGAAGTGATTTCTCGTTTGTGTCTTATGTAAACTGAATTTTTCGTATGTATGTTACCAATTTTTCATTTTTAAAGCTCTTCATACACAAATCCTCTTAAGAAAAAAGAGAAGTTTTTACCTACTATAATGGATTACAATCGGAGCGGATATATAATTGCAAAAACGAGGCTTAGATGATATACTGCTTTACCTATATTTTTACTGTGATACAAACGATGTAAAGTAGTGAGAAATTGAATAAAAAGAGTAGATCCCACAAACCGTTCTGGCAGAATGAAATATCAATCCGCAAGACTGACCAGTTCATTTATCAGGGTTAAATAAAACATCTTGCGGACGGCTTCGATGTGAGCCTTTTAAGAAATTACGAATTCGACTGGTGGATAAAGAAAGAAAATATTTTTGGTCGACCCCCAAGTGGCTTTGATAAAATATTTATGTCGACTATTGATGGTTATTCTGGTGAGATGTATGCTTTGTAATATGGTGAATTATTTACAAATGGTAAATTACCATTACATTGAAGGAGTTTTTATTAAGTTTTACTACGAACCAAATTTTTGGTTAACGTTGAAGTATTTGAATGTTAAATTTGTTAGGTACTTTGTGTTTGTTCATATTGATGCATGCAACATTAGCTAGATGGATTCAAACAGAAATATTAATATCGTAACTCTCGTTTTGTTACGTAACAAAGATTTTTATAGTTGATGCCTAATCATTTTTTTTCTTATTGTGAACATAGGTATACAAAAATACCCCTAATGCCGAATATGGTAGATAGGGACCATCAAACTGACTAACTTTTACTATGGCACCAACTCTGAAATTGCGAAAAAAAATCAGCTGTTTCATACATTTTGATATTTTCGTTATATTTGTATGAAATTGTATGAAAGAACTATTTTTTTTTGGGATTACAGAGTTGGTCCCATAGTAAAAGTTGTTCAGTTTGATGGTCCCTATCTACCATATTCAGCATTAGGGGGTTTTTTGTAACATCACTCAACAGTGAATATTCAAAGTTTTTGAAATCACCCAAACGTTAAAATATAAAATTAATCGCATGTACTTTGTTATCAAATAGCTTAAATAGCTTAACTTTATCATTGTTGATTATGTGACAACATTAAGTAACATGTATCCAATCAAATAGCTTACATCGAACGACAGCTATCTTGTCGAATACTAGATTGAATACGAACCTAACACGTTAATGTACCTCGAATAATTAAATGTTAAACGCTACTTCCAAGTAATCCGTACAGATAGGTATTACACTCTGACATAACATATTAATTTATACCCACGCAAATGTCTTGAAATTCTGAGAATCTTTGACTCGTGTATGAGATTCGATTGGAGAATACCTAGGTTTACTAACAAATATCAATGTTTGTTTTAGCTTTCAGATGAAAGACATTCATGTTTTTTGCAAACTCTATGATAAAGTAAGTAATTTCATTATTCAACAAAAACTACGTGATTTAAAAGCTAGCCACTCTTTGTTTTCAACCGACTTCAAAAAAAGGAGGAGGTTCTCAGTTTGTCGAAATGTATATATTTTTATTTTTTTATTTTTATGTATGTTACTCGAAGACGGCTGAACCGATTTGAAAAATTGTTTTATTTTTTGAAAGTATGTATATCCTTCCAAGTTGGTCCCATTGTCATGAGGTCAGGATCTGATGATGGGATCCTGGAGAAATCAAAGGAACTCATCAAATATTATAGACACACCTATAGGGATTTTGGTATTTTCTTAAGTAACTTATGATGTCGGGTGGGGTTTTAAATCCATGACTGAAGTTTAAATGAAAAAAATCCTCTTCCTACCCGACTTCTAAGGCGTTGTTTAATATTAGATATGCGTACAAACTTTCATGTTTGTAATTATGCAGATTTGAATATTTTATTTCTAGCTTTTTAGAGCCATTTATTTATGAAGCTATTTTTGTTAGGTTATTTTTAAGGTTTTTTTGAAGGAGGTTTTGTTTTAAATAAAACTGTTTTCAGAAAAATATTTACTACTGAATCTTGATTAGACATCAAAACACTTTTTTATATTTTGGAAAATCTCGTTCTTACTGGATGTTAATAACAATTTAAATATAAAGCTAGTGTTACACCCGGGTCAGAAAAAAGTAGCTTAGCTTATAGCTTTAGCTTATCCACGTAAAGCCGTGTCGCCCCCAGTGGCCACCGCAGCTGACGAGGCCACTATATGCGGTGGAGTATCTTTAGCACGCATTTGTAACGCGTTTGTAATGTAGCATTTATTTTGGGTTAAGCACACTTAATCCGTTGACATTAATTGTCAAGCTATTTGGAAGAACGGTTGTATTTTCTGTTATAGCTTAGTAGTTTCAATATCAGTAAGTTACTAAAATAATTTTATTTAATTACTAATCTTGAATTTGATAAACAAATACAAATTGATGTTAAAAGCTTTTTGAATATATGATTAGTCGTAATATTTTTTTTTTAAATCTCTGATGTCTAATTCAATATTGAACGAACATTGTTATCTTTTTTTTTATCATAATACATAACATGTTGTTTACCCCTATCGAAATTATCAGTCCCAGTCTTAATAAAAATGACTTCATTATAAAATCTCAAAATAGAGTGTTTCAATGTTCAAAGTTATTTAGAATGAAAAGCACTTTTTCCCATGAAAAGTAAATCCTCTATCTGTATAACTGTGGAGGTAGCCATTAACGATTCGCAGTCTTTATCTATTAGGGCTTTTCTCTCAGAAACTATTTGTTATTGTGCCCCTCGAGCGTCGAAGAATTAGTTGAGTTCCACCCCTCCTGTTACAGCGCTATACGCGTTTTGTTCTAACCAGTAGATTATTGTCTTTTGATTTCTTGGAGTAATTGCTCCATTTGTGTTACAATATACGCTGTAGGTAGGTTTGTTTTGTCATGTTTTATGTGGGTTGCTATTTTCGGGAAAAGCTTTTTATTTTTGTTTCAATAAGTTTGCTAGTTAATCGATGTAAATTACTAATCGTTTTATTATTTAATACTTACCATCAAGAAACCATCAGAATTTGGTCCACGTGGAGTGTTATGGTCTATTCTCTTTATCCAATCTACACATAAGGAAGAAAAGGACATGTGAATCAACTTAACATTAAAATACTTGAGCCGTTTTAGACTCATTATATCAACAGAATTATAACCGCAAAAGCGCTACAGAATCGAAATAATTTCATGTGAAAACCGTATCCTATGCAACTTTAATTTGCATTTTAGTCCATTTAGGTGTACTGTTCAACAGCGATAGCTTTCACGAGAGTGAATAAACGTCAAAAGCTTGCATTAAGCTGGTACATAACACGTCGTGCAAGTTGAGCTTAATAATTTTAGCTTAAAAGCTCCCACCACTATCGCTTTCGACTGAATGGCTTAGGAAGTTCGCTTCACTTGGTTTTTAAGCCAATTTTTGGTAACAACTTGAAACTTATAATATGTTGGCAAAGCGTGTTTATTACTTCTGATCTAACTCTAACTTCTTGTCTATTTAAGGTTTAAGTAGAGAGACCAAGCTTAAAGTAAGTAAACTAAGTTTGTGTTAATTTTACTATTGCAATGTTCATAGAAGTAAAGTTTGAAAATATTTTTTATTGAATGATAAATGCTGGCTCCCTTGTTATAACAATTGTTTTCTTCTAAAATGAATAAGTCTCTTCTAGGCAAGAGTGTTTCATGATAGATCTTACGTCGCTTTCCATCAGGAGAGATAGCTGTCAAACGCTATCTCTCCTGATGACCTATCAAATATCGAAAAATACTTTTTTTTCAGTGGGACTGTATGCTTAGAGATAACGAGTCTAAAGAAAAGCCTATTCCAATTGTGATTACTCATCACACTGCATTTAGATGCTTAAATTGCGATTTCCCAAAGCCAAACCCACAAATGTTTTCCTTTCGATGAATAGAGGAGACCCCATCGAATTACGAAACACTAGCCATTCAAAGCAACTCCTGATGCCATCCCAAAAGAACCGATACAAAGTAACAGAAGTTAATTTAGGGGGACTGGGGCGATTTTGTAAGGAGCCGGAAAAGCATTGTGATTGCAATATTTAAGGGTGTGCCATGTTAGAACGGAAGGAAGCTTGCTGTATTTATTTATGGTTTTGACCATTGGTTACTTTATGCACGTAAAAAATAGTCACAACATAATTTCCTGTATTTCTACTAGCATTATATTCTAAGTATTGAATCATGAAACAGCCAACGTAAATTTAACGTCCGAGGACCTCATAAATAATCGAAAAAAGGACCCAGAATACCAAATCTACCAACATCAGCGAATGTTTACCCGCGCCCACTCCATAAACATGTAAACGAAAACGGATATATCGCATAAGCGGGCGACTCGCGCCGGAACGTCGCACACTAAATCACAGGTCGCTACGCCGATGTATAATTCAGGAGGTCCAAAGCGACACCCAACATACACACATAATTCGGCCAAACATCGAAGAAGATACCGAATTGCCCGCCACTGACCGTGCCGACCAATTTTACGGTCTGCCGGCGCAGACCGGCCGATTCAATTTCGGTGAAATTTTATTCGGTCGGATTCTACCGTGCAAGTGAAATTCTATCGATGGTCAAATGTGTGATTCGAGTGCCTTTTGAGATTCGACGGACAATACCAGCGTCGTTTATAAACGCGAACCGAAGCACTGAAAACGATTAATAAATCTGTCATAATCGACGTTTATGGAATCCCGTTTATTCATTTCAATTTAATTTACATTACTTTAAAATAAAGTTACAGTAATGATTAACTGTCAGTCCCGATGACAAGAATGGCGAACATCTTCATTTCAAACTACCATCAATTTCAATAAATCTGACTTGAAAAGTTTCATCAAGACCTCTTCGGTATGGAAGCCATTCATCACGCATCCAAAACACCATTAGATGACAAAAGAAGTGCCAGAGGGAAATTTGAAAAAAGACATCTAGTATCGACGCATGTTTTAATGAAAAGAAAAGATAGGGGATCCATCTAGATATGCAATAATTCGATTCCCCGTTTCTGGGCCATTTATCAATGTCTGGAGCTACAAAAATGGGGTGGTGAAAGTTGTACCCCGATGGGCAACCATTCAAACCGAACTTTATTTATTGTGACGACATGTGTAATAAGTGCAACTGCTGGGGGTGGGACTGTAGTATCATATCCCTCTTTTAACTACTAACTAATATTCTGACTTGCATAGTTTTATTTTTGATCATTGAACTCAAAAGAGAGACACATAGATTCCAGTATATTAGAGGTACTACTTTTATTTCTGATGTTTGTTAAATATCAAATTAATTACACTTTTTGAAAAGGTTATTTTAAGTTCCAGTTATACCTGTCAGATGGTACACAAACAAATTTTGTTCCGTTTATAAATTACACCAAAAGAAAGTGCTTGTACAGGGTTATTTGCAAAGCACCAACAATCTTGCAGGAGTGGATTACTAACATCATAAAATATATAACAACATTTTGTTCTACGACCTCTCCGAAAACAGACAAAAAAATTACTTTCCATACAAACGTCCAATCGGATGATCGAGTTTTGAATAAAAACTCGGTTTTTTGTCTGTTTTCGGAAAAGTTGTAGAACTTGTGAAACAGGTTGTAACACTAAATAAAAATAAAAATAGTATCTTTTCTAATATTATAAATGCGAAAATCCATCTGTTTGTTTGTTTATTTGTTTGTTTCTCTGTTACGTATTCACGTCTTAAGTAGGTACTAAACCGATCATCATGAAATTTTGCATTACACGTTGTCAGGGGTGCAGAAAAGGACATAGTGTGTACCTTTCATCCTGAAAAAAGGAACTGTTCCCGAGGCATAGACAAAACACATCTACGCGGACAAAGTCGCGGGCGGTCGCTAGTAAACTACTCATAATTATTACACTATACATTTACAAAAAAAGGTGTATTTTCAATAATTTATTTTACTGATAACCATCAACAAAACCAAAAGGTACCTGGCATAATTTTAAATTCTACGCACAATTTAAACTAACTACTTTAATAGCAATGATGTAATGGCACCTAACAAAATGCTAGGCCGTTAAAAGCATCCGCTAAAGAAGACATTTAAAACCGCACCCATACCAAACTATAATACCTTATTCTTAAGTAAATAAAGTTGAAAATCCATCCGTTCAACGTTTCAATCAATGGTTGACAGTCCAATAGGTTTAAACTGCACGGCAAATGTTCCGTGTCTTATTTTGTGCAGGCTAAATAGGCTCTTATTTAGATGTAATAAATTTCAAATTGTAACAACAGTTTTGATATATTTGTGGCTGAATGGAGCTAAGCTATAATGACTTAAACTTGACTTAAACAGGGTTCAGCACATTCATTATCATAATGCTATTGGTGAATTGCAATATTTGCAGAACATGACTATGTGAGTTTTTAAATAATGTACTCGTAAATATTTTTTCTTAATATAACATTCAAATAAATTAACATGACTTACTAGTTAAAACGGTGATTTGTAGTTTTCATAAATAAGCCGAATAACTTTTTCAGTCTCTTTTTTTTTGTCTTTTTAAGGAATAGGTAATCAAATCATATTTGACTAGATGTCGTGGTAAGTTTTTCCAACCCCTTTAATAATACTTAAATTATATGAATTTGGCTACTATGACAATCGTAATAAAGGCACGTTGAGAATTCATACCCAATTTCCCTCCATACCATTTTTCATTACGTAATTTTAATTACACCCGAACATCGTGTGCCCACAAATTGTATTGTTTCCAAGATTTCCCTATTTAATATACCTCAACGGTACATAATCCATAACTGCCCTAAGGTCATAATTCCTCATGAGCGGACGGCGCGCAAGGGCGGCAAGGGTTGGACCAGTTATTTATAAACCAATTAAAATAACCACTGCTCAGTCCAGATAACGCGACCGGTGATTTGGAAACAACCTTTGTTCGACTTTTGATTTTGCGAAAAGGTTAACGAGAATTACTTAGAAATGACTTTGAATTAATAGAAATGATATAATGAGAGTTTTACTGCACACTAGCGACGTCATTGGAAAAAATTCATAGTGCTTAAATGAAATTGTGAATTGTGTTCTTAAATAGTTCACTCCGAAGTAGCTTTGTGGTACTATTTATCGCTTAATAGTAGTTTATGATTTAAAAAACTTTAACAACCGTGTGCCATACTACGTTTTTCAATACATTTGCGAGAAAACATTATAGGTACTACTGAAATTGTAATCTATACATATAGTAAAACTGTATATTCTAAATATTTGTGCGCGTATTACGCAAAAACCGCTAAAAGAATTTTAGTGGGCTTTTCACAATTTAGTAGTTTAAGGTCAAACTTAAAATCTAAGCTATTTTTCATTAAATTCAGGTGAGTGGAACCAGGGAAACAGCTTAAACTTTCCGTAGTACTAGCTTTCTTACACTAAAGGGGTCATTTTAAACTGGTCCTTATATTTTTCTACTGTCCACGCGAATGAAGTCGCGGGCGGAAGCTAGTAGAAATAAAAAAGTTCGTAAACAAAACGCACGGCGCCGGCGTGCGGTAAAATCAACTTTCCGCACGCTGTACTAATCCGTAAACAAAAACGCACGGCGTGCGGTATAATCAACTTTCCGCACGCTCGACTGTCATCGTAAGATCACATTTTCGAGCAACTGTATTGAAAACAATATTTTCTAACCTGTCGTTTAGTTTTAGCGATAAAAAGTATCACGAAGCTTCTTCGGAGTAGACTATAAGAACACAATCATTAACAATTTCTTCTTTATTTGAAGAGAATATAATTGAAGAGAGGGCGTACGCGTGAATCACACAAGCTAGTAGTGCATACTGATTTAATAACGATCGGCTCGAGCGGGTCGCAGCCCGCTCGTCTTACAACTACCCACTTACATATATAACATCCCTTCCCCTTATAGCTAGGATTATACAATTACTTAATTTAAGTTAATTGATAGAATTATCCTTAGGAAATTCCAGGTCATCACTATTGACCTGATCGTCGTGGTCCTCCTCTGGTGTTGGCGTTGAGAACATGGGACTTATGGCCTGCCTCCTACGGGAAGCAACCGGTGCAACGGGGGTCGCTTTATGTTCCGCATCGGACTGTAAGACGTCCGGCTCTGGCGGCACTCCACTTTCCCCTCCAGGAACTTCAGAACCTCTTTGATGCGTGTCCGAGGTAGCCGTTGCACCTGTAACATCTGCCACCACGTCTGGGTCCCAATCGCTGTGCTCACCATCATGGTGCTGGTGAGACGAGTCAGACCGCGATCTTATCTGATCGATGTGCCTAGTGACTTCGCAATCTAATTCGAGCACATAAATTAAATACATCACAGTTCCAATCTTCTTCTTAATGATGCCCTTGGTCCAACTATACTTTTTATTACTCGTATATTTAGTAATCCAGACATTGTCATTAATTTTAAATTCTGGTCTTTGGGTTCCTTTATAATGTTTACTCTGTGAAGACTGATTGCGCTCGACGGTTAAAGCCAAATCTGCAGACGAAGGAGACGGCGTGGTTGGGATTATAAGATCCAACCGGGAACGTAACGGATGTCCGTACACTATTTCCGCGGGCGACTTATCAGTGGTACTGTTTTTAGAGTTCCTGTAATCGAATAAAAATTTTGCAATTTTTTCATGGATTATTTTTTTATTTGAACTATCTAAAATGATGGCTTTTAATCCCTTTTTTACTATTTTGACAAAAATTTCACATTGACCGTTACTCGCTGGATGATAGACGGGAGAACAGACGTGTCTAATACCGTTGAGTGCACAAAAATCTTTAAATTCTTGAGTAGTGAAAGAGGTACCATTGTCACTTACCAACGTATGTGGAATTCCGACACGCGATATCCAGTCGTATAACTTTGTTATCACTGCCTTTGAGTTGTGGCTGGTTGTCATATCGTAGCAATCTACCCACTTGCTATAAGCGTCGACAATTACCAAAAACATGCGACCATTAAAAGGGCCTAAATGGTCAATGTGAATCCTATAGAAGGGATGCGGCGGCAGCGGCCAGGGCGCGAGGGGCGCGTGAGGTGGGGCGGGGCGCAGCTGTGCGCACACGTCACACGAGGCCGCCAGCCGCTCAATTGCCGCGTCCACGCCCGGAAACCACAACCGCTTACGAGCCTCCGCTTTCATTTTAACTACCCCGAAGTGTGAACTGTGCAACTCGTCACAAATCGTTTTTTGCAGTGATTCGGGAATTACAACTTTATGTCCCCGCATTATGCAACCGTTTTCGTAAGACAGTTGTGTTCGACAATAGTGGTAAGGTTTCAAGGAAGGATCGTTTATCTTTTTAGGCCAACCGTTAAGAACGTATAGTTTAACTTGATTAAGCCGCTGATCGCGGCTGGTCTCGCGCTGAAGCACGCTCACTGTCACGGGCAGGTCTCCGTCTATCACAAAGTTGACGTAGGCTGCGCGCTCGTCACTATGCAACAACTCGTCCGGCGCATCGGTGTCGCTGCCCCCTGTCCCCGCGGCTACCCCCTGCTCGCACGCCGCTGGGTATGCTCGCGACAAATAGTCTGCGCTGTTTTGTTTACTACATATATATTCTAGCGTATAATTATAAGCGGCTAAAAACATCGCGTAGCGCTGTAGGCGATTAGCTGAAACCTCGGGTATACCTTTATGTGGCCCAAAAATGGTTAGTAAGGGTTTATGGTCGGTACGCAAAACGAAAGGTATAGACCGGCCATAAAGATATTGATGGTACCGCCTAACACCAAAAATAATTGCCGTGGCCTCTTTCTGTATCTGAGCGTATTTCTTTTCCGCTGCCGTGAGTGTCCGCGATGCATAAGAAATTGGTCTTTCTAAACCGTCGTCGCCGACCTGCGACAACACGGCCCCTAGACCAGTCGGGGAAGCGTCGACCGTTAATATCAGCTTGGCCGTTGGGTTAAAATGTGCTAAGGTGTTATCGGACGCCAGGATTTTCTTTATTTTAATGAACGCTGCCTCATGAATAGAGGTCCATTCCCACTTCGCGTTTTTAATCAACAGGCTAAATAATGGACTTAGTATAGACGACGCATCCGGTACGAAATTACGATAATAGTTCGCTAGCCCTAAAAATGATTGCAACTGCGACACATTTTCTGGTTTAGGTGCTTCCAAAATAGCCTTCACTTTATCTGCTGATTTCCTAATTCCATATCTGTCTATGACATGACCCAGATAAGTTATTTCATTTTTAAAAAATTCGCATTTACTTCTCTGGACTGTTAAGCCCGCATCTTCTAACCTTTGTAAAACCGCGACCAATCTTTCTTTATGTTGTTCTCTCGACCCTGTCACCAAAATATCGTCCAATAGGAATATAATACCATCTATGCCCGCCAGTAGACATTCCATTGCCCTTTGGAAGATAGCCGGTGCGGACGAGAGACCAAACACTAAGCGCGTGAATTTAAAAAGTCCGCGGTGCGTATTTATGCATGTAAATTTTTGCGATGATTCACTTAAAATGCACTGATTATATGCCATAGACAGATCTATTTTACTGAACTGAACACCCCCATGAAGTTTGGCTAGTAAATCGTTCACCGTGGGTAAGGGGTACTGATCAACTATTAATTGTTTATTTATAGTAACGGAGTAGTCGGCACACAGGCGGATGCTACCGTCTTTCTTTAAAGCCGGTACAATCGGCGACGCGTACTCCGAGTGGTCAACCGGTTTCAAAACACCTAATGACAATAAGCGATCTAATTCCATATCGATTTTTTCTTTTAAAGCGTAAGGAACTGGTCTAGCTTTGAAAAAAATCGGTTTGGAATCCGGTTTTACATGTAAATCAACGGTGTATCTGTTAAACGCCCCTAATTTACCCGAGAAAACTTTAGGAAACCTAGAAGTTATTTGTGACACAAAGGAATTGTCATTATCACACAGCCCTTGCGCATTTGTGTACAGAGCGTGCACAACGTGGCCCGTGTCCGCGGAACCCAAGGTCGCGGGCGCGATTTCAAGGTTGAATAGGCGAATAAAGTCACGGCCCAGTAGCGGCGGCCCACCGTCGCGCACTACGTATACCTGCAGTGTATGTGTATTTTCACAATAAGTTATAGGCAAAGATACAATACCTAGTGTTTCAATTTTTGCACCCGTATAGCCGAATAACTTTTTATTCGTAAATGACAATGGTACCGTTTCAAAGTATTTTTTATACGTTTTCTCGGAAATTACGCTAACCGCCGATCCACTATCGATTTCGAACTCTAAAACCAGACCACCGATCATAACGTTCTCGGTCATCGGTTTTCCTTTAACGCATCGAATATTGTAAAAAGACTCACCGTCATCTCCCTCGTCCACGTACTTCACTTTACCCTCCGATGTACACATTCTACGGAGGTGCCCTTTCGTGTTGCACTTTTTGCATCTGTAATTTTTAAAACGGCACTGACTGAACTTATGATTGGAATAACCGCACGCACTGCACTTTTCCTTGGAGATGTTGAACACGGCATCCAGGGTAGACGTTCCAGCGCCGCTGACGCTGCTTGCCGCTGCTACCGACGAGGCCCGGCGCGCACAGCGCACGCTCTCCGCCAGGTCGATGGCCTTTGCCAGTGTCAGCTCCCGCTGATCCTGCACAAACAGCTTGTCCCGCTCGTGTCCAGCAGCCATGCCCATTATGAATCTATCCAGTAGGGCCTCTTCCAAGTTATTAAATCCGCAATGCGCTGCCAGCCCTCTAAGCCTTGCCGCCCACTGAGTATGACTTTCACCTGGTCTCTGTGTCGCCGAGTAGAAAGTTGATTTTTCGGCAAACCCGAACCTTTTGGGTGTAAAGTGGTTGTCGAGCAGGTTTATTATATTTTCGTATTCCAACTCTTCCACCTTTTGCGGTAACGCCAGGTCACTCGCTAGCTTGAACGTACATTCGGTTAACGCGCTCAATAATATCGCCCGTCGTTTGACTGCCGTCTTGTCGGTTGCCGAGGTTATATCGTTAGCAATGAACCACTGGTTCAATCGGGACTTGTAACTGTTCCACTCATTTGAGAGGTGGTCGAATGTGGAAAGAACGCCAAAAGACAATCCCGACATTTTAATAACGAATAATTTTCACTTTGGGTTCGAACGTCGCCACGTGATTAATATTTGAAGAGAGGGCGTACGCGTGAATCACACAAGCTAGTAGTGCATACTGATTTAATAACGATCGGCTCGAGCGGGTCGCAGCCCGCTCGTCTTACAACTACCCACTTACATATATAACAAGAACTATGTTTTATTTCCAATGGGGGCAATAATATGCTGTATAAACCCTCTTTTTGTAAAAAAATCCTTCGCAATAATTTACATGAGTAGGAATGAAATTTATTATAAAAAGTGTCTATATTTAAACCACAGATAATATAATACTATACTAGTACAGATACCTCATCCCATACTAAAGAAATGGCCGTCTGTCACTTTTATATGTGACTTTTTTATCTGTATTTGAATATAACAAAAACAAATTTAGTGAGGTAAATTTAAACTAATTCCTACGTTAGTTTAAATTCACCTCACTAGATAGCAGTACCTGCTAACTAAGCCGCATCTGATGTTCCAAATGAGACCCCATGATTTAAACAATGTCAGCACGGTATTTTATTTAAATGATATAAGAGTTTTTTTCATCGTTTACCGTATTTGGCTTTACTAGCTTTTTCTAAAGTATGAGTTACTCCAATTAAACTCGCACCTTATCTTTATAGCTTTTTTACAACTTGAAGGTAGCCATTTTAGTTTTACAAGTAACGTGCTTTAGCCTATATGTGCTATGAAACACGTTTAAAAGTAGACTTTAAAACGTGTTTCTAAAGTAAGGAATAACTAACTTTTCTCAATTTTCATCTAACTTAAAATTACTATAAAAGTGACAAGTTTAAATGTAATTTTTGCACAATAAATTTCCATTGTTTTCCTTCAATACAATATAAATGTTTTTCTCTGACAAAATAGCAGTAGTTTCAAAGCAAAAAGTAATTTGATATATCACACAGAAATCCCAACGGTATCCTCAATTTAGTTTAATTGTGGAATCCGTAAACCTTTTTGGTAACATCAACATCGATTAATGAGACGCAGGACAAAAACATTACCCTTAAATGATGGTCACCATCGCTCATACGCGGCGTGATTAAGTGAACAATTTGTCCTGGATAAGCGCTTCGAAGGGACACTGTGTTTAGGACATGCCTTTTGATTTATAATTCACGGGGCTAAGTAAACCTCGATTTGTTTTAAAAAAAAAAGGTTTTTTTAAGCAAAATAATAAATAATTTTACGTACTACGCCTCTATTCAATTAGCAAACTTTATATTCATTTGAAACCCCACTGCTGCTGACGCGGTCTTTAAACTAAAATATAACCGGCAAAGTAAACACAATTTAGTTACTTGAAGAAGGTTTTGACTTAAGAAATTAGGTACCCTATAGAGCACAAACGGGCTACGCTAAACATTCTCTAAAAGCATCTAAATTTAAATTGTAATACTGTGGCATAATATAATGACTTGCATTGAATAACTACGATTGTTGCTGATATGATTTAAGATATGTACTTACTAGCGGCCGCAACGGTTTCACCCGCGTGGTTCCCGTTCCCGTGGAAATATCGAGATAAAAAGTATTTTATATTTTAATATAGGCTATCTTCTATCTGTGTAGCAAATTTCAACCAAATCCGTTCAGTAGTTTTTGCGTGATTGAGGAACAAACATCCAAACCCACAAAAAACAAACTTTCACATTTATAATATTAATAGTAAAAGCGCCTGCGAAAATATTGACAAAGAAAAATAAACTGAATTGTAAATATTGATTACTTACATGCTTTATGTTTGTACGAGTATTAACGTCCAATTAACACTTAACATAAATTGTTAAATTTCAATTTATTAAGTTTATGTGAATATGTTTCAGGTTTTAACTGCTCTTTGTGACTAATAGCTAACTCGAACTATTTTCCGTACATTAATGATACTTAACTATAGATGAAAATGTTGGTTCTTACAGTAAACATGTAACTTTAAGAGCTTCGTGCCTTCACATAGATAAGTTCAAAGAAACCCCAATTTCAATTTTAGCCGAAGCCAAAGCGGATTTTCGTCCACTGGTCTCCCCAGAGTATAGAATGAGAATGTAGCACTAAGCTTACGCGATTGCATCTGGACCTTATGTGCAGGCTTTAAAGCTCAATTTTGTGTAACACTTTGTAAATCACGCTAGTATTTATAACACCTGGACCCGGATTCGTTTAGCGATAGTGTGAAGTGTTTATTATTCAGTCGGTTAAATGTACTTTTCAATGGAGTTTAGGTGTTAAAATACAAAAATATTTTATTTACATCTACAAATATTATTTTACATACACATTTTTACTATACGGTTATCTTTGAAACTGTCAAATTCTGCCATTTTATTTATAATCCCTAACAATTATTAATAAAAGTCAGAATTTGTGGTGGCTCACTACCTCCGTAGCAATTGCCTACGGCGTAGTGTCGTAGCACCGTAGCACCCACTACGATTACTTGCAATGGCCCGGAGTTATAAGGCGTTGCAAGTTGACAGTTAAGATGTACCTTTGCCTAAGGCTGTAATAAATTCGGATTATGCTTACAACTATTAATGGTTAAGCTTAAGGCTTTTAAGGGGATTCAAAGTAATAATAGGTTATCGTCTTACATGTTTGTGAAACCGAAATTTTTTATAGAGATGAAAATAGTTTTTAACAGCTTCTAAATATCTTGAATATCTTTTGGTCATTAAAAAGGAAGATTTTGAAAGCCTAAAAAAAATACTTCCGATGTGAATTGTACTTCAGCAAACATTAGCATGAACTAACTCATTCTCTACTATAAGTGACTATGAGTTACGACTAAAGAATAACAAGTCAAAGCAAAAGTCACGTGTAGTTTGTTCAGCCCCCTTGTATAAAGACGGATTAAACAGTTTGTCTGTTTGTTTGTTTGTGATACGTGCCGGTTTGTGCCGCCAAATGAGCTGGGGGTTGATGAATCACTGCTTTTATCAATAGCAAATGATAAAGGCTTTTTAGATTTGGGTTCAACTTAATTTTTCCACTTAATACTTCAGTTTAGGTAGATTACTTTTAAACCCTTTTAAAGAGATTGTATACTGGTTCGATTGTCAGCGGGCCTTTGCTGCTTCAATAGGTAAAACATGAAACTTTGATTTGGATTACTGTGCGTTTTCATCAAAAAAAGGAAATAAATTAAATAACTATTTTTAAAAACATGATTTATAAATCTGCTGGTAATAGAAATAATGATATTAATATTCGGAAAAATTGTTTGGATTTTCAGTAATTTAATTCATAGTTTATGAATGTTATTTTTATGAGCTAATACAATGTGGTAACAAAGTCAAAAGTTCAAGATGCAAGCGGCCGTACTTTTACGACCAATAAAATCTTTTATTGCACTAATTCGAAAGAAATAATGCCAATGCTGTTATGGAAAATTTCTGGAAACATCTAGAAATATCTGGGAACTAACAGAGAATTTATTGTAAGTTATAAAAGTTAGTGTTTCGCGTGGTTTATGTAAGTAATAAGGTACAGAAGCGGTGCGCAGTTTGTTCGCAGTTTTCGAATTCGGATGATGGAGTACTTCGGTTTCTTTCTCTGTAGAAATATGACGTTATTTTTTACCTTTCAGTCACTGGATATAGATGAAATTATTACGTAATAGTAGGTTACTTTTTTCGTATGAACATTTTAAGAGAAAAAAATTGAATCTGACTGTATTGAATTTAATGTTACAACTTTGTAGCCATCGTTTGCCTATAATGTGCTTGTAATTTTTATAAATTAATATGGTTTTATTTAGTTAATTGTTCATACATTAGAACAAAAAATGTTGTTACAGTCGTGTTTGTTAAATAAATTAAGAGAATATAACTTGAAAAATGCAACTTTTTTCAAAAAACAGTTTTATGTGTTTCAGGAACTAATCGTTTCTAATAGTCAAAGTTATCTAACTCATTTTTGTTTAAATACCCAACTAAATAATCTAGTTATATACACTATATTTCTCCACTTTATTGGCTGAAAACGGCCACCAAATAATTGCTATGTTGTGCTATTGTGTTTGTCTCAAAACTATATTTAGTGTATGAGTAACGAGCACCCTTTTATCATTTACGAGCATATGCCACCAATTGGTACATCAGAATTCAAAGAGTGCAGCCTGTTATCAACAAAAGTTAAGATGCATTTGAACTTTAACACTAAGTACTAGAATCCAAAACAGCTCGCGCCGCATTCAAAGTGCGTGTGGATTTCATGCCGTAGTTTTTCTACCAGCTAACGAGTGCGTCCTGTTTGTTCGTATTACACAGGCTTAGGGCTGACGTTCGCTCGTTTCGGGTGTAAGTGCGGCTTAGCCTCGAATGTAACTTACGTACGGTTGCCTTCACAAAAATAACGAACCGTCCCGTCGAGACAGCTATAGTAATCACGCCATGAATGGGCGCCTAGACTATATTATGTAAAAGATCTTTTCAGTCCTTCAAAGGGAACCCGAAGCGTTTCTGGCCGGTTAATTATTCGACGAAGTGTCAGCGCTGTCCTGTGAAACGAGGCTGGGGTTTTACGCCGTCTTGAGACTGCCTTTACTAATCTGAGTTTGGAACTAAGTAAATATTTGAAGGACTTCGAAGATAGTTGCGAAAATTTGAATCGAATAATTTCGTTTGAAATGGAACGATATGAGGTTTCTTTGTGCGCGGCTCTTTATGGAGTTTATTGATGCTTAAATATTTGTAATGGGTATGCGTTAAAGGATTAATTAAGTTTTAGATTAATTTAAGTTTTAAGATTTTCATATTAATTAAGTTTGTAAATAATCTATTTAAATTATGGCTTTTAAATAAATAAGTTTTTTTTTAACTTACTTAATGTGGTGTAAAATTGTTTACCAACTTTCAAATGTCATAGGTAAGTAACATTCATTACCCTTTTTCAGTCCTCCCAAATATTCTTGATACTTGCATTCAAAATGCCAAAAACCTTACCATTTCATTCATCATCCCAAATAACTGAAAACTAAGGCCTTAAGAATACCTGCAGATTACTGCAGCAGTCGTTTCCATCTGAATAAATAACATCAGTCATGGCGATTGCGCCAACAAGAGCGTGGCTACATTAGGACAACGTGTCGTGTCGCTAGGCTTGCTGCTGATAGCAAAGTCCATTAAGTGAGCGGGTTATGAGCTGAGTGGGGAACGCGCAATGAAGATTATGTTGAGGAAAGTTTACTTTTGTTAACAGTTCTAGGTCTATAACACTGTTAAACTAGTGGCTCTATGGGCTGGTTTACATTATCTTAGTCTTTAGTAGAGTACTTTAGGAGAGTAGAAGTTCATTACGTGGTGTGTTTGACGTTCTTTTAAAATCGACGAACATGCCAAGCAATGTATTTCTACTCGCTACTCGACTCGGTCGTCTACTTGACTAATGTAAACCAGGCCTAAGAGTTGTAGACCTCGCGATAAAATAAATAAAATGTCGCCATGAAGTTTTCAAAGCACACAGTACGTGAGTATTCGCAGCTAGACGGTGCTTCTAATTTTGATCATTTTTCGAAATGGGTAAATATTTTTTTAAATAAATTTAGAAAAACTGGCTTGACTAAACAGTTCCTACTTACAAAATTTCACCAGAATCGGTTGAGAAATGCGACCTGTAGAGAAGAACAAACAGCCGGAAAGCCGGACTGAAATATGTTTTTTTACATATCTCCGTCATTTTAATAAATTTCGAAAAACTGTTGCGGCAAAAAAATCTATATATTTATTAAACCTGCTCACAAAATTTCACCGGGATCGGTTGAGAAATGCGACCTGTAGAGGAGAACAAACAGCCGGAAAGCCAGACTGAAATATGTTTTTTTTACATATCTCCGTCATTTTAATAAATTTCGTAAAACTGTCGCGACAAAAAAAAATCTATATATTTATCAAACCTGCTCACAAAATTTCACCGGGATCGGTTGAGAAATGCGACCTGTAGAGGAGAACAGCCAGCACCGGAAAGCCGGACTGTAATATGTTTTTTTTTCCATATCTCCGCCATTTTAATAAAAATCAAAAACTGACTAGCTAAGAAATTTCTATCCAATTTTTAAACTTGCTTACAAAATTTCACGAGAATCAGTTGAGAAATGCGACCTGTAGAGGAAAACAGACAGCACTGGAAAGCCAGACTGAAATATGTTTTTTTTCACATTTCTTCGTCATTTTGAAAAATTAAAAAAACTGGCGTGACAAAAAAATTCTATATTATTTTCAAACCTGCTCACAAAATTTCACGAAAATCGGTTGAGAAATGCGACCTGTAGAGGAGAACAGACAGCACTGGAAAACCGGACTGAAATAGGTTTTTTTAACATATCTCCGCCATTTTGAAAAAATTCAAAAAATTGTCTTGACAAAAAAATTCTACATTATTTTCAAACCTGCTCACAAAATTTCACGCGAATCGGTTGAGAAATACGACCTGTAGGTGAACACAGACAGCCGGACATACGAAAGAATTTTTGCCCAAGCTGAAGCAGATACGCTTCGCTCGCACTTCGTGCTCGCTCGGTCAATAATTGCTAAACTATTTACATAATTTATTGCTTGAATATGTTTAAGTATTTATTTAATTATACTGATAAGTATAAACTGTTATTCAGCTTTGAGTAGCAGTTTATTCTAATCTATATATTGTTTTCAGTATAAAGAAAGACCAAATTGTACACATAATTTAGAAATAATTTAATTGAATGTTTTTTCTAAATGGAAGAAAATTGTTTATTCGGATCATTGAAATCAACAGAAAGCTATGGTTGTTATTAGTTGAATCGGCAAATTAATGTTGAATTAAAATAATACCTAAGTTCTTTGTAATGACAACTCATAATAATTATCTTTTCATCATATCCTTAAAAAACTTAGGTAAATTTGCAAAATTAATTATATTATTCTTCCGTCAGCCGCGTGGTGTTGAAAAACAAGAAAAGATTATTATTTTAGAATTATTTAGTTTGGATGGTTTTTTGATTTACCGACGTTTCGACACCTTTAATAAGTGGAAATCTCACCATTGGCTGAGATATTTTATATGTGAGTTGTCACCTAAGCCCTTTCCAGGGGCCGTGGTCACGAGATGACGAATCCAAGGCCGCTAGTAAGATGTCGAAACGTCGAAAAATCAAAAAATCAGTAAATCCAAACTAAATAATTTGAAAATAACACTTGACTTAATAATATACGCGCTGTAATCCTTAAAGTGTTATTTTTTCTAATGAAATATATGCGCGGTAGTCTTAGAAGTATATAAGAAAAGCTTAATTACGTCACAATTATATCAACTAGTATTCAAATAATGATTGTTTTAATAAAAATTTCATTCAAACTTAGCCATCATTCATACAAACTGCACCTTTATTCGAATATTTTATCTAATACAATCGTTTCTTCCGACTTCATGGCCCCATTTGAATATATCGGCCCGACAACGCATCGAGCAGTGTTCGATTTATGCCCGATCCGAATAGCCCACTGACCGGGCATCCATTGTGCCCGCTGGACAATAAAATTAACATTCGTGCGACACAGTTGCACAGGAATTATTCGGACAGCTGACATGTTAAACTTAATTGGAGAAGACTATAATTTAGAGTTGACTATAAATTCAGCTAAACTTAAACAATGATAATAAGAATGTTACTACCGTGCGTTTCCATTAACAATGTTTTAAACATCGTTACGAAACAAAGTCTGACATATAGTGAGAACACAACTCTGACAAAAATGTTTATAATTGACAAGTTGGCTTATCAAGTCAATGCGGTTGAAACGCTCGTTAGACTAGCTGCAGTTATATTCCGAATCATATGGGAATATTCAAACATAAGTTATCGCCTACATTGAAAAGAGAGTATCCCTACTTAAGACTCTGTGCTGATGTATCAGTCAGTTTCTCCCTATTGAAAGATTAAATTAGATCGGCCCGTAGACATCACCGCATTTTTACGTGGCTTTATCTCTTTCCGTGGCTCAGAAGCATCGTTGACTAGAACGAGAAAACCATTCGGCTGCTTCTTAAACGTTAGACTGTAAAAAAAGGAGATTCTGTACCAACACTTAACTTTTATTTATTAACAAAAATCTGATATTAACTTGTAAAACAACGTTTTCGATAGTTTCTAACAGATTATTTTACAATAAACATTCAATTTAAAACACGACCAAGTCAAATGCACTAAGAAATACGCAGCAATATCAGAAATTATTAACATTGTTTCTTGTAACATACACTAATATAGCTTAAGGCAGAATATTGTTCACTAATAATTGAGTAACAGCTACGATCATTTGAATAATCTAATATATAGATCACACCTCAATAAATTATTAATTCCCTTTGAATTCCAACCTCTGCAACACATCATATTTAATGAATGTTACTGAACAGTTAAAGGTAAAATTACATTATACAATGGGGTTTATTTTAACTCTCACACAATACGTTCTTGTTTTATACCTCTGTTATTTAATTTACGAATTCAGAAGCAGTTTTTATTTTTCTTCTTTAAGCGTGCACTTACATGTGTAAGTAATATTACAAAGTTTTGTATTTGTTTGATCAATCACAATTTATAAAGGTTGAAATAAAATGCTACGTGATGCTTTTGTCATTGTAAGAGGCATTATTTTTATGAGACGCAATAATAACTATATTACCTAAATATTAAAAAGGAATATTTTTATTATCTATCACAAATCATAACCATTTATGTATAATTATGTAAAATTATCTAGTCATCGCTCGCTCGGTCAAGTATTGCTTTGTCTGTACAAAGCAATACTTGACCGAGCGAGCGCAAAGCGCAAGCGAAGCGTCTCTGCTATAGCTTGGGCAAAAATTCTTTCGTACGTATGTCCCTCCCACTGTCCGGATGTCCATCTGTTCTCCTATATAGGTCGCATTTCTCAACCGATTCTCGAGAAATATTGTAAGCAGGTTCGATAATTATACAGATTTTTTTAATCGAGCTAGTTGTTCCAAATTAAAAAAACACCCTTTTCAAAATATACCAAATAATATACCGAACAGCTCTTACTATGTGCTTTGAAAACCTCGTGGCTATTAGACTATTTTTAAACAACATACATTTAATATATGGGATTTAATAAAATATTTATATTATTACGCAGTGGTTTAATGTAACCATTTGACAGAGAAAAAAGGAAGTGAGTGACAAAGTCAATATATGAATTTAGAACTACAGGCTGTTCGCATTGACCATGTCGGTTTAACAACATACAATATGAGCAACTTTTTACTGCGAGGTTTATAGCTCACGGAGCCAATATAAAAGATTAATCTCGAAAAATCATTTAAATTTTTCCTACTGCAAGAGGTAGAATGGAAGGTTATTCTTATCCGGCGTATCTATATATGGGGATTTGTAATAGGTATTCTTTATTGCCTCGTAATCCCAAAGTATAAAGTCTGTAAGGTGTCACCTAATTTTAATAGTTTTATAAAATTTGGTTTGCATGATAACGACCTTCGTGGTCAGTTTTTATATAGCCGAATAGGAAGATGTGATTTCATGCAATTGCCAGACCGTAGCATGTAAAATTATGAATAAGCTGACATTGAGTACCTACCTATGACGTGGCTTATATCGTAGTATACAGTAGCCCGTAGAACATTTAAATCACCAAAAAAGTTACCGTTTGCCGTTGTGATATAGTTATTTATTACAAAATTATAGATACATTAACCCAAGTTTTACAGATCGCAACCCGCCGTAACCTATATTTATATATCTCCAAAAATGTTTTTTTTTTTCAAGGTTTACCACATGGTTTATTGTCGTATTCTACAGCATTGTTTGATTGCCACTGATAATAGTAAGACTATGGAAAGTGATCATACACAGATTTAAGACCAGATAAAATCCAACCATTTTCATCAGGTCTTAAATCTGTGTATGGCTACTTTTTACAGTCTTACTTTTATCTGTGGCAATCAAACCAAGCTGTAGAACACGACAATAGCAAAACTATGTGGTAAACCTCGAAAAATAAAAAAAATATCTATTTTGGAGATATACAAATATAGGTTACGGCGGGTTGCGATCTGTAAAACTTGGGTCAAAGTAACTATAATTTCGTAATAAATAACTATGTATATCACAACGGCAAACGCTAACCTTTTTGTTGATTTAAATGTTCTACGGGCTACTGTACTATTAGCTTTTCCTCGCTATTTTTGATTGTCTTTTATACCATTGTCATTGTAATTTAAAACATTTTTATTAAGTAATTTACGCCATTTTATCAACAACACGTTTTATTTCTCTACATACATTTTAATAGTTCTGCGTACTCAGTTCAATAAAGTTCTCTTTAACCCATATTTTTTTCTTTTATCGCCTGAAAACGTATAGTGTCATTTGAGGCACCCCATTTTGGCTTCATGAAAATTTTTGAGGGAATAGCAATAATTCGTATCGTGATTTGGTGAGTTTTCATGTCATGTAGCCGAGAGGGTCGCCAGAGAAGCCACGACCACAATACGAAAAGAAACAAAAATAAATTGTGAAAAAAAAAATATTTTAGTCATAGACCTTTATCAGACCGCCCTCCTAATTATTCTAAATTAAAATGAATAAAATAATCAAATGTCTACAAAAATAAAAACTTCTAAATTAAAAACAACGAAAACGGTTATTTTGTTTTGGAGACTACTGAAAATGTAGATTGTTTTTTCATTGTTTTTTCATAAATCTAAAATTAAAAACACTAAAATTTTGGTTTATTGAATACATAAAACAAATAATAATGAAATAGTTATTTTACTGTATGAAGGAATGAAATCCTTTGCATAATTTATAAAGCATAATACCCCATATTCATGTGATTACAACAGTCTTCAGTAATTATACGTTAGGTTTGTAATGTACAGTATACTTGCATACATGTGTAATTAGCTTAAGAATGGATGTGCTTACAGAAATTTTACACAATGAAATACAATTTTAATACAATAAAAACAACCATAGTCTGCCTAGATTGCTTAAGACAGCCAGAAAAAATACACTACAAGAGGTGAATATCTCTTACATAAAATTTGAAAATATACCTGGCAAAATACAACTGAAAAATTGAGATTCTAACCATAAAATACATGCTTCTATAAAGTTATTCCAAATATTTTCTCTCTTTTTCAAAATAGTTTCTTTTGTTTTTTCTACTTACTTTAAAGATCTATTTCCTCAACGTATTTCGTTAAAAGTACCCAAAGCAATCAAAGTTGTGGCTACAAGTCGATTCCAAAGGAATTACTATGGGTGGCTCGTCCGTGCGTGACGCACCATTGCGCTCGCTAATTGGACAAAAAAACCGGCCAAGTGCGAGTCGGACTCGCGCACGAAGGGTTCCGTACCAAAAAGCGGCAAAAAAATCAGGTTCGTTGTATGGGAGCCCCCCTTAAATATTTATTTTATTCTGATTTTAGTATTTATTATTATAGCGGCATCAGAAATACATCATCTGTGAAAATTTCAACTGTCTACCTGTTGTCGTTATTAATATCGAGCAAAAAACGGCAAAAAAAACAAACACGTTTGTTGTATGGGAGCCCCCCTTAAATATTTATTTTATTGTTTTTAGTATTTGTTGTTGTAGCGGCAACAGAAATACATCATATGTGAAAATTTCAGCTGTCTAGCTATCACGGTTCATGAGATACAGCCTGGTGACAGACAGACAGACAGACGGACAGCGGAGGCTTAGTAATAGGGTCCGTTTTTACCTTTTGGGTACGGAACCCTAAAAACGGCGTTTTGATTGACAAACGTATTGAATTTGTTGTATACTAGCAACTTAATTTCTATCCAATATACAACATGTTACAAAATAACCCCTTATGCCGAAAATGGTAGACAGGGACCCTCAAACTGAAGCTTTTACTATGGGACCAACTGAGAGCGAAAAAACATTAGCTGTTTCATACATTTTAATATTTTCGATATTAATTTTTGTATGAAACAGCCGATTTTTTTTTTGCGATGTCACAGTTGGTCCCATAGTAAAAGTTGTTCAGTTTGATGGTCCCTATCTCCATATTCGGCATTAGGGGTTATTTTGTAATACGTTGTATTTGTTAAATATATAAGACTAGCGGCCGCCCGCGGTTTCACATGGTTCCCGTTCCCGTGGGGATATCGAGTTAAAAAGTATTCTTTGTTTTAATCTAGGCTATCTACTACCTGTGTGCCAAATTTTAACCAAATCCGTTCAGTAGTTTTTGCGTGTTTGAGGAACAAACATCTAAACATCCAAACCCACAAACGTTTCACCCGCGTGGTCTCCCGTTCCCGTGGGAATATCGGGATAAAAAGTATTATATATTTTGATCTAGGCTATCTTACTATCTGTGTGCCAAATTTTAACCAAACCCGTTCAGTAGTTTTTGCGTGATTGAGGAACAAACATCCAAACATCTAAACATCCAAACCCACAAACGTTTCACCCGCGTGGTTCCCGTACCCGTGGGAATATCGGGATAAAAAGTATTCTATCTGTGTGCCAAATTTCAACCAAACCCGTTCAGTAATTTTTGCGTGATTGAGGAACAAACATCCAAACCCACAAACTTTCACATTTATAATATTAGTAGGATTAGGCATTATTTAACACCGAGACAACGCGCCGCCCGGGATGCAGCGAAATTGTTTATGAGTGATTTTTGGGGCACGTGGGCGTTTCAGTATTGAACTCTGAATGCTATATTCGGCCACAGAATATTATAATAGTACTAAAACTCGATGACAAAATAATCATTCAGCTATTATCGCTCGTGGGCGAGCTGCCTTAATCTACAATCACGCATGATTTATCATGAGTAGCAAAGAGAAATTCGTCATATGAAATGAAATTATAACCCGACTAATTTAAGATGACGGCTAAACAAGCCTATTCCCAAAGCTTTTCCACTAGCTACTACTGTCAGTCAACGTGCCTTTAAGATTTAGAACACAACCTTCCGATTGGCAGCAAAGCATTAGAGGAGGCTTTTCAACACCCCCCTTTTCCCCCTTTTTGATAGTTAATTAAACGTCAGGCGGGAAATATTCGCGTCATTAGGAAAACTCGAGACGCCTGCAGTCGCGGCCGGAAGTACTGACGCCGCGCCCCCTCCACCCCCCTACTTCCGCCCCAGCTGACTACTAAAGGTTCTAGGGATATGAGGTTTTAGTACAAAAGTAATTGGTGTAATATAATTTAGTAATTATACAGATATGGTTATGTGTATGTTTTAATTGTTGTATCACAAAACTAAGTCAAATCGTTATTGAAATAAAACAGTATTACGCTTAAGATGCTTTTATTAAATCAATGAGAAATGTTATTAATTAAAAAAAAAGTTTAATTGTATGTACAGTTTTTTACTTTAGTTTTTCATTTAAAACTTCAGTAGATGAAATAATGTAAGAAGAAAATTAAGTGTTCTGGGGTCTGTTAAGGACAACAAAAGTAACCCCATTCAATCTGAAAAAAGAAACTAATTAAATGAAAACTCAACTTATTTGTAAATAACTCGCCAATGTGTGCAGCGTCTACTATAACTACTACTAACCTACCAGTCTAAAGAAAAATCTTAGATGAAAATGTAAAATGTAACTCATAATCGAGTTGCAATAGTTTACGTGGCAGCTTTAACCGTCGAAATTATATTTCACTAAATCGCACGCCTCATGCGGCACCAGACCGATGTTTGAATTTCACATCGCATCATAATGAAACGGACATGTCAAATCATTTATGATGTATAGTAAATTCTAGCTTAGTTGCATTGGAATTTGTATGCTGTATGTATGCTTTTGCCAATTGGAAGATTGTGATTGTATATATGGCTGAGTGTAGTTATTAACTCGTAATTTTAGACTGAAATGCCTAAACCTATTGATCTGAAACTATGAGTTCGAGTTAAGTATCGAAGCGTTCATGGCGGAACTTGACAGATTGATCATACTCGATCACGTTTGTTAAACAACGCTCGGTCCGATCAGGTGTCGGATGGGTGACCGTTAAAGTGGCATTACAACTGAGTGCTTCCATGCTTCGGAGGGCACGTTAAACCGTCGGTCCTGGCTATTGTCACTTGATAACAGTCGTTAAGCTAAGTCAGAGGCCTTACAGGCGGTTTGATAAACTCTAACACTAAGGTGGTCAAATCCTCATTCGACAAGAAGAAGAAGTTATAAATAATAGAAGTAGGAAAAACAAGAAGAATCCTAACATAATATAAACCTTACAAAATAGCTTTTAACCTTCTAAGAATTGCTTTTTTTTTTGCCTTTCAATATTGTTTAAATAAATGCCGTTAGGGTGTAATCTACCACAATAAAATAAACAAGTGAATATTCTTCAGTTGAATACTATACACATGATACTTATATGTATAATAATAGTAACAAACAAAACTTTGTATCGTGATCGTAAAGTCTTCAATTAGTCGTGCCTGCCATTTTATCGACACATCAATATACCCGCATCCATGCGCGCGCGCATCCGTTCACCTTGTGCTAAGCCCTTGTGTCAAACAATGGTTCTGTCCTCTTTTTGGCAATTTTAAAGGGTTGAATGTGCGTTGACTAATTTTTTAGAATTATGTGATGAAACGGTTGAGATAATATTACTAGGTTTTGAAAAGCGCGACATCAATAAATATAACATCTTAAAATTTAATAAATGATACCTATTGTATAATATATTGAAAGGTTTAGGTTTAGTTTGTAGTTTAGTATACCATGAAATAAGAGTAATTTACATCACTACTTTGTCAAAAATCTTTCAACCAATTCGAAAAGATGAAATTAAATCATTGAGCAGACGACGACGTTCAAATACCAACAAAACATGTTTACCGAATTCCGCACGATTCTCGTCCAAACAGTGTCCATAATTAACAAGCTACTCACGTCCAACCCCCATAAAATACCTCTATAACGTCAAATAAAGCAATTCTTAACGCACCCGAGATGACCAGTGAGATAAAACTGCGGTCGGAAATATTCAAAAAGTGACGTCGCATCACGCCGACTCGACGCGTGACCTCTTTACGACATATTAGTCAGACCTTTCATTTAATATGCGTACGTGCTAACACCCACTATGTCCATGCTAAAGAAACCCCCCAAAGGGGCCCAGGGCTCGGGGACCGTGGTCAAAAATATAAAGGGCCAAAATTAAATTCCGCGCGGCCCATAAAGTATAGAATTACGTCATTATACAGAAATGGTGTCTGAAAATTTCTGCTTTTAACGCATCTAACGCTCTTCCGCGGTTATTTTTAGAAATGCTTTGTCAGATGATACCTTTTTTTAAATTAATCGGCCCGGATTTCAGGATTTCAGGTTTGATCATTGCCAATTAATGTTACAGATCATATAGAAACAGTCACGATACAGTCATCATACATATTACTATGAAATTAATTTGTTATGTCACAAATGTAGGTATTTAAATTAAATAAATCAGTAATTAGCTTTACGAAAATAACTTCCAGTATTAATAAATTACAGCATCAACTAGGTAGGTAATGTTTGTCACATTAACTTATCTGTGACTGAACCACATTGCAGTTGTCAAAAGACAATTAAGTTCCCGCCCATAAGTGTTCTTTGTTTGAAAGTATAGCCGGTGCGCGGGCGCGGGTGATGCAATTACCGCATTTTAAGGAGTTCCAGATTCGAATCAAACGGCGTGACGATCGCGCGATGCTCCGTGACGTGACGGGTGCGCGGGAATTTTGACGTATTCGTCCGTTAGATGGATTTGATATCCAAATATTCACTTAAACACCCAGAAAATAGAAAGCAAAATCTGTTGACAAACAAACACACGTGTTCTCACGGTGAATTCGTGAGACTCTAATAGGACAATTTAAAGTTGCATTAAACTATTAAAAGTAAGAAACACAAGTAACAACCTTATTGCTATGGACATAAATGCTTAGTTGCGTTTCTAGGACCGCATTGTAATTTTGACTAGTGAAATGAACTGTTGCATATGCTGTAGTTTTATGTTTCCATGTAATGATTTCTCTGTGGTCTAAAGATATCCTTTTCGGTTATGTCACGACTTTGTGAATGAATGTTTTCTGATGCGTTTGTTAAGTGGGCAGTGATGATATCTCGGATGAATGAGAATCCCAAAATGGATTTATTCACTCAAGTACATTGGTATGATCTTCATCTATTTTTTTTTTATTTCAGGTGAGTCGCAACAAAATGGGGATGACTGCAGTTATAGTTATATAAGTAAGTAACGAATAAACATCACTAACTTTCTTTCCCTCTTCTTTTCTAAAACCTTCTATCAAATAAATTCCTCCAAATAATTAAAAAAGATGTTCCTAATTTTAAATTAGTCCGTCCGTCCCCGCTGACGGACGATTAATCGCTGAGCGATTTTTTTGTCGCTGAGAATAGAACATACGGAGTTCTATACATAAACGCTCACGAGCTACTTTTTGTAGCTGCGATAATCGCAGCGCTTTTTTGTCGCTGGCTAAGTAAAACCTTTGTCGTGCGATTATCGCCGCGATTAACGCCGCGATTAACGCCGCGATTATCGCAGCCATAAAAAAGTTGCCCATGAGCGGAGAATTTACTTCTAAAAAGTTCTTATTCCAACGCCTACAGTAAAAATGTCGTTTGAAAGAAACTGCAGCAACAAAATCAAAACCTCCTTTCTACTGGCAACTAACAAAAAAGAAAAAAGATCGTACAAAGTTTCAGTAATAGCCACTACAATTAAAAATCCCCCGAAGAGGCACCTAAGTTCACAACAATAATAAGATTGTGAGTCCAGCTCTGCACCTTCGGAAATATTCCATGGAAATTTCTTCAGCTTGATTATGCCCCGGCGTAAAAACAATCTAGTTCGAATCTCCAAGTTTCTCGGACACTTGGCAACTCAATTAATGAAGTTTATTATTCAGCGGATTTTAACTATAGTTATAGACAGCTCTCCTTAGTCTGTTTACACTATTGACTGGCTGCGATATCTTGTAATTTTAACGTGCAAAATCCTTCATTTTCACGAAATTGATTCCATATTCAAAATAATCCAATACAATAAATTGGTGGTATTGTTGTCTTTGTAATGTACACATTATACCAATCTTTTATATTTAATATCTAACTGAACTACCGTCTAGTCCCAAAGTCTTATTCCAATCTGTAAGGGAATTGCGTTTTTATTACAATATGAATTTTCTCAAAATGTTCTTTAGCTTTGTTTCAAAAATTTAAGCGATTTATTTCAATAATGCAGTACCGCAACTCACCAGTTTCCAATCTTTTTGTAGAGAAGCCAAATTTCTTGCACAATACTTAACACACGAGAGAAAAGAGGGCTCAAACTTAGTCCTTGTATTTGCAATTCCATCCGCGTCGCACTGTCCGCATTGAGTCTATCCCTCTCTTGCACTCAAGTTTCGATATACACGTCCTATTCTCTGCATTCGATTCTGGAAAGCCGATTCCGAAGAAAGCATTTGTTTCGTTCGGATCGCGCCTGCTTTCGTATTCGGGACTGTGGAGGCTGACTCGGTTTTTGGATTCCCCACGTTGTTACTATCCTGATTTTCCTCGAGAATTTCACCTTCAAATCCGAAAATAATGACGATGCGAAACGAACTGTGGCAGTCTTTTGTTTTTTCAAGTCCCTATATTATGTCGAATTTACTACTATATCCACCCAAGTTATAATAAACCTCATGGCACTAATATTTTCAATTTTTTTTTCAATATTTTCTGTTGCCTTTTATTTTATTAGTACTTATTTGTAAATACGTATCTTGTTATTCATTTTCCGAGTAAGATGTAATTGGACTGATGTTTTCATTGAAAATGTAGTTGCTTTTAATATTACTAATGCCAGTTATGCTTTCAATACACTTTTTATGAATCTTTTAACTTTTACTACAATAGATCAAATCATTATTGTATAAATGAAGCATGATTTAGTTATACCTAATTTGAGGATATATTCCACGTCTAAGCTGTTGAATATAAAATCAGTTTCAAAGTAACTATAGCCGCTACGTATTTATATACCGATACTTGTACCGTCTTAGTATCGTTACTGAATGATAAATAATTTACTGCTACCATACTTGGAACTGATGTGTGTAGAAGTTTAATGCAGGAAATGTATTAAAGATGAAGTTTATCGAAAGTACGTTGGAGTTAATAATAATAAGAGAATGAACGCATCAAACATCACAATTGGGTTTAATAAACATATAAAGACTGAAATTGAGAAACAAATACTTTTTGAATCATATTTGTGCCCGCCGTTCTAGACGTCTTATAGCTAATATATATATAGAGTTTTGAGCCACAAGTAAAAAAGTAATTTCAAATTATTGAAGTAATTTCAAATCTTGGTAATAAGATTTGGATAGAAATACTTTGGGGGCATTGACTTAAGGGTTCATAATAGGAAAACATGGTTTGCGGGGGTCTTTTTTTTATAGAAAACGTAAAGTTGTAGCCACAAAAAAACATACGACAAGCTAAAGTAATTATCTAGTAGCTACGAATATTAAATTGCATATAAACTTCACAGATGATTGTAAAAAAATCGGAATATCATCAAAAGCTCTTGCGTAGATTCATATTTTTGGCGTAAATAATAGCGCAAACTTATTGAAACGTATTAAATTCTACATCAAAATACACTTTAACATACTATAAAGTAGCTCCAATAACTTTTATTCAAGAAAGATAAATTTTCATAATGATAATGATGAAAAACAACTAAAAACAGTGCTGAAGTGAGGTTATTTTCCTTACTCTTAAAATGTAAAGAAAAAGACAGACGAATGTTCTAGCGTAACCGAGCCTTAAATATATTTGAATTTCATCGCGCTGTAGAACTAGAGCTTTAAAATTACAAATCGAAATACTTTTAAGTTTATGTGTATTATTATATCTGTGCTTATATTTATATCACAAATAAATTCGCAAAATTATTGCAGCGTGTCCGTTGAATTCAATCCGAACAGTTCCAACCATTCCATTGTTCATAAATCACTGGTTTCATAATGTTTTACATTTAATTTTTCATTTCAGTTGCTTCGCCATCGGATTTGGTTTGAATGAAGGTATATTTGAATGTTGATACCACTGTTCATTCACAGTTAGTGCTTATAACACCAAATTCACTCACTAATATATAGAAAATGATACAAGATTAATATTTTGTACTAGAAAAGAACAAGTCGCCTCAAACTTTCGTATTATTAGATGAGAAACGAGAGCAGAAGGTTGGGTCGAGCCTTGTTGGAGTAATATGAGTTGTTTTTTTCTAATATAAAGACAACAATAGTATTGTGATTGTGAATGCAAAAATCTAAATCTAGATTCATGAAAGCAATACATATCTACGGTAAAGCAGTGGAAACTTAAGTTCCGCTTTCACCCGCTAGGGGCGCTGTCTTTATTTGTATGTGTTTTTATCTTTACTTTACTTGTGTGTGTGTGTGTGTGAGTTATTCGCTGTCTTCGACTTTAGACTGTAGAAATCGCACGCAAACTAAACACTCAATTTCTTTGCTTGCTTCATAGGGATCAATTCTGATCGTACATAATTCTGGATATTGAAACTAAATGATTGAATTTAAAAAATGTGAAGAGATAGGTCGAATAAAGTCTTAAGTTAAGCCAGAATTTCACGAATCCAAAAAAGTTGATTATATTTTTTGAAAACCGTACTATTTGCTATTTTGCTACACGTGTCCTCATTATTCTTCCACGTAACTTCTATGCATGAGAAAAAACAAATATCATACTTCACTTATTACACCAGGCGAAAAACCCCATTCTCAATAAAGCCTCGAAAGGCGGCGTTATACGTGGCTATAATAATTATTCATTTCACCAGCACTCGAAGGTAAGAATCGCTTTCACGGCGCACCTCCGCAAAATATGGTCTTTCATAACTCCCGCAAAAAAAATCCCCCGTAATTTAATGCTGCCCCCGAAAATAATATGTAAAAATACGGCAGCGGAACCGCCACTTTCGGCCGTTCCTCTGAACGCTCAGGTCCATTCTGGCTATTATGGCCCATCTCAGGGCCGTTATCTGGCCCAAAAGAATAAATCATGATATTATTTTCCCCCGCAAGTATTACTTTCCATATCTAATCAGTGATCCGAGAAATATGGGCGATGCCTCCGTGTGAACGCTGGCTTTTTGTACGTGACTGTTTGCCACTTTATTTTTGCTTAGTCACTGTTAAAATTAATGTAATTAATTTATTACACGACTTATGGTTGAGCTTTCGAATCTGTTCGCGTGTTCTATTCATATGTTCTACATTTATTTTTCTACATTCGTGAATGGCTTAGTAATTTTATGTCAAAAATGTATAACTTTTAATTTTCAAACCAATAGTTACATCTATTTCATGTGTTTTCTTTCGTTCATTCAAACAAGTCAAACATAGGAAATATATTTTTTGCATTTGAGATGATTGCAGCATTCACAATGCTCTTTAGAAACAATTTAAACGATACCACAAGTGACTTGGTTGCTCAGTTCGAAGGGCATTGGACCGGACTTCTAATAGGTTGCGGGTTCGAGTCCCGCCTGAGAAAATTGTCTATTGGCTAGTGGAATTCTTTCTAGTAAATTAAGTAGTACCATAGGAAATATGTTTGCTAAGTTCTTGTTCTCTATAAAATGAAATGGTAATCAAACATTGAATATAGTTTCTCCTCCCAGCCAATGTTTGCATGACACGTGTTCGAAAACAATAGTTGAACAATTCCGAGTAGGCACTTAGAACAAAGCGTATATAATGCGCGTTGAATCCAATCATCATATACCGCTATCCTCCAGTTTAGTTCCGCAGCAAACATAAATGAATTAGCGAACAAATACCACGAAAACCTTGTTATTTCTGAGGCAAAAGCGAATTCACAGCTTTCAAATTTCAAAGAGACCGATGAAACTGGAAACAGGCACTTTGTAGCACCCTAAGAACAGGGTTGCCAACTTTGGAAGTTAAACATTAATTTATACAATTTAAACATTAATTAATTAGGTACCTAATAGTATGGCTATACTTAGACTAACTACGAAAATTAGATATATCCATCCATTAAGAATCGAGTCTTTACCTTATATTAAAACTAGCGGCCGCCCGCGACTTCGTCTGCGTGGAAAGGTTTTTTGCTATCCCTCGGGAACTATACTTTTTTTGGGATGAAAGGTACCCTATGTCCTTCTCTGTACCCCTGACAACGTGTATGCAAAATTTCATGATGATCGGTTCAGTAGTTAAGACGTGAAGACGTAACAAACAAATAAACAAACGGAGTTTCGCATTTATAATATGAAGTAAGGATACACATAGTACAATATTGGAATGCATCACATTTCACATAATATACCAAGGTAAGTACATAACTATTTAATTAATTATGAGGAGCTTGATGGCGCAATGGTTTAGCGCCTGGCCCAGCGATTGCGGAGGTTAAGCAACTTTCGCAAGGGTCAGTCATGGGATGGGTGACCAAAAATGTATTATCTCGAGCTTCTCCATGCTTCGGAATGCACGTTAAGCCTTTGGTCCCGGCTGCATATGCAGTCGTCAACACTCACCAATCCGCATTGGGCTCACGTGGTGGGTTATGGCCCATCCTCCTTATCCACCCATAAGGAAGGCCTATGCCCCAGCATTGGGGACATATCAAAATGGCTGATGGTCAAGTACATAATTAACTAAAGCACTCCTGTATGAATTTATACATATTTTTGTGAAGAAGCAATGTGTGATTCTATCCAACATTATATAATCTAATTTTAAAAATTGACAACCCTGTTTAAGACCCTAACCGCAGTTTCTCGACTGGCAAATTTTAATCATGAAATCTTTGTCGCTCGCATAATCAAAGGAATACTTAAATTGCCGAGTCCAAGCATTCAAGCAGTAAGCATTTTCTCAGATGTTCCGAAAATAGTCGACAATAGTGAAAATAATTTAAATTAATGAAAAGAATAAAATACTATCCCCGCAAATTGGTAATACGATGGAACCTTATCACATTAATATCCACGTTTACGTCATCCACAGCAAAAAATGACATGTAACAAAAAAACTATTAGGTAATTTAATATTTTATTTATTTAATTATTATTTCCAATAAGATAGGGTCTAGGTTTATAAAAATTTAGCATTTGTTTTTCGTTTTTGAGGTTAAAGAAATGGCCACCAGGTTCATTATCAATTTGCGGGGATAATACTATACAATACAACGCCATTCTTTTATATTTCTTTTTTAATTTAATTTTCTTAATTAATCATTTGTTCCTCAAATTAAATAGGTACCTACCCTAAAATCAAGTCAAGTCAAACTATGCTATTTTATTGCATAAATAAAATGAAAAGCAAACTGATGATCCACATCACTATAAACCTCAGTGGTTTACGTTGTGCTTTTTAAATTTGTTTTTCTATGTATTTATGCTTAAACTGATAAATAAATAATAAAAAAAAAACATATATATTGACCTAAAAGTGAGCAGATGAAATATTAAGCTAAGAAGTAAGAAAAAAAATGTCAAGAATTGAATTACTTTATACTTTACAGCAGACTTCTATAATATCCGTTCAAAACTTCAAAACACTTAATTATATGATCAACCCACTTACCTATTATTAAAATAGAACACCATAGGTATTCTGTTGTTTCAATATCTGACGCAATTTGCAGAAGTTTTCCATCGATTTGCGGTGAACGGATATTATCCAGTGAATAAAGAACATGTTTATAAATAGACACTTGCCCAAAAATACTTTTCGCTAAATATACAAATTGACCGACTGAAATATCGTGCTGAATTGAAGCGTATTTGTTTTCTGCAAAGATGGAATTAATAGAAAATCATTTATAAAAATAACACAATGGGGAATGTCCGAAAAAAATCAAATTAGCTGAATATTTTTATATAGGTAGGAATAAGCTCTCTTAGTAATAGAAAAAAGTTTCAGAATTTTTGGTTGCGTAAAAAAAATTCAAATAATTAAAGTCTCTTCGACTTCACAAATGTACGAAAGTAACAGCAAAATGGAGATTATACCTTTGCCACCACCTGCCACAACCACAACAAGTATTAAGAAAAAAAGTTTTGACATTTCTTTTTTTTAATACCGTGTTGTGGTTGTGGCAGGTGGTGGCAAAGGTATAAATTCCATTCTGCTGTTACTTTAGTACATTTGTGAAGTCGAAGAGACTTTCATTTTTTTTTTATTTTTTTACGGAACCGAAAATTCTGAAATTTTTTTCTATTACTAAGGGAGCTTATTCCTACCTATAAAAAAATATTCAGCCAATTTGATTTTTATCGGACATTCCCCATTGTTTTTAAATTTTGTACAAATACATTCCGGTATATTTTTATTAAGAACGTTGATATCACCAATAATCTGATAAATACTTTTGATAAAGCATTAATATTTCATTTTTATTTACGCTAGAGTTCGTATCCATTGTGTGATGGAAAATAAATATATTTTTTTTTTATTTTTTTTTATTATCTATTCCAGCAATGTTAATTGCAGTTAACAATGTTAAATATTGAAATATAACAACATATATACGAGGGTGGTTTGATAAGTCCATGACTTTGAAAAGAAGAAATACTTTTTGATCAAAATTTATTTTTGTGTCTTTTCTTAAAAAGAAACTCCTTAAGGCATCTTTACATGAATGACATCAAAACTAATCGAATTAAGATTTGAATCCTTCCTATTCTCTAGATTCAACCCCAGTTAGATTTTTTCTCCTAACAAACATGAATAAATGTCTTGGCGGGCAAAGATTTTCATCAAGCCAAAAGGTGGTGTCTGAAACGGGCCCTCATTTTCGGTTACTAGTTTTCAAGCGATGAAAGAAAAAATACTGAGTTAAAGAGGTAGGAACTTCGTTGGACTGAATACGCAGAGCTACAATAAGATTATGTAGAGAAATAAAACAAATATTCCGAAAAAAGGTCTTTCTTCATTAGAAAGTCATGGACTTATCAATCCACCCTCGTAAATATCTTTACATCATCTAGTACTTATTTTCTTACTAGCGGCCGCCCGCGGTTTCACCCGCGTGGTTCCCGGTCCCGTGGGAATGTCGGGATAAAAAGTACCCTATGTTTTAATCTACTATCTGTGTGCCAAATTCCAACCAAATCCGTTCAGTAGTTTTTGCGTGATTGAGGAACAAACATCCAAACCCACAAACTTTCATATTTATAATATTAGTCGGATTTATCTATTTCTCTCCGTTATTTAGTTGTCATGCATAGTACAAAGTTTACTTAAGCCCGTATTTATAAACTGCTCTCAACGTTGAGAGCTACCTTGAGATCGTAACTCTCTTACCGTTGAGGGCGGTTTATAAATACGGGCCTTAGTTTGGGTCTAAATTAATGTTGTTGTATGTATTTGGATATTTATTTTTATGTATTTCAATGTATAGGGTTAGTACGTGCAGTCGTGTAGAAACGAGCCAATATTTTTTATGTAGTTCCATTAATACTGATGTCAGTATCGATTATAGCTCGAATGGCCGTCGAATGTATTCGATCGGGTTACGTTTGTGGTTGGTGTGGTCAAGGATTGTTGGCAGGTCCTTAGTCGGTGGATCGTTTGTGCCGTCTGAGCGTGGTAAGCCTATACCTAATGATAGCACAAGGCTAATGATTAGTATTGATTTGCCGTTACAACGGTTCAAACCTGAGGGCTTCTTATAATATAAAAATGAATCACGATAGTCGGACGCAATTCGTCAAATTACTTGATATATGATATGAATAACCTTCTTTGTGAGTAAGTAAGGAGTAGGACGAACATCGTTCACTAATTGCGATGCTTTTTTGTAATAGGCCCTCTATCTGTTTATGAAAAACAGTTCCAATTATCTTTTTATGAAAGTATCTCAGTCAGTGTAAAGTTTACGCATCAACCAATTTTGAATTTCAGTTTGTAAATAATTTAACCTTGGAGTAGAACTTTTATGTTACTAATAAGTAAATATTCCAGGTATTCCTACGAGATCAAAATTCCAGATTTTCAGAAGCTAGTTGCATTTATTGACACATTAGTACCCAGGTTACGTAAACTAACTTACGTCTTTACGTCCCTTAGACACGTGGCCAACCGTCAAGTCATTAAGATGGTATACTACGCCTTTTGTCAGTCTCTCGTAGAGTATTGTGTTACTATCTGGGGAGGTGCAGCCAAATCCCATCTTATTGAGGCAGAGATGGCGCAGAGAGCTATACTCAAAGTTGCAGCGGGTCTCCCTTTACGACATTCTACTGATGACCTTTATAGCAGCTGGGACCTTCTGTCTGTCAGTGGAACGTTGGTGCTCCTCACGACTCTTAGGCAGCAATCTCTTTTGCATTATGATCCTGAGTTACATAAACACAAAAGAAGGAAACACACAATATGTGTAACACGTACATTTAATACTGCCACCTCTCACAATTTCTTTTGTTTCTTGGAATCACACCTTTATAATAAACTGAATAAAACTTTGAATATTTATCCGCTTACTAAGTCTTCCTGCAAATGTACAGTTTCAAAATATCTCAAAACTCTAAATTATGAATCTACAGAGAATCTGCATCATACTCTCCGCTAGGATCCCTTTTGTCACCGTTATATTTATGTTTTTTTTCCAATAGATAACTTTTAGATACTATATCGGGCACCAGTCTCTCACAATGCAGGTCATATTGTAATATTGTTGTTATCAACATCCTAGTTAAGAGTACCTATTGTGATGAGAAATTAAATTTATTAATTCATTCATTAATATTGAGAAAATAACAGTTGTATGCTTAACTAATAGGCAGGTTTTAAAAGAAAATAAGTAATAATATTTAATTTGATATTGATAATTTTGGCTATTCTTGTAACACAATATAAATGAGGATATTGTAATAACTATAAGTAGGTACTTAATACTTATAAAAAAACATTAACGTAAATTATGTCTCAAAACTCTTTTTAATGGGCTATTTTTAGGACACAGATCATGTCCCAAATTTTACAGCACTAAAAAGGTCACAAAAACCAAATTACCGCTGATGGCAAAATCAATAAGACTCTTCGGTCCCGAAACGTCAACTCAGCGAGAAGTTACTCCATTCGGTCCGTAATTTACTCAGTCGTAATGCAAATCTGCCATAAATTGTCAATAGAGGGCGCTTCGGTAGTTTGCGATAGTTTCTTCGTTGGTCCATGACGATTTATAGTGGAAGTTGGAGATGGAAAAAGTTGGTAATCCTATCTTTCCGCGCGTCCCACGGGTTAAGGTTTTTCCTGTCCGTCAATTGGGTTAATACTAATGTAACACTTATCGGCACTATTGTCCTTTTTATGAGACAGAATATAATATTTTTGGAGAAAATAAGACAAAGGCTTATTGGAAAAGTAATGTTTTTGTGAAAACATAGAAATAAAAGATTAGCGGAAACAGGAGTGGATTGGATTATTTAGAATTCCCTGTTAGGAGAATAAAATGGAAATCACCAAGACATTTTTTGCCGTATATCATTTTATAAACACGACGATGACAATTTCGTCTTGAATCTACTTTTGTTAGAAAGACCAAACATTGTAGTACCAATATCACAAATCAATACGACATATAACTGCCCAACATACTCGTTACAGGTATCCACTTAACTGATTAAAATCCCGTTTGGCTTTTCAAATAAAAAGGAGAAAAATCATTTATATTAGAGAGACCAAAACATCCGAGGCCTACACAAATATTGTTATGGGAAAATCCATACTTTAAAAATGGCAATATATTCGAGGCTCTCCTCATAACACCATCGAAGTATTCGATTCGTAGAAAGTAAATTCAACGCTTCATAAGAGGATTCCGCTAAGACCCCATTTTATCTTACGGCCAAGCCTGAAAAGGGACGTTTCAGCATTTTCAGGGCTTTTCAGAGGTCCCAGAGTACGTTCGACTTTATTTTACTACTGAAATACGGTCCAAATAGTACCTATTACTAAGAAGTCCGATAATTGATAGCGTTACTAGAATTTCAATTACAAAGTTCCAATTTATGCGATCAGATGAACTTTCAGACCTAATTCTTTCTTTGATTTCCGACTCCATCAGGACAAACAGTTTTACATAATCAAAAATATGAAAAACTAGCTTTTGCCCGCAACTTTGTTCGCCTATTCGGTATTTCTGTTGCGGTAGTTGCTGCTGTGGTAGTTTCACGACTGTAGGATGTGTTTTTTTTAACGTGGTTTAGGCGTGAAGTCGTCATATACAGACAATAAAGATACTTACTTTCGCTTTTTTGGTAAAATTATATTATAATAACCTTGAATAGTACATAAAACCTATATTGTTGTTATTATTTGTACCGTGACGTTTCGCGTCATTACCACTTCCTAACTCTACAATACCGTCTGCCGAGTCTATTGACTTATGCGTGACACGTTCCCAGACAGAATTACTTTTTTCTCAGTGAGGCGGAGAGATTTAGGTGTCCTAGTATGAATGAGAATGTTGTCAGCCAGTGAATTTCGTGTTACGTCAGGATTCTTTATGTTCAATCTGTTAAAATAAAAAATGAAAAAATACCGTCGACTTGATAACCTCCTCCTTTTTTTGAAGTCGGTTAATAAAACCTTGAAAATGTTTAAATGGTGATAGCTGGCCTGTTTTTGACAAACACATGAGTTAAAGCTCCCACAAATATAATCTCCTTACCTTACCGGTTTTCTATTATTATGAGCTTTAATGTAAAATTAACAATTTCCTTTTTCATGTATCCCCTGAGTAAAGTCTGTGATATACGGCGAGCGAATTCTTTTGAAACGCGTTGCATTTCTGGAACAAACAAAAAGGACCTTTAACTTTCAAACGGGTGGGTAAAAAATCGCTTGTGCTGCCGTCACATCCCAGATAATCTTGTTGAGAAGTCATTTTTGACCAATTTCGCTCGGTATTGAAAATATTTTATAGAGGCTGGCGATACAAAGACTCATAGGCTTTGTAAGAAACTTGTTCATTTTGTGGACTCCGTTTTAGTGCTGTTTCAGGCAAAGCCTGTTACAGAGGCTTCTTTGCATACAAAATTCTATTTGACCTCATAGCAGACTACAGTCAGCATAACAAAAATAATCGTGTGAGACAAGTTGGATGCAGCAATGAAATGCCCGCTTCATGTTGAAATTTTGTGTAAAAACTGTCGTTTGTTTTCCATCGAGAAAATATTTAAAACATATAAAAATGTGAATTGCACGCTAAAAGATGTGACGATCGACGATGATGAAATAACTAAATGCTGACCAATAATAAAAACAAACTACAAAAGTAAAAGACTGTTACGCCAAACAAGTAACCGAGTTCATTTCACAACTTTTCTCGAAAAGTATTCTTCAATCCAAGACAGTTAACAATTAATAAACTATTTAATTAATAATCGCTCTCCGCCTGTTTCCATATTTTTTACTATTCATTTAAGCGCCTTTGTCGGCCGCAGTAAGGTGATTAAATAATTTACCTTCACAGTGGTAGTTCGATTTCATTTTACAGAAAAGTTTTACTGTGGAAATGAAAAAAGATGTGGAAATTTAATTTAAAAGTTCACTTTTAGTAAATGACAGCAAAGAATAAAGACAAACCTCGACGGATTCATAATGGTTCTTTTTATCATTAAAGTATGTTGGTCTTTAGGTGTAATAAGTAGTAACAACAATTTTATACCACTACACTAACTACAATAGAATTATCGTTTCCAATTTTCAAAGCTTTCCAAACTTTATTACAAACATTAATCAATTCTCGCTTAGTAAGCTGTCATACTCAAAAGTAAAAGCATAGACAACGATTGCAGTTAATCAAACGCCTAATCTAAATCTGTCATCGAGGCAATAAAGACGGCGGTAATTTTAAATTTCGAACGTGGAAAAATAAGGTAGAGAGCATGGAGGTGGGTAATATATACGGAACAGCTCCCCAGATGGTTGTTGCGAGTTACGTAGTAGCAAGTAGGGAAGAGCAACGTCACATTTCGCCTGACATTTTGATAAGGACTTGGGCTAGCTTTGTGTGCAATGCACTAGGAAACGGTGTCGTGTTATGGGAATGGCTACAGTTTTAGATTGTGATCTGTTTTATACTATATTTACCGATCTGACAGAGTGGCGCGTGGAACTAGAATATTTTTAAGCTTTTATTTTCTTGACTCGAAGGAAACAACTGTGAAATGAAAGAACTCTACCATGGTTGGCTTTTTATACTTGTTTGAAACAATTTTGAAAGAATCAAATTTACGTGACTGTTAAATAAAACGAATTCCTTAATACCTGTGCAAAATTAAATGGAATGAGAGTTTTGAACAACACTTAATATGAGATCATGTTAAAACAGGTAATTACATACAATGACAGTAATACGACATTTTAATGACCCTTATCAGTATTTCTCAATGTATAATATGATACTCGTTGGTATTTCATGAAAAGCAGTGTTATTTAACATCAGGTGTACACTTAATGATCGATTACCGGAACAATTAAAAGTTGTTGACACTAATTAATTTAACAAAATGGTTGAAGTCAAGAATGAAGTATTTAATATTGATTTTAAGTTTATTAAAGACGAGAAGTAATTAGTCAACAAATGTCAAAAGTTAATTACCGTGACTGTCTTGGATGGAAATAATTTATAGCCGAAGGATTTTGTCGATACATATGTTCTAAATGTTGAAGATACAGGCGTTTTTAAGAGAGGCAAGACGACTTCAATACTGTACCATATGGACGTTCTATTTTAGAAGAAATGAAGACATAAAGATAAGTTAACTGCATCCAAACGCTCTCTCGGGCTCTAAAGATATTGTTGGTATAATACATTTAGAATTACGTTTAGGATCTGCCACAAGTATGTTGAGCAGCACAAACTCGTCTCATTCAAATGAAAATGAAATCTATCGCGTTCACCTAAGGCAGTGTTTTTTAAACTTTTTGTAGTCATAGACCACTTTAAGTATTTGAAAAAGTCCACAGACCTATCTAAAAAATAAATATAATAGGAAAAGAAAACAAGCCTTACATTAAAAAAAAGCTTGTTTTCACTTTTCATTAAGTCTGAGGGTACACTGAGCTATTGAGTACCCCTGATACACATGCTACGGACCCCTGAGAGGTCCATAGACTGTTCGTGGACTCCATTTTAAGAAACCCGACCTAAGGTGAATTTTAGATTTAAAAATATGCTTATATGTGTGTAATGATTTGGTTCCATACGTAAAATTAATTGCAATCAATTGAAGTGTATTAAATATAGCTAGGTCCTATCGATGGGTGTTTTTTTGAAAAAGGAGGTGGTAATAGTATCTTCCTATAATACTTCATTTTTATTTACAAATGTCTTGTTATTATTGATTTTTCATTGTTTTTGCAAAAACGTACGGATTCTGTAGCATCAGCTAGTTTGATGTGAACAACTGCTTTCAAGAGTTGAGTCCAAAGTGTTCTTACTATTTATAGTACTCTTACTGCGTCTCGGGATTTCGTTTATTGTTTAAAGCAGAGAGACAAAGGTTTTTTAGTGCGCTTTTAGTGGCCTGCCGTACTCTAGCGTGATTTAATATTTATGAGGTTTTTCGGTGCATGTAAATTTAGACGTTTCGTTTTTGTCTTTAATTTTTATTGTTAGTGTGTGTAGTTTCATTCTTCTATCCGGTGTGACTGCGGGGTCATTGAACTAGTAAACCGGTTATTTTGGTTCATTCGTTCTTATCAATGTATTTTTAGACTTTGTTTTTATTGCAAATTTTTTAGTATAAACATTAATATTATTTTATTTGACTGTTAATCCAATAAAAATCATATTAGGTATTTGTTTTGGATCTAAAACGGAAAACCACTTGATCTTTGAAGATTTAAAAAAGCCTTGAAGCCAAAGGGGTAACACACTTCAATAGGCTTACTTCTACTAACTGTATGACTGACCCATGACGCAATCCTAATTTCCAAAGTATATATAAATTGTTACATGAACGACAAATACTAAAATAAACGCACTCCAACAGTCGATAAAACAGTATCAATACAGAACCAAAAATATATTTTGATGTTTAAATAAGGTGGTTTACTAAAAGTGCCACTCTCGCCGCCCACATTTTACATCAACCAGCTCAATAAGATCCCTCAGGAGACACAGTCTTCGTCATGTATCTTATTCACCAAGAGGTCATGCTTTACTGTAAGTGACACTTTTCTATTTTACTTGTCACAATTAAATTTATTCTACCACAAACAATGCCACCACACTTCCAGAAAACACTTCAATGAATTTCATACTTCTTAAAATAATTCTGATTCAATGTTTTCTTCTAGCGGTCTAGCTAGCTAATTTTCTGTTAGTAAATCATTCTGTTTGGTTCGCTGTTAAGAAAATAAGGCTTTTAACTGATATTGAAACGGCAAAGTTAGTATATTACAGTTATTTTCATAGTGTAATGTCTTATGGACTGCTATTATGGGGCTCAGCTGCAAGCATTGAAAATATTTTTGTGCTCCAAAAAAAACTGTTCGCGCCATTGACTATCTTAGGCGTAGATACACCTTAAGAGAATTGATTACAGAAAGAAATATATAGTCTTTGGCCGGCCAATACTTATATGAAAATTTGGTTTATGTTAAGGAAAAATATGACCAATTTTAATACAAGAAATAAAGATAAACTTGCCGTTCCAAGATTTAGGCTTGCAAAAACTAGTTCATTTATGGGGAAAGGCATAGCCTTTATTAATAAAGTTCCACACCAAATGATCTTCCTTTGGAAGAATTTAAAAACCATGTTAAAAGACCCTCATTGGTAAAGGTTATTATAAAGTAGACGATTATCTGAAAGATTAAAAAAATGCCTGGAAATAATGTAACACATAACACATAACTGGCTAGTATAAGTAACTCTTGTGCCAATAATCATGTTGTACTGTATTTGGTAACGATATATTGAAATTGTAAATATCGTTACTTAAAGCTGATAAGTTTCTTGCGCCCCGTTCTTCTTGTCAGTTAAAAAGTCTGGAATGGGGGTAGGAAAATATAGACGGTTTAAAAGTGCTTAATTATTAAGTTTATTTGAATAAAGACACTTTGACTTTGACTTTGACTTCGATATTGATTTACCTGGCGTCATATTATTATTCAAATATTACGTATCTTAACTTTCTAAGAATTAAAAGGACTTATATGAAGTTTCTGAATGTAAGTAAGGTTCATATTAAAAATGACCTGTGTAGTATAAAATATTACAAATACAATAGATGTAATTTCAACTTTATTTAACTAATTCATCACTATGCATTGCAAATAAAAGACAGTGAAATAAAAAACTAATACACATTAATCATAACCAACGTTGTCTCAAATTATGTATTCGAGAAACAAACTATTATTATTAATTATATTATTACACTACACATATGGAAGAACGGATTGAATAGGAATTAGCTGTCTTCACCCATGGATTTATCAGTGTTTGTAAATCATTTATAATTACTAAACAAAGCTGCCATTATCGAGCACATTTCAAAGTTCTGGCCACATAAATTGATTCTACTAGCATCCAACGATTAATTGACCTGATCTGACCCTACAATTACTTCAATCATTTACCTCCGGTTTGTCTGTGCAATTCGATAGGCTCCCAATTTAAATCTTCCTACTTATTATCTTTATTAACAGCATAATCAGACGGATAAACACTAATTATTGCGTAATTGGTATTTAAATGTCATTGCTGTTAAAGCTGATAAGTTTTTTGCGCCCATTCTTCTTGTAAGTTAAAAAAGTCTTGACCGGGTGGTAGGAAAAATATGGTCGATTCTAAAGCACTTATTAATTAAGTTTATTTGAATAAAGCTATTTTTGACTTTGACTTTGATTCATCAAGGTTAATTGTCTCAACTTTTGCATAGTAAGTACATAGAGTTTGAAAAACTTTATGTTAGTTAAACGTAAATGATAGAAAATTCACTATTAATACCTGCGGAAGGTAATAAATATTTTATTGGAAGAACACAAATGAGATTCATGTTTAAGGGAACGATCATGACGCGTGTCGTATAGAATTCATCCAAAATATACGTTTTCAATAACAAGATTATTTACACAAACAAACGATATGAGAGTTCCATCCACTTGACCTGAATTCGCTGCGAATCCTCCCCGAACGGTGCCAGTTTCATACAACGTCGATCAATACCCGACAACGTAAATAAATCACTAAGTTGAGCTCAGGATCCACCACAGCACTTTGGAACTCACTGCGGGCTACACCCAGATCCCACTTTGATGTTGGATCATTACAAAGGTAAACAACAGGCGTCTAATTAGCGGCACATAAGCGGATCGAATCGGTTTTCGGTTAGATCTCGCTAATCTACTAATCTAGTGACTGATGCTCTATTAATTTTCCAGTTCATCAATAGTGATTTGAGGCTTGTATATTTTGATAATGTCGTTCTTGGTGGGATCGATCACTAGGGTTGCTAGTAATCGACTTCTGAATTTGTCATTAATGTATCACTGCACGTACAATGAGGATAGATATAGTGGTAATGTGATTGAACTTTCATGTCACTCGTGGTAGAAAATGCGAGTCATAAAACGGAATGAAATTCATTCTTAAATGGCCAAGTTCGAAGTGACGTAGTGGATGTCCTGTGGAGTACTGAGGCCAATCCGAGTCCCTCGAGTGACATGCCGTCACTTGCCGTAGCCCGTTTGACGCCATATGTGCTGGCGTGGACTGTAAAACGTAGTTAATACAATCGAGTTTTAAATGAAAACAAATCCTATTTGGTGGATAGTAAGGTAAACAATCGTTTGAGCTTCGCAGCGAGGGGTGGTAGTGACGGCATAGGGTGAAGTCCCAAAGGCGACGTACGGCATAGTCCTCATCATTTCCCCATTGTCTCGTTAGACAAAAATCAAAAACAAACACTCACTGTCGGGATTTTCGGATCTAGTTCGGATGATTCGCAATGATTGAGTTGATTGTTGTGTGCTTATTTGGAATGTGGTCGATTGTCCTCGCGGGACATCAAGTCTATCAGCTGTCGTCAGATGATATTTTGTCGTTGTTGCAACTGTCTATTTAGAGTTAATACAAAATTAAACGGAAGATATTTCAACATACTTTATATTTTATAACTCTCAAGCATGATCTTAAATTAATATAAGATTGGTATAGTGACATTGGTATTATTTCAGTTAAAAGCTGCATAAACCCATTTATCTGATATTTTGATATTTTTTTCGAATAATGTTGATTTTTATCAAAATCAGTCTTGTGTCTCGTGTCACATGACAAATCTCATAAAATATAATGTCCCCTTCCTTGATCAGCATGCGTTTCGCCGTCTCCATGCATTGAATTACTTGATATTTTCCCATCCTCTATATAAATGTAATTCTTTCCTCGAAGATTGCGCCTCTGTCGAGTCTCGCGCGATACGTGACCACAATACTCAAGCCAGTTGTCTTCAGCCTCTCTTTTGTCTATCATTTATTCTTTAGATTCGCAAACGTCAGCGTTTGACAACTACAGTTCATGGAATAAATTGTCGGTAAAATTGCACGACTAAGATGTGAGTTACGGCTGTAGACGGGCCCTTCGACTCCGCTGTTTTGCTTAGCATTGACAGATTTATCGCACATTTTGTTTTCGGCAGTCTTCTCTTCCGCAATATTTTACACTTCAATCAATTGTACACGCTGGGTACTTTTATTGGTCTCAGAAAAGGGAAAAATATCGTCATTTGCTTTTAAAAGATTGATGTTATTGCTTGAATAAATGATAAATTGGGAGAAATCTAGAACATTTTTATTAAAAGGGATACATACAAATAGATACGATAAAGAAATGTTCAAGAAGGTTAGCAACTTTAATTTTAAAATGTCTACGCTGAGTGAGAGTTCAAAAATATACCCTCGATGAAGATTATTTCTAATGCTTCAACTCGAGACGCAATAAACTAGTGCGATGATAATAAAAATGTTCAGCTTATCCCCGTGTTCCCGCTGTAAATCCAAACGGCGGTGGAATCCAAGCAATTTCCGACCTTACCGCCTTTTATTAATGTCACGATAGAACATTTTAATTTTAATAAAACTGAACATCGGCACGCCCGACCTATTTGTCAACCTTCTTTACTTTTGCTGGCATAAAATCATACAGTCGCACTCTGCGTAACTACAACTCTGTCCGGAGACAGAAGCACCCACAATCAAAAACCGTCCCTTCGATTACAGTGCTAAGATATAAATTCGTGCGATAATCCTTGTTCATGCACGTATGAAATATGAAATCCCCGAAGGAGGCCTCGCAGGATTTAAGCTTTTCTCTTTAAAGTAATAAAGGTGTGTTTTATTTGCACAGAGAAGGATTATATTTGGGATTTGGACGGCGAAACACGTAGGTGAACCATCGCTCATGTGACAAATTTCTACGTTTGCCTTAACGCCGGGCACCGTGTTTAGAATATTATATACGAAGCTGGGACTCTGAGAAGTCACATTGATTTACATGCGCAAAGAGAAGGGTCTTTGTATTTTGTGGCTGATCAAATGACCAAGCCGAGATTGGCAACGAACCCTTAGGGAAAAAAAACATAACATTCTGAGGTTTAAATTAATGAAATGTGATGCTTTTAGCAAATTAATTCAGAGTTCCATTAACATGTTAACTTTTTCCGTGTGCCTACAGAGTTGTGGTTTGTATATTCCCCGGGGGTCCCAGGTTTGCCGGTTCGTTTATGCGAGTTTTCGGATTCAAATTGTAGTTTCTTTAAGAGTAACGAAATGCCAACAATACGTGCGGAAGGATCCCCGCGCTTATTTGTCGAATGTTTTCACTAGAATCTTTGGGGGTTAGTCCTACGTCGAGTCGTCGTGATTCTGCAATGTAAGCAACATGCCAATTGTATATTTATGAGTTCACTATTTTTTGGGAAGGAACGTTGTTGTTGTGGTATGATTTAGTTGTAAGGTTTGCAAAGGGATTTGTATTTAAGGCTTCATTGTTATGCTGATAAAGGAATAAAATCTGTAGCATTGTGTGTATTTTTTTGCCATTATGTAGAGATTGTAGAGATGTTTTATAAATCTGAATTTTGCTAATTCATTCACAAAGCCTTAATTTTCTGCATTATTTGTTGTTTTTATTACCCGATACATTTAATAATAATAAGAATTACATAAAATATGAAATATTTATTCAAGAATATCCTCATATAGAATGAGACATAGAGAATGAGCGCAGAATTTTCTAATATAAAGCTTGACAAGAGTCATATAACGTGTGGAATGCTGTTCTAGATATTGAAGATAAAAAATTGTGGGCCTAATTTGACATAATATTATTAGTAAAGGAAAGCAATTATTATCTACTGTGAATAACAATATGGAATTCGAATCAGTTCTTAATATTTAACTTGTCTTGCGTCTTATATTTCTTAATCGTATCGTTTCTTAATTGTATAAATCTATGAAATTATGGACTAGACATTTTGACAATTGCAATATAATTGACTTAAATTTTAGTTGTAATAATTATAATTCTTATAATAACCCTAATATAAACATTATCTGTAACAAAATTAATTCATGTATTGACTATGACGAATATAAAAAACAATTTTTGACATTTAAAAATATTAGAAATTTGACAAATAATAGCACTAAACTGACTAATACTAATACATTGACTAATTCCGCTAATGACACAGAATGCACAAACCTACCAAAAAAAGGTACGATACCTTTTTATTTTAAGGTCTTGAAAAAATCCGAAACTGTTATATGCGCCACGCAGACAATTCAAAGCTCTGATATATTACAGAACAGCTTAGAATTTTTTCGCGACTAAAATGAATTCTCATACTAAAAAATTTAAAGTATTTCATCAAAATATTGCAAGTGTTTTGTCAAAAAAAGAAATATTAGATCTTACCATTCAAGAATTATCCGAGGAAAACAATGATCCAGATGTCATATGCCTGAGTGAAACTTTCATAGAGTCAGGCCAGGAAAACTATGTAAGAATTCTTAATTATCAACTGATTTCTGCTTTCTCTCGAAATAAAAAAAGAGGTGGAACTGCTATATTGGCTCGTAAAGGCCTTTGCTGTAGGGAACTGACTTACATACAAAAATACGCGTCTCAAAAAACTTTTGAGTGTTGTGCTATAGAGATATTAGCCCACAAACTTGTAATAATTTGCCTTTATAGGACACCCAAATCGGACCCTAATATATTATTGAATAAACTGGACTGCTTATTAAATGAAATTTTTAGTAAATATTGGTACAAAATCAATGTAGTTATAGCTGGCGACTTAAATATAAATACGCTGCAAAAAAATAAAATAACTGAACATCTGGAAGACCTATTACAGAGTTACAACCTAACGTCTCATATTAAGGCGGTTGTATGACCGAAAGTGGCGCCCTCAGAGGTTTTTATTTAATAAGTTATTAATAGAAAAAGATTTTAATAATGTTTATCGTGGAGATTTTAGGGCCCATGGTCTAGTATTTTTAGAAGGTATCACTACATGCCCTCGTAGTCATTTGTAGAAGTAGATAGCAAATGTGTCAAAAACGGCCACTTTTAGCAGTTTTTCTATCTACTTCTAGCAGTGACTACTAGGGAATGTAACGATACCGTCTAAAAATACTAGACTGTAGGCCCTAAAATCTCCACGATAAACATTATTAAAATTGTGTATTAGAATTATAATATTAAATAAAATTCACCGCGGCGCCACTTTCGCTCAGGGTACCACCTTAAAGAACCAACTCGGAAACTCTCATGTATCGATCATATAATAAGCAACACTAAAGAGGCGACCGCCTCAGTTTTGCCGCTTCATCTCTCCGATCACGAAACATCCCAACTTCTGAGTTTTCCTATAAAAAATAAAAAAAGTGAGGTTCAGTCGTATTACATTTATAAAACTGATTTCAGCCAGGAAAATATTATGAAATTTAGAAAACATTTAAACAGTATTTCATGGTCACATGTATATAACGAGCCTGATCTTAACGAAGGTTTTAACAACTTCCATGAGCTTTTTACCTTATTGTATAAGTTATGTTTTCCTAAACTTCGAGTAAAAATAAAATTGAAAAAAAGCAAGGAAAACTGGATTACAAAAGGATTAAAAATAAGCTGTAAAAATAAACGGAAAGCTCGTTTTAACTATTACAAAAACAAAACTACAGCGAATAAATTAAGGTACATAAAATATTCGAATATATTAAAGAGATGCATATATAATTCGAAAAAAAACTCAAATATCGCCTTTATATGTCGAAGCAAAAATAAATGCAAAGCATCTTGGATTTTAATAAAAAATGAATTGAATGTCGCTAAGTGTAACAACCATATTGACCAAATTAAAAATAAGGAATCGATCCTGACAGACCCAAAAAGCATAGCTACCGCATTTAATGATTTCTTCACTGCTGTCACTGATGTAGACTGCAGTCATAATAAAAAAATTACAAATAAACTACGCATTCCAAACTCAATTTTCCTAAAACCATTAACTGAGGTTGAAGTTAGAAAAGAAGTAATGCTATTAAAACCCACCAACTCAGTAGGATATGATGAAATCAGTACAAAGGTTTTAAAAATGTGCATTGACGAAATAGTTTCTGTTTTAACACATTTAATAAATATATCTTTCTCTTCGGGTATCTTCCCTGAAATTCTAAAACAAACCGTAATAAAGCCGATATTTAAAAAAGGAAACCGTAATGAAATGAATAGCTATCGTCCAATTGCACTTATATCGATACTGTCAAAATTAATTGAAAAATTAATGTATAAACAATTGATAGAATTTTGTAATAAATATAATATAATAAATACAGAACAGTATGGTTTCCAACAAAACAAATCCACAACGTTAGCTGTACATAAACTTATAGATACGGTGGTAACAAGTATTAATAAAAAACACTTAACCACTGCCCTTTTCATTGACTTATCTAAAGCTTTTGACTGCGTTTTCCACCCATTACTATTAGCTAAACTTGAAGCAATCGGCATAAGAGGACCTGCTTTTGAGTGGTTAAGGTCATACCTTGATAATAGGAAACAGTGTGTTACTATCAGCAAACTAAACAAAAATAATGAAGTTGAGTCGTACTCATCAACATACAAGAGCAATGAATATGGTGTACCCCAGGGCAGCGTATTGGGACCGGTTTTGTTCTTGCTATACATTAACGATATTACACATGCAACCGACCATAAATGTATTTCATTTGCAGACGATATATCTATTATAGTGACATCAGATAATAAAAATTGTACAACTAATGAACACGAAATTGACATTAATCACACTATCCATAATTTAATTCATTACCTTGACATGCATAATTTAAAAATAAATCTGACTAAAACTAACTATATTCAATTTAATAATCATAAAAGTACTAACCTTGACATTCATTATAATGACGTAAAAATAGAAGAAGTGAAACAGACAAAATTTCTAGGGTTAACAGTAGACCGTGATATAAACTGGAAAACTCATGTAGATAATGTTTGTATTAGAATCAATAAGTTCTTGTATGCTCTGAAACAAGTCAAGAATGTGACAAATGTTAAAACAGCCATATCTACTTACCATGCCTATGTGGTGTCTTTATTACGATATGGCTTGATAATTTGGGGTAATAGTACAAATGTCAACAGAGCTTTTATTGCTCAGAAAAAATGTATACGAGCTATATGTGGTGTTCCCCCACTCACATCCTGTCGTGCGTTATTTCCGCGTCTGGGCTTGCTGACTCTGCCATCACTTTACATATTTGAAGTGTGTGTATTTGTTAAGCAAAACATGAAACTATTTAAGAGAGCATGTGAAATCTACCCCCGAAATACCAGAAATCCAAATAGATTAGTACTGAAAGAACCACCTCATACATTTCAGTATTCTAAGAGCTGTCTCACTATGTGCGTAAAATTGTTTAATAATATACCAGAAAATATGAAATCTTTAAATATTATTCATTTCAAAAATTGTATGTATAAATGGCTATTAACGGAAAATTTTTACGACATCAAAGAGTTTTAACTAAAAAATATAAGTAAGTAATTAACTGTAACCTAAATTGTAATTGTATTTATTAAATGCATCCAATATACATTTCAATTGTAATTTAATATTTATTATTTGATATAGGTATAATAATCTGACATATAATTTAAAAATTTAACAAGATTGTATAAATTTGCATGCTTAGTAATAGGCGAAACATGATAATGTACATACTAATTTTACTTTCCATCTTATTGACCATGTTTGAAGCAAATAAATAAATGATTATGATTATGATTATGATTAAAATATTACGAGTATCCTTTTAAAAACCACTACAGGATGCCAAACTGGTAAGAATGTCTCTTGTAGTTGAACTGATATCATTTGTGGAATGTGAAATTATAGCATTATTGAAAAATGAAGTTCTCCAAAATCCCCAAAGCTATAAATAACGTTGGCCAATAACCGATGCGTTGTTTCAAATAAGACTGGCAACAAAAATGTGTCCAATAACTGACCGGTCACCATTATCAGTGCGGACGTCCTGTGCTGGCGATATGTCCAGAATTATCAGCGTCAGAGGAAACAGGCAAATGTTTTTATTTATGTTAGTCCGATGGCGCCCACGCGACACGATTCTAGAAAATCTTTTCGCGAATTAGTACATTAAAACTATAGCGATTGGACGTACGTGATAAGTGTTATTTTTATCACTGCCGCAATATTAAATGAGATTTGTGAAAAGTTGAACAGTGATTTGTGACTGTTATGTTAGGACAACTAAGTGCAGTGATCTCATAATTTTGTACATAAGTACTTAACTACGCTTCATTATTCTGGTAATTTACAGTTTTATTGACATGAGAACTTAAGAACTACATACCTATTAAATTGAAATCATAACTTTTCTTAAATTTAATAAGTTCAAACAACAGTAAAATTAATTGCATGAAGTTTTCAGAATACTTAATTTTATTAAAGTTAAATATTATGTTCTTGTAACTTAGCAGTTTGTTTAAATATTTGCATAAGTCTTTATATTTAAGTACTACGAATTATGTACCACCATTGCAATAAAGCAAACGCAGTGATTGGAAATGCTTTGCTTTTATTTTAATTTATGAACAGCACAAAACATGCATCTCCCGGCTCGGCATCAGCATTATGCAATCCACTTACAATTAGCATTCCTTACCCAGAAGTCTCTCCAACTCGATCGTGAAGTGGGGGGAGGGGGGTTTCTGGCAAAAATTCTGCTCTAACGAGCTCATTGTCCTTTTTGTTTGGACCTCCTTTGTGAAGGGTTCCGTCGGCAGCGTCCTTAATTATCGCATTGAACAAGTTTTGTGGCTATTTGATTAGATGTTGCCAGGAGTTCCTTTAAGATGGTAGGTGATAGGAAATAGGTTTATGAATAGAAAAGCTTCTGTATTAAAAGCGAGAGATTACCATCGTTTTCATTGTTACATTGAAAGGCATCAGAGTAAATAGCTCTAGGGGATTCATTTGATAGAAACATCGAATAATTAATTTTAGTTGGCCAAAATTAGTTTTATTTAAACGGTGCCCCAACTAAAACGCAAACGCGCTTCGGAGCGGTAGTTTTAACTTGGATTCCGTGCTTTTTGCCTAGTTTATTTAAATTGGCGGCTCAAAAAGTTTTCATTTGAAATTCCCTCTTTAATCGCGACTGAAACCGCCCAGCACTAAACGGCCCAGTTGACGTGGTCCCCCTTAAAAAACTTTTCACATGCAATCTGCATACTCAATTACGAAGTCCAGTAATGAGGTACATTCGAAACTAATTTTATTTTCTTCGAGTCCTTTGAGTCGAGCCTCTCAAGATGTTTGCCTTAAATTAAAAAGTTTTCGCTCGAACCTCCAGGAGCACTCCTCAACGACTGCTTTATTCCTTTTTGATACTTTTCCTCTAATGATCTCATACGACTATTAGACTGGAGTTAGCAGATTAAAGAATTTTGCTAACGTCCTTCGGCGTTGAATGTTAGCTTTTTATGTTACTCGTAATGAGATATCTTTTCAGGCAGATGCTTATCGCACATTTGAGATCTTAATTAAATTTGAGAGATTACTCAACAAGGAAATCAAATGTGCTAGTTTAGCAACTTTTAAGAAAGGTTCGAAGTACAAATACAAAATACAAAATTATTTGTTTCGGTAAAAACATATCCTAATACTTTGGTAGCCTAATCATCCGTGGTTGAGGTGTCCTTTAAAGCAAGTGTTTTGCTTGTGTTAGGTGGCCCCACTCTTCTTAGCATAGTTACAGATAGAATTTCCTGAGGTATCAAAAGTTCGAAGTCGAAGTCTTTCGAAGAAGAATTTTAATCAATTAATGTTGTGTGTATCTCTAGTATTAAAAGTAGTTTATTATACTTAAGTAAACTAATAGGATTCCCATAGAAAATATAATTTACTTCGTATTTTCGGTTATTCAGCCTTTAGAAAAAAAAATTAATCGAAAATTTTGTATTTTAATAATGATTACTTTAGGTATATTAACAGTGAACTTTATTAAAGCTAATATTTCGTAATATTCACGCTTAAATTCATTATAACGATAAACTATTTCAAAATCAGCTCAAATTTTTTTAAGATTTCAAATTATATTACCTTTTAACGGTTCTAATTTATCAGTAAAAATCTCTATAGTAGGTCAAACCTTTTGTAGACAACTCATTTAATAATATACAACACAATCTATGCATATTTGATGTGGTCGCATGAAGCTAGTTTCTTTGTAAATCCTGGTTGCTAAATATATAATAACCCGACTCCAGCTTCAGTGAATGAACAGACCGGAAACGCAGATATAATGCTTTCTCTCATAAATCGTAAAGTCAAAGGAGTTTCATCGAGCACGGGGTTTCTTAAGTCTCCCGAACATTTTTCCTTCTGAGAACCACAGCATTACTTAATAAAGGCTCCACGACATCAAAGACGAAAGCCCTGATTACAGGTGAGCCAACGTGTTGGAAATATTCACTCACATTTCAGACTGTTTTTTCCTTATTGCTTTATTTTTTGTCCAGGCGGAGTGCTTTATCCACAAGTCTCTACTTTGCATGCTCAAGAAAAATATTGTCTTTTGTACCTTTCTATAATAAAAGTCATTTTTGGTATGAAGATATTTAACAATAAGTAGATAATAACATAACAATCCTTCCTCTACCACAACAATGAAACACTTTGTTGATCACTCCCAAGTAGTGTCCATAAAACTGCTAGCGCTCTTGATTGAAAAAAATAGTTTATTTTATGAAGTAAGCATTTTTCTTATTATCTGCCGATGGTTTGATATTTTTTGCATTGAACGTTATTTATTCAAAAGTGTGTAAACTAGTTTGAGTCTGTTACAAGTTCAAAAGCTAATTTTGAAGAACCCGCAAGCAGAGGTTACATTTTTCGCTTAGTTGACCGAGCGAACACGAAGTGCGAGCGAAGCGTCTCTGCTTCAGCTTGGGCAAAAATTCTTTCGTATGTCCGGCTGTCTGATCCAGCCTACAGGTCGCATTCTCAACCGATTCTTGTAAAATTTTGTGAGCAGGTTCGAAAATTATACATAATTTTTTTGTCGAGCCAGTTTTTTGAAATTTTTCAAAGTGGCGGAGATATGTTAAAAAAACAGATTTCAGTCTGTTTTCAGGCTCTGCCTGTTTTCCTCTACAGGTCGCATTTTTCAACCGATTCTAGTAAAATTTTGTTAGCAGGTTTAAAAATTATGTAGTTTTTTTTTATCAAACCAGTTTTTTGAAATTTTTCAAAATAGCGGAGATATGTTAAAAAACCTATTTCAGTCCGGTTTTCCAGCGCTGTATGTTCTCCTCTACAGGTCGCATTTCTCAACCGATCCTCGTAAAATTTTGTGAGCAGGTTTGAAGATAATATAGAATTTTTTGTCACGCCAGTTTTTTGAAGTTTTTCAAAATGGCGGAGAAATGTTAAAAATACTTATTTCAATCCGGCTTTCCAGTGCTGTCTGTTTTCCTCTACAGGTCCCATTTCTCAACTGATTCTCGTGAAATTTTGTAAGCAGGTTTGAAAATTTTATATATTTTTTTTGTCAAGCCAGTTTTTTTTTTTTTTTAATGGTGGAGATAATGTAAAAAAATCATATTTCAGTCCGGATTTCCGGCGCTGTCTGATCTCCTCTACAGGTCGCATTTCTCAACCGATTCTCGTGAAATTTTGTGAACAGGTTTGGAAATAATATATAATTTTTTTGTCGAGGCAATTTTTCGAAATTTATTAAAATGACGGAGATATGTAAAAGAACATATTTCAGTCCAGCTTTCCGGCTGTTTGATCTCCTCTATAGGTCGCATTTCTCAACCGATTCTGGTGAAATTTTGTGAGTAGTTTCGATAATTATATATAACTGTTTAGTCAAGCCAATTTTCCAAATTTATAAAAAATATTCACCCATTTTGAAAAATTATCAAAATTAGAAGCACCATCTAGCTGCGAATATTCACGTAGGTACCTACTGTGTGTTTTGAAAACTTCATGGCGACATTTTATTTTATTTTATCGCAAGGTCTACAGCTCTGCTCACGGAGCCACTAGTATTACGTAATTGATTACCTTCAACAAAAATAACGAACCTCATTGTCTTCAGTATTTATTACACGTTTTCTTTTGTTTCTCTATGATGTTGGTGTATTTTAGCCGGAGATTGGAAATACCTTTTAATGATCATACTAATATACTGATAGTATGATCATTACTATAATGGTATTCACTAATATCATCAACTATAGGAATTATTGCGCACAAGATGTTTTAACAAATGCTAACGAATGCTCGTTTAGAATCAGTAATATTTTCTACCTCATTTATTCCCGGTGAAACATAGATAAATATTTTCAATTGACTTTATCTGTACCGCAGGCCGACTCGTATTCTTCTCCATTTACATTAAAATTTGTACGAGGAGCATTCTTATTGTACTCTTTGTCATGTTCCGAAGCCTTATTATTTCTAATTACGGTTGCCCTTCCAATGTTTATTTGTTTGCCAGGCTTCTTTCCTTTTGTTATTCTATTTTGATCAAGCCTCGCTCCGATATCTGAGTTGGAAAGTACAGTATATGGGAAAGTCATCTTCAACTTTAAAAATTCACTTCGCGGCTGAACCTTTTTTGTCTTTGATTTTATTGTTATCTCCTTACTTTGGTTCACCTTTTGATGCTATTTTTCATGTATTTTATTTCTGTTTCAACATAAGTTAGTATATTGTTTTATTTAAACCTAAAAGGGAAAGAAACATAATAATATCATTTTCATTCGTTCTTGATAAGAATCTGAACTGAAGAACTTAGGGTAGTTTGCAAATAACATCACACAGCGTTATTTATCAATTCCATATCTGAAAAAAATATTGCTTCCTGTTTCGTGTGTAATTTTGCGAAGAATTCCATACACATGTTTATGTCGAAAGCACATTGATATAATATTGAACCAAAAGGAGTTCTATATCCAGCCTATGCTAGTGATTTTCACGGAAATTAAACATTTTCACTTAGCAAATATTTAAAAGTTTATTAGTTATGAAATTAATTATGGAAAAAGGTTATATAAAATTATTTTATAATCTTGTAAAATACAAAAAGATCAAAAGTGTTAGTCGACATCAAATAAAAAATAATTTAACAAGACAGTAATTGGCTTATAAACGATGACGATCTCTAGTTTCGGAAGTGGGCGTTAATGGCTGTGACACAAATTTAAAATAATACTGCTATTAACGAACACATTGTCATTTCCTGTGGTAGATCACCAATAGCAAAGAATACATCCAATAGATATCCAGCAACAATTTTTAAGTAGAGTAGTTTTTCTAGAAGTTTAGTGTCTGTTACACATAAATAATTCACGATAAGATTCACTAAATTAATACGATTAAAGTTTTTGTAACTTATTTTGATCATGTCGACAACAATGAATCGAAGTCAACACCCTTAGTTTTTTCCTACAAAATGATGGATTCTCTAGTATACTCATTAAATCCAATTTAACTGTCGCCACTCAGCAATTGCTGGGTCCAATGACTATTGTACTCATCTAAATTGTTTTGGTGGCAGGCCTGGGCCGGCTTCACCCGTACGGCTCGGGCAGCGGCAGCGGATCGAGTACTGGCAGCGGGCGGCGCCGCACGCGCAGCCGCGGTCTGTCCGACTCGCCGACCGCCCCTACCACCCCCACTTCCGCGTCTGACAACGCTTCCGACGCGACGCTCACTGACTCGGAGCTACCGCTCGCGAGGGACAATACGCTGCTCGTGCAAAACGGTAAGCTAACAATCCCACCACAATCACACCCCGGACACACCATACAACCACGCCATTATAAACAGATGACGTCAGATGACGTTTTTGTACACGCGCAACTGTGTGTGTGTGTCTAGGGCTACCGCACAGTATGAGCACATGAGTAAATAAACGGAACAGAGTATAAGCTCTCAAAACTTATATCCATTCTTTAAGGGTTGACACCTGTTGCAGGTTGAAAAGTAGGAAAAATAAAATAAGGCAAGTGAATACTAAAAATGTGTATTTGTAATTTTCGTACTGCACATGATTTTTTAGGTAGATACGAAAAAAAGACCTTATTTTTTCGGGAATTGTTCATACATAAGGTGCAAGAATTTGGCATATTTAATTATTAAACAATGTTGTACCTTAATCAATTTTAGATTCTTTTATTTTACACACTGAAATGGTAGAATGAAATCCCTAATTCGTCAACAAAATCATTCGAAAAACTCCCAGTATCTCGTCGAATGCACGCGACTTACTTGGATTTTTTCTTCGAATCAGTAATTTGACGCTTAGAACTGTCACTGTCATATTATTGTAATCTTTTTGTTCATTGTTTTGTGTATTTATTCTTTAATTAAGTATTATCACTGATAAAATCCTTCTATCAATCTTATTTAAAAATATAAAATCACAATTTTAATCTCAGTCGATATGACTGACAAAATGAATGACAAAAAATAACTACACTAATATTGTCAAATTACTGACTCGAAGAAAAATTTTAAGAAATTGAAGTCTATCTCTTTGCGGCCCCACGTGGCGGTCCTGTCGGTTATACCATGACTGAGCCGGTGCAAACTAGTTTTTACCCCGGCTGACTACTTTTACACCCGTCGGTGAGATGTCACGCACACATCGCATCTTTATGTATTTATGAGTGCACCTACAACGGACCGCTTGTAGGCAGCTTGGACTCTGTTCAGTTTAAGTTTTTTTACTCATGTACTCAGCTTTTCGACAGAAGTGATTCTAAACTTACTCGACGAACGACGAAATATTTATTTATAGCTTAGGCATTTAGATAACAAACTGAAATAGATGATCTGATTCCAAATTATCATGTATGTTGTCTGTAATAGATGACATCCTAATAATAACTTACAGGAAAGAAAAAAATCGATCATTATAATATAGTACAGTATTAAAGCTTCAAATAGTTCAGTAACATCTCTCATAATGCTATGAATATATTCTAGGTCTCTCTTTGGATTCCTTTTTTATAATAATTTCGACAGTGTGATCAAATTATAAGATACTTAACATTCTTTAAGCTACGACAAGCTAGTACTATTATTTATTCTGTATGCTACGACTCCAAAAAGGTTTATGTACTTTTATTCAACGCCACACTCAAACAGTTTGCTTCGATCAGATCCCGTAAACACTTCAACCTCATAATCAATAGGAGCATCTACATTTCCTTCACGCGGCGTTGCGTATCGTTTCATATGTCAAACGCTATTTACGTCCTCGGTCCTAAATTGCTTTTTATTTTATTTCCATGATTTTTTACCAATGTTTCCCCTTTGTTGTTTAAATTTCCCCTTTTGTTGCGCCTGTAATTTTTCCTTTGCTGCTTTTATTTTCCCAATGGCGCGAGGTCTTTCAGTATACGTACAATTGTTTCTATCGTATGTGTATTTAACTGGGAAAAAGTTATTACTTCTCAGTACACTTCGTAAATTATTACTGATGTTTTTATAACGAATGGGTTAATACAATAAAATTATTCGTCATACCCGTTAAAGTGGTATGTACCTAATATTTAGACGAATGTTTTTGTATTATTCGGAAGACCAACGCTAAATTTATAACAGTAGGTAGCGAACATAACGCCAATTACAAGTCTTGACCAATAGATATTGAAGTAATGCTGAGATTCAGACATATTAACATTCAGAAACCTGATGGGAAAATAGAGGATTCGTCTTGGTAGCAAACCGAAGTGGCATTAATGATTCATCATCAAACATTTCTCCCTATGATCGTATTCCCTTAATAGGTCACGAATGTAAAATGTTCAAAGATATCGACGATTCAGTCGCTTTCCGAATAAGGGCGGGATGTACGGTAAAAGTGTTTGCGGGAATACAAAATGAAGCATGTGATTGCTAGGGAATCGGATTAAGGCAGAATCCTAACCGACTGCGTCCTAGCGGTTGCTAGATATGGTAATTTGGGGTAAAGCCAGTGATAAAGTAACTTAATCAATCCTAATTTAATAACAAAAAGATCAAAGATGTAATTAAATTAGTATTTTATGAGTACGTGGCTGATGCTTAATAATGAATTTTGAAAAAATGTTGTTACATCGAAATCCATCTCCAGTTTGGAGCAATACTTTTTTCAATTCAATCGTCAAAAGGTAACAGAGATAAAAATTATAAAATACCGCTCCAAAACATTTGCACTACCAATCGATCACTAAAAGGCAATAAAAGCATTTTTATTTATTCAAAATTAATATCCTAACCTAATCTCTAGCTGTACAAATGAAATATGACTTCACAAAGCTTTGACAGAAAAATGTGAAGCCTAATTCGGATAGTGCACAACAGCCGTTGTCGACACAATCCCGCCGCCAAAATCGTGCACTGAGTCATTTGTCAACTGTTGGACATTTTTCTATGTCGCTTCCAGTTGTACAAATCTTATAGAGAACCACGGCGACACGGAGGCCTCTCGACTATTCCGTAATGGATTTTTATCGCGCGGTACTCCATGAAAATTGAACAGGAAATCCTAGGGAATACCGCTTTTAATTTGCCTACCCATCGGATTCTATAATCGTTCTAGATTTCATTGAATGCAATTTAATTGGAATTCTCTCGTAGTGCCCTGATTGAAATCGATATCGGCTGTGGGTCATTGCAATTTCAAATTTTGTACTTTAATCTCTATTTTCTATATGGCATATTAGTCTCCTTTTGTTTTAGTTTTTGTAATATCCACTACTGATAAACATTGTAGGTACATTATTATTTTTCATAGAAAGATTAATGTTCACATTAAATACTAACCCATAAAGCCAGAAATAGTAAGTTACTTTTTAAATTCTCTTGAGATTCTAAATCATATTTTTTATTTGGCGATAAAAGTTACAATTGGTATGTATAATTTAATAATAAATACATTTTCTTTAAAATTAAACTTCTGATTAACTTATTCCTCAATATCAGTGACTCATACTTTTTAGGGTTCCGTACCCAAAGGGTAAAAACGGGACCCTATTACTAAGACTCCGCTGTCCGTCTGTCTGTATGTCTGTCTGTCACCAGGCTGTATCTCATGAACCGTGATAGCTAGACAGTTGAAATTTTCACAGATGATGTATTTCTGTTGCCGCTATAATAACAAATACTAAAAATAGAATAAAATAAATATTTAAGGGGGGCTCCCATACAAGAAACGTGTTTGTTTGCCGTTTTTTGGTACGGAACCCTTCGTGCGCGAGTCCAACTTGCACTTGGCCGGTTTTTTTTAATTTCCATAACATTCATTTTATGTAAAAATAAAACTGCTCCTTCTCAACTCGTATTACGCATACTAGCATACAAATTGATCCCCAAGCTGTGTTATTTTACACCCACAATGTACTGTCGGTCTCACAAGTCGCAGCACTTAAGTAGTGTGTCACACTAAATTAAAATAAAAAGCTTATTCTGTAATTTGCAGCAATGGTTACTGCGACAGAGGGTGTTGAGTAGCTTCGTCTGAGACTGTACTGTACTGTACATAGCTAGAATATCTGGTCTATTCCGAATAACAGCGTGCTTTTATTTTTATTTTAGAATACCTATAAAAGGCTATAAGTTACCTCTCTAAAGTTCATAAAGTGAAATAGCGGGTATAACCTTTCATGACAAAAATGTTTTATATAAAAATTAAACGACGAAACTTGAAGCGCTTTACAAAGTTATGCTCTTAATAAAGTACGAAGTTTGCTACAAACACGTTGGCATAGGCTGTTTTGACATAAAAATTATGTAGGTACACAATTATTTCTTTTATTTTTAGGGGACTGTCTAGTATGGTTAACAATAATTTTATTGTATTCATAAGATGTAACCAAGTTGAATTATCATGAAAATTTCTTAGACTCTAACAGAATCTGGTTCTCACTGAGGTAGGTATAATAAATATAAGATTAGGGACAATTTTAATATATAGGAAGTAACAACTACCGTTATTAAAATAAATCCTAGCAGAATTGGGATGAAGTAAGAAAATAACCTTTTCTAATCTCTTCCTTCACGTCAGGCAATAACTGATATGAAGAGAATAAGGGAGAATATTGAATTAGCTGACAACTTTGCAACTAAGTAAAATATTGCTGCAAATGGTGTTTATTCTCTCTAATATAATAGGTATTGGCGACCAATGGTCCATCGGTCGGTAGTGATACTAGCGATCCTTGCCACTGTAGGCAAATGTTTGTTATGATCTTAAAATATTTTTTACCTAAATCATGAATGTGTACCTCATGAACGTTATCCGTTATTCAGTCATCATAGCATAAGTAGAATGATTGTTGCGAGTATTTGAAATAAAAATATGTATCTAGAATCTCTATAACAACTTATTCCAGTATAATTAATGTTCAAACTATAATGTACGTTGACAGTTAGATATTTACCGCCACTAATAGTTGAAACTGTGTCCACAAATTATAAACGGGACGCCCGATCTCGCCGCGTGTTTTCAATGTTTTCCTTCAGCCCGAAAGTTTCGTTTGCGAAATTTAGGTCCGATGTTTGTTTACATTCAGTTTTTGGGATCCCAATTTAAACTATCACAGCTTTTATTTGTCATTTAGTAGGACATTTGTCGTTTCGCGGTGTGTTCCGGCGGACCCTTTGTTTGCTGTCGTAAATTCATCCTGCCAATGTTTTGATTCTCCCGAATTTTGGGATAATTTGTCTAGGAATAATGGACGCCCGTTAAATCCCTGACCCGGGTCGTGGTCACTCGTGGTACCTGAACTTTGGCTGGAAGTTTATTCTGCACTTACTAAGGTTCAGCAAAGTATTTTATGAAAATGAGTGTATCATTAGAATATGATATACTTAATCAAATCAGACTTAACAAAAACGAGAAAAAAGGTGTATGGTACTTCAGTAAAGTTGAAATAATCCATTCATAAGTTAATAGTTTTAAAAGTTACATATAGGTATGCTAGCGTTGTCACATCCACCCACCATCTCAAAGGGATCAGAAGGTTTTATTAACATAAAAAGTTTGATACAAGATACCACTTCCGATTCTTTAACGTCTCCCAAGACTATTTAACGGGCACCAATCACCAATGATTCCAAATTTAAATCCGAAACACATGTCACAAATCGGTCGCTCTCGTCATAAAGCTGTGGCAACCGTAAAGCGCTGCCGAATGTGTTAAACAATTTGATACGCGGCGACAGTGACATTTTTATGCGACGATATTTCGGTAGAACTCGGCCCTTTAATTGCCACTATTAAACGCATGCTTGCGACAGACCGACGACCTATAGATGGCTTTGTCTTCTTTTATTTTCTCCAACAAACTATACTTGACACGCGTGCACCACGAACGAAAGGGACAACCACAATTTTAGTGTTTCGGCCGCGTGGGATAATCATAATGAAGGCCGGAAATTCGTTAACGAATATGGCAGCGCTTCGTTAAATTTAATGTGTGTTTGTTTAATAAATGAACGCCTTTTTAATGAACGCCTTTTTAAATTTCCATATGTTGCTGCGGTGTTTTAAGTCACCGTTTTTGTTCTCCTTCGTTTGAATAGTCTGTCTCTCTCATCTAGATGACGTCATAAGAGTTGGATTTAGCGCCACGGGTGGCATCATTAGCGTCGACCTCGAGTTCTTCCATCTCTTTTACTATTTTACACCCCGAAATTGCGGAATTAAGGCTTCCGTATTCATCCATCAAGGGAATACCGTGAAATTTCGTTCTCTGAAAGTACCCCTTAATCCTTAAGACGAATATCTCAAACTTACGAACGGAGCGGCATAATCGCGAGGTTGTGACAAGCGAAAAAAAATGTATAATTCGTCACTTAATCCGAGCATCTAGGGGACCGCCTCTTACAAATATCTAGCATTAAACATGACAGTCGCAGGTTTTTTTATTGCCCGTATAAAAACGGAACAGAGGATCCTTTAGATTATAAATCGTTCACGCCGAAAAATCGCCTTGAGACGAGTATTTGTCATGAAATAAATGTTGGCGTTACAGAATAACGCTGGATAAGCTTACAAAAAGGGAAGATTTCAACAGTTCATTAAGCATACAATTTCAATGGAATCACGACTTCACTCGTCGAGGCACGTCAAAGCTATTTAGCTTATTTAAGCTCGCGACAAATTTATATAATTTAACAAAAACAGCTGCGAATCTTGTACTAAGAATTTTGTATCGGCTATTATTGACCCAATGATGGAATCCAAAGAATTTCTTAGCGTTCTTAAATAAGTTGTTTAGTAAAAACCAGCCAAAGTTTTGGTTGAGTTGGGTATGAGCATTTCTCTGTAACATAATAAAGGTAGTAGTAGTCTAGTGAGAGCGTAAGCTTGAGAAGTGAATAATCACTTCTCAAGCTTACGCTCTCACTAGACATGAAATAAAACAATTTTTAACGGACACTAGCGCGGTTTTATTGAAAGCAAGCAGACTCACGGGTAGCTTCAGTCCCCCGTGACTACGGCAGCTGCAAAGTTGCCGAAACGTCGGGAAAACCAAAAATCAAACCAAATACCAACTAATTACCAAAGTGCTTTCAATAAAACCGCGCTAGTATCCGTTAAAAATTGTTTTATTTCATAATAAAGGTTGTCAAAAAAATGACCATATTACAAGCATTTTTGGGTAAAGGTAGATTAGTTAGGGATTTGGGGATAGTTTTAATATTATTCTTCAGGAAAAATTTAATTTAAATACTCTGTCTGGAAGTAAAAGAAGCTTTTCATATAATTGTTTAGAAAGGTATGCATGCAAAAAATAATGAAAAGGTCGTCATAAGGGTACTCAAATGATCGTTCATAGTTTTTGATACAGTAGTCAGTACAGCTTTTAGTATAGCTCTTGCATCAATACTTTCTGTGACAAACGGCGACCACCCTTCTTAGTTTGCTTCACAGCACAAAGGAGTTCGGTATCAATTCCCCGACTACGGACCCGAAAAAGTCTTTGAGGGACCAATCCGTTAATACTAATTGGATCATATTTTAGGAGACGAAAAGTTTCTTTTTATGTAAATCTTTTAGCTCAAAGGCCTGCGAAATGGCTCTGTAATAGTCTCGAGATTTTGCCCGACCGCAACCTAAGGTTGGATTAAAATTTATTCGCATTCAATTCGTATTTCCATGATAATTTGTCTGTGATGACCCTGATACGTCCAATTTCTTTTTACTGATGTTTTGTGTTCAGGCAGAAACCCTGAGGGATTGAATTTGAATTCTATTCATGTTGTAAATAGCGTCCCGTTTTGGGGAGGTCCGGTGGGGATGACAACTGTCGAATTGAATTTGCTTTCAATTGGCACCGATTGTCTATTAAATATGACAATGTGAAGAAAAGTATATGGTTTGTTAGAGAGTTCACAATGACGTTGTTCCACTTTTTTGCTGAATTTCTTCAGGGAATTTGAAAATTTATAAAGAGTTAATTTAGAACAAAACAATTATTGTTTCAGTGTAATATCGATTGTCATACATTTTAATCGAATAGACCATAAATTCATTATAAAATAAATAATAAATGCTTGGACAATTTCACACAGCCCCATCTAGCCCCAAACTAAGCAAAGCTTGTAATATGGGTGCTAGACAACTGATATACTACTGATATACTTTTTAAATATATACTTATTATACATAGGAACACCAGACCCGTCACACACACACATTCATACAAATTCACTTATCATAAAATGTATGCAATATCAACTTTTTATCTTTTTGGTAATAGAAAACATATATTCTGAACAAAGAAACTAGTTCCATCATCTCTTACACGGTGGATAAAGCGAGCTGTCAAAGAAACCGTGTGTTACGCTTTATTTATGTGTTTCCAATATTGTTCGACTAGGCATCATGCAAGATCTGGTACGCCAAATAAATCAAGGTCTACATATGAAGACCTTCCAAACACTAACTCTTTCTTTGGTAAAATCAAAAAACAATTTACCGTCGCGCGCGACCCGCCAATAAATCTCTGGGCGCAATTTCCGAAATTTTTCTATCTATAAGATTTACACCGCACGGTTCATCTCGAAAGAAAATCGCACCTCTAAATCCCATTATCGATTCCAGTTCGGTACAATTTGAACGGTGCGCGAGCAATTTTGAAACTTAAATGAAAATATCGGCGAAGACAACGGGGAGACTTGCTGGCAGTGGATGGGAAACGGTGGGACAGGACGTTTGAAAGTTGCAGTTGGCTTCTTCTTCTTGGACGTTTTCTACAAAATACTTTTTGTTAATTTGAAATAATGCTAAAACAGAATTAATATTTTTTTAGGTTATGGTTTGGGTGTTACTTTATTTTGAGTTTTTAAAAATCTTTAAATTTGAGATTTTTGCATTTACAATGCTATTTTTAAACAATACTAAATAATATACTAGAAAAAATACGACTCGCACCAGATCAATACTCAGACGGGAATCGAACCCGCGACCTTTGGATATCCGGTCCAATACTCTGACCGCTGAGCTACCGAGTCACTAGTGACATCGTCGAATTTTTTCTAGTATATCCTAAACTCTTACGCTGTAAGCCAGCGTTATTTCACCAATGTGAGGAATTACCTCGACATTCAATTGAAATATCTTTCCAGATATTTTAACAATTGATTAAGATGAAATAGCTATATAATTTTTAAATTTGAGATTTTTGCATTTACAATGCTATTTTTAAACAATACTAAATAATATACTAGAAAAAATACGACTCGCACCAGATCAATACTCAGACGGGAATCGAACCCGCGACCTTTGGATATCCGGTCCAATGCTCTGACCGCTGAGCTACCGAGTCACTAGTGACATCGTCGAATTTTTTCTAGTATATCCTAAACTCTTACGCTGTAAGCCAGCGTTATTTCACCAATGTGAGGAATTACCTCGACATTCAATTGAAATATCTTTCCAGATATTTTAACAATTGATTAAGATGAAATAGCTATATAATTTTTAAATTTGAGATTTTTGCATTTACAATGCTATTTTTAAACAATACTAAATAATATACTAGAAAAAATACGACTCGCACCAGAACGATGTCACTAGTGACTCGGTAGCTCAGCGGTCAGAGCATTGGACCGGATATCCAAAGGTCGCGGGTTCGATTCCCGTCTGAGTATTGATCTGGTGCGAGTCGTATTTTTTCTAGTATATTATTTAGTATTGTTTAAAAATAGCATTGTAAATGCAAAAATCTCAAATTTAAAAATTATATAGCTATTTCATCTTAATCAATTGTTAAAATATCTGGAAAGATATTTCAATTGAATGTCGAGGTAATTCCTCACATTGGTGAAATAACGCTGGCTTACAGCGTAAGAGTTTAGGATATACTAGAAAAAATTCGACGATGTCACTAGTGACTCGGTAGCTCAGCGGTCAGAGCATTGGACCGGATATCCAAAGGTCGCGGGTTCGATTCCCGTCTGAGTATTGATCTGGTGCGAGTCGTATTTTTTCTAGTATATTATTTAGTATTGTTTAAAAATAGCATTGTAAATGCAAAAATCTCAAATTTAAAAATTATATAGCTATTTCATCTTAATCAATTGTTAAAATATCTGGAAAGATATTTCAATTGAATGTCGAGGTAATTCCTCACATTGGTGAAATAACGCTGGCTTACAGCGTAAGAGTTTAGGATATACTAGAAAAAATTCGACGATGTCACTAGTGACTCGGTAGCTCAGCGGTCAGAGCATTGGACCGGATATCCAAAGGTCGCGGGTTCGATTCCCGTCTGAGTATTGATCTGGTGCGAGTCGTATTTTTTCTAGTATATTATTTAGTATTGTTTTAAAAATCTGCTAAAGAAATTACAAACGGGATACAAGTAACTTTTAAAACACTATAAATGCAACCTGTTGGTGAAAACATCCTAATGTCAATCTAAAATGAAAAAAATACGACATGAAATAAATTCAAATTTTTAAAATAATCTGGACTGCCCAGTCTTTGTATTATGGGAGTACTCTCATACCTACAAAGGCTTCTTACTGTCCAGTCCAGCCCTGCACTGTCGCTTGTCTTCGATAGCGTTCTATCTGTGCACGCATGACAGTAAGCAAAGCACCTTTGTGTAACTAACCACTACCGAGAAATTCACTTAGCCTTTATTCGACGTCGATTCGCCGACGCCGGTCGATGATTTAAATGTCAGCCATGTTAATTTTGTCGCACACTAATCTCTATATGACGTTTTAAAGACAAAAACTCATTTTAAGGTTATTTGAAGACTAAGTTAAGCCGCCATTTTGTTAAACGTCGTTTAAAAGTCGAAACTCGACTCCAATGCGACTACAAGTCGTACAGACGTTTTGGCTAAAACTTTAATATAACATCGAATAGTTTAAGTCGTGCCGACGTTACTATTCTGACCAGTATATTACGACATATTAGTCGCACGACTAAAAAGTTAGATTTAAGACGTCTATATGACCTAGTAGTCATCTCATTACTATTGTAAGACTGCTATCCGACTTAAAGTCGTACAAGTCAGAACTTATATGACGTTTTTGCTTGTTGGGTATGCTTGGGACCTGCCCCAACCCCTGAATGTAATTACATGCCAATATGTAGTCGATTATTTTTTGGATAAAAAGGCTCTATGTTTCTACCCTGGCCGCGCGCATGCTTCCTAAAAACTAACCAAGCCGATGTCTAACATGTTTGTAATGATGCCACGGCAATCGATTCGTTGATTTAGAGCTCTATCAACTTTAGTGTGATGATTTCTGGAATCATAGTTTTGACACAAAATAGTATTTTTCGATTAAACCTACTTGTCTTCAAACATTACAGAAGAATTGGTTATACTTATAATGAAATAACTTTAGTATTTGTTTGGTTTCTTATAAATTAATATTTTTTCAAGAAAAGCAACGTAATATTAACTTCAATTTCACAAGCCACAGAATATACACAATGCTTCAAAGAATTCATACATTACAATGAAAATCGTCAAATTCCACGTAAATCCAAATAAAGAGTATTATTACAAATTGATTCTCAGTTCAAATTATAATTTATGTAAGCCAGAAATCTATGACTTCGTAGGGTGCTGTTAACATTAGTATTCCATTTTGACCTTAGAGCAATAGGGCTATTGTTACGAGGCGAGACACTAGCAAGCCCGATGCCGGCTTTTAAACAAAAGCCAGATGAATATGCGAACATAACAGTGGAATCGAGCTTAACTTCAGCTGTTATGTTTGTATGAATTGAAACGTTAATGTTGGTGAAACAAAACTTTTAAATGAATTTTACTCTTTTAATTTACCTCTGATTATTATTAGTCATCACATAAAAGCTTTATGGCTATTTCAACTCATAAGGTCACTGTTTGCAGTTTTAATTCAGATTTTCCAAATTTTTATCCTTACTAATTTTGCTCTTGCCGAACTCCAAAAGGCACATAAAGCAACGAGATTATAACTTTAATAATTCTATTCAATAGAATCCCACCAAAAACATTCTGTAAAAACTAGCCAAGTCTCGATGAAGCTGCTTGTTTATCTCTAAAAGTAATGAAATCTAGACACAAAGTTGTGCCAAGTCTAAGGTTACTTACTGCGATTTATTTATTATTATAGTTTATGTTGTGTGACTTGGCCGTTGAAGAGTACACAATACAATTGACTGGTTATTGAATCAACGTTGTCCAAGTGGCAATTTTTCATCGTCAATGGGTAGCGGTTCTAGCGACAGATTGGTGCAATGGTGTCATGGAGCACCTGGTTTTGTACCTTTGTGTACTCTTCAACGGTCAAGTCACACAACATTATCTAATCTAATTAAAGAAATCGCGTAAGGAACCTTAGACTTGGCACAACTTTGTCTAGATTTCATTACTTTTTAGAGATAAACAAGCAGCTCCATCGAGTCTTGGCTAGTTTTTTACAGAATGTTTTTGGTGGGATTTCACTTCTTTTTGTAGCATTGATGCTTTCCACTACGCTGGATTTTTGTAATGGCAGTGGATTTTTTTATGTACCAATAGTAGAAGGGGGCATTACCATATCTCTAATACAGCTGAGACCAGCTGAGGGTTCTTCATCAGATACTCCAGACCATCGATTTTTGACATCAAATGAAGCGGCCCACCAAGTTGAATATTTTTTTGTACGGTATGTCGATCTCTAATAGTTTGGTTGGGCTCTTGTATTTTCTAATCAGGGTCACCAGGTACTCCAGATCTTCGATTTTCCTAGTTTTAATAGTTTTCCCTTTATATGGCCATTAAACCCTAACTCTGTACCAAATCTCAGCTCTCTGAGTTTATGGGAAGTTCTAGTTCTATTTTGATGATCATGAGTGAGTGAGTGAGTGCCATAAATGCGAAACTTTACTTTCGCTTAACTTCGGAACTAAATGACCTGCAGACTTGAAATTTTGGATTTTAAGTGTGTAATTATAGCTTACTAGATGACGAAATTTTCTGCGTTCTGGTCTTATCCAGAGGTTCTCAAATAGGGGCCTGAAAATACGGCGAAATGGTTCCAGTAAAGAATGGTACGGCAGTGTTTGCTTCGCGCTCGACTCTGGCGGGGGCACTACCATGCCCCCCGATAGTCAACAGATCTTTCGCAGTTGAAATGCTCTAAAATAAAAGATAAAAATTTCCATATTATCGATGTCATTGACGACTCAGCTGGTTTATCGGTGCTATTATGGGGCCCTTGAAACCCCCTCTCTGTACAATAAATAATAGTTACCGAATAAAATACAGCTCCAAGATACGGTGCAACAACAAAAGAGAATGAGATATAAGGAAAAGTGGCAATTTCAGTGCCCTATGTGAAATTTTCCTGTGTTAAGATAGTATTAGTTTCAATGACAACTTTATGTCTGATGATATAAAAGCTATTTTTGTTCGAAAGACGACGAAAGATGAGTGCGAGGCCTAATACGGATGCCGTGTTCACGTTTTTTTTCACGAGAGGGGCGTAAAGTTTCTGTATCGTTCAATGTATCTGAAAGTTGCGAGATTAATTCTCACTTATTTTACGGCAAAACAAGATAGAATTTTTTATAATAATAATAATAATTTTATTTATTTGCGAAATATGGTACATACAATATGTTATAAATACATTTTCCAGCATATTTTGTCGATTGTTTCGACGTGCAAATACTTAATACAATTTAAGGTAAAGAAATAATATTTAAAACATAATTAAAACAAGAATGAAATGAGATTATTAGATTATCAGCAATAGTCAATGTCAAAAAATATAAAACAAAATTAAAATAAGAATAAAATGTAATTATTAAATTGGAATGTCAGCAATAGTAAATGTCAAAAAATATTATAATTAGAGTGCAATGTCAATAATTTTATCGTTAAGGAAGTCATTAACACAGTAATATGTCTTTTCTAATAAAATATTAAATAGTTTGCTTTTAAATTTAGTTACAGGTAGTTCTTTAACATTATCTGGTAATTTATTGTAAATACGTATTGCCATACAAAAAGAGTTTTTTGAATGTAATACCAATCTTTGACCAGGAATTTGTAAATTTGTTCCTTTTCTACCTCTGTAGTAAAAGTCTTGATTCTGTTTAAACAAATGACTATTTTTTTTTACAAATAAACTAATCTCATAAATATAAAGGCATGGCAAGGGCAGAATATTTAAGAGCTTGAATAAAGGTTTGCAACTGTCTAAATAGCCAGCACCACAAATTGTACGGACACATTTTTTTTGAAATTTGAAAGCCCGATTCATTTCCACTGAGTTTCCCCATAATATAATACCATATCGCAGGACTGAGGACACATAGCCATGGTAGGCCATAAGCGCGGCTTCCTTTGATGCAACATGTTTCACTCTGTATAATACGTACACAAAGCGATCCAATTTATTTATCATCAAATTGATATGCGATTTCCAGTCACAGTTATTGTCAATATTAATACCTAAAAATTTCAATTCTGTCACTTCTTCAATATTATCATTATTATAACTTATGTCCAAATGCTTACGTATAGAGTTATGAGTTCTAAAATTTATGAATTTTGTTTTATTTATATTAATATTTAGATTATTTATTTCAAGCCATTTTATCACTTCTTTGAAATTACGCTGTGCGATATTTTGAATGTCATCTTTATTTTCAGATTTAATTATAAGGGTAGTGTCATCAGCGAATAGAATACACTGCTGATCGACGACGTTTGGCAAATCATTGATGTAAAGTAGGAATAATAATGGGCCAAGTATGCTGCCTTGAGGTACGCCGCAACAATTAGTAATGTAATCTGAGGCAAAACTTTTCCTCAGATTATTGGACGTATTTGAAAATCCAGTGATTTCCACTCTCTGCAGACGATCTTCGAGATAACTTTTCATTAAATTTAAGGCAGTTCCTCTTATTCCATACCGTTCTAATTTATTTATTAATAGTGAGTGTGAGACAAAGTCGAAAGCCCTGCTCATGTCTAAAAAGATGGCTACTACATTATTACCCTTATCAAGTGTTTCTGTTATTTGTTTCAATAATTGAAAACAGGCAAGAGTGGTTGAACTTCCTTTTCTAAAACCATATTGTTCTGTTTTTAGATGGCATTATCTTTCAGAGTCTTCGATAGATTAATCTCAATCTTTTTTTAAGAAATAAATTCATATGGATGATAAATCAAAATGTTATAGAACTTAATTTTTCGTTAAAACATATATACTTATTGCTTTTGTCATGTTCAATGAAGATTAAAAAAAAATATAGTTATTGTGATATAGAATTGTCTCGCGTCAGTAGACACAACGAGTGTTCATTCAAGCTTTTACAACTCCATGAAAAATAATAAGAAAGTTATAAGATTTTTTAACCTTTTTTTATTTAATATCTGCTCTATATAAAGTAACCTTTGTCTCTTCTTACACCTACTACATTCTTATCTCATCTTATTATTTTGTACTTACACAAAAAATTCAATGCACACTTTAAATTAGCTCTCAATCCCAAATTTCAACGACCATTTATCCATTGTGAACTTTTCGAATTAGGTACATCTTACTTTTTTTGTTGCATACAAACCCCGAGTTTGCTAAGCCGATAGCAACAGAATCGAATTTCTTTCACACAACAATGTATAACTGTAGTGCAAAATTCCTGAAGAAGTTGTTAACAAAAATACGCGGGCGCTTGCCTGCGGGCCCCTGATAAGCAGAGGGATCCGTACTAAACACCCGCTGAGGGAATCGTGAGTGTGCCACAAGAGATAAGTGTGCAGCGGGAACATATTCTGTCGGTTTAAAGAGGATGAGGCTATTGAGATAATATTTTCTTTACTTCCAACTCTTGGAAAGTATTTTTTAATACCTTTATACTTATACTATTAATATAAACTATACTATCAATTACCTAAGTTTGACGCCATAACAATAATTTGAAAATTGTTGTGTTCTGGCAGTTGGAGGTAAGATAGCCTCAGTAATGAGGATTCGAGTGCGCTTACACTTTCGGCCTTATCGTCTCTTAACATCAGGTGAGATGAAGGCCAAGCACTATCCCATTGTGCATAAAAAAAAGACAAGAAGTTCTAGTAATACTTTCATCTAAGTTCAAAATTATCAAATCAAACTTTTGCTGTAATTTACGAGTGACGAGTGAAATAACTAGATAAGTGTCATCAAAATATTACAGTTCACGTGCTAGCATATTTAAAGTAGAAATAAAATTATAGTAGGTATTATGCGTTTCAATAAGCTAAATTCTTCTATTCAAACGGACGATTTCATGCCACCAAATGGATAGGCTCGTATCGCATAGTAAAAAATAAATCACTATCACTACATGGTATGAAAAAAAGTCGCTTCCCGCTATCTGTCCCTATGTATGCTTAAATCTTTGAAATTACGCAATGGATGCGGTTTTTTTAATAAATAGAGTGATTCAAGAGGAATATTTATATGTAATACTACATGGTGTCAAATTCCACACTACACGGAAGCGAAGAGAGGGCGGGTCGCTAGTTTGAAATAAACCAGGTAAAGAACGCAGAACTCTTATAACTCGTACCACCCCTAAGTATGTATTTTCAAACTCTTAGCAGAAAACCTAAAGATTCCCAACTCAAGTGACGATGTTTCCAAACAAAACCTGTATTGATGAGTTAATTAACCAACATTTTGAGAAACCTCAAATTTTACTTATTGTTCGTGGGCGCTCAAATCGCTTTTCAGTTAATTTGGGAATCTATGAAAGCGAATTATGAAGCTATTAAATACATCGTGTACGGCTTTCCGAATTTATTATGAAATTCTTTTGCGTTGTTTCGTATGCTACAATTTAATCTTTAGATTTGGGAACATTTATTTAAGTACAAATACGAATTCAAGTACTAAGCGAATGGAAGGATTTTTAGTATTTTAAATTTAATGTTATTTTAGATGTTCAATCTTCATTCTTATTTTTTTATCAATACGTTTCATTGGCTTTTTCTTTAGATATATTCAATGATCTATTATTTAAAAATGCTCTCAATTTACTTTCACAAGACAAAAAGTAGACTTGCAGTTTCTCTCAAATTTATTTCGGTACATGGTCTACCGACACACACCGCCAATTTAAAAATGCGATTTCTCTTTAAATCTTTTTCTTTATTTCGATTATACAAATTACTATAGTGATGGCATTCGTTTTGACTTTGGGGTGCGTCAAATGCACGCGTCGCCAGTCGTCGCTGCGTGTGGCAACACCTCATTAGTGAATTTCGAGATTGCACTTGCAACATTTTCAAGAATGACGCACATTTATTTTTGTCTGTGACGAGTTTTGAAATAAAAGGGTAGGTAATAGGCTTGTTTACACTAAGAATAAATCGGCTAGCATAAGGTTTCTAATAATTAATCATGTTAAATAGTAACCAAAAAAACACTTTTTTCATTAAAATAAATAAAGATTACCAATATTTACGGAAAATAAAATCGGCAAAATTGGCCTTTTAATCACGTGACATTGAACACCAATCAGAGACGCGTGACGACACGCCTCGCGAAACATTTGTTGTTGCTGTCATTTTCGATAAGTGAACAGTGTGTGTGTGTGTGTGTGTGTGTGTGTGTGTGTGTGTGTGTGTGTGTGTGTGTGTGTGTGTGTGTGTGTGTGTGTGTGTGTGTGTGTGTGTGTGTGTGTGTGTGTGTGTGTGTGTGTGTGTGTGTGTGTGTGTGTGTGTGTGTGTGTGTTTTGGCCTTTTTCGATGTCATTTTGAATTCATTTCTTAGAACGCAAAATTTATAGGTAAAATGACTTATTTCTTAAAATAATATATTTTTCGGGTATAATAGATACCAAACTTAATTTTTAAACTATTTTCCAAATTTTGTCAACTAGCCTATATTAAAGAATTAATACCCGCATTGTTATAGTTTCTACTAAGGAGAAAACTCCTTATAGGTAAATAAGTTAATCTTCATACTTCTTCCTTCCATCCATCCATCGTAGCTTAAAATAATACACAGTATCTAACTCAATTGTTTTGTTTTGTCATGTTTTTTCTACGAGTGGAGTCCAGATTAACTCAATTTTGGAGGACCCGCGCATTCTTTGTTCTGAAAGTAAAAAGTACAAAAAAACAGATGAGATTTAATGGATAGATGAAAATTTAAGTCGTCGTGCTATTATTGTTCCATGAATTATGTATATTGGAAACTGGATGTTTTAAATTGTGTGAGAGTTTGATTAATGAACATTCATTGGATGGGATGGTTTATTAAATGGGTTACCTTCGAACCTAGCATGTTTTTCACCACAGCTTAATTCAAGTTTTTATTAAGTAGGTTTCGATAGATTTTCTGCTTTCATGATATGGATACTAGCAGCAGCAAATGTCAATAGGTAAAAAGATATTTCAAAATCTTTTGCTTCGGCAACATCTGCCTTACGTCTTTCAAAGCGAAAGTCTTTCCACTTAGATGATAAAATACTTCGATATCAATGCTAGTATTTAATGTTCCAAGCAATAAGTCCTCTGATCACCGTTCCAAGAACCGCACTAAGAAATCTGGATTATCCTAAATTAGATATGCGGTAACGACCACGCTTCCCTCTTCGTAATGGGTTTTCTTTGCTTCGAGAAAAACCAATTTTCGTTCGTAAAACATCAAAATGCCTAAGTCAAGTTGGGGATAATCTTTTGAGTCGGCGGTAAGAATCTTACGACGTAATATTACTTTATTTGTGCAACCGAGACGGTACTGTATGGGAAGTGTAAGGAAGGATATTGTGATTATATTTTTGTGGATTGAGAGGATTTTTCGCGTCTCAATTTGTAGTTACTTAAGTTCGTAATGTATTTCTCATATTAATTATTGACTTTTCGATTTTTACACCGTATCAAAACCACAGAATACATAATTAGTACAAGTTCTAAACCAAAAGCGCGGGATCCAGGAGGGGGGGGGGGGGGGGTCATGCCCCGCCATTAAAAAGTTGTTTTATTCTTTATTATTTTTAATGTTTTATTTAGTCTTTTGTTAGTCATTCGTAAATAATAAAGGCGTAGGTATTAATAACTGTTAGACATTTCCAAGAACTAGATATTTTTCTGAAAACATCGTACTTATTTAGCTTCAGACGTAAAATATAATAAAAAAGGTATTTTACTTATTTGATATTTATTTTATATTAGACACTGATTTTTGATTCTTATTATGTTTTTTTTTTATATGTTTACTGACATTTGCACACACTCATAGTATATCAATTCCCAGTAAGAGCTATACTAGATTGTAGGCCGGCTCTGGTAGAATCTTTTCACCAAAAGACAAGACTGAAATCGTGGCGCCACATTCCCTAAACTGACCCCTAAAATAAGGTGCTAAATTAAGTACTTAGTTTCTTTTCCAACTGAGTCTCATTTTCCGTTGACCAGACTCTAGTACTCACCGCTCTCTTCGATTTGTCCCAGAAACAAAGTAGGAAGTCTTTATCTTAATGTTCCTCGAAGATCAGGCTTTATCAAATTTCTGTGGGGAAGGTTTGTTTATTAACGTAAAAAATAGATAGGTTACTGACAGACTCCTTAGCATTACCTTATACCTTTAAGCGAGCAATTCTTGTATGTATATATATTTATTTCGATGTACCTATATAAAGGTCACCCAGCGTGCAATGGCGAGAGCCATGCTCGGCGTTTCCCTGCGTGATCAAATCAGAAATGAGGAGATCCGCAGGCGAACTAAAGTAACCGACATCGCCCGAAGGATTGCTCAGCTAAAGTGGCAGTGGGCTGGACACATAGCGAGAAGAACCGATGGCCGTTGGGATGGAAAGGTTCTCGAATGGCGACCGCGCACCGGACGACGCTCCGTGGGTAGGCCCCCGACAAGGTGGACTGACGATCTGGTGAAGGTTATTTTTTTTTAAGTTTTATTGTTTTTAGACAAGTTTAAAAAAATGTAGTTAATGTTTGAGTTATCAATGTAGATTATCACCTAAACACCACCATATTACAATTTTCGAGTTTTCATGCGTTTTTCTTTCCACGGAGGATATGTAGAAAAGCGACATCTCGAAAACCGCGGTGTATAACCATTTGGCCACGGAGGCGGTCAAACCACCAAAAAAAACCACCAGGTTGGCGCTTTCAACTAAACACAGCACAACTTGTACTAAATAACCAATAGTAAAAATGCGAAATCTTTCTTTATTTTAAGGACTGAATGACCCAAGTACTAATATTAGGTACTAGCTATTGTCTGCGACTTCATCTGCATTATGCAATTTCATTTCTCGTGGCATATTATGAAAATAATAGTAGCCTTTTAGCCTACAAGGTCCAATATATCTTAACCAAACAAAATAACTTGATCCTCGTTTAAAGTCTCAGTAGATGAGTAGACCTATCCACTGCGTGTTGCTTATCAGTTATCACTCACACTCACTTATTTGAACAGCGAGCTATAACGCGAAAGAGTTTCCAATCCCCATAAGCTGATGCGATAACTTCACTGCCGGCGAAGGAATAGAAGTTCGAAGCTGGTACTTTACGACCTCCACAAAAAGCATTCAATTTATTTACCGATTTCGCCGGGACGTTGTCTGCCTCGACTTATAGGCTACGTGATAGAATTTGCATCGACTATTGAACACACGGCACTTTTTTGTTGAAGTTAAAAAGTGGCTGTGAGATTAAAATTGGATTCGACTATTAGGCAAATTGCTTGTCCGTAGCTACTATCCATACTAATTTACAAAATGTGGTGACTAACTTTTCAGTTCTATTAGTTTCATTCATAGCACAAGCCCTTCATCTTAAAGAGAATAAAAGCGACTAAAACGCTCTTAAGGTAATTCTGACGTGGATCAAAGATTGGGTGGCAGTTTTTTTTGACGTAAGCGGTCTAATTACTATATCCAAAACATCTTCCAAGCGTTTTTATTATAGGAGATACCTACGCAATGAACTGCAATAAACGATAATGATGATGAGAGTACCTACTAAGCAATAACAACTTGCTATTAAATAAGATAAACCCTTGGTTACTTTGCTTACAATTCTTATTTTTAACCCCCGACCTTCCCCCGACGCAAAAAGAGGCGTGTTAAAGATAAAGTTGATTGATGAACCTGATTATAACGTCTTTACAAATTATAATAGCTTGAATAAAAACTACAATTATACAGGCAACACCAGAAATATATCATTCACTCGAAAACACCACCGAATTAGTTTTACAGCGGCGTTAATCCACCAGCGAAAACGGCGGTCCAGTTAAGTATTACCATATTTCCCCGCAGGCATTGCATTATTTATTGGGAAAAAGTTTATATTTTCACAACATAACCTCACAGATGGTACGCTCACCTGTGCCCGACATAATCACTAGTACAAACAAAAAACGACCTTTATTACGAGTAATAAGGTCTACTTCTGTTTGCGGTTTCGCAATGTTTTTGTTTTATAGTTGTTTGCGCAAATAGGGCCCGCAAATGTTTACGTGTAAATAGGATATTCCTGTATGTAGAGTCCCTTTTGTCGTTTGTTGAATGAACCCTTAAAAGATTATACTAATTTAGGTAAAATTATTTTATGATTGTAAATTTCAGATTTACAATAAACTCATTATTTTTATTTAAGAAAATAGATAGATATTAAAGTTAATAAAGATTTAATATCAATGAAGATACACGGTGTGTAACTGAAGAACATATAAAATGTTTTGTAGTATTCTTAACTTGCATTTTTAAATGATATTAGATATCCGAGTTAAAATATCTAAGATGGTCACATGACGATCGTCAGCGTAATTTTCGTGGCGGGATTTTGTCTAGCGAAATGTTTTATTCAAACGTTTAGAAATTATCAGTGGTATATTTTTGAACGTACCTAGTCTATGGTAATGAGACCATAGTGCATCGCGTGTGCTCACTCTTTCTTTTTCTTCGAGAACTTATGAAGAACTCGTTGAGTAGAAAACCGTGATGGCGTGAGCTCGAAATTTGAAATTGTTCAAGTTTGATTGGCTGTTTGTAAAAACCGTCTGTGATTTGTTTTCTTTTTATTATTTGAGGAATGTAGGTATTTACGTAGGTAACTTATCTTTTACGAGAAAGATACTAAATAATTAACAAACTATCTAAACAACTATCAAAATTGTCCGTGGTTTAAGAATTTGAAATGTGCATTACAATATTTTTAAGAAAACTATTATTTACTAGATTAGCTTGTTTTAGTATTAAAATTACGAGTATTGTTTCTAGTAGATTATTATGTGTTTGTTTCAGGAATAAGTTAGTAGGCAATCAAAGCAAATATATTTTTCATATTAATTACCAATGAGTAGATGCCCTCACTGGAGGACACACTCTACACGAAAAATCGCCATAGTCAACACATTTGCTTATAGCACTAGTACAGCTGATTGCAAATAAACATATATCACAAAAAAATATTAATTACAATATTAACAATTAAATTACCGTTCCAAACTGCCTTAATAAGTTTACTACCAGCAAATTAAGATGTTAAACAGCCGTAATATTCGGCGAATATATAATTAGCGTCATAATCATTAGTTAATGACGTAATTGTAACGTCATAACTACCGTTGAGCCTAGCTAGTCTGTCCGTCATACTCTGGCAATAACACTTAATGATTAATTTCGTACTATGTGTACACTCAAGCGTTTATTGGGCTATCGGTAATCGTGTTATGGCTATGTGATTTAATGATCGATGTAATGCCCAATTGCCTGAAAGGTGCATGCAAGTCTGGCCTACAATATACAATAGGTATATAACAAAAACCCTGTTAGATACAGAAACAGGTGATATAGTGTTGCTCAAACTGAATAACATTTTCCAAGGAACATAGGTCTAAAAACGAAAAAAAATTCATACTCCCATAGGCGAAAAAAAAATTAGTTATTCGACCTTTTCCTTGGAGAATGTTGTTTAATTTTAGCAACACTATCGCCTGTTTCAGTATCTGACAAGGTTTTTGTTACATATTGTATAAAAATTTTGGTGAAAACCGACGTCACATCACACGCATTAATTTTCCTTATTCAATCTATTACTATTCCTAACTTACTCATCCCACGTCAAAAAAATATTTTTCTATTCCTCTTTCATCCCATTCCTAACTCATATCCCATAGAACAAAACTAGCAAGGTTTGTGTTTAAAATATGGCTAAAAATACGTACTTAAGAAGTAAGTTTACCTACTTATACCTACTACAAGAATATTAACTTTAGTCACACAAAACGTTGTAAAGTAAAAACATATATTTAGTTGTAAAATATAAACAAAACAAACTATTATTATTTGAATTTTTTAGTTGTGTAATCATACCTCCCTATATTGCGAGATAATGTCTAGAAATTCTTATAAAATATTAATATATAATAATAATTGTAGAAAATCTTGTGACAATAACGAGATTTTTTTCAAAGGATTACAGTCTAACAAGGTACCTATCAAACTAGTATAACATAATCATAACAATAGTTCACAAGTACTTAATATTTAAGCAACTGCTGTAAACCAAATGACACCCTAAAACTTGTTAAAATCTGTAAAATAAAAATTTCATCATTATAAAACAATGATTGACTAACAAAAATCAAATTGCTATCCATAACCGCAGATATTTGAGTCAAATAACAAATAGTATTAAGCCAAACCGTTGTAAACTCCAGACGCTAGACCGATGCAAGTTTAATTAACACGAAAATATAGTGACGTGTTTATTTTCAAAGTTGGACGGTTAATGTAACTGGGGCAAGCCCCCGTGAATAAGTAAGGAGACTGCAGCAATCCTGTTAGCTTGTGCAAACACGCGCGGGATAAACACGCGGTCGGCGTGACGCGATGTTCGCCCGCAAATGCGTGATTGGGACTGAAATAAGAATATTAATTTCATTAAAGACCATCTTATGCGAAAAAGAAAAAAAATCAAGATTATTTACTGTCCAAGCACGCAGAAAATAGAAATGCGTCGTAATACTCGTAATTCGTAATAATATAATATCAAAATGTAATACAAAAGTGTGGGTGGATATAGGATTTGAGACAGATCTTAATTTGAAAAACTATCATCTCTATGAATCTATTCTAACACGCGGTCAACCTAAAGCGATGTTTGCTTCCAAATATATGATTGACAGCAAAGTGTTGGTATTCAGTCTAATAAGCCTTCCACATGCACCACCGGCCCGGGCGGAAGGCCAAGGAGAGGATGTACCACAGAGTAGAGAGACTATAGAAGTTAATAATATGCTACTATCATATTTATTAGGTACCTACCTACATATTTGCACTAAGAGATTATGTTGTATAATTGATTGCCATGAGTTAAATCGACAGGACTAAAATTAAAATCAACAATAAAAAATTAAAACACATTAAATTTATTACAAATCAGTATTACCTATATGTAATTTTCTTATTATATTTCTTCCTATATTGCCGAAAAACACGATTGTTATATTTCAACGTATATTGGATTCTTAATCTCTTATCAAGTTCAAATCTCATATTAATGTGAGCGTTGCTTGAACGCGCGTAGTATCTGTCCTCTATTTTGTGTTTGACCGACACGCGGCAGCCTTCCGGCCGGGTCTGCGCATATGGAGGGCCCATTAGAGATGCTTTAAGACAAATCCTTAGAGTTATAAACAGCAATCAAAATACCAAGAGAATATAATATACTATCTGTTCATCTGTTATTACGAACATAAAAATTTTTGTTTTTGTTTTGATATGAACAATCTAATTTTATTTAAAAACAACAATATTACTAAACGTTACCCATATATTTCAAAGTCTTGTTTTACTTGCGTCACCTTGATCTATCCATTTCGAAACTTTTTTGCAACTGTTTTTCTCTCTTAAAATGTATTACAAAAAACCGCAAAATCGGTCCATTAGTTTGGAAACTACGTTGCCTCAGACAGATATACATATAGGTACAACAGCACAAGTCAAACTCATAACACTCCTCTTTTTTCGTCGAGGGTTGAAAATAGCTTTGTCTAATAATGATTTTATTTTGTTACAGGTACGACTCTTCTCTCATTATCGCCATTAGTAAGTTACAAAGGTGAAGCACAGCAATTAGCGTAATTCGTCATTCGACTTAATTAACGGCTCTCGTTGGATAAATAAAATTTGCATGTCCCCAACTTTCTTTTAGTAAGAGAAAAATTCTAATTAAAAGGCTAATCCACGCTCCGTCCTGTTCAACGAAAACGTATTTGGCGATTCTGAAACCTTTGTGATTCCACAACACGCGCTGCGAAATCAGGCACAGACAGAATGTAATCTTCCACGTGCCATACTCGTCCGTTTTGATGAAAAAACCGCGTAGAAAACATCGGAAGTGTACTGGAAATCCGAAGGCGAGCGGACGCAAGCGTATTCGTTAACGAGGTAGGAGTTGAGGACTTGTTCGCTGATTAAAATTTGAATTTCGATCGACGAGAGAATTCTTGGAATTTGGCCCCGCTGTCACGCGAACGTGATCCAAATGAGATCAGCGTACGTTGGTGCCCAAACGAATCCTTTGTGGTTCTATCGCTCATTCGTTCGCCAGTTGCATATGACGCGGCGGCCGTCAATTGTTAATTTGATAACCGCCATTGTGTGGAAAATGAGATAATTCGAGCTTACCCGTTTTGCCGAATGTTTGCATTGTTCGACATTTGATTGTGCCATGTTATCGAATTCGAGAGGCGATATTCAATTTGCAGATGGACCGAGTTATCTGCATCCATATAGAAAACAATAAAAACTTGGATTTGATTTTTCAGTCCCGTTTTTTATGCTTCGATATTTGAAACCGAATCCGGAGTAACGAACTCAATGTTAGTATTATTTTTCAGATTAATTCAGAAAAAGTTACCTACTACGTAAGCAAAAAGAAGGAGCTCGGTGGCGCAGTGGTTTAGTGCCTGGCTCAGCGATTGCGGAGATTAAGCAACCTTCGCAAGAGTCGGTCATGGGATGGGTGACCAAAAATGTATTATCTCGAGCTCCTCCGTGCTTCGGAAGGCACGTTAAGCCGTTGGCAAGCCCGGCTGCATTTGCAGTCGTTAACACCCACCAATCCGCATTGGGCCCGCGTGGTGGGTTATGGCCCGTCCTCCTTATCCACCCATAAGGAAGGCCTGTGCCCCAGCAGTGGGGACATTAAAGTGGCTGATGGACACAAGCAAAAAGAACTCCCAAAAAATAGCGATACATTTTCGTCGTTCATTATTCAAGAAACATTTTCCGAGTTTTCTCAACGACGAATAAACTTCATAACTCTATAATCTATGAAAAACTCCTTCTACGCTAAATCAAGTTCGCAGTAGACAGACAGAAAGTTTTAATAAACCAGTAAACATGTTAAACAAACATAAATAGTTGCCGAGCACTAATTAGTTGGACTTTGAGTTATGGACTCCGGTTAGTAAGCCCAAGAATGATTAGCTATTGAAGTTGAAAATATTTCACTGCTGTGTTGAGTTTAGCCTTTTCTAACGGGGAAAGTGATTTGCTCTATTTATTTTGAGATTCAGAAAAAACTTAAACCAGCGTGCCTTTTTACACATTATTTAATACTAATGCACAGCATACTCGTAGGGTTTCGTTCAGCGATGTCATTTGTTTTAAGTCCCTTAAAAGAATCTTCATAAATTATACTTACTAAATGAATTGCGGCACGTGATCATTCTCATTTTTCATCGTTATCACTTTACAATAAATGAGATTGAAGATGCTTTTAAAAAGTTGAGTAACAAATTAGATCTGAAAGATTGAACTAATTAACCACGATCAAAGTAACTTTTGATTTAAAAACGAAGATCTTTTTGTGAAACGAATTAATAATGTCTTTAAAAGTTGTTTGAAACATTTTTGTCAACTACTAAATTGTATTTTATGATTTCGAAGCATTTACGAATTTGATTGGAGGCCACAAACCGATAGAGGCAGAACTATTGTCAAAATGTGAAACTATATTAAGGGTGTAGACGCGCATCACGTTCCATTTTTAAATTTTCAATACAAATGATCAAAACAACTCTGCGCGAGCCGTAATGAGGGCAAACTTTGAAAATTTCTATTAAATAATTAAATAGATATAAGTATATACAAAACATGCAATACAATAGTCAAATACCTCATTATTCTTAAGAAAAACAAAAAATGACATCAGAATATGTAAATACCAGTAAAAAAACATGCCAAAATGTACCGATGTAAGCATTTTTTAATATTTTATTTCTCTGTGATTAAAATCATTTTTTAAAATTTTCTCTCAATAGGGCACTCTTTGATAAATACAAACAATAAATGAAAAAATATATATAAGTCGTATTCTTATTTGTTGCAGCTGAAACATTTGTAAAAATACCTCTGACAAGCAAATTTGAAATTCCACTTGACCATATTATCTTCGTTTTAAAATACCTAATAATTTATTATGTTTTTCTTTCTATAAGTACGGCACTAATTTAAGAATTTTGCTGCTTAAAACTAAAGTTTACATCAATAGTAATGCTTTCATTCTTTAGATAACTTCTTTGGAAAAACGCTTATTACTTTGAAATGCGGATATACAGTCTTAATCAGAAATTTACTGAATGTCATAAAAGTACTAGAAATTACTAAAGAAGGCCCAGCCTCAACAAAATGCCTGAGACACGGCTTTAATTAAGGAACTGTCCAGCGAATGCCGCCCGCCGACCGTACTTTTTAATTTTAGCTGTAATTAGATTTTTTCTAGGAAAACCATTTAATTCTTGTGCTAAGCCATCGACTAAGCAACACTTGCGCTTGGAATATCAAAAGAGAGGAACATTTTATTAGGTTTTACGTCTAATAAGTCATGGAAGTTTTGTGAAATCTACGTAGGTAGTTGTTTATCTAAATTCAAAATTGTTGAAGGCCATCTTTAATATTTTTTACTATAAAAACTGATAAACTATTCATAATCAACCATCATCTTGACGACCTGGGTGGAGCAGAGGTCAACATGCCGCCTACCACGCAAGAGGTCCCGGGTTTGATTCCCGGCCGGGCAGAAATTGAAATGATGAATTTTAATTTCTGTGTCGGATCTGGGTGTTACTATGTATATAATAAGTATATATTTAAAAAGTATATAAGTAGTATATTATTGTCTAGCACCCATATTACAAGCTTTGCTTTGTTTGGGGCTAGATGGCGCTGTGTGAAATTGTCCAAGCATTTATTTATTTATTATTGATAATACCTACCATATTGTTTTTTATTTGAATTAGTGTTATGTTATCTCCATTGACCAATAATTCATGTGAATGTGCATGTGGCGTGGTGTAGTAACAAGTTTGCGGGAGCGACCGATATTATTGTAAAAATTGTAATTTTACCCCCAGTTCCACATAATTTTGCTGATAATTTGATAAGTTTGTTTTATGGTATACAAATTGTATTTTCTTTATTTATATTCAAGGAACTATTTGATTTGATTTATAATGTTCTTAAAACAGCATCATCGCACGTATGTACTGCAAAGACGTAAGGGTCGGAGTAGTTTACATTTTCAATTACGCCGGACTCTGCGGCCGAGGGCGTTGCATTAACATAATTGCAGCTACTATATTGATTGGCGAGCTCGCGGGAACGGCGCACTTTTGCTACTAGGCGAACAAAAAGGCTGTGGAGTCTTTAGTCTTAAATTTGGATTTTTACTAATTTGTTTGTGTTTTTATCAGTAAAACTACGACGACATAACATTTTTAATCTTTTTTATTAGCAACATTGCCATTAAAAATAATACGTGAATCGGAACAGTTGAAGTGTGTTACTGAGCAGAAAGACTTAAGAAGTAGTAAATATTTGAATAGAGATACCAAAGCCTTTGCCTTCCTAAATACCTAATATAAAAGGATCTAATATTGATACCCCATATATTGCGACCCTAAGCTACTCCACAGCATTCCCACCTCTGAGTATCAATAGGCGTCTTGGCCGTCAATAGCCCACAGTAGCCTGCAGATACCATCACGGCTCGGACCGTAATAGCCCCACTCTTTTCAGCCCAATTGAAATATTAAGCCGTGTTATCTTTACATTTGAATATTGGTAGCTCATTGAACAGTGTTATCACAGTCGATAAATTCGACGGAATTTGTTATTTGAATCCGAAATGTGAACTTTGAACTCTGGAACAAACTTCTATTATTACAAGTTTATCACATTAAATTAATGATGGCGAATGTTCTTTGAACAAGTTGCGTATTATTAAAATTGAAGATTCATTGTATGTTAAATAAAGTCTCAGATACCTATAATAATTAAAATAGAACGAAGTTATGAAGCTATTTTTCGACAGTCCCTACGTATAGTCCCAGATGTGACACTTAGGTGATTTTCACTTTTTATTTAATTGTCTTCCCCTGACGTAGCTCTATCGGTTATTGAAACAAAAAAGTGAAAAGTGCAATAATTATCTAGATATCGAAGTATACACATCAACTTTGTCTAGGGATACAGGTGCTATTTTCATACAAACGAGGTAACTTTGAAGCCTTGGTTTTCTGCCAGGGATGTACCGTGCTGTATCTGATGATGGTCATTCAGGGAGTGAATGGAGTAGATTCAGATCGCTATACATACCCAACTGATCTGATCAGCATTCTAAAAGATTAATGGGTCAGAGTTCTCAGTTTGAGGATTTCCATACATTTTCATGCTATTTTCGCGGTTTTTTTAAACGTGTTCATTACGTTTTTAGAATACTGGTCAGATGAGTTGGGTATGTATAGCGATCTGAATCTCCTCTATTTACTCCCTGGATAGTCGTCATCAGATCACAGCACAGCTGTACATCCCTGGCAGGAAACCAAGGCTTCAAAGTTACCTCATTTGTATGAAAATAGCACCTGTTTCCCTAGACAAAGTTGATGTGTGTATGACAAACTCTATAACTGCAATTTATACTGATTTCTCCGCCGTAAAACTTCTGTAGTGTCACTATCTTAATAATATGTCGGACCGTCACCGCTCGGGGGCCCTATTTTTGAATCGCTCGGCTGGCGTCGAGCGATTCAAAAATAAGGCCCCTGGTCGCTTCTCATACCCCCTATGTGGCAGTTGCGCACATAAGCTTCGCTAGCGTAGAGGTAACATCATACTTAAACAAAAATCCCGTTGTCAAAATTTGATTTTTTATTAATTAAATTGAAAAAGCTTTCAGTTGTGATAGAACAATAAAAGTTAGGATGAGACTGCCCAAAAATAGTATAGAAACAAATAAAATCAGCAATCCTACAATGAACTGTCTGGGTCTAATAGAGAAGAAGGAGATCGAATTCGGAGGTTGCGGAGCCTCATAAAAGCACTTTTTTTTCTTTTTATACCGCTGAGTCCGCACAACTGGACTTTCAAAGAATATAAAAGTTAGATGCTAGATTTCTATCTAGATAAAAACATGAGATAGGGTTGGCAAATACGTTGAGAGAGTAGTCTAGATATTTGTCTCAAAAGTTACAACGACCCGACCAGTATCTCCCTAAACAAAGTTCCTTGCGATAGTACGCTATAGTTTTGGTCGGGAAAAAATAAAATGCTAGTGCATTACTTAATTAGCTTAGTTTTGCTACGAGGTTAAGATTGTTTTATCTTTATCAACAGAAAGTGAAATTGAATTATATAATAACAAAAGCGACAAACCACTCAATATAAAAAATGAACTAAAAATTACATCTTATTAATATATGGACGTAGTTTGTATAAACTCTATATACTCTATTATACAAATAACGCTATTGTAAAACTCTAACAACCTCGCTGGAGTAGATTAGTAGGTTAGATCCAAAAACAAAAAAACAATTTTTCATACAAAACTCGATCAGCTGTTCGGACATTTTGTATGAAAAGTCGATTTTTTTGTCTGTTTTCGGAAAAGTCGTAGAACAAATGTTGTTGTTTATGATGATAGTAAGCTACTCCTGCGAGATTGTTGGTGAATAACACTACATAGAGTTATTTGTATAATAGAGTATAAAGAGTTTATACAAACTACGTCCATATATTAATACTAGCGGCCGCCCGCGGTTTCACCCGCATGGTTCCCGTTCCCGTGAGAATATCGAGATAAAAAGTATCCTATGTTTTAATCTGTGTGCCAAATTTCAACTAAATCCGTTCAGTAGTTTTTGCGTGATTGAGGAACAAACATCTAAACATCCAAACCCACAAACTTTCACATTTATAATATTAGTAGGAAGATGTAATTTTTAGTTCATTTTTGTTTTACAAATAACCCTGTATAGGTAAACACATTAAATGTGGCAATATCCTACACAAAATACTGTTTAAAAAATAGACATTATAACAAAACCGGCATTGTCAAAAATAAAATAAATTGTTTAATCGTTTTAAATGTCATCGAGTGGATGTTGCCGCCTTTGATATTATATGACTCAATTAGATTAAAACTTTTGCTGGCAGTATATAGATAGACAATAGTAACATTGTAAGAAGTCCAACGTCATCTTATCTAAGATTGCCTCATGAACAAGAAATAAAATTTTATGTCGTCTTTTGCTATCCGCTCCTTCTGAAAGGGCAAATAAAACTGCCAGCAATAAAACATCGTAACGTATTTGTCATTCAAAATCGCGAGCCACGTCTCGGGCGGCCGTAACAGATCCAGGGGCCCTATTTTTGAATCGCTCGACTGGCGTTGAGCGCTCTTTTCGACTGATTTTCGTTCGACATATGACTTAAAACAATGAGATGTCGAACGGAAATCAGTAGAAAAGAGCGCTCGATGGCGGTCGAGCGATTCAAAAATAGGGCCCTAGATCTTGGGCCGTACGCGTTTTGAATTTGCAATTTTATTTGATTTCCGATTTTAAATTTTATTACCTACTCTACCCCCTTTATTCAGCTCGGTCGGCAATCAAAGGCACACATGACAGTTTCCCTGATGCTTAAACATAGTGCAAGAGAATTCGCATTTTTGAATAATGGAATATGTAGAATATCGGTTTGATGCCAGTATTCTATGCTGACGATGTGTTTTTATTTGTGTGAGTAACGTTGAACTGGCATTTAACTTTTCAGCGGGTAATCCTTTTATGTCATATTTTGGGTAAATACAGTACATTTTACTTTTGTTAAAAAAAAATTAAGTACACTCTATTATGTATTTTCGATGACTTTTTAGAATACTAGTGGCGCTGTAGAGCAGAATTTCTGACATTTTTAGAAATGGCTGAAATATGATTATTCCCCATATCTCCGCCATTTTGAAATTCCACAAAAAATCCATATAATTATAGAACCTGCTTACAAAATTTCACGAGAATTGGTTGATAAATGCGACCTGTAGAACAAACGGACAGAGGGACAGCCGAACGTGCATACGAATTATTTTCGCCCAATCTGAAACGGAGACGCTTCGCGCTCGCTCGGTCAATAATAGGTGCTTCAAAAATATTACAGAAAATCACATTTCGGGTGCATACCTGTAACAAAATGTAAAGGGCCGCTGCCTTTTTCCCTTTCTATATCTTTAGAAAACATTTATTTTTTATCTCGCAGGTAATCTAAGAAATATAAATACATTTTTATTTGGAGAAACCAACATACCGTCCCTCAAGGTGTAGTTAAATCGTCATCTAAGATGGATTGGTACATCAGAAAGGGAAAAATTAAGGTTTCGCGGCAATATTTTAAATTTATTTGCGTCTGCGATGCAAATTATGAAATAGAGATGGGGGACTTTTTATTTCCTTCCCTTTAATCGAATGGGGGAGCATTGTTAATGCCACGAGGGCCAAACTGTTTGCTTTGCGTTCTCGTTTGATGGAGGCTAAATTATGATGCTATTTATTGGTAGTGGAAGTTGTAAATCCTTTGAAAATCCTATGGTTCCTTGCACAAAGATCTTGCGGGACCGCAGTCGTGGCTGAGCTTAACATAAAATAACTTCGTCTGCTGCAAATATGCTCACTTTAGATTCAATTTTCCTTTAAAGCTAAGTTGCAGTTTTTAATATTAAAATGTTGATTTACATTTTAGTTGTAATTTTGTGTTTCTTGTTATTTTGTTTACGTTATCGCTTCGTTTACATTAACGTTGTTTTGCTAAAATATAACAACGATAACAAAAGAGGGTAAGATTGGTAGTAACACGGGCAACAAAGGGTTCAAAAGCGATAAATCTAATATTCCATTATATAAATAAGTAAGTTTAACACCTATGTTACAGCATTGCTTTTACTCCATAGTTTTATACACGAGTGTATAATGTATTTTTTTCATGGAAGACGTGAATAAATAAATAGTTAACAAAACAACAACTTTATACCTATCGCTATAACTGTACCGATATCCCTTAACAAGCTCCATATTTCCAATAATAAGCAAAAGGAACAAAAACTAATCTAACTCGAACACTCGTAAAGATAACATAGGTCGATCCCATGGGTCCATCCACTATTTAGCCGCTTTTACAACTCTGTCGAAGTAAGCCCGTCGATAATTTAGTAGTGGCGCATTCGGGCCAGACGATCCCGATCTGTGCGACAGGGTCCCAATCGGAAATGAAACTCGACCTACAGTTGTGCCCTTGGTAATCAAAAGTCGGATTATTGTTACTATCGCTTTTAATGGGCAGGACGTTGATAATTCTCTTTTACTGGTACAATATTGGATACTAAAATGTTTAATGTTTAGATAAATAGTAAAGAAACCATAAAGATACGAAAGCTGTAAACATTTTATAAATTCCTATGAAGAGCAATATAATGATTATTTTACGATTTTGAAATTACATGCGTTTGCATTATCTTTAAAGTTGAAATCTATGCTTTTTCTACCTACTAATGATTTTGAAAAAAAATTCAAAACCATATCTGTAATACGAATAAAAATGAAATCGTATGGGATTACGCAGAGCCATTGTCCATCAGCCATTTTTAATGTCCCCACTGCTGGGGCACAGGCCTTCATTATGGGTGGATAAGGAAAACGAGCCATAACGCACCACGCGGGCCCAATGCGGATTGGTGGGTGTTAACGACTGCAAATGCAGGCGGGACCAACGGCTTAACGTGCCTTCCGATACACGGAGGAGCTCGAGATAATAAATTTTTGGTCACCCATCCCATGACCGACCCTTGCGAAAGTTGCTTAACCTCCGCAATCGCTGGGCCAGGCGCTAAACCACTGCGCCACCGAGCTCCACATTAAAACAATAAAATTACTTGTTTTCCGAAAACGCATTTGTCTAAAAGTCTCCGACTACCTACTAGTACATTTGCCCTCTAACTAATATCAAATATAGTAAGTAGTGCTAATATCATAACAATAAAAATATTAAGCCACCACAACACCATAACTTTCCAACTCCAACATCCGAGGCAAATGCCCCTTCATTATAAAATTTGACGCGCATAAATCATAAGGCAAATACCCCAAGTCCATTCCAGGCGGATTGTACACAATAACAGTACTTCCATCGTCTTAGACAATGAGGGGTGAACTTGTACCTCTCTAATCTGCGCAGCGATCGGTAACCTTCGGTCGCGTTCGGCTCTGACCTCGACAATGTAGCATTTGAACTTGACTAACCATCGACTATAAACTATATTTTGGATTAGCCATACGCTACTAGACATAATAAAAGACCTTTTAAAACACTCCTTGAAACAAATAAGAATCGAGATAAATATATTTTTATATCCCAGTACTAATTTTAACAATCTTATGGTATTAATAAAGCTACTAACAGAGGAATGGAAATAGGGTATATTTCACGAAAATTCACCATAAATATTATCAAAGTTGAGGTAATTAATCTACCTTTTTTAAAGATAAGCTAATTATGGATCTATTTTTCACAGATCTTGAAATTATAGCTTCTTCAAAAGATTTCATAGTTCACCAGTAGATGTCACTGGCAGCGGCTTAAATAATACACGCAACACACCAAAACAAACAATTTATAAAGATTCCCTCTGTGATACGTCTCTTACAGTCGCTTTCTTATTTACCGCGATAAAGATGGCCTTTCATTTCATAGCAGTGAATCTGAGCGGCAAACTTCGTGGAACTGAAAGAATTTACTAAACTTTTTATTAAGAATCCTTCGAGATTTTTTTTGTAAGATTAAAATACGAACACGTTGTAGATCACTGTTTGCTTTAATTTAAACTAGAAATTTCTGGTAAAAAAACATAATGGGTTATGATAGGATTTAAATATTGTTTGGTCGTGTCAAATTAATACGGCTGGAAATTTCGATGTTAATGACTGTTGACCGCGCTGTGATGGCCTGGACCTGCGCTAAGCTCCGCTCTCAGCCATCATCATCGCAGCCAGCAACGGAGTCATTATAGACCGCGGCAGTAATGTACTATTATTTGCTATAATAACCTGTTGTAATAATTATACAAATTAGTAATATATTTGATATAGTTTATTTTTCTCCCTTTAGGAATTACTTGGCCAAAGTAATCTATTTATTGCAAAGGGGAAAATGTTGTCTTTGAGACAAACTTTACGACAAACGTTTCTTTCAAGTCCACATTGTCTGTGATTCCTTGCCTCTAGATATTGCGGGCAGTCGTGACAAGCCGTCGTGAGCGCACCAATCTGGCCCGACTGTCAGCGTATCAGCTAAACGCCAGTGTAATATTCCTATGTAATTGCTCATGATCCACATAGCAGATAGCCCGTGTGAAAGCGCTTGATGAGAAAAACGTACAGAGAGATGTTGACAGCTTCAAACATGATGTAGATAACTTTAATGATGCGAGCGATTGTAATGACACACAAATAGATTGAGTGTTGAAATCTGGGGTGTAATACTGACACTTGATAATCGTTTAAAACCTCTTAAGCATACTAAGGATTAGGATGCCATTGCATACACTATAGTAATGGGTGACATTTTGAAATTAAAAAAAGGAATAACCAAAATCAAAAAGGGAAAGCTCATTTCAACTTTAACCTAAACTTTATGTTAGTAGAACAAAAACTAGCACAAAATATTGTGACCCCGAAACGTGTAAACACTGAGTGGAAACTCGTGACGGCAATAAACTTTTATTAAATTATTTATTTATATTCAGATGCTCGATCGAACATCAACTGGCATCAAGCTTTTTTTGTGGTGTCAACTTTCACACCATTTATGACACAACGCATTTCAAAACTACCACTTTGCATGCTCCTGGCAAAGTTGTAATTTCAACTTTATGCGAGTTTGCCCTACAACTGTGATAGTTCCATCGATTAGTTCCCAAATGAAGAGCATTAATCCCAATTGGCGTTAGTCATCGAATTATTGTAATCTCTAGGCGTTCTGCTCTGTCACCCTTCAGATAGTCCGACGTTATCGGTGGTGATAAGCCATCAGCATGATTAACAGACTGTCAAATATACACATCTGGCATTTGGGTTGGAAGTGATTGTAATTGACATAGCTAAGGGCATTTAGTTTAACTATAACTTAATATTAAACATGAATGACGAAACTATTCCCCGAGATATCAAAGTTATGTTACTCGTATATTAATGTTGTTAATATTTTCTGTGGCTGTTCCATTCAAGCTGTTTGTACTGACAATATTGATTGCAGTCAAATTTGGATCTGTGAAAAGTCAATGGATTTTTATTTGTTCGTATAAAAGGTAAAGGCAAATTGATCTTTACTGAACGAGGGAAGAAGGTTGATGATTCTCAAAGTAATACACCAGAATCATAATATTAGGGTGGTACAACCCCTGGACTAATTTTTGATACACCCAACCCTTAATAAAACAACACAAATATTCAACATACGTATAATGAAGGCTCTCTCCATATATTCTTTAAATGGTAATATTATACAATTAGCTCATCCCTGGTGAATGCTAAAGCAATATACGGAACCCTCCTTTCACTTGAGATGTATTGTATAACAAATGGTTTCTCGCCAACCCACCTGCGTCGGTAACGATCGCAACGCACAGTAAGGCACTTTGAAACTTCACACTCTATCATATTTAATCGTAACTGTTTACGAAAACGTGTATGCGAAAATAGACGAAGATCCCCTCGTATATTTTACCCACAATGGTACGAACCGTTAATTCACGAGGCTTGTTAAAGTTGCAAGTAAGCTTTTACGTGATCACAATTACTTTGGAGTTTGTTATATTCCACTTTTCTGAATACCTTATAGCTGAGAAACATCGTTAAAGTAAGTGCCTCCTTTATCAGCGAGAAGATTGAACTATCAACATACCTGATAATGGGCTATCCTGTTTAATGTTTATGCTTTCACAACATGTATTGTGGTGAGTGTTTTTATTACCTATCTTTATATCACGTTAATTTGTAAGGGATATAAATTAATAAAATAAATTAATTAATATTAGATAACGTCACAAACATTGCTCCGATTTCCAGAGTTAGTGGCTAAAAGCCCTTTGTATGGAAATCAGAGACAACGGTAAAACTACGAACACCCAGACCTAAGCCTAAGACCTAAGCCTATAGAAAAGTTCTTTTTCTAAATTGACTCGGCGGGGATCGAACTCGAGACCTTAGAGATCTTGAAAACCGGCGTACAAACCACTCGACCATGAATATCGTAGTAAACTTGTTTGAAAACGCTTATTTTATTTGTCGTCATCAATTTGTCTTTAGGACTTGAGAATATTTTATTGTTCATCTGTTCATCAACATCATCATCATTTTCACTTCTCAAGCTTACGCGCTCACTAGACATGAAATAAAACACTTTTTAACTGATACTAGCGCGGTTTTATTGAATGTACTTTGGTATTTAGTTGGTATTTGGTTTGATTTTTGGTTTTTCCCGACGTTTCGGCACCTTTGCAGCTGCCGTGGTCACGGGGGACTGAAGCTACCCGTGAGCCTACCCTCAAGCGATGAATTTTTTTATACGTTCAGAAATTAAAATTTAACAAAATTTTTAATTATTTTATGTTGATTTATAATTTAATTTTATGAATTATTTAATGCTAAAAAGAGAGAGAAATCTACTGAAACTACCACCATTTCATAAAATTGGGAGGCCCCTCCAAGAAAGAATGGACGGCGTAGCAATGGGCTCTCCTGTATCCCCCATCGTTGCTGACATTTTCATGGAGGATTTTGAGGAGAAAGCACTAGCCACAGCACCAGTGACTCCCCGGTTCTACAAACGGTACGTAGATGACACTTTCACAATACTACCTAGAGACAGTGTCCCTGCATTTCTTAACCATCTTAACTCCATAAACCCCAACATACAATTTACTATGGAGTTAGAGGCAGACAATAAACTAGCTTTCCTAGACATTCTCATTATCAGGAATCCGAACCAAACCTTGAGCCACACAGTGTATCGTAAAGCAACCCATACAGACAGATACCTTAATGGTGACTCTCACCATCATCCTATACAGTTAGCTACCGTAGGGAAATCTTTGTTTCAGAGAGCCCGCGGAATCTGTGACAAACAACACCTGACTGCTGAGCTTCAGCACGTCCAACAAGTACTGCGTAACAACAAGTTGCAAGTACCACACCTCAATCACAGAAAACGCGCCAAACCAGCCACAGTAGAGCGTCAACCTGCCATCCTACCATACTTGAAGGGTGTCACTGACAAGATTGGAAACATTCTGAAGCGAGCGTCAATCAAAACTTACTTCAAGCCGCCGAAGAAGATCAACCAATTCTTACGACCTGTCAAGTGTAATATCCCCCTTCAAGCTGCAGGCGTCTACAAACTAGATTGTGACTGTGGACTCTCCTACATCGGGCAAACAAAGAGAAGCATAGGGACCCGCGTCAAAGAGCATGTAGCTGACATGAAACATAGGCGCGATAACAAGTCTGCAGTGAGTGAACACGCCTTTGAGGGGCCCAACCATTATATTAGATTTGACAAACCCCAAATCCTTGCTAGGGAACGTAGATTTATCCCTAGAATGCTCCGCGAGGCTATCGAAATAAATAAATATCCTAATTTCAATAGAGATGATGGTTGGAAAATTCCACCAGCTTGGGACCCCATCATTCACAAGCTAAAGCCCCTCACACACACTGTAAGATCTAATGATACGGTTAGTTCCTTTTGCAAATAAATAAATTAATACAAAAGACGGAGGTCGGCTCCCTCTCCAAGTTTTCTTTCGCCATTTCTTTCTTGGAGGGGCCTCCCAGTTTTATGAAATGGTGGTAGTTTCAGTAGATTTCTCTCTCTTTTTAGCATTTAATAATTCATAAAATTAAATTATAAATCAACATAAAATAATTAAAAATTTTGTTAAATTTTAATTTCTGAACGTATAAAAAAATTCATCGCTTGAGGGTAGGCTCACGGGTAGCTTCAGTCCCCCGTGACCACGGCAGCTGCAAAGGTGCCGAAACGTCGGGAAAAACCAAAAATCAAACCAAATACCAACTAAATACCAAAGTACATTCAATAAAACCGCGCTAGTATCCGTTAAAAAGTGTTTTATTTCATCATCATCATTGTTAACTGCACTATATTTACTCGTACTTCTACAAGTATAGGCTTCCCCATAAAGCGATCGATCTTGTTTTATAGTCAGAAATTTCTTATTTGTTATTTACTTTGAAAGCACGATGTTTACTCACAGTTATGTCCCAGACTCTCTTCACAAGACCACATCGTTGCTTTATAAAGAAAACTGTATGTAGTGAAAAAGGCAGGATTCACGGAAAAAGCTGCGTAAAGTACACCCCATTTTTTTCCTTGGAGGTTCATAATAATTTATTTAGCACTTTCCACGAGATCTCGGGATGAGGTTTGTAGGTCATCAGTTCCTTCACTCATTAGTCTGTCAGCCGAGCAGATGGTCTGTGATGCATGATGATCGATTGCTCATGAAAATAAATCATTAATTTTCCCAAGCTAGATAATTATACTGGGTAATGTTTCAGTGGGTAAAACGCACCTCATTTAGTGTAAGCTGAAGACTTGTATCTTCCCTACATACTTCTTTTTCTTTTCAATCAGCCGTAATGTGAACCACAGATTACATCTTAGCATGTGTAGAAGCACTTGTGTCTAGTCTGTTTCATGAACCTAAAAATACTTTCAGGCAGATAACGGCAATGTTGCGACACGTCTACCTTTTATGACCATACTCAAGATTATAACGTTAAGTTCAAGTTATTATTTTTCCTTTCATGTTCATATTTTTTTTAAGAAACCAATCCCTAGAGGATTTGCTACACTGGATGCGTTCTACGTTTTGCGGTCCGTTCAACCCATACATAGGGTGAACGCAATAAAACGTAATACATTAGTTTTACGTACCTTATCAGTTTGCATTCTAAATATTCTTTTTCGTGTTGTGTCTGTGGATCTGTGAAAGTGTTAGCAATAATTTTGGTCTCTGTTTTACGGAGATATCTGCAAATTAAAATCAATTGTGATTTGGTTTTTGTTTATTGGCGGGTGATCAGTGAAGTCCTTTTCATACCCAACCCACTAAACGTTCCACATCGATCGCTATTTTACCGCCATCTGTCGACGAGTAGCGGAATTTCTATAGTTAGATTTGGTACAGTGCCATCTGTCGAAGTGCTGTTAAGATGGTTAGCTGTGGAGCCTGCGGCAAGTTCCTCTCTACGGCAGGGTGCGCTGCCTGTTCAGCGTGCTCTTTAAAATATCATAAAATCTGCCTGAATATCTCCGAAAAGACGAATATAAGCAGAGACTGGGTCTGTCCTAATTGTAAAAAGAGCAATCGTAAGGGGGATAATAGCCAGACTCCAGTTAAGAGTATCTATGATTCACCGCCGCCGCCGCCGTCTCAGGTGTCGCCTCCGAACGTCGCAAAATACGACGAAGTAAACACAAAAGAGGAGCGTCGTTATCGAGAGCTAGTCGAGTTTATGACGGAGATGCGGCAATTTCGGGACGATATGAATAAGCTGCGAGAGTCCCTATCGGCTCGTATGGACACTATAGAGAGCCGGTTGGATGCTTTGGAACAGCGCAAGCCGGATTCCGAGTCGGGTGTGACCGCTGAGCTTGAGAATACGATTCGGGAGTTGAAGCAGGAGCTGAACGAGCGCGATCAGGAGGCCCTCCTTTCCGACTTGGAGATCGGGGAGCTTCCGGAGGACAAAGCGGTGAGCGTGGTGCAGACCGTGATGGTGCTGGCCGGGCGCATGGGGGTCGCGCTGGAGGAGCGCGACGTGGTGTTCGCGGAGCGCGTGGGCCCGCCGCCGGCCGAGGCCGGGGGGCGCCCGCGCCGTGTCGTAGTGCGCCTGGCGCGCCGCCACCTGCGCGACGAGCTGCTGCGGGCGGCGCGCGTGCGCCGCACTCTCACTACGGCCGCGGGCGGTCGCGTTTTCATAAATGAACGCTTGACCCGCCTCAACCGCCAGCTCTTCCACCGGGCCCGCGAGGAGTGTCGCAGGCTGCAGTGGCGATTCACGTGGACGAGGCGGGGTCGTGTTTACGCTCGCCAGGCGGAGGGCTCGCAGATGTACCAGCTGCGGTCCTTCGCGGATGTTGATCGAGTGTTCGGCGTCCAGAAGGATTGACTCGTAATCGCAACCTGTATTATAGGAACTTTTTTTATTAATATTCCTATTTCTTTTTTAATTAGTATCCATGTTTTTAGTTATTTATTCCTTGTAAGTTTTGTAAATGTGATATTTTCGGCTATAAATAATTTTGTCTTTAATCAAGCTGCTTTTGAAAAGATTTTTGGGACAGTCAAAGTTTTTATTAGTAATCAAACACTAAAGTTAATATTTAAACATTATATTTCAAATGACTTGATATTAAAAATTATAAAACATAATTTTGATAATTTGAATGTTTCTTTTCTTAAACTAATTAATATACTGGAAAAAATATTTTTTAAGTTTTTTTCACAATATATAGTAATATATTTTAAAACTTTAGTGCAAACTCATGTAAGAAATATCTACTCATTTGGCACACAAATTCTATGGCCTTGTTTTTATTTTACATTGTTTGATTTTTTAAATATTGGTAACAATTTACCTCTTGTCATTAATAAACATAGGTTTAACAGGGTTTACAATATTTCAAATTCAGAATTCACAATTAAATGGTTTAATTTCATGCCCAGTTTCACTCATTTACATAATCATGACATTTTAAACTCAATTAATATTTTTTTAAATTCTAATAATAATCTTGCATCACTGGAATTAGTAATTTTAATTATTTTTAATACACATGTATAGCAAATTTTTAAAGATTGGTCTGTTCAATGCTGGTTCTCTCGGTACTAAGCATGACGAGTTTATGCATATGATGGATAGATTAGCAGTGGACATTATGGCCGTAAATGAGACTTGGCTAAGGGATGGTGAGGAGGGTCGTGCCCCCACGGTGCCCGGTTATAGGTTGAGGCACATTCCCCGACCAGCTGGGGTTCGTCATGGTAGAGGTGGAGGGGTGGGTTTCTACATCAGAAAAGGAATTTATGTGCGTACCTGCCTTCTTCCTGATTCTCCTACTGTTGAGCAGATGTGGCTGAGCCTTAAATTAAACTCCCTTCGTGTAGTTATCGGCACTGCCTATAGGCCTCCATGGATGGATATGAACATCTTCATTGATGCTCTGTCCCAGTCCGTCTGTGCGCTTGGTCACTATGATTATATTATCCTGTTAGGAGATTTCAATGCCGATATGTTAAAGGTGAGTGACAACAAAACTAAATTAATACAAAATTTTCTGAATACCATTAATATTCAACAAAAAGTGAATGCTCCTACTCATTTTACTGACCATAGCGAAACTTTAATTGATCTATTATGTACAGATGCTGTTGTTAGAAATATCAATGTTTTACATATTCCTGAATTGGGAAGGCATGCTGCTATTTCGGCAGAGGTGTGCATCAGAAAAGAGAAACCTACTCCTCACTACATCACATATAGGCCTTACAAAGATATTATTCCAGATTTATTTGAAAGAGATTTAGGTCGGATTGACTGGGCTTATATAGAAAAATTACCTGATCTTAACTCTATGGTTGCTGCCTTCAATTCAATAATTTTACAACTTTTTGAACTTCATGCTCCTCTTAAAACTGTTGTGATTAAAGATCAATCATACCCTTGGATCACTGACACTGTCAAGCAAATGATGCTCACTAGGGACGAGGCACATGCTAGATCAAAGAAAAACAAGTGTGAATCACACAAAATATTTTACAAAGAAATGAAATCAGTTGTCTCCTTAGCCTTATATCAAGAGAAGAAGTGTTATTTTGAACAGCATATAAATAAAAACATCAATAAGCCAAAATCACTATGGAAAAATCTAAAAAAGCATATAAAAATAAAAGACAATAAAGACTTACCTATACACGGTCTAGATCCGGATACTATTAATAATTATTTTCTTAATGTTCCCTGTGCTTCTTCAACAAGTATTTCAGACTTGACTTTTTACGAACACCACAGGCATGGCTCGTCAACTTTTTCTCTTTCCCCAATCTCAGAGAAAACCGTATCTGATATTATTCGTGGCTTGCACTCTGATGCTGTTGGAGCTGATGGTATATCTTTACACATGATAGTTATGACCCTGCCACAGTCTCTCGGTGCCATAACAGCCATTGTGAATAAGTCTCTCACTGATTCACATTTCTCAGAGTTTTGGAAGACAGCTCTTATTAAGCCTATCCCTAAGAAATCTAACCCTTGCAGTGTCAGTGATCTTAGGCCAATAAGCATTCTCCCTTGTCTTTCTAAGATAGTTGAAAGGGCAGTTAGCATGCAAGTGATTAAGTACTTAGAAACTAACTCTCTGCTTCCCGAGGCTCAGTCCGGTTTCCGTAGGAAACGTAGCACATCCACAGCGCTCCTTCATGTAGTGGATGATATTCTTTCTGCACAGGATGGGGGTATGGGTACTCTTCTCGTTCTCCTCGATTACTCACGAGCTTTTGATTGTTTGGATATACCACTACTCCTCTCAAAACTCACTTATTATGGTTTCGATGTAGCAACGGTTCGCTGGTTCCATAATTATTTGTTAAACCGATCGCAAATTGTTGAGTTGAAAGGGGATGATGGCACAGTCACCTACTCTCAGTGCAGGGCTTTGACTAGAGGTGTTCCGCAGGGATCCATACTCGGTCCGATTCTCTTCATCTTGTACACCGCGGACATAACTGAAAGTATCGAAAATTGTCAGTACCATTTATATGCAGATGACGTCCAATTGTACTTCAGTTTTGATCCTAAAGACACATCAAGTGCAGTTGAGAAAATCAATGACGATCTTCACCATATATCAGAATGGTCCAGCCGAAATAGCCTGATGCTAAATCCAAATAAGACCAAATATATGATCCTTGGGTCAAAGAAACAGGTTTCCCGTATTTATGAGCAACAGCCTCAGATCATGATTGTCGGCCAACCAGTAGAGATGGTTTTGGAAGCTAGAAACTTGGGAGTCATTTTTGAATCAAACATGCGCTTCGAAAAGTACACTCTCGAAGTTGTACTGTTTGCAACTGTTTTTATCGTCTTAAGGTCCTTTACAGGTTTCGCCCTTTTTTATCAGAGGATCTTAGAGTAAGATTGTGTGAGACCTTGGTTCTATCCAAATTAAATTATGCCGATACTGTTTTTGGAAATTGTTTACTCTCTAGGACCAAGAAACAGCTTCAACGTGTACAGAATGCATGTGCACGCTACTGTTTTACTATTCCACCCAGAGCACACGTCACTCCCTTCCTGAATAGTTCCAACCTACTTAAGATGAGCTCCCGTAGAAATCTTCACTTTGCCACCTTGCTCTTTGAAATTATTCATTCGAAATTGCCAGAGTATTTATATAAAAAAATCAAATGGGCCAAGGATACAAACCCTTACCGCACTAGAGCTTCCTCTTATTTGATCCTGACAACCGCACACAGGACTGCTGCATTTCGTGGGTCTTTTAAATACTCAGCCTCAAAATGTTGGAATAATCTGCCGCCTCCGATTAGATCATTGGAAACGCGAAACTCGTTTAGAAATAGTTTTAAGGCGTTTTTATTGGAGTCACAGTTGCAATAAACTTAGTTTTATGCTGATAAGCTATGATATAAATACTCACCTGTTTTGTTTTACACGCTGTGCTTTGAGGCGGTTTTTGTTTGGTTTTGTTTTTTGTTTTTGTACACATAAAATCAGCACCAAACAGAGACTTCTATGTTGTATACTACATTAGTTGTAAGTTTCTGTAAATGACTTCACTGTGAAAGTACATAGCCAATGTGTGTCCCGTTATTTGTGTGATATTCTGTATTATTCTTTATCATTGTCTCGTTTTGTTAACACTTGTTTATTACTTAATTATTAGAGTAGATTTAAAATAACTAAAAGAAAAGAATATGTAGAAAAAGTTGTTGTTTGTATTTTCTGACAGCTGTCAAAGTCAAACCTGTCCGTGCCTTCCTCAGACTAGTTTGTAAACAGTGGCACAGATAGTCATGTTATTTTTGTGTTTTTGTTTGTTTTGTCGTTTTTTGATGTTTTGATCATAAATGTGTCAAGCAGAATACCAGTGCAGCAGGCCCCCCGCTTGCTGCTTATACTGAGCTTGGCACATTTTGGCATCACTCGACGATACGCAATTGTGTATTTACGTTTTTATTAATTTTATTTTTGATTTTTCCGTTTTTTGTTATAATTTGTGTATCGTTGTGTGGTTCCAAAAATAAATGTATTTTCTTTCTTTCTTTTCTTTCTTAATAAAAAGTAGAAGTGTCGCAACTTTGCCGTTCTCTGCCTGAAAGTATTTTTAAGTATTGGCGAATCCTTAATACTACAACTTTTAATGAGTCAGCTGTAAATAGCTTCACAGAATTTATATCCGTTTTGCTGGAAGTTCAACTTATCACTTTTTTATTAGTACATATTGCTAATTTGCTACACCCATATTATCGTTACTTTAATTCGTAGTAATGTTCGTAGTGTATGAGTATACCCGTCCTTGTAAAGAGCAGTTTATAAAAAGGCTATGCTAATTCACACTTCCCTTGTCAATCTTAGCATATCTCTAAGATGAGCGGTTGTAAGACAACGTTTGCCCTAACCTAAAACCTGATTAACATCTCCCATGTGACGTCTCCGAAATTCATACAAAGACAAAATTTGCATTATAATTCCGCTGTTGCCCCACCCCGCGTGTGCTTGAATCTTAGTTGAACTTCAACAAATTACACAAACAGCGTAATCCGTGACGTACGATGGCGGCGCCATGTTAGTCGTCCATGTTTGTCGTGCCTGGTAATTAGGTAATTGCATAAAACGGGCGGGCTTTGCTCAACTCCTGTTCGGATGTTGACACGGCCGTATCGGGATGGCTTTCGGTTGATTGCGAGACGTCTGTTTGAGCTGTTAACATTAAGGGAGCTTTCATTTTAAACTACCCTTGAGTGCAAAGTGCAACAAGGTGTACGACTGCGCTTTTGGTGACTCTAACGCATGTTAGACATCGTAGTTTACTTATTTTTAACGCTCTTTTTTATTATTTTTAACGCAAGCTTCAAACAAGACAAGACAAGACTGTGGAATATGGTACTAATTAAGTATCTTTTTTAAAGTTATTATTTAAAATCCTTATCCTTACTAATATTATAAATGCGAAAGTCAGTTTGTTTGTTTGTTATGCCTTCACGTCTTAACTACTCAACCGATCATCATGAAATTTTGCGTACAGGCTCTCAGGGGTACAAAGAAGGTAGTTTATATCACTTGGACGGCAAGCCTAAGCAGTAAGCAAGCACAATATAAGACGTGCTGATTAATTTGGTACTAAACAGTTGATCTAAATCAATAATATTATAAACCGTCACTATCATAAAAGTTACATTAATTACCTTAGATTCCGTAAAATCACCGTGGTATACTCGGTAACAAACGCCATGTTTTTTAATTAACTCAATCATTAATCAATACGGCAAGGGAGTATCGTAAGGGTGACTTTGAATTGTATTAAATTTTTATTGTTTTTTTTTTGTTACATGTAATTGTTTCTTTTTGTTACAGGTAGGCGATAGCTCTACATTTCCGCCACACTTAGCCCTTTTGTAAGTAAAAATTTGAAAAGACAATATCTCTACAACAGAAGAACTAATTAAGTAATTTACCTTTACGTTTTAGCTGTAATTAGGTAAAATTTTTCGTATTCATTAGCATAATTATCAAAAGACTCAATCAAATCAAGCATCAACAAAATCGTTTTAACATAAATGACCGGTTAAAATTCAGTCCATAAATAAAGAGTTATGATTTATATTTTTTTCTTCAACAAAGTAATAAAATTATTTCAATGGCCTGCCAAAAACTTACAATAAAATTTCAACACGTTTAATAGAGAACGATTATTAAAAACATTGCATGTACTACACCAATTTAAAACCTATGTAACCAATTTCATAGAATTAGAAAGTTCAAGGGCGGCTAGAAAGGGCTATAATTAGCTCAGAAGTATGAACACTACGGCTTGATATTGATGTAGGTTTTGTAAACAAGTTCGTGTAAATAATATTGCCTGAAATTACGTGCGAGGTGTTATCTGAACTGTTTACAGTATGCTTTAAAATAGAAGCGATGGCGTTGATTTCGTAAGTTTCTAAAGTAAGTGCTGCACTTGCACCATGCTCAAATGGCAATTTTTCGATTAAATATATTTGTTCAACCGATAATAATAAAATGTAGAAAATTACATCTCTTAAGTATGAGTCCATAAATGATTGTGAATGAAATACATTCAAAATTCAAAATAATTTATTTATTCAGTCTAGGCTGTTACAAGCACTTGTGAATATCAAAGAATCTACGCCATCCGTTCGCAAACCCTAACCGGCTAACAAAACAAAGTCTGGCATTCTGGGAGATGCACAGGCAGTTCAGTTGCACGACTTTATTTTAGCAAAGAATGAAGGATTTTTTCTGTTACACTCATTACAAAATTATTATTAGTAGTGCATTTTAATTGAACAGAAACTTTTCCATGTTAACATTTCTTCCTCTATCTATATATTGTTACAAAATATTTAAAAAAAAAACTATAATGCTATGGCTCCACCTGCATCAATGTTAATGGTAATGTCCAACTACGCGTTAACTGAGGCATTATATATATTTAGTACTTACTGCCGTTTGTAAATCAACACGTTAAAGTGTTGGTGTTAGGCTACGCGTTAAGACGCAGGTAGAGCAGTAGCATGATGCGAAAAATAACGTGATTAAAGTCAACTCTTCTAACTGGAGACTCTTGACAGTTGTAAGTTCTTGTTACAGCTTTTTTCACTGAATTAAGATCTTGGATACAAACGTTACGGAATTGAATACGTCACGTGAAACTTTAACTAACAAATTTACTTTTACTATGTATTTTTATTATTATGTAATATGGGTATATTGCCTGAAATAAAGCTATATTATTATTATTATAATTATTTAATCCAAAGTTCGAGAATAATTGATCGCTGAAAAATAACGACATGTATATTCGCCTAGTAATAATAAATGGTTCAAAAATATTTTAACTAGCGTCTTTTTGGATAATCTAAGTAACATTATTTGTTTATCAATTGATAAAGTACGTTCAACATTTAAAACAGGTATAGCTACCCTGACTTGCAATTAAATATTGAATTGAACTGTTTATTTTAATCTAATTCATGCATCAAGGTACTCGAGTTAAATTAAGTGTGTATAAAGTAGCGCTCAGATTTCTAAAGTTTAAGTTCCAAGTGTTTTAGTGAAAAATCATGAAATATAAGGACGTATTTTTCTTATCACCTCTGTATCAATAAAGCTACCTACCCCTGGCTGGTATACTACAAGCACCAATTATGATGCGGTCATATTTTCACAGGGCTGGGTCTGAAACACCCCACTTTTTAAAAGCAGGTACCGAACGGAAGTAGATCGTCGGGCCGGCGAAATTTATAACCCCCCACTGGTTCAAATCAGGGGTGTAAATTGGTTAATGCAAGGGGTCGAGGAAACCCCTTAGCAGGGATTGCACACTAGCCTCCCTGGACTCATTAATGATTAACGATAATCTGAATATTAATGATTATCTTTTTGATCGACATCGAAGTGTACAAAGTATACTATAAATGTGGCTTTGTACAGATGGCCATTAATTGACAAGGGGTGCTAATGATACTTCAGTGAATAACATTAAAAGTGAATGTCACCTCATAATCATCAATGTTTATGAAACCGACACCTCATTTCGTCCCTATTTTTGTGCAATTTGTTTTGTCATTAAAAAGCCTGTTGATATTTAAAAAACACTTATTTGTATTATTAATACTTTTCATACTTTATCCTTATAACATTCTAAGCAACTTACATGTTAGTATTTTTTGTTTTGATTAATTAAATTTCCATTGATATTAGTTTATATCAACAATTTTCGTGAACAAACTGGAATTAAACATTTATCCAAACTAAATCTAATCCTTGTAACATTAGCCTGTTAGCTTAAGCAGAGGTCGATCGCCTTCGAGTCGGAAAAGTGAACAAACTTAAACACGCCCCCGAGGCTGTTCCTAACAAGTTCCGAACTAATAAGAAATACGCTCATTATTGGACGATGGTCCCATAGGTGCTGTTTGTAACGGGCTACTCGTGAATTGTACAATATCATAATTCTGTACAATACAACTCATCTGTGAGAGCATGTATCGAGACTCCAGAGATTTCAAACTTTATGGCCATAAGTTTTCTGGCTGTGTAAATCACATATTTTTGCCATTGTTACTTTACAATAAATATAAATAAAAGATCAGTGTTACTGTAAGTAATGCTAGTGTATATTTTCTTTTAAAATGGTTTATTTGCGAATATTCTTCTAGCCATATCATAAAGTCATTGAAAAAGAAATCAAAGAGCTTTCAACTAAAAGCCCTTAGCATAAATAAAAAAGTTTATTTTTGTTTTTTTATAATTTATTAGGACCTCCAGAGAAAATTACGTTGAGTCTTACATAGTTTTTACATTATAACATAGAGAATGAAAAATTCTATTGAAGGCGGCCACAATAGAATTTTTCATTCTCTATGTTATAATGTAAATAATAATAATAATAATAATAATAATAATAAAAAAATCTCTTTACAAATATTCCCATGCTTAACAGTAAGTACCAACAATTTATATGAAACTTATTTTTATTTGTAAGGAGATTGGCATTTAAACTAAGCCGAGGCCTGTTTGATAGGATACCAGGATCTCCACCACTTAAAGACAATATTTGGTAACACTAGGTAAAATATTCTTATTCAACAATCATGTGGATACAAATTAGAAAGAAATAAACCTTCGGTGTCTAATGTAAAGCTGCCTTTAATACTAAATTCATTTAACATAGTTTGCTTTTTATATACGAAAATAACTACTATGCAAGATATAAAAATATAATCAATATCAATACCACAGTTGGAGTCATTTCATTCCTTAACCCGAAAAGGGCTACAATAAATACTCAAGCATTTACTGATAGTTTTCTATTCTCTATTCAATGAAACGGTTCCCTAACAACACGCTCTTTTATGCCAAACAGTTAAAATTAAACATGTAACGATGCCTGGGCAAACGAGCCTCACAATTGCTGTATTAGTTTGCCTTCCACGTGAAATTTAACTAGGGACCGTAAAAATAATTTTGTTCTCCTTAAAAGGGAATTTTGTATTCAGGCAGTCCGAGGGTTCTAATTGACGACCCCTGATTTTTAACAGGTCCAAATTACTAACTGGACGTTTAATAGTAACTGGTCGTGGTCACGCGACTTACAAGACAGGATTTCTCATTTCCTATTGCACGATCATTTTGTATAAGTAATTTGGATACCTAATGTTTTTTATATCTTTAATGGGAAGCTATCTTCCATTTGGCTATCCAAACAAGGTTCATAACCAAGCACTTTATAATATCAAAATCATATGATTTCAGTTTGAAAATCTGCGCGGGCCAAATAACGAGCTAACTATTTGATCGTCACGTATAAAATGTCTTATATTTGTTTAGAATCAAATGTAACTTTCTAAAGTATCACCTCCTTCAATCACAAACAATTTAAATGTATCAGTTTTAATATTGTTAACTTTTAAACACTAGCGTTTCTATCGTTTTTCAATAAACTTTAGCCTCGCGTCATTTACCTTGTCAATTCCGATTCGGTTCTGTTCTGTTATTTTTCTGAAATAAAAGTTTCAGTACGTGCACTTAAATTAACAAATTCTAATTATAAAACGCCGCAGTACTATTCACTTCTGTGCAAACTCGTCACAAAGTTTTTTTCAGTGAGAAATTGAGATTAACTTACCCCATGGGTATAAAGTAGTGAACTTTAAAGTATAAATGGGAATGTTGGGTAGGTAGAGGAAAAATATTTTTCTTTAAGAAAATACTGATAATATAGAGGGATGATATTATTATGTTTTTTCTACAACTGGTTATAAGAAACACGTCCCGTGACCACGGCCCTTGGAAAGGTGCCGAAACGTCGGGAAACCCAAAAAATCATCAAATCAAAACTAAGTAATTTTAAAATAAAATCTTAATTAACTAATATACGCGCTGTAATCCGTAAAAAGTGTTTTATTTCTAATGAACTGTACGCGCGGAAGCCTTTAGAAGTGTATAACTGGTTATTAGTCAACTAAAAGTAGCCATGATATAATGAAATGACTTATGTGCCTGTTTCATAATCGACGAACATCACAAAGGCAAGTTCGTCGATTATGAAACAGGCAGGAAAATTTTGTGCCACTTTTAACTGCAACCTAAAGAGGTTGCAGTTAAAAGTGGCACAAAATTTCTATGAAATAATCTGTAACTTTGGAACAATCCTTATCAGTGCTACATTAACAACTTTAATAGTCTAAACCCAATCAGATTGGTCCGAACAGTTTCAAAGACCGTGCATACAATGTTTTAAACATGGCTTCCAAATACATGCACAGCAAGATGCCAGCCGATAAGCCCCGCGGCCAATAGGGGGCGATAGTGTCAACTTCCCTTGCGGACCGGAAGCGCTGTCCGTACAACCCAGACTCCTGGACTGGGAAGTGAATGCGAATTTGAACCTTATTGACTACTTTCTATTGGAAGACGCCAATTTGGCGAATAGAAGGCATTGTTTGGGATATTTTTGGATTGTATAGATATCTTAGCTCCGAGTCGAAGGGGAAGGATATTGACTCACTGTACTTATATGTGAAGGTATTAAATGCCTTTTTATTAACTACTTACGTATTTGTTTGCTACACCACACAAGATTTAGTTATGAACAAAAAATGTTTTATACTCACGTAACAAAATATTGTTAATTGGATACCTAGATACTTCGAAAAAAATTAAGTCTCTAAATTTATTTAATCACGGCATTAAACACACCATAACTAGAAACGTGGTTGATTCGTCCAAGCTAGAAACTGAAATAAGCAAACGTTCGTGACGAAGAAAATAAGCATTTTCCGACTTTTAACCATAAAAAGTAGAATTCTTTACTGCCTATTCCGCTCTTTGGACAGAAACTATTTGTAAAGAACTAATTGTATGTAAGTAAACAAGAACAATAACAATCAAAATGTAAATTATCTCACAAGCCACTTCTCTCAGTACGAACGTAATGTCTATTCAAACGACACCGACAAATTAAAAACTCCAATTTGCCCGAAACTCTTTTTAATTCCAATCCAAAACAAAAGACGGCACGAAAATTTGTAATTAAAACTCTCGCGCATTCTTAATTAATCATTAACTGCTCGTAACGCGACCAAGTTCGCGGAACACGAAACAGGTTCGGTTCCCGTCGGTTTCGAAGTGAGTTGTCTTTCGAATTTATATGTAAATACACAATCAGCTGCGGGTAAGAAACTGTTTATTATTTCTATCTTGGATTGTTGTTCGCAAGAATTAAGCGCCTCGTTTGGGATTCAATCGTTTTAATCTGCGATGTCTTTTGATTACCTACTATAGCATAACTGGATTCTTAATTGATTCTTAATGACATTCCATAATAATCTTAATCAGCCATTTCAATGTCACCTGCTGAGGCACATGCCTCCATTAAGGATAGTTAAGGAGGAAAGGCCATAAACCACTCTGTGGGCCCAATGTGGATTGGTGACTATTAACGACGGAAAATGCACGAGTAACGTGCTTTCCTATATGAGAATGGGAACTCGAGATACATTTTTGATCACCAAACGATGACCGTCTCCAGCGATATTTGCCGCCGCAAACGAAAGACGAATGTGCAAAGCCACTGCACCATCGAGCTCTTCATGACAGACATGCCGTATGAAATGCCATACATTTTGTTTATTGACAAATGCCTCTTCTGTCTTTAGTCCCTGCCTATAATAACCAATCTGAGGATTGCCCAGTCCATTCTTAAACAGGAACCCCCGATTTATATTCACCCGATGGAATAAGTACTACTTGAATTCATTCGTGTAAATAATATGAGTAAAACATTTTAAAAAATCTGCTGCACTTATTAAACTAACATTTTGTGAAATATCAAAACCGTTTAGATAAATTAAAACCATAAACGCTGGCAAAAGACAAAAATATTTACTATGAAAAAGTTGCTTTCCAGTGCAGTTTTCCGAGTTCCATGAATTGCTGTTCCCGGAAAAACATCTCGAACCGCCAATTAATCGAGATGAAAACAAAATGGTTTCCCAGTGAACGGTCCTGATCTTTGACATATCGTGTTTGCCCGACCTGTCTTCACCTGTGTTTACCTTGCAACCCCCTCCTCTTCGCCCACCAATTCAATACGAAAGCCAATTTCTTTCAGGCTACAACCTGACTCATTTTGCTGCTCCGCACTGATTGCCTCAAACGGAAACTAAGACAAAACTTTGTTATTACTTTTGTTGATTTGCATTAAAGTATTTTAGTGTACTTATAGTTTTTGCCTTTTGGTACTCAAAATCCCTAAGTCGAGCCTTATGTCCTTGCTAAAGGATAACAGGACAATATAATAATTAATATTTGAACCGAACTACATATTGACAGTTCACCGAATAAAAATAATAGGCATATAATGAAGTTTTAACGAACAGTAACACTGTCTCTGATGTAATTTAGCCAGATTACACAATGTAAATTTTACATTAAAATTACACCGTTTAATGGCTCTCGTGTCATCAGCGGCTATCAATGAATATAAATATCATTTTATTGTCTTAAGCGGCATAAAAGTTGGTTAAGTTTTTACGATTTAGGAAGTGACAAGACATGCATTCTAACTTCTTTAATGTTCGATGCGACATTGTTTTTTAAATTAGACGAAAAGCTAGAAAACATTTTCTCAACCATATTCGTAAGACTTAAGACTCAAATTAGACTAAATTTCAGATCAGACCTTCATCGATTTTCACCGATGTTACAAATATATCTAACACGTCTCTGGAGTGAGAAGAATATAATATTCAAGTTTCTGACAAATGTATCAGTACATATTGCGGAGGCAGCGACATAATCCTGAAATCATGAGTAACTTGGAGTAAATCATGGCACGTGGGAGGACAAAGGAGTTTTATTATGGCACTCCATAAATCCTAGCGAGATCACGACCCTTGGTAATAGAGACACGAATAAAGAAATTTTTCGTTCATCCTTAAATTTAGTGTATGTAATAATGTACAAAGATGACTGTCTATTTATCTCGAAGTACATGTGCTCGCTTGTTATGAGGTAAAACATATCTTCAGAATTTTTGGAAGGATAGAAATTATCGTTGTTTCACTTAGTGATTTCATATTTAGTAAAACATAGTTAATAGTGATTTGAGAATTTGATTTCTGTTTAGCAATATCAATTCTGCCCCCCTACTCAAATGGCCTACTTTCTATTCGTTTGAACGCTACGCTTACTTTTAAGGTTTAAATATGAGCAATAGACGATTAAATCCCATGTCGCAATCTTATGTAAATCACAGACTTCGATGTATTGTATGGAATTGACAAGCTTACGGCACGTAATTTTGTAGTTTACGACTTATTTTAAAGCTTTATAAGTAAGCATAGCGATCAAACGAATAGAAAGTTGGCCATTTGCGTAGGGGGGCTGGTCAATAGGGGTCTTTTTATCCTTTATTTTAAATTTTTATGGTAACCTTTTAGTTTCAAATGTCCAGAACACATGAAAATTACTCAAACAAGTTTTGATCTATTGGCAAAATGCTGAAAAAAATTCACTTAAACATTTCTAGTAAATCACTATGAATCTAGATATCCTCAATCGGCTTTATAATTAACATCCAATCCGTTAAATGTTAAATTAAGTATATAAATTGATATTTTTTTTATAACTTGATCTGCTGTTGACCGTACACGGTACAAAACAAACACAATATCTTAGATTAGGACAAATCCGATAAAATGTCTTCTCGGGGTAAACATTGTGTTTGTTAAATAAAGTTGGAGTCCCTTTGATTTTATGGATACAAGACAAATATTGTGACTGTACCATATTGCTCTGGAAATTGACTTGATAAGCCGCCGGCCGGTTACCTGAAAGCAGGTAAATGGATGGATGAATGTTTTTTGCCGATTCTCAAACATAAATATCTGTTCCTGTTTCAGCTTTACGATAACTTTGTATTATTGTTATAACGTTTGTGTATTCAAAGCATTCTTAATTTTTATATACTTCATTTCCTTATCATTATAAGCGACACTTATATGCCTCCTTAAAAAACCAAAATAACCAAACTCTCGAAGGCTATAACGGCTGATGCACCATAATGATCATAAGATCCGGCTCGAAGGACCACGTCTCTGGAGATAGAGGTTACTTTACAATGCACTACGTATCTCAACTCCTTATCGAGATTTTAACGAAGGCGCCGGGTGCGTTCGACAGGCTTGAGAGGGGTCAATGGGGGGGATAGGAAGATCCCTTGAGAGGGGGCGGTGACATCCTATGTCCAACACACGAGCCGAGCCCATTCGTCTAACGACCGTCACTCCAACCAGTTTAGATTTTAACTTGTTTTATTGCTATTATTAAAACTTTCACGTAGACACTGCAAACGCAATCATAACTTTCCTCGCAAATTCTCTTTAAAAAAACCAGTAAGTTTCGCAAAATGTACTGTTAGATAAACTTTTTCGATACATAACATTCATTAGCAGTAAAGTAACAATGAGGTTACTATCTAATACTTGCAGAACAAAAGGTTTAAAGATTTATGGGACCACTTAAAAAAGAACCGTTTTTTCCGCTGATAACAAGAAAATATCCAAAAAAGTATTCAAATGAAACCGTCAGATAGAAATCTTTAAAAAGGTACATCATCCTCCCGGGGTTATCTTTGCCAAACTTTGCACTAAAGGCTATAAAGTTGTAAGCAAAACAAAAGCAATACCAACTTTACCACTGAATAAAAATAACGAAATCATCAAACCTAATTCATTTTCGAAAGTGAACAACTCAGCGGAAACTCACTCAGTGTTAACGATTCGAATACGATTTCACTTCAATACTGCCAGATAAACCATAATGCATAAAACAAAGGAAAGACTGAAAAAAACAAAAGAAGAACAATTCGCTTCAACTATTCGTTAGTTTGAAATCCAAAACTACATGTAATATCTGAAATAACTTTCAGAACTCACGAGCCTTCTTTGCATACAAACGGATCCGACGTGATAGCAGCATTGGCAGTCGTACACTCTAAAATCTCAGAAGATAATACAGCAGCGGCCGAAATAAAATTTAAGGAAAAAAGTATAGAAAAAGAAAAAAACTTCGCGTGCAACAATGGGCGTTCTCCGCGACAAAACACATTGCCAGGATTAAAGGAGTTGAGGAAGTTTCCTTGTTCACTCCGAAAGGGAGAGATGAGATGGCGTATAGACAAGAAAAATCTCTTAAAACGCTCCAAGTTTCGCTGCGGATCTGTCTAGTCTATCCAAAGCTCCCCACTACGTTTTATTGTTGCTGATGTCTCTAACTTTCGTTTTGATTTCTGTTACATTCTATAGAATTGTCTGTACAAAAATGTATTTCTATTCCGTAAATTATTGTTGCTTCTACTTACAGCATTATATTCCCAATTTCCTGTTACTTTATATGATTCATTTTAATCAAGCGGTTCAACTTTAATTCTTCTTATGATTAATGGTAAAATATACCGTAAACTCCAACCCTTATTATTTGTCTGCACCTTCGAGAACTAAAATAAAAAAACGTGTTAAAATACACACAATCCGATTTTATTGGAAGACAAACACCTTTGAAAGTTTAGCACGAACGCACCAATTTATCGAATTCTCGAACACAGCCGAAAACATTTATAAAGAGAACAGAGGTCACTCCAACATAGATGAGGTAACATTAAGGTCAGTGCACACGAGCCCGACGCGCCCGAGCTATGCGCAGCTCGTCCGTGAAAAGAATTTCTTTGTGTTGTTGCCATTCTATTAGTTTTTCCAATTCCAATTTCAACTTCTGCACTTTTTTCACACAATTGGAATTCGGGAATCGTAGGTGAGTATTTGGGAGGGAAAAAGAGGGCGTCTTAAATACGACGTACTGTGTACAGTCGCACATAGCCCGGGACGCGCGCTTTTCATTTGTCTTATTTCTTTTGAAGTTTCGTGATTCCACGGTTGTTTGCCGTCAAAGTTTGCCGATACCTCGGCCGAGGTAAAAGAATTTTCCATTAAAAAAGGACAATGGATCAAATTACTTTCCGTAAACAATTCTTTTGGTTTAGTCTCTTATTGCTTTTGGACATGTGTGTCAAATAAGTTGTACGATTTTCTTCGGAATTCTTTAATTCTGAAATATGGCCACAGATCAAGAGAAAGGTAAACTGAAGAATCACTTGCACTAAGAACTTTAGTAAATGTTTCATTTTATTTAATCAAAGTATACTCTACAACATTAGCTCGATAGGTGATTCAAACTGATAATTTAATTTGTCAGTAATCTAAGTTTACTTTTACAACAAAACCTTATACCCTAATCATTTAATTTAGTTACAAAATCGTTTTTTCTTATTTCAGTTTTGAAGCGCGAGCACTAATAAGAAATCTCAATTCAAACTTCGCCTGAACACCATTAATGTAGGGTTTAAAAACGCGAAACTCCAAGTCGGGCTCCTAATAAATAACTGTACTAAGAGCATTCCTTCATTTGTAACGCTTAAACAGAAATGGGCCCAACATAGCTCCTTGTGATACCCCATTTATTTCTACTCGTTGTGTATTTGGAATTAGTTACAGCTTACGATTTGGAGAAAGATAATCTGGTATTTCCAGTTGATAAATAATATTCAAAACAAAGTCAAACTAATTTGTTAAATACTTCAATCACTTTAAGATAAGATCTTCCCTTTAAATTATTAGTATTAATGATTAAGATGAAAATTTGGAAATGCTTGACAGAATTTTAGATTTATCTTTTTTGGGTAACAGTATCAGTCAAAGGTTTACTCTTGTTTCGATTCAAAAGTTTCACATCACATAAATGTTCGGCAGTGAATAGAACGAAACGAATAGGTACTTAACAGTTCTTTTCGATTCTTTTCAATCGAGATTGATGCCGATACGCCGTATCCCGTTGATTTGCTGCTTTTGTACAGAGTTGTGCATTTCGTGTACGAACCACCATTTGTCACCAGTGAATGCGATTAATGAAAGTAATTTTAACTACGCTGCTAGGTTATTAATTAGGTTTTCCAAATTCAAATACAGAATCAAAGCAGCTGTCTTAATTATGCTTGAATAAAAAAAAACTCTTATTAATAAATGAATGCCACAAACAATAGAAAATCAAATATTTGCATTAATAGGGTTAAAATCTTGGACGAATCAACCACTGATTCGTCCAAGGTTAAAATCCTATAGAAGCTAAAAGTTAAATATTCGTTTGATATCAAAGGATTAGATTCATATAAGTATTACCTTATGTAGGTAATACTTGTCACAAAGCTATTTTTTGTTGAATACAAGCCTACAATGTGTTCGAAAAGTCAAAGATGTTTTCCAAATTAATGAAATCCTATAGAACCTCCGTCCGTCACGCTGTAATTGCAACGGCACTGTCTAATTCCAAGCCTTTTAATTGAAGTGCACAGTTTTCGGGACACATCAGCCAGAAAGTTATAATTAACGGGAGTCCAGGCTGCCCCGAGATAATGTTCAGTTTGACAGCGTTTGGAAAAGCAGCCGGCCAAAAATGGGCACCGCGGCGTGTGTTTGAGAAATTAATTCCGGCTTCACAAGGTTAAGTCAAACGGATAATTAAAGGATGTAATTGGAGAAATCGTACATTCTAATTGGCTTGATAAAGGGCAGTAAGTAGCATTTTAATGAATTTATTAAGAAGGTATTTTATAATTACAAGGTTTTGAACCTAGATTTTTTTGTAACTTTCATTCAGTGTTCATGTAAAGTCTAAAGTAATTGGAATAATATCGATTATATCAACCCTTGGTTTGAAGTAAATGGAAATCAACAGATCCATTTTTAATAAATCCAATATGTTTAAAATGAAAGTAAGGGATTAAATTTGAAATTTTCCCGGGCCACTATTTCATTTTTATGATTGCGAACATTCGCAAAACAAATTCGTTTATATCAGCAGATTTGGCAACCCAAATCCAATTTCAAATATAACGTATGTTGCTGTATCCCTTTGTTACTTTTCACCGATGATCAAATATTTATTCTCAATATATAAAAAATGCAAATGCATTTTTTAGACTTTAAAGTTACGAACGAAAGCTAAAAATGTTTACTTTAAAATACTAGATCAGAAACTCACGAATTGTTCTGGGAGAAACAAGAGCGGTTTAAAAGTGTTATCAAACCCAAGGGACGGATCGTAACTTAAAAAGGTTGAAACCCTAATGCGTCCAAATGTGGACTTTAAAACCGCCACATTTGTCAATGCCAAACCTCCGACTGAAGAACCAGCCCTAAAGGCCACTTAACACGAGACACGAAATCACACCATAACAATTCTTTCGGACCGGAGGGCTTGCGACGCCGTGCGCGTAACATAAATTAACTGACTATAAATTAGTCACTGTACCCTGAGGGATCAGGTGGCTGAGCCCTCGAATAAATTCTGACCTCCATTTCAATTGCTGATCAGAATAAGAAGGCATTGTTTTTACAAAGATTTCTCGGGCTTACACTTTTAGTAATTGGTAGTTATCTACAATAACCATAATATTATCTGCTGAGAAATTCGTTTGCTGCAAGCCTATTACATAAAAACAATCGCGATAAGCGGCTACGTTGTTCGTCCCAATCCGTGCCACTATTTACTCACAAATAAGGTCCAATATCAAGTAAATTGAACGACGAATTGCGTCCAATTATCGCGATTATTTTTATAATAGGCCTGCTGATTATTATAAAACCTATTTGAGATTTTCCTTCAAATGCTTAAATAGGTGTATTATAACATTTATAACGGACACTGATACCAGATCAGTTAGCAAAATTTAACCTATGCATCAAATTAAGATCAATCGATTTCGAAAGCAAGTGACTTCTGCACGGCTTTTAGTAATTTCGCCGATCCTTCACACATAATTTCCTATAGAACAAAGAACTGAACGGTCCAACTTGGCTTTCACTCGGTCCCAAAACACTTCGAACCCATTCAGGTACCCCAATCTGCGATCATGCATAACCAATTAACTAAACGCCACCGTCCATTTAACTTGCACCTATCGCATATCAAAGTGCAGGGTATGTGCACACTCGAGGGAAAATAATTTGCCCAATTTATATCGCAGAACGCCCCCTCTGCGGCCGGTCTTGGAGTTGGGACTGTTACACCTCTGGTCAGGCAAGGGGTGTGGGACAAGCGATAGGGTTGGAGTCATTTCATATTAGATAACTAAGGGCTGATTTTTCAATCCTTAGTTAACAGATATCAGTCAGTTTAAATATTAACCAAATATCATAAATGTCATTCTCAAAATGTGACAGTCAAATGAATGAGAAACACTTTTAATTTGGCGGTATAATACGCTATCTGACAGATAAAGTTTTATCTAGGCATTGAAAAATCAGCCCTGAGTAGGTACGAGTAGTTATATCTACATCCCGATGAATTTGTTAGTTTTATTATTTAGAAAGTCATTTAATATTATGATGGTTTATTACTTCGTCAATCTGATTTAGAATATGAAGGACCAAATACGATATTAAAATTATGATTTACAATCTCAACCGCAGTGAGTTTTTGTACTTTTCCGCAAACATTAGGCAAATTATTTAATAAATAGTGTAACTAACTACTTATGCTGAAAGACACATTATAATTTACAAGCAAATGAACATCATTATCGAAATAACAGTCATTTTAACTAAAGCGTGAAATCATCTAGGCCGTAGATTTTAGGGAGTATAGAAATCTCTTTAGGGTCATTATTATTTTATTATTATTTATTTCGAAACTTAACCGTTTTTTACAATAATTTTTACAAAAAATACTTAATTAGAAAAACTTAAGCTACTACAGAGTTTCACAATATGAATCGGTCAAGCATTTAACTGCTGTTATGAGTGAACTTATTTCAAAAACTATACCGCTTACCGTTAGTCGATCCGAAAGCATTATCGCAATTCGCAACTATCATTAGGTTTTCCTTCACATTAGGCAATATGATTATCATACGCTGTTCCTGTTACCTTGGGCCATGAACCAGGGAGACAGGAGGGTGTTGCAGCGCGGGACATCTTGCGGGGCGCCCGCTTGATTTATCTGACCGCGGCGGCCGCAAACTAGGCGCTCGTATTTATTGCCACAATAACCCTATTAATTCTCTCCAGCCGACTTTGAACTTGGCCAGCCCTAACACCGTCCTCCAAAATTATTTCACTGTTGAGCGTCGCGTGAGTGTCGTTAGGGGCGGTTATATGACCTGGTTAAGGGTGGCCAAATCCTCCCCTAACTATGTTGGTCCTTATGGGGGGTTTTATGGTATTTATGGGATAGGTCTGTCAGCTCGGAGTAATTGTCTCGGTAACAGGAAAGGGAAAAGCCAAGATTGCTGTGGTCGTGACTTTTAACGGTTCCTACTATTTATCATTAAGTTTTTATGAAGATCTCGTAAAGGTCTACTAACTGCTTTCTAACAACCCTCATGAGTAAGGTAGAAGTAAGTGAAATTAGGCGATGAAAGGAAAGTAGTATGGTTGCAATTACATCCAAAACGGGCACTTCAACTGAACTCCAGATACTTAGCATCGAATGGAATGCGGTACCTGACCACGACGCGTCCGCTTAATTGTCCTACCGTATGTACCGTACAAATGGTTTTTCACACATAGAAAAGAATTACGAATTATTAGTGACAATTCGATTTAATAAGACCACATATTTACATAACGATTTAAATTTAATAGACGTATGACAACAATGAAAAACTGTTTATTAAATAGGCCAAGTAATGATAAACAGACAAAGCGGTTTTACTATGACCTCTTAACAAGAAAAAATAGCAAAAAATCTCTTTGATTATATTTGATATTGCCGGCTTCTAAATTTGTTTACAATATCGACGTGACCCGGGACGGTACACAATATAAACCCTCGCCGAATAACGTTCACTTAAAGCGTTCGACGTTAGCATCTCCATTAGCAAGACAATTTATTTCACTAACCGCGTCGTATGGACCTTTAATGCTCTGAGAGGGTCAATCCCGAATCGATTCGAAATCTAAACAAAGCGGCACACCTACACCATTAGTCGTCAGACTATTTCGGCGGTCGGAGTAGTTAGTGCGATTATTTATTAGTCGGACGTTTCCTCGGCCGCGGATGTGGCCGGCGAATTGAATTTGATTCATTGCACTAATGCGGTGAAGTCACGCGAGTGAATGGCCGAAAAAACTGCTGCCGAAGAAGAGGTCGGGTGGGTAGACGAGCGATTTTCAATTTGTCTTCATTTGAGATTCTGAAGACTATTTCTGCTGGACACTGGCTCTACTTTATTGATCTGGTTTAATGGTTGGGGTTTTGTAAACTTTACTTTTAGTACACAAATAGAGGCAAGATCAGAACACGATATTATATTCGTGCTGTAATTTATGTGTAGGTAGATAAATATTAATCAGGTGTTTAGGATATTTATCGGTACATCTCGTTGTATTAACAAGAATCTATAATTCAAAGTTAAATTCAAATTATACAATAAAAACAGTCAAAATGACCCGAACAAACAAAAAAATTTTCGAATCCACCATGACGAGTTTGAAACGGTAAACAATGAAGAAACAAACTTGAGCAATTAAAAATAACAAGCTGTCGGACCGTCTGCGTGGCACTCGAGGCTCGTTTTTCCTAAAGGCTCCACCGATCGGATTCGATTCCGCGCCGGTCACTCGTGACCTCACTTATTTTATGGATCGTGAGCCCGAATGTTCTTAATGCCTTTCATTGACTTTTTACGCTCCTGGGCTGGTGGGTGGCGTGGCTACCGCCTACTATTTAATTACAGTTGACCCTAGTACTGGAATAATTTTAATGGAGACATGTTCATTCGGAAAATTGTTTATTAGGTACCTTTTCCAAAAACTATTAGTTCAAATGCTTATTTATAAGGTATATCAATTGATAACATAGGTACTTCAATCATACTCGTACTTTGTACAAAGTACATTTTTAAAATATTTGTATAAGTATTTGTTTATAAGAAATCACGTATGCTGATTACATCCTGATAAAGAATTGTTTTATAAAAGTCACGTAAATGCTGATTGCTTCTTGACTTCCTGATCAATAATTTTGTTTTTTCTTAGGCACGTAAATGCTGATTTCATCTTGATAGCGACCTTCAATTTTGACAATGCACTAACGCACAGCCTGTTAACGTGTTGCATGATTTTTGTAATATAATTTAGTGTTCAATAAGACATCGGTGATACCACTCATCTCTCAGTAGTTTTATTTGACTTCTTATCGGCACTCATTTTGCATTGACATTTTACATTATTTAAATGACATTTTTCTTATAAATTTAATTGACAATTTGCATCTTAGATATTTAAAGTTTTCATTGACATTTGCATCTCACATTAGTAGTTTATAATTTAAGTGACATTTGCAGTAACATTGTTTGCATATGTTACATACTTTATAATTGAACTACTTTATAATATAACTAATACTAATTAATAAGGTACTTATCAATATTTGATAACATAGGTACTTCAATTATCCTTACTATTCTTACTAATATTATAAATGCGAAAGTCAGACAGTTTTTTTTACGCTTTCTCGTCTTAACTACTGGACCGATCATCATGAAATTTTACAAACACGTTGTCAGGGGTACAACGAAGGACCTAAGGTATTTTTCATCGCAAAAAAGTACTGTTCCCGAGGGATAGAGAAATAACTGTCCACGCAGACAAAGTCGTAGGCGGCTAATAGTACTTCAAAAATAACTTAATAAAGAAACAGAATGTTTACACTACTTTCAGAAAATAAATCTTGGAAACAACCATTAACCGCTTTATAAAGAAAATTAAGAAGCATGCTAAGTAAAAGTACGAGTAAGCATCAAATTCATAGGGTTACATGTTAGTAACACCTAGTACCTACTTCAATCTCATTTTTCCTACTGCACCATTCCTCGATCACGTCTGCCGATCGGACGTTCGTTAGGAGTCTTATTTACGTCTAGAACATGATCTAGGTCAGCCCGAGCACCTGATGAATGGCGATCGGGGCTGTCGGCTTCGTCACGATCCTGACTCAGGTACTTGGGACTAGCGTCGAGTCGCAATTCATTTTTGTTGATGTAGGTATGAGGGTATGTAGAAACGAAGTGCTTGTAATGTAAGCTTCGTTTTTTTACTTCGATATACTACAAACCAACTTGCATTATCTAAACTATTCTATACGATTTAAAATTTAAAACATGAATTCATTTTGTCCAATGTTATTTCGGTTGTTTTCTGAAGTGGTTAAATTTCAATGCTAGTATTAAAACACAGGCAAATATAACAACTAACAAACAATTTCCTTACTCAAATTTTGATGGGCCGAATTAATCACATAATCTTGATGCTTATTTATTTAAACTGACCACACCCGTCAACGTCATAGTAAATCCAAATGTAAACAAGAAAACTCTAAATGCCAGTAAAATTAACGGCCACTAAGTAAATGGAGTCCTGTTCGTGCTCCCCTGTCCTTTTTTGGGTTAATACACCCCTATTCGGGTCAGCTTGATAAGAATATTTGTTTTATGTGCGTTCACGTACAGTATCTGGGACTACATTCCAATTATTTACTTATCTTTTAAGGAAATCTTCGGTGTTTCCCTCTCCAGCGGAATGGAATCTCGGATTTTGTTGTTTTTGCTCTCTTTTTTACTTAAGTTCACTTAGCATTCCTATTTGTATTCCGTCGCATTTATTTTTGAAGGTCACTTCATTATAATTGCTTATCCAGAACAAAGTTACAAGTTTATTTGAACAAAATTAAAATAAACACAGGAATTTCATTATCTACTAAACTTTGATCTTTGTGAATCGGGTCTGTTACAAATACTGCAAAACGTAATATTTGTAAAACCAAACAACTACCGAAAGAACCTCATGATTAAATAGACACTAAGTCAACGTAAAAAGACGATCCGACTTTCATTTCGACGCTTTAATTCCGGGCCCCTTTTGACAACGTTAAATATGGTCTTTATTGCTTTCGTAATAAAGTCTTAAGTGACATAAGTTGGGGTTTTCCAACAGGCGCTCTGTGTCCCTCCGTGTCGTTTTGTGCTATAAGGTTCTCGTTAGTGACTGCGCTTTAGGGGCACAGTGTTGGATGTGGTCCTGTTTCGAAATAGGTCAGTGTAGTGACAGGATATTGCGAAGCCGCAAAGTCAGACGCATCCGTGTTTATTCGGCGGCTAAAATGAGAAATTGTAGAATGACAGATTCTCTCTTTGCTTTTAAATTCCGTTCCCCGCTGAAGTTCGCTCAGTTATCTTGCTGTGTCTTAGTCAAAGTGGATGCCTTTTACAACTGTCACGATGTTACTAACGCCTGTTCTGAAACAGACTCGTCTGTTTTGGCAGAGAAAACAGCACAAGTAGATGATATTTTGCAGATCTCATCATGAAATTCGCTAGGCTATGTAGGTAAGTTGTCTACATAATTATTATGTATAGTTTTATTGCAACTATCTCAATTATCTATACTTTTTATGATTGTAATCCTGAATGTCTTTTTTATAAGCACAGAATAAACAATAACACTTACAGGGAAAACCCTAACCAATTCATTGGAAAAGTCATTAGGTAAGTATTTAAAGTTTATATAGGTTTCCTCATGACCCCTAGCCTACATTCAAAGTCAGAGTGAGTTTAACCTGTAGGTGTATAACCTTTAAACATTTGGCCATAATAAATTGAGTAAACACAAAATTTCCAACTGCCTTCATAATTAATTTACGCACGTCCATATTACCACCCCTTTAAAAACAAAACTGTAGCTGTAGTAGGTATGTTAATCGGTTTTTATAAAACAACAAAAATAATATTACCTCCAAAAAAAATCTTGAGATTATTACATACTAGTGGCCGCCTGCGGTTTCACCCGCGTGGTTCCCGTTCCCGTGGGAATATCGAGCTAAAAAGTATTCATGTTTTAATTTACGCTATCTACTATCCGTGTGCCAAATTTCAACCAAATCCGTTCAGTAGTTTTTGCGTGATTGAGGAACAAACATCCAAACTTTCATATTTATAATATTAGTAGCATTACAGTTATTAAAAAGGCCCCTGCGTATTTTGTTATTGAAACCAAAATCATTTGACATTCTAACTAATGTCCAATATGAAAAGCATGACGTTAATGTTGTTACAGAAACTTTTGTCATACCAAACCAAACTTAATGAATGAATATTCTAGCATTTCAATAATTTGCTCCATCAACAATTTTCAAAGATAATCAAATTCAAACCAACAACATTCGGATTCATGACGGTGGTCCAATAATTGAACTATAGGCCGTAAAGTGTAAATCCTCCGTGAACGGTGGACCGCAGAAAGTTCCGAACGTTGATACATCGCCCTCTTGCTGGGCCAAAATGGGCCATTAAAGACAATTTATATACAGATGTTGTTTAGAATTTACTCTAATGTGAATCCTCGCCTTGTGATTAATCTACTCGCTCTTTACCTACCCTCTGTTTGTTTTAAGCTGATGGCACACTTGAAGATTGCTCTGCGATTTAACTAAAGCGATGCAAGTATATTGAAAATTACGATATATATTAATTCTAATCATTAATTTTATTATAAAGAAAGTAAATGAACATTTTTAAAATCATAAGAAAACTTTTGTAATGCAAAGTGAAAACTGTTTTTAGCGCGTTATTAGTTTATAAATACTCAACGGGTAGGTGATTTGTTATGTTTTTCACTTGAAAAAAATGCTGGCTAAATGAATATTTTCTATATGGTCTCATTGTTATTTAAAAGAAAACATTGCTTTTTTGTCTTTCCTTGAACGATTTGTTACCAAAAGCTAAAAGCAGAGAGACATTATTTGCTCTCTCAATCCTCCTGATTAGCGAGCGAAACCGGGCAAACATCTTAGGCCCCGGTAATCTATACAATACTTTCCTCGTGCTCAAAAGATTAATGTCTCACCATTTTGCCCCACTTTACGGGAAACAAGTCTATAGAGTAAGCGGAAGTACAATAGACGAACGATTGCCCCGCCGCCATTTTGAAATCTTATTAAGAACATTTACAGATAGCTGAAAAATCTCTAAGCAATCCCAAAAGGACCCAAAAAAAACCTTAACTTGAAATAAGAAATAAGTATGGTTTTTTATTCAATTAAAAAATGCCAAGCATTTATCAAAAACAATGCTTGAATATTATTCGTCTCATTTCGTAACTAATTGACTGTGCAATTTCCAGTCAAACTAAAGTCATTTCTTCGCAAACAATAACATTGTAATTTTGAGTCCATCAAATATGCAAACACGAATTAAGCAATTAGAATCCAAGAATATTTGAATTGATAAATTTTAATGCCGAGAGCATTTTAATCATGAAGTGGCGACAGAGCTGAATATCTGGAACTTAAGACCAAACTTAAGACCTAGATTAGAGGATTTGAAATGAATAATATTCATTTCACTCTCTTTTCACGGCTAAGTCGGCGACTAACATCATAATTGTAAATCAAATAGTTTAAAACTTAAATTAAATCTTGAAAGTAGCTATAAATTACAGAAATTTGACGATCAACTATTTTTTAAAACTCCGTATCGTTACAGCCCTCAAATGGCTAACATTTCAAGCGTTTGAACGCTACGATTTATTATTTAAGCTTTCGAATAAGCAGTAAACTATAAAATTATGTTTTCGACATGTGATTTAATCGCCTATTGCTCATATTTTAGTTTTAATAGTAAGCGTAGCGTTCAAACGAATAGAAAGTTGGCCATTTCAGTAGGGGGACAGGTATCGCGATACTATTGACATCTATTTTCGAATAACATGGTAGAATGACAGGTTGACGCTCAACTGCGCTTGATTCGGTCTGTGCTTAAGCTACTGTCAATGATAGTACCTTGATACAGTGCAACAAGTATAAGTTGGCTTCCAACGGTGGCGCCACTTTCCTTGTTAAATTAATATATTATTGAAAACCCTTATTATAGCTGTCAAAATTTCCTTTTCCCACCGCGCGCCAACTTATACTTCTTCTTCTTCTTATTTTTATTTTGGCAATCTACTTTCCTCTTGGAAGTAATTTTTGCCAGAGTCAAGTGTTAAATAGTTCAGATGCAACTTGGAGCATTTGGCACCAAGTATATCAAGACAGTTTACTCGGTAAGTACTGCCGAGGTAGCCACCACTAGGCAATAAAAGTCTCAGCTTCACACAACTAAGATCGCGCCTATTTCAATTATCCCACATATTGTTCAGTTGCGTAGACACCTATACCACAAAACTGCACCAATTTTAAGACACAATATCCACTATGAATCAATTTGCAAATAAATAAAATAGACACCGAACTGAACTCGACCAAATGGCGCCAAAAACAACTTATACTTGTCGCACTGTACATTCACCAACACCCGTTTTCACCAAACTTAAGAATCGTCTAAGTCTTTTCCTAACAACAACTTGACCAAATTATGTAGTTACTAAAACGGTGTCATGAACTTAGCTGTTATCTAGGTCGAGTTGTTGTCTTGGGTTGTTGTTAGGAAAAGACTTAAGCGGTTCTTAAGTTTGATGAAAACGCGTGAGTCGTCGATTCCCGCTCATAACTTAAGGCACCCTTCACATGCGCCGGGAGACGTCCGCCAAATTAATTGTTGCGCTCACGTCGCGCGCACCCCCGATTTGTTTTTGAAAAATCATCCCTCATTGTGACGAGGAGATTTATGACTTGGTTGAGATTAAACCTGCACTTGCAAGTTGGCTTTTAATCGACTGTACTTGTGTATTGAACTTAAAACTTTTGCACTTAATTTAAAGAACCTACCTAAGCAAAGCAAATAAAGCAAATCTACTTATTATAAAGGGTGTGAAAAGACCTTCAACGGAACCGCATGTCCACGCATTCCGCTCATCATCATGATCATTTTTGTTTTTCAGACTATACATGGGAAATCAATAGCTATGAAGTTATTGACGGTCAAAGTAAAAAGAAATTTCAAGATTTTTATGAAAATTAATTTTATACCTACGGTTTTTATCTGATACTGTTTGCAATGCTTTTTTAACACCGAATATGATAATCGTTTCTCAGCAATAATTTTGAACAGAAATGGTCTTGATGAAGGGCAGAATACGTAACCTCGGCTTCGTTGAGGGTTTTATTACACCCTGTGTACTAAATTCAAGATCATCACTATTATAACATTCCTTTTAAGTCCACGACAGAACATCTCTTGGCAGGTGGGTTAAAGGTCGCAGTGATGGACCGTTTTCATCAGAAAATTCTGCTGCCCTTTTCAGTCATCTGTCATCTGTCAGATGTAGCTTTGAAGCCATTTTATACAACCAGATGATTTGTGGTGTTTCCATCTGATTTTACAATACGCCATTCCATAAGATTCCTTAATATTTCTATTATGAAATGTGTTGTAAGTCTAGTCCATTTTACAAATTTTAAATTATCAGCATAGTGAATTCTATTAAATTAAAGTCAGAAATACGATTTTCATTGCTTTAACAAAAATGCAGACATTTTAGCTTCGGTAATATAGATGGTAAAAATACAGCTAAACGTAGTTACACGCCGACGTAAATGAGATTGCTTTTCTTGACGTCAAACAACCACTTTATTCCAATAAAACAGAAACTGTCTCGAATTACTTTAATTGACTGTCGAATTTGAAGCAGAATTTTAATTTCGGAAAACCATTAAGCTCTAATTGCATAACTGTCAAATCTGTCGCTAATTTCAAACACTAATTAGTTTTCATTCCTTATTGGAGTATCTAATTAAATATATTCCACATGTTCTCCCACGCTCCCTTATAAATTATTAACGTTTAATTAACTAATTATTGCTCCACTTCTTTACACTCATTATTGACCACAGAGAAGGAAAACAAGGGGAATAAAACCTGCACAATAAAGTTACGCAAGCGTAGAAGCCGTAACTCCAAAAAGGTCAGCAATAAAGAAGATTAAAACTATAGAGGGTACGAGTAGTATTACCGCGGCTGAATTCGGAAGGCCACTATATCAAGGCTATTACCCTGCCTCCGCCACTCATGACCTAAAAGTTCAGCAGTTCATTACCAACACATAGCCCGATTCGGAAAGTAAGCCTAATAATTTTTGTACGGGCTTGACTCGCTCAAAACTCCATTGTGGTGCCCAAATTTGAAATCCGAATTCGGATTTATTTAAATGGCCGACCGTTTGATTGCGGCCTGCCAATTTACGTTTTCGTCATTACAAACCTTTATGTGTTGGGGTTTAGAGTTGAGAGTTGTGTGTTGGAATTTTCGGGATGTCGTTAACCCTTCCCTCTAATAAGTGGATGAAAGAGTTGAATGAAGGTTGTTTCTTTTTTCGCACAGCGAATGCCTCAGCTGTCGTTTGATATGATAATTCGTCTAATAGGATGAGTGCCGATTGGAGTATGTGGTCGTGTGTGTGCATTTATAAACTTAATTTTTATGCCAGAAAAGGGTTGAGGGTCGCAAGTTTTAAATTTGGAAGAAAGATAGCTCCAATGCTTGGATGATATTTTGTGTGTTCTAATTTTAAACAAATGAACTCTAAACCACCTACATTCGCTTAAATATGTAAAAAGGATCAACTTGAAGCCAATAGCACTTTTGGCTTTAACAAAAAACACGTACCATACTAAAATAAGTAGAAAAGTTGGTTTTTCATCATTGACCTGCCTTTGAAATTAGAATTCTCAGTAATGGCGGTGCCAAACTTGCTAACCACTCAGCCACAAAGGTCCAAACAAGGTCAAACATAATACGAAAACAACTCTCCTCGTTAAAAGTCTAGGTCAAACTGAAAAGTCTGATCTAGAGTTCATTCTAACTCGCCTATCCCATACCCAAAATTCTTTAGACGAGAATTGTTCCAATTTTTTTCCAGATATAATTAATTCTTTAGAATACCTGTTATATTATAATACACGTTTTTCTTGAAGGTCGACCCTTTGTCTTACTTTAAAAGTAACAGTTTTTTTTTACAATTTAAAAAACCCGTCTTTAATGAAAGTGGTGTGATTACAGGAAGCCTCAGCGAAGGGAGTGACTACCGTTTTACGGCAAAGTGATTAACGTTAGTTTTGATTGGATCCAAACATGAATCTAACCTCATTTTAACTAGAGACATAATTTATAGGTTGTCCATCAGCCATTTTTGATGTTCCCACTGCTGGGGCACAGGCCTTCCTTATGAGTGGATAAGGAGGACGGGCCATAACCCACCACGCGGGCCCGATGCGGATTGGTGGGTACTAACGACTGCAAATGCAGCCGGGACCAACGGCTTAACGTGCCTTACGAAGCACGGAGGAGTTCGCGATAGTAAATTTTTGGTCACCCATCCCATGACCGACCCTTGCGAACGTTGTTTAACTTACGCAATCGCTGGGCCAGGCGCTAAACCACTGCGCCACCGAGCTCAATTTATAGGTTAGTTTAATTTAAATTCAGAGGGCTGCTTAAAGAAAATGTCAGGGAATTAAATTTTGCCTCGCCTGTTTTTACTGAAACTACATTTTTGAGATTTGAATCTTAAATCATTATATTAAAAACTTTTAATGATGACGCAAATAACTTATTGGTTATCACATCGAAAATTTGTAGTAGCTCTCTAAATGCCAACATTCATAAGTCAGAAATCGCTCGCTCCCGATATAGCTCGTAATTGCGTTTTGAAGAGGCACTATATTAAAATCAGCCCGCAAAATGGAAGAAATTCGCCGTGTCTTAATAAGCACGCCGAATATTCCGAATATATACGTATCAGCGCCGTTCGAATCGCCAGACTTCTTAATGAAATTTTCGGATTACGACTCTCCCGATATAACGTCCCTTTCCCTCTCACTTCTGACTCTATAAAGCCATCTCTTTCTCCGTGTAAAACTGCAGTTCGTTTTATGCGAAATTTATTCATAACTCCGTAATTTATCCGCGCAAAGTGAAACGCCCTGTAATGGGAACAGGGGATATAATGTTTTCTTCTATTATTACTCGCGAGTTCGGCTTTAATCATGGTATTCTCGTAAGTTATCATTTTCAGTAAATAGGAGGAAATTTAATATTCGCCCGGGAAGTATTACGGTGGTTTATGTACCAGAAATAATGATCTCGGTGTTAACAAATGTTATGCAAAGATCACGTATTATTTTACGCCTTGTTGTAAGTCTTCAAGACGAACGTGACGACAACAAACAGATATCATTTGATGTAAACGTTTTAAACAATGTTTATGAGAGTGCCGAACTTAACTACAACGACCTTACCCAACTTCAGTCGCGTATACAAGTATCTCAATTATTAAATATTTCAGAAGCTTAAAAGTTCAGGAATTTATGAAAGTCAAACAAATTTTAAAGTTCAAATTTCAAATATGAACAAGATAGTGTTTCATAATATAATTCTTAAGTGTTGAATTTTACAGACAATGTGCTCTTAATTTTAACCGATTTAAAAAAAGGAAAGCATGTTCCCCATAAATATGTGAAATTAAAATGATAGTGATGAAAATAAGAATTAAGTAATAATTAATAAAGTCCAAACACTATAATAATCCAAATATTAATCAACCACATTTGCGTTGCGTTTACATAATATAACTTGCTGGTTATGCGCTAACATTTCAGAAAAGGCATAAAAACTATTTAAAATACATTAAAATACTTTTCATGTTAGAAAGTTTTGGAGTATTTTAGTTTAGTTAATAGTAAGGTCTTCTTGTCAGCTAAAAAAGTCTGGAACGGGTGGTAGGAAAATATAGACGATTCAAAAGTACTTAATAATTAAGTTTATTTGAATAAAGCTTATTTGACTTTGACTTTGACTTTGAGTAAGTTTCAAGTTCGATATGGACTTTCAAAGAGTCAAGACTTTTTCAAACAAAACTACAAGTGTTAAATAGTTTTTAACTGTTCAAATTGTGAATTATGGAATTCTTTACCTAATTTCTGGGATGTGAAATTATAAATTATGCTATGATTTAAATGAAATTCTCTAGTAAGTAATAGCTAGATATTGCAGTAAAAACCATTTGCAGTTGACGAAAACTGTCCATTAAGAAAAGAAAAGTGCCTCCGGAGATAGTTTGCATAATATCGCAAGAAAACTTTTTGCAATCTCGGCTTTTGTATACTTTTAAAAGTATTCGAATTTGCAGGCATTTTCGTCTTACTACGAAGCCAAGGTGTTTTGAAAAGCGGCCATTATTTCGACACGCTGCGGTACTCACTAAGTGCGAACGCTTTGAGAATTAGACGCCTGCGCCGCGAATCTTTCGTACCTACTCGACTACGAATCTATAATGATGCTGCGTCTCTCTCGAGTCTTGTTTTGTTCCCCTTTTGTTTGAAACTTTTTGTGGAAATTAATTGTAGGGAAGTTGCATAAGCTTAGGCATAACTTACCGTGTTCCCCTTCTGAAGAAAATGTATTTAATGTTACCTTTACCTGAATGTTTTCACTTTCTGTGCCATTTTCATGTGATTAAAAGTTTTAATGTCATCAAAATAATGATAGTCTGTAATGATAGTTGTAAGTTGGAAAGTAAATAAAAGTAATAATAAAATTTTATTTTTTTTTATTTGGTAGTGAAATAGGATCTTAAGACTAATAAAAATAATTTAAAATTAATACGCAATAAAATAAATAACTGTTATTTTTGTATATTAAATATATTAGAAAGGCTTAAGATAAAAGTGTTTCTTGTATATGAAATGAAAACTTGATATTTAAAAATATCTTTATAATAACATTTTAATTAAAGTCTTAATGGATTTTTAAATTGATCAAAATTAACTTATTATTCGGCCATGGATAATTATAAAAAGCTCTACCTAAAAATATTCGTAAAACAATTAAACTGAGACCGCGTTTTTCAGAGTTAATATTTTGTCTCAACAATTTAGCTGAAAATGCCTGAACGTAAAGTAATTTTCTTGTCGAAATATTAATTTCTCTGCGCCGTAATAAAATAAGTGCCTCAAACTTATAAAAACGTTGCGTGACTTCGCTGTTATTTTTATCGAAGTTGTAAGCGGGAGCGGTTTTAAACATTTATAAGTCTGACATAAAAAAAATTGCAGTTCGTCTGCCGGACGATCTGACATCAAAAATTAGTAGTTCGTCCGGCAGGCGATCTGCTAATTTTAAAAAGAAACCAGACAAATTGTAGAATACAGACAAATTGCGAACCAGACAACCTGCGAAACACTCTTAATTTGTGTCAATTATAAATATTGATTTGTGACAAAACGCTTATCTTCAAATACCTAAAACGCCATTATGTAATTTTCTGCTCTACACTAAAGTAATTAATATGATAATACAAAAAAAATCTTAGCTTTTTTTAATAGCAATCAAATAAAACGATAACGCCGCTAACACTCATTTCACTAGGTAAATTATTTTCTTCTATCTCCAAGGATTCTGAAATAAATTTCTTCTAATTAACGAATAACAATCCGATAATCCTATAAATTGAAGAGTCAATAACATTTGAAAATATTTACACAACATTATCATTCTGTGAAACGACTTAATTATTGCAAAATTTGGCCTTCATAATTAATGAAGTTGTCTGAAGATCTAAAATCTGTCTAGTCAATTAATTACTTTTGCTCAAATATTTTAGAATAGAAAGAATTTCTTAGAAATTGCACTTGATGATTTCAAAGGTATTTCCAACATAAAAACATACCAATTATATTTTTAGTGTCAGCAAATATTGACTGTAACGAGACTGTCACTTATTAAATACTTCTGATAGATTGATGCAATTATTGAAATTCTATAAATCCTACTAATTGAAGTTATCAATTGGTTAATGTATGAAAATTGAGACTCTAAAACTGTGAAGTAATTAATTTCTGAACGGAATCTAACCTTAACTATTTGCGTTTTTTCTTTGCGTGTTATTTCTAGCAGTTATAATTTCTAGTAATTCTTGGCTATTTGACCTTCCTAATAAAGTCTTGAATTCGGTTACAACATAAAATACTCAACGATCCAACAAAGTTTTCTTGATAAACTTTATTATAAATAATATCCACATAAGAAAAGTAAATAGGTAGTATTATCGCACGTCTTGAAGCTAGTTGTAATTATTAACAAGGAAAAACACCCGGATCTTCGTGCCTATAATCTGGTTAATCCGTGGCCGCCCCGGGCGCGACGTGTGGCCAAACTAAGGCTGAGGTCTGGTTGAAAGCGTTTATACTATTGGCGGTTATCAAAAACAATGTAATGGATAAAATAAAAAAGTTCTGCTACAAAATGTTTTGATGAAGATTGTACGAATTCACATGTTTTTTTGTTAGATTTAAGCAAAAACGATTAATGTTATTTTTATAACAGCTAGGTACGACTTTTTGTTTCTGCACCCACTTAGATGTTTTATTGTCCTATAGATTTCATGCAATAAATCTATTTTTACACGACTGCCCAAAAAGGAGTGTAGGTGTTCAGGGTTCATGTATGTTTGTGAGTATGTGAGTTTCTTTATTCCACCATAACTTCTAAATGGCTCAACGGATTTAAATGTATGGGGTATGGTTAGAATCCTTACATTATTCTGAGTGACACTGGCTATAATTTTTTGGAAAAAAGTAAATATGGCGACTGCACGAAGCCATTTTCAAATGTGGAAAAAAAAATTTTTTCTTCAATTATGACAATATGGGCATCAAATGAAAGGCCTCAATGAGCACATTTCAAAACTATATAATTTATTACTAAAATATGTGAAATAAAAATAAAAAATATTAAAAAATATTAAAAACACGACTGCCCTGCCAAAAACGAACTAAAAAGTTAAATAACAAGTGTCATTGCAGTCGGGGGACCGTTTTGTGGTACAATTTTTAATCAAAGGGAATATTTTTTAAATTTACTTATTGTTACTCTATCGTTTATTATATTGCATGCAAATGCATGCATATTATAAATGGGCTGTAAGAATCTAACTAAAGCTACACCATGCTTAATGCATACTATTGCTCTCACAATTAGGTCAACGATGAAGTTTATAATTTATTCGGATCTGTGTAAACTCGCTACTTATCTAAACTCGTCACTTTTTGAAAAGTTCCATACATTGAAAGTAAATTCGCCACTCATAAAAAATTAACGTGTGAATTTGTCACATGTTATTTTAAACTCGCCACTATTTTCGATTTATATCATATTTGCAAGAAGTAGGTACCGTTAGCAAGCAAGTTGGCCGCTAATAAATATTTCGAATTAACAATTTTGACCTCACCAAAATGGATGGATGCATCTACTAAGAGGGTGTGGAGTGCGGTGAATTCTAGACCTATCGTTTACAGATTTCATTAACTACCGAAACGTATCAAATGCGTACAATATTCTAGCGCTGAAATAAACCTACATTCCACTCCCGCTCTGCTCACAGATCCGCTTGTTCTCTAGACACAAGCGGCTCCCAGCCACGTACGAGACATGTATTCGGTGCGCGTGGTGCTCTAACAAGGCCGGAATTCTATTACGGAATTAGTAGATGTCTTCTCCGCTACTAGATGTTAAATATTTTTGCGTTCCATCGCGCGCCTTGTAAATCTAAGTGTACAACGATGATAAATAACCCGAATTCGCATTTTCTGAGAGTTCATCTGGCATCTTATTCTTTTTAAAATAAAACACTTCACCTAATTGCAAAAAGTGGCTTTGTATGTAAACTTGATGTCTCTGAAATCCTGGCTTCAAATAACGAAAAATAAAAATATTTTTTCATATAATTTTATGTATGTTCTAAGTACAACCACTTACAAGTTCATGCTGTCCAATTTTAAATTTATTTTTAAATAAACTTATGCTTTTAACTTATAAAAACTATTATTTAAAATAAAAACTCGAAAATCAATTTTTAAATTTTAACCAAACAAGTACAGCGAAATAAACATATTTTTTATTGCATTTCAATTTCAACTGCCAAACAAATGCGGCTTCTAACAAGTCTGTGAGTGGCATTGGCGATATACGACTTCCATATCGTGTAAGAAAATCGCAAATTGAGCCAGACGAAAATAAAATATGAAATTACGCGTAACTTGGCGGTATTTGTTCACTGACTCAAATTTCCCCGGGCTCCTCTATTTCTGAATTTGTTTCTATGTGAACACAGACAAAAGGACGTCATAAATTTTATTTTACAGGGTGAAATCGAAGTCATTGGCAATCTTTTAAACTAAAAATCTATAACCGCGATATTGATAACTGTTGACTGGAAAATCAACTCGTGGGGGCATTCACGCGAGTCGATTTCTTAAGCGACTAATTGAAATTAGGTTTGTGATTCGATTTTACAAGCGATTGTCGATAAAAAGCCTCATTCGAATAAAGTCGCCTAGCAAGTCGACCGTTAAATCGACCCGTGAAAATGCCCCCACGGGTCGATTTTCCGGGCGACAGTTATTGTTATGATTCTTAATCCCATCAAACACCCGGAAAATGAGACACAATAGATTTTCTATTGTTGCCCGGACGGCGGCGACCGTTTAGATGAATTAAAAGATTGCCAATGACTTCAATTTCACTCTGTATAAATCTAAAAAAACCTCCTCTTTTCGTCGTAGAGACCTTGAGGGAGGCTGCCTAGCTGTGCTGACGCCATGATGATAATAATACTCAATGTTGGTCAAAAATTTTATTGATAATAAATGAGTAGAATTTAAGGTTCAGTTAACAGAATTCAGCTCGAATTGTTGTAGTGAATGGTACATAAATTCTTACGACAACGAATGTACCACGTTTTCTTGCACATGTTTGCAAAAAAATTCGATTGACTCCTATCCCAGTCTCCCCGGCGCGTACAATCATAAGTGTTTTCTTTGTGGATAGCGTACAGTCAACAGCACCCTTTAACGTGTTTATCCTTTTCACCCGACTCTCCCCTCACGCCTCGATATATTTCGGTGGATATAGCCGCCATTTTTATTTTACGAGTACTTCCAGACTGTTAATGTAAGTGCAAATTTTGTTATTCTTGTACTGTGAGTGTTTATTTTTTCTTTTTTATTACTTATGGCTCTCAATATTGCCGTATAAAATGGTGGAAACACATTTCCGAACTCAAGCCGAAGGCAATAAACATCGAAATAATTATCTGCTTGCAGATAAATTACTAAATATTTTGTTATTGTAAACTAATAGTTATTTATGCAACTGTACTATAATGAGGGGTAATACCTAATTATGCACAGTTACATACAAGACTTTATCTACACCCATTTTTTTTATTTTTATTTGGGAAACAATAGTACATTATGAGACAAGTTAGCTTAGGTTGGTCATTGCACACAAGGCTGTGGGTTGCAGCCCGAGCCGCAGGCGAGGGCTTAACTCAGCCGAGTGTGCAATGAGTAAAAGCTCACGAGTTTCATACGACGTTTTTCAACACATTTGCGAGGAAAATACAAAGTAATTTACCACACAGCAACAAATACGACAAAAACAAAATATGACAATTATGAGAAAAGGCGCGTAAGTTTTTTTTTTGTTTTTTTCACACGCCCAATGCAAGAATATTTTGCGAACAAAGGGGTGAGTGAGCATACATTACTTCAAAACTATAATTTTAAGTGATAAAATGCAAATATTTTAATATTTTATAACAAAATATTATGAATTTTGAATAATTTTATAATAATAAATATTTGTCTGACTTAATTAAAGACTTACACATTTATTTATTTTAAAAATGAATATGAACTTTCAGCGGCATAAAACCCCTTTGTTGTTACTAAAAAAAATAACTGTATAACCCAGTTAAATTGGGAATGCTCTGTTTACTCGCATAGAACTTGCAGTAAGGTACTAATTTAACTTTGTAGGGATAATTCTATAACAACCTAGTGTTTTATATATTATTGCACGCGTTTGTTATAGCTCGGTTTATGGCCCTAAAAGGTATTAGGGCTCACTTTACGAGTAAGTGTGTTGAAAACAATATTTTAATACATATGGATTAAAAACACCCATGATATTTATCTACACCCATGATATGTATCCTCTATAAAGGTTTTGACTTTGACTTTGTTTTTGACTTTGACTTTCCTCCTACTCCTCGTCATTATGTTATCCGCAAGAGTGTTATAATGTTGTATTGAATTTCATAATGCGTTGCTCGCGCGTGGGCGCGCGGCGCTGCAGGCCCAGTTCTCGCTCGGGATATTGTAATGATGGCAATAAGCTAACTGTTTCTGAACCCTTTACAGAGGATTTAAAGCATGGGTGTAGATAAACGGTTTATATAACATTGAACATTAACACAAGGACAATACACCATAAATTTTTAAGTGCATATATCTAAAAAAAAATGCATGGGCTTATTACAATGTATCTTTTCTGATCTCTTCCCTTTAGTAATCAAGTTAGAATTTTCAATATTTCAAAATTAATCAAGTTATTGTGGTCAGTTTGTGTCCCAAAATTTTACTGTTTCAAGGATTTAGAGCTCATTCGTTTTGTTTACTTAAAACATGGAAAGAATGAATGTGTTTACGCACGCGTCTTGCTATCTTTGTGACTTTGCAGATTAAAAAAAGTATTTTTTTCGATATTTTGAGACTATTGTTCTTATACTTTTAACTGCAGATACATATTTAGTAAGTGGTCTGATATCCCCATTTCATTTTGATATACATACTTACTTAAAAATTAGCGGTGTATAATAGTGATTTATTTAATAATTTTCCATATTTTAATAAATTTTGGAACGCAATTTTGAATTTCCAAATAAGATCACACAATTCCTGTTGCCACCATTTATTATTTAGGTACTATTTTTTTTATTTATTTCATTTATTGATAAAATCATTGACAAACAATATTTATGTATAGTACAACATAAGTTACATTCTAACTTTACCGTGTACTGGAGTCGTCTTATTCTTAATCTTAAAGATAATGATAATACTATAATTTAGCTAATAAAATTAAAGTTAGGAAAAAAAACTAAGTTTTAGCGGGTACTCAAAACATGCATCGGCCGAACCGAACCGAACCCGAACAACTCTGACGTCACTCGTCAAAAGGCTGGATGAATAGTGTTCGTGTATGATATAATTTTTAAGATTATGATGATGCAGTGAGTGAATTTATACTACAAAAATTTAAGAAATATGTTTTTAATTCAGTTTTAATGTTCTTTTTATTTATTTTCGTTTTTAAAAGGTAATTTATTTATTAGATCTGGGATTAAATATTTTAAAATACGTTTTCCATATAGGTTGTTATATTTTGGTCATGATTATGAATAATTTGTTTCTAAAAAGTCTTCTACTAATAAGGTATATTTTACGTTTTCATGAATTGGTAATATTTTACTGAAATTAAAGAGACTGTGATAATTAACATCTTTATGTTTATTTTTAATATTATCTGGAATAATTGTTTTTAGTATACGCAGCTGTAGAGAGTAAATAAGATCCAGATGTGATTTGTATGTTCTCCCATAGCTGGACAGGCCATACGAGATTTTGGTTTCCACCAAGGATTTGTATAATTGTATTAGAATTTGAAGTGGAATTTTATGTTTTATTATAGAAAATTTCGATAACATTGCTCTTAAACCATAGCAAACATAATTAATGTGATCCTTTCAGTTTAATCGACTATCTATTACGATCCCTAAGTTAGTTTGTGTTTCTACCAAGTCAATGCAGTCACATTGGCACGAAACTGGGTTTTGACACTGGTACTGGTAAAGGCATTGGTGATTGTGCGCAATAAGCTTAGGCGTAATTTTGCTTCTATTATGACTCGAACTAATTTATATACATGAGTTTAGTTTTCTCGGCGTTTAAGAGCAATAGCGTACTTGAGGCCTGGCCGCAGCGGCCAGGTCGCGGCGGCCAGCGCGATCGGTACATTAGTATGAAATCGCCGTAGAGCGTCCGCACCTACGGCCAGCGGCCACACCGGGCCGCGGCAGCCAACGAGTTTGATACGAATGGTTTAAGCCGCGTGTTTGGTCGCGCACCTTGCGGCCAGTGGCCCTACCATGAGTTGATGCAAACTGTTTACGTTACAGTAAACTGTCGGATATACTGCTCACAGTCAATGCAAGTGAAAGAGAGAAAACGATAGTTTACTGTAACGTAAACAGTTTGCAACAACTCATGGTAGGGCCACAGGTCGCGCGACTTGGCCGCGCGGCTAGGCAGCAAGTGCGCTATCTCTCTAAGACTAAGCCCATATCATGTAATGAAACGTTATTAAAATTAGTGTACATTGAAATCGTATACCAACGAGAAATCAGTTTCAAATATCCAACTTAGGTAGTTGTAAAGTTGATTTGATATGGCGTTTACAGAATCAATGAATATTTAAAATTAAATTCCGTTAATATTTTCATGGATAATTACAGATAATGTTCGATAATTAAGCGGTCGAGTGACTGTAATTACATAGTACGCAATAATATGTAGAATATGCGAGTGTTAAAGTGCTCACAGATGCTTAATTTGAATATATTGTAATAATTATCCCGCGCTTAAGTCGCGACGCACACTGCGCCGATCGGTGTAGCGGCTTAATCTCGTGAATTTATAACAAGAATACAACAATTAACCAAATTAACGAGCACTCGAAAGCCATTTACGACGGAATGGCTCGTTGAACCGACGAAATATCGCCCCCATCCCAGTTTTTATTAATGAATATTTAATAAATTAATTTATGGCTTAATTAAAATGTAATTAGTTTTGTACGCAGTAGATTTGTATGCATAATACATGCTCCGAAGTATCGCATGATCGGTAACAACGGTTAATTCGATTGGTAAAGTTTGAATTGTTTGTTAGAAATAGTTTCGGTGTGTTCGGCCGGAGTTGAGATTAAAATGTGAAACCGCTAACCAGTACAACTATTTGTAGCTCACTTCTAATTTAAGCCAAATCCCATTGATGTCTTGGTTTCTCTTAGCAACGCTGGTAGGTAGGTTGTTAAAATAAAATATTTAAGTTTAACAATAATAATAAGTTTCTTAATGTAAAACTTAAAAAACATTGTTACGCCCTTACAGGGTGTCACTTATGTTGTGTACCTACAATATAATAATATGTCATATTGTTAAACATGTGAGTGACTTGCAATAAATATATATGAATATGAATATGTATCAATTTACAAAACAATCTTATCATGTTCACTCTTGGCCTTATAAACTAAAGCCCGCCGGTAACGATCAATTGCGATTGACAAATTTGTCGTCAGTGCCATTGTTGGAGGAATTGACGACATTTTAATGACTTGACAATCGCAAATTATCATTACCGGTACGCTTTAGAGTAAGTTTAAACCCGGTTTAACCAAAAATATTGCTTAGCAATATTACTTTTACATTTGACGTCAAAGCCTCATATTCCTAAAGCAAACTTTTTGGTTACTAGGTGAGGTGAATAAACTTACTATTACTTATCTACTAGTTATCATTCTTATATGTTTTAGTGATAATGTGGTTCGAGGTGGTGACCTTATAACACACCTGTGTATACCTATTCTTGCCCAGCTCAGACATCAGACTGTTACCAACTTAAATTGCTTATCCTGTAATGTAACTTTGTTACAATGCCAACTTTGTGATAAGAAATTTTTTTTTTATTATTATTATTGTAATTCACGGGTCAAAAGTGACCCGGTCCTTGCGTGAGGATATGGATCCAACACGTAGGCCATTTCTATTATTATTATTATGGGTAGGTACAATTTTGGTCAATAATTAACTCCTATAAAGATCTAGCGAGGTACTAAACTAAATACTCTTCGTACAGAATTAAGTGTGAAGGGTGAGGGAGGGAGTCATGAAGCTTGCCAATCGAACAGAGGCTATAGGTAAAATTCCTTTTGAGTGCGTATTTGTATTGGGAAGTCATAGTTCTCAATCGCCAAGAGTGCTAATTTATTTCGTATCTTTGATGACGTCCCACATCCAATGTCCCTGCTATTATGGCAGTTATGGGCACTCACCATCGCCCTTGTTTATTTATCATATTTCGTTTCTATCGTTGGGGCAACATAATTGTTGCATTTCCCATATTTATAAAAAATATCAAAATGTAGGTATAACATAACAAAATTTTCTTCCCACAAATGAAGTAAAATGTTAGCAAACATCTTTGAAACGTCAATATTTCCCTTACAAAACACACAATCAACTGTACCAAGATATAGAATAAATATTTTATAAAAACAAGCGAACTAAGACAGCGGCATCTCACATTTAACATGCCGCACGGGTGATCGAATGTAAACACGCCATAGTGCGTCGCTCCTTAGAATAACAGGTCTGTTGGCGCCATAAGAGGAACTACCGGTATAACCGAACCATTAATCCATTTGATATTGTAGTTTAAGGAAAAACTAAGTTAAACTCTCACACTCTTTTTTTTTGGTGGATATTCCAAAGACTCGCACTAAGCGTTTTGCTTCAAATTTTATTATCCGTACCGTTAGAAAGTGGAACTCCTTGCCTGAGTCTGTATCCTGATAGGTACAATCTGGGGGCCTTCAAGTCGCGAGTGAATAGGTGGTATCTTCTAAGCAAGCGCGATTCATCGTCGATCGCATCGTCGCTTATCAGGCGTGATAGAGGGCAAGCGCTTACCTATCTATCATAAAAAAACCTATTGATGATCAATGCATAAGAACAAAAAAAGAAAAGAACGCCAAAAATTAACCATATTATCGAATAGGTAAATCTTAACCATACAAATTTTATGAATTACCAATTCCAGTGCCATAAACGCCACATTTAAGTGCCAGCAGTGTCTCTCAGTCAGCCCACGGAGCATTTAAATTTACGAGGCATATGTACTTGATACAAGCTTTACGACTTAATTTTAATGTAACTTAGTAATAAGCACTAGGTGCACATTGTAAGACTTTGTTAAGACCATTGTCTAAGTGTTATTTTATAATAGCACTAAGATCGTTAAAGAAAACTTTAGTATCCCTATTTATCTTATTTAAAGGGATCTTGAAAGTAGTGTGTGCCATAAAAACTTAAAAAAAAGTATAAGCTGTTGAAAACCTACAAAAATATTTTAGTTAACTAACAGTAGTTATTGAAATGAAACAGTCTAGGTTTCAGCCTGTTTTGCGTTTGTTCTGAAGGGGTGAACCAGAACTGAAACATTCTCATTTCGGTTTTTATGAAAGTGTTACGAAAACTAAAATATTTTTTTTAAGTTTGGTGCTACCAGGTGACATAATTGGCTTACTAGACTTACATTACAACGAGTTTTCGAAAACTATTTTTTTTGTTAATGTTTGGTGCCAATGGTACCTACATAGGCTTCCTAGGCCTATATTAGAATGATATTGAGTCAGTGGCTAATATTATGATAACGAATAAATACTATCTTCATGTACCATCAAACATGTGATAAATACACATCCATTTTTGGAAATGTAATAAATAAGGTGCTGGTTATGCAAATCATAACGCTATATTATGTTTTGTAAAATAAAATTACGGTGAACCATTAACAGGGTTTTCTTAGGGTCCGCACTTTATTAAATCCTTTTCGCATATTAACAGCCTTGAGTGGGATTACGTATATTTAGGTTTATTTGATTAGTCCTCCTAAAAGGTTTTTGAGTAAAAGTGACATCTTGGCCTAAAAGATTCTTGGTGATTACTTTTCAACGAAAATCTAGTTATTTGCTGTCAAGAAAATGCGGCGTCAAAGGATAAAAGTAATATAATTATTGTGGTATTTTAAGACATCTTTGAGTGCAAATTCGACTTATTCAACATTTTGACTTAGGTCAATGTATTCTGTGCTTAGATAAGTATAATTTTTTGATGAAAGTATTAAAATTGTGTTTTTTGGTTTCAGGTAAAAAACGTTAGTTCACCAACTACTGCTTGTTAATCAAAGGGTAACGCTTTTTTTCAATAATAGTTATTTAAAGTAGTCTAATATTACTTCTTGTGCTACTATACAACGTATTACAAAAATACCTCTAATGAATATGGTAGATAGGGATCATCAAACTGAACAACTTTTACTATGGGATTTACTCTGAAATTGCGAAAAAAACAGCTGTTTCATACTAAAATTAAAAACAAAAATATCAAAATGATATATTTTTTCACGATTTCAGAGTTGGTCCCATAAAAGTGTTCAGTTTGATGGTCCCTATCTACCATATTCGGCATTAGGGGTATTTTTGTAATACGTTGTATAAGTACCTTGTATTAGGTACCTTCTGTGTAAATATTTTTGTACAGTCCAAAAATTACATTTATGCATTTTCATTTGATTTTCCGAGTCTAAAAATATTAAGTTTTCATAATTTTAGCACAGTTTAAACCAAATATTACTTACTTGTTTTCACGGTCATCGGTAAATTCATCCACATATTATAACAATGTTAGCGTCGGAAATGCGGAGATTTCGCTCAAAAGCCTCATGTTAACATAAATAACATTAAAACTCTCAATTAAAATTCAAAACCAGTAATTATTTTCTAAGTAGCCATAAATTTCTTACTTTCGTTCGTATTATTTTTTTAAGTTTGGTTCACACAATTTAATCATATTTTCGAATGATTTCGAGAATCGAAATGTGATCTTTCTTTTTCAGGGTTCCGTACCCAAAGGGTAAAAACGGGACCCTATCATTAAGACTCCGCTGTCCGTCTGTCTGTCTGTCTGTCACCAGGCTGTTTCTCATGAACCATGATAGCTAGATAGTTGAAATTTTTACAGATGATGTATTTCTGTTGCCGCTATAACAACAAATACTAAAAACAGAATAAATTAATATTTAAGGGGGGCTCCCATACAACAAACGTATTTTTTTTGCCGTTTTTTGGTACGGAACCCTTCGTGCGCGAGTCCGACTCGTACTTGGTCGGTTTTTAAAGCCACTTAATTATTTAACTAATCGCTGTGAGATATACATCCAGTGTCATAACACTCGTTACCATGTTAAATTAGTCAAAATCAAGTCAAGCCTGGACAGTCATATTATTATCATGAGCAATTTAATGTTTGCACTAGGTATAGAACCTTCTACCTAGCCACATTGAATCGTTTTATTGTCTGTGCATAGAATTTCTCGTGTTTGTGTACATATTTTCATTATATTTTTAATTAGTCTAACTATTATTAACTACACCCCCTATTTATAAGTAGGTCACCATGGTGTTATCAGGGGAACAGGCAGGGGCGTAATTATAAACTTCGGTGCCAATTGCCATACACTGGCATTTAGAAATACCGATAAACTCCTTCTAATCAACTTGTTATAATAATGAAGAAATGAAATATCATTGCTTTCAAACTTTTTCAATAAATATTGAAGAATTTAGCTCCTTTACAAATTTCATGTTATACTTAATTTAAAATTTAAATTGACATTTAGTTCAAATAATTTCGATTTATGTGTAACTATTGGCCGCCTGCGACTTCGTCTACGTGGAATGTTTCTTTTCTATCCCACGGCAGCAATACCTTTTTTTGAGATGACAGGTACTATATGTCCTTTTCTGTATCCCTGACAACGTGTATTTAAAATTTCGGTTCAGTAGTTAAAACGTGAAGGCGTAACAAACAAACAAACGGACTTTCGCATTTATTAGTAGGGATACGGATTTTTTAGCCAACTTAAAAAGGCTACTGAATAAAAGAAAAGATTAATATTTATTTTGTGACTGCAAGCTTCACGTAAATTTAAAAAAATATATTAAACCTACTTAAGTAACAACTTATCATAATCATCAATTTAAATGTCTTCAAAAGATTAACGTCCTTAAGTCCTTTCAAATACCCTCCCCCACTCAACAGAGGCAGGCCGCAAACTTTTCAATTACAAAATATCGATTCACGTTATTTTCAACGGTTCCGGGCATTTTGAATAACAGTCTCATCTAGCTCTACTAATACCTACTTCAATTATAACTTCGTGCAAAAAGGTTGTAAGTGGTTATAAACAAGTTGTTATCCTTTCATGGATGACTTAACTCTTTAGAAATAACGTTAACGGTTTTGAATAGCTAATAACGTAACTTTCCGACACAACTCATTAACGCTCGTGCTATTTGTAAAAGCGCGTTATTTTTGTTCAGCTTAATTAAATTACTTTGTACGGTTGTTTATGTCGAGTCTCGTGATTTGCATAATTTTGGTGAATTATACAATCGAGACGTGGTTTTTAAATATAGTTAACCTTTTTTCATGCATATTTTACTTCAAATGGGATGTATTTTGTTTTACAATTGCATGAAATTGCCGCGTAATATATTCAAAACATATTACGGGGAAGCCGACTTCGTTGAAAAGTTTCGGCGGAGTGAAAAAAAAAAGTTATTGCATTCTTCAATTTCAATTTGCCGCGTCGAATTTCTATTGAGTGTTGACGAAAATCTTTTCACTCTCATATGTAAAGGAGGTCTGTTGTGCTCGCAGGCGCTACAAATTTTTCACCCGGCGGCGCCTGCTGACTTTGTGTGGGACTCATTTGCTAAAACATCCCCCTGTACGCGTCGCGTAGACCTATGAATGGATAAAGAGGTCGGAACAACAGAGTCTGTAGTGCGTGTTGCACGACGCCATATTATGTAAAGACGATTTTGATAGTTTTATTTGAGTAGTTTTTAGGATTCCGTACCCAAAGGGTAAAAACGGTACCCTATTACTAAGACTCCGCTGTCCATCTGTGTGTCTGTCTGGCTGTCACCAGGCTGCATCTCATGAACCGTGATAGCTAGACAGTTGAAATTTTCACAGACGATGTATTTCTGTTGCCCCTTTAACAAACACGGTGTCCAAACATGGTGTCTCTATCTTCAAAAATACTAAGAATATAAATAAAATAAATATTTATGAGGTGCTCCCACACAACAAACGTGATTTTTTCCGTTTTTTGGTTCGGATCCCTTCGTGCGCGAGTCCGACTCGCACTTGGCCGGTGTTTTTTTATATTAACAGTTTTTTTTTACTCGGGTCATATAAGTACGTCCTGTAGTAGATAAATACATAGGTTATTTCGATACATAGTAGGTACTTATTACAAAAAAAATCTCGTCTATTATTATTTTTACATTAAACTTCAGTTGCTCATCTAATATAATTATTTAATATCTTGCAATATTTGTAGTAAGTTTATTTAAAAATATTTATATTTAAGAATATATATTAAAAATCAAAATAACATTAAAATCATGCAAACAGCCCCCCTAATCTCGAAGGAAATTAACGATATCGAGTACACATCAGGATCGAACAAACGTCAAAAATCTACGTACATTGAAAACTGTTTCCATGGTTTCCATTATACCGTTTTGACGTTTCATGACCAATTTGAGCTCAGATTCTCGACCGCGTTTAAAAAGTAAGAAGAAACCTGGAGCGTCTCATATCGTACCTGTAGCTAAAAAGTCTCGGATGGGTGATAGGAAAATATAGATGATTCAAAAGTCCATATCTAACCGTTCACAGCTCTACCATCTGTAGCTGTGACGGATGCGTCGAGTTTATCCACGTCTAGCGTTCGAAAAATCGCTACTTTCGTGGCCCCACCCGACCCCGCGCTGATTGGCACCAAAAGTTGTGAGTGGAAAAACTCGCGCCAAGGAAATCATGCCAATGTGTTGTTTAGGCACCTTTTAGAGCTATTTTACGACTGTAGCGTGCTCAACTGATTCTTGGTTTATTGGTTATGTTTGAGTACATGTCAAACAACGTGTTTTTATAGGTTCTTTTTACAAGATTGTGTAAGTATATAATCCTACCGATCACTTAAGGTGATACCCTGAGCGAAAGTGGCGCCGCGGTGAATTTTATTTAATTTTACAATTCTATTATACAATTTCAATAATGTTTATCGTGGAGATTTTAGGGCCCACAGTCTAGTATTTTTAGACGGTATCCTTACATTCCCTAGTAGTCACTGCTAGAAGTAGATAGAAAAACTGCTAAAAGTGGCCGTTTTTGACACATTTGCTATCTACTTCTACGAATGACTACGAGGGCATGTAGTGATACCGTCTAAAAATACTAGACCATGGGCCCTAAAATCTCCACGATAAACATTATTAAAATCTTTATCTATTAATAACTTATTAAATAAAAACCTCTGAGGGCGCCACTTTCGGTCATACAACCGCCTTAATCAAATCAATGCTGTTTGATGCACCATATGAAATGTATGTATTTATACATACTATTTCATTAGGTACCCAACAACAATTTGGTTATAGTGAAACTAGTTATATTTTTATTTCCTCCACTTTTGACAAGGAGGCATTTGTCTCCTCCTAAAGTAGGCTCTTCCTAAAATAGGCCGCGGAGCTGAGAATTTTATTAAATAAAGCTTAACTTAAGCACAATAAACGTATGAAAGGATCACATTACATTGATGAACGTCAGAACCTACAAGTTTATATTCGGCCCAAGATCGTTACAGCGCCATAAAGCCGAGTGACAATTGAGAAGCACATAAAACCGCTCGGTAGGCTTAAAGCAATCCACCATTTACGATTGCTGTTATAGTACAATGGCGAGCAGAATAAAGGGGGCACATGTTTTAATGGAAAAAAGAAAGGAAACACATTTTATTATGGACATGCTTAACTAATACACAACATGACAGTACAAGAGAGAAAGAAACAAATCACAAGGACAGTAATATCTACATTGTGCAACGGCGCCTGATGCCAATACTGTACTCAGCTCAGTATAGCAGCAAGGGCCTGCTGCACTGATATTCTGCTAAGCACGGCAATGACATCAGAAATGCGGACTGTATTCTTTAGTTAATAGAATTTGCTTTTTATCAAATATATCAGGTCATTTTGAACTTACCATCCAAATTTTAAGGATGTGTCCAGTCCATGAAACTAAACAACTTTCTTTAAGGAAAATGTGTCAAATGTCGCCAAAAAATTTAGGTCATCCCATACTAAATTGATCACGTGATCTCTTTGATTTGTATGGAAAGTCGATTTTTATTTTACATATTTGACCATTTGTTCCTTAGAGAAAGTTGTTTAGTTTCATGGACTGAACACATCCTCAAAATTTGGATGGTGAATACAAAATGACCTTGTACAACCATAGGTTTGTGTAAGTGCACCTCTCTGTGGTACAAGAGTTACAATAAATATAGTCAAATCTATTTAACTCTTTGTGATACAAGCAGAACAATTCATAAATTTATAATTATTAATCTTTTTATCAGTATTAAATAATCTCAAAATAGATACAAATCTAATTCTGGTATTAAAACTATTCTTGAAATGAATGGGTAAAAGATGTCGTATGAATTCATATTTTTATTGCTGAGGTACTCGTTAGTTTGCTCGCCCCTGTATAGGTATTTACAACTGGGTAGAGCCGTAAAAAATCACGTTATATTGGTAAATGTTCGAACAGCGATTAGGCCGTTGTAAAAATAGTGATTCAATGGAAACAAAAGAGGTTGCTTTAAAGAAATAAATTGGGTAGTAAATGTTATTTTAAATGTTCGATGTAATTTTATGACTGTATGAGGTGACAAAATGACGATTTGACGACATAAATTTTACAGCGATTCTGTTTTTATTATGGTCATGTACTTGAGATTTTTCACGCGGCCTTGGTTTTAAAACACGAAAAGGTTTACATCAAGAAACTTGCATTAAAAAAAATGGATGCCGTGACTAGAAAATAATCACTGTAAAATCTTTTAGAAGTACAATTGGCTCAAAAGAAGCAACATTTTTGTACCATGTACTTATTTACAAGCGCATTAGTTGATGTGAGATGTGTTCAAGTCTCGAGGCTGTCAGTACATGGTTTTGGTTACAGATAATAATTGTTAACAACTAGTTGTAATTAATCTGGTTAAAAAAATAAAGTACATAATATAGATAAAATATACTGGACTGGACAGTCATTTTTGGATATTATCGAAGAAAAATTCCCAAGAGTCATTGTTATAATAGAAACAGTATAATAATTTACTATCTATTGGCGTGTCTACGCTGTTTTATTACTAGATTATGTCGTAAAACTTGTGTGATATTTGTAGACATTTGATTCGCGAAAACTCACATAAAAATGTCCATTCCACAAAACGGAATTCGAATCGAAAGCCATTTCGTCTGATATACGTGACGAGATTAAGTTTAAACCTTGTTTAAAGTTTCTTATATAAATCTGTTGTTTTATTCAATAAAAAGATTATTTATTTGTTTAGCCAAATCTGTAAGTTTATTTAAAAAGAGCTTGAATATTTTAAGTGTAACAGCGTAGCTACTACGTGCATAACGAAACAAAAGTTTTTTTTTTTTAATTTCACGTGGTGAGAATTCGTGAGTCGTGAGAGGGGTGTATGGTAACAACATGGTAATTCGATTTGTCGTCGCCGAAAAGCACAAAGAACGCAACGTCCACCCGTCCATCGCCACTGCCACTGTATTTTTCAAACAAATCTCGCAGCAAAAGTTGCAGTGGATACGATCTGTCCGCCTTTTCTCACCATCTGAATTGCAAATGGCGATGTGATGACGGGCGTTATACAAAACTAAAAGTGTCGGGCAAACTTCGGATTAAACTTCGCCGGCAGGTACAGAAACAAAAACCTTACTTACAATTATGATAATTCGGTCGCATCTCACCGGATTGAATTTGCATGGACGCTATGTCAACTGCGCTACCTTACCGATGAATAATGCAGGCCCGCCACGCCACTTACCTACGGGATTAACATATTTATTAATAAAATAAATAGCAGACGTCCGCCCGGCTCGGTGTCTGCGCTCCGAGTGAGATATTCCGCGAGTGTTGACATTGCCACAAACTTCACAAGTGGGAAAGCTTATAGCGAATCGCACGAGGTAATGTATGGCATTCGTTATATAAATTAGGTTAGTCGGCATGTTCATTTCGTTAATACTGGTAGAATTAAACGCAAATACCTGGGAGGTGGTGACAAATTGACAAGTGTTTGTTTTAGCGTCGCGCGCCGACGCGTCTGTTTGCGCTAACCTACTGCAATTAAGACGCGGGCGCTTCGTACATACTTAGCTCTGTGGTAAACGTGTTGTTTACGACTACTCTTCAATCAATTGTAATTGGAACAACCTGTTTATCAGTAAAAAGTGACAGCTCTTTGCATGTTTTCCATAAAATTAAACAAAAAAGGGAAAGTATTATTAGACCATCATGGCATGGAAGATTAAAGTAACCTTATCGAGAAATCGCTAAAGCAAATTCTGTCATTTAAGTTAAAGTTTTTTTAGTTCACTACATACTGTTGATATACCACTAACGATTTGTTATAATTATGTATAATTATGTCTAAGTCGAAAATGTAAATTAGAATATAACGTGGCGTGACTAAAATTAAGTGTCAACCACAATAATTACTGAATTATGGCAGGTTTCTTTATTCAACGAACCGTCATTAGTAACGATTACTTTTCGACTTACTAACAGTGAAAAGGAATTAAGTACTGAGAACAGGTTGTTCATTTATCATAAAAATTGCACATTGCAGTCTTATTGTTGAACATTTAGTGCAAATTTATCCGCAAAAATAATCTGCGATAGTTTTCAACAAACTTAAAATGTGCTTTTTTCTTTAATTCGAAATGGTATAACAAAGTAAATGTGGAAATTTTCATGACTAATCCCTTAAAAAATAAATCATGAACTGAAGTAAATGCAATAGTATTTAAGTTTAGCAATAAGTGCATTCATACAACTTAAACTAAATTAACTTCAAAATATTTTTTACTAGCGGCTGCCCGCGACTTCGTCTGCGTGGAAAGTTTTTTTACTATCCCTCGGGAACAATCCATTTTTCGGGATGAAAGGTACCCTATGTCCTTTTCTGTACCCCTAGCAACGTGTATGTAAAATTTCATGATGATCGGTTCCGTAGATAAGACGTGAAGGCGTAACAAACAAACAAACAAATAAACAAACAAACGGACTTTCGCATTTATAATATTAGTAAGGATTTAACCGAGTAGCCAAATATTTCACGTAGGTAACTAACAATGTCTCAATCGGTATATTTTGCCATAAAAAATATTTAAGTATATACTTAATTTTTTTTTTCAACATGTCTTCACTGCGCTGATTTCCCATGACGCTTCAAACTCTCCCCAAAAAAGTGACTGCACCATTTTCACGGAACAGAATTAAATACGTGAACTGCACTCGAAAATAAGCAGGTGAAAAAATGCCCAAATGACCCATAATTTATAAGCCTCTTGAGAAATATGCCCGAAATGAAACACAAAATAATGCACATACTTTTGAAGATTAAAAAAAACCGGACAAGTGCGAGTCGGACTCGCGCACGAAGGGTTCCGTACCAAAAAACGGAAAAAACACGTTTGTTGTATGGGGGCCCCCCTTAAATATTTATTTTATTCTGTTTTTAGTATTTGTTGTTATAGCGGCAACAGAAATACATCATCTGTGAAAATTTCAACTTTCTAGCTATAGCCGTTCATGAGATACAGCCTGGTGACAGACAGACAGACAGACGGACAGCGGAGTCTTAGTAATAGGGTCCCGTTATTACCCCTTGGGTACGGAACCCTAAATAGAACATAAGTTAAAAAATCCTATTGCTCAAAAAACTTTAGATAAAATTACAAATGACTGTAATTTTAGCTTTAGAGATTAGAGACTACAACTGATTTTAACAAAAATGCAATTTACAATTTGCGGCATATATTTACATGTTGGCAACTTCGTTACTTAGATAGTAAGTTATCCACTTTTGAGTTTTCACAAATCAAAAACCTATAATTAAACTGCGTAAAAGTGTTTAATTTTAAAGTTGTTATTTATTACTTCTTATTTTGGTTGTATGTTGTAAGTACGTAGATTTGTTATAAAAGCTTAAATACAAATCGTAAATCCATTTAATATGATTGTAAATAAAATGAAAATTGAACCTCATCTCCATGGACTTGGCCGAAGTTGAGAGGCTTCTAATTTAACGCTCCAACTCTTTACTATGTCAATAGAGTGCTGTTCGCGCAACGCAGTTACAAAGCCTTTTGCACAGTAAAAGCCAAGATGATAAAATACTGTTTTTTGCCAAAGCACCCCTTATACGCGTTATCATTATCATTTTTACACTCCTTATCGTTTATCCCAAAGGTTGACTGGTAGAGAATGCCTCTTTTACCATTCTGTATTGTAAAGATAGATAAATAAAATAAATTTATAACATATTTGCTCGTAAAGGGTCTCTTATTACACCAATTTCAATATCGTATTGTATCTCATTACGAACTTGTGCGGTAATGTAAAGTAAAACGCACGGTTTCCTTGATAAACCGTGCGTTTTACTTTACATTACCGCACGGTTTATCAAGATGCTTCGTCTAAAACGAACGGTACTTTTTAAATCTTAGCAAAACCAAAAAATTGACCGATAAGATACTTACAAGCGTATCAAAATGTAATCATATGGAAAACAAGCAAAGGTGCAAAATCCGAGTTTTATTTATTTCCTCGCAAATATGTTATAAAACGTCGTATGACATACGTGCGCTTTGATAATTATAGCCTCTGCTTTCTTGTAGCCCTCACCTATGGCTCGGGCTAGCAACATCGCCTTGGCTGTAATTTTCAACTTACCGCACTTATATCATAATGTACTAAAACATACACACTAACTATTATTTAATCTAAACTACTATAACGGTTGAAGGAAGTCAATACACTCATCATTAGCTTTATAAAAAAATACTATATTCAATCTAGCTCTGCTGCTTACGAATAAATTGAATATTCAAAAGCTGAAAAATAATCCTAATTTTTTAAAGATTGCAGAATGGACCATGCAATAATATGAAAGTATTTTACCAAAGATTAAATCAAAAACTCTTCCGTACCACGTTTTCAAAACAATTTAAAAAAACTTCACATACTACACTCAACTTAGCTAAGCAGAAGGAATCCAGTGCTCTTGTAATTTGTGCCTTATTGTGTTCTTTCGTCAAAGCAAAACTTGCGGCCAATTTCCCGCGAACTTGATGCACATGTGAAACTCCACGGATTTAGAAGTTCTCGCCTTCTCGGTTATAATGAGCATTGTTGTGTGCGCATGAGAGGCGAGATTAGCGTACCAAAACTTACTCGTCGGCTCTATTAATTTCTGTGTTCTATCGTTAATTTTGAATTTTGCAAGATAGAACATTTCAGTAGGACAAAATGACAGTGAAATACATACCTTGTGTAACATTTTAATTAATAATTTTACTCCAGTTACAAGAAAAGGCTTTTTTGCTTAAAATACATCCTAAAAATACATCGTAACTAAAAATTAATCATGCACATGAGTATTGGATTCCCAATAAATAATTATTAAACAGTAGGCTGTATGGGTGGTAATATATGCCATAACACAAAAGAAAAAAGAAAGGAACTTTCAAATAAATAACGTTTATTCCATATTGCTGCAATCATTTCCGTTTGGCGCTAATTTTGACACAGCACAGACGCCATGGCGCTCACGTTCAGACTCACCGCATTATAGAGTTGTTCTGAATGCGAAGCTGTAACTTGATGTCGATAATAATTTATCTTTAATTGATTTCGTATGAAAATTAAATAACCTTAAAAATTACAAAACTTTGCACTCGATGCGGTATCTCACATCAACTGGTGTGTTATTTATTTCACTAGACGTGCTATCATTACATACTTGGTGTCTTTTGACTGGTAGACTTCCATTAATTTTAGTGAAAGTTCTTTCAATAATATATAATCAAACCTACTAACTTTACTACAAAAAATACTTAGGCTACCGCTCGATTGGTAATCAATCAATCAATTTACATGTATCATATTAGTAATTATTATGTATGAATGAAGAACAGTCAATAAACCTTGATTGGTAATTCAATACTAGCGTTTAATTAAACTACGCGCTATCTAAATAAGTAGCAGAATTTGATTGTAAATCTTTGTTATGACTGTATTAAAATCACACAGCATTTTGCTAGTTAGTTATCTTTATTTAATTTACATCAGGGTCTTCGCGCTATTTGATTATGGGGATTATTGTGGTTATTTATTATTTCCTGAATCACTGAAATACCTTACATTACTAGTCAAACGTAGCAGCTTAAATTATATCTCTTTTAGTAAAATTTCCAGCAAGAAGCTGAACCTGGCTTCAAACAAGAAACTTGCATAAACCTCCACAACGCAAATATTAAAAGCGGCAACAGTACATTTACTCATCATGAACAGTCATTTTGAGGAAAAATTTACTTGCAGAAAAAATAATAGAAAAAAAAATTAAAGATGATTAACGTTATTTCGATAGCCAAAGTTACAGGTGTAGCGCATCACTAACGCATTATGCGCTACGGAACAGCGCGGCAAGTTTGTACCGTGGCTAAATTATGCATGCGTTCCCGCACATTAACCGATACCACCGCGCCGGATTAAATATGGACACCCTGTTTAGTCATTCACTCGTATCGGAACTAGGAGGTGAGAATGTATACGATGATTCGCGCGTCTTGCTCATTGATCGTTCCCCATTGTGGATGTGGTAACCTTTTTCGGAAGTGTCACTAGGTTTTTTGACATCAGACATTTTTAAAGCCCTCACTGCACAGGGGGCCAATTGTCTAATTTCAAAATCTATGGCAAACGCTTTCATTTGACAGATAAATTTGACACATTGCTACATTTCTTTGGTAAGTTTTTATTTGTGTCAAAAAGAAGTAACAATGTATCACATCCTGAAAACGATTGCGATAGATTTTGAAATTAGACATAAGATAGGTCTTCCTTATAGGTGAGTAAGGAGGGTGGTACCCATCACGCAGGCCCAATGCTGATTGGTGGGTATTAACGACTGCCAATGCAGCCGGGACCAACGTCTTTACGTGTCTTCCGAAGCACGGAGGAGCTCGGTATAATAACATTTTGGTCACCCATCTATAACCGACACTTGCGAAAGTCGCTTAACCTCCGCAATCGCAGGGCCAGGACCTGCACCTCTGTGCCACCGAGGTATTTCATTCCTCAAGTTATTTAATTGGCTGAAATATCAAACAAGAAACAAATAAGCACAAATCACATATGATAACAAAACAACAAAATCTTTATAGCGAGTTCAACGAATACGTTGAAAAAGAAATATCTTTGATACTTACAAAATAAATAAAGTAGCAGGCGAATATTTTAACTATTTCTTCTAATTGTAATAAAGATCTCTTATGAACATAAAAACCTTTCTATTAAAGCTGTTCATTTGAACTAACGAAGAATAACTTACCAAATAATAAAGTAATTAAAATCATATTACTACGACAAGAAAGCTCGTGTTTACCATTCTCTAGTTTATTTCTTGTCTTCAGTAATTAAAAGCCTCTTTCAAGAATTAATTAAGATTTTTATAATACTAAATAATATACTGAATGGCGACCGCGCACCGGACGACGCTCCGTGGGTAGGCCCCCGACAAGGTGGACCGACGTGAGGGTGAAGGTTGCCGGAAGCCACTGGATGTGGAAAGCGCAGGACCGATCGTCGTGGAAATCCTTGGGGGAGGCCTATACCCAGCAGTGGAGCAGTGGAGTATCGTGTGGCTGATATGATGATGATGATGAAATAATATGCTGGAAAAAATTCGACTCGTAACCAGATCATTTTCTTAGGCGGGAATCGAACCCGCAACTATTGAAGGTCCAGTCCAATATTCTCCAACTGAGCTACTGAGTCACTTGGAAGAACATTAGACCAAACTTCCAAAAGTCGCGGGTTCGATTTCCACCTGAGAAAATGATTTGGTGACGAGTCAAATTCAAAGGACATCAGGCAGAGTCCCATAGAAAAAAACCAAAGAATGTGTAACGTTTCTGTTTTTTTCAAAATGTAGGCATGTAATTAGTAAGTCAAGGAAAATATACAGATTTTTACGAAGATTTATGTTTTAAGAGTTATTTACGTTTGAAAGTTTTTTTCTTTTTTGTAACTCCGACACTAAATAGCAACACCAGTTTCACGACAATACGTTTCGTTAGCTGCGTTAGTGATACAGATTAGCACCACAATGTACGAGTTGGAACCAGATCAAACGGAAAATGTATGCATATGTCGCACGTAACAAAACGCTTTTGACAGTTGAGTTGACTGACATTCGGCAGATTTTTTTTTAATGCGCAATTACTTGTGCCACAGAACGAATATACTCAGGGGAGACTTGTGAAATCGCTAACAAAGATGTTCGTTTCATTGATGAGCTTTTGTTTTTTTTTTTTCAATAATTAATTAAAGCTGAATGAAGGAGTTAAAAAATAATGTTGCTACTGTTTTATGATTCTAGTAACATAAAGTGTTTATAGATAACAGAATTATGTTCATACACTTTTGGGTCTCATGTGCCTGATGTCCTTTCTAGTACATTAATTAGTATTAAGTGTATTAATTACCTATATAAATATAGCATCGTGAATGCCATAATCTCAAATTTAATAATAATGATAATTTTTTTATTCATTCTCTAAGTACGTATTAACGAAAAGTCACCTATGAACGCAAACAAGTTAATTAAGGTATTCCATTAAAGTTAATTCACGAAGTCAATCTAAAGTAAATCCTAAGTACCGCACGTGTCAATCTAAAACTGCCTTAAGTATTTCAAAACGGCAGATTTATAGCTTCTCTTAGTCTAAGTATAATAAACCCCTGTATTACTGTATATCAAGCAAGGTGAACTTGAACTCTGCTCCTTTGAACTTTCTTGACCTTTTAGAAGAATTATTTGTTATTAGTGTTAAGTGCAGCAGCTCTTATGGAATTGGAATTTGATCGAAAAGTATGAAAAAATTTGCGCTGTTTTAAAGTTTACGTTTTTCAATATAATTTAGAGGAGCCTATTAAATGCTTATAATAATATAAAGTTGCTGTTGATTTTTAATAATACCTATAGTTAACAAACTAACTTTATTTGGAGTAGGTGCTTTTAAATTATTCAACTTTAATTGACACACTTCGGTTGAATCGATTATCTCTTATGTTTGGTCACCATGTGTTGTTGTGCAGTTTGAAAGCAGACTATTTTCAAAGATCCCAAACGTCTCAAACAAAATACAACCGCAAACAAACTAAGACAAAAAACATGTATCCTTCGCCCGCATTCTCCTTTAGCTGAAAACTTTTCTCGCCTGCATTCTTCGTCTCGTTAGCCACCTTTGTCGATTGATTGTGAGGTAAATAGCCCGATCCAAGATTGTCCACGATTATTTGTATTGTAAATTAGATGTTGAACCGGTATCGAATATTCGCACTGGAAAGATATTATTATATTGACAAAGCGACGATAATGACAAACGAACGGTTCAATTTCGAATTTCGATAATATTTTTACGAATAGATATATTCCCAAAGGGTAGAGTTCAGCTCCTTTGCAAATTGAAAATGTTTTGAAAGTAATATTTCATTTTTTGCTTCGGTAGTATCTTTACCTATTCAAACTCGAGAAATGTATTTATACTTTTGAGGTAATACATTGCTACCTAACAACTGATATGATAAGCACCTACCTACATTGTGAGGTTTCTTTTCAAATTAAAAAAAATCTGTTTATGATTAAAATGTTTTATATATTTGTATACTTTTCGTGTAATGCCGTATTCCTTAAGTCCCAAATAGACGACAGTCTAATATGTAGTTTTGTGACATGTAAATAAAGACAACGCAAATTCAAATTGATAAAAAACTGTACCAATTTCCAGCTAACAATAGTGCGAGACGTTTAGAAGTTTTATTTCCATTTCAGACGCGGCGAGCGAGTTTGTAGACAGAATTTGTTACTCGCCGGTAATTTTGAAACAATACAGAATTGTCAGTTGCAACGTCGCGTGGAAAATGTGAGCGCACATCTGCGTTGCACAGAGGATGGTACTGCTGTAGCCAAATCACAAAGGCTTGCACAGATCCGAGTAATTTTGACATCCCTCGAACACAAAACTGATTATTTCCATAGCTGGAAATAAAATTTTACTTTTTACATACTCTCACTTTAAAATTTTCACAATAATATCTTTACTAGAAAAAAACGGAAATATTTATTAAAACTCTAACAACAATAAACAACATTGGAGATACGTATCGTGAATTTATTAAGGCTCAAAAGTCAGCACCTAACTCAAAATGGTAATATTTCCCTTCAAAACAAAATAAAAACAAAAATTGTTAAAAAGGGTTATTGTCTTAGCCTCCATCAAAACCATTTAAAAGTTTATTTGCGAATGTCAACAAAATGTCTCGTCGTTACTGAATATGAAAAACGAAGAAGAATTTTATTTTCCATACACATTTTTCACTAATAAAAATATGTCTATTATATTGAACTTTAAATTGAGAGGCTTAGGGTCCAAATTCGGCAAAAGTTCGGCAAGTGTGACCTGTTCGAGGTCGTTTGGAACAATTAACGTTGTCTGGCTGGACTATACGTTAGTCCGAGGTAGAAACAAAAAGGTTAGTACAAAATACGCTTAAAATCCTGTTATTTTTCTGAAGCATGTTCACTTTTTGCTTAGCTATAAAAACTCTTTGGTCGTTACAAACTAAGTTGTCACGCTGTGTGTAAACATTGGTTCCATTTAAAAACAAAATAAGCTACTTACCTTTTTAGGGTTCCGTACCCAAAGGGTAAAAACGGGACCCTATTACTAAGACTCCGCTGTCCGTCTGTCTGTCACCAGGCTGTATCTCCTGAACGACAACAGATAGACAGTTGAAAGTTTCCAAGAATGATGTATGTTTGTTACCGCTATAACAACAAATACTAAAAAAGAATAAAATTAATATTTAAGGGGGGCTCCCATACAAAACCTTATTTTTTTGCCGTTTTTGGTACTTATTCTAATTTCAAATTCAAACTTTTCTGTGAAACTTTTGATGAAAAACACTTCCATTAACTTTATGATGTAGTTCTTACTAAAAAGGCAAAATAGCACACTGTGCTAATAGCGTGTGGTAAACATACATACTACAGGGTGATTTTGTAACACTCGTCAAATTTTGTGGCATGGCAATGGCAGCGACGGTCAAATTGACAAAGTTGTTCATATTTCTAAGTCACATCACAAAATTTCTCGACTGTTTTCGATTTCACCCTGTAGAATCACAAAATAATTAAGACTGTGTGTTATTTTGTGCTAGAATAATGACAATTAAAAATAAGTAGTAAGTAGTTATCTTACTAAATAAATTCTTTGCTAATGAGAAGGAAATAACTTTTATAACATAACAAAGATATAAGTTCAATTATTTTTACACGACAGCCCAAAAAAGTAGAGTGTATTGTGTTCAAGGTTCATGTATGTTTGCGAGTTTATTTTTCATACTTGTAATAGACTCAGACATATCATTAGACAAGCCCGTTGGGAAATAAAGTTATTTTATCGGCTTTAGTATTAGGTCGTCTACGGCCATGCCCTTATTATTTCTTCCTAATCATATTTCCAAAGGCTTATACAATATTAAACATTGCTTATTGCTAGCAATGAAGGGAGACAGTAGGCGCGGAGTAGGTCGAACCACAGTATAAATAATTACCAGTAGTACATCTCATACGAATTGACCGAAAGCAGACAGTGCCACGTACGATTACGGATGGTGTATGACGCTTCCACGGATTTGTCTTTTTTATGACACGTATTTATTTACTGTATTGTTCCAAGTATTGACGTTTGATTTCATCTATATTAAATAATATTTTTATTCACAAGTAAAACAGAACACTCTAAGTGCGTGTAGGTAGCGGCCGTAAGTAATTATTTCTAGGACACTGAGCGAGACAAAATACTGTTACCCATTTTATTCTGTGGTCGAACCTTCATTAACTTACATTCAGCTCCATTATTCAAGAATGTAATAGCTGTCTCGAAAATCCTGCGTCATAAACGGCTGGTTTTAGACGTTTTCTATTAAATCGCGAGGATTTCATTCTGAATGCTGGTGAAAAAAAAGATTTTTGAACTTAGTGAGGTCTACTGCTTCTTATGAGTCTCCTACTATACTACTATAATACGCTGTAAAGTCCATTTTCTAACTACTTATGGTGATGAGATTTGCCACTTGCCAATTATTATCGATAAAAATTAGTAAAAAAAACAAAAGATAGTAACCAATACAGAAGAAAACTTCATGTACTACCAAAGTAATGTACGTAATCACTTATTCCCGGAGTTATTATTGACTGAACAGGCATTCGTAGTGAATGCCGCGATCTTTTTATTACTTTCTTAGAATCCTATTCCTTTTGTGAGCCTGGAGTCCACATTATCCAGATTGACAAACATTACATTAGTATCGAACCGAGGATTCGTGGACTTTTTTCCTCGTCTCAAATCCACAATGGAATGTAAATACAATTGAGCGAATAAATCCGCAAATGTCAATACAATCTTAAAACATTACTGGAGAGTACGCTTCGGCAATCTTACCGATGACAATTTTTATTATTTTCCAGCCTTCTATTACTTTACGTTGTTACTAAATCTATATTTGGCTATATTTTATTCATCGGATAAGGTTGCTAATCTAATAAAAGATGAAAGATATAAAACAAAACAAAACTTGAAAACCTCACAATAAAACTCAAGATTATTGAGCTAATATAAAAAGAATTGTTTTATTTTAATATTATTTTGATGTCCAATAGCACTTGGTTAGCTGTAAGCAATATTATTAATGGAATTAACAAAAACAAATTGGAATAACTTGCCCTAAATTCATCACCACATAAAAACTAAACGAACCGTCCCAGAATTGATTTTTCCACATCGATCGGAATTCCACAATTTATAACGCGATTGTTCGCCGCGAAATGTCACTCGTACTCGTACCACATTAGGCATTCCATAAACAATCCCGTCCAGAAATAGCCCAGCTCCGGTACGCGGGAGTTGCGGTAACTGCCGCTACGGCTCCCATCTGCTCAATAATGCATCGAATCGATATGCTGGGGCGCAGCACTATTCGTTATTGTTTTTATTTCCTAAGAACTTGCTGTCATTGATATTTTCATTAGATCCGCACCTGATCCTTATTATACCGTGTTGATATAATACCGAAACTAGATCAGTAATACTGTGTTGATCCTAATAATACCGAAACTAGATTCAGTACAAGTTTTCACTTTTCCGCGCATACTATACATTAAAGTAAAACGCTTTTATGGATACTATCGCGAATTTATTAAAAGATTTTTCATGTTTATGCCATACGTTATTTTAGTTTTAGGCACCCCAAAACGCGAATATTTACTGCATAAATACTTATAGTTAACAAGCAAGATTAAAGATATAATTCACTGGAGTAATCTGACGTTTACGGTTGTAACCATGAAAGTTTGAGGTTAGTTTGAAAATGTCCCAGTTGTAACCATGAACGCTACTGACTATGTGTGAGTGAACTAAATCACAATAAACGAAACCGCAGCACTAGTATAAATAAGGCAACATCATTTTACAATGTGACATTAGAATCTGTCAGTTTACTCCAGTGAATTAATAATTAGACTTCAGGTCCTGTACCTTAAATATGACGAAATATTTTAACACCACAACAACACAGGAAGCGATTCATAATTAGATGTGACCGGTAAAGCGATCCTCGCAAGCAATTAGTGGCCGATGCATTGTTCAATTTGACTTATTAGTGCTGCACCCGGTGCATTCGTAATTGGTATTATTGGCCCGGGACCGACAATGCCCGCCTTGTAATCTGCACTGAGAAATCTTGCGCTCTATCGTAAGATAATACGCTGAAGAAATAATTAGTAATGAAAACAAAAGACTGTTTCGCGTGGTTACTAAAAAGTTCAAACACAGACTATAATATAACAAATAGATCTTAATATAGACAATGCAAATGAATCATATTTTTTTTCATACTCTGTTGCAAATATTATTTATGTAATTTACGGCATGTGTTAGGAACTTGATTGTTGGCACATTTTAAAATATTATAGGAAATAATTTCAGGAAAAACATGTGGTTACAGTAAACACGCCTTTTGTGTAAAAATGTTCAAAAGGAAATCCTAAGCAAATTTCTTTAATAAACTACTTATAACAACTATAATACTACTTCTCAACAAGCAAAATTCAAGCAAGCAGCTCGGTCGCAATAAAACGGAACGCAGCGTGCACTCAATATCCTAGAACACGGGAATTCTTTGTGTAATTCTCCAACCAAAACTCGATTTGTACAGAACAGTCATTCATGCATCGAATTCGACGTCGAAAGAGATCACATTGTCCCCAGCTTTTAGAAATGGCCGAATCGACATGCATACTGGTCGTACATATTTGACATTACTAAGGGATATTAGCGTTGAATAGAAATGCGGTGGCATTAGAAACTGGGTCAGCGACCGCATTGACTACTGAATACATGCCCAGTTTTAAAGAGAAATTTTGCAGTTGATTTTTTCCTCTTTTTGCAGCGACCTGTATAAGCGTATACTAATACGTAATGAAGATATCGTATCTTGTAACTTAGTTGTCTTTGTGATTTTGTTTTTCTAAGTCAGCATTAAAACAAACTTTGACTAAACTTTTGACTAATAATAATAAGGTTAAAAAACTATAAGGTTTTTCATATTTTCACCTGAAGTCTTATTTATCACTCATTTTGTTTTTATTTTACCATACCAAAAAATATTTCTTCGAAGTATCTTATCCAAATTTCTTATAAGTACCTATCATAATGTCAATAACATACATAAACATTCAATTAGGTTTTGATTACAGGGTTAGCTGTTAATTAGAGCAATATAAATATTACTTCTTTAGGATAATTAATACAATAAAATTTTTTATGACTTGTAAATGTTCTTACGCATTTTTTACAATATAAACAATCTAGAATTATACGCATTATGACTTCATAATCATCTTTTACATCTTTTTGTAACTTCTCAATGAAGATATCTTCAGATCAATACTCCTTCAAGTATTTTTAGCGCGAGCACCACGTTCAATAAAACACGTGTCTTAGGTCACACGGTACAGCTATTTTTTCAATTCAACAGAGCAATAGGTGGAAAGCCAACCATTACACGAAATGACACAGTGTCAAGACAATTGATTCGTTTCATAGCAATCGCATTATTTGTTGAACGTATATCAAGTTTTGTTTACATTGCTTGCGTGTTTTAAACACATTTTGTAAAGGTCTCGCATGTTATAAGAAAACTAGTGCTAAGTTTTTGAATGTAAGAACAACGGCGATTCTAAAATCTCCCAGAAAGATTTCTTTCATAAACAGCAATTTCTTCGCCCATTTATACTTGATACAGTAAATTAGCATCATGGGCGTACCCAGGTTCTGGGTCAGGGGGAGTAAAACAGATTTTTCATAAGCACGTAGTCAAATAAATAAAATACCTACTCAAACTAAAATAAGAGGATACTTTTTTAATGAGCTTTATTTCCCATTCATTCTCGAGTCGGGTTGCCAGATCAAAAGTTCAAACAATCTGGAGAAAATTTGAAAATGTCGGAATTTTGGGGTTGTTGTCAGAAGAAACAAATACTTAGGTACTTATTATACTTAAAATAAAAATGGAACTCTAATGCTTGTCTATAGGAAGAAAACGGCCGCGCAGCGCGTTTTTTATTTAGTTTCATCCACTGTCTTAGCTGTCTATAGTTAAAAAACCGGTCAAGAGCGAGTCGGACTCGCGCACCGAGGGTTCCGTACAATCATAAATATATTTGGATATGTTACTTTAGTACAGTCTTTAAAAAAGTAGGATAAACGGCAGACAGGTGGAAGGGCGAACAGGCGGACAGTTAATTTACAAATCTTAACCACAGCTGCTTATGGTGACTGAAAAACACATTGCAAACTGTTTATATTACTAAGTAGGAACTTATTCTTCGTTTATTCGTACGGCAAATAGTAGGTAATTATATTAGAACCAGCCACCAATTGTTATTGTAGTATTAGGTTGCGCCATCTCTTGACCGATAGTGGAACTATTTTTTTTCTTAGGTCAGCATTTGGTCAGCATTCTTAGGACAGCGCCATCTGTTAACTGGTAGTGAAACTAAAGAATTTTGGTTTGTTTTTTGAATTTCTAAAAAAGTGTGTTATATTGAGACATCGTTTTATTTTTCCTGTAATCTTTACATAAACTACTATCACATAGAATTATTTCAGATTTTTCTCCTTGCAGACTTCGGAGATAAGGGGGGGGGAACGATATTTTTAGGGTTCCGTACCCAAAGGGTAAAAACGGGACCCTATTACTAAGACTCCGCTGTCCGTCTGTCTGTCTGTCTGTCTGTCTGTCTGTCACCAGGCTGTATCTCATGAACCGTGATAGCTAGAAAGTTGAAATTTTCACCGATGATGTATTTCTGTTGCCGCTATAACAACAAATACTAAAACAGAATAAAATCAATATTTAAGGGGGGCTCCCATACAACAAACGTGATTTTTTTTGCTGTTTTTTGCTCGATATTAATAACAACAAAAGGTAGAGAGTTGAAATTTTCACAGATGATGTATTTTTGTTTCCGCTATAACAACAAATACTAAAAACAGAATAAAATTAATATTAAAGGGGGGCTCCCATACAACAAACATATTTTTTTTCCGTTTTTTGGTACGGAACCCTTCGTGCGCGAGTCCGACTCGCACTTGGCCGGTTTTTTTTACATTTTTCATCATAAGTCGAAAACTATGCGGTAACTATACTTACATCAGGAATAAAAAAATTAAGAGCACAATGAAAACAAGCTTTACTTGTTTATTTAATACAGCACCTTTGTAATGATTCAAGAACACTTTCCAACTAGAATGTTTGGTTATCGGATTTAAAACGAAATCCGAGAACTAAAAAAGTTACCACAGTACGATCGTTACTTCCAGTAATTAATTACTTGTCGTCGAGAACTCCGTTATCGATACCACTTTATCGTCCAAGGCCCCAAATTGGAAACTTTGCTTTTTCGTTATAAAAATAGGGTAAGTGCGAGTATATCACGCACGCTGAAGGTTCCTGACGCGACGTACGAGGTGTTATTAATTTTTTTATGGCACTATATAGCGCGCCCGCGACTTCATCTGCGTTGACAGTTATTTGTCTATCCAATAAAAGATAACCTATGTTGTTCTTTGTATGTAACGTGTATGTAAAATTTCATGATAATCGGTTGAGTAGTTAAGAAGTGAAGGCGTAACAAACAAACAATAATCCCTTCACATTTACCTATATAATAACAAAGTAAGGATATTAGTAAGGATACAGAGCATTACGGACCCTGTCGGACACAACAAAAAAAGAAAGAGGCATTTTTAACTACCTTCTGCCCGTGTCTTCGCGTAAACTTTCTCTTTTTGGCGATCGCGACTTACGAATTGGCATAGTTGTTATAATAATGATTAATGCCAAATTTCAGATCCACGCAGTGGTTTGAGCTATAATGAATCAGTTAGTTTTGGTTTATTGACCTTCGAAATATGCGACACAAACGGCTGTATCCTTTGTTGGAGTTGACTTAGAGCTTGATATTGCAACTTGTAACGACCGTAGACTTTAGGATTTCATGGGAATTTCAACTTGATACGTCCCCATGTTCCCGAGAAAAAGTTCCTCGACAGACAGAACCAAGTAATCATAAGGATTCCGTTATTCCTTTTTGCTACGGAACCCTATAAACATAACCCCAGCTTAGTCACCTATTAGATAGTTCTGAGAGGGTGCGAGGGCGTGCTAGCACGTGCCAGGCACTGAAAAACGCCTGTAATAGGCTATTGTTATTTAAAACGAGGAATTAAGAGCGAATTGTTTCTTTATTCTGTGTATGTTTTTGTATGTAACACAAAGTTGTGAAAAGATAAGCTTTATAAACTGTATGATTGCGAGGATGAAATGGATTCTTAGTTAATTAAAGATAATTATAAAATACGTCTCTACGTATATTGTCTATATACTATTGCAATTGAATTTCGGTTGAATTATCTGAGTTAATTGATACAATAAGAACTGTAAATTACTTTAGTAATAAAATGAATGTAACAATAAAGTTATTCATTTTAGCAAATTAATTCTTATTTAATTACAGTATTATCGGAATAAGTGTTTTTATATCCTTATGAATTTAATATTGTGCGGTGATAATAAATTAATATTAAACAGTTTTATTGCACGAAGGAATGCTTATTAAAATCTATTCATTATAACAAAACTGTAAATTCTAAATGTTTGTACACGCATCACGCAAAAACCACTAACAGCTTTAGATGATCTTTTCACAGTTTGGTAGCTTGGGGTCCAACCTAAAATCTAAGCCACGTTTCATCTAATCCTACTTATACGCACTAGCAGTCGTTTTGGTCGCGGTCTCCTAATTTATTTTTCCTGAATGGTATCATTTTATTTTTATTAATTTAATTGATTATATTATGTTTTTATTTTTATTTATTTCTCTACTAAATAAATTTATTATAATTATATTATTAAAATTTTATTAAATATCAATGCAATTAATTTTATTCATTTATATTTTATATACAGACATCAATATCCAAGTTCTTTTTTTATTTTTGTAACAATTTTGTTTTTCGTTTTTAATGCTTTCTTTTTATCACGGCACGGCCAATTTTGTCAATGCGCCCTTGCGTCTACAGGTGACAGCTGAAAACCAGTGTTTTGCTTCATCATCGGGGCAAAGTTATACGCTGAGCTTTTACCTACTTGCATCGCTGTGACACACAATTTAACCAGTATTATTTAGTTGCCAATATGCAGATTTGATTGTTGAAATTATGTATCTTTTCTTTAATTTTAATCTAATTTTTCTGTCTATGCGCATGTGTGTTGTGATGCTAATAAATCATCTATCTATCTATCTATCTATCTATCTAATCCGAGTAAGTAGAACAGGGAAAACTGCTTGAACTCTCCGTAGTACTGGCTTTCATACACCAAGGAGGTCATTTAAACTGGTCGCTAATTTTTTCTACTGTTCACGCGAACGAAGTCGCAGCTGAAGGCTAGTTAACAATATGCATGTAGATTCGGAAGCAATGATTTTGGTAGTTAACGTCCACCTCATTTGGGAAACGTTAATTTTATTAAAGCATAAAAGCTGAGGTAGGGTATATTGTGTAGTATTTCTCAACGTTTATGAGCACACGAAACATGAACACTTTCGTGATTCGTGCTTACTTATGAATATATTTACTTAAACGGTCGGCGAGTCTTTAAACAGTTGGTTCTACTTAGTACTTAAACAACTTTAATATTTCAAACTTTTGCCACTTATAATTATTTGCTCCTAAATATCTCTCTAAGTATTTTTTACGATAAATGTATACATTTCGAGAGATATTTATTTTGTTAAGAATCTTCCGTTTTAAAGCTTTTAACTTCCCCTTGTATGCAAAGATAACAGTTTATGTTATGCAATGAGTAAGCAAAAAAGCTTTGCAACACGCAACGCTTTTGAGCCATTAATGAAAAGGAGATATTGACAGCGTTTTTTTCCATTTATCTTTCGCAGCCCTTAATTTAACTTCGCCCCGAGCGGAAGATGTGCAAGTCAGAAGCAGATACACATCTTATATTGACAAGTTAATACGTAAACAATCTAGAGGCGTCGATTCGTTCGGATTGAGAGCTCTACACACGTCCGCGCGGTGCGAGAGCTGACAATTGAATGTGCATATCAATGCGATGATAGGTGCGTGGGGTAAGGTAGTTATAGTGAATGTTCCTACAGTTATCTATCTCCCTAGGGAACTAATCTTTATTTCTATTTTAACTTTTATACGAAATAGAAATCGATATCTACTTCATTCATGTTATGATTGCAGTAAACAAATCTTTGAAGGAATCTTTCCTGAACCTAAATAATAGCTGTTTGAGTTATGTGGATTAAATGAACGCATCTGACCAACGAAACGCAGGCGAACTAAAGTAACCGACATCGCTCGAAGGATTGCTCAGCTAAAGTGGCAGTGGGCTGGACACATAGCGAAAAGTACCGATGGCCGTTGGGGCGGAAAGGTTCTTGAATGGCGACCGCGCACCGGATGACGCTCCGTGGGTAGGCCCGTCGTGGAAATCCTTGGGGGAGGCCTATACCCAGCAGTAAGTGTCGTGCGGCTGATATGATGATGATGATGATGATCTGACCAACGAACTGTCTAAAGCATTCTGGTTATTCTAGTACAAATTGGAACACATAAGCAGAAAATTTGTTTACTTACAATTCTCCATTTATGGCGAGCTTTAGGCACACTATGGTTGAAAGACAAAATATTTGCTCGCATCAAATTGATACACGAGGCTCGCATAGACTGTGCCACCGCAGCGAGAGCGTTTGAATAAATTTGGTGCGAATCGCACCGAGTAGGCCTGCACATTTCCATGTCAAACGCCGAGGGGTCCGTACGCCCCTGAATTTTTAACAACACAGTTGTTCCGTCGAACTAGAGTTTCGTGGTTTAAATTCCCCGTGTAACTATTGCTATGTCGATCGCGAGATTTATTTGCATATAATGCCTCAAGCTATTTTTAAAACACTACGAGTTTCTATTACGAAAGTGCATTCTTCGTTTTGTGTGACACCACTCAAGTATTCCTTAAAACATTAGTTTTAAATTAACAAATAAGTCTAGTTAACTTTAGTTAATTAACAATTATATCGAATAGGCTATGGACTCCTAATTTGTGAGAAAGATATAACATTCTTATGGTACTTATTTACTTTCTTTGGACAAACAAAATATATCTCGATTATTCTCGATCTGATATTAATTAAAAAACCGACCAAGTGCGAGTCGGACTCACGCACGAAGGGTTCCGTACCAAAAACGGCAAAAAAAAAAAACACGTTTATTGTTGGGAGCCCCCCTTAAATATTCATTTTATTCTGTTTTTAGTATTTGTTGTTATAGCGGCAACGGAAATACATCATCTGTGAAAATTTCAACTTTCTAGCTATCACGGTACATGAGATACAGTCTGGTGACAGACAGACAGACAGACAGACGGACAGCGGAGTCTTAGTAATAGGGTCCCATTTTTACCCTTTGGGTACGGAACCCTAAAAATGAACGCTGAACGTGAAATTATCTGAGCATTGTCTCTAAGCGATGCGGAATCTACGTCGAACTTTGATCGTTCATTCATTTGGCCTGTATTTTAATCTCCTTTTTAAGGGCTCTTTATTACGCAAAATAGGTGCCGATAATGAATACAGACCCCTTATTTTTATGCGGAACGCGAAAAAAGAGCGAATTCAGCTTATCTGCGTATTAATTCTGTCGAAATTCCCCAATAATTAAGGCTTCAAAGGCAAAACCGAAGACGGTATCCGCGGAGTAGTCGAATTCAGCTATTTCACGGGTCTGATCAAGTTGGACTCGCACTCGGTCGAAGAAAGGTGCGCCTAATTCTATCTTAATTTAAGGTGGAGATTCGAGTGCGCGATTGGATCGCTGAGTTGAGGCTTAAAGAGGATAAGCCGATTTCAAAAGGAACACGTGATCAGATGCTGATTGCTTCCCCCTTCGGCCGAAGCGCAATCATATTTTAATATTGTGAATGAGGGTATTTCGCTAGATTAAATTTAAATTGTACCCATCCTTTTCGTCCTTCGAGATGATAATCTTGTGAGGTGAAACGCGAATCTAATTAAATTTATTGAGTTGTGGGCCCATTGAAAATCACTGGTGAAATTCAAATGCCTATACAATATTTCAAACTACAAACTAATTTAACTGTTACAATAAGGAAATTATTAAACGATTTTAAATAAAATTACCTCCTTATCAAATTCCGTTATCATAAAATTCGTTAACCAGACAACTTGTCTACCTACGTGGGTGTGTACAGAGATTACAGTAGGTTATTGTAAACTACCGGAGAAAATTTGAATTCTATCTACGTTTGTTACTCGCTTCAGTTTAAACCAAAAGTTTAATACGTTTCTAATTACATATTACACATAATTCTTTGGTCAAGGCTTATTTATTTTAGCACATAATATGAAACTTCGAAACTCCATCGGTTAATTAGTTTTTCATTTCACGTATAACGGAGCGTTTTGTGGAATACGTTCATAAAAACTAATCGGCCGGTTCTGTGCCTTGATAAGGGCTCATTAAGTCGGGAAATATCTAATTTTCTCTACCTCCTCTCGGTGAGTATGAAAAATCCAAGAAAAACTGCTTTCGTTCCTCGTTCTTGCAATAAAAGTGGGGTGCAAGTTATAAGAAAAAGAAGAAAGTTTTGCTTGGTACTATAACGCCGATATATTTCTTAGTACAAACATAAAGTTTTGAGCTTAACGAATTTAATTGCTCTGGTATTCTACATTTTACTTATCATCTAGATCGGCAGCTCCGTATCTTCTTAAGTTATAGAATACTCAACAAGTCCCTGTTATGGAAAATTTCAATGCAAAGCCATAGCAAGTGCACCTTTTATCGAATGAACACAAAGGGCCGCGCAGTGAGCTCGGCCACTTAGCGTGGACGGTCGTTGCAGAGACGCCCACGTGCACGAAACGAATATATGTTCGGTGCTCGTTCGTGCACGTAGAATGTTACATGAGTTTGTCGGTAACAGTTGTGAGTAGATTAGTGCGTGCTAGGCATTCGACTGATGCAATGCTAGAAATATTGCAAACAACGTTTCAACAGCAGCTGAGCACATATCACTTTCATGTAAGTAGGTTTCCCAGAGTACTAAGAAGTAGCAGAATTAGATAATTAAAGTTGCCAATCAGCAATACTACATCGCAAGTGCTCAAAATGTATAATGGATGCAAAACAATATTTAGCAATTACTTCCACATGATAGATGGTAACACATGCAAGAAATCTGTACAACGCCCGCCCGCCCACAAATAAAAATGCACGTGCAAAACGTCCTAGACTGTTATACCGACAGCAACGCACCTTTTCCATATAACAACTACTCTACCGGCCGTTTGCACTAAACTTAAAAATCGCTTTTCTTAGGCAAAGGGTTGTACTTACGTACAACTCGACCAAGATAATTAGGCGCATGACAGCTAAGTTCATGACATCGTTTTTATTTGATCAAGTTGTAGTTAGAAAAAAATGATAAAATGTTACCCTCAGTGGTTTTCAGTTCTTTTTTACTTCTTAAAAATTAAAATTGAATTCCCGCTACCTCTTACGTCACAAAACAAGCCGAGCCAAGGCGATTACGACGCCGGGCCCTCTTCTCATATTGAAGGGCCTTAAGATTTGTTAATTACTGGAAACATTAAATTTAACAACCTTCTTCGCCATCGTAAAAATCCTTCAGCGAACGCTTTCCTCCGAAAGTTATTGTTGGCAAAAATATGAATTCCGATTCCATAGACGACGGATCCATTGTGATTCAGCCTCGCAAAGATGGCCGCCTATTAAAGAAATTTGCCTTCTTTATTTCGTAATTGCTTAGGCAGGTTAATGGCGAATTTGACAAATTCACAAATAACTGTAACGGATAACGAGGTCGTTGCGAAATGATTTTATATTTGCTATTATTTGATGTAGAATTCTTATTTACATTTTAGTTACGAGAATTTGATTATAATATTATTACGTTATCACTTTTAGATTAAGGTATTAACATCCCTTCAAAAGGTTAAGTTAAGGCTTAAGTACATTTTTGTGTAGGCTTCTAGATTAAACACAAAAATATGCGTACTTCTATTTATAAAGTTTACAATTTTACGTTAAGTTCCAAATAACGTTTTATCAGTGGTTACACGCTAAATCGTAGATTTTGAAACAAACATAAGATAGGTATGAGGGTTATAAAAGAGATTTTAAGTTTAAACATTCATCTTCTAGCTAGAGGTAGCATTCCCATAGACACCATTGATGAAACACACAAACCTTCGCCCTGACCTGATGTTCCATAAATCAATGTCGGCTCCAGCTTCCATCAGCGCGTTGATAGCGTAAAGTGAAACGTCTACGAAAGAATTCACATGAAAAACATGTGTTTGCCCCAAACGACGGGTTAAACATTATAAATCAACGCCGCGGAGTTAATGGTGAATGGCTGCGTGAATGCAGTATTGTACGACGTGGTTTTTTTTTGGTGAAAATAAAGGATTTCTTCCATATTACTTAAGCGGGGCTCTAAAACAAAAAATAGTGCACATTTCAAGAGGAAAAAAACAAACTAAAGAAATCGAAATCAATTCAATTCTGCTAGCTTGCGCCCGCGATTTGGTCTTTATTTAAAAAGCCAACAACAACCTAGAGTCTGTAATTAGGTACTATTATATAAAATCGTATTAAAACTAACATTATAATAATATATACGGTCGCCCGCGACTTCGTCTGCGTGGGCAGTTATTTTTCTAGCCTCGGGAATCGTTCTTTTTTCTCAGTTGAGTAGTTAAGACGTGAAGGCGTAACAAACAAACAAAGTTACTTTCGCATTTATAATATTAATAAGGATGGGTATTTAATCATACTTATACCCGTATACATTTTCAAAACCTTTACATCACTATAGTAAAATACAATTAAATTTTATTTGTATTTAACATTTTTAACTTCTTAATACAAACGATTCACGAATAATCACCGGTAAAGGAATTTTAATATTGTAATTAATATGCTAATACTGGCTACTCGAGTTCCGTTAATCTTAAAATTATGTTTTTTTCCAATTTAAGGCACCCGTGGACGGTACCGACTTCTTAAAACATGTTGCTTAATATTTATTGCATTTTACGCTTCTTGTTTATTGATATTCTTATGCAATTTGTTTTCTTAACACGATTCTTGGAAATTATTAATTACCCAGTTATATGATGAATATTATTATGAGTTTTGTTTATAGAAGAAGTACCTGCCGCGTTATTATAAAGTTACCTAATTGAACTTTTTTTAAATTGATTAGAAACAAACGATTTAAAAAGGTTTTAATAAAAGCAAACAATAAGTCCGCTTTCGAATTCAAATTTCGAAACGGCCGTGTCGTGTGTCAGCTAACCCGCTCGCCGCCGGCTGTCCTGCACTGGCCTATTTGGTAACGATGGCCATATATGGCCCGCCCAGTAAGGAAGCCAGTCAGAGCCATCTATGGGCAGCCGGTTGCATTCTACCGTACAGCGCAGCACATTTGTCGGGGATCTTGTAAGGTTGGTACACGTTACAATGTCAGGATTAACAGGAGACGTTGAGAGGAACAGCGGATTTATGCACAATGTTACGAAATCTGGTATACACAAGCTCTAAGTAGATTAAAGAGATCTTATTTTTAGTACCTAGGTAAAAGAAACCTTAACTTACTGAATTGTTTGTTGTAAATAAAATATACAATCATAATAAACCCATAGTGGAAAATTAAAGTCAACAAATATTTGCTATACAATCCGACTTAACGTAATGAACGTCGAGTGAAAATAAAAAAGATTTTTCAAGTGCAGACGTAGAACAATGAATCACCGAAAAAGCTTTTGCTATCGTAACTAAGCCTACTAAAGTTCCAAAGCAATGGCAAGGGTCCAGTGAGATCGCTATCAAGAAAGCAATATCCTTTTGTTAGCCAAAACTAAACGTATTATTTTCGCAAGAGAAAATTTCATAGAGTCGAAAGAAAAAAAATCGATGCAATCTTGTCAGTTCCTCCGAGTCAGTCATAAATCATGGGACGAGTGAGATAGCTATCTACTTGTTGATCTGTCTGCGACTTGAATCGCGTTAGGAAAATATATAATGCGGGTCGCATTTAGGCTGACTGGAGATAGAATATCTGACGCGAAATCGTTTTGTATGAAAGATACTGCTCTTTATATAGCGACCCTCGTCTCTAGAGATTCAAACAAAACATATATTCACGCCTTTCATATTTTGCTTTTAACATTTGATGAGTGTTTGTTTGTATTTAAGATCAACTTTTAGAAAATAATATCTATTCATTGAGAAGGATATTTCTAGTATATTTTACCTAAAACATGAAAGCTTAATTAATTCATTAAATAAAGTATAATTATATTGATCTAAATTTTAAAGTCTTATTATTTTAACAACTACATTTCATCTATAAGTTAGATACAAAATAATTATCTTACTACTTATATTTAATCTTCAATAATTAATTTTAGTTTTAAACCTTCAGGAAAATTGTTGACAATCCTTAAAATGTTATCCAAGCAGCATAGACCATATTTAAACTTATTTATTGGTTGATATTTAAAAGCGCCTGGAGCATCACCGTTCTGAGGTTTTATGCAACTCTGTACCGAGTCATACAGAAAGTCGTTGGGTGGGGTCCACTGGACCGGCCCTTACGGAGACGGGTTATCGTTACCTTAAAAGGCTACGCGATAATTGAGATGCGATTTTAATGCGAAAAATCAATGCTCATTGGTGGTTGCGCAGTTTTAAATTGTGTTATCATGATATGTTTCAAGAGGTTTCAAGACTGTGCTTTTATACTTCTTTAATTACTTTGATTTCGATGTTTAATCAATTACGTTTGTAAATTAAAAAAAAAGCTTTTGTTATTTTTGTATTTAATTTATTATAAGATGAATGCTTATTGCTATATCAACATTTCTAAAAAATCTTTTTAGGGTTCTGTATCCAAAGGGTAAAAACGGGACCCTATTACTAAGACTCCGCTGTCCGCCTGTCTGTCTGTCTGTCACCAGGCTCTATCTCGTGAACCGTGATAGCTAGACAGTTGAAATTTTCACAGATGATGTATTTCTGTTGCCGCTATAACAACAAATACTAAAAATAAAATAAAATAAATATTAAGGGGGCTCCCATACAACAAACGTGATTTTTTGCCGTTTTTTACTTTATAATATAAAGGAAAAAACGGCGACAACAGGTAGACAGTTGAAATTTTCACAGGTGATGTATTTTTGTTGCCGCTATAATAACAAATACTAAAAACAGAATAAAGTTAATATTTAAGAGGGGCTCTCATACAACAAACGTGATTTTTTTGCCGTTTTTTGGTACGGAACCCTTCGTGCGGGAGTCCGGCTCACACTTGGCCGGTTTTTTTATTATTTTACAATACAGTTAGTACAAATTGCTATTGATTTGGCTGCCTTATATGCAATTGCCCTGATGTTTCAATGATCAAAGAAATATCTTTTGTAGTACAACTTTGATGCTGCAAAGCAAAGGATAACAATTTCCTGACTTGAAATAGTTGGTAAGAGGTTGGAAGAGGTGAATTCTTAACAATAGAACTCGTTAAGCTGTTTTTTTTTATTTGACAGCATGCATCACTAAGCCCCAAAGAAAATTGGTCTGTGTGCACCCATTGGTTATTGCGCGTGACCTTCAACAGCCTAGCCTATAGCCTAGCCCTGACCATGAGCATTGACCAATGAGCTGCGAGTATTTTGTTGCCTAGGAGTTGGATTCGTGCAACGGAGTATAGGTCGTATTATGTCTAATGCTGCGACTCCACCTGCGTCTTAACGCGTAACCTAACACTTTAATCTAGGCGTTACGCAGATGTGGCCAACACTTTAACGTGTTGATTTACAAACGACAGTACTAAATATATTTTCAACACACTTGCTCGTAAAGTGAGCCCTAACACATCGCTTTTAGGGCCATAAACCGAGCTAACAAACGCGTGCAATAATATATAAAACACTAGGTTGTTATAGAATTATCCCTACAAAGTTAAATTAGTACCTTACTGCATGTTTTATGCGAGTAAACATAGCATTACCAATTTAACCGGGTAATACAGTTATTTTTTAGTAACAACAAAGAGGTTTATGCCGCTGAAAATTCATATTCATTTTTGGAATAAATAAATGTGTAACGGCCGGTTTCTGAATTGAGAAATTGAAGTTGAGCACTACTTAAGTACACATTTTGTATGGGTGAGTAAGGTTTGAGTAGTGCTCAACTTCAATTTCAAATCAATTCAGAAACCGGCCGTAAGTCCTTAATTAAGTCAAACCAATATTTATTATTATCAAATTATTCATAATTCATAATATTTTGTAATAAAATATTAAAATATTTGCATTTTATCACTTAAAATTATAATTTTGAAGTAGGCTGTATGCTCACTCACCCCTTTGAAACCTACGCGCCTTTTCCCATAATTTTCATATTATTTTTTGTCGTATTTGTTGCTGTGTGGTTAATTTCTTTGTATTTTCCTCGTAAATGTGTTGAAAAACGTCGTATGAAACTCGTGAGCTTTTGCTCATTGCACACTCGGCCGAGTTACGCCCTCGCCTGCCCTCGTGTGTAATGAGCAACCTAAGCTAACTTGTCTCATAATGATTAATTAATACCTTAGGTTGGATATTACCATTAACGTTAACGAAGGTGTAGCAGTAGCTTACGTTGAGTATAATGAATAACCTTATTTTATAATATTTAAACTCTGGAAAAATGGATGTAACAACAGAAAATATTTTCGAAATTCCAGGGTTATGTTTTCATACATAAACTTGTTCATAATTTCCAGATTTTGTGTACACAAAAAATAACGTTGTTTTTACTAGAGTTGACTGTGCTTGTCTTTTCTGCAGTGCAGTAGATTCCATTAAAGCCAAATCCACTATGCACTTAACACTACTTTTAATTAAACATCCCAATATTTACACTAAAGTGATAGCCAACAAATGCACCAGTTATTGCTGAACAAGCTACTGGGCTTATCAGTAACCTGCATAAAACGGAACGACACGTCTGCAATCGGAATTATACACTACAATACAACATATTCATTAAATTTTATGTGTTGTGTGTAATAGTGGGTTAACTACATTTTTGAGTTCGGATTAAATATGAAATCCTTTAAGTACATTCTCAATGAATGTGTCAAAATCTTTGAAAATCTTTGAGTACACCTTTAAGTTATGCTTTTATTATGTACTTATGTATTTTTAAAAATTAAATGGTTATTTAACACAATATTGGCTACCACTTTTTGGTAATTCAGCGCAATAAATAGTGATTTGTCCAAGCGGGATACATGCCATTCTTGCTTTGAAAAGCATTTATTTTCTTTCCCATCCTTTTCTACCTAAATATGTAAAAAAAAGTGATGTGCTGTACTCAAGATGACTTTTTAGAGTGTGCATCGAAAATGGCCTTGTTGTGATAAACTATTAGATCCGCTAGTAGAGTGTCGTAACTTTGCTTGTGTTTTCAAGTAATAACACAAGTTGTAGCTTTCTTTAACCAAATTTAGTCACGGTCTAAAGAAGTGACACAATGTGCGTCGTGTTTCAATCTCGACAGTTAAAACGTTAATTTAGGAATAATAATAACTATGAATACGTTAATTTCGCAAGAATGTGATGTTAATACATATGATAAAAAAAATGTAAAATAGCGCGGGTCCTATTCTTTCAGAAATGGCTTGCAAAATAGTAATATCGTCAATCAACATCACAAACGCAAAAAATATACATGGAGAAGAGGTAAGTTCATTGAGTTTTAATAATATTTGAGTAAAAAGATTTTTGAATCCAATTGAATAAATCATTGTTTTTATTGATGTAGATTAATTTAATTACTTACATAAGATGAAATAGTTAAGTAAATTTTCTACTTAATGTAAGTGTTACGTAGTATCTGATCGCTGGAAAAAATCCCGTTTGCAACATAGGGAAAATAGATACATAATTATACTACGGGGCAGCGAACTAAAATCTATGGAATAAGCATTCTGCTCGAAAAATGGCACCACACGAGAAGTACAACTAAGTGGATAGAACTAAAAATGCTAACATTTAACTATGCAGCACAAAGCATCTGAGCACCGGTTGCTTATTAGCGACCATAATTTGTACGCTCAAAGATATTTTCTATACTTAAACGAAAAAATTAAATATGTTTTTTCTGCATTTTTTTACTGCCTTCTTTGCATCTTTTACACCATTTGACTATAAAGGACGTCATTTCTAATAAACTCTCTCTTTCAATCCTCTCTCTACAATACAAACTGCAATTTATTGAAAAATTCAAACTGCAATTTATTGAAAAGAACACTAACGTCAGTCATCGGGTGCGTGGCTGGCCCGACTAAAGCTGAGCGAATTGTACTTTTTCGGCCCCGTGGTGCCATTTTTAAGCAATATTTGTTTGTAATTACATTTCCATAGACATTGAATGCTGCTAAGGGATATAAATTACAGGGTTTATATACAGATAGCAGTTCCGAAACTAATTTGAAAACATCCACTCACATCACATATTGCAAATTGCAAGTAATGGATACATGAAAAGCGCCCAAAAAGCATTGCCTATTGAAATCTAATGAATATAGGCCTACAGGAATGAAATTCACCAACATTGAAATGTAAACTTAGCCGTAATGCTTTAGAATTTAATAACTATTTTCCTATCAAAAAATTTACTTACATCAACTTTGATTTCCGCGAAACATTAAAATTTTAAACACACGCGATTGTATTAAAGTTTTTTGATGTTTCAATTGGGCTTTTTACTGAAAATAAGTACACACGTGAAGATGCTGAAATATCGGGAAGTGTAAAAATAAAATAAAAATCTTAAACTAAACACCAAGAAAACTTTACTAAAATCGTATTGATATCCATAAAAGTGTTGTGTTTCAAAACTAACTACCGCCCGCGATTTTGTCTGCATGGACAATTATTTTTCTATTTCTCGTGACAGTACTTTTTTCTGGATTTAAAAGAATTACTTATTTAAAAAAAATCGGGTTGCACTCCGGGAGTGCAGGCAGAAGTTAAAACTTGAATATTAACGTTGTGCATTTTTGATATTTTGGAATGGTTAGGGAATAATTTTGCACGAATTGCCGTCTTACGAATTTACTCTGCATTTGAATTTACGAATACAGAACAGTATTGTACGAAAGTCTTATCAATAGCTTGACAGAAAATCTAGAGTTTTGACATAGAATTAAAAAATTAGCGCGTTGCTGTGTTGCTATCTTGAAATGACGCGCCGCCATTTTCACCGCGCCCCGTAGAAAGAGAGGGGGATACTTCCGCCGCCGGCTGTCTACTCTTTATCTGTCACATCCGTCTTACTTACGAATTTTCGATCAGGGTCACGTGATCCTGACTGACTGACGCGAGTTTTTCCCCATTACAAAAAAGCGTACAACGCCGCTAAAGAAGTTTTCATTTCAAAAATCTCTTTCAAATGCATAACATTCATCTATCAATATCCCGGATAGAATTGAGAATTACGATCACAAACTGTCGCCGGCGACTTGAAAGCGGTCGTGAAGTCACGGTCGGCTTCCGAACACGTGCGACGGTCGCCGACGCGTGCGACGGATCACGACAAACAGGCACGACAATTTTTTGTCGTTATTTTAGTTCAAGAGATGGAGAAGAAACCGGTGACGCGTTGTACCTATGCAAAGTGTAATCTCAAAAGAAACCTGATTTACTTTGACAATTCATATTAAAAAAACCCACCTGCATAAAAAAAACAAGTCAACTGAAAAAATTGAAACAAGATTAAATATAAAAGGCAACATTATAACATGCAGTCGGAGGCATGCATAAAGAAAGTGACATTATGAATGATTTGAGTTATATGCCTCCGACTGCATGTTATAATGTTGCCTTTAATATTTAATCTTGTTTCTATCTTTTCAGTTGACTTGTCTTTTTATGCAGGAGGGTTTTTAATTTTTTTAATTTATTTTTTTATTTATTTCTTTTTAGTTATTATTTATTACAATCATGATATACCTTTTTGAAATCCTTTTAATGAGACCTTTAATTTGAAACCCATATTGCAGTATCCTAAAAAAAAAATTTTTTTCACTACGTATAATAACACCGTGCAGCTGCCATGTTGGTTTTTTTATAACGCCACTTTCTTAAGAACACTTGGGCTGGCAAGACAAATCTAACGATATGTTAATCATGGAAATCCGTTCAGCCGTTTAAAAGATATGAGGTAATAAAGAATATTACATACAAACAAACATACTTACTTACATACTTACAAGATACGCGCGAAAAACATAACCCTCTTGCAGTCGGGTAAAAACTGACAAATGATAAAATTAAATGTGATCTATTAAAATGACTCTAATTAAGGTAGATATTGTTACTTTATTTCTTGAAGCCTTTGAAAGGATAGCGTGACTTCAGCGAATTTTTGTTTTTTTCTCTTACGCATTATTGATATTATTTTTATTTTGTCTAAAAGGCAACAATAATTTGTGTAGTGAAAAGCATCGCAAATTTTTTCGAGTCAATAGTTTTAAAATTTACTTAAAAATAATAGTTTTTATCTAAAATGTACGTCGCTTTAAATCATACTCAACAGTGAATTTATTATGGTTATAACTTTAAAAATTCTCCGTAGCTCTCCTAGACTACTCGTGTTTGTTGTCTCCGCGCCCGCGGTCACGAGAGGACGCTTGGATTGTCTCTCTTGACCTAATAAACGACGTAAATATATCTGCCGTTGATTTATACCGCCATTCAACACATTCCATTTTAAAAATCCTTTGTAGGAAACCGAAAATGCCGACTTAAAAAATATAACAGTAGTACATATTTGTCGATAAAATATTAACAAAGAACCAAAAATACCGACCTAAATAAACGAACGTCATCAAATAATTTCAATCATAACTACCTTAATAAAAAATAAATCGGAGAGATATCAGATTATCAGAACTTTAATTAGTAACCTTAGAATAATAACACCTAGAACGACAGTTCTCCACAAAGCGCACTGTCAAAAAGTGAGGCAACTAAAACAGCCAAAATGACTCCGTTTTCAGATTTTTATAACCCATTATTACCTAGTCATACGGAATAAGTACAAAACAGTTTCAATTTAGGAGAGTTGTTATAATATTATTGAATTTTAGTTACGATTATGTAACGTATGAAGGTTATAAATCTGAAAACTCAGCCATTTTGGCTTAGTATTAGTTGTCACACTTTGCATGCGAGGACACTGCTTCTAGGTGTTATTATTCTAAGTTAGCAACATAGTATACAAAACAATAAGTTTGTAGCTCAATGGGCCAAAACAAATACTGTCTTAACAAGCTTGTTTGACTTTTCATTGAGGTGAAAAAAAATCAAACAATCAAGCTATCTATAGTCATCGAACGCACAGTGTCGGTTTATGGTATCTAAGACAACGGTAAAATCTTTATACTCTTAATATTATATGATTTCCGCAGTTGTGACTGCAACTGACAAATACCAAAACGTCAATTTTAATTCGAAGAGCCAGAACTATTAGAGCTTTTTTCACAAACCATTCAAGTTGAAGGCTCCCAACAAAACCGAACACTTGAAGTTTCTCCCAATAACTCGGCACCCTGTTAAAGGAGTTTGTGTGAGCCTCAAACAGGCTGTGCACAAACCATTCACATCCAAACGAAATAATAGACACTCGTCCCCACATATGCCAATGAAATGGAATATTTTTACGTCATTATTTGCAAAGCAAATTTCCCGCCCTCGGGCTACGTATGTACCCGTTTTTTCCCGTTTTCAAAGCATTTGTTAAACTCGGCAACGAGCTTGAAAATTGTTGTGTTTAATGTACCGTTGTATTAGTGTGGATGGATGAATAAATAAATAAAAAATAGGTAGGTTAAGGAACATTTTAATACTGCTGGTTCTCTTAATAATATCATAACATAAGTTATGATATTACACACACACACACACACACACACACACACACACACACACACACACACACACACACACACACACACACACACACACACACACACACACACACACACACACACACACACACACACACACACACACACACACACCTACTCACAACACAACCCACACTTCATGCACACATTAAATAAATGTTATCTACATTCACTTCATAGACTAAATATATATGTAATACTGATTAATTCTTTAACAAACATCAACACAGCTCACACCTTAACTACCACTCTCATAACTTGAAATGAATATACCATATTGGGGGCACTGGTGACCTGTAATACGGGTTTTTTTAAAACCTATCTCGGGCACCAGTCCTCACATAATGGCTTCTTTATGTTTGTTACTATTAGTAAGTTAAGTGCTTTATGTAATCAACCATTGTGTGATGGAAAATAAATATATTTTTTTTATTATTATTATTATAAGTATACTACACCCGCGAGCAGAAAACTGGAAATACTGAAATCACATTTCTATTTTCATACAAACGAGGTAACTTTGAAACCTTTGTTCTCTGTCAGGGATTGAACAGGGTGTGCTCTGATGATGGTCATTCAAAGAGAGAATGAAGGAGAACCAGCCCCCCTACTCAAATAGCCAACTTTCTGTTCGTTGGAATGCTACGCTTACTTTTAAAACTTAAATATGAGCAATAGATGATTAAATCACATGTCGCAAACTTGTGCGAATCACAGACTTCGATGTATTGTATGAAATTGACAAGCTTACGGCACATCATTTTATAGTTTACTGCTTATTTTCAAGTTTTAATAGTAAGCGTAGCGTTCAAACGAATAGAATTTCTTTAGCATTTGGCCTTCGCCATTTGTTCTTTAAGGGCCATCATCAGATCACACCCCGTTTAAACCTGGGCGGAGACCCAAAGCTTCAAAGTTACCGCGTTTGTATGAAAACAGGCATGTGATTCCAGTTTTCTGCACGCGAGTGTAGTATGTTGATATGCTAACAACAAAAAGGTGTAAAAGTTGTAAAAAGAGATGAGAAAACTGTAATTTTTAAGAGGTAATCGTTGAAATGGTAACTTAAATCAGAACTTTTTAATCATTCGGATTTTGTAATATTCATAATTTACATTTTAAGTAGCTAGGTACCTAATTATACAATCTTTCTGCTCAATAGTTTTTAAAGGTAAGAGCGGGTTACGCCAGCAGGAATATTTTTATATTACTCTTTATTGTATACTGGGGCTGTTTCAAAGCAATTAATGTAATTGAATTATTAAGTAAAAACTATAGTTTATTTTATTTATTTTAATAGTTAGTACATACAAAATCTAATCATAAAAAACACTAATGGAACGCAGTTTCCTAAGTTTTGCACGTTTTTTTACTGAGTACCACGCAATATCAGGCTAAAATATTATTCTATCAAGGGCTTTGAATAATATTTTTAAAGCGAAAGTTTGATTGAATATTAAAATAACAAAATTCTGTATACTTTATTATTTTAGGTAGAACTTTCAGTAATTTTAAGTTTCACGACTTTAGAAAAGATAATATTGTATTTTGATAAAGTTTTCGGGAGCTGTAAGCAATATTCTATTTTTCTTATGCTTAGTTTCAACTTATTACTGTAAATATATACTAAAGATTCGTCATTATCGACATAAAGTAGACGTGTGAGTCGGTATATGAATCTTTTCTGTGATCAAATTTTTATTTCAGTAAGGCTGCTCAGTCACCAGTCACCAGTTTAAGCTAGCTACCAAAAGTAACCTTACTGTTTTTGCTTGTAACATTATTAATTATTATAAACAAAACAACCAACTTGCGATTGACTAACCATCGTTGTCATTTCAGGTTTAACTTTGAATGCATTTATTTCGGCATTTCCTCCCGGCTTAATTAGTAAACTAACAGCTGTAGGTCATCTGGTGCCCGTTGTAAACAATGAGCGGGGAGCGGTGCGATGGGAACTATTGTACAGTCACTAACGAAATTGTCAGCGCCCATTAAAGGAATTAAAATTTATGACGTTTTGGGCATTGAAGTTTAACGGTATGCTACTTAATCACTAACATTATTCTGGAAAAAGTTTATTTAACTTGAAGTCCGAAATGGTTTTGTGAAACCGGTACAAATTTTTATTTTATATTTTGAGTAACTACCAAAAGTATAAAACTATAGGTATTGCGGCGCTCAAAAAATTGGGCAAAAAAATCTGGTGCGAATTTAATATCGTGTTCGGTCGGCGGTACGTGTTCTCCGAAGCTGCTAAATGGTACAAAATGTCAGGCCCGGTAGACAGGACCAGGCAATTAACACATGTCCGCCGTCGCCATGGCAACACGCGCGTTCCGCACACCGCGTTAAACAAACTAATTGGCCGTCGCTTTTATCACCGATTGTACTATTTTATGAATGCATGGTAATGAATGGACAAAGTAACGTAATTGATGAATGAAAATTTAATTCGAGCCTTGCAACTATTAATTTAAATTCGTTTGTTCAGTTACAACTCTGATGAGCGACTGAAAGTTTTTCTTGTTCGGAATGTATGGAAACGCTTCGCAAACTTTGTTTTAATAACTGAATATATATTTATGAGATAGGAAATTAACGGGATGTGTTATTAAGTTGAAACAAAGCCGTGTCGCTGTCACAGTGTTTACTGTTGTATTAAATTAATACAACACATTCAATTAAACACTCCGTTAACGTTTGACATGAAAATGAAATGAAAATTAAAATCAAATGAAATGAAACAATGATTTTCATTCAAATAAGCTCACATAATAAGCATTTTTAAATCGTCAATTCTTTTACTCTACCAACCATTATGGCGTCTTTTAGCTGTCATTTTTTAGATTGACATGTTTTTATACGTACGACACTAGTAATAATAATAATGCCTTCATAAATAAATAATAAATTAACAATAGTTCGCTTTTCATCTGTTAAAGAGGTTTTTTTAACTGTGATACCATAATATTTTACATACCATGACAAATCTAGGTTTTTATACAATAAAATACAACTAATTTTTTCATGAATTCTCACGTCACAGATATTTATTACAACGAATAATATGCATTATTTTGCTTTTATTTACGAAGTGTCATTTATTTATGTCAACCTAACGATTCTTGTAAGTTAACTACTAAACTATTCTAAAAAAAATTTTCCTTGTTTACAGGCATGCTGAGATCTACATACGACCGCCCAGATCACGAACGTGAGTATTCTTCTCTCACAAAAAACACACCGTAAGCACTTTTAAACTCGACTATCCCTAGTGAATGAATTGCGCGTGGGGTAAATGAAAAAAGTTTGTAAAAAAACGCGATTCGCATAGAAAACCCCGTACTGACATAATAGCCATCAATTTTTTCCATCCGACGGACACGGTATTGAGTAAATCCATCACTCTTTCACGGGGATACACCTAATCCCGTACCAATGGTGCCCATGGTAAGGAATCTTAGGGTAAAACTGTCATAATTGCATTAGTATTTATATCTTGCTATAGAATGACCATGCAATGTACTAAGTAATTATTCCAGTATTACAACAAATAAAATCAATACGACATTGATTTTATTTGTTGTGATACTTGAATTATTTTAGTTAGCTGGCATAATAATTAAAAAAAAACAACAATGGTAAAGTTATTTTTATTGATTTGTTAGAACAGAAGACGAAAGATATGTATCTTTCGTCTTCTGTTCTAACAAAGCGAAGTGATTGTCTGATTGTCTGAATCTGGATATTTATTCTTTTAATAAAAACAAATATGTTGTTTAGCAGGTAACGAAAATGGCTAAAACACATAGTAGGGGCGTCGTTCGTAAATAATTGTGGACATATCTCCACAGGCTAGTCGTCAAATAAATCAAGGGAATTTGCATCTGCCGCCGATCCAAAAAAGCGGAAAACTTCACTATTGTTGCCAGCGATCCGCCAAGTTCAGCCCTGGACACTGCCACAAAATGCTTGAAAACGATTGTGAGCACAAGAGAATTTAGGTGAATATTACACGCATGTAAAAAAGAGGTGTAAATAAAAAAAACCCGGCCAAGTGCGTGTCGGGCCACGCGCAGTAGAGTTCCGTAGTTACCGTATACCACTATAATTTTTCGTCTCCAAAAATAACTTAGTGTTTGTATAAATGACAAAGTTATATTTGCGGTTTTAGAAAATGTGCTATATCTCTAAAACGATTATCAGTTTTATTTTATATATTATATATGTGTATGTGTGTGTGTATATATATATATGTTTATACATATAATATATAGGTAAATAAAAAATCTGCTATTTCATACATTTTGATATCCTTACTAATATTATAAATGCGAAAGTCCGTTTTTTTGTTTGTTTGTTTCTTACGCCTTCACGTCTTAACTACTGAACCGATCATCATGAAATTTTGCATACACGTTGTCAGGGGTACAGAGAAGGACATAGGGTACCTTTTATCCCGAAAAAAAGTATTGTTCCCGAGGGTTAGCAAAAAAACTTTCCACGCAGACAAAGTCGCGGGCGGCCGCTAGTTTTCGTTATAAATTTTTGCATGAAACAGCTGAATTTTTTTTCGCGATTTCATAGTTGATCCCATAGTAAAAGTTGTTCAGTTTGATGGTCCCTATTTACCATATTCGGCTTTATAAGACTTTTATCAAACACCTTGTATAAGCGCTTAATTCGTAATTTAGCGTTATCGTCACTTAACATCAGACCCCGAATTACGTAACTCTGTTGCTAACAATTCTCAGTTGAAATCGATTGAAATCACAGTTGCATTGCTGCTTTAAGTAAAATAGTTGTCATACTGGTTTTTGCTAAAGCAGCAATGTAGCTGCGATTTTGTCAGAGTTGATTGCAACAAAGTTAGATAATCAGCCCACAGGTAAGGCGAAGGCCAAGCACTATCCTGTTGTGGATAAAAAAGCTACCTTTGTTGACGAGTCACGGATAGTCAAATGCAAGAGATAAGATAGCTATGAAAGAAAAACGAATTTACAATCTACGGCTGGCTTGCAAGTAGTGCGGCGCCCAAACCGGCAAACTCCTCATTACTACGAACCGGTAAATTACGTTAGAACCGATTGTTTACCGGTTGATAGCGAACTACCGATTCCCGGAACAAGTTCCGCGTTTGAGCTCCGACAAGTTTTACCTCGATAGTTGATAACTTATATTAACTACATTGAAATTTGAAACTAGTGCAAAAATTAATTTGGAAATTGTGGTACATTTTCCGATTATCTTTTCATTATGTATTTTTTTTCAACAATGGCTAAAAGGCTCTACTCCATTCGTATTTAAAATAGTATTTTTTTAATATTCAAATATATGTTAACTTTCATAAGCGCGTAAACGCACACGGACTACTTTTTGTAGCTGCGATAATCACGGTGATTTTTTCAGCCATACATATAATGATAATTACTCTATTCTCGGCGACAAAAAATCGCTCAGTAATTTATCGCTAGTGGGCGGGAAGCCTTTAATTTTGTTCGTATAAATAGGTATATCCAAAAAAAAACAAAATTTTAAATATTTAGAATCAACAGAACTTTTATTAGGACGCAAATAAGCAAAAGTTTAAGTATGTCATTTCGAGAAAATGGCGTTGGAACAATCAAGTTGTATGTATTTCTTTTCAAATATTGGACATGTTTTTGATAATTTTAAATCATGTTTGTTATTTTACTTAAGTATTTGCATTAAAAAAATTATAAACGTTTTATTTTCAATTTTGTGTGCTGACCCACTTTTGCTTATTTGCGTCCTTTTATAGTAAGAACACTCAAATTTTAATTCAAGTCTACTCATAGTTTTTTTACAATGAAACTTTATAAAATGTGGGTCAGAAAGAGTTATGACTCAAAATTGACAAAAGGTCTCCCCACGGCCGGTCGAGGAAATGATATTTTTCTGTAAGTAAGGAAATTGCACTTTTTACAGAAATAATGACGACGTAGATTCTTTCACAGATATTTTCAAATGAATTGCTCATTTTAAAAGACTTGAAGCTTAGAGCTTTATTTGTAAAAAAAAACTATTTTTCGCTGAGTCATTATTAAGATGAAACGTTATATTTATTACAGCTTGACCATAAAGAGTTTTAAGGGCGCCACTTTCAATGTAAACACGTCAAAATCACGAATAATTTGGCAACACTGTCTATATTTTGTACTGAAAAATTTTAGTTCCATTTTATTTAATTTCAACTCTTTATGGCCAAGCTGTGTGTAAAGAAAACGGTCAAATAAAATAACTTCCCAAAAGCCTACCTTAGAATAATAACACCTAGAACGATAGTTCTCTACAAAGCACACTGTCAAAAGTGAGGCAACTAAAACAGCCAAAATGGCTCCGTTTTCAGATTGTTATTCTACATTATAACCTAATCATACCGAATACTGTACAAAACAGTTTAAATTTTCTTACATTTATAAGACTAGTTACTATATTATTGGGTTTCAGTTACGATTAGTTAACGTATGAAGGATATAAATTTGAAAACTAAAGCCATTCTGGCTTGGTATTATTTGCCTCACTTTGCATACGAGGCCGCGGCTTCTAGGTGTTATTATTCTAAGCCTATAAACAAACCATATTTTTGCGCGTAACTTTTAATTCATCGTCGTTATCAATCTCGAAATGACTTATCATTGTTTCGTATTTTACTCCGAAACTTGGAAACTTTTATGGGCGACCGCGCTCAACGGCTTCGGAAGGCATGGAAAGGCACTCTTAACGTCGAGCCTTCAGTTCATCCAAGCACCCCTTTTGCCAAACTCATAAAAGAATCGTAACAAGGTCATCACACCAGATGCGATATCGCCCAAACTTAAAACAATAACAATAGAAAAACTCGTTTGGCAGCCCTCTAAAACGCTCCAGCCGAAATGAAAAAATACTCTCAGAGATGACTACCTGAATCACTTTTCTGTTTAACGAAGGACAATGCCATTAAGCACGGAAGAAGGCCGATTTAACAGAAAAAAACTCCGTTATCTATGTAACGATCGGGCATTATTTCACGGGATGGGAACTCGAGTGAATTTGCATTATTTTTTACCGTAACAGCCGCCACTCGACGTCGAGTTTTCTTTGTTGAAACGAACAATGCGCTCTGAATTTTCGTTTTACACTAAAGCTCTATAAGCGATGTTTTTCTTGGGCGACAGTGCGAATGAAAAATTACTCTGTTATTGTCGCCCGTAACATCGATACTGTCTTTGTTGTAAAAAATCAGCAATGTCACTTCATTGCCCCTTTCGAGTTCGTTCGTTCCGAGTTACAATGGGTTGTTTGTAAAGCTTCTATAAATTGTGTTAAATTTGGATTTAAAAGTGCTCGCCTTGAATATTAATTTCTTGATGAGTCACTAGTAAATTGTAGCCTGACCTTTAGACCTGCGTTATTGTTTTCTTTCGTTTATAGGTGTTGTATAAACTCACTCAATTGTTTACCTTTATATTAATAGAAACAAATTAACTGTGCGTGTCACGTGTAGAGCCTACACTACCTATAATATAATTGTCACCTGTCTAAATACAGGTTCATTTAACTTATGACATTGTAGAGGTCATTTTGAGTTCAAATTACAAGTTCAAATCCTAGGGATCCGTGGCAAAATTTCCCAACATTTTTCCACAAAATATGGCTAATAGCAGAAAAACTGCTTTTCATTTTTGCAGGCTTGATGCTACAATTTATTAGAAGTGGGCTATTCTCGTAAGATGGGCGATTCTCGTTATCCACCTCCTAAAATTAGGCTCGGATTAAGTATTGGCCGATTCGTATGCAAATTTTAATCGGTTACCGTTAGTCTTGAAGGCTCTGAAAGAAATCTCTTTAGGCCCAGCTTTCTTAAAACAATATAGTAAAATAAAAGGTTATCTTGCCTTTCACAGCTGAAAAATTAACTGACGATCATGTCCGATTAATGCGTATAGAGTTACAAACTATATTATTTAATTCATTTAGGTATTATTTACTTTGGATAACTTTGTATTGTTCAATTAACAGCGCCGACACATTCCTGCAATTACGATATCCGATGTTAATAAAAGTAGTACTGAAAATGCTTAATAACATTTTTGGTACTCCTTATAAAATTATTTGACAAACCGAATTTTAAGTTTTAAAATATAATAGACCATTAGATAATTATCAGAAGAATACCAATTTTTGCCCCGAACCACGTGTACTTAGTTGTTTCTTCCCTTTCGCACTTTCACAATGAACCTGTTATATACTTACGATAATCACACACAGAGTAGAGAAATAACACGTGACGTCAACGTGACCTACGTACCACAGAGTAAAAATGTACGGAGCTGGAATCGAGACCGCCCCCAGTCAATTTAGATCCGTAGATATTCCTCCCCATTAAATACGACTGCCCGTGGGCTAATTTACAAGCGAATATATATGCACAATAAATGGGTGTATATTATTGAACGAAATAATCGGAACTAATGATAACTATTTGACTTCATTTATTTATTTTATATGTAAGCCTTCGTGGTGCCAGGTATAAATGTAAAATACAAGAAGTACCTTTTTTTCTCTATTTGAAGCAAAGAAGCATAAGAAAATTACTAAAATTTATTTTTCCATGCAGTGACATTATTTGATTAAGTCCATGTAAACCTGGGGCCTAATTGTCTAATTTAAAAAATCTATCGCAATCGCTTTCATTTGACAGATGGATGTGACACATTGCTGCATTTCTTTGGTAAGTATTTTTATTTGTGCCAAAAAAAAATCTTCAATGTGTTACATCCTGAAAGCGATTGCGATAGATTTTGAAATTAGACAATAGAAAGGCTGGTTGCTAGTTGGATGTTAAAACATTAAAATATTCTTATTTTAAGAATATTAACTGGATTGCGCTGGTAGTTAAATCGTTTTACTTCCTGATTTTTTAAAAAAGCTATTTCTAAACAACTAAAATTAATTAAATACATAATATCTTAACTGTAATTATAATTTGACTAGTGGCCTCCCGCGACTTCGTCTGCGTAGACAGTTATTTATTTCTCTATCCCTCGGGAACAGTTCCTTTTTTATCGGAATAAAATACCCTATGTCCTTTTTTGTACCCCTGACAACGTGTATGTAAAATTTCAAAGTAATCGGTTTAGTAATTAAAACGTGAAGGCGTAACAAACGAACAAACAAACAAACGGACTTTCGCATTTATAATATTGGTAAGGATTAGTTCCAAGGCACCGTTATGTTTGTACCAGTTTGAACCCGTTGGACCACACACAATTTAATTCTAATATTGAACTAGCCCGCTACCGCTCTTGCCCCGCGCCAGCGCCGACGGCCGCGGCGCGTGCTGCCCGGCTCCCCGCGCATTCGCGCCATTTTTCGCGCCAAGATATTATTATGGCCGCCCGAGGAGTCGTTTCCACTACGCCCGCTTATAATTTGCGGCGTTTCGTATCTGCTACCCTCTACGGAATAGCATCACTAACCAACGTTCGGATACTTTGACCGTTTGATTCGGTCATTTGGTTGATACGATATCAATATTTCCATGATATTTTATGGAATCGCCATATTTCTTCTCTGTGTATGCGAATATCAAAATCGAGAAAAACTTGCATAATCTGTACGCACGTTTATGCTTATCTTTGCATGCATAGTGTGTAATGCTACGACTCCACCTGCATTAACGTTAACGTTGATGGTAATGTCCAACTACACGTTTGCTAAGGCATTATATATATTTAGTAATGTCGTTTGTAAATTGGCGACGCCTAGATTAACGTGTTAATTTACGCGTTCAGACGCAGGAGCCGTAGCATGACAAAATTAAGTACTAATAAAATAATATATTTTTTTCTAAATTTTTAGGTATTCTCCCCATAACGGATTAGAGACGCGGACACAAAAGTTTAATACTGACGACATTGCAACTCCGATACCAATCAACCAATATTTTCGAATAAAACGAAACTTTTTCCTCAATATTCAAAAACTTTTTATTCGAAATTCAAATTGTGCCGTTCTGATCAATCCGGTAATTTCGAACGGAAGTTTGGGGGATTTCGATGTGGCGAAACAATTTGACCGACGAAAACTGGAATGCAAATAAAAAATATACTCTAAAGTATTCTATGAAGAAGTTGGTCGTTGTTTCGGGATGGTTTATCTTTCTCGAGGGCCAAGTTGGCAGAAGTTGGTGAAACAATATTATCATTCGAGTAGGTCCGAGAATACGTAAGTACCTAATAACAGGGATATTCGAAAGCTGGCACTGTTCGGCTATGTAATTCTTAAAAAAAATAAGGTTTTTATTTTATGTTTTTAATAAAATTATTGTCATAAAATTAAAGAGAAATCTTTTGTGACTACGAACAGTGTTGGGATCCGATTTGTTAATATCTCGATTTTGTACAGTGTTGGGATCCGATTTGTTAATATCTCGATTTTGTATTAGACTTTCTTATGTACAGAATAAATTTACACTTACGTCTATTGTTTGGTAACACCACGATAAGCTCTAAGCACCTAAATAAAGTTACATTGTGCTGGAAATACCAACCAGTACATTTTGTGTTAGTATCTTTCCCCTCCAAATAGGTCTTAAACAGAGTAGGCACATAAACTTTTTATAGCATTTGAAAAAGCGAACAGGATTTTTATAAAACAAAAGTTGGTTTTATACGACACTATTTCCTTTATTACGTGCTCTCTCGTTAATTGTTTCAATTAACTAAGTAAAGCAGTAAAACTTGATATCGTGTGCAACATTTTGCATCGAACGAAAATGTTAGGGAATTTTCCTTTAACATTTGCCAGGTTTAAGTGAGTATACATGAAAATTAAAAAGGCAACGACGATAAAAAATTAATTTCGATATTAAACATGTTATAGTTATCGGTAGGAAAATAAAAATAAACGAATTCTAGACAAAGTTATAGCTATTACTTAATAGCAAAATGACGAAACTGCATAACGTGGATTGTATAAAGCTGTTCACTGTTTTGCCCTCTCTGACTTCCTAGGTTCGACCCTCGGCGGGGTCAATTTAGAAAATTTACTATTCTATGTCTCCAGCCTGGTTTAGTGGTATAAGCATTGTTTTTGATTTAACACATTATATTTTATTAACCATTAGGTAGTAGTCTGGTTCAGTTGTATAATCGATTGTTTCTAATTTAATAAGTTTTATTTTATTAACCATTATATCAACCATGAAACAGTGCTTTAGCTACTTAATAATCAGAGCAATGTCTAATGGCTTTATAGTTTTTCCCATCTGTTTTTATTTTGTATTTTTTATATTATTATTATTCTGTATTTGTTGCTATAGCGGCAACAGAAATACACCATTGTGTGAAAATTCACGGTCCATGAGATACAGCCTGGTGACAGACAGACGGACAGAGGAGTCTTAGTAACAAGGTCCCGTTTTTACCCTTTGGGTGCGGAACCCTAAAAAGCACCTGACCTGACCTGGGAGCAATCCCATACAAAAAACGTGTTTTTTTTTGCTGTTTTTTGGTACGGAATCCTTCGCGAGCGAGTCCGACTCACACTTGGCCGGTTTTTCAAATGAAGCACTAGTAAAATTCAAAAGCATTCGGTGCTGGTTTACGCACGATCTAACTCCCGAGGATGCTCCGGGTTTGGGCGAAACACGTGTAGAGTAGTCTAATTGGTGAAGGTGCAAGGTGTGTTGCTGTCTGGCTAAATGCAGGTATTGTGCACTGATATTTAGTGGTGTGCATGTGCATTTTTTGCGGGCGGGCGGGCGGTGCATCTTGCATGTATTGTTTGGAGAAGTAAGCTACACATATTTCTTTTTCAAAATGGTTTGGAACTTCCGCCAAGTGACGCCTGATTCAATCAAATACTTTAGTAAAAGTTTGTGGTAAACAAAATGTGGTTTTATGTTTAAGGTTAATAAATAAGTACAGTCAGTAAATTCAATTATTGTAAATCAGCTGCGTAAAGTTACTAAAAGGGCATTTATCCTAGTAAACAAAGTAACGAGGAAACATTTAAATGTGCTACTGTTTGTTACGCTCACTTTGATTCTGTTTATTACTCTGCGTCGGTGAATGATAGCGCTCGGATAACAATTGCAAAAGGTAAGCGAGTTTCGCGGAGGTCGTTTTTTGGATGGGTTACCTACTGTATATGTTTGTTAAACAAGTTTAATAAGTAAAAGGCGTTTCTTTTGGAAATAAAATAAATATTTGGATTGGAATCAATATTGATTTAGAAGCATCTTACAAGGAACGCCTGTTTATACTAATTTAAAAATAATTCGGTGTATTTTAATCTAAATGTGACTTTGATTGTTTGTTTGTACGCTTTCACGTCTTAAATATTCAACCGATCATCGTGAAACTTTGCATACACATTCTCTGAGCAAGAGAAAAAGACATAGTGCCAGTCTACATGGTGCGATGCGTCGTCGCAACCCAAATATATACAGGTGCTACAAAAAACCCCTAATGCCGAATATGGTAGATAGGGACCATCAAACTAAACAACTTTTACTATAGGACCAACTCTGAAATCGAAAAAAAAATCTACTATTTTATACAAAAATTAATAACGAAAAGCTTTTTTAAAAAAAAACCGCCTTCAAAAACCTAAAAATAAAAACAAAAACAGATTCAAAATTAAAAAGCACTAAAAAGCAATAAATAATATTCAAATCACCAATACGCATATCAATTTTAATAAAAACCGTCTTTTGAAGTCGGGTGGGGCTGGAGGACAACTTTTTTTTAATTCTAAAAGCCCCACCCGACTTCATTAGACGGGTTTTATTAAAATTGATATGCGTATTGGTGATTTGAATATTATTTATTGCTTTTTAGTGCTTTTTAATTTTGAATCTGTTTTTGTTTTTATTTTTAGGATTTGAAGGCGGTTTGACTTTTTTTTAAATGCTTTTTATTTTCAACTTTTTTGTGGTATGTAAGCGTGTAATATTCTTTAACTTTATATGTTTTCAAAATTCATATTACTCAATTTCCAAAGGAGTTCCGTTGTGCCTTCTTAGTCCAAGTAGGTATAGTCCAGAACGTAGCATACAGACCATAGCTCGGTTTGTTTTGGATTTTCATAAGCCTACTAATATATCATTCACAATTACATATCCTATTTGAGTTTGAGGAGTTCCCTTGGATATCTTCGAGGTCCAAGGTTTAATGTCAATGAAATTAAAAGAACTACACTTAAGGTATCCCTTTTCCAACAAAAAATCAGCTAATTCGGTTCATAAATAACAAAGTCGTCAAGGTAATTAATGCAAAATCATAGTATTTTCAGGATTACTTGAAAACTACTAAACCGATCTGAAAAAAAATCAAATGGGAAAATTTTGCAAGAAAATTTAATCAAGCAAAGAAAGAATCATCAAAATCGGTCCATAAATAACGTAGATATGCGTGAACAACGATAAAAAAAAGTCATCAAGATAGTTAATGCAAAATCATAGTATTTTCAGGATTACTTGAAAACTACTGAACCAATCTAAAAAAAAAATTAAATGGGTCCATTTCGCAACAAAACTCAATCAAACAAAAAAAGAATTTTCAAAATCAATCCATAAATGAATGACGAAGATATGCGCGAACAACGATAAAAAAAAACATACAATCGAATTGAGAGCCTCCTCCTTTTTTGAAGTCGGTTAAAAATAGTAGAGTAGAGTAGAAAAAACTGTCCACGTGAGAGTCGTGGGCAGCCGCTAGTTTAAAGTCTGTTTTAATCGGTATCTCTAATTTTTTTTTATAAAATGTAGCTTATATTACCCCCTGATGATGCAGCTTTCTATAAGTGGAAGAAATTTTAAAATCGGGTCAGTAGATTTAGATTTTATTCATTATAAACAAACAAACAAATCTCTCCACTTTATAATATTAGTAAAGATTTACTTTCACATAATTGTAGTATTAATACTTAAGCAAAACAACTTTAGGAATTAATGGAGAGCTTTGCGTTCCGTTTTACGTTTTAAATCGGAAGTTCGGTAAAAAAGTTCGTATTTACATGTCGATCGATTATCGCCCACTCCCCCCCCCTTCCCCCCTCTACCTTCGAAGCGTCTTCACTCGCTACAAAGTTTCCTTCTAATTAAGTACCGTTTTCGATGATCTTGCCTCTTAGAATATCTCAGCATTCTTATTTAAAGTTAATAAGGTAATCTGTCTACTTAATTATACAATCTTTATTGAACATATTTGAAGAAGAATGAATATTGGATTAAGCTATTTGTTTATTTTTTAATTTAAAATTAACTAATCAACAACACCAACAAGATGACATAGTTCAACATAAGTACGAAAAAATAATACAGTGTGATTATTAAAATTCAAATTATTTGTTTGGGATAACTCGTGCCCTGAGAGAATAGCACAATAAAAGTTTAATTCGGAAAAAAAATACAGAGGTATTTGTTAGTAAGGCTGCGTTCAAACGATATCGCACGACTTGCCCTCAACCCGAACTCAACTCAAACTGAACTCGAACTCAACTCAATCGGAGCCCACTCCTTGAAATACAGCGTTTACAATTTTGAGTTTTATAACACATTAATAAGCTCCGTTATATTTTGTCGATGCAACTGCACACGCCTCGCCCTCAACCCAAACTCAACTCAAACTCAACCCGAACTCAACTCAAACTCAACCCGAACTCACCTCAAACTCACCTGAACATTACACAAGAGCTTATTAATGTGTCATAAGACTCAAAATTGAAAGCGATGTATTTCAAGGTGGGCTGCGGTTGAGGTGAGTTTGAGTTGAGTTCGGATTGAGGTCGGGTTGTGTGTTATCGTTTGAATGCAGCCTTAGTATGTTTCGCATGTTAACGGAATTCCATTCGGTTAAAATCAATCAACAAGCAATGACCGAGCAAAGCGACTAAAAATTGTAAAAAGTTTTTAGACGGTTTGATTTTAGTAAAAAACCTATCCCCAAATCGATAGATTATCTTTCGATAGATTATGTCGAAATTAAAAAGCGCGATATCTTTTTTTTGTAAACAAAAATTGTTTGTGTTAAAATAGAACCGCCTATCTGACACGCTATTGTCTGACAAATGCAAGGCAAAACAGACCACTGAATCTAGAATGTACCTAAGGTGTGCAGCTCATAGGTTGAACTGAACACAATACACTCCTTTTTGGGCAGTCGTGTAAAAAATAAATAAATTTAAAAAATATCAAAACCACGACTGCTCTGCCAAAAACGAACTAAAAAGTTAAATAACAAGTGTCATTGCAGTCGGGGGACCGTTTTATGGAACAATTTTTGATCAAAGAGGTCCCCCGACTGCAATTGCCGATTTAGTGACAAGTTATATAGTTTTGTAATGTGCTCATCAAAGCCTCATTTGATGCCCATATTGTAATAATGGAAGAAAAAAAGTGGCGTCGTACAGTCGCCATATTGATTTTTCTCAAAAAAAAATATAGCCAGTGTTACTCGGAATGATGTAAGGATTCTAACGATACCCCATACATCCAAATCAATTAAGGCATTTAGAAGTTATGATGGAATAAAGAAACTCACATACCCACAAACATACATGATCCCTAAACACATATACACTCCTTCTTGGGCAGTCGTGTAAAAAGCGCAGCCGGTAAAATGTCGCAAATCAATTTGATATTAATTAAGGCATCAATTTAAAGGCGTTAGCTTGCGAAGCGTCAGATAGGGAATCTCTCAACGATTGCAATTATTTTCCTCGCACAAGAAAACTTGGCGAACGGTAATTGTGGGCAGGGCGGCTTACGCGGCGCGATGCGTGGCGCCAATTACATTTATATTAAAACGCTTTGCGATGTCAAATGAAAATTAATCTTGTGACATGTTGGATTTATCGTTTATTAATGACGCTGTATTCGCAGGGGGCTGAGCTGAAAAAGATGCATATTTAAGTATCTACATAACTCATAACAACGGATTCTATTTGTACTCGTAGCACGAACATCTATCGAGAAAAAACGTGCGTAACAAAATTCGATAAAGCAATTTTGTATGGGAAATTTTTACAGCGCCATCTACCGCCGAAACGTAATTTTACGCGCGTTTTTTTTCGATAGATGTAACTTGTATTAACTATGTACTAGGTAGAGGTATGTACATTCTATTTATCAAAACTTTTTACTCCTAATATTTTTCTAATCTTGTTGATATGTTACTGAGTAATATTAATTAGGACATAATATTTGTTTAAAAGCTAAGCTTTGCTTATTTAACGACTAAACTAACACGATAATGGTGATAAGTCACGCAATAAGTAGCCGTAATAAAATTGTTATAGACATTTTCACGTGAAATTTGTTCATAAATCGTATTTTTCGTCGTCTGGTGTAAATAAATCGTGGGCGTGACGTCATTAGCAATATGCCCGTGTGCCTCTCCAAATTGGAGCAATTATGCAGTTGTTTTGTTCTTCCCGCCGACTCTTTACAGTAACACTCATTTTGAATTCCGATTGTCAGTTTATTAAAAAGGGTGCGGCTTCGACGCGCCGCACTCTCTGTTGTTTAAAGAAGAATAATTTTGTTTTAAACCTCCCCAGAGGTTCGGAATTTTGAATTTCTGATCGTTCTAATTTCAAATTATAAAGTTCACTAATTGCGTGGATAAATATTCATACAGCCAGCCAGTTGATTGCAACAAGTATTTTGTCCATTTAAAAAAAGAAACCATTTGTTTATTTTTCAGTAAGCAACCTCAAGCACCAGCCAGTACTTTTTACATAAAGAGCACTATTAGTTTTAGCAAAACCGTTTTGCAGCAACCACTAAATTTGCCACCATCTTGGCTTAATGACGCTCCGATATACAACCTCCTTTGTCGCAGTGGCAATATCGTTTCCAAAATACTTCTCGCGTCACTGGCAACACCTCGCAAAGGTGTGCCACCGTTCCGTGCTCTGATCTCGCCTGTACCAAGACCAAATAGTAAATTTTCCACGCACCATTACACGGGAACGTTCGAAAACGTTCTCTTTTTTAAATTTAGTTAATATATCACGTGGCGCCATCTGTGCGCCATTTCTTTCTATTCTACATTTTTATGTCTCCTTCCGCGGTATAAATCCGGCCGATTGTCGCTTTTGGCGCGAATGCGTTGTTTTTATTATCTGTTGTTACGTGACAATTGTTTTGATTTCGTATTTAAAGTAACTGCTAGGAGTTTAGCTGTATAGAATGGGTAAATAGATTTACGGTCTAATATTCTCTTCAGCGAATGGGTGTTTTATAATAATAATCTAAGGACAATGTTCACAACATCAAAACACAAAAGTAATATCTATTTTCATCAGAATCAATATACAAATCCGTTTACTAAGTAGAAACAAATCCTTTACTATAGGATAAGGCAAACTATGATGACGTCATCAGGTGTACCGTCGGAATAAAGTAGAGATCTCATTAAGGAGGCGAGCGTAAACAATTTCCATTAGGGTCGACTGCAGCGATCAACTTTTAAGCTTACATTGCAGTAAGGGTGGTGATATGGTGGATTTAACAGACACGTTTTATGACTTAAAAGTGATATAACTAGAACCTCTACTTAATTGACAAATTCTCAATTTGATTGACCGTTATCGCAACGCTTGAGCAAGCTTTATTATAGCTTTAAGTCAACAAATATGATACAAATATTGATGTAAGAATGGGGAATGTCCGAAAAAAATAAAAATGGCTGAATATTTTTTTATAGGTAGGAATAAGCTCCCTTCGTTGTAGAAAAAAGTTTCAGAATTTTCGGTTGCGTGAAAATTTTATAATAAATTAAAGTCTCTTCGACTTCACAAATGTACGAAAGTAACAGCAGAATGGCGATTATACCTTTGCCACCACCTGCCACAACCACAGCAAGTATTTGAAAAAAAAGTTTTGACATTCTGTTTTTAAACTTTTTTTTAATACCATGTTGTGGTTGTGACAGGTGGTGGCAAAGGCATAATGTCTATTCTGCTGTTACTTTCGTATATTTGTGAAGTCGAAGAGACTTTATTTTTCATTTTTATTTTTACGCAACCGAAAATTCTGAAACTTTTTTTTATTACTAAGGGAGCTTATTCCTACCTATAAAAAAATATTCAGCCAAATAGATTTTTTTCGGAGATTCCCCATTGTATTGTAAACTTAGGACGTGTATTTTATAGTTTATTGCTTAAGTATCTTTAAATTTTCAAATTTGCGTTAGCGAACTAACAAAAAGTTTGCCGTTTTCAATAAGTACAGGAATATGTATTTGAGCTTTATTTTATGTTTTGGGCCAGTCAGACTGAAGCCATGATCGGCAAAATGTCTGAGGAAAACAAACTATAAAATTAAAAACTATTATTTATTTATTATTCTAATTAATTTATTTGATTCTCCGTAGTTTGGTTTAAACTGTTAATGTAAGTGAACAATTTTTGATATTAACAATAACACCAAAAACGCTCACTACTGTCGCTGTCGCTTTACACCCTGTCCTCACCCGATTCACTAACGAGCTCCTTAGAGATCTGCGGTCACGGTGCAGCATAGATTGGGCTCACTTTACTGCGCCCAGTAAAACGACACTGACAGACATTTCAGCACTTAGCTACAATTCAGTTTCACTAACTAAAAAAAAGTAGTCAAAAGCCATAACTAACATTAAAGCTGGCGTGAGTTAAAGTTTAAACTTTATTCTAATCGAGGTTGAGTTTATAAAGCCAAGCTTGCTTACGACGTGTAAAAGAATTAATAGCTAAACCAGACTCTGGTAGAAAGGGAACCATCAAATTGAACAACTTTTAGCATGGGACCAACTCTGCAAATCGCGAAAAAAATCAGCTGTTTCATACAAAATTTATAACGAAAATATGAAAATGTACGAAACAGCCGATTTTTTGTCCCATAGTAAAAGTTGTTCAGTTTGATAGTCCCTGTCTACCATATTCTGGTTTAGCTCTTAATTCTCTTACGTTACACTTACGTTACACAAATATTTTTGTCCATAAATTACAAAATTAAAAGTAAATAAGCACTAAAAAAAGTTTTGATCTGACTTAAGATGAAGTAGGGTTAACATAATTAGTGAGAATTAAGATTAACGAGATGTGCTTGGATAAACCTCTATCTATACGTAATATTATACTCGTATTAGCGCCTAGCAGTGTGAGATATTACACCGATCGAGGGAGCTCATATGCAAATTTGTCAGCTGTTAATATAATCGCGCGGTCACCGACCCCGCGGGTCATTCACCCCGCTACGGTTAGCGCAATTAGCCAATTAATTGTTACCTTCATTTGATTAGCGGCTAACATTACAAATCGCCCTTTACAAGGGCAGTATAGCACACGCTTAACACGTCAAAATGCTTAACTGGAATAATTACTTCATTAGCCAAATAATTGACATTTTCATTCACTGCTGTTTATAGTTTTTTTTATCGTATTAATTTAGTTGCCACGCAACGCTGTTAAATACACACCCGCTTTGTTTACGTTTTTTATGCTACGAGCTACGACGCCTACGAGATTCGTAGCGGCTACGAATTGAATTAACATTGCTCATAGTTTTACGTATTTAATGTTGCTTTATAATTACTCACTTTTACGGTTTAATGCTTAAATAGCGAATACATATAAATCAAATATCAAATAAATAATAAAATAAAAATTACAGAAGCAAACAAAGTAACCCTCGTTTAAAATGATAAAACTTAATTACTATCATACTGTTTTTTTTTTTTATTTAATCCACATGATTTTATATTCCAGTTATTTTATTTTACATGGATCTACTTTGCAGGCGACTTTAGTCAATTAGCGCTTTTTATTGATTAATCGTTTGTAAAATCTAATCGCAAACCTGATTTCAATGAGGTGACGATTCGATTTTACAAGAGTTTGTCTATAAAAAGGGCTCATTGACTAAAATCGCCTGAGTTGTAGTTGCCATGTAAATACTACTTTACCCTCTTCGTCTTACAACTGCAAAACCTCCCTACATCTGCAAAATCGTTAAATCTCCCCATAATATCAAAAGCCAAATATATTCTAAGCTATCAACTTACTCAGCAAAACCTTACACTACGCTGACACTAAATGCTAAGCCTGACAGCGGCCATGACGGAATAATGACGTCACAGAAATGCTGAGTAACGAAGGAGGACTTCGTAAGTGCAGTTGCTTCGGACAGATAATACGGCAGAAGAGAAGCAGTAAACTGGCTTTATGCTGATTAAACGCTTCGAGCATCGCGTGGTTTGTTACCTTAATAAAAGTAAGATATCGTTAATTTATCAAAATAAAAATGTTTCCGCTGATTGGGTCCGTAATATGTAAAGATTGTTTTAGTTAATAAAAAAACTTATTTCAGTAGAAGGTATTTTCAATCTGATGTAAAGAAGAAAAGCATTTTAGAGAAAGATAAATGTAAACTTTTTTTTACATAGATTAGGGAAATATTTTCAAGACATTTTGTGAAATGCTTAAGAAGTGTTTTCTGCTCTTCTTCTCGAACATTATTGCATCAAAAATAGACAAAAGTTCATAACTATTGTCACTGTGATTCCCCTACTGTAGGAAAATAATTGGCAACTAAGTAAAATAACAATCCTGATGCGGTTGCCGTCCGCAAACAGAGTTGTTCAATATCCTAAGTAAACGTATGTGGCCAGCTAGTTGGGATAAATATTATAACAAAACTTCACACAAAACTCACACGTTTCTATCAAGTTAACATAGTTTCTTACCTATATCGGGTCATTTTGAACTTACCATCCAAATTTTAAGGATGTGTCCAGCCCATGAAACTAAACAACTTTCTCTAAGAAACATGTGTCCAATTTCGCCAAAAAATTTTGGTCGTCCCATACTAAATTGATAGAGAAAGTTGTTCAGTTTCATGGACTGAACACATCCTTAAAATTTGGATGGTGGATACAAAATGACCTTGTATAATAGCGGAATTTTTCTTCATCGTCGTAATTATGTAAGCCTCACGACGCCCACTACAGGGCATAAGCTTCCCCCAAGGATCCGGATGTTTCAGCGTTGCGCTGCCCCCTCATTCCACTACGATCCACCGACAAGGCTTTTCCAGTGGATCCATGGACTTTTTAACCGACTTCAAAAAAAGGCCCACCGACAAGGCTTTACCAGTGGATCTATGGACTTTTTAACCGACTTCAAATTCTTTTTCCTCTTTGATCCACCGGTTGATCTACCTATAGATATTTATTTTTCTGGACTATCCAACGTAGATCTATGGATAATTTTTCCTGCATGATCTACTGGTGAATCTATGGGTATTTTTTCCTTTTTTAGCCCCGGTGACATTTGAAGGAGTGAGTGGACAAAGGTGTTATCTGACAAAACTGAAAAATCTACTTTTTCATTTGAACGTAGGGTTTGAGAGATGATAAATCGACTGATGAGCTCAAATCACGCAAATTTTGATTCGTGTCCAATATACAGACCCTAGCAAAGGTGTTAACTGACAAACATGCATACATTTCAGGCTTTAACATAATTTTGAAACCCTCATAACTCATTTAACTTTTTGTTAGTTAACACCTTTGTCCACTCACCCCTTCATTTGTTATTTTTTTTTACACACCACTAAGCTAATATTAATTCTACTAATTTATAATTATAATAATTAATACCTACATGCATAAAATGTTAATATAGTATCGAATAACGGTAAACTAATTAATGGTGATATACATTTTTCTTTATTACTCTAACGTCCAAATAATATTATCTCGAAATCGACCCCTTTTTTGTACCAAAATTACCACTTTACTCGTTGTAACTTATCATTTTTTTACATGTGGAATCATAAGTTAATGCATTGTATTTAAAAGTACAAAATCTTTTAGTGACATTAGCGTTCGTTATTGTCAAATAAATCCAAAAGCTAGTTCAGAAAAATCAATATCTTAAAAAATCTTTATACAAAACAGCAATTCAGTCCTACACGCATAGTGTACACGCTTGATTAAGGCTGCTATTAAAAGTTAAATTATTAACGCACTCCAATTAATGCATATTTCAGTACCGGCTTGGGCCTAAAATTGTGTTAAATAATTAAAATAGTGGCGTTATACACAAATTCTAGTGGTGTTTGATAGTGATGGGAAAAGTTTCGGTGTCGGGAATCGGAATTCAGCATACGGCTCTAACCGAATATTTTTGTGCTTTACCCTTTTGTTAATGACTAACGATAATAAAGCTATTAACTTGAAATAAAACACTTTTTAACGGATACTAGCGCGGTTTTATTAAAAGTACTTTGGTATTTGGTTTGATTTTTGGTTTTCCCGACGTTTCGGCACCTTTGCAGCTGCCGTGGTCACGGGGGACTGAAGCTACCCGTGAGCCTACCCTCAAGCGATGATTTTTTTTAGACGTTCAGAAATTAAAATTTAACAAAATTTTTAATTATTTTATGTTGATTTATAATTTAATTTTATGAATTATTTAATGCTAAAAAGAGAGAGAATCTACTGAAACTACCACCATTTCATAAAATTGGGAGGCCCCTCCAAGAAAGAAATGGCGAAAGAAAACTTGGAGAGGAAGCCGACCTCCGTCTTTTGTATTAATTTATTTATTTGCAAAAGAAACTAACCGTATCATTAGATCTTACAGTGTGTGTGAGGGGCTTTAGCTTGTGAATGATGGGGTCCCAAGCTGGTGGAATTTTCCAACCATCATCTCTATTGAAATTAGGATATTTATTTATTTCGATAGCCTCGCGGAGCATTTTAGGGTTAAATCTACGTTCCCTAGCAAGGATTTGTGGTTTGTCAAATCTAATATAATGGTTGGGCCCCTCAAAGGCGTGTTCGCTCACTGCAGACTTGTTATCGCGCCTATGTTTAATGTCAGCTACATGCTCTTTGACGCGGGTCCCTATGCTTCTCTTTGTTTGCCCGATGTAGGAGAGTCCACAGTCACAATCTAGTTTGTAGACGCCTGCAGCTTGAAGGGGGATATTACACTTGACAGGTCGTAAGAATTGGTTGATCTTCTTCGGCGGCTTGAAGTAAGTTTTGATTGACGCTCGCTTCAGAATGTTTCAATCTTGGGGTGTGTCACTGACAAGGGTGTCACTGACAAGATTGGAAACATTCTGAAGCGAGCGTCAATCAAAACTTTCTTCAAGCCGCCGAAGAAGATCAACCAATTCTTACGACCTGTCAAGTGTAATATCCCCCTTCAAGCTGCAGGCGTCTACAAACTAGATTGTGACTGTGGACTCTCCTACATCGGGCAAACAAAGAGAAGCATAGGGACCCGCGTCAAAGAGCATGTAGCTGACATGAAACATAGGCACGATAACAAGTCTGCAGTGAGTGAATACGCCTTTGAGGGGCCCAACCATTATATTAGATTTGACAAACCCCAAATCCTTGCTAGGGAACGTAGATTTATCCCTAGAATGCTCCGCGAGGCTATCGAAATAAATAAATATCCTAATTTCAATAGAGATGATGGTTGGAAAATTCCACCAGCTTGGGACCCCATCATTCACAAGCTAAAGCCCCTCACACACACTGTAAGATCTAATGATACGGTTAGTTCCTTTTGCAAATAAATAAATTAATACAAAAGACGGAGGTCGGCTTCCTCTCCAAGTTTTCTTTCGCCATTTCTTTCTTGGAGGGGCCTCCCAATTTTATGAAATGGTGGTAGTTTCAGTAGATTCTCTCTCTTTTTAGCATTAAATAATTCATAAAATTAAATTATAAATCAACATAAAATAATTAAAAATGTTGTTAAATTTTAATTTCTGAACGTCTAAAAAAAATTCATCGCTTGAGGGTAGGCTCACGGGTAGCTTCAGTGCCCCGTGACCACGGCAGCTGCAAAGGTGCCGAAACGTCGGGAAAACCAAAAATCAAACCAAATACCAACTAAATACCAAAGTACTTTCAATAAAACCGCGCTAGTATGCGTTAAAAAGTGTTTTATTTCATGTCTAGTGAGCGCGTAAGCTTGAGAAGTGAAAAAGCTATTAACTACTTATTTACGACAAAAAATTATAATTTATGAAATTAAAGTTTTCTTATAAATATTTACCTCATCAGTCCTCATTCAGTCTCTTGATGAAAAAAAACAACTTTGTTTATTAAAATAAAAAACGTGTATGCTTCAAGTAAGTATTCTATTAGTCCGTATCGTGAGTTTTAATTTAACATTATCCGTTGAATTTTTAAGGTAACCAAAATTCGGCATAATTTCGGGTGCGCTAACCAAGGCACTAGTGTTGGCACATAAATTATTCCTAAATTGGATTTTCTGGTCTCCGTCGGCGGAATCTAAAACCGGTGCAACGCAAATAGTCGGAACTTAATTCCGGCGACACTGACATAAAACAATAATACGAATGTGATGTTAATAACTTGCCCGTCTCTATTGCCACATTCCGCGTCAGCGAACTATTATTTTTGTAATGAAGAATGCATTTATAGAAATGCATTCTTCATTACAAAAATAATAGTATAATAGTGACTATAGAGTCAGTGTACGATAATATTTTGAAGTGCAAATAAATACGCTTTTTATAGGATTCCCCTTTCAAAAAGTTTCCGCCTTCTGATGACATCATGTGGTATTTACACGGGTCGATTTGGATAGCGACTTACTGATCGATTTTAGTCCACTATCTCTTTTTATCAACAATCGCTTGTAAAATGAAGACGCCACCTCATTGAAATTAGGTTTGCGCTTAGATTTTACGAAGCGATTGTCGATAAAAAACGCTATTGACTAAAATCGACTAGCAAGTCGCCCATACATTTAAGTGATATCCAATACAATTTAATTGAGGCTAAATTATGTAACATCCTAATGGAAAATAGACTTAATTTACTGGATGTAAGATACACTATGTTCTTTTCTTTACCCCTGACAATGGATAATTATGTAAAATTTTACGATTCGATCGGTTTATAATTAAGACGTAAAGGCGTAACAAACAAATAAACAAACTTACTTTCGCGTTTATAGTATTAGTAAGTAAAGAATACTTAGCAAGTTTGCTATTGTTTCATTCTTTTTTCGGAAAATAAAATACATTTTTTTTCATACGACATTGAACTTTTAACAAACAACTTTGATTTTCGGCTTGTAAATTCGTTTACCTTTTTGGCTATGGAAAGTTTACTAACTAGGCTAGAGCTTGGTTATTTATAGGTATAATCAAAAATGTTTAATTACAAGGAGCAATGTTTAATTATATCGACCCATTCAGACCGGCCCTGGACAAAGGATCGTTAATTAAAAGAATGAGTGAATGAACGGGCGCCGATTTAATCCGGCGTCTTTGAATAAATGATCCGGTTTTCCCGAGCTTTAAGGAACACGGTATCTTCCTTATTTTTGTTGGCTAAAACTAAACTGAGGCTACTCTCATTGGTAATTAAACTACGATTCTTTTATGTAAGGAAAAAAGTTTATTGTATTTATTTTATGCTAAAAAGAAATGGCAATAATTTTATTAGTCTGGACCTACTTTAGAAGTATTGTATATGTAACTAGCGATACGCCCTAACTTCGCTTCGATGTAGTGTCGAATTTGACACCATGCATATTTTACATATTGTTACGAAAGTGGGTTTCGGGATTGGAAGGAAACAACGATCTTCTATAACGACGATTTATTTACCACTCACACACACACACAATCACGAGAATCTTTGAATGTCGTGTCGCAGTTCGCCCTTCCGAGTAACGTAGTCTTCTTCCGAGTGACGTAGTTTCACGGCGCTGAACCTTGACACCTTTCTCTGCTGCTCTGCTCTGACTGACACTTACTTCTTCACACTACTTCACCTTACTGACCGCTTTTCCACTTCGCTTTGTCCTTCTTCTTTCTTCCTCTTTCGCTTTACTTACTACTAACTTACTACATGAATGGTGTGTTCGCCACTGCTTATATACCCATCAGAACTTTCTAGTAACTCGAATTTCGATAGTCATTTCGTTATTCTTTTCGTTTGTCTTTTTATAACCATTTTCTGTCCTTTTTCATCTTTTCTAAAATTTCTCAACTAATCTAGATTTTTCTATTTACATTCCAAATATGTAAACAAATAATCCTAAAATATCAGAAAAACCATTTAAACACTTTGGGTCCGACTGAGGATCGAACCGCGGCCACCTGCGTATAAGGCGAACAGTCACACCATTACACCACGGCATCTTGACAGCGAGCGGCTAAATTAGTCATAGCTTTTTGCTCTATGTTTCATCTATGTCATGTGACGTCCCAGCTGTCACAATATAAACATTCCTCTTGAATCACTCTATTAAAACCGCATCAAAACCCGTTGCGTAGTTTTAAAGATCTAAGCATACATAGAAGTTACATAGGGACAGACAGCAGGAAGCGACTTTGTTTTATACTATGTAGTGATATGTAGCTGGGCAATACTAATCATCTGCTTTCTTTATTTTCAGGTAAGTCTACCACGGATTTAGGAGATAGTTCGACTAAGTTCTTAAATTAGTAAGTTAAATAGATTAAGGGCCAGTTTTAAAGGTTCTGGACAGCACCAATCTTCTAGTTTAATGTAAAAAATGATATAGATTTTGTATGAAATTATAAGTCTGGTAAATATCCGAAAATACCTAATATCAGGCACCTTTGAAACTGGCTGTAAAATAAGTTGAATAAAAATATCCGGGTCTTGCTTATAACTATCTATTGGTCGAAAACGATTGTATAGCACTAATCAAAAGCAGCCAGACCTAATTTCCAATAAGCGGCTAGTCGCGCGCGACTCCTATTTATTCAGATAGTCATACACCAACTTCCATCGACGCGGCCGCGACTGCAAAATCACACGCGACTCGAATAGCCGCGCACGACTCAACATCTATGCAAAACTATTTTGCAACATCCACTGCGGGGCTAGCCGCGTCCGACTAGCGGCCGGTAAGTATGCAGCAAAGAAAATATCATCACTGCAAAGAGAATATAATCACTACGTTTGTCGTCTATTTTGGAATTAAGCTGGGCAGAGACCAGAATCACGCGCGACTAGTCCCGCACGCAGTCGCGGCAAAGCTAGCCGCTAGCGGCTGGCGGTCGCGCGCAACCAAAGACTTCTATGTGTACGCCCCATCTTACACGGGGCGACTGAAAATAAACTGGTTGCATACTCAAATCACCAATGAGTTGCTGAACAGTCACAGCACTAGTATTTCAATGGCGGTTCGTACACGACGCTACCAATTGCCAACTGGTTTGCAACGCGTCGGCAACGCGTTGGAACTAATCACTCGCAACCGGTCATGCTGGGGCCGTACCGGCTAACGAATCGATTATCGAAAAATCTGAATCGGTTTCAACTTAGAACTGAAAAATCAAAGTAAGGAATTTCGTCTTGTACTTTCTGTTGACGTAATTTGGAAGATAACGATGTTCGTGTGACATCATGAAATGGGATTCGTCATTTTCGTCTAATTGGGGCTCGATTTATCTGTTTTAATTTGAAACCCGGCAGACTTTTCGAAGCTCGATTCGTTAGCCGGTACGGCCCCTGGTCGCGCGCAACTGATTGCCAACTGCAACTGGAAACTGAGGTCTATTAACAAAAAAGAATAACGATAGTCGGACGATCTTTTGATCGATTTACTTGATTTTGAACCTTATACATGAGGTAATAATGCCAAGGAGTGGGACCGAACATCGTACGTTTACCGCGATACTTTATCGTAATAGGCGCTTTGTGTAGGTTTTTCAACTAAATTTGGTTGCGCCGTGTACGAATCTTTGTCACTAACTAGTTTCCAACTATAGTTTCAAACTGGTTTCGTCAGTTTTGAGTCGCCTCGTGTAAGTAGGGGCTTCGAGTATAACCGCGTAGTGGTAATAAGCTCAGTTCACAAGATTCATACTACCTCACGTGTGTTTAGCTTTATCTATACCTTTTATCATGTTGTTTCACCACAAGTTGGGTACGTACACCTAACATAGTATTGGGTATGCAATTCAGGGGTCCCGCGGGGTCTGATCAATTTTTCAGCCTTCGACCGCCACGTAAATTGCTGGAGATCACGTCCGCCATGATTAGGTACGTTGCTAGGCAATCAATTCTTATAACCCAGCCGTGTTTGATAAGATTTTGATATATTTTTTTAGAGATTCTCCACTATCTGCAATGGATAGAGAAATCTAATTATGATAAAGACTACGATATCTCAATCC